>CM043697.1:25760000-27105000 GCA_023935145.1 Bretschneidera sinensis
AAACTTGAAGCTGGAATCATTATTTTTCCATTCGTGAAGTCCAAAGACCAACTAGCAGATGTCCTCACTAAAGCAGTAGCTAGCAAGGTATTTATTGACTCTCTTGTCAAGTTGGGCATGTGCGATATCCACGCACCAACTTGAGGGAGATGTTGTGGAAACAGTCAACCTCAATCTCGTGTAAATAGAAAAGAGTGTTGCTGTTATCGTAACATTTTCCTATATATCCTCCTTTAATATTTGATCTCATGTAATCAAGGAGAATCAGCTATTATATCTCCTATAATTGTGGGAAATATTTTTGTATAAATATACCTCATTGTAATCTTAATAAAATACAAAAAAATATTTTACATTTACGACCGCGGTCGCAATTTAAAACTCTTGTCTTAATATAAGGTCAAAGAGCAATGGAATAGTAATTAAGAAAAATAATTAAATTGAAAAATAAAAATCTAATATTAAACAACTAAACTTCACATTTAATTCTCAAAAAAATACACATTTAAAAAATACTTAAGTAACTTAATTATCATTAATTAACAAAAGAGCAATATTTATGAAAGAAAAAAAATAAAAATAACAAAATTGCATTCAATTCACTAAAATTTTGAGAAGGTAAAAGAAAACTTAAACATATTCGATATTTAATCATTATTGTCCATTGATCTTTAAAAATTCTTTTGATTTTCCATTAAAGATACCAAAAAATAAAAATAAATAAAAAAAGAAGAAAAATAATAAGCACAAACATTGTAAATCAACTTCCCTGTAAAAATGTGAAATAAAATTTACAATATATAAATTTTTATTATAAAATAATCTTTATTACATTTCAAAATTAAAAATATCCAATTCTATATTATAAACTGTACTTCACACAATTATAATTGCAGAAGAGTTGAACTTGGAGCACTGAAGATTACTTTTCTTCTCGTTACAAACTCACATAGACAAAGAATAAAGAAACAAATAGAGTATTGTGTTAAAGTAAGAGTGTCAACAATCAAGTCTGAGAAATAATAAAATATTAGATTACATCTTGTCGTAGGAAACTAATGTTACTTGAAAGAGTAAAAGTTGGTACTATAAAATTGTTTTACTATATTCTTTTGATTGTCTGGCTGTAGGATTCTATTTATTATGCCTTTTTTTATTTACTTTAGATTCATTCAGTTAATCAAAAAGCAAGTTTTTTTTTGTTCGAAGAACTGTTGCTGTCAGCTTGTTAGTGGGGAGGATTGAAGGAAAACTTTTTATCAAGGTCATGAGGGAGCTACTCTTATGTACCATTTTAAAATTGTAAATTTTACATAAATCTAATGGATTATTCTCAATGGGGCCATTTTCAATGCCCAAACCATAAGAGGGTAATTTGTTGTTTTTGGAACTCTTCAATATATTTGATCAGTTGAAGAGCATGGTTTGTTGGATTGTTGAAAAAAATTAATTATATAATTAGTGATACAAAAACTAATATATGCTCGTGGAAATCAAAATAATTTTAACATAATATGCATATATGATATCAAATAGTATAATAAAATATAATGAGTAATTAAAAAATAAAATAAAAATTGAAGAATCTAGTCCGTGAGTCACGGAAAGTCATTGTTCTAAGATTGCCCAAAAAACACAAATATGCAGAAAGAAACAGAACAAATCTCTTATAGTATATAAAATAAGAAGAATTTGAAAATTGTGTGTTTTAGGCTCTTGAAAAATGCTTGGTATTTATACGTATAAATGAGCCTAAGAATTTAATTCAGAATTAAAAATAGTTACAAAATATGTAACTCTTATATTAAAATAAAAATAGTTACAAAATGTGTAACTCTCAATTTGTTATCTATATTAAAATGGTCAAATAATGGCTATTGAAAAGCCATTTGAATTCCATGAATAATTGTGAGAAATTTAAAACATTTCTAACAATCCCCCACAAGTTTTAAAATTCTGAAACCCAAAATGAAAAAAATAAAATAACATAAAAAAATAATATATAAGTATAGAAAGTATATAAGGGCAACTCACTATACAATACATGCATGAGTCTTTAGGACTTAAGCCTACACTTAGTGTTGACAGTATTCATCTGAGAGAGCCATAATGAACTACACCTTGCATCATCCTCTCAGTTCACAGGCTTTCTTGGTGATTTATGTCCTCTATTCTTAATGTTTGCTGGTAGTGATAAAGGTAGTCTTAGCAATAAGAGTAGGGATGAAAGTAAGAGTAGCAACTAGTGCTTTATCAGGGGGAATGAGCTTCTTCATCCTCGGAGGGTAACCATACCCTCACCAAACTTAGAGAGGACTTGGGTGAGGAGGAGACAGAGAATTTGATCTTTTGCACCAACTCCTGTGTGAATAGATTGGAAGAAGAAGATCTACAAGTACTTAGGACCACATATAAGATTCCTTAGGAGTATAGTCTTAGGAACGATGGAGTTAGAAAGCGTGTATGTGATGATTTGAGAGAATAAGATCCCTTTGAGTTGCGTGTCTATGCCCACTATCTCAAGACTGGGCTTAGGTTTTCACTTCACCCATTCTTTCGTACCATCATTAACTACTACGATATAACCCTGTGCAAACTGGTGCCCAACTCTGTGCGCTTGATTATGGCCTTTATATACGTATGCACGAAGGCGGAGGGGGTGATGAACCTTAATGTATTCAAGTCCTTGTTCGAAGTTAGTAAACACTAGGAGCACAACTGAGTAACTTTTAGTTCAAGGGCAAAAAACGACTATTGAAAAAGAATACATTTTCCATTTAAGAGTGGAAAGAAATGTTCTTTTATATTCAGATTGACAAAAGCTTTGAGGTTCCTCTGAAGTGGAACATGAACTTGGTGAGGCCAAACAAAAAACCAAGCCTCCTAAGGTGTGAACTGGATACAGTGGGCAAGATGTTGGGTGGCCCTATTAATGTTGGAATTTTATACAAGAATTTAGAGTTAGTAAAGCTTAGGCTATGCCCATATGGTCCAGAAAAGAAGGCAGGTCCAAGCCTTCTTACTTGATATTTTTCTCTTCTTGGCATGCTATATGTACATATACTCTCTTCCCTTTAACACAAATGGACACAGAAATGCCCATTGAAGCTTTGGCTGGTAGTGGAAAACTTGTCCTCTAAGGTATCCTCTCATCCATTACCCTTCTTACTTGCTCGGATTCGAGAGCTACTGAATTGTATTTTTCCTATTTTATTTTTTTAGACGAGTGTGGCTATCGATGTCTCACTCGCCGTTGTCTTGACTTGTACAAGAGTTTGAAGGATTCTGAAAAGAATTTGAAGGATAGTCACGCTCATTGCCAAGAATTGGAGGACCTTCTAAGCACCAAAGCCACTCAGGTTGGAGACCTGAAAGCTGCTATAGCTAAGATTGAGAGGATAAAGCTCTCACTGTGATTGAGTTGGAGAAAGCCAAAGCCCAGAAGGACGCAACCGAGGCTGAGGTGGCTAAGATGGCTCAAGAGAGGGAGGTAGTAGTGAAGATGGTCGTTGATCGAGTCTTGGCATCGTTTCAAGAGTCCTAGGAGTTTAGGGAGTCCATGAAGAAGTTTTCTGGGTATTTTTACTTGACTGGCTTCGAGGAAGCCGTCAAGAAGGCTGAGAAAAAGTACCCAAAGCATGACTTCTCTACGTTTGAGCTCGGAGACTCCGATGAGGGAGACCATGGTTGGCAAGGGTGTTGATGGGGATGAGGAAGAGGAGGTCCAGACCCAAGCTTGGTTTACAGAGGCAACAGGGGAGAATATAGTGGTGGATTAGGGCCTTTTTCTTGTTTCCTTAAAAAACTTTTGAACTGTAAGGCCGTTAGTGCCTTTATAAAAAAAGTTAATGGAGATCTTCTTTTTTGGAGCAATCTATCATTTATTGTTTCTACTTTTCTTATTAGTTTGAGATAAAATTATAAGTTTAAAGAGAAAGGGCTTGGGGCTTCCTTCTTAGTCTTTGTTTAAGAGCAAGGGGCCTTGAGCCTTTAAAATCAAGGAGAATTTCAAAAAAGATTTGAATCTTGTTTATTGATAATACTAGAGGCTTAAATAAACTAAATAGCTACTAATAGAGCCCATATTTTATTGATAACAAACGGGGGAAATTCTAAAAGTTGGAGAAGTCATGAGCTTTACTGATAAAACTTGCGGAGATTTTCAACATTCCAAGGCTAGGGTATCAGCTTGCCATCCAAGTCTTTGATTTCAAACATGCTAGGTTCGCAAACCCTTTTGATACGGTAGGTTCCTTCCCAATTTGGAATGAGTTTTCCAATCTTTTGGAGGTGAGATACTTTGTTTTTTCTCAAAACTAAGTCATGCAGTCTAAAGGTTCTCCCTCGAACTCGGGAGTTGTAATACCTTGATACTCTCTGGTGGTAGCAGTAAAGTTTGGCCTGCGCTATGTCTCTAACCTCGTCAATCAAATTTGTGTTCATCTTAAGGGCCTTTTCATTATTGGCTTCATTGAAGCTTTGTATTTGTAATACCAGCGTTCCTATTTCGAGAGGAATGATAACCTCGGATCCATAAGACAAGAAGAATGACGTTTCTCCGGTTAGAGTTCGGGGGGTGGTTCGATAGGCCCAAAGAACATTCGAGAAGTGGCTAATCCACTGTTTATCGACATCATCAAGCCTTTTCTTGATTCCTTGTAGAAGGGTTCTTTTGGTTACCTCGGCCTATCCATTTGCCTAGAGATAGCCTACCGAGGAAAACCTTTGTTTAATCTAAAGATCTTAGCAGAAAGACTTGAACCGGGTGCTGTCAAACTGTGTGTTGTTGCTTGTGATCAGTATCCTATGTAAAGCCCAGTACTGTAATTTGATTATTTTAATTTTGGGGTTCGTGTTTCGACGCGTAAAGGTGGGTGCTTGTTCAATTTGAGTCCTAAGATTTTACTAAGGCTTGTGAAACAAAAATAAAAAATAATATAGATAGAAAAATTGAGTTTTTAGTAATAAAGTTTATCTAGGGGAACTTTTAGAGTTTTAAGAAGTGTTAGGGTAAATTGGGAGAGAGTTGTGGAATAGGATGGTAGTTTTGCAATTTTTAAGAAATTTTCTATAAATATGGGGAGATGGGGAGAGAATCTAGAACTGTGTGTTGGATTTCTCTATAACAAACGGGAAAGATAGAAAAGAAAAGAAAATACAGAAAATAAGAGAAATGAGAGAAAGAAGAGACGGGAAAGAAGAAAAAGGGAAAATAGGGAAAGTTTTGGCAAAATCAAGGTAAAGAATCTTGTTCTTCTTTATTTATTTTTATCAATTTTGGTTGTTAAGCTAAAGATTTGAGTTTTTGAAGTGTGATTTGAAGAAAATTTTTAAGGAAAAAGTTGAGGAAAAAGGGTTTGTCTCAAAAATGGGGTTTTGAACCAAAGTTGTGATTTTCATGTTTCAAATGCAATTTTTGGTGTGAGTAATATTGATTTTTAGTTAATATAACTAATATAAACTTGTATCTTTGAAGAATTGAAAGGATCTATAGAGATCAAAAAGAGTTTTGGGAAAAAAAAAACTTAAGTTTTCATAGTGATTTTAGCTAGAGTCAGGTGACCCAGTGTTAACTGGATGAGATTTTTGTGCTGTTTCTAAAGGGCGCAACCAATTAGGTTATAGTATCAGTCGACTGGATCGTGTTGATTCTTTGAAAAAATATTATTTTCTTTAGTTTTTGAGTACGAAACCTTTCCAAAGTGATTTTAATGTTTATGTACATTTGAAGTATGATGAAAAGAACTTTAAAAATGTCAGTACTCATGAAAATTAAAGTGTTTTGACATTCAAAGGAAATGATTTGAAAAAGGACTTAAAGCCACGATTTCTTTGATTTTGGTTTCATGCAAAGTGCACTCTTTATATTTAAAGTGTGTAAATACCTTGGGGTTCCTAGTATTTTTTTTTATTTAATGATATTAATGAGGTTTAGATATTGTTTCGCTCCTAGGTTCAAGCTGTGGATACCATTAAGGATTAAGGGGGTAGCTTGAGACTAGTTGTGGAACTCGTACGATGTGAGTATACCTTACTTTTAGTAAGTGTATTAGATTGGAAAGATACAAATAAAAACGTAAAATATGACTGAGGATAAAAATCATAAATATTATATTTTAAGTGATGTGAGTATAGAAGATTAGGAGTAAGAAAGATAATAAAGAATAATATGTTAAAAGTTATATAAAAATGTACGAAGATATGAATATATATATATATATATATATATATATATATATATATATATATAAGTTAAGAAATGATTTAATGTGGTTGTGCTTGAGAAATCTTGATGCGTGTGATTGTATTGAAAATGATTGCTTGGATTGCTATGGAATTGTGATGTAATTGATTGAAAAATGGTTGTTTGCATATCATCTCACTATGAATGAATTTGCATTATAACCTTGTTTGACGGTATGTTATTGAGGGGAGAGTGATGGCTGAGGTCGGTAGGTCCCTTCCCATAAGGAGTAAGGGTACTAAATAGATATTGGATGAGTATGACTTGGTCCTGATCAAGGGGGTTCTGGATATTTGATATGATGATTGGACGTACCGGTACATGGGGATACGTTCCCGTGATGATGATATTAGCCCAGTAAGGGGTAGTGATTTGTTTGTGCATTGCATCATAAAGCATGACATTGCATTTGATGGATACATATATTATAAAGATTGGCCCATAAAGGGTGTGCTTGGTAATTATCCCATAAGGGGCATGTGATATGATTGCCTATGTGGAGCATGTGATGATGTGATGTGTTTAAACCAGAGAATTGACATGATTGTTGCTATGAAATTCATAGACATTGAATGAAGATCTTTATGTGGTTGTTTTGGCATTATGATGTGTGAATGTACTAAAAATAGTATATAATCTACAATTAAGGAAACTTGTGATTTATAGTTTAAATGTTCCTATAATGGTATAAGAAATAAATAAAGATACTTGGAGGAAAGTTAAAGAAAATATTTTGAGAATATACAAGATAGTAAATTCTTACACTTAGAAGTAAAAATGAATAAAATGATATAGTTATAATTAAAAAGGTAAAATTCCTTCAATACGACTACGTTTCGAAAGGTGCATCTTATTGAGCTTTTTAGCTCATTTTCTTATTGTTGCTAACTTTTCAGGTATTTATTAGGGACTTAATGGTTAAAGTATAAAAAAGTCCTAATTAAGGCCTTCGGCAGTGGCATCCTCAGCTTTGAGAGTCCTTGTTAGTAGAAAAAAAAAATTGGGACTAGGACTAGTTGGTGTAGAAGAACGTTGTAGTTGGGGAAGATTTTCTTTCACTTGAGTCGAATGTTAAATTGCTGTATTGAAATTATAAATTTGTAATTGTATAAACTTGTGATGTTTGAGTAAATGTTTGTATTCTTGGAAATTTGTATGTGATTGCATATAGATCGAAGTGCTCAGGACTGAAAGTTAATGATACCTCCTCAGGTAGAGCCCACCTAGAGATGGGTTGTTACATCCTAGGTATGCCAAATCTGCAAACAAAACACTTCCAAACAAACCCTCGGGTCTAGTAATCGGAAATGCTAGCGAGAGGTTCAGCTTCTACCCACTTGGTAAAGTAATCGATCACTACTATTAAATGCTTCTTCTATCCTAGTCTGCATTAGTGGTTCTTAAATATTTCATATGAGTAGTGAGACCTTTTTTATACAGTTGTACATCAACAATAGCGTATCACGAGGCTTAGGAGATAAGCTTTTTGGCCTCACTCTTCTAATCAAGGAGTATACCACCTTTTAAGTACCTAAGAATCGGGTCCATCCAAATTTGCTCCTTGGCGAGAGGCATAACTGGTGCTTCATCAATGCTTGGAGTGGAAAGAGTTTCTAAATAGGCTGCTTGAGCAAAATCAGTGTGTCTGGAAGAGGCAAGTTGGGCTAAGGCACATGCCTTTGTATTTTCTCTGAGGCACTTAGGTTATCCAGAATCTCTTGAAGGTTGCTGCAAGCTCACGACCTTTTCGAGATACCTTGATATCTTTACACCCCTGACCTTATATTCATTTGTCATCTGGTTCACCACCAACTGTGAGTCACTGTAGGCTTCTAAAGCTTCAACGACTAATGTTTTGGTGAGTTTCATTCCAACGAGTAATGCATCGTATTCAGCTTTGTAGTTTGAGGCCTTAAATCTGAATCCTAGGTTATACTCGATTATGAATCACTCAGGGCTACTAAGGATGAGGCCAACCCCACTGCTAGTACTATTAGAGGAGCCATCCACATACAACGTCCAACTTGGCAATGGCTCGGCTTGCTTGAGAGTTTGGACTTCAGCAGGGATGTTGGGGAAGGTTGTTTCTGCTATGAAATCTATTAGGGCCTGTGTTTTAATGGTTTTCTAAGGCTTGTATCGAATATCGAACTCTCTAAGTTTAATGGACCATTTTACCAACTTTCAAAAATGTCAAGCTTGTGAAGAATTTGTCGAAAAGTTTGGTTAGTGAGGAGGACAATGGTGTGAGCTTGAAAATATGGTCGGAGCTTCCAAGCAGTGATTAGGAGGGCATATGCCACCTTTTCGATATGGAGATGTTGTGTCTATGCGTCATGTAAGATTAGACTGACATAATATATGAGTTTCTACATCCCGACCTCTTCTTAGATTAGGACAGAGACTACTACGTCTTGGCTTGCTGATATATAGAGAAAGAGCTCATCCCCTGCAATGGGTTTAGTTAGGAGCAAAGGTGAGCTCAAATATTCTTTTAGTTCCTCAAATGCCTTCTGACAGTCTTCATTCCAGGAAAAATCCTTAGCTTTCCTGATGGCTTGAAAGAAAGGCAAGCAACTTCAGCTAACTTAGACAAAAGCAGCTAAATGCCGCTATTCATCTAGTCATCAATTGCACTTTTCTAACGTTCCGATGGGGGGTCATGTCCATTATTTTCTTTATCTTTTCAGGGTTAGCTTCTATTCCCTACTGTGTTACAGTGAAACCCAAGAACTTTTCGGTTGTGACTCCAAAAGCACATTTGGCTAGATTTAGCCTCATCTGGTGACGACAGAGTAATCCAAAAGCCTCCTCTAGATCAGACTCGTGATCCTTGGCGCTAACACTTTAACTAACATTTCATTCACGTACACCTCCATACTTTTTTGATAATTTCTTTGAAGATCCTATTAACTAGCCTCTAGTAGGTAGCCCCTGCATTCTTGAGTCTGAAAGGCATCACCTTATAGCAGTACAGGCATCAGTCAGTGACGAAAGTGGTCTTGGATTGATCAAGCCTATACATTAAAATTTGATTATACCTTGAGTATGCATCCATACAGTTGAACAACTCATGTCCAGAGGTGGCATCTACCAACTGGTCTATCCGAGGCAAAGGAAAACTATTTTTTGGATTGGCTTTATTTAAATCTGTAAAATCGATACAGATCCTCCATTTACCGTTGGCCTTCTTGACCATTACCATATTGGTAATCCACTCTGGGAAGTCGATTTCTCGAATGAAATCAGATGCTAGGAGCTTGTTTACTTCTTCTTTTATGGTGGTCTATCGTTCAAGAGCAAATATTATCTTCTTTTGGACTATCGATCTATGAATTAGGTCCATATTTAATCGGTGGACATTAACCCCAAGATCAACCCCGAGTATGTCAAAAGTTGACCAAGCGAAAAGGTTATGATTCTTTTGAAGGAAAGAGATCAATAATTCTTTGATGTCCTCAAAAAGGCTATCACTGATATGTACAATATTTGACTATCCTTCATTCAAAGGGATGGCGATGATATTTTCTTCTGGCTGACCTCGTAAGGTCTTAAGTTCATCTCCTATATCCTCTATTTTTCTAAAGGCATGGCTTAAACTTTTCTCTGGCTCTTGATGGAGTTTAAATACTTCCCTACACCTTCTTCAATAAGGAACTTTACCTTCAGATGATATGTGGAAACTATTGCCCTTATCTCATTAAGGTTCGGTCTATTGAAAATCACATCGTACGATAATCGGTATTTAACCACTAGAAACGTAGTGTATACTATAGTGAGTTGTTGCGAGGTTCACACAATGACCGGAAGAACTCTGCCACCTTCGACGAATACTAGTGTTCTCAAGAAGCCATATAGAGGAGATGATACTAGCTTGATATGGTTATCCCTTAGCTTTATCTGTTGGAAATCCTCAGAGAAAAGGATGTCTGCTGAGCTCTTGTTTTCCACTAGGACTTGCTCAACATTATAGTTTGTGATGAGAAGAGAGATAACCACAACATCGTCATATGGTGTTTGTATCCCTTCCAGGTTTGTAACAACCTATCCCAGGTCGGTCACTGTAAGGGCCCGGTCTAGAACAGTTACAATATTGTCCGCTTTGGGCCGAAGCCCGCACGGCTTTGTTCCTGGCGAAGCCCACTGGCTCCCCAAAACGCGTTGTAACCATTAAGGACTGGAACACCTTATATCTAGCAATTCCTCTTGTCCTCTAGTCGATGTGGGAAAAACTTGCAGCACACATGCTCGCCAAGTCACAACCCACCTTGGGGCCCCCAGCGTCTCAACATGGTACCTCCCCCTCTGGGGCACAGCATCCCCGTTGTGCAGCCATAGCCCACCAACGGTGTCAAGGGTCCGGCTCTGATACCATTTGTAAGGGCCCGGTCCAGAATAGTTACAATATTGTCCGCTTCGGGCTGAAGCCCGCACGGCTTTGTTCCTGGCGAAGCCTACTGGCTCCCCAAAATGCGTTGTAACCATTAAGGAATGGAACACCTTATATCTAGCACTTCCTCTTTCCCTCTAGCCGATGTGGGATAAACTCGCAGCACACATGCCCGCCAAGTCACAACCCACCTTGGGGCCCCCAGAATCTCAACATGGTACCTTTCATGTTGAGACACTGGGGGCCCCAAGGTGGGTTGTGACTTGGCGGGTATGTGTGCTGCGAGTTTATCCCACATCGGCTAGAGGGAAAGAGGAAGTGCTAGATATAAGGTGTACCAGTCCTTAATGGTTACAATGCGTTTTGGGGAGTCAGTGGGCTTCGCCAGGAACAAAGCCGTGTGGGCTTCGGCCCAAAGTGGACAATATTGTAACTGTTCTGGACCGGGCCCTTACAGCTGGTATCAAAGCCGGACCCTCGACACCATTGGCGGGCTATGGCCGCACAGTGGGGACGCTGTGCCCCAGAGAGGGAGGTACCATGTTGAGACGTTGGGGGCCCCAAGGTGGGTTGTGACTTGGCGGGCATGTGTGCTGCGAGTTTATCCCACATCGGCTAGAGGGAAAGAGGAAGTGCTAAATATAAGGTGTTCCAGTCCTTAATGGTTACAACGCGTTTTGGGGAGCCAGTGGGCTTTGCCAAGAACAAAGCCATGCGGGCTTCGGCCCAAAGCGGACAATATTGTAACTGTTCTGGACTGGGCCCTTACAGTCACCCCCGAGATGGTGTTGTCACGTTTTGAAAATCCTAGCATGACACATATATACAACAATAAAAATAACACCAATTGAAATTTTTACATCAATCCTCAACCCTCAACAGGGGAGATACATCATTCTAATCTTGACTTAAACATTATATACAACGTAAAATGCATAAATATTTAAAAACAAATTTTTATTTTATTTTCTCATTAGTTTGAGGATGTGGACACGTACGTGGCTTACAGATAATGATTTCGTCTGAACCTCAACTCACCAAACTATTTGTCCTACCTGCTACCTAAAATCATTGTACAATGAGGGATGAGCTTCATAAGCTTAATAAATTTACTAGAAGTATTCAATTTGTGTAAATGGTCTTTCAATATTTAATCATTTATATCTCATACAACTTGATACTAGCATTCTACTATCACTACACATCATAAGTCTCATTCTCTATCAATCTCTTCTTCTTATTTATTGGTTCACCTTAAAACCATCAATTATCTCATAATTACCTCGTAATGAGGTTCACAGCATAAAGTCTACCATTTAGATGGTTCTTATCATATCATATCATACTTCTATGTTTTTTTCTCACCATAGCTGTCTCTCTGTGAGACTTATTCATCTATAAATGAATTTACCATAACAAACAACACTTCGACATTTCAGTAATGCAATCAATATTTAAAACAGATGCAATGCATGAATTATTATTAGAGACCATCTTCCCACATGTCGACATATTTTTATCTTCGATCGGCCCCCTCCCGGTTATTTTATTTTCAGCATATACCGGTTGTCATGGTTTTTATTTATTTCCAGCATATACCGGCTGTCATGGTTTTCTTTTATTTCCAACATATACTGGCTGTCACGGTTTTTCAATTAGACCAGCCCCCTCTTGGTTCTTTTATTTAATGCATATGCATATGAACAATGATATGAAATATGCATATGAACAATAACATAAAAACAAATATAAATTCAAATATTTAAATTAGCTATCTTGATTGTTCTCAAATTATTATTTGAAAAATTCCACAAAATTCATCTCCTCATAAATCACATCAAATCATCAATCAAAGCTTGTCAAGATATACTAAATTTCATCTCCTCATAAATCGCATCAAAACATCAACCATAGCTCATCAAGAATTTCACTTATCACTTTTATTATTAAATCAACTCATTATTCCAAAAATATTATTTCTCATAAAATAATTCTCAACACATCAACTATTCCTATCACACCTATCAACCAAATTTCATCTATCACCAAAGCATAAGTTAATAATTTATTCTAATATTATCATTAGATATTTCGTATTTATCTTGATTACTTAAAGTAAATTTAACTCACCACATAGCACTTAGAGCTACTCGTGGATCACCTCATTGCCTTTCCTGCTCCTCTCAACAATTTTCTCCAGTTGCTGATCGTTAACACCTGAAATAATATTTATATTAAAATTTCTAATTTATTCTTCAATTCTTCCATAATTCACACCCTTTGAAAATTCTCACTTTGAATTTCGAAAATTTCATATATGCTAAATTTCAAAAATAAACTCACATTATTACCTTATGTTTTTCTTAGAGCTTCTCGTGATTCTCTATGAAATTCTCCCGTAAACCCTTTTAAAACTTTACTCTTTCAACCTTCTTTTCGATCCCCAAGTGTTTAAATAAATAGAATAGTTTGAATTGTAAAATGAATAAACCTAACAGGATTTGGTAAGAAATAAATAAAAGAAAAAAAACTAAACTATTTATAAAAAAAATCAACTCAGCAGCTCCCCCCCCCTCCCCCAACTCTCAAGCTGCCACGAAATTGCTATGTGTAAAGCATGTAGTCCTTTAATTTTCACTTGGCAGTAGGTGTTGCCACCTGCTACGACGTTTTCTCCTTTTTCTCCTTTTTTTTCTTTCTTTCTTTCTTTTTTCCTTCTCCACGCTGGATGCGTCCGTTTGTTTTTCAAAAGAATTATTTTATTCAATACTAAATCCTTTGCGTATATATATATATATAATTTTAATTTCATGTCATATTTATTAAATTACTTATTTACCCATACTTTAAGAATACAGGTATTACAAATCTACCCATCTTAAAAAAAATCGTCCTTGAAATTTATTTACCTAATCAAGAAAACAATTACGAATGATATTTCTTCATAGTTGTCTCACACTTTCACGTAATCTCTTCAACATCTTTATTCCGCCACATAACTTAAACTAATGAAATTATTTTATTATACAAGACTTGTTCTTTTCTGTCTAAAATTCTCACTGGTATTTGTATATAAGCCCAATCTTTCTAAATTTCTATAGCTTCGCTCGAAATATTATGAAATTTATCAAGTAAGCGCTTTCACAAACGTGAAACATGGAATAAGTTATGTCACTGCTTCAACTTTGGAGGTAAATCCAGGCTATTCACAACTAGGCCAACTTTTTCAATAACCTCATAGGGTCTCACTTACTTCAGACTCAACTTTCCTTTCTTTTTGATCCTCAACACACATTTTCATGGAGATATTTTTAATTACACCCAATCATCTACTTGAAATTCAAGAGTTTTCTTTTATTATTAGCATAGCTATTCAGTCTACTCTATGCTGCTTTATGGTTCTCTCTAACCAATTTGATCATCTCAACTGTTAACTCAAAAATTTGATAGACCAGATCTATTTCTCTTTCCTATTTCTTCCCAACATATATGAGTTCTACACCTCTTACCAACAATATCTCAATCAGTGCCATCCCAACTAACTGAGAAACTAAGCACATCTGCCTTTAACATATCTTCTAATACTCTAATAATCCTTTCTGTCTGAGGATGAAAAATTATATTAAATTGTAACTATGTACCCATGGCTTTCTGAAAGTCTCTCCAAAACCAAGATGTAAATCTAGCATCTCTATTTGATACTATGCTTCATGGGGCTCCATACAACCTCACAATCTTAGCTACATCTTTCTTCAATCCTGACCACCATAAATTTTGTCTCAATCCTCTATACATCTTATTGTTACTTGATTGCATCAAATCTACATCATCATGTGCTTCCCTCATTATCTCTTTTCTCAACTATGCATTATTGGGAACAAAAATTCTATTTTCAAATACCATAATACCATCATTTCCAAAAAAAACAAAATTGAACTCATATTGCTTTCTAGTAAGCACTCAATGGCTTAATCTTTTTTATCTCTTCATCTCTACCCTGCATCTCTAAAGCATTTGACTATGGATGACTGTACAACAATATTCGTTAACCATGATATCTTATCACTGATATTCAACTTCATTCTTATCTCTTTTAAATTTATCATCAATTTTACATCAGAAATCCCAATAGTAGTTAACCTTCTTGTAGACTTTCTACTCAATGCATCAGCTATCACCTTCGCATTTTCTAGATGATAGTGAATTGTACAATCACAGTTACTAATCAACTCCATCCACCATCTTTGCCTCAAATTAAATTCTCCCTGGGTAGGTAAGAATGTCACACTATTATAAACCATGAATATCTCACAAGTGGCTCCATACAGATGATGTCTCCAATCTTTAAAGTAAACACTATAGCAGCCAACTCTAAGTCATAAGTAGGGTAATTTCTATCATGAATCTTTAATTGCCTAGAAGTATAGGCCACAACTTTCTTATTTTACACATATCCCAATCATTGATATGACACATCATTATACACCACAAATCCTTCATCACTAGAAGGAAACACCAATAGTGGAGCTGTAGTCAATTTCTCATTTAGTAATTGGAAATTTTTTTCTCGCACTTCCTTCACCATACCAATCTCACCTCTTTCCTGGTAAGTCTATTCAACAGTATTATAATAATAGAAAAATTCTGAAAGAATCTTCTATAATAACTAGCTAACCCCAAGAAGATTCTAATTTCAGTCACATTAGTTGGTCTCTCTTAACTTAACATTGCCTCTACCTTTTATGGATTAACTATTATGCCATTTCCCGATATTATATGTTCCAAGAAGGTCATTTCTTTTAGCCAAAATTCACATTTAGGAAATTATAGCATACAATCTCTCCCTCTACTCAAAATATCTAACACAATTTCTAAATGTTTTGTATGCTTTTCCTTAGTCTTAGAATACACCAAGATGTTATCGATGAACACAACCACAAGATTATCAAGAAATGGTTCAGATATTTTATTCATCAAGTCCATGAATATTTTTGAAACATTAGTCAATCCAAATGACATCACAAGAAGCTTATGACCATAATGTGTCCTAAAAGCAGTCTTAGGCACGTCTCTGATAAGTGCTTAAATATTCATATTTAAGCCCCTTAATTTACATTTGTTAAGCTCTTAGTTTACGTATTTTATTCTATTTTACTTCATTTAAGTGTTTTCTATGTTTTTATAGGTTCTTTGAGAAAAGAAAGCATTTTGGAACTCAGAAGAAAAAATCTGGAAGACCTAGAAGCAGCCTAGTGCGATCGAGCACAGAAGAGTGCGATCGAGAGCACAAGAAAAAAGCTCGAGTGTAACCTTGCGCTCGAGCGCACCAGCATAAGATTGAGCACACACGTGCAGTAAAATGGCATAACCTGTTTTGGCAAGTAGGGTTAGGGTATTGTTTTGGAAATTAGGGTTTCTAGATGCCACAAACCTTATAAAAAGGCCTGTAAAACACAGAAAAAGGGATATTCTTTTTAGTTTTAAGCTTTGGAGACAAATTGACAGCTCTTCTCCACGGTATTTTCGGGTTTCTTTTTCCCTTTATTTTATTTTATGAAAATGTTTAGCATGACAACTATGTGTAACTAACTCACTAATAGGGCTCGACTGAAGCCCTAATTATGTTTTTTCATATATAAATTGTTGTCTTTGCGATAGCTGTGTTATGATTCTTAACTTGATTAATGCATGTTTTTTTTGAAATTCCTCATATGTGTTTGCCTGATCAATATATGCATGTGGTATGGATTAGTTAGTTAGATTAATTTGGATGACCGAGTCTTGACAATAGTAACAAAAGAAATCAACGCCGGATTCTTGGGTTAATCAACATGGGAAACCAGGAGTATATAACATGCCCTAGGTCTTGTGTGTTTGTCAATTTTCATGGATTATATGCTCTCTTAAGGAACAACTTAGTATAGACTATGCTAAATCCCTTAAGAGAGGAAAGAGTTAGAGTATACACCATGCCTAACTCGTTGCTTAGGAAAATCAATCGCCTAAGGAGTATACACCATGCCTAACTCGTTGCTTAGGAATATCAATCACCTAAGGAGTATACACCATGCCCTTAGGTTGACGATAGTAGGTATTCATGACATGACTAAAACATTGGCACATTATTTTATTGAGAAAATATGATTAATGATGGATATCAAAGCCCTATGTTCTTATCGTTATCAATCTAAACTCAATATTTATTTCTATCATCTTGTATTGCGAAACTCATTCTAAAGCGAAATTCACCAATCCCTGTAGAGATGATCTCGCATTTGAACATAATGCTATTGTTGACCTTGTGCACTTGCAAGTAAAACTGTTCAAATATTTGCTTATTAATTTAGGCATATTTTTGTACAACAAGTTTTCGGCGCCGTTGCTGGAGACTACACTAAATTTCCATTTATAATTATTTTCCGTTTAGTTTTATTTTATTTTTTGTTCTATTTTATTCTGTTTCATTAAAAACCTAATTTATTTCTTTTGCGTGTTTGCTGTTTTTCTGTTTCAGGTGTGCAGCAAAGAAATCTCTGGCACTGCGATCGAGTGCACTCTATAGTGCGATCGAGTGCACTCAGGGCAGAGACTACTCGAGCAGCAATGCTGAAGCTGCTACACTGAAGCATTTCAGCTGATTCATGCAAGGGCTTCGATCCAAGAATCCAACTTTCTTTCCAGTCGATACAGAGCTTGAGCAGACCATTCGACAAAAGCTAAGAGACAACATTGAAGAGGTAGAACAGGAATTCGAGGGAGAAGCACAAATAGCGAAACAACTTGACAACCAACCGCCACTAGAGCGAAGACCTATGAAGCAATCCTTCATTCCACAGAACCTCAACCAGCCCTCATGCATTGTGCATCAACTTGAGGTGGAAGGTAATTATTACATATCCCTGCAGATACTTAGTGCTTTGACTTATTTTAGGGGTACACCTATTGAGGACCCACATTTGCATCTTTGAGAATTCTTTGATCTCTTCAAGTTCCAGCATATCCAGGGTCTAGACCAAGAGGGAATCAAGTTAATTTTTTTCCCTTTCTCATTAAAAGATAATACTAAATTGTGGTATAATTCGTTGCTTGCAGTTTCTATCCATACTTGGGAAGCATTGGCTAGTAAGTTCCTAAGGAAGTTTTTCCCAGCTCAAAAGACAAGATAAATGAGGAAGGAGATTCAATCTTTCCAACAAAAGAATGAAGATCTGTTTTTTGAGGCATAGGGACATTTCAATGAGCTGCTACTCAAATGCCCATATTACAATCTACCTCCGGATGAACTGGTATAAGCTTTCTATGAAGGTTTGAGTGATACTAATAAAAGTATTGTGGATTCAGGTTGTGGAGGTGTGCTGATGGAGAAGAGCAATGAAGAAGCCATGAAGCTATTTGAGACATTAATTGAGCACACCCAACAATTCTCCTCTAGAAGTAGACAAGGAGTTAAGAGCAAAGGTATGTATGAGGTGACTCTAAGTGGTGGATCCTCTAATCAGATAGCTGCTGTGGAGAGAAAGCTAGATCTGCTTGTTAAAGCCATGACTGCTCAGAATGCCTCACTTAGTCCACAAACTACACCACTCCAGGTATGCGTTATATGTTCTCATTTTGATTATAATACTGAGACATGTCCTTTATATTCATTTGCAGATCTAGAGTAGACGAATTATGTGGGACCGAACAACTACCCTCCCAAGAACAACCCATATGCAAATACCTACAATCCTAGATGGCGAAACAACCCCAACTTCTCATGGACTAACAATCAAAATGCTCTGAACCTTTAAGGGCAGCAAAAGAACTCCCAACCAGCAGCTTACTCAGTCCCTGAATAAAAGAAAAGTGACATAGAGAGTCATTTGAGGCAATTTTCAACTCAGCAACAATAGTTGATGACCTCACAAGATCATTTCATAGCAGATGAAAGGCAATTTTGGACTGAGCTAAGATAAACCATTGCAAAACATGAACAAGTCATTCAAAGATAAGAGGTACAAATGGGGTAATTAGCTAAAGAACTGAGTGACAGAAAGCAAGGTGAGCTTCCAGTTTAAACACTACCTAATCCATGAGGGCACCAGCAACTGAAGGCTGTTACAACTCTCAGAAATGGTAAGGTCATAGAAACCGATGAGTCTACACAAGCATATCTAGAGAAACCATCTGCATCAAAGGTAAGTGAAATGGGGAAGGTGAATGCACCACCCTTCCTGCAAAGGTTAGTAAAGCAAAAGAAAGAAAATAAACTGCTTGATATTTTTGAAACTTTGCGGAAAGTAGAAATAAACATTCCTTTATTAGATGCAATTCAACAAATACCTGTTTATGCTAAATTTTTGAAAGATTGTGGCATTAATAAAAATAATTTTTAAGAGTATGAAACCGTGGCTTTAACTAAAGAGGTAAGAGCGGTATTATTTAGGAAACTACCACCCAAGCTAAAAGATCCAGGTAGTTTTACCGTTCTTTGCAGGATAGG
The DNA here is from genome assembly GCA_023935145.1 of Bretschneidera sinensis. Classification (NCBI taxonomy): domain Eukaryota; kingdom Viridiplantae; phylum Streptophyta; class Magnoliopsida; order Brassicales; family Akaniaceae; genus Bretschneidera; species Bretschneidera sinensis. The sequence continues at coordinate 25,779,117 of CM043697.1, forward strand.
TGACCAGCTTTTTGAGTGGGCATTACTGGATTTAGGAGCGGGTGTCAATTTGTTGCCATACTCGGTATTTGAAACACTAGGTTTAGGGGAGCTTCAACCGATTTCCATCACCTTGCAATTAGCAGACAAAAGCGTTAAAAGACTAAGAGTAATTCTTACGAATGTCTTGGTGAAGGTAAGTGAATTTATTTTACCTATTGATTTTATTGTATTAGCTATGGAAGAATGCCCTATGCCATTACCTTTACCCTTCATCTTAGGAAGACACTTTATGATAACTGCTGATACAAAAATTTATGTGAAAAAGGGGATTGTAAGTATGAAGGTAAATGGTGAAAAAATAAAATTCAAAATATTTGATGCATTAAAATTACCCCAAGATGATTTGCAATGTTTTAATGTCTGTATGATGCAAGGTATTGTTGAGCAAGTTTTTCAGGTCTAGTACATTAATATGTTGGAGACCACCCTAACCTAGAGTTTCAAAAGATCATATATTGAGCCTGTATCTGAAGATGTTACTGATGACATCTTTGAAGCTGTGCACCTCCCTGAGGCCTCTCCAATGCATCCAAGATCGGGTGATAAGAGGAAGTTGCATTCAAATGAGCTGGGAGAATTGAAGCACGATGAATATGCAACAACACCAAGAGCACTTGAGCCACATGTAGTGGACTTTAAGTACTCCTTGCCAAAAGACTAGCACTCAAGATACTGTAGAGGGTGTTTGAGCAGTCCATGCTTTGATAAACGTATAGCTCAAATGCCTCTATTGAGGTCAGTGGTACTGAGGCCACTGAATATGGTACAGTTTTATTTATTTTTGCTAATTGTTTTCATTAATTTTAATTTTTATAGTTCATTTAGTTGTCAGCACTTTCTGTCTTTGCGATTAAGCGCACTCCATAGTGCGTTTGAGCACAACCTCGCCATGTGCTCAATGGCGCGCGAGTGTACCACACCAATGCACACACTTGCGCAAAAGTGTGATCGAGCGCACTTCATAATGCGATTGAACGCACTCGGGGCAAAAAGTCACATGTTTATTTAGGTCATTTTCTTTTCTTCATTGTCACTTTCACTCCCTTCACTCGCACTCATTCTCTCGCCACACTCAGCACTCACAGTGTTGCTACTGATTGCACCCACTCTCAAGCCACCACTCACGTCACCTCACAACCGGTCACCCCACACTGTCGTCCTCTCCCCCTCTCCACCAACAGGTAATTCTCATTTTTCCCTTCACTCACACACACGGGCACTCACCATATCCTCTTATTTGAGGTTGTTTTTGTTGAATAATTATCAATTCATATATATTGTTCTTCTTGTGCTCTTGGGTTGTTTCTGGTGATTTTGCAAAAAGATGAGCACTTTTAGAGTGTTGCCCATCCATTGGTTTACAGGTCGCACATCATCTATTTGATAAAACTCCTGACTCAGTGCGATCGAGCGCAGAGGGTAGTGTGATCGAGCGCATAGGCAAAGTGCGATCAAGTGCACTATACTAAGATTGAGCATACTCTTATTGCAGATTCTATCCAGCATGCCTAAACATGCTGCCTCCATATCCCGCACCTCGGAAAGCTGCACACAGTCTTCTCGGCCCAGCTTTGAACAACAGAAGATCTTGTTCGAGACCACATTCAACATTGACGATGATTTCAAAAACTTTAAAGTCACTCAATGGGCTGTCCAAGAATTCAAGCTTCGTGGTTTGAAGAGGCTATTCAAGCTTATCACCGCTACTACCTACACTCGGTTCGTGGTTTAGTTTTATAAGAACCTATCTTTCGACTGTAGCAGGCCGGGTGTCCTGTCCTTATCTGTTCAGGACAAGTACATTGACGTGACATCTTCAGATATAGCTACTGCCCTCTATTGTTGTGATGAGTCTCCTCCTGAGAACACCCAGATAGATGAGCAGCCGAAGTCCTTTTCCTTGTCCATAATCATTGAGGACATATGTGCTGGGCAGTATGCTGATCGGCACAACAATGCTGGGAGTCGGTCCAAGTTGCCTCCACGACTCTAGCTCGTGGATTTCATTCTTCAGCGGAATGTGTGCCCATTGGAACACAAGACCCAGAGGCGTGACCAGTTCTTATAGGCATTATATGCATTCCACAGAGGCCACTAGTACTCCATCCCAGCTATCATCTGGGGCCAGCTACATAAGTTCTGGGACCATGTCCATACACGCCAGATTACCACGGCTAATGCATGAGGGCTCTCATTCCCGTTCTTCCTCAGCTACATTTTCAAGAAAAAAAGGGATTAAGGGCTCATCCATCGATGGACTAGTCCAGAAGCACCCATTCTTTGGGAAGGCTCAGTAGACCCAGAGCCAGTCACACATGCCCGAGGACTCTGAGGGCATGCCCCTGCTACTAAGAGAGTGAAGGATGATCCTATGGAGACCGAGGATCCAGCAGCGAGCCAGCCATGGGAATAAGACCATCCGGACATAGGACCCACAGAGTACCAGCACATCCTTGAGGAGATGTCCTCTTTCCAGTGTAAGCTCTCTGATATTCGATGGGAGGATAAGGAGGCTACATTATTAGTGCATCAGCGCATCAATGGTTTGAAAGAACACTTTACGAGGTAAAAAGCGATGCTCCAGGCCATTCTTGATCGACTACTTCCCGCCTCTGGTGCCTCATCTTCTGCACCACCTGGAGACCAGCAGTGAGAGAGGTGCACCGTCTGGCTGAAGACGTAAAACTTAGCGCTCATAGGAGGCACCCCATAGCATATCCTTTTATTTTTAGTATTTTTCACATTTCTTGTTAGTATTTATTTTTATGTTAACCTTTTGTTTTTCTCATAACTATTTACTATTAGTATCTTTTGCTTTTCGGTATTACTTTTGTTTTTCTTTTTCAGGAATAATGTGTGTGCATCAGTTTAAGTTTGTGGGTGTGCTATGAGCCATGCCACCAACTAGTTCTCCATCTCCCAGGTCAGATATTTTCATGTTATTCACACATTAGGGACAATATGTAGTTTAAGTTTGGGGGTATGGGAGACACATTCACACACACTTTGTCCCAGTTTTTTTTTTATTATTGAAAAGATAAATGCATGTTTCATATTGTGTTTAAAATTTTGGTTGATTTAAACAAATATTATGATAAGATTTCATCAGTAAGCTTAAAATCTTGAACACATGGCCTAATAATAAAGTTTTAAAAGTTTAATTACTTACTTTAAGGCATTTAAGAATTCACAAGTTTGATCTAATCTGACACGAGCACATTAGCACATAATTATGTGGGGTATGACATGTAATTTTAATATGTATGTTTCCATGGCTTAACTGTAACCGGATGACTTGTTAAATGAACTCTTTGGCATAGAAAAACAGAAGAAAAAAAATTTATTACACAAAAAGAGAATAAAATGCTCCTAATGATCATTAAATAAAATTTTCACTCAGTAACTGGACCTCTTGCCTCAGTAAGCAGTGAGTGCTCACGTCAAAAAGTGAGGATTTTGCTCATAATGATCATTAAATAAACTTTTCACTAAGTAACTGGATCTTTTGCCTCAGTAAGCAGTGAATATTCACGTCGAAAGGTGAGAATTTTGCTTGGGAGCATTAAGACCATTTAGTTTCGTAGCCTTTTTTACTCGAGTTAATAAGTCCTTAGGGGTGTCTTTACACTTAATGCTCTAAAACCATCTGGTTTGGGAGTCATTGGCTAAACACTTGCTATATGGGTCAATTAGAAAGCTTAAGAGAACTAAACATGGCAAAAATCTCATAATAAAAGAAAAGAAGGAAATAAAACTATGCCATTATTGTTCATTCTGATTAGAAATTCGGTGAATTTTGAGACACCGAAACACTACACATTGGAGTTATTTAGAAGCTTCATCTTTTATGTGCTAGTTCACTACACACTAAGTCACACTTGTAATGCCTTAACCAGCCTCGTATAAGTGATTATATTTTAAAACTCTTATTCATTGTGAATATGTGTTTATATTTTAAGCTAGCTCATGAATATATATCATGGTTTAGTGTGCGACCCAAATTTTTGAATATCATGAATGATAAATTTATCTTTGTTATTGTTTTTCAGTTAGTTTTTCGTTTTGTATTACTAAGGGACTAGTAATATATAAGTTTGGAGGTGTGATAAGTGCTTAAATATTCATATGTAAGCCCCTTAATTTACATTTGTTAAGCTCTTAGTTTACGTATTTTATTATATTTTACTTCATTTTTGTGTTTTCTGTGTTTTTATAGGTTCTTGGAGAAAAAGAAGCATTTTGGAACTCAGAGAAAAAAATCTGGAAGATCTGGAAGTAGTCTAGTGTGATCAAGCACAGAAGAGTACGATCGAGCATACAAGCACTCCTGCGCACAAGAAGAAAGCTCGAGCGGACACGTGCAGTAAAACGGTAGAACCTGTTTTGGTAAGTAGGGTTAGGGTCTTGTTTTGGAAATTAGGGTTTCCAAATGTCCACAAACCTTATAAATAGGCCTGTAAAACACAGAAAGGGGATCTTCTTTTTAGTTTTAAGCTTGGGAGATGAATTGACGACTCTTCTCTATAGTATTTTCGGGTTTTTTTCCCTTTATTTTATTTTATGAAGATGTTTAGCATGACAACTATGTGTAACTAACTCACTAGTTGGGCTCGATTGAAGCCCTAATTATGTTTTTTCATATATAAATATTGTTGCCTTTGTGATAGCTGTGTTATGATTCTTAACTTGATTAATGCCTATTTTTATTGAAATTCCTCATATGTGTTTGCCTGATCAACATATGCATGTGGTATGGATTAGTTAGTTAGATCAATTTGGATGATTGAGTCCTGGGTTTGACAATAGTAACAAAAGAAATCCATGCCAGATTCTTGGGTTAATCAACATGAAAAATCGGGAGTATATAACATACCCTAAGTCTTGTGTGTTTGTCGATTTTCACGGATCATATGCTCTCTTAAGAAACAACTTAGTATAGACCTTGCTAAATCCCTTAAGAGAGAAAAGAGTTAGAGTATATACCATGCCATACCATGCCTAACTCGTTACTTAGGAAAATCAATAGCCTAAGGAGTATACACCATGCCCTTAGATTGATGACAGTAGGTATTCATGACGTGACTAAAACATTGGCACATTGTTTTATTGGAAAAATATGATTAGTGGTGGATATCAAAGTCCTATGTTCTTATCATTATCAATCCAAACTCAATATTTATTTCTATCATCTTATATTGCGAAATTCACCAATCCTTGTGGAGATGATCTTGCATTTGCACACTATACTACTGTTGACCTTGTGCACTTGCAAGTAAAACTGTTCAAATATTTGCTTATTAATTTAGGTATATTTTTGTACAACAGTCTCCCTTTTCTATCCTTAACTGGTGATAACCTGATTTCAGGTTTATCTTAGAAAACACTGCTCCTTACAACTGCTTAAATAATTCATTTATCCTAGGTGAAGATATTTGTTCTTATTCAACTATTTATAGTCTATACACACTCTTATCGTACCATCTTCCTTCTTCACGAACAAGACAAGGGCTCCCCAAATACATTAGGTCTGATAAATTGTTTATCCAAAAATTCTTAAAATGGTACGTTCACTCTCTCAATTCAGTTGACATCATTCTGTAGAGTGTTATAGATATATGTGATGAACCTAGTATCATATCAATAGAGAATTAAATTTCCCTACTGAGAGGTAAACTAAACAACTCATCAAGAGATACTTCAGAAAAATCTTTCACTACTAAGATTTCTTCCAATTCTCTACAATAATTTCTAAAATCCTCCACATATGCCAAATACCCCCCACCCCAATCATTTCCTTGACCATTTACTAGTAGTTAGAACAAAATAAAATAGTTCGAGAGTATCTTATGTTCTCCCTGAAAGTTAAACTCCTCATGTCTATATCTTGAACACTACCTTCTTTCTAAAACAATTAACCATATTTAAAGATAATAAATCAGCTTCAGATTCTCTATCACTGATATGAATCACACAACCCTTGTAAACATTTATAATTATTACTCTATCTCTAGTGGGAACTTCAACAAAAATATTTTGCATCAAATGACTAATACATACTTCAATATACTTCATATGAATACTGGATGCAAACGAATGGGTTGCACCAAGATCAACCAACATTGATATTGTCCACTTTTTCTATATACAAAGCACATCAAATTAGAACAATTATGGGATAAATATCTTATCAGATTACATCTATAACACGTTATAGTATTTTTATCACGTTATCACCTCCTCTAAGAAGTACACTCCCACATTTACCATAACTTCTAGTTCCCATAACCTATCTCTCAAATCTAGGGGTCCCACCGATATTACTATGAGCTATAGAAGTAACAGATCCTGCTTGCTTTTGACTCTGTACTTCAGTTCCCTATGACAAGGAACGCCTCCTCTGGGTGGTCTCCTACCCTGCATACTCATACTGGTACCACTTTTGGGTTCATCAAATCTAAAGACTTCTTTTGTCAATTCCTCATTCCTATAAATTCTATCACATCCTTTTCAATCTGAAATGCTATATCCACCAACCTGACATAATTAATATGCCTCATGTAAGATATTTTTGATCAAATATTAAACATAGTTCATCTATGAACCTCTTACGTTTCTTCTCCTCTAGGTTTACCATTTTCGGTACAAACCTCGACAAAGCCACAAATCTCCTATCATACTAAATCATAGTCAATACATTTGCCTCAAATAAAATCTCTGTCTTGTTGGGCTATAAAGGTATAAGGAAAGTATTTATCAAGAAAAACTTCCTTAAACTTATTCTAGGTTAAGGGTCTATCAACATCTGCACTTACCTTGGGAAGAATATCCTCCTATCATTCTAAGGCCTCTCTCTCTAACTTGAATGTAGCAACGGTGATCCTCTGCCTGTCAGTCGTTGGTAAATATCAAATAATCTCTCTACATGTTTCACCCAAAACTCAGGCTTAAAAGGATTCATAGATCCTTTAAACAACAAGGCATTCAACTTAATATATCTAACAAAACAATCTCTCTGCATCTCGTGTGTAAACTCACTTTTCCCTATTTTTAAACATCTATCATTACTGGATTAACAACCTCAGGCACTGCTCTAGCCTATTCATCAAGTCTATGTTATAAGCTATTAACTCTATCATCTGTTACATTTATTTTCTCAAGAGCATGTGTAAGAGCTTATCTTAGCTCATCTATTTCTACTTTAGATTCTCTCACACCTTTACTAATATCAATTATATTGTCAACACATTCCCTTCTAGGAACCACAGATTCAGAATCAACCTTAACTTTTCGAAAATATTGGGGCCTACCACGTCCTCTCAAATCAACAACTCTAACTCTAGCTCTAGCACGTCTACGTGTCATCCTCAGAATATTTAAAATATAATTTATTTTAATCTTCCACTTTCTTACTTTTAATGCAGTCTACAGAATCATAAAACCTAATGCTCTGATACCAAAATTGTAACGATCCATCTCAGGTTGGCCATCCCCGAGACAGTGTTGTCACATTTTGAAAATCCCAGCATGACACATATATGCAACAATAAAAATAACACCAATAGAAATTTTTACATCAATCCTCAACCCTCAACAGGGTAGATACATCATTATGATCTTAACTTAAACATTATATACAACGTAAAATGCATGAATATTTACAAATAAATTTTTATTTTATTTTCTCATTAGTCTGAGGATGTGGACACGTACGTGGCTTACAGATAATGATTTCGTCTGAACCTCAACTCACCAAACTATTTGTCCTCCCTACTATCTGAAATCATTGTACAATGAGGGATGAGCTTCACAAGCTCAGTGAATCAAATTTACTAGAAGTATTCAATTTGTATAAATGGTCTTTCAATATTTAATCATTTATATCTCATACAACTTGATACTAGCCTTCTACTATCACTACACATATCATAAGTTCCATACTCTATCAATCTCTTCTTCTTATTTATTGGTTCACCTTAAGGCCATCAATTATCTCATAATTACCTCGTAATGAGGTTTACAGCATAAAGTCTACCATTTAGATGGTTCTTATAATATCATACTTCTATGTTTCTTTCTCACCATAACTGTTTCTCTGTGAGACTCATTCATTTATAAATGAATTTACCGTAACAAACAACACTTCAGCGTTTCAGTAATGCAATCAATATTTAAAACAGATACAATGTATGAATTATTATTAGGGAACGTCTTCCCACATGTCGATATGTTTTTATCTTATATCGGCCCCCTCCTGGTTCTTTTAATTCCAGCATATACCGGCTGTCACAGTTTTTCAATTAGATCGGCCCCCTCCCAGTTCTTTTATTTCATACATATGCAGATGAACAATGATATGAAATATGCATATGAACAATAACATAGAAAACAAACATGAATTCAAATATTTAAATTAGCTATCCTGATTATTCTCAAATTATTATTTGAAAAATTCCACTAAATTCCTCTCCTCATAAATCATATCAAATCATCAATCAAAGCTTGTCAAGATCCACTAAATTCATCTCCTCATAAATCGCATCAAAACATCAACCATAACTCATCAAGAGTTTCACTTATAGCTTTTATTATTAAATTAACTCATTATTCCAAAAATATTGTTTCTCATAAAATAATTCTCTACACATCAACTATTCCTATCACACCTATCAACCAATTTTTATCTATCACCAAAGAATAAGTTAATAATTTATTCTAATATTATCACTAGATATTTCATATTTATTTTGATTACTTAAATTAAATCTAACTCACCACGTAACACTTAGAGCTACCCATGGATCGCCTCATTACCTTTCCTGCTTCTCTCAGCAATTTCTCACGACTGTTGATCGTCAACACCTGACATAATATTTATATTAAAATTTCTAATTTATTTTTCAATTCTTCCATAATTCACACTATTTGAAAATCCCCACTTTGATTTTCGGGAATTTCATGTATGCTAAATTTAAAAAATAAGCTTCACGTTATTACCTTATGTTTTTCTTAGAGCTTCTCGTGATTCTCTATGAAATTCTCCCGTAAACCATTTCAAAATTTTACTCTTACAACCTTCTTTTCGGTCCCCAAGTGTTTAAAGAAATAGAGTAGTTTGAATTGTAAAATGAACAAACCAAACAGGATCTAGTAAGAAATAAATAAAAGAAAAAAAACTAAACTATTTTTGGGCCTTGGTCATTCTAAAGCCGTCTTTCTCCTTGGGTTAGTTTTCTAGGACTTGGCCTAGGGCACTTTTTGGGGCTCTAACGTCCTCGATATGACCTTTCTGTGGTTCATCAATATGGGCACCGAGAACGATCTTCATAATCTTGAACTTGGCGAGGTTCGGCGTATTCTTTTAAGTATCTTATTTGTATGAGGGATTTGATCTGCTGTTTGAAGGTGTGGCACTCCTTTGTGTTGGGACCATGATCCTTATAGAAGTGACACCACGTAACTCAATTTCCACTTAGGTAAAGCTGTCTTGGAGGTCAATGAAGGAGATCTCAGTCTTGGATATTCAGAAGTACATTTTTCCTAGAGGCATTAAGCGGGGTAAAACTCTCAAAGTTAGGGGTTACTCTTGCTTTTCCTTCCTAGGGAGATTTTTTGGTGGAGTTATCTATGAATTTATTGGTATTCTTCTTTCTCTTTTCTATCCCTACCTATCTTTTTCTCCTAAATACCTGATCATCTTTCGGGATCATATATTCCTCGGCTCGGGCTAGGATGTCATTTATATCACTAGGAGGGTGCTTGGTCAACTTGAAGCTGAAGGTTTCTGACTTGAGCCCATTCTGGAAGGCCAAGGTCTGGACAGTAGGGTCAAGATCAAGAATTTTCTAGGCTGCCGCGTTGAACCAAAAGATATATTCTCGGAGCTTTTCTCATCTACATTGAATGATAATGAAGAGGCTTTGTGAGGTCTTTCGAGTTCCTTTGCTACTTAGAAAATGTACTGTGAAGGCACGACTTAGTTCTTTGAAGGAGCCTATGCTGTTGAGCTTGAGGTGGTTGTACCAGGTGTTAGAAGCCTTTTCTAAAGTCAAAGGAAAAACTTTACACATGACAGCATCAAAATGGCGATGCAGCATCATGGTGGTTTTGTAGTGTTGGAGGTGATCTACTGGGTTTGTGGTACCATCATATACCTTGATGACTGGCATTCTGAAATGCCGAGGGAGAGGAGCTTCAAGAACCTCCTAAGTGAAAGGTGCATATTTCGAGCCGAGGTCATCTAGAACATTGATGTTCTTTGCCTTAAAGGCTTCATTTATTCTTTGATCCATGCCCTCTAATCTTTTATCCAGGTCAGTGTGGTTTTTGGAAGTTGAGTGGTCTCAGGTCCTAACCTTGGAAAAAAACTTGGAAGTGGAGTTATCTTGGGAGTTTACCTTGATATGCAAGGATGATCTAGTCGTGGAGTGGCTGTCGGTGGTTTTACTATATTTAGGTTGTGTCCTCTGTCGGTGCTTAGTTGTGAGGGAGGTGGAGGCGTGGAGTGACAAGCTCTTCCTCTTACCTCGGCGGCGAGATCGGTAACAAGTCGGGTAAGCTCTTAGAATTGCTCTTGGATCTGAGGGATGGTGGGATGCAAGGCAGACAAGACTTCTTTATTCTCTTGGGTCCTGGGTGCTAGTTGAGCATCAGGCCTAGTTTGCCTGTCAGATGGGTAGTTATCGTGCTCAGAGTCGGCGTGCTCAGATATAGTAGGAAGGTTTGGGTTAAGCGGTTGATGGCGAGTGGATGCTCGCGTGGCAACTGAACTAGTTTCGATAATGCTCTTAGGAGCCATGGTAATAGGTAAGTTTTGAACCCTTCAATAAAAGAAAAGCCATCATTCTAGCCCCAATCTGTTGATGCCGAAAATCTGTCTAGAACCTGAATAGTCAGATAGCAGAACCTGCGCACAAGAAACGAGAAAAAAAATAAAGTCGTCGGAGGACCGGAGGGTGTGTGCCTCCAGGGGACTCTCCGATGCCTAAATCAGATATGGCTTTTTTGGTGAATAATGAGAGCTATTGACTTGAGGGTTATGTGTCAAAAGTGTGTGTACCTTTTAATGCTTCAGAGCCTCCTTTTTGTAGTATGTTGGAACAGAGTTCGATTAGGAGTGTAACTCTAAGTGTTGCGATATGAATAACGTTCTTCTAGAGTTATCTACTAGCTGTGAAAGTTTATCCACGGGCTGAAATAACGGAGTGGTATCGGCTCACTTGGTATGAAATTATCGTTATACCCCTGAACACATGTTGACAGGAGATTGATCATTCTGTCAAGGTTATGAAAATACTATTATGCCCCCAAAGATTCGACACGCATTATTATGTTACTGGAGAGAGAATTATCCCCTACATCATAATGTCTTAATAATCACATAGTTGTTGACGATAAGTGTTATGTCTAAATTTATAGAGGAGAGTATAAAGTTCTGAAATGAAGGATTCTATTAAAAAATAGAGATAATTACAAGGAAATTATAGACGAAATGGTTGCTAGCTTTGAGGGTTAGCACCTCTTTTACAGATAAAGTTTAAGAAGGGAGAAGAGAAGTCTAATTTTTGCATAATCCCATATCATTATCCTGCCTTTTTATTGATCATGTGCAACAGACCTCCTTGACTGTCTCTTTGCCTCTCCACCCTCCACTTTATAGGCGTAGTTTGTCATTAAATTTAAACAAACTTAAAACTTATTTAAATCTTGTCTTGAATGGATAATTTGTTTAAATTTGATACTAAACTACAGTCAAATTGATTTCCTTTTTAGGCGTTTGTTAAGCCTAAAGCTGTGTGCACTCATATCACCAGATCATCAAAACTTTCTACATCAAAATGCTGACTTGCAAGAACAAGTGTTCCATAAATTGACTGTAAATATTATATTTATATTATTTTAAATTTGATGAAAAATATAATAAAAAAGAGAGAATTATATTCGATCGAATTTAAAATCGAAAAGGAACAATGAAATAATGACCGATCTGCGGGGGTTTGACGATTATGGCCTTGTTTGAGAGAACTATATCCTATAACTTGACTGTGTGATAGCCAGCGGGCTGCGACAAAAAAAGAGATTGGGAGGAGCTCACGTGGACAGATAGCTCGGAACTTGTGACCGACCTTGTTTGACGTGCAAAATCCACCTCATAGAATACGGTCCCACCTTTTTATTACTATGTGCGGATCCCATTAGATTATATTAGATTCGTTTACATTTTTTTGATAATTTTAAAATTTTTATTAATAATATTAACAAAAATATGAGATTTTTATTAGTAGAATGCTTTAAAATTATCGTATTTTCCTGTCTTACCATCACAATAAAGCAAAAGTTACCCAAAACATATTTTTTGAGGAAAAGTTGGCCAAAACATTTAGTCAAAATCTTAAGCACACACAGGCTCACACAGTTTGTGGCACCCTAAAAAAGAAATCCCTAGATTTCACCACTGCTCTGCCATGGAGCCCCGAACGTTACCACCACCGACATCTGTCGCTGCCAACAGCAGCAGTACCAAGCTGCGGCTGATGTGCAGCTACGGAGGGCAAATAACCCCACAACCCCACACAAAGTCCCTCTGCTACGCTGGCGGCGACACTCGTATCGTCGGCATCCCCACCGCCACCGCCAACGCCACCGCCAACGCCAACGCCAACGCCAACGCCAACGCCAACGCCAACGCTAACTCCAACGCCAACGCCAACGCCAACACCAACACCAACGCACTAACACTCTCTTCTCTCATTGCACACGTGGCCACCACCCTCAACATTCAGTACCCTTTTACGCTCAAGTACCAGCTCCCTCACGAAGACCTCGATTCGCTCATTTCTCTTTCTGCAGATGAAGATCTCCACATCATGCTTGAGGAGTACGACCGCCTCACCTCCTCCCATGCTCCCTCCCGCATCAGATTGTTCCTCTTCCCCATCAAGCTCCCGCCGGTTCGGCCCGAGTCCACTCTGCCTGACTTGGCTCAGTCAGTGCTGCAGCAGAAGGCTGTGGAGGGGGATTGGTTTCGGGCCGAGCTGGGTCGGGATGAGTTGGCCCAGCCGGTGTTACAGCACCCGAGGACGGAGGCATGGTTTGTAGATGCGTTGAGGACGGCGAGGATGATGAAGGGTGGATTGGAGGGGCAGAGTGAGGGTAGCGATGGTTGTGGTGGTGGCGGTGTTTGTGGGCAAGAATCGATTGTGTTGGAGACTAGTTCGTCTTTTGGGTCGAGCTCATCTTCGGTTTCATTGTCGAATTTGCCGCCGATTAAGGGTCACGGTGATGATAATGTGGCTAATTTGTTGGATAATAAGGCCAAATTGCCCTCACCAGAATTAGTTGCAAGGTATTCTTACATTTCAATCATTAGTTGTTTTTTTTAGTGCTAGAGTAGATTTTATTTCCATCTTTTTTCTTTTTGAAACTAGTATACAACTTGTTACTAGTGTTTTCTGATAAACTGCCGAATGGTGTAATTTTAAACTGATGGGCAAATGTTAATTGGTATTTATTTATGTTTTCAACAGAAGTTGACTTGAACCAAACGAAAATTGAATTCATTTCATTTTCAAAATGAAATAAAATTTTATGTTTGGCTTCTTATGTTAAATTGTAGAATTCATTCGAATTCTCGTATTTAAAATGTTTGGAATAGTTGAGAATTCAAAAAAAAAAAGGAGGGAGAGGGAGGGAGGGAATGATACAGGAAGAGAGAGAGAGGGAGAGAGGGAAAGAGAGTATTTTGGTCCATATAAGGCTTTACTCTTTATTTTGTGGAATTCATTTGTAAATTTTATCAATTTTGATAAAATTTGCAACAAGCTAATTCAATTTCACAGTGAATCCATTTTAAAATGAACTCCATAATTTTTTATTGTTCTAAACATAATATGTATAGAATTTCATGAAACTTATAGAATTCATTTGATCCAAACACACTCTAAACTCTGTTTTTTTTTTATAAGTACAAGCTCTGAACTCTGTTGAAAGTTTTTTTGATATTCTGTTTTCCTACATATTTTCATGAAACCAAGTTACATTAGGAGGACAAATGCGGTTATTGAGCAGCAATGATGGAGTTTTGATGTAATTAAACTGATTGTTCCCCCAAATCTTTTTTTCCCTTGTATTACAGTGATAATAATGTGGCAACTGACATTTCTTATGGACAAACTGGAGTTTATCAACAGCAAGTTATTCCTTTTCATGCAATGGAGAGTAAGGTTTCGACAAACCCTTTTGAAACAGATACCAAACTGCCTGATCCTCCCTCTGCGGTCCATATGAATAAAGTAGTTATGGTTCCTGGGTATCCATTATCTCCATCAGTGGATCAGTCACAGCAACAAGTGCAAATTATTCACTCTGGAACACATTATATACCCCAGAGTCCAGCTGGTATGTTGCCGGTTACATCTTACTACCCTATGTATCATCCACAGCCACCGCAGCAGCCGCATTACCAATTTCAGCCCACTCAACCATACCCAATCTACTACATACCAGTTGGGCAGAGCCAACCTTATAGTTTTCCTATACGACATGGTTTGGTTGATGCATCCAATATTGTCTCTGCTCAACCTTATGCGCATCCGATTGTTCCCTTCAATACTATTATCCAAGTAGCTTCGAAGGAGGTCACATCTGCTCCTCATGTGCCTGAGTTAACCTCACAAGTTTACCCAACTGGCCAAGCAGCAAATCCACTTGTTCATGTACCTTTTAATGAAACTTTACAGCAACCTCTCAGTCTTCCACAAATTCATCATCAACCTCAGACTGTCAGTGTTGCTCCTAGGGAAACATTTAATTACAGTAATGAGCTTGATGAAGATACTGCACGTGCTCAGATATACAAATCTCAGCCTCCAGGTCCTGCATTGCCTTCTCAGTTCCAAACCATGACCAAGGCCACCACGGTACTGTTATCGGAGGCTTTGGCACAGTTTCATACAGACAATATTCAGCAACAAATTAAAACCTCAAAGCCACATTGAGTCCATTCTCTGAAAAGGAAACAATTTTGATGGTAGCATCTTGGTATGCGTTGTCCTGTAATCGAAGCAGATGATTTGGTCTTTATCCTTTTACCCTTCTTTGTTTTCTGCACCTTTTGTTCCAAATGTTGTTGTTTTCAATATGAAGTGTTTGAGATTATATAATAAAAGTTTAATAACAATGTAGCGTGCTTGAAGAGGTAGTGTATTGGTTTGTTTATTTTAAGTTTACTTTTATTCACCAAAATCTCTAGTACTTGCAGCATCATTCATGAATGGGGTTACAGGTCATCCGTTTACTTAAAATACACCTATGTTTATTTATCTTATTTATGAAATAAATAAGATTATGATTCTAGTTGAACTTCTCAGTGAACAACGACAATGTTGAAAATTGACTTGTGTCTTTCTGTTGCCAACAAATCATCTTATTATTCATTAGTTGCAAACTCTTAGCTAAGGAGTTTATTAGAGATGGAAGAATTTGGCCTATTCTTCATGAACATGGTTACCTTATGTTAGTGTATTGCATGCGAATACTATGAACTTGTCTTGAAGGGGGGCTATCAATCTTTGTGCCTCCCATGATACAACGAATGGTTTCTGATGGTAGGCTTACGGCTGTGGTTGTTAATGTTTCCCTTGCCTTGTTAATGTTGGTGATTCTCTTGGACAGGGACCAAGGGACCTAGAATGATATAAGAACTACCTGGACTGATGTCTGACACCGCCATATTTGGAGCTCTCAATGAGATAAGGTGTCTTTATTTAAATTTTTATGTTTATATTTTATGCTGTACTGCATGTTATTGTCCTCTCACTTATTTAGAATTTTGGCATAGGCTTGTCATAAAAGACCATTTCCTAATTCGTAGTCAAAGATAAAAATACTTGAGGTGGTGTTTTAGGGTTCTAAACACTATAATCAGATAATTGTACTTTGTATGGCACTATGGCTTTAAAATGATTTGCATTGTTTTCACTACTTTTGAAATGAGCATGTTATGTGTCTTTTTTGCCTTCTGTTGGTGGCTGTCTTTTGTCTGCTTCTGTACTTCGGTTACCATGTCTATTCCTCTTTAATTTTAGTTACTTATCCATAAAAAAATAAGCATTTTATATATTATTTCTAAGCTGTCACCATTACAGTGATGAATTTTTGAGTATGTAAAAATTAACTCGCTTGTAATGGCTCCATTTTAAGGATGCGTTAGATTTTATTGGGAACTGCAAAGAGTGATCTCATTTCCATAAGATGCTCAAATGTGTATTTTCCGATAAACTTTTAGTCCACTAATCATGTGTGAGTTGAATAGTTGTGACTTCATATAGTAGTTCTATAAACATGTTCCCTGAGAAGGGTTTGGTGATGTTTGCTGGTTTAGCTTGCAATGCTTCTTTTCAGGAAGAGATTATATTGCAGTAGCCTACTTGGTTCATTTTATAAAATTGTAAAATTAGCTGGCTTATGATTTCTCTGGTGTCTTTCCTTATTTTCTTTTTTCACAGAGATGATATTGTTGTGATAATTATAAAATTCATATATTGTCGGAGAGCTCCTTTCTGTCAAAATATTCGGAAGCCATTTTATATGCGCTGTTACTGTACTAATTTTAACTTTAATTGTTTGGTGTTCTATCTGGATTTGAGCATCCAAAGATATTTGTATGAAGATAATATTTTTTCTTCGTGTCAGCCTCTGTTGACTACTGGCCATTCTTCTTCAATTTTAGGAAGATGTCATTCTCTTTCTGCAATTGACTGCAACATTATTGGTGTCTGGGGATTGTGTTTAGGAGGGCTCACTTGTAGTTTGATAGGTGCTCGTTTGTCTATTGCGAGCCTTTGCACTCGGTGCTATGATTAGGTTACCATTCAAAATGATCTTCGATACAGATTAATATGCTTTACTGAAGCTCAGATGGGCATGGTTAACACACAGCTGTCTCACTGTCAAAGTATTTCATTGTCATTCATTCATTAATTCTTTCTTTATTTATAAGTTGTCATTCATTAATTCTAGAAGTCATTCTTTTCTATACAGTTGCTTTATTGTTTTGATCATAGGTTAAAGCTATGAATTAATTAATTTGCTTGGCGAGGATTAGGCTAAATGGAAGTTGAATATGGGAGGGAAGTTGTTGTTAATTAATTCTAGAAGACATTCTTTTCTATGCAGTTGCTTTATTGTTTTGATCTTAGGTTAAAGCTATGAATTGATTAATTTGAATATGGGTGGGAAGTTTGAGGTCAGGTCTTTCTACAGGGCACTTGTCATTTGGAAGGAAGAGCAAACTTTCTGTGGAAATCAATTTGAAAGTCTTATGCTTCTTTCAGGGTTCTTTGTAAGGGAAGCTTATTGGGGTCGAATTCTCACAATTGACAATCTTCAAAAGAGAAAAGTTTTGTTTAACTGGTGTTATTTTTGTAAAGTGGAGGCCAAGACAGTTTACCATCTTCAGTTGGGATGTCATTTCACTAGACAATTATGGGAGATGGCTTTGTGTGTGGTGGGGCTCTCTTGGGTGCTTGCTGGTTCCATTCAAGAAAAGGTGTGGTTTGGAGCGGCCTGAGATTTTCTAAAGAAACGTGAAAGGCGAAGGCCTATTCTTTGTTTTCTCTTTCTAGTTTTTGCTTGGTTTTGAAAGGAAGGAATATGTTTAGCCTTTGATGGAGTGGAAAATCCATAGCCTCCATCAAAGAAGGGTGGTTCAATGCTTTTAGATTTTGGTTTAATGAGAATTTCTTTTTTGTAAATGAAGATGACGTAATAGAATCCAGTGATATGCTATCTTGTAGATAGTTCTTTTGTTCATGGGTGCCACTGCCTTAGTGCCTTTGGAATGTACTTTCACTTTTAAAAAAAAGCTATGAATTGAAGCCTTCCACTTCAGACTTTGTCTCTGAATGATTCATGTTTGTACGTCTGGTGTGATCCGAGCCTGGGCATTCATTTAGAATAGTCATTCCAGATTCCAATACTCAAATACAAAGATGTCTTTTACTGAGCAGGCTTAGAGTTTAAGCTGGTTCTGTAATTCTTCTAAAGGTTCCGGCCTGGCAATTCAAGATCAGTGGTGGTGAATAATCATTTGTCAAGATGCGGAAGGCTTAGTTGAGGATTAGAAGTCTATGGATGTTGGACCCTATAGGGGCATTTATGCTGCGAGTTAATCTTCTGATGAACTTGAGTCATTAAAGCAGCTGGTCTGGAGATTCTTTGTTGGTCATATCCTAATGTTCATAAATCAAGGGCAGCTGATGTTTATTAATGTATGGATACAATTCTGTGATGCACTTCCTAGCAAAGCAGTCCTCCAGGTTCCTTTCTTTTGCTTGTTGAAGTTTGCTCTTTTGCTCAATATCAATTCAGTAAAATATTAGTTTGCCCTTCTTAAGTGCTTGGTTTAATCTATACAACTACATTAAAGTTGAGTTTAGCTATCCCATGTTTGACACGTGGCTCTTTCTTTGTGTGACATGTGTCGGACTGTTGGCTTTTTTTTTAAAAGGGTAAAGGTGTTGAAATTGTGCGTTTTGGGGGTGTTTATTGTGGCCTGCGTTTTGTGTTTCAAATATATGATTTTTGGCAATCTCTCTCACCTCCGTTTTGCCTATCCTTTCCTATCATTTTGGCATTCTCTTCTTTTTTTCCATTTGCAGTTCACTGCTGCTGGATTTCCTGCGACTTTGCTTCTAATACCTCGCGCCAATCCATGTGACCATGCTCTTGCCAGCCGATTCAGTGCAATATACGAAAGATGAGGTATTGGATCAGGTTTAATTGTTTTGGGTGGGTTTCTATTCCAATGATCAATATCTTCACCATTTTTCTTTGATGCAGATACACAAGGTAAAGTAAAGCCACCTTTTCTTTTGTTTCTTCCTTTCCTGTGTTGTCTGTGTCTTTTGTTATTGAATTCTTGGATTTTGCTTTGTCCTATATCAAACGAAATATAATACTCATATTTGTTAAAACATCAAGGAAGAAACTAAGGCTATGATTGTTAGAGAGAAAAAATGGGAGGGAGGAATCATAAATGCTACTTTTAAAAAAAATAGAAGTGTTAGGGATGAAACATATTTAATAAGGAATTTTTTAGGGTTTTTATTTAAAATAAAATTATCATCGTTCTTTTTCGAAAATTATTAAAAGGTAAATTTTGAATGGATTTATGTTCTATTATGGTATAAAACAAATTTTACTTCATACATTTTATATTTTAAAAAATATTATGATATTATTGCTTATCGCATCTCAAATAAATGAAAATTAAATACTATCATATTATAAAATTAAATATTTTAAATGGAAAGTTTGTTGATATATTTTTTTAAAATTAAATAGTCTAAGATCTCAAATAAATGAATATCAAAGATCATCATAAAATAAAAATAAAAAAGAAAATTTTCTATTTTAAAAATTCAAATGATACTGCATGTTTTTATTTATTTTAGAAAAATATGAATTCAGATAACCTAAAAATTGCGATATAATCAATTTTGAGATAAATAATTGATAAATAGTAAAACTTATCATAATCACTTGGAGATATTTTAACACTAAGAGTACTTTAGTCATCATAAAAAGTAATATCCAATTAAAGTTTTGATTATTGAAAAAAAATTCATTTTAGGGGTGCTTGATGGTGAAAATTGATATTTTTGGGTGAATCGTGGGTTTTAAAAAGGTTTGGTATGTTAGTGTTATTTTAGCTAATTTGCCCTATTTTTTTATATGAATATTGATAACTCAAAAACACCAGTTATAACCATCCCCGCACGTTAAGCAATAAATACCCCTTGCCCTCACCAATCAGGCCGACAAGACCAGTAAATACCAATTAAGCTTTTTCCCCTTTTAATTTAAATCATTATATATGAGAGTATCACAGAATTCCTATGGCAACAATTATTATGTGATTTTTGGGCATTTGAACTTCTACTCTCTCAGCTCCCTGGTATCTCTATTTCACTTGGATGGTTTTATGTTTAGTGCAATTTCAGCATAATTGGCTTTCCTGGTACAACCATTGTAGTGACAGTATATAGTGGTAGGCTTGCATTTATCTATGTTCATTTTTATGGTTTTTTAATTTTACTCAGTTTTCCCACCTAAAATTCAATGAAAACATTTCCAGATTTATGTTTTTCTATGGCTCTTTGGGGAAGAGGATTGATAGAAAAATCAGTCTATTGGAGTTGCAAGGAAGTCATTCTTCTAAGATACTTAAAACTTTCAATTCTCTTTGGGTCAATGTCTTTTCTTTTGTAGATTCAATGCTTCCAGAAATTTAGGTAATAATATCATTTCAAATTGAATTATCTTTTGATGAATTGATAATCATTTTTTATTATGATGAATTGATTATCATTGGTGAGCTTATTCTTACTAGAACACCATGAGGGAACCTGTAAAGGAGAATTCAATTGGTCCAAAATCAACTTAGTGAAAATTATGGAATTTACAGCCAAAAATGTTTAGCCAGCTTGATACGATATATGTGGTAATACCATTGACAGTTTCTAGGATCTGGGAGCCAGAATTTTAATTTGTAAGGCAGAACCTTAAATTTGTCCTCTTGATTTTAGCGCATAGAATTCGTTTCCCCTCCAATATTAATATGAGATTGCTGCAGTACTCTTGTTTGATAATAGCCCAGTCTATAACAAAGATTGAACTACACCAGCTACGGTTGAAGAAAGATTTGAGTGTTCGTCAGTTTACATGTTAGTATAGTAGTGATGGGAAGCAACAATATCTGGTACAGGTTTTCTATTGCTTATTTATTATCTTTGAATAAACTTCTTGAAGTTAGAAAGAGTTTTAGCTCCTGATGTATGTTTTATATTTGAAATGGTATCTTCAGCTAGATTTATCATGTAAACAAGTTGTGAGGTTTGTCCATGCACGAGATTGTCTTCTTTAAGTTGGTACTTCTGAAGATGATGCAGAGCATTATGGTGTGATGCAGCAAGAGCAAGACCACGCTGAGAAAGATTGTGGACCCACAAACTGGAGATGAGAAACCAGTCAATGTTTCTGTGGATGATGGAATCCGGCCAATTACAAACATGCCAGATCTGGCTAAGCTGAAGCCTGTATTCTAGAAGGGTGGGGCCACGTAGCTGGTATTTAACAATTTCATACTTATTTCTATTTTTTTTAAAAAGCTATGTCATACTTTTGAATTCCTTACTCAGAATCTTAATCGGTTAATAAGCGTAGTCCTTATAAAAAATACAAGTTAATAAGCATAGTCCTGCATTCTGAAGCAAAATTTGTCTGCCAATGTTAATCTTTCATGCAATGCTAGCCAGGGGGATGATGGTGCTGGAGCAGTATTCATGAAGAGAAGTTTGGCCATGCAGAAGGGACTTCCTAACCTTGGTGTGCTAAGATATTTTTTGTTATTGCGATTCAATTTCTTTGTTTATGTATGTTGTGTGTGGTTTTAGTTGATCAAGTTATGTTTGACATTGAATCGATTGTTCATATTTTGTATTGATATTCGAATTTGACTTCAAACTGAAAAACATTTTTATTCAGATTTATGTTTGATATTGAATCAGTGGATCAGATAGGATACTATTCAATGAATGAATTTTTTTTTGTTGAATGATTTTATTTCCCTTAGATAGTGTTAATGAAATCTGTTGGGTTGATGGGAGGAGAACCAGGCTTTGGCATTCATGGTTTGGGAACACTCCTCTTAAATATCGGTTTCCGGAGATATTTGCAATCGTGAGGGATAAAGAAGCTTTTATTTCTTCGTGTATCTTGATGTCTAATGGTAATATTTTGTGGGACGTTCCTTTGATTTGTAATGTTCAAGATTAGGAGGCTGAAAGGGTGGAAAGTTTATTGGAAACTTTGTATAGTTGTAAGATTGATTTGTCTAAAGGAGGATGTGGTTAGATGGAGGGGTAGTCAGGGTAAAGGTTTTGAGATGAAATCTTTCTATATGATTTTTGTGGATGGGGATTCCTTAGATGACTCCTGCAATCTCCCATGGAAAGCAATTTGTTGTTCCAGTGTCCCGAAGAAAGTGTGCTTTTTTAGGTGGGAGGCTGCTCGAGAGAAAATTCTTACTTTAGATAATTTACAAAGAAGAGGAAGGTGTTGGTGAATCGTTGTTTCCTTTGCAAAAATTGCGAAGAATCTGTGTTTCATTGTTTGTTGGAACATTCTTTTGCTAGAGCTTTATGGGAGATGGTTTATAAGGTTTTGGGTTTTTACCAGCTCCTTGAAGGATGAAATTTGGGTTTGGAGTTGGTTTCGGACATCAAAGAGCCTTAAGAAAGCTTACTAGAAAGCTTACTATATGATTCCCTTTTATATATTTTGGTTAGTTTGGAATGAGAGAGGAATCATAGAGCTTTTGATGGCGTTGAAAGAGCTTTAATTGTAATTAGAGAGAGGTGGTTCAATGCCTTTATTTTTTGGGTCACATAAAATTCTTTTGTAAATAAAGTAGATGTAGTTGAGTCTCTCTCTTATAAATAGCTTTGTACATGGGTTGCACCCTCTTGGCACGCTTTTCTTTCTATATATATATATATATGAAAAAATGAAATCTGTTAAGGTCGTTTGTTATTACTTTTGTTATCTGTTAAGTAAATTCCCTCTTTTTCATATCTAAGACCATTGACATGGTGATTATCATTTTTAGATTTAAGTCCTTGAAAAGTTGAGTTGAATGGTGTTGTCCGTGATGCAAAGCCATCATATGTGGGCGAAAAAATAAGGAGAAGCAGGAGCAAAGTATTTGCAATACAATTTATCGAATGAAACAAAAAGAACATACATGAGAATAAAGAACATACAATTCATTTGCAATATGGTGGTGTTATCTGTGATGCTCATATGTGGGGGAAAAAATAAGGAGAAGCAGGAGCAAAGTATTTGCAATACAATTTATTGAATGAAACAAAAAGAACGTACATGAGTATAATAGATGATAGATCTGAGAATGTTTTTTTATTGGTTGTGGTCGAATATGTTTCTGTTCTAGGTTCTATTCCTTAACTATAATGCTAAAGATATCTGAGGGTCTCGGTAACTGAATCTTTCTTTACTTGTTTTCTCCGTGATCAAGAGAATGATATTCATTGTGGTTAATAAAACTCAAGTACGGTTCGGTTGTTGGGTTTATTCCTTAATCATGATTTTAGATATCTCACTATCTCAATTATATTACCATTCTTCAGTTATATTTGGGATTAGATAAGTATAGTTTGTGAGGTGAAATCTGTGATTGGAAAGATAAGGACCTGGTGGCATGATGCAATTACGTAAACACGCTCATGATATTCCACTTGAGATATGTGAACTTGCAATTGGTTTTCTTTTTCCTTTTAGTTTCTTGAGGTTCATCTAGTCATAGATTTGTGAAAATTGTGTGTTTTTAAAATGGCTCCTATTTGATCTGCTCAACCACTGAAAGTATCAATGTGCTCGATTTGATTATCTGTTAATATTTGGGCAAAAAAGAGAATTTTAATTTTGCTATATGGTTTTCAGCTTTGTTTCTCTTTATATGTCTCTGGTTGGTTGTAACAATTTTAAAATAAGCTTATCTAGGTTTGTTTTCTTTGCTAAGGTGCGTCAAGCAATTTCTTTTCTTTCCATTTTACTTGTAAAAAATAAAGCAATTTCTTTCTATTTTTATTGGCAAAGGGAGAGGTTCATTTAAATAAAACCTTATTTCATTTTAACGGCAGTAACAAAGAGAAAGAGGTTGATCTACATAGTGATCATCTTTTGCATTTAGATGTGTATTTTGGCTTGCAATCACGTCCTATGTTTTGTTTGGATGATTGAATCTATCATTACCTAGAATCATCAATTTGTGTTTTTGGCTTACAATCATGTTCTATGTTTTCTGTGGATGATATAATCTATCATTACCTAGAATCAAAATACCCCCTGGCGGCCCCTGCCCACTTTATTATTTTCTTTCGAAGTGTGAATTATTTATAGTAATTAACCAGGCTGTAGTTGCATATAGAAACAAGGATGAATATCCCATTTGTGAAAAGTGTTAGGAGATGTGGATTCTTGCCACAAATTCTTCAATACATTGGCAACGTGTATATTATTCTAAGAAATTAAAACTTGATCAAGAAGAAAATCAAATCTTAATGGAGGTGCTATTGCTCTTGGGTATCGTTTGGGCGCTTTAGGTACATAAAAGAATACTGCAACATGGATAACATGTATGTCGGTCGTTGTTGCTACCTGTAGCTGTAACTCATGGCAATGTATAAAAATGCTTTCTAAGAGAGCAAAGCTCACATTTGGATTCAAGTCTGATATTGGTTAAGGTTTTTGGTCTTGTTTAGTATTAGTTTCATGGTATCATTCACAATTTTTTCGACTCGCAGCTTTCTCGGGGACTTATCCCTAGTTTACACATTATTTAAAACCTATGAAGAGTTTTAAGCAAGTTTAACACATTTATGCATCTTCTAATACATTTCGAAAACTGTTTAACCCGAAACAAATTTTAACGCACAGTTTATATGATTTGTTCGACTTTATGTAAGGCAAAACAGAGAGATGGGTGTTTGAACGAACTTGCTTACTCATGCAGGCATATCTTTTTTTGGGTTCATCTACTATATGTATTCTGCTACCTCTGCTAGAGAACTCATGTCGGAGGATTGGTGGATATTTACTCATTGAATAATTCCTAATGTCATTTACCTACCTATTTAAGCATCTATAGGTGAACGAATTCTTAAAGGTAGAGGTACCGGTTTCCTACACATTCAACAACTTCATCCAAAAGCATAAGCGACTGATTTATTCTCCTACTAATACGGCGAGCTCCTTTCTTGACTCTACCCTCTCAAAGCAAGAATTGTTTTTGTTTTCGCGCATATTTAGGTTATGATTAGAAGGATACAAATGTGAGAAAAAGAGAAGAAAGGAAAGCATTGAGAATCTGTTTAGTTGTAGTAAGATATAAGGGTCGGGTTGGGCACTCATGATGGATGACCCAACCTGCCCGTTTAAGTTTGAACCAAGAGATATTGATGAAACCATGTAACTTTTAGTAAAAACCATGCAACTTTTTGGTTCAAATGCCTATAACTACTAGGAGTGAGCATGAGTCGGTTTGGGTCGGGTTATTCTAAAATTTCAACCCAACCCATTCATATCGGGTCAGAAAAATCTCAACCCAACCCAACTCATGAACCCATCCAACCTCAATCCAACCCAACTCATCTAATCGGTTTGGGTCACTGGGTTGATATATATATATATATATATATATATATATATATATATATATATATATATATATTTTACTAAATAATTAAGCCATACATATTATATAACAAAAAAAAAATTCTATTAAATCCAAAACTAAATCCATTCATATTACAAGTAAATGTGTGCCTAAAAGCCCAAAAAATATTTGATAACATAGAAAAAAGAAAAATTGTCTCATTGACTACAATGGTTGTAGGCTATTCTAGATTTGGTTTTTTGGATGCTGCTAAAAAGTTTTTTGATGACATGCAAAAGAATGATGTTGTGCCATGAAAAGCCATAATTGGAGGCTATGTTCAAGCCAAACTTGGTAAGGATGCGTTGGAATTGTTTCATGAAATACAAGCGAGTAATATAAAGCCTGATGAAGTGACCATGGTCAATTGCTTATCTGCATGCTCACAACCTGAAGCCCTTGATGTTAGAATATGGATTCATCGTTATATTGAAAAACACAATCTTCATCTCAATGTTGCGCTACGAACTGTTTTAGTTGACATGAATTTAACTTACTTTAGAAGATTGTTCAATTACGAAGGAAATCTGAATTTTTGAACAGTTGCTAATAATATATTTTAGTAACTCAGCATTTGTTAGCCATGTTAGTGCTTTCACACTAATCAATCTAATTTTTAGATTATGTTTTAATGCACTTGGAAGTGACATGAGGGCTCTTAAAAGGTCACAGAGAGACAAATTAAATGGTTCAATAATGTTTGGATGAAAGACTTATAGCAAGTTGGTATTACTAAGCTTTATCATACATTCAACATTTCTTCCATCAACATTATGGTACATCTTTTTGGAATATAAGTTTATCTGAATACATTGATCCCGACTAGAATCTTGTAGGTTAGTGTTAATTTCTATGTTTGTTTTATAGTTACAACGGTATAAGAAATCAAAATTTGGCTAGCATAAGTTAATTGTGCATCAATTTATTCTTATTGAAGTTATGCTTAAGAATAATTATGAAAACTATTTCATAACTCGAAATTAGAATTTGTTTCTGGTGTAAATATTTGAAACTAGAATCTGGGTAATTGGAAAATATGAGACTTGTTTGCACATTGAAGTATTTACTATATATAGTTTTACACACTAGTAGTAATTAGAATGAACATTTTATAATTATATATTTTACAATTATACTATAATTATTTGTACACTATTTTATATTCAATAAATATAAAATATATAATTATATATTGACCGGGTTACCAGTTTAGGTCGGGTTGAAAATTTTGAAACCATGACCCAACCCAACCTAACCCACTGGATTCAAAATATTTTCAACCTAACCCAACCCAATCTCTAAAAAGACATAACCCAACCCAACCCATTATATCGGTTTGGGTCGGGTTCGCGGGTCAACCGGGTTCCATGCTCACCCCTAATAACTACCATGCCTTTTCAAGCAGTATATATATGCATTTGAGAAAGGCTGTTAGAAAATTTGATATAGAGAGAGAAACATCACCTTCCACCTTTAGCTTAAAAGAGAAATAAAGGTACTTGGGTTGTGAAAAGAACATGATTTCCTTCATTGTGATCTCACGTTCAACCTCCGACGAGATTGAAGTGTAAAAATCCGGAGAGGAGTCCAAATACTATAAGATTTCAAGTCGAATCGGTAAGTACTCGATATTCCGCTGCAAAACTCTTTTAAAGTTGTGAATTATTTTTTATTTTCTTTAATAATTTGCACATTCTTAACTTTATTTGAATTTTTTTAAATATAATTTGAAAAAATATATTTTTATTTTTTTTTCAAATTTTTCTATATTATGCTGAAAAAAAAATAGAGAAGTTTTGTTTTTCGATTTTTTTTAAGAATATGCAAATTATTAAAGAAATTGAAGATAAAAAATTGAAAATACTTTTCTCAACAAAAGAGAACCTAATATTTTCATAGGAGATAAAAAGGTGAAATGAGAAAGAAAAAAAGTTTATTTTACATTTTACTCCTTAGTCTTTTCAAAATTTAGAGGATTGTAATATCAATTCTATTACTTTTCTTTCTTTTCAATTTTTCCATTTAAGTGATAAAAGTGATCTTCATTCACTTCCCTTCTCTACCTATTGTAGCTTTACTGCGAGGGAAATTTGTCCAAACAATCAGTCACATATCTCATAGAAGGTCTCTTATCAGAGTTTTTGCAGATGCAGGCTAGAGAATTTTTTTAGTACAACAGCTATATCATCTTCCATGTCCATATCATGAAGTAAGAAGGGATCTATGATACAAGAAAGTGACTTCCTTTCCTCGATGCTGACTTGAATCCATTGAACTAGATCCATCTAAAAGGGGAATATCTGAATAATTGGCAACTTCCAAGAAATCATCTCTATTAAATTACCCCATATGAGTATACATCCCATTTTTGTGATGGCTTTGTAATTGAGACTTCAGGAGATTGATAATGAGAGCTGCTCATGGCTGAATTTATTATTGTAAACTCATACGGAGAGCACTGTGGTGGCGTTGCGATTTCCATTCTTTCTGAGTGAATTACTTCTTCAGATGTGTTGGCGAGGCTGTCGAGTTCAAAATCAGAGATGTGAGGCTCAATGTTTTCTCCAACTAGGATATTGTTAGGCTTCAAATCTCCATGGACATATATTTTGGGACTGAATTCATATAGGAAAGCCAAGCCTTTAGATATTCCTTTCATGATTCTTAGATGAACAAGCCATGAAAATGATTTAAAGGGCATAATTCTAGGTTTCCCTAGTTGGATTTTATTGAATCAAAACGACTAGTATGATAAAACTACAGTAGGCCAAATGGAAGATCTTTAACAAGATATTCGTATGCAGAAAACACAACAGAACAAGGTAAACGAAAATGCTGGAGAACAAATCAAAAATTTTGGTCCTGATTCGCCTAGCAGTAGAAATAGTTTATGGTTTAGTTTATGGTTTTTGAAATGGTTTATGGTTTAGTTTAGGGTTTTTGAAATGGTTTATGGTAAAACAACAGTAGAGCTATAAACTCTTTAGAGTTTGGTAAACCAACAATGAAAACAGTTCCTTAAAAATAAAAACTATTTCATAAACCATAAACCCTTTTTAAAGAGCGTTTGGCCTATTGTTTATAAGAAACAAAAACCATTTCATAAACTCTACCAGACAGACTATAGGCAAGGAGGCAAATATCTCTCAAATAAGTGCGAAGGACACTCTATGCGCAAGTCCAAAAAATCTCCAAGTGTTCAAGTCCAAGGTGGTACCTCAACTTGTAGCTCCATGTGCTTAGAGGACCGAGGTGAGGGCCCAAAACTGCCTTTCACCTTGTGCGACCTTTTTCTCTGAGACCGAGGTGAAGGTCCAAAAATGACACGTCACTTTGTGCGACCTCTTGCTCCAAGGATCGAGGTAAAGGTGCAAAAACGATCCTTCACCTTGTGCGACCTTTTGCTCCGATGATCGAGGTGAAGGCGTAAAACCGATACTTCACCTTGTGTGAGCTCGTGCTCTAAGGACCAAGGTGAAAGCCCTAAAATGGCCCTTCACTTTGTGCAACCTTGTGCTCGAGGACCGAGATGAAAGCCTAAAAATGGTCTATCACCTTTTGAGACCCATGTTCCAAAGACCGGGGTGAAGGCCCAAAATGGCCTTTCATTTCGTTTGTCCCTTACCTCCAACTTCTTGCTACAAAAACCAAGGTGAAGACCCAAAATGGATCTTCACTCCACATTAGTTGTAGCTCTAACCTCCAACTTTGAGGACCTAAGGCCGAAGACCCACTTTCGAGGACGAAGACGATCAAAAGCTACTCCCTTAGACCGAAAATTCGCCTTTAAGGGAGTGAGAGACATATGATGTGAGAAAAATATACCACCCAATAGGAAATAGACACATGGCATCTCAAATAGACATTAAAGTAATATCACCATGAAGAGAAAATGTCTACTTGCTCCACAAGAAAAACCCATTTCCCATGTTCCATACAAGGGCAAAAAGGTAATTTAACCTCAAGGGCCCCACCACCTTTTCCCATTAGGATAAGATTCCTAACCCTATATAAAGGGTGCATTATTCTAGGTGCACATTCATTACACTCTTTCCAAAATATTCTCCTCTTCACTTCACCTCTTCTCTTGCTTATGTCACTCGCTGACTTAAGCATCAGAGGGTCTTCTCTAAAGCACAACGCTTCGGGCAGCTTTCCTTTTTCAGGTACCCCATACTCGGATAATCTAAGACTTGACCTTGACTGACTTGGATTGGACCTCGGAGGATAAATTGCACTGACCTAATTAGACTTAACCTATTTCTGGCATTAACAATGGGGATTCACAAAATTTTCATACGAACGATTATATAGAGAATTCTCCATGATACTGGCCATGAGACCCATAGGAATTAACACATGCAAAATTTCCATAAACTCTGTAGGAAGCATTAGATGGAGATTTTTGGCATTTCGTTCATAATATCCATAGGAATTACTATGTGAAAAATTTCATGAATTTCATAAGAAGTATTACATGGAGAATTTCTATAACTTCCAAAAAAATGCATTACTATATGGAGAGCTTCCATGATTTTGATGATGAAAATTATTGTACAAAAAATTTCCATAAGAAGTATTATATGGAGAATTTCTATAATTTTGATGAGTGGTGTTCACTTGAGGATGAAGCCCATAAAAATTTGAGTTTCCATAATAATTTGGAGAATGTTTGAATTGGTTCGCATGTAGACAACCATTATATTTTTGATTGCCATAGAAATTAGGAGAAACTCCAAATTTATTTTCATAACAATTAGGTAAAAAATTCTTGTTAGAAAACATCATTGAATGATTTTTTAAACCTTTGAAATCCATGTGTCTCACTGGGTGTCCCAAATCGTTGACGCAAAAAATTTGTGAGTTGCAGAAGTGTGCCAACATAAATTTGAATGTTGTTATGCACATAAATTGATAAGGCGATTGTGAGAAAGATTCATCATATTCAGTGTTTCTCTTTTGATGATAAGTCGAATAAGAACGATTCACTGTATTTAGTGTCTCCTTCTCGATCCCACACGTTCTAATACAAAGTACTAGCAATAGGGCAAGATTGAAGCTATGTTAATCTACTCCTAACTTAAGTTAGCCTACACCTAGGATAGAGAAAGAGATGAATTTGTCTTGATTTGATTGTGGGTCTTTTTATTGATGTCAAAACACATTTATAGTGTAAAACAGATGTGGAAAACTACCTAGGCCAATTACAAGATGTCAAATGTCAAAAGAACAAATAGCCACCTAAAAGAAAAATAATTTCCCAAAAACAGCCTAGTAATCACCTATGACCTCTTGCCAAATAATAACATGACAAATGGCAAGAATATAAAATACACAAAGCGACACACCAATCGGCCACCTTCACTTTCTACCCTAAAATGCATTCTTCAAATGGTACCCATTACTTGTGCTCTTGTCTTTCAACTTTTCTTTGTCTCCATCAACATGTGGGTCCCATTGGAGATGCCTTGTCTTCATGAACCAAGATGAAAATGATCATATCGATCAAAATGACCAAATTGATCAAATCCACTAACCCTAAATACTAACATTTACGCAATAATGACTGGGTTGTTCGTTAGCGTACTAACTAGCATAAAAAAAGCCCTTGAGAAACTTTCATTTCCTTCCCAAAGGAACAATCACAAGATGAGGCAATAAAAAGGAAAATTTTCACCACACATTTAAACAACACACATAATATACAAAGAAAAAAGGAAAATATGCATGAGGGCCATCATTGTTGATCTCGATAGTACACAATTCACATTATAACGCTAAATAATGTTTATCATGCTTTGAGAATCAATACATAAATAATATTTGATGTAAAGCAAATATAATCTATCATTCATGTAAGCACTTAGATTTTAAAGATCCCAACTGTACCAAAAGTATATATCATGACTTAGGGATTTTAGAGCATAGGATTCCAAGAAACAGGGAGGATATATAGCAAACAAGGTTCAACTATCATCATTTAATATAGTATGAAACAAAGGACAAGTCTAGTAGTAGTAGTTTGTTAAGACACACAAGGCATGACATGGAGTTGACAAAAGCACAAATTCTCATTTTTCTTTATTTCAAATATTCATAAATATCAAGGTAAATAACAAGAGTCCTATTAAAGCCTAAAAAACGAAATATCCAAGAAGTCACATGGTCACTAAATTTTCTTAGTTGCTTCGACAGAATATTTTCAAACATAAATGATATCATTAAATCACTTAGTCGAATTTGTATATTAACACGCGCAATGGATTTGCCCACAATGGCATAATTTACTTAAAGATACACATGCACAACTCTTCAAATACACACATGACTCCTTGAATTCAAACTCATTGACAACTTTTAGAAATTAAACCCTCAATGTATTTTCAAATCGAGGAAACTCAAAATCATAAACATACCACCACATATTCAAATATTCGTGCATAGTTTGCAAGCATGGAATTCAATTGCAATTAGAATAAAAAAAAAAGTCTTTCCTCAAAAAACAATTGAACAAACAATATCAAAGAGAAAAAAAAACTACAATATTTGTCTACATGGAATTCGATCAGAATTAGAATTTTGAATAAGTTTTTCCTTCATAAAACCAACGGGCAAGCACCATTGAAGGAAAAAAAAAATTACAATGTTTGCTAGCATTAACTTAAATAGAGTTAGAGCTAAGAATAAGGTTGTTATTCAGAAAACCAATGGACATACACCACCGAGGAGACAAAAACTACAATGTTTATTCAATTAAAATTAGAATTCGGGATAAATATTTTCTTAAGAAAACCAAGGGATATACACCTTTGAAAGAACAAAAAAATGCAATGTTTCCAACATGAAATTCAATTAGAATTAGAGTTCAAAATATTTAATTCTTCATAAAACCAATGGACAAGCACCAGGAACAAAAAATGCAATGCTTCTTAGCATAAAATTCAATTGCAATTAGGTTTCATAATGTCTTTCCTTCAGAAAACCAACTGGAAGGCACCACCAACTAAAAAATCCTAGGACTGACCGACTCTAGGATGCATAACGCTTACATATCAGTCATACCACATGCCATTTTAATGATTTTAATGATGAAATCATTTCAGTCGGTCGATTGGGTAGTCAGTCAGTTGATCGAGTAGTCTACCGGTCAAACCAATTTTTTTTTTGTATAAATAGATTTTGAGAAGTTTTAAAACGTTTTCTGAACATTTGAAATTCATATTCTCTCATTGGAATCAATCTCTCTCTAAAAAGCTATCAAACACTTAGAAATTGAGGGATTTCATAATCCTGACTTAGAAATCAAATCGATTTATGGAAAAAATTCAAGAATTTCAAAGGAAAAAGATTTGAAAGGTAAAGTTCATGAATTTCCTTGCAAGAGTTCAAGTTTTTGAAATTATTCTTCTACTTTTCTTGAAAGAAGATTTGAACTTGAGTTCAAACAAAATGAAAGGGGTTTATGTTGAAAATATTGAATTTAAGAAAGATAAACATGCATAAATGAAAAATTAACCTGGTAAAAAGTATATAAATTTAAAGTAATAGATAGAGAAATTGATGAGTATGTTATGATTAGGTGGTGGTGGTTAATAATAAGGAGAAATTACTGAAAAGAACAAGAAAAGAAATGAGGTGATCCATGAGTAGCTTTAAGTACTACGTGGTGAGTTGAATTTACTGTTAGTAAATGAGACAAACATGAAATGTATATAAAACTTAAAATGAATGCATGAATTAGTTATTGAATATATATATATATATATATATATATATATATATATATATATATATATATTATGAATATGTTTATTTGATGAAATATCTTAAATATGTATGAATTTGATGATGTAATAGAAGTATAAGTTATAATATGATTGAAATGAATATGTATGAGAACTTGGTGAAGTTATATCCTTGAAGGGATAAATTGCGAGAAATCGATAAAAATATTTAAAAAAATAAATGAATAAGTTGAGACTATATGATTAATAAGTTGATATTATATGAAGAGATGATTTGATATATAGGATCAAATAAAGTTTTCATGAAAGAAAAATGACTTTGATTTTTATGATGTTATGATATGTCTTCTTGCATATTATTGATCATATGCATAGGCCATGACCGGTTTGGATGAAACATG
Organism: Bretschneidera sinensis; assembly: GCA_023935145.1. Classification (NCBI taxonomy): domain Eukaryota; kingdom Viridiplantae; phylum Streptophyta; class Magnoliopsida; order Brassicales; family Akaniaceae; genus Bretschneidera; species Bretschneidera sinensis. The sequence continues at coordinate 25,812,596 of CM043697.1, forward strand.
TCGACATGTGATAAGATGTTCTCAAAAATTGTACCAAATATTGGTATTATTTACCTATACATTGATAGTATGGAGAGATGTGAAATGATGTGAAGAGAAAGAAAGAAAAAATGAAATGATGAGAAAGAAAGAAATGATATGATGATGAAACAAGAATGTGGATGCATGCATGCATATATTTATTTATATTATTATTGATATGCTAATGCATTAAATTGATTATAAAATGATGATAGAAATATAAGCCTCATGATGAGACAATTATGATGAAAAATTGTGAACATGAGATTTAATATGATATACAGTAAATGACTATTGTATGATATGAACTTTATGATGAAATAATTATAGAGTCAAAAGGATATTAACATGATAATTATAAGTTGAACAATTGTATGAGATAAAGTCAGAAATGATAATTATATGATGGTATGAAGAATAATAAATGAAATGATGATATGAATTATTTATGAATTGAGATATAAAATATGACTAGAAGCATACAAATTGAGTACTTTTAGTAAATTTAATTCACTGATCTTGTGAAGCTCATTCCTCAATATTAAATGATTTTAGGTCACAGGCAGGATCGATAGATCTTATCTTGAGGCCAGAGTAAGAACCTAGGTAAGACCGTGTGGTTGACACCCTAAGACAGTATAAGAAAGAAAGAAACAGAAAAATTTGAGAAAGATGGATGTATATGTTCATGTATATTGTATGTATTTGAATATCTTTTGAATATTATATATGAAAGTGTCATAACTCCTCTGATTAGAGTTGAGGAAAATATTTTGTAAGTAATTTTCAGTTGATGATGTAATAATTGTTGTATATATGTGTCATGCTTGGATCTTAAATGTGACGATATCGCCTTGGGGAGAGCTTACCCGGGATGGGTAGTTACAACTAAATGATACAGGGAAAATAAGTGGGAGTGAGGCAAGAGGAAGGAAATAAGCTTAGGGACTACAAGTAAGCCTTCATTTGCTTCGAAGCCAAGCTCTTCGAGTCCTAGTTCCAGGAAGGCTTTTAGGCCGGTTAATCTGAATAGTTTTGATTGTATTTTACCATAAGAAGATGTAGAATGTTTGTCTTAGAAAAAGTCTTCGACTGGGGGTGGCTTTGAGGAATTTAAAACCTATTAAAATTATTCAAAGAAGTAAAGATTCTTCTTCGCCATTTACCTTGAATATGATGAATCCAGATCAAATTGTTTATCCTCTTGAGTTTGAGCCAAGTGAGAAGTCTGGAGATAACTTGAGGTTTGATTGAGTTCAGATTGAGGTAATTGATGAAGCATATAAACATCGGGAGGATATCAAGAATTCGAGAGCCTTCATTGATGTCAAAAAGATTGATCCACCCAAAATGATTGGTGAATTCTAATTCCCTTCCTTTTTTTATCTCAGTAGTTTTTTTTTAATGTTACTAACAGTAAGAAACTTGAAAGAGCTTATTGCTTTACATGGAACTTATATTTTAGTTGTTTTGGAGCCAATAATTAATGTCACTAAAGCAGTTGGAATTTGCAGAAGACTAGGATACACAGGTATGAATTATGTTGAAGCTTGCAGATTTGCAGGAGGTATAAAACTTGTTTGGCAGGATACAGTGGTAGAGGCTGGTTAAAGTGATTGCTAAATCATCTTAACTAACTCATGCTTTAGTTCGTCGAAATGATGATCATGAGTGGGTGTGTTTATGGTGATCCGGACCCAAAAGAAAAGGAAACGTTATGGATTTCCTTAGAGGCATCTACCCAAGCACATAACTTTCATTGGCTGGTGACTGAAGATTTTAATCAGTATCTTTATTCGCATGAGAAGCCAAGGAGTAATACTATTATTCCCTGTAGCTATCATTTATTCCAAAATTTCCTTGATGCTACTAGCTCAGTTGATATGGGAGCCTCATTACCGAAATCCACTTTGAACAATAATATAGATGAGTTTGCTCACACAAGGATACATTTGGATAGAGTTGTTTGTAATGTTCAGTGGCTCGGCCTCTTTACTAATGTTGTTATCTGTAACCTCCCTAATACCTTTTCGGATGATAATCCTATTTTGGTCCAAATGGTGTACAATGCGAGGCAACCTACATATCAATATCCCTTTTGCTTTGAGGTTACTTGAATGAAACATGAGAAATTTGCTGAGTTTGTGCAAAATACATGGGAGTCAGATAACTATGATTTAGTTGTAGCTTCAAAAAGCTTTACAGATTCGATGGGACAATGGAATAGTGAGATATTTGGTGACATTTTTAAAGGAAAGAGGATATTGCTGACACGTATTAGTGGTATTTATAGGGAACTTGATTGTGGACCTAGTAGATATCGGGGAAATCTTAAGAAATCCCTTATCAAGAAGTATCAAGATTTGTTGGAACAAGAGAAGATTTTCTAGTTTCAGAAATTGCACTTGAAATGGATACAATGTTGAGACCATAATAATAGCTTTCACGCTATGTCTGTGGTGAGGAGAAGGAGAAACTATATTAATGTTCTAAAGAATGAGGATGGTACGTGGTGTTTTGATGAGGAAAAGATTAAAAGTAGAGTGCTCAATTTTTTCCATTAGCTGTATTCAAATGATGTCCATATTCGGGTAAGTGAGGATAGTGGTCCTACCTTCCCAACACTTGATGATTTTGATAAAAATTAGTCAATGGGACTTATAAGTTTCGATGAGACCCATTCTGCGTTAATTAAAATGGAACCCTTTAAATCGTCAGGAGTGGATGGTTTTCTTGCAGTTTTCTTTCAGAAGAATTGGAGTAAAATGGAACTTTATTTATTTAAGTTGGCGCATGAGACTTTTGAAAATGGTTTGAAGCTTGCTAAGACATTAATTGTTCTTATTCCAAAAGTTGAGATCCTTGAAAGTGTTAATCAGTTTCGTCGGTTCAGCTTAGGCCTTGTTCCAATGAAAGTGATATTAAAAGAATTAGTGGAAAAGATTTGGTTATTGTAATACCCGTGTTCTTAAAGTAAGGGTAAAAAAATAATTTGATAGATATTACATGGAATTAAAATAATATATACATGAAAGATTTACTATTAAAAAAAACAGATACTTGGACAACAGGTGTAGCCGTTTGTGGCCATAAAGGGAAAAAAATTGGGGGAGGGAGGGGCGGGGGGGGACAAACACCTTGACGTGCAGGTGTTTTCCACACAACATGCAAGAATGCATGTTGGACAACTAAGAAAAGAAAACATAAAGAATGGCTGTAAGTTTGGTATAAAATTAAGTTTGTTTTGTTTAGTTTTGTTAAAACTAAGTTTACAACAAGTTTCTTTCTGAAAATTATATTCTCTCTCTTAAATTACTCTATTTTTTTAAATACTTTGGGACTGAAAGAAATGTTGAAAGATTGAAATTTTGAATAAATTTACGGGAGAATTTTGAATAAATTTACTGGGGAATTTTAAAGAAATTTACAGGGGAATTTTAAAGAAATTCGAGGGAAGCTTTAAGAAAAAATGTAATAATGTGAATTTTAGTTTTGAAATTATCTATACATGAAATTACCCGGAATTTGAGGTAGAAATTTAAAGGTATGTATTATGGAAGAATTGAAGAACAAATTAGAAATTTTAATATAAATATTATGTTAGGTGTTGACGATCAGTAATCGAGTGAAATTGTTGAAAGGAGCAGGAAAGGCAAGGAGGTGATCCACAGGTAACTTTAAGTGCTACATGGTAAGTTAGATTTAATTTTAGTAATCGGGACCAATAAAAATATAAATTTATAATATTTGAATAAATGGTTGAATTATAATGATTTAATGATGTATTTTCCGTTAAGTATGATAATTGATTGATTTATTGATTAGGGACTTAATATTATGTTGAATATTAATTATATAAGAATTTATATTTTAGAAAGGATGAATTAATGAAAAATATGCTAAGAATTTATATGAAATTTCTGAAAATATGATTGAAAAATTGGTATGATATATAAGGAGACAATTTAATAAATATAATAAAAATAATAATTTTGAGAAAGAGCTAGATAGTTAAATTGAATGCTTTGATGTATGCTTACTTGCATATTATTGCTCATATGCATAAAAGAAAAGACCAAGAAGGTAGTTGGTTTGGCTGAGAAAACCAGGAAGACAGCTGGTCTGGCTGAAACATGTCGATATATGAGAAAATGTTCCCAGATGAGAATATGAAATAATAAGATGATGTGATGAAAAAGAAAGAAAGATGATTTAGACACATGCATTCATTTATTTGGTTATTTTATTATTATTGATTGAGATGCTAAAGTACCAATCTTGATTGTGAAATTAATGATAGATAAACGAGTCTCACAGAGAGATATATATGATGAGAAAAAAATATAAAAGTATGATATGATAAAAATTATTCGATTGATTGATTATATATTGTGAACCTCATAACGAGGTAAATAATGATTTGAATTGATAATCTCAAGATGATTAAATATATGAGAATGAAAATTGATATGTTTGATGATTAATTTAAGAAAACATTAATAAATGTTTGGAATTATGATATGAGTAGTGATAATAGAATGTTGTTATTGAATTATATGAGATAATAGATGAATGAATATTAGAAACTTATTTGAAAGATTGAATTATTATATGTGAAGAAATAGATGATTAATATTGGTGAATTAGAAACGATTGAATTATAAGATGTGACTGGAAGTATATAATTAAGTATTTCTAGTAAATTTAATTCACTGAGCTTGTGAAGCTCACTTTTCATTGTTAAATAATTTCAGGTAGCGGGTATGACAGATATATATGTGAGCTGAGATTCAGATTGAGTTATTATTTGTAAGTCTCGTGGTCCACATCCTCAGACCAATGGAAGAAAAAAAATTGTAAATACTCATGCATAATATGTTGTATATATTATTTCAGTTGGGATTTTAATAATGTAACTCCCCTGTTGAGGGTTCAGGAATTATGTATGTATATATTTTCAGTCGATGTATGTTTTTATATTGTTGTATATATGTGTCATGCTGGGATTTCAGAACGTGACGACACCGTCTCGGGAGTTGGGTCATTACATTATTGTTGCCTAAAATCATTGGTTTTCATCAGAGCAACTCTATGCCTGATTGTCATAACTCTAATAATATTATTGTTTTTCAAGAAGTCATCTATAATATGTCTTGTCTGAAAGAAAGAAAGGGACCCTTGCTATTATAATCTATTTGGAGAAAGCTTATGACAGATGTGATTTGGATTTCCTTAGAATCTGTTTAATGGAAATTAGGTTGCCTAGTAGTTGGATAACTGTCATCATGCAATTAGTTACTACACCCCAATTCTTTAGTTTTGTGGAAGGGGAAAAAATGGATGTTTTATTTAGCAATGACCTGGTTCTTTTTGAAGAGGTCACGGTTTCACAAGCCCGGGTAATGTTGAAGTGTGTTGAGACTTTTTGCTCTATTTCATGGCAGAAAGTGAGGTTGGAGAAGTCATGGATGTTTGTTTCATTGAATGTGGCCCGAAAGTTGGGAAGAACTCTTTCGTCGGTGACTCATGTTCCTTGCACTTCGGACCTTGAGAAATATTTGGGAGTACCTCTTCTTTATAGATGGGTTAACAAAATTATCTATGCTACAATTATTGACAAGATGACAAAGAGATGTCTGGTTAGAATAGCGGGGCAAGTAACATTGGTTCAATCGGTAACCTCTGAACGATTCGAGACCTGTCAATCACACAAGTAATAAACAGAAAGAAAATAAGACACGATATACCCAGGTTCACCTCAGAATAGGGCTATATCTTGCCATAAGTTTCTCTATAATCAACGTCACAAATTTCTCGATACAATGTGCACTCAGTACATAGAGAGTATTTATAAGCAACTTAAGATGCTCTAATTAGGGTTTCCGCCCTGCTGCAAAACCACAGCTATTCATGGGCACAAGCTCAAACATTCAAGCAAAAAACTAAACCCAAAACATGTATAGGGCCTGAAATTTTCAGGGGCGCTGCCCTTAACCCCCGGGAGTAGGACCCGTAGTCGTCGGGGGTTCTACAGATCTGGACCCGTGAAGTATGCACCAATTCTAACAACCTCATCAACTTGGTGTGTACAATACAGACTACTAAAATGCCTGTTAGTATTGCTAAAGAAATAGACAAGCTGAATCGTGGGTTTATGTGGGGTAGAACAAGGGAAAAGAGACGTATGCACATGGTGAAGTGGGAGACCGCATGCAGACCAAAATAGATAAGCGGCTTGAATTTAAGAGAAGCATCTAAGACTAATCATGCGCTCCTTGCTAAGATTGGATGGCATTTAGTGATTGGCTCTTCTTGCCTTTGGGCATATGTTTTGAGGGAAAAATACTTGAGGAATCTGTCCTTTCTCCAGTTTGGTATTCGTGCCACTAATTCCCCATTTATGAAAGTCTATTTTCAATGCTCGAAGTGTTATTGGAAGGGGTCTGAAAACGAATGTTCAAAGTGGGTGCAATACTTGTTTTTAGGATGATGTGTGGGTGTTTGATGTTCCCTTGTTGGTTTTGTTGTTCAACCTATTCCAAAACATCTTCTCGATAAGTTTATTATGGAATTTTGTCCTGAGGATGGGCAATGGAAATGGGGTGTGTTTGCACATTTGCTTCCTCTAAATGTTGTTCATATGTTGGCCTCTATATTGATTGACCCACATGTTGTTGAGGACGATAAAATGCACTGGGCACTAATGGCTTCTGGCACTTTTAAGTGCAAATCTACCTATAATTCCCAAGTTCACTTGGTTGGGCCTCACTATGTCTCCTGGCAATGCTTATGTAAGATTCATTATCCGAATCCATGGATGTTCTTTATGTAGAGAGCCTTAAATAATGGGTTGATGATGAATAGTGTTTGTTTCCAGAAAGGGCAAGGTGGTGAACCGCTTTGTCCTCACTGTAGAACTACAGAAGAAGATGTAATCCAGGTTTTGGACTGCCCTTATTCTAAAAAATGTGTGGATGACTTTACTTTCCCCATTGAAAGTTTCATACTTTTTCCACTATCACCTTACTGAGTGGATAGCTATGAAATGCAAAACTTATCATGGCTCAATTGGGGGATGGTTCCATGGGAAATTGTGTCCATTCATGTTGTGTGGTATATTTGGATGTGGAGGAATAGATCCATTTTTTATCCTGCTTTCTCATAGCCAAAGAATCCTCAGAGCTTCATTATGAAGATGGCTTCGATTACTTATCAAGCCCTTATGCCAAATCCTTTGAATTCGAAGCAAGAAGTTCTTTAGGGTTGGTCTCCTCCGTTGGTGGGTTGGGTGAACTTGAATGTAGATGGGAGCTCGATTTGTAACCCAAGACCTGCTGGAACAGGTGGTTTGATCCACAGTGATGATGTCAGTTGGCTACTTGGTTTATCAGCGAAAGTTGGGATGGCTAGTGTTCTCATGTGTGAGCTTTGGGAAATATTTTATGGTCTAAACCTGGTATGGGACCGAGGTTATCAAGATATCGAAGTAGATTCTGACAGTTAGGTAGCAATTGCTAAGCTTCAAGAAGTAAATTATGATCCCTACATAGGGGTTATCGAGGTTTGCAAAGCTCTCATGTGAAATAAATTGGAGATGCAAGCTACGACACACTCACTGAGAGAAAAACAATTGTGCGGATTGGTTGGCTAAGAACTCAGTTGATATGGAGCTGGAATTGCATATCTTTGATTATCCTCCTGATGGAATTCAAGATCACTTGATGAATGATGATATGGTTCTCTAATGGCCCTGTGTCTATAGGCTTTGAGTTTCTGTTCTCTTTCCTTTATATCAAAAATATTCTGTAACTTTAACCTTCAAATTTCATAACCTAACTAAGCCTTATTTCTCGTAATCGGAATTGTTTTCTATCATATTTCATAATTTATACATAATTTTTCGTAAAAAGTTGATATAAAAGAAGTTTGTCAGTTATCAATCTTTTCTAATTAAACTCCAATCCTCATTATTTGGAATTACATCAACATCTATTGGCAAATTAACATTGAATAATTTTTTTCTATATTGAAATTACTTGTCAATTGATAAATTAACATATAATTGACTGATAATTGCCAAATTGACATGCAATCGATTATCGATTGGCACATTTTTTTTTATAAAGGAATTTGAATTTTAAAGGCAGAAAATCTCTTGAAAATATTTATGTGGTGTTATAGACTCCAATACATTTATTCAATCATTATCTTATCAAAATATCTCGATAAGGAAAATATCTAGGAAATTTGATTATTTATGAAATTTCATAACTTGATGGCATGGATTTCAACACTATAATATGACTATATCTATACTCTATAAATTTATTTATAAATAAATAGAAGGGTTGCTAACCTTCCATATTTTAGGCACTTAGTATTGTGCCAAAATTATTTAGGACCAAAATGATCTTAGACATTCAAAAATATTTTAAAAAAACGTAATGATAATTTGATAATTGATTAGAATCATTGATTTAATTTTCTACCCTTTGAGATTTTTCGATATTGGGTCAACGAATATTGGAAAAGTTCATTCATAGTATCGTTAGAAAGAGCTATCCAAGATTTATAGTATGAGACTCGACTCATCGCTCTCCGTCGATCCGGCTATTCTCATGCGTTGCTAGTCATCACCGCTGTGAGTTGATGATGGAGCATTTTTTTAGATCTACACTTTTTGAGGAGTATTACTGGAAAATGACATCACCTCCAAGTAAAAAATGAAGAATCTGACTTACCTGCAAAATTTGGTGGCATAACCACTAGGAATGATGGTGGTAGACCCCATATGTCTATGCCATCTAGCCAACCACTGGCTTTCGTTTGGTACTTTAAAAGTTTGACATTTATTTATTTATTTTTTTTTTGTGTGTAAAATTGTAAAAAAAAAAATCTTGTTTCAATTTTGTTTTAAGATATTTTAGTCTTAAATAATTTGGACACAATGCTAACTTGTGCTTGATATGTGGCAAGTTAGCATTTCTCATAAATAAATACATATAAGTATTTGAGAAGATTTTTTACTCAATTTTTTAGAGGATTTTTATTATTATGACATATGTTCTCTTGAATCATTTCATTGTTTTGGCTAAATTACTAATTTGTTCCTCAATTATGGAGACTGATTTCTATGTTTTTAACCTTCAAACAATCCAATTTTAATACTTAATGTTTTATTATGTTATCAATATTGGATATCCTCGTTAAGGCAATGTTTGGGAACTGATTAAAATATGTTTAAGCCAGTAAATTAAAAGTGGTTCAAAACAAAAATTACTTAAATTAGTAAATTTAAACATATTAAAATCAGTTTCCAAACATTATCTAACTTCGTTAAAAAAAATAGATGAAAATTCACTTGGCAATTGCCTAGAAGCCACCTCATTTATATTTAGGCTTAAATTTCCTTAAAATTCCATTTTCCCTCCCCTCTTTTACTCTTTTAACACAATTATTTTATAGTAAATGGAGGTTTAGATATAATTGAGCCAATTTAACACGAATATTTTAAAGCAATTGAAGATTTAAATTTAACTAAAGTGGCTGCCAAGTGAAGTTTGATCAATTTTTCTTAAGGGAGTTAGTAAAGAGGTGTAACATTGATAACAAAATAAACGTTTGAGTATTAAAATTGGAGTGTTTGTTGATTGGAGACCCAGTTGAAACCAACCCTATTCTTTGAGGATCAAATCAGTAATTTAGCCCTTTGCTTCTGCTTTCTCTAGAATTCAATTTCAAACGAATCGTTTGACGTTGGGGCAGAAAGTCCATACGCAGAGGTCGTCCTTTCCCATTGATTAGTTTGAAACAAATACTCCACTTCAAAAACAACAACGATGACGATGATTAAAATCCCCAAGCTCTAAACTCCCATATTTTCTGTTCATATTTCCGTGGTCTTAAAGAACAATATTTCTGATCCTCTCTTATGGCTGCATCAAAAAGAATTTTAATCTGGATTTGGTTCAAGTAATATTCCAGAAAACGGGTATGTTTAGGCTTGAAGTTCGTTTTCTATTTTGCTTTTGCTTAATCGATTATGCGTTTTCTCTTAATTCGGTGTTTTTTCTTTGAAATTAACGCAGTGACAGGAATGCATTTACTGTATTTGGGTCTCTTCTCTAAAACATCTAATTGGTGAAATTTTCCCGAGATCAAAGAGAACTAAGGTGGGTATTTCATTCTTATTCTTCATTATCGAGTTTCAGTTATGATATCGTCTCAGTTATCGACTTTTTTTTTTTTTTTTTTTTAATTACAATGATGCATTGAAAGACTTCTTTTTTTTGGGGTACAACATAGTTTTTTCCTCAAACTCTTCTTTTGTCTTTCTGAAATCAGTTGAAGAGGAAGTAGGTGGGTGAAGGTGACGGGAGAGATAGTAAGAGTGAGAGAAGAAAAAACAAAGGTACGAGGAAGGGGTTGCAAGCTCTATTTTCCTTTTTACTGTACATTTGGGATCAAGACAAAACTAATCCTTATCTCACAAAATCCGCTAGCCCCCTGTTATGGTACTGCTTTGGGATAATTTTTTTTTCTCAAAGTCATTTCACCCTTGCACTCACGAACGACTTCTCTCTTCTTCTTCACTTCCTGGCAGCAGACCATCTTCTTTCTCGTCTCCTCCTCCTCTCCCTTCTCTTTCTCCCTCCTCCTCGGCCTCCATCTCTTCCTCCTTCTTTCTCCAGATCTGCAGATCTGCATGAGGACGCCGTACCAGTGCGGAATCAGTGCCTCCAGCAAGACAAAACTAATCCTTATCCCACAAAATCCGCTAGCCCCCTGGTATGGTACTGCTTTGGGATAAATTTTTTTTTTCTTCTCAAAGCCATTTTACCCTTGCACTCACGAACGACTTCTCTCTTCTTCTTCACTTCCTGGCAGCAGACCATCTTCTTTCTCGTCTCCTCCTCCTGTCCCTTCTCTTTCTCCCTCCTCCTCCGCCTCCATCTCTTCCTCCTTCTTTCTCCAGATCTGCATGAGGACGCCGTACCAGTGCGGAATCAGTGCCTCCAGCACGGCAGCAGCTCCAGCACTGCAGCGCTGTACCAGCACGGCAGCGCCGTACCAGCACGACAGCAGCTCATCTGATCTACAGTTTCTCTTTTCGTTTGGTTGCCCAGAATTAGAAAAAAGAGAGTTATGAAGAAGAAAGAAGGATGAGGAGGAAGAGAATGAAGATGAAGGAAGTAGAGGGAAAAAAAGTATGTTTTCTGTCGTCGTGAATCAGCAGAGAAGGAAGAGAAAAATGAAAAAATGTTTGTTGTGTACTTGTGGTGCTATATGTTAAGGATTTATGAAAAAAGGCATTTTAGTTTTATATTTTTAATCTTATTTAATTTCAATTTAGAAATTTTATGAACCAAATAGATAATTAAAATAATCTCACCTTAATGTTAAGATTTTACTTTTAAAATTCTCCTATTCAAAATTTAGGCAAAAAAACACAATTACAATATTAAATAAATAAAACAAACAAAGAGTAAGAATGAAAATAATTAATATAGTTCGATAATCTCTTTACTTACATACACTAACAACTTTATTACTTTATTAATTTTCAATTACAATTTTAGAAATAGCTTTCGGCAACCTCTTTGTCTATATACACCAACAAATCTACTACTTTGTTAATTTTCAATTACAACTTTAGGAAGAGCAAAATTGTTAAACTTTTACCCCAAAGTCACAATACAACAAAAGTTTTTAACTTAGCTTTAGTTGTAAGTGTCATATTTACTTGACAACTCAAAACTCCAATACACTCAAAGCTCTCATCTTAGCTCTAGTAGTAAACCCTCTAGTTTACAATGTATATAGAATTATGAGTGTGCCTCAAATATTCTCTGGGACCAGTACTATTAGGAAAAGAACAACAACATCACAGTAGACTACTATTATTTGTACAATCAACAATCTAATAGGAAATTGCTACAATTTCTATTAGAACAAACAACTACAAAATATGAAACAACTTTTTTCAAACCAATTAGAAGTCTTTTTTGTTGGAATTGAGTCAAAATCCTAATAAATCTGCACCTTGGCTCAAATTCTCCACCTCATCATCAAATTTGACTTTCTTATTTGGTTGATGCGATCGTTCTTTTTTGTCTTCCCATCTCATCCGCTTACTCTTCAAAGCAATCATCATCTCATTCAACACGTATAAACTTTCTTTGTTCACGGTATCTGTCATCACTACCTTTGAAGTATCAAGAACTTGCATCTCATTATCCTCATTAGCCTTTCTATTATCATTTTGTTTCATTCTACTCAACTCCTCTAAGTGCTCCATTGTGGCCTTGTTTTGCAATTGCGTGTGTTCTTCCTCATTGTAGATGCGCTCCTTATTTGAAGAATCTAGAGACTTGTATCTTGATCTTTCCTCCACTTTCCTTGAAGTGCTTCACTCCTTCACTTTGTTTAGCTCTTCTCTAGATATAATCACGAACAATTCTTCAACATTAAACACACTTGGCCTTTTCAACTTATCTCTCTCTGGAAGTACTGTGGAAACCTCCCAATCCATCCAAACTTCCTTGCCCACCATTAACGTTGTGACTATGTCATCTCCTTCCGGTTGCAAGTACTTCATCTTTGTCAACATACTACTCAACAAATTAGTGATAATAGAATTGAAAAGGCTAATATTCAGCATACATTCTTCCATCTTCAATTTATCAAATAGTTCAATATTAATCATGCCTACTTCTTGTATTTTTGTCATCGGAATCACAACTCTGATACTACTTGTTGGGATTTTATCTCTAAAATTCATCTACTCAAAATTTAAGCAAAAAACACAACCACAACAATTAAATAGACAAAACAAACAAATAGTAAGAACACCAATAATTAATGTGGTTCGGCAACCTCTTTGCCTGCATACACCAATAACTCCACTACTTTATTAATCTTCAACTACAACTTTAAGAAAAGCAAAGTTGTCAAACTCTCACCCCAAAGTAACGATACAACAAAAGCTCTTAACTTAGCTCTAGTTGTAAGTGCCCTCTCTACTTGACAATTCAAAACCCCAATACACCCAAAGCTCTCATCCTAGCTCTAGTAGTAAACCTCTCTAGTTTATATTGTATACGAAATTATGAGTGTGCCTCAAATCTTCTTTGGGACCCCTATATAGAGTATATTTTCCTAGTACTATTAGGAAAAAAGCAACATCACAGTAGACTACTATTGTTTGTACAATCAACAATCTAATAGGAAATTACTACTATTTTTACTAGAACAAACAATTACAAAATAGTAAACAACTTTCCCCAAACCAATTAGAAGGTTTTTTTTTTTGTGAGAATTGAGCCAAAATCCTAACATTTAATCCCACTTAATCCTATTTCACTATATAATCTTAATCCTATCCCACTGTAATCCTGTCTGCGAATCAAATGAATTCAGTTATCAAAGTTCGTGAATAGTTGAATTATTATCTTATGTTTTCTTATATTTGCAATTCTGTTTTACATTTTATTTTCTTTTGTCTATTGCATCTTTTCTAAGCAGTTTAATTTGTGACCCATAGAATGAACTGTACATGCTTTTTTTAATAAGAAAAAAGGGAAAGAAAACTTTATTAATAAAGCAGCAAGCTGCAAAAGATACGATATGAGATCATAAAAACAACAAACAACTTAGCAAACCAAGAACTAAAACCACCAGCCATACAACAGCAACCAGACAACCGACACCAGCAAAGGACCCAAACTTTTACCCAAATCCCACTTCGTGACAGCCTCACTCCAAACTTCATCATTTATGGGTCTTTTTTTTTTCTCCTTAATTAGCATTTGATATCAAACGGTCTTGCATTAAATCTAACACTCTCCTTCCGAAGAGAATTCCTTTTACTATTGAGCCTACGATTTATTTTGGCAACAACAGTTGGATGTGTAGCATCGCCATCAACCTCGTAAACCAAAAGAGAATTATCGACAACAGTCACAACATTATCAGTCATAGCTGGAGTAGAGACTGGGAATGCTGCATCAGATAACTGAACCCCATTCTCCACCACTCTCACCTGATTAATATCAAACGAACCAGAAGAATTTGGAACAATGTGTTTAACCGGAGTCAAATTACAGCCATTACCTTGATTTGTTGTTGATTTTTTTTTATAAGTGATTTATGTGTTGATTTAAGACATTCGATAAGTTTGGTTTATTGAAGGAACCCCCCCCACTGCGTTTGTTTGTTTTCATTTTTGTTTATTTTAATGAACATGGTTGTATAACATCTAGATAATAAACCATATCACGTTATTTTACACTTTAAGCTATTTTTATGTGTTAATTTTCAGATTTACATATGATTTGTATTTGCTTCCATTCGGGGAAGAATTAGATTTTCTTTTCTTCTTGGATTTTCTAACATCTCTTGGTGGAAATTTTCTTCTGTTTTTATTCTACGGCTCTTTTATTCATCTATTTCTTTTCATATCACTATCTACCATGGAACTTCTGACCAAGAAATGTTTGTGTTACATTTCCAGTGCAATAGGTGTCCCACTATACTTAGATAGAGAAACTGAGAAAAGGAATTGAATTTTGTTTGCAAAAATATGCATTGAAATAGATATTGATCCTACTTTGCCAAATTTCATTGCAGTAGAAGTAAAAGAAGGCTTAAAGCTGGAGATCAGGGTTGAGTATCCTTGGAAACCTGTGAAATGTTACTCACTACATAGATGCTCTCACTGTCGAGAATTTGGGCATTCCACTGAGAAATGCAGCAAATTCAAACAAAAATGGAAAGTTACAATTTTACTCATGGTAGATTTTTGACAAATAGAAAGGGTTAATTTGGAAAGTCCAAATTTGTATTTTTATTCAGTTTCTAGTGATGATAAGAAGTTTTTTAAACATTTTATTAGAGATTATTTTATTTTAATTTAATTATGCCAGTAGTATATAAGTAAAAGAAAAAAAATAATCTGTTGTATAAACTTAGTGATTATCTTAAAATTATCATTTTCTTTGATATGTTTTGATGATGATTAATGTGACAACTCAGTGGCTGTTAAATAAACAGTTTCTAGGAATGCCAACAACAAAAATTCCTCTAATTGCAATTCTGACGAAGGTTGTTGGACCATAGTGCCTGTAAAGAACAAGTCTCCTCCTATAACTGTTACAAATGATGACTTAAAGAAGAATGAATCTCCAGTTCTGGAGAATCTAGTTTGCCCCTATATTGATACACAATACTCAGCAGGAGTATAATCAGAGGATTAATCCTTAATAATTTTCTGCTAACATATTTCCTGCTTTGGTAGATTAACGGGAATCAGGTGATCTAGAAGAACAGTATGATGCACAATTTGATGATGATACTGGAAACACTGAATTCATTAAAAAGGCCAATCAAAATAAAAGAAAGCAAGTGAGGAAAGGTAAACTCAAACCTTCCTTGGTAGTTCTTTTTTCTCCTTAAATTCATTAAGTTCTCCTTTTGGACTACGAGAGGTCTTAATGAACCTCACAAACAAAATAAATTAAGAATATTCTGAGAATGGAAAATGCGGATCTGGTTTGTTTAATTGAAACACATGTCAAAGAGAATTAAGCTAAGCAGGTGTTGCAGAACGTTCTTCCTGGATGTTCTGTGATTCATAACTATAATAGTTCATTGCTTGGTCATATTTGGAGCCTAACTTGAATAATTTGGATGAGATAAGAAGTATAGATTCTTATGCCCTTAAACTGACCAGGAAAGAAAGGAGTTGTGTCATTGATTAAGGATACACATATCCTTCATTGTCCTCTGCAGGGAATGCTACTTTGAGAAGGTTACATGTCTCTATTTTGACATGGTTTCTGCGAGCAGTTTATGTGCACGTGCCATGTTTTCTATCAGGTATTATAATTCAGTTTATTCCTAAAATTTTTGAGTTACAATAACCAAACTAGTGGATTATACGCGCTTGTCAGAAAGTGAAAAATGCGACGCACATGAACAAATTTAGTCTGAGAGTGAGTGAAACTTTAACTTGCACATGTAACCAATATCCATTTAGTTTGGATTTAAATTTTCTAGTATAGCTAGCTTCCACAAGTAGTTCTTATTGCAGCTGCAAGGCGCGTGTTTCAATATACAAGCTGTAAGTATTTTTTCCATGATACCTCACAAGCTCTTATGGTAAGGATTTCTCTTGACAAACTTTTCTGAATTATTCGCTGTCATATCTTATCTTGTTACGTTACTTGCTAAACTCTAGCTAAAGATTTAACTCAAACTTAATGCTCATATCTCATCCAGACCTGAAATTTATTGCTTAGTTAATACTTTTGCTTGTTAAATACGCTCCCTAACATCTTCTCTATCTATATAAGGAGTTTCTCTGGCGTGAAAAGGCCTGTAAGTGGTAAATAGGTCAGTCATGGATTTTAATCAATCCATAGAGTTCACACCTTCCTCAACCCCATCTCCTCAAATGCATGACTTCATGCCAAAGCCTCCTTTTATGCTGCCTTACTACCCACCAACAACAAAGGTGATGCTCTTCTATGATTGGTTTTTTGCTTTTATATTTATATAGCTATGCATATTTCTTTCAATAATCAATTGTATGATTGTTTTTTTGCGCATGTCATTATCATGTTGTTTTTATTAATCATCTTCTGATTTAAATGTATGTTTGGTGCAAAGGATGATGAAGAGGCTATGGATTCCCATTTTATGCAGAAGCTGAGGCAGGATTTGGGGCTGTTTTGGCATCAACGGATAATGGAGATTAATAATACTTCCGGTTCGTTCTATGAAAACGTATATTGATTTTAGATTTGTTTAGTAAAACTGTATAAGGGAATTAATGTTTTCTTTATGTTTCAAATTTCCCCCTTTTTAGTTCACTAATTATTTTATATCGGTTTTTTCATGACGAATTATAGCCTCCAAGAGCCAGCATCAATTACCACTGGCAAGGATCAAAAAGGCCATGAAATCTAAGGGAAATGTGAAGGTTTGTAAGTTGATTCAGAATTATTGTCTTCCTTTTCAATCTTTAATAATGTTGTCTAAGTAAAATTTAAGTTCCCCTAGTAATATTTTTTCCCGTTCTGATTACTGTCCATAAACTCTTTTCCCGGCTTAAATTTTTGCTATCAAAGTCATGGAACCATAAATAAAGTAGAAATTAGGGGTGTATATATATTATTTATCAATTAGCTTCATGGTTTCACATTCGTCAACATAATGAAGCACTAGAAGATTGGAGATCTTCATAAAGTTTAGAGATGTTTGCCATCTAAAGAACTAAGGATAACACAGTATGAAGTTTTAAAAGCAAATCATAATTCTTTTTTTTTTTGGTTTCGTATATTTACAGGGAAGTGGATCAAACTAGGCCTGGGTCAGCAAATAATAATTATAGTATCTAAAACAAATATCTTATTGTGGAGAAATTCTTGTGTAGACCAGGTTCAAAAGAGATACTTGGACCAAAGACATCTCTCACCGTCAACATGAGTTGAAAGAAAAATTCTTTCTACTGTAACCTTGAAAGCTTAAATTGGGACATGCCTCACTTTGGTCTAAAATGCTTCGTTTATCAACATTTGTTCTTCACACAAGCAAAGTTCATGTTTGTAGTATAATTCTTGCTATCGCACAAAAGTCACATATTTATAAAAATTGATGACCTCATTGGTTTGGATCAAATGGCAGAAGTTTTATATTGCAGATTAGCTAAAACCTAATATTTGGAAGTTTATTAGTCTCTTTTATAAGTGTCATAATCTCTGCATCATTAGCTGGTTAGCGCAGAGACTCCTATCCTGTTTTCCAAGGCTTGCGAGCTCTTCATCCTGGAGCTCACCCTTCGAGCATGGTCGAAGACTGAACAATTTAAGCGTCGGACACTTCACCATTGTGACGTTGCCCGAGCTGTAAGGAGCGATGAAGTTCTTGAATTCCTTGTTGACATTGTTCCCTTTCATCTGAATGAGGTGCCTTGTCTTTTCCTTTGCTCTATAGTATCATAGTAATATTTATGCATTGTGAATGATATAGAACTAATGGAAAATTGTGAACTAATTTATTAAATTCAGGATGATGAGCATGGGAAATATACAAACTTAGGATTTTATCATAATATGATGTTATTTAAAGTTTTATGCACTGTTCTGTTTCTTCTTGAAACTCTTTAGGGGCTCGTTTCATGGCCCACAAAAACTTTATCCACTTCTTCTAGAAGGTTCGAAGGCCAAAATCTGTTAAAATACCATCGCTTGTTCTGTTTCCAGTTAACGCTTGTAAACTCTTGAAATTATTGATGACCCAACATAATACAGACTACATAGTTGTAGATAGTTGCACTTGAATCTTGAGAATTTGTGGATACTTGACATACCTTAATTATTAGTCTTCTCATACAATTAGTTCAATAAGATCCTTTTTAATTTGGGTACTTCTATTACATCCCAATGCATACTCCGTCCCTTACACTTTATTTTTCTACTGTTCTTATCTTTCTCTTTGTCTGTCCTCCGGGCTGGGTGTACTAAGTATTGCTTGTTTTTGCAGTTAACAAAACCTATGGAAACAGCAGTGGACGAGGAAGGGGCAAAAAGCAAGTTAGAAGATGGTAGAAATTAACTACCATCTTATTATATCAAATGAACTGAATAAATAGATGCTTATCCAATGTTTCACATTTTCTGGATTTCAATAAAAGAGTTTTTTATTATAATTTATGCAGCTCCTTTTTAATTAATTATGGTGTGTGTGTATATATATATATATATATATATATATATATATATATATATATATATATATATATATCTCATGCATCCCATTTACCCATTTTTAAATTAATTTTCTAATCCTCTATGTTGTACACTATTATGCGTTCCCTTACTCGGTCTTCACTATATATTTACCAACGTTCACAATTAGGTATGAGTTTAGCACTCAGCTCCAACAATGAGTTCATTGCTAGGTTCACAAGCCGAAACAGTCGTAAGGTCATCGTATATAGGTCACCTCTCTGCTTGGAACAGGGCTATATAGCTCTGTCCTGTTATTCCGGATAAGCCACACTAAATCCAACCAATAGGCTGAGACATTGTTTACAATTACAAGTTGATAATTTCTTACTATAGTTCTATCTGTAAATGTATATAGGTTTAAGAGAAAATTAGTTCAAGAACTTTTCATACCATCTCTTGCTTGATATTGGTTAATATCAGTCGTTATTGGATATACCAATCACAACCCGTCGAAGTAATTTTTGGGCTGATACATGTTAGCAAGTTTCTTTTAGATGTTTTTTTTGTGGGTAGGAATCAGAGCAGTTAAAGATTAAATAGCAACAGTGTTCTTACAAACCAAGCGTGTGAGAGCCACCAATACAGTCAAAATGAAAAACAAATAGAAATAAAACTAGGAACATCATCAAAAATAAAACTAGTAGAGATACCCCAGCCCTTGTTAAACCCCACAACCCAATTGGCATTTTCATCACGATTGAGACCCCCACAATCAGGATTGCCAATGGAAGTACCATAAGAATTTAGCTTGACCCATCCGGTGGGTTCCAAGAGACAGACATTAATTTTATTTGAGAGACTGTTGGTCTTAGAAGCCATGAAAAAAAATTCAGTGGCTTTTTGGAAGCTATTGGTGACAATATTAGCTTTGAGGGCAGTCCAGAGATGCCAACAAATCTGAGAAAATATGAGAAACCAAAGCACTAGCTGGACAATAAGGTTACGGGTGAGGTTAACTTTTAACCAAGTGAAAATATCATAGTTAATGAAGATAGGAACTTCACTAGGAACATCAAGGCTCTGCCAAACAGCAAGGGCAGTCTCACAATATTTAAGGATATGCAAAACATCTTCTTCTTGGTCAGGGCAGTTATGGCAGAGGTTGTCATTTGAATTTTGTCTAGAGAAAAGAAGAGAGTTGGTGGTAAGTCTATTATGAGTAGCCAACCATAAGAAATACTTGAGCCTGTTGTAGACCTTAAGTTTCCAAATCCAATTCCAATTTTGATCACTGTCAATGGAAGAAGAGCAATCAGCAATGAGATAAGCTGAAGACAAGGAGAAGTCTCCATTAATTGAAGGGCCCCAAATAACTTGATCTTTAGAGGAAGGGTGGACAACTGTACTAGAAGTTGAGAGAATAGGATTACAGATCAGGGGAGTTAAGGAAGGGTGGACAACTGTACTAGAAGTTGAGAGAATAGGATTACAGATCAGGGGAGGGAGGTCAAAAGAGATTTTTTTTTTCTAGATTCCAAGCACCAAAGGAAGTTCTAACTTGGCTTAATTTAATAGAGTCCTCCCCAGTAGGGAGAAAGCGCTAGATAAGATTCCTAAGAGGACCAAGGCCAGTCCAATTATCAAACCAGGAGAGACTATTTGCACCATCTCTGATGACCCATTTGAGACCCATCCATTTTTGTTACTTTTCCAAGGACAGAACAATTTTTGTTAGGGTTGAAAGCTTCATTTGTTCTGGAATTAGATAGATATTTGACTTTGAGGAGTTTGACTCAAAGACTGGAGTTACCCTTGAGGAGTCCCCGGTTAAGCTTGGCAAGGAGAGCAATGTTTCTAAGCTTCATTTTATTTAGACAAAGACAACCCTCTTTGTTTACTTTTAGGGCTAGTTTGGCACATGGTATTAGGGTGGGATAGGATTAACTTAATCCAACATGACAGTTAGTCACATGTTAGGTTGGAGGGACTAACTATTCATCTAGGATTAAGTTTGTACGTACTTAATCCTAATCCCTCAATTTCCGTCCCACCTCTCCCTGGGACAAAATTAATGCCACAGAGGTGTGATTATTTTTTTGAAAGACCATTTTACGATCACTTTCTTCTTCCTTCCTCCAGCCCTCCTCCCCTCCTTCCCTTCAGCCCTCCTCCTTCTCTGGGCCACCTCTCCTTCTTCGCGCAACCTCCCTTCCTTCCCCCTCTTCCTCTGCGCACCTCCCCTTCTTCCCCCTCCTCCCCCGCACCTCCTCTCTTCCTTCTCCTTCCTCCCCCACGCATCCTCCACTCCTTCCCCCACCCCTGCGCCTCCCTTCTCCTTCCCCCTCCTCCCCACACCTCTCTTCTCCTCCTCCTCCTTACTCTCTTCTCTCCTCCTCCTCCTTCCCCAGATTAGGCTCCCCTTCATTTTCCCTAGTTCGGGCCGCCCCTCCTCATCTTTCTTCTTCCTCTCTCCTCCTCCTCCTCCTCCTTCCTCTCCTCTCTCCTTCTCATTCTTCCCTAGATTGGGCTGCCTCTCCTCTTCCTTCTTCCTCCTCCCTCATTTTCCTCCTCCTCTTTCCTTTTTCCTCCTCTTTCCCCAAACCGCAGCTACTCCTCCTCTTTTTTCCAACTCTCTATGGTTTTTAAAAAACAAGCACTGAAAAAAAACTCTCTAATAAAGGAAGAAGCAAAAAATAAAAGAAAAAAAAGGTCTTGGCTATATATATAATAAAATATAAAAGGCTATTTTAGTATTTTTATTTGTTATCCCACTTTAATCCCAATCTAACAATCTCATGAACCAAACATAGATTTAAAATAGTCCTGCTTTAATCCTCCTAATCCTATCCCACTATAATCTTAATCTTAATCCCACTATGATCCTGTCCGTATACCAAATGGACCCTTAGTGACGGTGTCCCACCATACGGAATGAATTTTTCTTTTATTACTAGATGATCCCTACAAGAAGTTTCTATTGAGTCTGTCTAGTTCATTACAGACCAACAAAGACAAGGCACAACAATCCATGTAGTAAATGGAAATGGTGGCTATAATATATTGGACAAGTGTAACTCTTCCAGCCAAGGATATGAGTTTACTTTGCCAACCTGCCAGTCTGTCCCTAATTTTCTCAATTTGGAAATTGAAGGTGACTCTGGATCTTTAAGCATACAAGTTTGGAGTGGGGGAGATGGAGAGTATGGAGCTAAATTTTTGCTAAAGGTCAACAGTGACATTGGGAGAGAAAAAAAAAACATTAGATTTCTATTTGCTGATGAGCTGACCAGAACTAGTACAAAAATGATCAAGGGCTCTAGAAATTATAAGGTAGTTTTCTTCATTTGCCTTGTCAAAAAGCAAAATATCATCAACAAAAATTATATGGGAGATTAAGGGGCCATTAGAACCAAGTTTGAATGGATTCCAGTGTTTGGAGATATACTCAAAAGATATGGAGGTAGAGAGAATTTTGAGGCATAAGATGAAGATATAAGGGGAGAAAAGGTCTTGTTTAGGGAGAATTTGTCCTCCAATAATGATAGAACACATAGATAAACAAAATTTCTAGAACTAAGTAACCTGATGATGACACCTGGCAAAGGACATCTGGCAGAGGGCATCACAAGGTCGTTATCGCCAACAACCTTCTCGTGCGTCAAGGCACAAGAACCTAGGCAGTATTCTAGGGACCATGTCACCCCTAATAGCAAATAACATATTTGATTCCCTACAGATCACTAATATAAAAATGGGAGTCCTCAAGGTACGAAAAACACACACTATTCATTCATCACTATTATCTCTCTCTCTAAAAAAAACCTAGACTAACAAAAGCATCGGAGAGTCCTTGGAGGCACCACCCCCATTTTCCTTTGGTGGTTTTTTAGATCACCATTCTCCTTTTACCGTGTGCAAATCCAGCATCTCGAGCCTCCGATCTGGAAGCAGATTTTCAGCATCAATAGATTGGTGTCGTCCATGGTTTCCCACAATCTCCCATTGTCCAGTAGAAGCGAATAAATCTTCAAAGAACTCATTTATTTCCATGCCACCCAGAAATGCCACCAAAAATACCAGCAAGGGAATCGCCGGAGCCAGTGCTACACCTACATGAACTAGCTCTCACAGCCAGCAGTCCAATTCGAGGTTCCTCGTAGTATCTAAGCACATGCCCTTGACCATGACCCACTTGCTATTCCGAGAATGCAGTACCCTCGTCCTAGATCGATATAAATGGATCTTCTAGAAGATTTTAGGGAACCTCCCTCAGTGCATCCCGCCATCCCAATGATATAGACATAGTTTTTAGGACTCTTCCGTCTGGTGACAGATCTCGCCACAAAAGTTCGAGGAGGGGGCAGACAGCCCTTGCCTCCATCTCCTCGCCATGCCCCTAGGTAACCCAGTCATCCCGGCCACGGGCACTCTTCCGACAATTGCTCCACTGCAGAGTCTTCACCACCTCACACAAACAAATCTAGGAGAGGTTCTTCTTACATAAGTAATTTCTATCTAGACAAACAAATCAAAGAGATGGAAGAGAGGATCAATGAAGCCTTCAAAGGTTGGAGCAGTAACGTCCTAGACGAGCTCAACATCCAAGATCCGTTGTTCAGTCAAGAAGTTCTCGAAGCTCTGCTCCCGTCAAATTTTAGGATGCCATTTATCAAGCCCTATAACGGCTCAACGGATCCCCTGGATCACCTATAGCTCTATAAGACCACCATGATGATACACCGGCACTCTGATCCTATCATGTGTTGAGCCTTCCCCCTGACACTTGGAAAGGCTGCCAGTACGTGATATTCTAGATTAAAACCGGGAACATCGGTATTTTCAATGAGCTTAGCTATGCCTTTGTCTCACACTTCCTCAACAGCAAAGGACCTAGGAATACCTTAAAAAGTCTTTTAAATATCATTCAACATCAAGGGGAGAAACTCCGAGCGTACATCTCGAGATTTAATGCTGTTGCTTGGAAGATTCCAGACTTTGACCCTAATGTGCAGATACTAGCATTCAAAAACGAACAAAGGTCTAGGATCTTCAGCTCTAAACTCATCAGAGATATGAATGAGATCATGGCTCAAGCTGAAAAATACATGCTCGCTGAGGATGATTAAGCCTTCTAAAAGAAAAGAAAATGGGGAACATAGAAGAAAATAAAAGACGATTCTCGAGGTGTTGCGACCAAAAAACCCCATCACGAGAGCAGATCTAAAACTACCACTAGTTTTGAAAGCTTTACTCCACTCAATGCCTCAAGGACTAATATTTTGATATAGGTCCAGGATAGAGAAATCCTTCGATGGCCCCCAAAGCTACTCTATCCCAGTGAAAATCAAATCAAATAGTGTCGATTCCATAAAAATCACGAACATGACACAAAGGAGTGACATGCCCTTAAATAGTAGATTGAGTCCTATATCAGCCGTGGGTATTTGAAAAAGTTTATTGGACCACAGTGAGAAGAAACGCCCAAAGATAAATCTAGAAAAAGTCTCGGACATCTCTCATGTCAAAACCATCGAGAGCACTGAGCTACTAGAAAGAATCTGAAGCTGAACCAGGAAGAGCATAAACAAGAGAACCAAGATTTCACAGTCACCATAATTATCAAAACAATTTGTGGTGAACCAACAGATGGAGGTAACTCTGGACAAACCAAGAAAGCGTACGCCAGGTCTATGGCTTCTATAAGCGGCCCTTATAAGCGAGTAAAGATAAACTAGACAATCTCGTTTACCAACGATGATTTAGAAGGAGTACAGACTCCGCATGACAATGCCGTGGTGGTTTCCTTCCTCATGGCCAATGACGATGTTAGGTGCATTTGAGTGGATAACGGAAGCTCAGTGGACATTTTGTTTTATGATGCCTTTCATAAAATACAACTGAAAGATGACCAGTTAAAACTGATCTCTACCCCACTATATGGTTTCTTAGGAGCCCTAGTGTTCGCCGAAGGAAGCATAGTTCTCACGAACCACCACTATTAGAGCCACCTTTATGGTAATAAAGTGATTGTCATCATACAATGTGATCCTCGGTAGACCTATGCTCAACGAGTTAAAAGTGGTTGTGTCCACTTATCATCTAAAAATGAAGTTCCCTACTGATAATAAAGTGGGTGAAGTTAAAGGGAACTAGCAAGTCTCCAAGCCTTGTTACCTGAATTCTGTGAGGAAAGGGAAAAGGATCAAAACCCTGCCCCACAAAATAGAAGACCTTAGGGATGAGATCAAGATCCCGCGAGGTTAGCCCATGGAAGAGCTGACCACCATTCTGCTTGGCGAAGACATTTCGAAAACGGTTCAGATTGGCTCTAGTTTCCCCAAGAATCTCAAAGAATCACTTATGTCCCTCTTATAAAGGAATCATGACCTGTTTGCATGGTCAGCCTTCGATTTACCAGGGATCGGTCCTGAGGTCATCATGTATCGGCTAAATGTGGATCCAAACCATAAGCCAGTTACTCAAAAGAAAAAGTAATTTGCCCACGAACGACAAATCACCATCAAGACCGAAGTAGATAAACTCCTCGCAACTAATTTCATTTGGGAAGCAGACTAACCTGACTGGGTGTCCAATGAGGTGATGGTAAAATATCTCAATGGCAAGTGGCGAATCTACATTGACTTTACAGACCTAAATAAAGCTTGTGCAAAAGATAGTTTTCCCTTGCCGCAGATAGATCAGCTTTTTGACGTCACCTTAAGGCACGAGCTTCTTAGTTTCATAGACACCTACTCTACTTATAATTAGATCCTTACGCATGAGCTTGACCAAGAAAAAACATTTTTCATCACTGATTGAGGGTTGTACTACTAAATGGTCATGTCTTTCGGACTTAAAAATGCTCGAGCCACCTATCAGAGACTGGTCAATAAGATCTTCCACGAGCAGATCGGGAATAACATGGAAGTTTAGGTAGATAATATGTTAGTTAAAAGCATTGAAGCTAGAGACCATAACTTCGATCTAGAAAAAACCTTTGAAATACTCCAGTACCACCAGATGAAACTGATCCCTACAAAATATGCCTTCATAGTCACTGAAGGAAAGTTCTTCGGCTTTATGGTTACCTAAAGAGGAATAGAAGCTAACCCGAAAAAGATTGAGGCCATCTTAAATATGACTCTTCCTCGAACTATAAAAGAAGTACAAAGGTTAACCGGACGGGTGGCAGCACTCAGTTATTTCATGTCAAAATCTACAGAAAAATGTCTCCCTTTCTTTAGAGCCATCAGGAAAGACAGGTTTTATCTGGATTAAAGACTGCCAAAAAGCCTTTGAAGAGTTAAAAGAGTACCTGAGCTCTCTTCCACTTCTGACCAAGCCCATCACGAGGGAAGAACTCTTCCTGTATGTGTCGGCTGGGCAAGAAGTAGTGGCCTCTGTCTTAATCTAAAAAGATATGGTTATTCAGAAACTCGTGTCAGCTCGGAAACTTCAGCCGTATTTCCAAGCACACACCATATTCCTCTTGACAGATCAGGCTCTGAGACAAGTTCCTCATAGGCTAGATATTTCAAGGAGAATCGTTAAATGGTCCATAGAGCTTGGAGAATTTGACATCCAGTATAGCTCTCGAAAATCCATCAAGGTTCAGGCCCTCGCAGACTTTATCATAGAAACAACGCTCATTGCGGATCCGATCGAAGCACCGGAACCAGATATGGTCGAACGAACTCCGCAATGGACTTTCCATATAGATGGCTCCTCTAACAACACTGGAAGTGGGGCAAAACTCATTCTTTGTAGTCCTGATGGGTTCACCATTGAATATACTTTGAGGTTCGAGTTCAAAGTTTCCAAAAATGAGGCCGAATACAAGACATTACTTGCTGAGATGAAACAAACATACAAAACACATATCTTTGCCCGCTCATTCACCTTTGTTGTAGCATCCATCTTGGTTCAATAATAAACAAACAAGCAAGACAATGCAAGTATAAGCATAAGGGAGGAAAGAAACAATGAAAAGTGCGTTCGAGGATCTACCACTCTCAAGAGTCCCTTTTGGGCACCGAAGGCAGAGGCCACGCTCCGCTAACTTCTCTTTGTCATACAAAACACTAACATCTATTGGTGTGACTATCATGGCCTTTAACATCTCCTATTTGCGGTTCAAAAGGTGTGGATTTTTACACTTCCCTACACAATCTATACTCCATGTCAGCAGAACTCCAAAACTCTTATCACTTTGAACAAAAAAATAACATCTATTTTCCACTGCTTGATGGAAGAGGGTTTCTTCTTTAGTAACCCCTTTTTGACCCTAGAGCTAATCACTACCCAGCCGTATTGGCCGTACTTAGTAATCTGGAAGTGGGCCTTGAAAACATTAATGTTCATCAGTCCCTTCACTCTGTGCAAACATATATAAACATCGTAGTCAAACGCACAGAGTTGGGCACTAACTGACATAGAGCTATATCGAAAAACCGTAACTCGAGGAACAAGAAATGATGAAGGGGAAATCTAAGTCCAGCCTTCAAATGTTGAGCGTACACACAAATCTCAAAGGGTTTTTCGCTCGGAATAGCATCACAAATCCTTTTCCCCTACCCTAGCATTCCTAAATACAAACTCCTCAAGAATCCTATATTCAAGCCTAAGAGCCTAAAGCTCTTCTACTTCCAATTTATGGCACAGTGTTTTCCCTATATGACCACTGTATTCACTCGTCCATCCTCATGTCTCCCATAAGTTCTATGAGAACATTATCTTCTTCATCCTCAGAAGAAGAGTCATTTTCCTCTTCTCCATAAGGGACCATTGCCAATAGCCTATCCCGAGCATCATTATCTCCTGAGGCCTCGCCTTCACTTAAGGCACAGTCCAAACCCATGGCCTCATTCAAATCCCTAGATAATTCCTCACTATCTCTACTCTTATGACTACTACCTTCACTACTACTACCATTAGTCCTATTATAATAACTACCAGCAGAAGACATTGTAAGAAAATGAATGGCTCACGAATTGAACAGATCGCGAAGGTAAAGGCTCCAAGCGCTTTGTTAACTTCAACCCTGAACAAGCTCCAAAATCTTGATCTCTCAACAAGCAATTGATCTCTCTCATATCAATAAGGAACTCCAAAGGCTCTCAAAAATTTCTTTCCAAATTACAAATGAGTGTAGTGAAGAAGTGAGGAGAAATGCTCACCTTTTATAAAAGTCTAGTCATAACTTACGATGAAAATTAACTCATCTCCAACTATAAAGTTCAAAATGTTTCACGTAATCGAGGGAATGTGCTGTCATTTCATTCCCTATGACGATTCAGCAACACCCCATCAAGGGCATACGCTGTCATTTCATTCCCCAAGATAATGGTACAACACTCCAGCAATAAATGCTCTTAGAAGATGTTTTGGCCCAGAATACAAAATCACCTATGGGCCCAAATAAACACTCCAAAAGGGACATAGCCCAAAAATCATACAAGTCCAAAATCTGGGTCCACACTATACAGGTCAAAACCTTTAACAAAATTCTCCAAGGTTGAGCATTTTGACTAAGTATCACATGCTCGGACTCATGTCTCAAAGGGCGAGCATTTTGACTAAGCATCACATGCTTGGACCCACGTCTCCAAGGACGAGCATTTTGACTGAGCCTCATATACTCAGACCCACATCTCCTAGGCCGAGCATTTTGACTGAGCCTTATATGCTCGAACCCACGTCTCCAAGGATGAGCATTTTGATTAAGCCTCATATACTCGGACCAATGTCTCCAAGGCCAAGCATTTTGACTGAGCCTCATTTGCTCGGTCTCACGTCTCCAAGGCCAAGCATTTTGACTATGTATCACATGCTCGGGCCAACATCTCCGAGGTCGAGCATTTTGATTGAGCCTCATATGCTCGGATCCATGTCTCTAAGGCCAAGCATTTTGACTAAGCCTCATATGCAAAGAACCATGTCTCTAAAGCCGAGCATTTTGACTAAGCCTCATATACTCGAGCCCACATCTCCAAAGCCGAGCATTTTGACTAAGCCTCATACTCTTAGACCCACGTCTCCAAGGTTGAGCATTTTGATTGAGCCTCATACGCTCGGACCCACGTCATATGCTCAGATCCGTCTCCAAGGCCGAGCATTTTGATTGAGCATCACATGCTCGAAGCCATGTCTCCAAAGCCGAGCATTTCGACTAAGCCTCATAACTTTGGACCCACTTCTCCAAGGCCGAGCATTTTAACTAAGCCTCATATGCTCGAACCTATATCTCTAAGGCCGAGTATTTTGACTAAGTCTCATATGCTCGTATCCACATCTCCAAGGCTGAGCATTTTGACTGAGCCTCATATGCTCGGACCTATGTCTCTAAGCCTAAGCATTTTTATTGAGCATCATATTCTCAGACCCATGTCTCCAAGGCCGAGCATTTCAACTGAGCCTCACATGCTCAGACCTATGTCTCTCAAACTGAAGTGTGCAACCAACGATACAAGCTCCATTATACTTCCTCAAGCACATAAATATACTTAAGGAAGTGGGGGAATTTTATGTAGGGAGAATTCGTCCTTCAATAATGTTCGAACATGTGGACAATTCGTCCTCCAATAATGATCGAACATGTAGACAAATAAAATTTCCAGAACCCAGTAACCCGATAATGACATCTGGCAAAGGACACCTGGAAGAGGGCATCACAAGGCCATTATCACCAACAACCTTCTCGTGCGTTAAGGCATAAGAACCTAGGTGGTATTCTAAGGACTACTTCGCCCCTAATAGCAAATAACAGATTTGATTCCCTAACATATCACTAATTTAAAAAGGGAGTCCTCAAGATTCGAAAAGCACACAATTCATTCATCACTATTATCTACCCCTCTCTCTTAAAAACCTAGACTAACAAAGGTATCAGAGAGTCCTTGGAGGCACCACCCCCATTTTCCTCTGGTGGCTTTTTAGATCACCATTCTCACTTTTTCGTGTACAGATCCAGCATCACGAGCCTCTGACATGGCAGCAGATTTTCAGCAACAACTAGATCTCATTGCTTTATGCCTCTAGAAGCTTTGAAAGGGTCAAAGGTACTTCCATTGAAAAGAATGAAGAGATCAGAACTGGTAACACAAGATATGATAAGTTTGCACCATTGGTGGGGAATTGAAGAAGATAAGGACTTCTCTTATGAAACTCTATTCTAGTCCATCAAAAGCCTTGTCCAGGTCAATTTTAATGGCCACATAAATTGTTTTTCCTTTTTTAATACATTGAGTGAATAATTTCTTGAGCCACAATGATATTATCAACAACTTTTATTCTCATATGAGTATTGATATTAATTTCATGGCTCCCCAAATGTTGACAGTTGTAAGTAACAAATAAAAAGGTTGCATATGTAGCAGTAAAAAGAACAAAATAGTTGCAAACTAGGTTGATAGTTCATTACTTTTATAGTTTTTATTTTGCTTAAAAGTTACCTTTACTATTAATTTAGTTCCTATATTTTCTAAGTTATTTCTTTAAATAAAAAATGATTTCAACTTAGTTTAACCCCCTCCCTTCAATTCAAAAAAAACTTAGTTTAATGGTTCATGTTTTGGTCCCATCTTTTCTTTAAAATAAAATAAAATTGGTCCCCCAAGACAAATATTCTGGCTACACCCCTAGGTCAGGGACTCAATTTCAACAGTACAGGTGGGCATTGGGGAATATTTGTCAGCATGCATGATCATGCCATATTCAAAGCAAACCAGGAAACCTTTGTAATGTATCTCTTGGATAAGCTTGCCCACCTTTACTTTGGGAATCAGAGGTTCATTGATGGGAACCTTTAACACAAACACGAGCATAGCGTCCTCTTTTCTGAAAACTAGTTTTTGTATCAATTTTTAAGAGCTTGCTGATGATGTTTCCAATATTGGAGAGAATTTCAACATCGTAAAGCTCCAAGGGGAGTTGGGGAAGATGAACCCAGATGACAGTAGTAAGCGCATTAGACGAGGTATCTAGTTGGAACCAAGGCTCCCATTTTCGGACTGCAAGGTAAAGTTGGCCAAGGAACCATGGTCCTCCATGAAGGGCATTAAGATAGTCTTCATGCAAGGCAAAACTGAGAGTAACATAACTTTGAATTTACACAACTAATCAATTTTTATTACAAAACATAATATTCAATAATGCATAATTCTAAGTCCAACTCTTTTACAAAATAAACTTTAGATTCACTCAACTAACCCTGCCCTACCAGCCTCTTTAAAAATAACATCTTCAATTTAAAAAGATAGATCATTCAAAGAATGAGTAAACCAAATAACTAAGCTCAGTAAGATATGTGTTATGAATCATGAAATGCATATAGGGCAACTAGCAAGTTCCATCGTTAAGCACTCATTCTAAAACACCATTATTATGCTATTACTATACTACAATTCATAATATCTAGCAAGAATCTTACTTGACGCATCTAACAAAGAAAATAATTCTCTAGAGTTTGAAGCTACCAAAATCATATTGAAATTTGTTTCTACCAGAATTCTCTTTAAAAATTCTCTCCTTATCTTTTCTCACTCTTTCCTTTATATTCTAAATTTCTTAACTCGTAAGCTACTCTGTGCACTATGCTTTGAAAACTCCATCACAAGTAGCTAGGTAAAAGTTATGGATGAGTCATAGGACACATGCCACTCAAGGTTATGCGTTAGTCATAGGATACATGTCACTCAAACATTCTCCTTGTCTCTTTCCTTTATCTTCCTTTGTTTTTATCTCATTTTTTTTGGTTTATTTGATGATACTAAATGACTATGGGGCTCACTTAAGCAGCTCTCCGAAAGGCTATAAATCCTTGTTATGCTTAACGCATGTCAAGTAATATATAAAGCAACCCCTAATAGGCCAAGCTTATTTGGCCCAAAATCACCCAAGCACAATTCAAGGCCCAATTCAAAGCCTAAAGAAAAAAAAAATTATCTTTTTTATTCGAAAATGTCATTCTTATTATAAATTCATGATTTACATGAAATTCTAAGCTTAGGGGTCAATTTTCACATTAAACCATTATCATTTACGTATTCAAATTCATCAGTAAATCTAAACTAGTCATTGTGTAATCTATATCGATAGTAATTCAAAGAAACCCTTAACAGTACTTATGCAAGTAATTCTCGTATATATAACCCTTTTCCCTTTAAAAGAATTTAATCCCTAAATTCATACCTAACCATTAAAAAATGGAGAGATATTTATTCTTTATTTCATCCTATAATTTTTAATAATATGTTTAGACTAATTGTTGATTAAGGATGGAATGAAGTTTCATAATTAAGTCTATTTCCTAAAACCAATTGAAGTTTAGGCTAAAACATATTGAATCTCGAGTCTCGTATAAATCTAACTTTAGCCGTTAAATCATCAAGTATCGTAAATCAAAAGATCTAGCTTAACTCCATCTAATCACTTAAATCATTGACCCCACTATTATTAAATTCTTTCAATAATCTACCACCACTTATACCAACAGTCCCATATCAGTAGGCTTAGATAACAAATCAAAAGCAAAGGTGTAAGATTTGTTACACTCAACTATCAAAACTTAGTTCTTTGCTTAGTTGGAACCCATTCAACTATTAAAGGTTGTTCCTATACATAGATAATAACTATTCATCTGAAACAACTTTAAGCTCTTGTCCGAATAGACACTCAACTGTAAAAAGTTGGTCCTTTACCCAATCAGAAGTCATTCAACTATCAAAGGTTTGTCCTTTTCCTAGCTTGAACCCAGTCAATTGTTAAAGGTTGATCCTTTACCCAATCAATGATTATTCATCTGTTAAAGCTTGGTCCTTTAACCAAATAATGACTACTCATCTAAAAAAATATAAAGCTCTTGTTGAGATAATATAACTCAATCTCCACCATTTCCTTAAAATCAAATCCCGACAAATCATAAGAACTAGTGTAACTTATCTAATAACTCAACCATTGATGCCATAAGTATTTAATCCTATCAGTAATCAATAATTATTCTCCTCTATTCTTTCGGTTCACCATGGTAATCTATATAGAAAACAAGTCATATTTTAACTCAATCTCATCATTTTCCTAATATCAAACTTAAACTCTTAACATAACGGCCGAAGACCCTATCTTGGCTAAGCTAACTATAACTCTAATACCATTTAAATTGTCACACCTCCGACCCAAACATGAGCCTAAGGATGCAACAACGACTACTCACCTATTGAGTTTCCCTTAAAAGTAAGCAAAGCCTCTATCGATCAATCAATACAAGTACCTCGAAGGGTAATCAGAGTTCACTAGAAATCATCAATATGTGCAGAAGCAATATTACATTGAAATACTTTTTACTTTGCTATATAACTATGAATTTACACATTTGATCATGTTAATTAAGATGCAGCCTAAGAGGGGGGGGGGGAGATGAATTTGGTTTTAAAAACTTTTTCTATAAAGCAAACAAATTCATAAAAATATGAAATCAAACAATTAATAGTAGATTGTTAGGAATTTTTTCGAGGTGCATACAAAACATCTTAAGCACATGTACTTCTTTTATAGTACTAACAAGGTACTTTAACAACTAACACACCGATATAACTATGGTTAGATCAATTAATCTCCCACTTTTTGATGATGACAAAACTAACTCTTGAAAGGCTTCTTAAAAAGTCTAAGTGTTTAGTTTTTATAAAAAAAATTGGGCAATGTTTCCTCTGTACTTTTTTATAAAACCTCCTACAAAGTTTGAAGAAAATCAGCCAAGCAATATATAGAAGCATTTCAATTAAGATTAATAGCTTTACTAAGCTCCCCTTTAATCATACAACTCTCATTAGCTCCCCCTTAACTTAGCAACTATTCTTACAAATCTTTTCACTCTTTTCTCCCCCTTTTTGAGATTATCACAAAAAAGATAGAAAATATGGCTCATCTTCACAAATACATACATGAAAACACAATAGCAAGCCATAATATCCATAAAATATGCCTAAGGAAATAAATAGCAAATATTCATCCCTCGTGAAATAAAAAGAGATTCTTATTAGCCAAATCCAAAGTGGAATATGCAAATAATAACAGAAAATATACTTACAAAAGTATTAAGAGTTAAAAAAGATGAAAAGGAAGACAAAGAACAAAGGGGGAAACACATCGTGCTGGAGGATTGGAGTTGTCGGATAGAAGATCCTAAATCTCAACAAAGGAACCTTCCAATAGAGACCTGAACAACTCAAAATCATCTCTCAAAGTACAAAGGTTCATCTTCACGGATTGAAAGCCAAAATCAATTGATGCCCTTAAGATCTGAAAGTTCTAATCGACTTTAATTCTTATGTTGTTCAGTGAAACTTGAAGTCTGGAAAGAACGTGAAAAATATCATCATATATATCTACACCGGCTGTGCTCAGACCAGTTGGTTGACTCTTTTGACTAATATCATCTTTACTAGCTGTCTCTTATGTATCCATCTTAGTGTCTCTAACATCTTGACCATTACCCTCCTCATTACTATTTTTAGACCCTATTGTAACCTTATTTCCTTGTTTTGGGACTACCATTCTGTTTTTGATGTCACATCCCATTCTTTTTAGTATGGAAAGGTTAATAAAATCTTCCTTATTCACATTTGGGGCATCTTCCTCATAGAGAGGAACCTTAAAATGTGCCAAAATGTAGGGAATGAGCATCCCAAAAGGCAAACCACCTGAATTACTTTCAGAACCTCCAATCATATTGGAGAGAATCAAGGAATAGAGATTATACTTGGTTTTAGTCCTCAAACACCAAAAGAGAAAAATGTCCAACTTGGATAGGTGGTCTTGGTTTCCTAATCTAGGATTGATACAATATATTATGATTAATCATCTTAGAGTCTAACGGCATCCCAACATAATTATTATAAGTTTCAGCCTAAAAAACATATAAAGGATCATTCCTAACTACCTGACAAGCCATCTCCGAATCAAAATCATGAGGCCAACCATCAAAACGCCAGGAAATGACTTTAGAGGGTATCTTAAGGATGGATTTTAAGACATCAACTGTCACTCCGAATTCAATACCTGATACATTTATCTTAAAGCTAAGGGAAAAGGTTGAGGGTCTCACTAAGTTTGAGTAAAACCGGTGGATTAGCCTAGGAAAAGTCTTTTGATTGAGTGTAACTAAAGGAACCCAACCAATTTACTCAAAGAAAGGTTGAATATCAAAATTTTCAAAATGTATAGAACTAAAATCTACACATCTACCCCTACTAATAGGCTTATGACGAATGACAATGTCATACTTCTCCTTTGCTGTAGAATTTCTGAAACTGGAGGTGTCCAAATCTTGACGAGCCTTCTTGCTCGACTCACTGGTGACCTATTTATCTTTAGGCTCTTGAAAGGCTTGTTTACGCGATTTGAGAGGATTTGGAGCTTTGGGATTATATGCGGTCTTTGAGACATTTTGAGTGAAAACACAAAAATTAAGGAATTTGATGAGTAGGTTTGTGAGATTTTGGATGGATTTGCTAAATATTTTAGAGAGAGAGAGAGGGAGAGAGAGAGGAAAAATAGGGTTCTTATTTTTAGGTGAAAAAAGTGAAATAACAAAGAGAGATATATATAGATCGCGAGTCTAATCGACTGGGTTCTTCATCCAGTCACCCAGTCTACTGGATAAGTAAATTTAGGGATTTAAAGTAAGGTTTTCGAGCATCCAGTTGACTGGGTCCTCTATCTAATCGACTAGAGAAACATCTTTGGAAATTTCTATGCTTAGCATCCAATCGACTGGGTGAAAGGTCTAGTTGACTGCATGGATAGGAAAAAACTTCTGGAGCTTTATCCAGTCGACTAGGAGAAAGAGGTAGTCAACTAGGTTGGCAAGGTTTTGAAAAAAAATTAACTCCAAGCTGAACTTTTGTAAGAAATGATTACTTTATGTCATTTTTAAGTGAGAGAATATCAAAGTTATAATTAATATTCGTTCACTCAAAGGCAAGAATGCAAATGATGAATGCAAAATGCAATTAATAATCACACAAAATTTCTCATTCTTAATTCCATTCTTATCATAAAAAACCTATTCTCATTTAATGGTTTAGTGAAATGATCAGCTCATTGTCTTTCATTACTAATGAATTCAAGTTTAATATCACATTTTTTAGAGTTATCTCTTATAAAATGATGCTTAATTTCAATGTGTTTTGTCCTTGAATGTTTAATTGGATTCTTAGTTAGATTGATGGCACTAGTGTTATCACATAAAAGAGAAACATTTTCAAAACGCATGCCAAAGTCTTCTAGTTATTGTTTTATTTATAAAACTTGTGCACAACAACTACCTGTGGCTATATATTCTGTTTCTACTGTTGAAAGTGCAACTGAATTTTGTTTATTTAAAAACCAAAAAGTTAACATACAATCGAGAAATTAGTATGTTCCACTAATACTCTTTCTATCTAACTTACAACCAGCAAAGTCAACATTTGAGTACCCAATTAAATCAAAAGATGATTCTTTAGAAAACCACAACCCTAAATTTTGAGTTCCTAGCAAGTATCTTAAGATTCTTTTAACAGCCTTTAAATGGAATTCTTTATAATTAGATTGAAATCTAGCACACATGCAAACACTAAACATAATATCGGGTCTACTTGCGAATAAATAAATTAAATCCCCTATCATGTTTTTATATTTCTTTATATTGACATTTTTATCTCCTTCATCCAAGTATAGCTTTGTTGAAGTGCTAATAGGAGTCCCAATTGACTTTGAATTCTCTATCCCAAGCCTCTTTAGCAAGTCCTTTGTGTACTTGTATTAGTTGATGAAGATTCATTCCTTTGATTATTTGATTTGAAGTCCAAGGAAGTAGTTGAGCTCTCCTATCATGCTCATCTCAAATTCACCTTACATGCACTTAGCAAAATCTTGAGATATAGATTAATTAGTAGCACAAAATATAATATCATCAATATATATTTGTACAATGAGAAAGTCATGCTCATGAATTTTTGTAAAAAGAGTAGTGTCAATTCTTCCTCTTGTAAAACCATTATCAAGTAAAAACTTACTTAACTTTTATACCATGCTCTAGGAGCTTGCTTTAACCTATAAAGAGCTTTAGAAAGCTTACAAACATGGTTTGGAAAGTTAGGATCTTCAAAGCCAATAAGTTATTCAACATAAGCCTCTTCTTCTATAAAACCATTTAAAAAAGAACTTTTGACATCCATTTGAAATAATTTGAAGTTCTTAAGATAAACAAATGCAAGCAACATGCGAATAGCTTTTAATCTAGCTACGAGAGTAAATGTTTCATCAAATTCAGTTCATTCTTCTTGATTATATCATTTTACTGTCTAACCTTATTTACTACACCATTTTCATCAATTTTATTCCAAAAAACCCATTTAGTTCTAATTACGAATGATCTTTAGGTCTAAGAAATAAAGTCCAAACTTTATTTCTTTCAAATTGATTTAATTTTTCTTGCATAGCCATTATCCAATTTTCATCATGTTCAACTTCATCAAAAGTCTTAGGTTCTATTTGAGATAAGAAAGCAACATAATTGCATACATTTCTAATAGAAGAGCGAGTTCTTACCCCTTGTGAAGGATCACCAATCACTTGATTGATTGGGTGATAATTCACATACTTCTAATCTTTAAGAAGACTATTTCCTTGTTGAATTGTTGATGGTTGATCAAGTCTAGGTACATATTCTCCTTGAGCCATTTGAGGTTGATTTTCTTTGGGGTCAACAATGGGAGTGATAATCTCCACTATTGGTATGAAACCTATATCATCATCAAAGGAAACTCTTCTACTACAAAGAGGATTAGTTTCATCAAATGTAACATGGACGCATTCTTCAACCACTAGAGTTTTTTTTTTGTTTTTTGTTAAAGACTCTTTAAACTTTACTAGAGGTTGAATAACCCAAGAAAATCCCTTCATCGATCTTAGAATCAAATTTACTTAAGTTAACTTTATTATTATTCAAGATGAAGCATTTGCATCCAAAAGTATGAAAGTAAGATATATTAGACTTTGTACCCTTCCATAGTTCATAAGGAGTTTTCTTGAGTATAGGCCTAATTAAAACTCCATTTAAAACATAACAAGCGGTGTTCATAGCTTCTTCCAAAAAGTATTTTGGTAAACTTACAAAGTAGAGTTCTACCAATCTCTTCTAGAACTCTGTTTTTCCTTTCAACAACACCATTTTGTTAAGGGGTTCTAAGAGCTGAAAAATTGTAATCATTACAATATTTTGAAAGGTTTGGTTTTCAAATTATTTTCCATGATAACTTCTTATACTAGAAATAGTAAAACCTTTTTCAATTTGAACCTTTTTATAAAAGTTTACAAAACCTTTAAAAGCTTCACCCTTATAAGCTATAAAGATAATAAAGGTATATCTAAAATTATCATTTATAATAACAAGAGCATATTGATGGCTAACTAGACTAATAGCTCTTATTGGACTAAACAAGTTCATGTACAAAAGCTCTAAAAGCCTAGAAGTTGAAACCACATTTTTGGATTTAAAAGAGATTCTTGATTGTTTTCCCATTTGACAAACATCACAAACTTTGTATTTTTCAAATTTGATTTTGGGAAGACCAACAACCAAATCCCTTTTAGAAAGAATTTTGATTAAATCCATGTTCACATGGCTAAGCTTTCAATTCTATTACCATGGGTTTTCACAAAAATCTTTAAAACATTTTTTATTTTTCGAAGGCAAATATTTGAGATCAACTATATAGATATTTTCATGTCTTTGGCCAAAAAATATGATCTTGTTACTCTTGATGTTTATTATAATACTAAGATGATTCAAATATGACTCTATTACTTTTATCACACAATTGACTGATGCTAGGTAAATTATGCTTAAGTCCTTGCACAAGTAAAACATGATCAATTGTTGAAGAATTTTTATCAACTTTTCCATGTCCAATGATCTTCATCTTGGTGTTATCTCCAATGGTGACATGTCTGTCATCCCTTGGAATCAGCTCCATAAAGACGCTTTGATCACTAGTCATATGTCTCGAGCAACCGCTATCAATGTACCAATGGTCACCTTCTATCTTTGTATGGAGATATATCTACATCACACAATGGGAATTTTAGATACCCAAAATTTCTTGGGTCATTTCGAGTTAATCATTGAAAATACGGATCCTTAAATATGTAAATCTATCATTTCTTGGATGTGAATATCTTACATTCCTATAATACATGTTTCTAGCATTATAAGAGTTATGTGAATACATGTTGCTTCTAGGATATGAATGATAGTTACTTCTAGGATATGCATTCCTAGCATATGAATTTCTTGAATGAGCAAACCTAGCATTTACATTTCTAGAATGAGCATATGTACTTTTTGAATGTCTATTCCTAGCCTTAGCATATGAATTTCTACCATAGAAACTGATATTTGACTTCTTAGGCTTCCTAGCATTTTTCAAAGAAACATTATGATCATTACTAAGTACCTTAGAAGTAGAGGGATCATTTACATTTATTGCTTTCACAAAGATAGTTTCATTTGATTTTTTGCTTTCCTAATAGAGAATAACTCAAACCAGATTTTTCTCCACTCAATCTTTGGTAAGCTAACACTTCATCTAGCTTTTCTTTTCAACTTACACGTCTAGATATAATTTTGTCCAACTCATTCAATTTATTTTTCAAAACAACATTTTGATTTATCAAAGACTCTTGTAATGGGTTGTTAAGCTCCAAAGAAAGTTTTTCTTTTGGTCTTTTAAAACTTCCATTTCTTTAAAAAAAAAAAAGATGAAACTTCCTTATTGAGAGCAACATTTTTAGCACCAAATTTCTTTAACTCTTCATGCAATTCATTTATAGCTTTTATCAATTCTTCATTCTCATTTTCATTATCAATAACATTACTAGGAGAAGAATTGGTTACCTCATTTTTATCATCAATTACTATCAAGAAAAGGTTACCAATCTCTTGATAATCAATCTTTTCATCTGAATAGTCCTCTTCATCATCATTGCAAGTAGTTTCTACTATTGCTTTCTTCTTGAACTTCTAGTAAGGTTTCTTTATTTAAAGACAATCCATCTTATTGTGTCCAGGTTTTTTGCATCCGAAATATACAATAGGATCTTTGTGATGAGAGCCATTTTTCTATCTTCCTCACTACTTTCATTTTCATCTTCTTCCACTTGGCATTGAGGGAAATGATCTTCTTCTTTGATTCATCATTAACAACTTGATTTTTTGTTTTCATCTTATGAGCTAATAATGAGACAAGAAGAGCATCAACATCAAGGTTGTCAAGATCCATGGCTTCCTCAATCCCCATCATCTTTGATTCCCAAGCAGGCGGTAAATCTTCGAGAATTTTATTAACCAAATCACAACTTTCATAATATCTACCAAGAAGTTTCAAACCCTTAATAATGTTAGTAAACCAAGAGTGCATTTCAGAAATGGTTTCAACCGGAGACATTTTAAAAGTTCCATATTTAGATATTAATCTATAGATTTTAGACTTCTTCACTTGATTAGTACCTTCATATGTAATTTAAAGTTTGTCCCAAATTTCTTTAGCAGAAGATCAAGTAGAAATTTCTTATACTCATTTATATCTTAGGCACAATGAAGTATACTTGTAGTTCTACCATTCAAAGACATCATTCTATAATCATTATCATCAAATTCTGTTTGATTTTAGGAACTAGAATTTCTACTTCTTTGTCTTTTATCGTTTTCATAGGAATTCTAAGTCATTCTTCAATTATTCTCCACAAGGTATAATTTTGACCTTATACAAATATTTTCATTCTATTTTTCCAATAGTTATAATTACTTCCATTAAATAAAGGGGGCCTAGTATAAGAATGATCTTCATTATACATATTAGAAGCTATAGGATCTACTCAAGGATTTTAAGCCAATTAATGAGAACTAAGCTATGATACCAATTGTTAGTTAAGATGCAACCCAAGAGGGGGTAAATTAGGTTTTAATAACTTCTTACACAAAGCAAACAAGTTCACACAAATATGAAACCAAACAATTAATATTTGATTGCTAGAAATTAAAAGAACAAGGAAGAAGAAAGTGTAAACTCAGTTTATAGTGGTTCGATAATATCAAAATATTTTCGATCCTACGTCTACTCTCTTCAATGATCCTCCTTGAAGGTTTCCACTATAACAATCAAGAAACTTCCAAGGTGTTGCCCAAACCTTTACAATATTCTTTCACAAAGAAAATTTCTCTCAAGTGTTTAACACCTAAACATTTATAAGAGTTACACCAACACTTTCTCTTACAATGATTTGAATTAATGAGTTGGGATTGGTATAAGAAAGATTGTATTTAATGCTTACAACTAAAAAATATCCCTCTTTTAAGAACAGAGCTTTAATGAAAGATCAAAAAGAAGTTTTGAAAGCTTTAAAGAAATATAAATGAGCTCTATAAGAAATTAAATGTTCTCGATTATTAGAAATGCTCATTTTGAATGGTTTTTATAGTCTTAACTCCATAGGCTGTTAGACACAAAGAATAGTCATTTGGAGTAATAAATGACCTGTTCTACCCCTCAATTTTCAAAACTAGTCACTATTTTCGAAGGTCCAATCGACTGTGTCCAAGGTCTAGTCGATTTGGTCTTTTATAAAACTGAAATAGAGGTATCAAGTGCAGGATCCAATCGACTAGGCACATTGTCTAGTTGATTGGGCTCAGGGGCAGAGACTCATTGACCATTCATCCAGTCGACAACATCAATGGTCCAGTTGACTGA
Source organism: Bretschneidera sinensis (assembly GCA_023935145.1). Classification (NCBI taxonomy): domain Eukaryota; kingdom Viridiplantae; phylum Streptophyta; class Magnoliopsida; order Brassicales; family Akaniaceae; genus Bretschneidera; species Bretschneidera sinensis. The sequence goes on from CM043697.1 coordinate 25,854,141, forward strand.
GTCCCTTCAAAAAACAGAATTTTTGCAAATCAATTTTCTTTCCTTTTTTAAAGAAAGTTGTTTAGACTTTTATCAAAACATTTTGAAATTAAATTGAGCCAAACTAAAGCTAAGTAATTGAGAAGAGATTACATAAAATTTCAACTACCTTAGACACTAAAATTGAACTTTCTTCGAGGTGCATGTGAAACATCTTGAGCGCATGTACTTCTTTTAAAGTACTAACAAGGAACCTTAACAACTAACACACTTATATAAATTTGGTTTCATCAATTAAAGTTAGCTTTTTCATTATTAAAATCAATATGGGGTCAACATATCAATATTTATTATAAAACAGAATACTTAATGATACATAATTCTAAATCTAACTCTTTTACAAAACCGAACTCTAGATTTGCTCAACTAATCTCGCTATGCCAGCCTCCTTAAAAATAAAATCTTCAATCTAAAAAGATAGGCCATTCAAAGAATGAGTCAGCCAAATATCTAGGCTCAGTAAGATAAGTGCTATGAATCATGAAATGCATATGGTGCAACTAGCAAGTTCCATCGTTAAGCACTAATTCTAAAACATCATTATTATGCTATTACCATACTACAATTCATAATATCTAGCAAGAATCTTACCTGATACATCTGACAAATTGTGTAGGAAATGAAGATAAGTTAATTCTCTAGAGTTTCAAGTTACCAAAATCAGATTAAAATTTGTTCACATTAGAATTCTTTTTTTAAAAACTATCTTCCTATCTTTTCTCACTATATCCTTTCTATTATGAATTTCTTAACTCTTAAGCTACTATCTACACTAGGCACTAAAATGAGTGAAAGTTATGGATGAGTCATAGGACACATGTCACTGGAGATTAGGGGTGAGTCATAGCTTAGCACACATATCACTCAAGGTTATGGGTTAGTCATAGGACATATGTCACTCCCACATTCTCTATGTCTCTCTCCTTTGTCTTTCTTTGTTTTTTTTTCTTTTTGCATTATTTTTTGGTTTATTTGATGATACCAAATCTGACTATGATGTCTACTTAAGCAACTCTTCAAAGGGTTGTAAATCCTTGTCATGTTTAACATATATCAAGCAATGAATAAACTCCTAATAGGCCAAGCCCACTGGGCTCAAAATCACTCAAGCCCAATTCATGATCTAATTCAAAACCTAAAGAAAAACTTGATCTTCTTGATTCCAAAATTTGATTATAATTATAAATTCGTGATCTACATGAAATTCTAAGCTTAGAGGTCAATTTTCACATTAAATCATGACCATTTGCCTATTCAAATTCTTCAACAAATCTAAACTATTCATTTTTTGATATTTATCAATAGTAATTCAAAGAAACTCTTAATACTACTATGTAAATAATTCGCGTAAGTATTCAAATTATATGCTCATACATGTTTGAAAGTTCTCAGGTCTCACAAGAAGAGTATACACCATGCCTCCAATTTATTAGCCATTGGACAAATTCCTTTCCATTCTATAAAGAGCTCTTTAATTCGTTTAGATTACACCCACGATACACCCTACCATTTCATACAAGCACACCACACTTTCCAAATCCAAACACAATTAATGAACAAATGATCCACTGATTCAATATCCATCTCTCACAAAACACATTTACTCTGGTAAACCCATGATACACCCTACCATTTTATACAAGCACACCACACTTTCCAAATCCAAACACAATTAATTAAAAAATGATCCACTAATTCAATATCAATCTCTCACAAAACACATTTACTCTTGTTTACCTCAGTTAAATCTCTCTTCAACAAAACTTCCTTGACAGCCACTCACTTCTTTAGCATAAGCCAGCATAGAATTTCCACTTTTGGTGGAGCTAAGCCTTTCCAAACTAAACCTTCCATAACCTTTTCCATCCCTTGAAAATTCTCAACAGCATAACAAAAAGATTTTGTCGTGTATTCACCATTTGAACTGAAACTCCAAATCAATCTATCATTTTTGTTATTGCATAATACTTCACTTTCCCCCATACGTTTTAGCTCTTCCCATTGCATTGTTTCCCACCCAAAAAAAATTCCTTCTCAATTTAATGTCCCAAACCCGCACATTGTTCTGCCACTGACCATATTTCTTCACTCTCTCATTCTTATTAACTAATAAAGAATAAATTTTAGGATATTTAAAATTTATCCTTTAGAACCAAATTATCGATCCATTTATCTACCCCAAAATTGATTCCCTTCCCATTACCTAGTGTACACCTAAAACCCCTCTTACAAACTTTATTGAAGCCAGGTTTGCTTCCCATAACCATAATGCTCCTCCATACCTTAGAATAATTCTTTTATGTACTCTAATTTGGTTCTAAACCCGTTCCATTCTTCTCATATTGACCCCCAATCATTGCTTTCCACAACCTATTAGATTCTTGACCCATTTTTATTTGTCATTTACCCAGCAAAGCAGGGTTTTTCGTTCCCAATCTCACAGCCCTCTCTTCTTCTCTCCCCACCATCCTCCTAGAGAAATTTTCTTTGGATCCTTTCTAAATCATTTGTTACCCACACAAGAATCCTATGCAACTACATGTAATAAATGGGAAGATTACTTAATGTTGCTTTAATTAAAATAAGTGTTCCCCCAATTGATAGATATCTCTTCTTCCAATTTGCTAATTTTCTCTTGAACTTCTCTAAGATTGGTTTCCAAGTCTCTTTAGCACCTAGATTAGCTCCCAAATTAAACTCTAGATATTTGAATGGCAATGGTTAACACTTGCATTTTAATTCCCTCGCCTATTGAAAAATTCTTTGTTTTACTTTGCCTATTCCCACTAGTAAACTTTTCTAAAAATTAATCTTCAAGCCTAAAAAAACTTCAAAACACTTTAAAATTCGCTTCAAGGATCTAACTTCCTCAAAGTCAACTTTACAAAACATAATTGTGTCATTAGCAAATTGAAAATGTGATATCACCTGTCCTCTCTCCCTCACCTTGATACTTTCAATTATCTATATGTCTTCTGCCTTATTAAACATTACATTCAAACCTTCATCGACTAAATTAAAGATGAATAGAGATAGAGGATCTCCTTGTCTCAAATCTTTCTTCATCATGGACTGATTTTTGGTGACTCATTTACTAATACCTGAGTAGATGCTAAACACTCCATTATCTATCTTCTCCATCTCCAACCAAATCCCATTTTTTTTGTCAAAAGCACCACCAAATAATTCCAATCAACACTGTCGTATGCCTTTTCGAAACCCACCTTAATAGTCATCCCACAATCCTTCATTTTCTTCATTAAATCCATCATTTCATTTGCAATTAGAACACTATCCATAATTTGTCTTCTCGCCAAAAGCTGATTGTACCTCACTGATCAAGTTTGGCATCACCTTCCTCATCCTATTGGCTAGAACTTTTTCCAATATTTTGTACTCAGTGTTCACCATTCTTATTAGTTTAAAATCATTCAGACTTTGAGGGCTCTCCTTCTTTGGAATTAGTATAATAAAAGAAGCATTTAAACCCCTTACTATTCTTCTATTCTCATGAAAATCATTCATAAAATTCATGATCTCCTTTTTAATCCATCTCCATTTATCCTTGATGAAACTAAAATCAAATATATGTCCGGACTAGGAGCCTTTTCCACACCACATTCATCTACAGCTACCCAAATTTCTTCCTTAAAAACCTCTTCCAGCTCAACTGCCTGTGCTTCACAAATTTTGGGAAAAAAGTAGTTGTTCTTCTGATGCCCTTACTTTATTCATCTTCCCAAATTTGTCCCCAAAATACTCCCAAATCACCTTCTTTAATTCCCAAGGACTAGAAAAAAACTTCACATCATGCTCCAATTGATGAATTGCATTGTCTCCCCTTCTATTTGAAGCCATCAAATGAAAAAATCTTGTATTTCGAGTCCTCTTGTTTTATCCATGTCAACCTAGATTTTTTTCTCTAGAGCCTATTAGCTTTCCATAGCCTCACCTGATATTCCTTCCATTTCATCACTTCATTGTTGTCTTGATCATGCCTTTCAGCTTTCTTTTGTAAAACATCCATATTATGTTCAATTTCATTAATAAAAAAAGCCCTACTTTTTCCTTGTTACTCCACTCTCTAAGAAACTCTTTTAATTCCTTGAGTTTCTTCATTATACATACCCCCTCCCTACCATTAGTATTGTAACTATTCCATTTCTCACACATCAGCTTATCCAGTTTCTTGTCTTTCAACTAGTGATTGAAAACAAATTTAACATTGCTCAACGGTACACGCACTATGATTAGTGACACCGGGTAGAATATCAATTATTCTGTAGGCTAGTTTTCAACAGATAATTCACATGGAAGAAAATAACACAAGAGAAAAAACCCTAGAAGAAAACAGAGAAACAACTCTGAATTTTATTCAAAATTATGCAAATCAATAATAATGATTACTAAACCCTAAAACCTTATTTATAAGGTCAAGCTAAAATATAAAAATTAAATTAAGGTCGAATTTAAAGTAATTACAAATAAAATAAAAAGTTTTCTAAAAACTGAAAACTGCCAAATTGAGGGCCCAAACGTTGTTTTTTGGCTTAAAAATGACAATGCTCAAAATTTGAATTTTGCCCGGAAGCTTGTTTCCAATCAGACTAGGGTCTCTAAGAGCCGATCTGAACCTGTGGCCCGCTAAACGATATAAACTGGTCTAGATAGCCCACTTGCTATCTTTACACTGATCCACCAACTCAAGGTATCTCAATGTCAACAACGTGCTATCTGACAACTCAGCATCATCTGACTCGAATCCTGCTACATCAGTCGCCCTGGGTTGGAAAGAACTCGTCCTCAAGTTCACAATAGCCTCATCAAAATCCCCAAAACAAGGACTCAGGTGTTTCACATTAAAGACATCAGAAGTTCTCAAATGACTGGGGAAGCGTAATCTGTAGGCGTTATCATTGATCTTCTGTAAGATCTCACAGAGTCCAATTTTTCGCTCCTTAAGCTTATTATACTCTCCCATGGGAAAGCAATCACAAGTTAATAATGCCCAAACAAAATCACCAACATCAAAAAGTACCTGACAACGATAACTGTCGCTCTGAACCTTCTTCTTTGATCCTGATAGTTTCTCACTAAAAAAAGCTATGGGGCACCCCTCCTTACTCAGAAAACCACCAATACCAACCCTAGATGCATCACAGTTTACCTCGAACACCTTTTCAAAATCAGGTGGCAACCCAGGAGGAAGATCCTCTGGCATCAGGTCAGAAAATTCTGTCAGCAGCTGCTGCACTTCTACTGGTAAATCTGGATTCATGTCTGTTGCACTATTCCCACAAGGCAGCAGAGCATAGGCCACATCTCCACGCTCAATCTCAGCTAAAAACCTGGACATAAAAAACATATTAATATTATTAGCTACCGGGGTAGGAGTGGTTCTTTCCCGACAAGGTGCCAACACAATCTTCTTCCCTTTGATGCTAAGGGAATATGTATTTTTCCTCCCATCATGAATAATACTGCGATCATACTGCCAAGGTCTGCCTAACAATACATGACAAGCATCCATAAACACAACATCACACCAAGTATTATCAAGATATTTTCTACCAATCGAAAAAGACACTAGGCATCGCCTATCTACTATTACTTCACTGCCTTTATTCAGCCACGACAATTTATACGGCTTGGGATGATGATCTGTCTTCAACTGTAATTTTTGGACATCTCTTCATACACTACGTTCTGACAACCACCACTGTCAATGATCATCTTGCAGACTTTATCTGCAACTGTGCAGGTCATGTGGAAAATACCAGTTCTCAACCAATCGTCCCATGTATCGCCCTTGGGGGTCAGTAGACTCTTACAAAAGACCAGAGTCTCATGGTCATCTCCATACAACACATATCCATCTTCATCATCGTCATACACAGGCTCTCCAATCTCCTCAGTTTCGTTTACCCCGTCGTCCTCAATCAGGAGATTTTTGCCTTCTAACTAGCAGGATTCCTGCACTCAGTCGTTTTATGTCCATGTTCACCATATCTGAAACATCTAATATTTGAGTTAGAGCTACCTTGGGGTGGCTAATGGGCAGGACGGGATTCTTGAGGGCGAACTGGTCGACTGCTTTGATCGCTTATGTTCATTGGCCTCCTATTCTGCTGTTTTTCCACCGCAAGTGCACGCTAGTATACTTTAGAAACGGTCCACAACGAGTGAAGGCTGAGGACATCCTGCAGGGGCTATCGTAATCCCCTCAAATACCGTGCCACTATGTGCTCTTCCGTCTCAGATAAATCATTCCAGGCTATCAATTGATAGAACTCCTCCGTGTAATCATCAACCAATCTTGTGCCTTGCCACAACGAATGAAGTCGCTAAAACAAGGTTTGGGTGTAGCCGAAAGGAAGGAAGTGACCCTTCATCTTCTCCCAATCATTGATCTTGGCCTTGCTCTGCCGGTCACGTGAGCGCCTTAACTGCTCCCACCACGCAGATGCTCTGCCTTTGAGTTTGATGGCGACCAGTTTTACCTTGACACGATCTGGGACTTCCTTATACTCGAAAATACACTCTACTTCATTCAACCAATCGATAAATCCTTTGGTCTATAACGTACCAAAAAACTAGGTCAGATCCACTCTGAATCCGAGGTCTCCATAACGATCCTCCCGACCACGGTGCTCCCTGAATCGACCAGGACTGTGATACGGGTTTTCGAAATTGGAATCGGAATCGTGATCTTCCGTCTTACGATCACCGAAATTTCGTGCCGCTAGACGCTGGGTTAACTCTGCAACTTGCCTCTGTAAATCCTCAATCATCGCATCCTGAACATTACGATCACGGTGTGGGGCTTCCTCGTTCAGAACCTGCCCGCGACAACCACAACCACGACCACCAGCCATGGAAACTGATGAAATCTCAACCCAGGAAGATGTTGAAGCTCTGATACCAACTGACACTGGGCAGAATAGCGATTATTCTGCAGGCTAGTTTTCAATAGATAATTCACAAGAAAGAAAATAACACAAGAGAAAAAACCCTAGAAGAAAACAGAGGAACAACTCTGAATTTTATTCAAAATTACGCAAATCAATAATAATGATTACTAAACCCTAAAACCTTATTTATAAGGTCAAGCTAAAATAGAAAAATTAAATTAAGGTCGAATTTAAAGTAATTGCAAATAAAATAAAAAGTTTTTTAAAAACTGAAAACTGCCAAATTAAGGGCCTAAACGTCGTTTTTTGGCTTAAAAACGACAACACTCAAAATTTGAGTTTTGCCCGGAATCCCATTTTCAATCAGACTAGAGTCTCTGGGACCCGATCTGAGCCCGTGGCTCGCTAAACGATATAAACCGATCTAGATAGCCACTTGCTATCTTTGCGTTGATCCACCAACTCAAGGTATCTCAGTGCCAACAACGTGCTATCTGACAACTCAATATCATCTTACTCGGATCCTCCTGCATCAATTAGGGAAAGAAAAATTTTCCCTTTCATGTAGCCCATGTTAAGGCTACACTTTTTCTTTAATTAACATGAGTTGGTTATAAATCTCCGCATGGGAGGGGGGCAAAAACTATTATAACCACATTTATAATAATTATGTTATATTTCATAACAACGTAATACAAAATGTAATACAAAGTTATAAAAATATTGTGATGTAATTGATATGATTTTTTTGTAAAAATTATAGTTTCTTATAAGAAGAAAAACTAAAGAGTGACCCCTAAAATTTTCTTGAATTTAGAGCTATCCATGAATTGAAGTGTTCATTTTAGAAGATTATCGAAGCCATGACAGGACGTTACATGACAAGATCTTTAGTGGGCATTTCAAAGGATGATTAAAGTGACAGTGGATAAAAAAGAATTAATACTATTGGTCAAGCCATGTGGAAATGACGGGTGGAAGGATGAGTTCTCAAGGATCCAAATTGGTTTGAGCAGATATATCCCCAATATGATGGATGAAATAAGGCATCAGCATCACTGGCGTGGTGGGGGATTATCCACCTCTCTACTTCTTCTCAATATGCTTCTTGCCAATTTGCTTGCATGCCAAATCCCTGACGCCATCTCTCTCTCTCTCTCTCTCTCTCATACATTTTGTGATGATATATTCTTGAAAGGGAAGCTTTAATTTCTCAGGTTCGGATCCTCTAGTTGTGAATATGAATGCTTCCATGCATGTTCTGGATCGATCCACTTGTACGATTATCAAGCATGATTAACGAACATTAATATAACATGGAATTATTCTCTCTTAAAGAACAAATAAGAGTCTGTAGTACTATATTTGTAATGGTCACTTTTTGTCTGCCTTAATTAGTTTGAATGTCGGATGTCGTCACTCATATTCTATAATTTTCTCCTTGGTTGATGATGTATTTATGCATTATGAAATCAAAATATGGGCATTGTTGACAAATTTTATAGCTTGCAGAAGACGACAGTTTTGATGGAAATCTTGTACATGTTTGTGGAGAGGAACAAAATTATGTTTCTAGCTACGTAAATGTAATTGAAAAAAGAAAAAAATAAATAAAGACTTGATCATTTGAAAAGGAGAAATGAAGTGATAGATAATAGCCTAATTAATCATTATACTTTACCCAGACTTCTCTGTTTTGGGATGTATTTAATGATTTTCCTATTATGAGATGTTGAACATAAAAAGCTCCAAAACCTAATTACACTATTTCATGAAAAGAAAAGGAAAACAAAAATACAACCACTCCAAATGGTTGCAACTCAAATCCACAGTTACTTTCAGAGTAATGCTATTTTAACACTAATAAATTGAAACCTAAGATTAACATCTCACACAAATTATTACACCTCACTTGTTACGGTACTTTTCACCATTCATTGCAATAATTTTGAAAGTAAAATGATCAATTACCAATAAAACTTCTACTCGATTATTAATTAGTCTACTGTACGTTTAGGTGTTAAAATCGATGGTTAAAATAACAGTACTCATTACCTGCATGGGCTCGAATTAATCAATGCATATGCATGACAGAGTTTGGTTGCTTTTGATATTATTTGTATCACCATTGGTCCTCCGGATAATACGTTGGATTGGATTTTTAGATTCCTTGAGCTACTCTTTCGATCCCAAAGTTAATGTCCTAGTGCATTATTTATCCAATTAAATGATTAATTTTTTAATAATAATAATTTAATAAAGTCCGACCCCAAAACTAACATTATCACCAGCGCACAAAGGGCATCACACCATGCCTGAGTTTGCCTAAGTACAAAAAACAAATATACTTACACTACATGATAAATGGCAGACGTTGACGCTTTATTTAGCATATTTTGGTACTTTAAAGTGCCGCAATATACGATATCGGTGCTTATGGCAAGCGCCGGTATGTGTGGTGTCGCAGTGTCAGTACTGGTGCTTACTTTAAGCGCCGAAATATGCATTTTTTTTTTGTGGTGGTTAGAAGCGCTACTATATTCCGGCGCTTCTAAGTGTCACTATATTCCGACACTTCTACGCACCGCTATATTGTATATTATGGCACTTAAAAGCACCACAAAATTATGCATATTGCGGCGATTATGCATATTGCGTCCCTTTTAAGCGCCGCAAATTAGTGGCATTAAAAATTCAGTACAAACACCAAATATTGGCAATTGTTGTGACACTTTAAAACGCCAAAATATACCTAACTTGCGTTTTTACGCTATTTTGGGTTTAATATCAACACCTACTTTAAAATCCATGTTCTTCAATATATGTACCATCAAATCCATAAAAATTCAAATATCAATACAAAAGTCATTTCATTTACACAACAAAACATTCATAGTTACCATATAAATTCATACACAACCAAGTAATTGAATGAAGTCTGAAAAATTATTTTACCATTACACTTGAAATCAAATATGAGATCCTCTATTAACCAACCGCTGTAGTAAAGACTTGAGCTCATCCATTTGGGACTGCATACTGTTCATTTGATCATCGTGCTTCGCTGTTATTTCTTGAATCTAATGCTCATGCTTTTGATTGAGTTCTTCTATTTGCGCTTTCAAATTATGTTTCTCTTCAGCATAAGCCCCATTGTATCCCATATCATTCCTAATTTGAGTTGAAAATTCATACACGGCTGAGGGTGTAACTCCAAACCCTTGACCTCGTACACGTCCAGAACTCTCTTCACCCATAAGCTCGGTGAAGACTTCATTTTGTATTTGTAAATTATTGCTAGCATCAGAAGATCTTGAAGCAGCAACAAGTTTGGCCACACAAGCTTCAACAGTTACCTACAATTACGAAACAACAAAGATTAAACTCTCCTGAAGATTGAGTTGCTATATGCAGCTAAAGTTACATAAAACAAAAAATGTTTATCAGATTTTATAGAAAAGGGGTAGAATTTGCCCTATTTTTCCATAAAACCTCCTGCAAAAGAAAAACAAAAATACAATCCAAACAAAGTAGCCAGAGTGCAAAGATCTCTTGTTACTATAAACTAGCCAAAACATGACTAAATCTTTTGGTCTTTCAAGATCCCCCACCAAAATGACAAAACACAAGCATACAAATGCAAACATGATTTTGGTTTATAAAAAATTGTCTAGCATGGTAAGCATGAAAAATTAACCGAAAATTGTCAAATGACAATAATTTTAAAAGAGATTAAATTTCTATTACCTAACTACTGAAGTACAGTACGCTTCCCCTCTCACATTTTTGGTGAACTTCTTAACTAATCTGACTTACTTAAGTGAAAAATCTGGTTTCTTATTTGTTGCTATGGTACTTGAATTTCAGGCTAGGCGTCAAACCAAAGAAACCATTACAGAGGATGTTCAGCCTTAGCCTCTTGCAGGGACAGAGAGTATACACACACACGCACACACACACACTCACTTTGTTTTCCCCCTTAATGTTTTGGGTCAAGGGGCCATCAATGATAAGGATTGTTGAATAGCACCGAAGAAAATTAAGTGCCTTGCACTTGCAGTGATAACTGATAAGACAATGTGATCAAAACAACAATCCAATGCTAGTACCATATTAATAGCAAAATCAGAAATTATAAGCAGTGTTGCACAAAAGATATCACATTACTGATGCGATCCTTACAAAATGTTAACAGCAGATAAACGAAAAAAAAGGGATGTTAACAGTAGCAAGTTAAAAGCCAGAATGTGATTATACTGTCATTCAATCTTCCTTTTGTTTTGCTTGAGATTTCTTCCATTACTATTCCACCTCATTTACAACATTGCTATAGATAATATGATGACTTTAGTACTAGAAATAAATATTTGATTGTAGGATCAAAAGTTTCGATTCGTATGTCTATTTTCCCATTATATGAAGAACATTAAAGATGACATGATTCGCCCTACATATCTTCCTAAGAAATGCATATATATAATCAACAACTATCTTCTTGTAAAAGCTAGAATCCTTGATTGCTCTCATCACTATATTCCCCCATATGTACACCACCCAACATCTTTGCAATTATCCAAAGATTTTTTTTTATAAGTACAATTATCCAAAGATTCTAACTCATCAATCTTTTTCTTATTATTTATTGCTTTAAAGAGATAGCAAGAATAAGAGATTGGTAACCCAAGTATCCTTTCCATTAAAGACTCCGTATTCTACCTCTCTCCCTCCTTGACTCTTGAAACATCTACTCCAATGCCACATCTCCCTTTCTTCGTGGTAAGAATGTTGTTGTCACTAATGTTGATTCAAGGAAAAGACCAGTCCTGAGATCAATTAATTTGTGGTATCACACCCTCTATATATATATATATATATATATATTGAAGGATCCTTGTCAAAAGATTCCATAAACAATCCAGACAAAAAACAGAAACTAAAATTCACCCAACCAAAAACATAAATCTACAGACAGAGAGCATAATGCAATCTTCTTGTAAAAGCTAGAATCTTTGATTGTTCTCATCACTATATTCCCCAATATGTACACCACCTAGCATCTCTACAATTATCCAAAGATTTTTTTTTATAAGTACAATTATCCAAATATTATATGCTTATGGAGAGCATGACATAGGAAGTACTAGAATCTATGCTCCAAGCAAATTTTGATCATCCACAAGGGCAGTGTGTGCCAGCTACCAGCCCCTCAATCACGAACTAACAATTAAAATTTCAAATCTTCCAGTCAATAGTATCTAGAATTAGAAAGATTCATCCATCTAATTTCAACACATTTCATCTCATCTTACATTTGATATTAAAAAATAGACATAAAGTTAAGCAAATTAACCTCAAAAATGGAAAAGCATATCACATCAATCACATGCATACAAGGGCCGAACTAGTTTTGTTGAACTTACCACAAATTGTCTTGATGCTTCATCAATAAAGGTCCATCCTTGCGTTTATGAGTTTCAAAAAAAAAAAACTCTACACACGCCGGGCTCATTTCCATGTTTTATCTCCTACCATTTATGAAAAGAGTTCAAATAATGACTCAATACACTACATCTCAAATGAAAGATTGGATGAATGAAGCAAATCAACTCACATATTCATCCATTTTTCTAGTAAAACTATTTGATCCGGTCGTGTGAGGACATTGTTATCTTTCAAATGTTGTTGTCCCTATCGTAGAATATTTCTACACCAACGATAAACCAATTGACTAATAAATCATTAAAAGAAAATAGAAACAATAAGAATTCAAATTAATATAATTATGAAAAAACAACCTCACTCTGCTCAGAAAATCAGTAGTTCACAAGTTGTTTCCACTGGTCTTGATCTACTCCTTTTGAAACATTATTGCTCAAAACTTGTTGTTTTGTTTTATTCCTCACGTGGTCCCTTTTAAGCACATACCTGTAGTCCTTCCATTTTTTTCGATCATTCTCAATAATATTTTGTCGATCGCCTCAATCATAGGATAATGAAACTTCCTTTACCACAAAGAAAATAAATAATATAAATAAGCATTTTTGGTGTTAGGGAGTATATGCATGTACAACACCACGAAAAAAAGGAAGAAAAACCCAAATTAAATTGTTGTTAATTACCTGAATCAATAAAACAATGTCCTTTTTGTAGTTAGAAGGCACCTTCTTCCAATCCGTGTAACTAAGCGGACAAAGGTTTCATCTCTTTGCAACGTTGCCCAACCAGCTACTTAATATTTGCCAACTTTTTTTCACAGATTGATTACGTGCATTGAAGTGGACAACAATTTTCTCACCACGTTCCAAGGACCACACTTGTGACGTTCGCATGACACATGTTTGCTTTCTCACCGTCCCTTCAGAATCTATACATTGAAAACATAAATTTTATAATTAGGATAACAATGTGATATCAAACTAGTTATAAAGAGAATGTCTTATAATACAAAAATTACCAATTATCTCGTATTGTTCATTATCATTGTTTTGACTTTCCATTGTTATTGGCTCAGTCTCAGAATCACTTTGAGAGTCATAATCATCTTCAAGGTGATACTCATGCTCATGTTCAATATCTTCTTGATGTTATGAAGACCCAGCTGGAGATTGGTTTGACATAGTAGCACTGATTGAGGGAGGAATATATTTTGACCTAAACATGTTGCAATCTGTATACATAAAAACAAATTGAGTTAAAAGCAGTATGCATTACTATTGGGGGAAGCACAAACAGGAGGGAAGGGGTAGGGGACTAGAAAGAAAGGATCTTGCCTTCAGTCTCACCTTTTTTGTGTACAACAGAAGACAAATGCTTAATCTTAGTTGTGAGTTATGCCCCTGCAAAACGATGAAAAAAGAGGGCATCAATAATCCTTTAACTAAAATGTAACCAATGACTAAAATAGTAAAATTTATTTTTTTTAAAAAAACAAAAAAAAACAAAGAACAGAACAGAATGGGGAGAGGAGACGTCTGATTTCTATCAGGTGCTGGTTCAACACCAGCCCTTGTGCAGGTGTTGGTGCTGGTGCTAGTGCAGAATAGATGTAAATTTTTTTTAAAAAAAAACTTAACAAGTTAAAAAGAATGTGCATAGTGTGTGCATTCAACTAGTTAGTTCTGAAAGCAAGAAAGACAAATTTAGCAAGTGATATTCTGCAATTATCAACTGATGAGCACAATATGAACAATCTATTGAACTTCTCAACAAAATCAATTTTGCAGCATTCCATTCTCTTTATTTCAAATGTATCATCAACAAAGAAAATGACTAGAATTAGCTAAAAGCAACCTTTTCCCCTTCTTTTGTGGTAAATGCTTACATTACTCAACGAACTTAACCAAATCAAGAAATAGATATGTATATACATCATCTAATAGAATATCAATTTACCTCTAGAGTTGGGGACAAGTTCAATCCACTGGCATTGAGACTACGAATCCTGTGGCCCCTAAAATTCATTCTCCCTTGCATAAAGAAAGCACTCATTAGTGAAAAATAGAATCATAGCAAGGAGAAAAATGATATCTAATTAGGATTTATTTCCAATCATGACAAATATACATAAATATTCACAAAGATGAGTAATTAACAATAGAAACAATAATAACAAATCAAAAACAACGATAACAATAATGATGAGGACAAAGATGATGATGGCAACACCCCTATGCAGGTGCTGGTGCTGAAGGCACTTGGTGACTAGTCACAAAAAGCATCAATGCAAGAGTTGAGTATCTAACTATACAAGACACAGATAGCTTGCAAATTTGAATTCCCACTCGATTTTTTAGTATTATGGTTCTTATACTATATCATTTCTCTAAGACTTCTTCCATTCTTTTCTTATAATGTTAAATCTTTTTTTTTTTTGTAAAATGATTAAATATGACTAAATACTTGAATTTCATCTAGGAAAGAGCACACTTCAAATTAGTTTTAGCATACTCTTCCATATTTCTTCTTTAAGAGCAATGATCTGTCAGCTGGTAAGAAGCATATAGGATAGTTGGGCTCACCGTCAAGGTGATCTACGGTTGAATGGACCATATTTTGGTCTTTAGACTTGAAGAAGATTGAAGAATATAAAAAATGTTAAAGTATGCCTATGGTCTAACTGGTGGTGCAAAGGTGGTGGAAAGTATAATAATGCTGAAGGCACTTGGTGACTAGTCACAAAAACCATCAATGCAAAAGTTGAGTATCTAACTATGCAAGTACTGGTGTTGAACCAGCGCTTGTGCAGTTGCTGGTGCTGGTGCAGAATAAGATTGTTTACCTACCTCAATTCATTGTAAATTTCATGCTACATGAAGAGAATTCAGGAATAAATTGTACAAAGAAACAACCCAATAGAATAAATGTTGCTTGCCTAAGGCAATATATTTCGATTCATTAAGCAACCAAACCAAGTACACACACTGCCTACTCATGTAACTAGCTCAAAACGAAAATGCAATAAGAGAACCAAAAGAACCATAGATTAAATTAAAGATTGGTATCTTCATCAATGTTCATCCTAGCCCAAGTTGAGATACAATCTAATTGATTGTCTACCACTACATTAGAAGACATGCACTAATTGTAAGTGTCATCATCCTCTTCTTGCATTTTTTTCCCCATTTCATATAGGTCCTTTGGCCTTGTGATCACAACATGATACCATTCCTTTCTTGTTGGGTCTTGCATATAAAAAACTTGTTTCGCTTAAGATGAAATAACGAACGGGTCATCCTTCAATAACTGACCAGTGTGTATGAACCTAGACAAGTTCACAAGAATGCACCCACCTGCATCTTTCTTTAAACCCCTAGGTGAATTAATATCTATCCAATCATAACAGATCAACACAATCTTAAACGCCCATAGTAATCCAACTCGATGATATCTTTGAGCACATTATAATACATTTGATCCTCTGTTTCAACCATAACTCCTGAATTTTGAGATCGTCTTAACTTCTCATGTTTCTTTGTGTGGAATTTAAAGCCATTGATGTCGAATCCATTAAATTTCCTAACAACATTATTTGAAGTAAAGGAAATTATTTCATCTGAATAATTGTTACCCACCATCCCTGGCACCTAAACATTTTCTAACAATTAATATGAGACAACATCAGTAAATGTTTTATTGAACACATTTATAACATTCAAAGACAATTGATATTATACCTAACCTGTCTCATAAGCTATGAGAGAAATTTCTCAACCAACCATATTTGTTTGAGACTTTGTATTGGTCAATTGGAATGGTTGGTTAGTCTTTGAGCAGCCAAAAATTCACTACAATGATTGATTTTTTTATCAAACTGTTAGCCCTCACAAGGATAACAAAACATAAGAACTACTCAATTTAAATAGATGACTAAGTTCCTTTATTGATACTAACCTACGAAAGTGAGAGAGGTTATCATCATGGAGCAACACATAATGATGTGCTTGAGCCAATGACATGTCATCAAGCTCAACACTTCCAATCTTTCCCATAATCCGTCCACCCAAGGAAAACATGTATTCATCCGGATAATTTACAGTATCATTGTTCCTTTGGGAGCAGTTGAATTTTGTCTCTACGCCTTTGAAGTATTGTGAGCAATATGTTAGACACTCTTCGCCATTGTACCTTTCAGCAATTGACCCCTCGGGTCGATTTCTATTATGTACGTGAGATTTCAAGCGAACTAAATACCTTGCAAAGCCAAAAAATTAAAAGATAAATTTACTAGCCATTAATATACAAATTAAGTATTCACAAATGAGATTTGAACATCTAACCTCTCAACATGATACATCCACCTGTAGTGTACGGGACCATTAAGTCTAGCCTCCGAGGCTAAGTGAATGATAAGATGAACCATAATGGTAAAGAAACCAGGGGGAATATTTTCTCCAAATGGGAAAGTATCAAAGCAGCATGCAACTCCAATATGTCAAGCTCTTGGGGATCAAGGGTTTTAGAGCATAAAGCTTTAAAAAAAGATGATAACTCAGAAACAATTGTTACAACATGTCTAGGCAAAGATGCTCTTAAGGTAATTGGAAGGATTTCTTGCATCAATATATGACTGTTATGACTCTTTAAGTTTGACAGCTTACGATCCTTTAGGTTGAAATATCTAAAAATGTTTGATGCATACCCATCATGAACTTTAAGATTTGCCAAAACTGTCAAGAAATTGTACTTCTCATTCGTAGACATAGTGCAGCATGTTAGATGCAAGTGATCTTTTCCATTAGGAAGAACAACCAAATAGGGGTCTTTTCTAATACCAATTTCCTCGAGATCACGATGTGCTTTTTTATTATCTTTAGTCTTACCATCTATATTCAATATTGTTCCAATCAAATTATCATATACATTCTTCTCTATATGCATCACATCTAGATTATGATGCAAGAGATTGTTTTTTCAATAAGGTAACTAAAAAAAATACTTCTTTTTTTCCACAAAGTATCTACAACTCCCCCATCCAGGGGAAGATTCTCCTTATCAACATTTTTTAGGAAATTGTTCACACCCTCAAAAAGATTATCAACTTCATCCACTAGTACTTGCCCTGTAGAGGTACCAACATCCTATCTTGCCCTCTTCTTAGAAAGCTTCGAGGTTTTACCATAGATGTAATTTCCACCCCCTAGTTGTCTTAAAACATCGTGTTCAGATGGTGGAAAAGGAGCATATCCCAACTCTATGGTGCCATCAAACTGATCCTTTTGAAAACGAAACTCATGGTTTTCTTCTAACCATCGACGATGACCCATAGAGCAAAACTTTCCTCCGTGCTTTAACCATATAGAATGCGTAGAGTCCCCACAACATGGACAAGCAACACACCCCTTAGTGCTCCAAGCAAATAAGTTTGCATATGCTGGAAAATCATTAATGGTCCAAAGAAGATAAGCACGCAGCTTAAAGCTTTGATTGGTGGACGCATCAAACGCATCAACACCATCCCATAATTGTTTCAACTCTTCTATTAGAGGCTGCAAAAAGATATCAATATCATTATCAGGGCTTTTCTCACCAGAAATCACCATTGAAAGGATAAATGATGTTTGCTTCATGCAAAGCCACGGTGGCAAGTTGTATGGGACCAAAAGAACGGGCTATGTGCTATAAGTAAAACTCATTGTTCAAAAGAGATTGAACCCGTCACTAGCTAGGCCAAGCCTAACACTACGAGAATCAGCTGCAAAATTGGGATACAAAGTATCAAATTCATTCCAAGCAAATCCATCCATCGAGTGTCTTAAAATCTCATCCTTTGTCCGATCTTTATCATGCCATCTCATCAACGAAGCCGTTTTAGATGATATATATATCCTCTTCAATCTCGGTATTAGAGGAAAATAACACAATACTTTAGCTAGCTTTTTCTTTTTAGATGGAGCATCCCTCTCATTCAATGGATCCTCATCATCAGCATTGTTTTTAACCCACCATGGCACACTACACGCATGACAAAATTCATCATTCACATGTTCACCCCAATACAATGTGCAGTCATTAGGACAAACATGAATCTTCTCATAGCCAAGACCCAATCCTTTGATAATCTTCATGGCTTCATAATAATTTGATGGCATTGGAGCACACATCGAAAATGCCATGTTGATAAACTCAAGCAACATAGTAAGAGATTTACCAGACCACCTATTCAAACATTTGATGTGTAGTAGGTATAACATAAAAGTTAACTTTGTGAAATTTTGACAACCTGGATAAAGTTCATTATCATAATCTTTCATCAAATTGCGATACTGAGTCGTCTCATCAATAGCAGAATGAACTGGATGTTTGACGTGTAAAGGCTCACCACAATTATTGAACTCAAACACACCATGGGCCTATTGCTCTTCTCCATGCTCATTTGAAAATCCCACTTCAATTCCTTTACTTAATGGTTCATTGTTTTGGTTTTCACAAGTAACCTCGAAGGCACCTCAGAGTAAACCCAACACGTCATCTCGTCCGATGAAACCAACTGGAACACTAGTGGGTTCTAAACTAGTGTGAGTGTAGTCTATACGAGAGACTTTCTCCCCATGAAAAACCCACTTGGTGTAACCTGGACTAAACCCATTATACAATAGATGCTCCTGAACAACTTCTGGTTCAAATGAAAAACAATTACCACATCTCCTACATGGACAAACAATACTACCACTACCACAAGCTTTCTGACACGCAAATATAATGAAGTTTGTAATACCATCCATATAAGCTTTACTCGACCTCGGTTAATCTATCCAACTTTTATCAATTTTAAGATGACGCCAATAGACTTTCCTAAAACAATATTAAGAAAGTCATAATTGAACTTTTTTAGGCAAAAGAAGGCATAATCACAAACTTAGATTTGATTGCTAAGTGGATGAACTAAAATTGATAACAACAAATTGATAATCACATGTGCTGTTGTGCGGCAGCCCCACCACAGGTTTAATGCAATTCTCATAGAATTATCAAGAACAGTAATTCCTAAGGAAATTGAAATTCTCATAATATGATAATATTTGAAAGTTTTAACTCCAATCTTATAGAATTACAATGAAAAAAAAAATCAAAATCCAACTTTTTTGACAAGAAATACCAACTGGAGTAAACAAATATTATGGAGCATCTGTTTACCCATAGATTCTTTAACTTACACTACAAAACTTCTTTGGCATATACACAATATATATATATATATATATATATATATATATATATATATATATATATATATATATATATATATATATATATAAAGAATTACCTATTTGTCTCACAATATTCCCTAGATTTACATAAAACACTTGTGAAACATAACATACCACACCAAAGTTCTATATATATATATATATATATATATATATATATATATATATATATATATAAAGAATTACCTATTTGTCTCACAATATTCCCTAGATTTACATAAAACACTTGTGAAACATAACATACCACACCAAAGTTCTCCAATCCTTGCTTTCAGTGCATTTCACATTACCTAAGTCTCTGCCTTAATTACAACTCATCCCTGTTTGTTTGCATACATCTCTTGTCCCAAATCCTTTGTACATGATTTAAAATATAAAGCATAACAGTTCCCCTAATATATACCAGTACATGTTTAAGGTCTGGCGATATTTTCTATAAAGCATACTATGGTAAGAATCTTTAAGTTTATATATTAGGGGAACTGTTTGTAAAGCAAAAAGTGGACAGAGGACCCAATCACCATTTGTGGAAGAGGAATAGGGTTAGTCCTATTAATACTACATTACTACTTGATACTAAACTAAATCTTAAGATGTTAATACTACCTGCTCGAAACTACGATGTATTTTCCCTTAATAAAGAATTAACTACACATGTATCATTGTTTACCTTAATAAAAAAAAAATTTACTGTAACAATGAAAGCTGGGCTCAAACTCAAGTCATACACCTACAAATAGAGAAATGTAACCGTCGGACTAAACCAAATATTAAAAGTCATTCATGCATTTTAATTAAGCTTGAAAAAGCAAAAAACCATACAAAAACATTAAAATAATGTTAGTGTTACAACCTAAAATTTGCTTCTAAAAATGTTGCACCTAAATTTTCTGATAGATTTATGGATTAAGAGTGCATTTTCTTTTCTATTTTTATATATCTGCAAACCAAAATTATGGTAATTGGTGAGTAAGAATGGTCTTTTCAAGAGCTAGACCTACATGCTTGTATGCTCTTTATAGAAAGATTCCTTTTGGTTAAGAACATATAAAAGAATCTTAATAACAAATAATTGCAGTACAACACATTTAAATCATGATCTTTGTCCATAAAAAAGTAATGATCTTTCAAATTAAACACCTAAAGAAATATCTCACTAAGAAAATTTTTGAAGAACTCAAAAATCTAATTCAACATATACATAAAGAAATATCTCACTAAGCAAGCATCAATGAGTAAATTCTACTGATTTTCCATGTTGATTCTGTAGCATATAGAATGTTCAACTCAGCCTCAACATGTAGTTAGTACTAGTTCTTATGACACTAGCTAGGAAGACATACCAAGTAAACTCATTTGAATTTCCTCTTCCGTTTACCACATCGATCTCGTGAATTCCCGCATCTGTCATTTCTGTCTTTACAATTTTTCTTACAGCAATAGGTTATACTTTATACTTCTTCTCCAGTAAAATATGTACTTTCAGACAAGAGAACCAGAGATGCCATCTAAACATCCAACTGCATATTGGGTTGACCAGATTGGAAATCCAACATAGGAACAGCACGGGAGAATATTAACTGGGTTGACCAGATTGTGTTGTTTATGTTGCTCAAGAGGTATGAAAACAGAAAGAGGTGAATCGAGCATGAAAAAAAACTAAAATCTTTGATAAAAATAAACCATCTTTGATAAGCTCTAGCAAATTATACCAAGTAAATTAAACACAAATAATATAAGCAACATTAAACAAGTATTGTACAATAATTAAAAAAGAGATTTAGGAAGATCAAACACGTAAACGCACCGTGGTTTGGCAAATATGATCCTTCTAGGTCTACAATGACTCTCTTTAAAGCACGACTGAAGGTTTCAGTATAATATCTATCTTTGATTTTGAACAGAGAGAGACGAAGAAGATGATGAAGAAGCTAGAGAAGCGAGCACGAAGAAGGAGTCACAAGCAGCAAGAATATGAGGAAGAGGACACTCGCATTGACTGAGAAGTTACACTCAGCACACGTATCACCGACTATTTTAACTCTTATTTTGGTGCTTTAAAGCGTCGCTAAGTACTGTAATATGCTCGAACCTATCATATTGCGGCGCTTCCAAGCTCCGGAATATGACATGGATTATAACAAATAATCTTTACCATGATATGACATGTATGTATTCATTAATGTTTTTTCTTTTCTTTTCTTTGGGTATTAATTTACTTGGTATATATTTTTTTTAGTATCGACTATCATGTGTGATATTCCACGGTAGAAGTTTTTTTTTTTTTTTTTGCAAAATCTTATATTATAATGTTATGGATACTAATTAAGTTAGTAGAGTCATTTGTTATTGCACAAAAGATTAAGGATTAAACCCCACTCACACCATATATGAGATTAACTTTCTAATTTATATATATTTTATAATGTTATAAATGAATTCATTTACCTTTTTTACCAAAAAATAATTTTTTAATCATCAAAATCTACTATAAAATCCAAATGTCATGAGTGCCTTAAAAAGACACTCCAAACAATTACCCATTCACCTCAACATACAACCAATCAAAACCAATAAATCCATTCATTATAGTGATTTTATAAGAATAAATTTGTTATTTTACTAATCAAGTAATACAGATGTTATAAGCTCAATCGTTATTAATCCAACTTCCGGGTGACAAAAAGGAGACTCAAAATCACTGCTCCAAATGTCATTTAGAGTTCATACACGTCATAAAAAGCAGGCAATATGCAGAGAGTTTTCCCTATAAATAGGGGCTTTCAGAAATGTCTTAGGCACTCCATCAAGAGCTTTTAAAACCTCCCTCTCCCTTCTCTCTCCCTCCCTCCCTCTTCTTTTCTCCTTTAAAAGAGACTGTGGTAGCTAGTCCGTTAGCCATAGAACTTTATCGGCTCGATCTCTTTCTCTTATGATACGGGTCTCTTTCTCTTATGATACGGGTATGTTACTATATGAGGAGGCACTGGGTGTTGCTGACAGAAGATAGAGAGCACAGATGATGAAATGCGTGGAGCCTGCATCTCACTCCTTTGTGCTCTCTATTCTTCTGTCATCACCAATTCAGCAACACGGGTATGTTACTATATGAGGAGGCACTAGGTGTTGCTGACAGAAGATAGAGAGCACAGATGATGAAATGCGTGGAGCCTGCATCTCACTCCTTTGTGCTCTCTATTCTTCTGTCATCACCAATTCAGCCCCTCATCCTTTCATATATCACTTACATAATATAAGTATATATATGACTTTTTAAGTTTTTATTTTTGTTCTAATTTTTAATTCACTTAACTACATGTCATAAGTATATATATGACTTTTTAAGTTTTTATTTTTGTTCTAATTTTTAATTCACTTAACTACATGTCTTTGCACTTATTGCCATCTCGATCCTTTGGCTTCATTCCTTGTTTATATTACTAATTTACTACTAAAATTAATATTTCTTTAGCATCTGCACTGCAAGAAGGATTTATCTTTGCCTTCCTTCTCCATACCTAAATGTACGCTACTTCCACTTGAGCTTAATTTAAGTCTTCTTCTTTATATAATCTTTTTTGGTTATACAATTAGGTGTGTGATGTCCCATGCCTAGAGTAGCGGTAAGAAAGACGTTTCCATGCTCATAGGCTGGGATTTGAATCCCTCCAACCCCAAATATCGTTAATGATAGGATGGAAAAAAAAAATATAGGTGTGTGGTGAAAATCTATCAAATTATATCAACGAGATCAATTTCTCTACAGTAAAAATTATGAAGTAAAATTTACAGTATGCTGTTTTTGTACATGAATTTAAACTCTTTAAATTTTGAGTTTTGATAAAGACCATTTTATAATCAAAATTTATATATACTGTAAGTTTTACTTCACAATTATTTTAGTGTTGAGGAGTTCATCGACATAGTTTTTACTCATGATAAAAATTTTCGATGAAGTTGGAAGGTAGACTCTTAATTTCAGGCCATTGAAAGTCTAGTTGACGGGGTGCATAAAGCAAATTCAAAGGTCTTCCTGTTTATAACTGCCTTGTGAAACTTATGGATGTGGGACTGCATGTGAGCATTTTATTCTTTCTGGAACTGGAATGACTAAATTAATCTTACGGTGATGATATTGCTTGTTGATAACCATATGTAATGTTAAATTGTTCTAAACGTGACGAAACCGATTGACAATTGTTGTCCATTTTGGTGGGCTATTTTGATGGTTTGTATATGTATAGCACTTCTCTCTTAAGATGATGATCCATCCTTTCTCAAATTGAAATGGATAAAATCAATTACTATCACATAACCTAGGGATTGACGTTGTGAAGACTGATTCATGGTTAAGGGACAAGTCTGCTATTGTGCATGGACTGCCTTTTCTTTTCTTTTCTTATTCTCTCCCCCTACGATCTTAACGGTTTCTAGCTCATGACTACTTTGCTAACCAGGTGCCATGGTGTGACGACAGAATGTCTATGCAGTCGGTTCTGTTCATTTAATTGCACTCTTACCTAAGTAAACAACATCAAATTTGTATTCAAATAGGCTGAAAATATCAATTAACCATTGTTGTTCCAAGAACGCATACACATATTTGGAAAGGGTTTTTTTCCCTCCATATTTGCCTTATATATGTAGCAGCTTCTTTTGAGCATATATGTCATAAATAGCTACTCCTTAATTATATGGAGGTTTTGTAAATTAATTTGCCATCTTTAATTTGTCCTTGGTTTGTCAAATTAATGCCCCTTTACATCTTTAATTTTCCCTGCTTATCATGCATTCCATTTTCTGATGTTTAGAGAGAAATATATGGGCTTGATTCTTGAGAGTCCACGTCTTCGAACCACATGCACGTGCTCTCGAATCTTGATGGCTTATCAGTAAAGATCTTGACTCCTAACAAAATTCATACTTTATAGAGGAGTAAATCCAATTCATGTCTTCCTTTTACAGTAGCTATAATGCCTTTTTTTACTGTTGTAGTCTTTGGTCAAATTCTAAGGAAGGTCTAATGCAAAAAAAAAAAGCTTTCACCCAAACAAGATAAAGGAAGTATTATATATAAGGTGGTTTTATTGATGTTCTAAAAATTGTTATTATCGTTGCTCAATCTTATTTTTAAAAATGCACTTAATTGAACCTTAATTAAAATTGTATTACATTTAATAATATAAAATTAAAGTAGAATCATATTTTTTTCAACATAAAAATAATTAAAAAAGATTATAATTCCACATCAATTTCAATTTTAAATCTTAATTTCATATAAACAAATATAAATATTGATATAACCCATATATATAACCCTATTTCTTTCTTTATTTTTAAGAAATAGTCCTAGTTTTGAATGTAAATGTAAGTGAAAAGTACGTTGTCTCAATTCGATATTGGTCAAAGGGGTTCTTCTAATCTATTTTGTGTATGCTATTAGTAAAATTAGAGTATGCTATAGGTATTTACATACATATATATATATATATTTAAATGAATATTTTTTTTGCCTTAGTTTTAGAGAAATAACCCTAATTTTGAATGCAATTGAAAGGTAGTCTAATTTAATATTGGTGGAAGGGCTCCTTTTAATCCATTTTGTTTACACTATTAATGAAATCAAAGTACTCTGTGGGCCTATATATACTTTTTAAATGACTAGCATGGGGATTTGAGACCATTTTTTTTTTTAAATGTGATTAGCTATTGAGTTATCCACGAATAGTCCTAGTAAAATCAAAATGACAACTTTGATTATCATTAGGAAGGAAAACTAAAAAGTTCTTAGAATATCATTATCTTTAAATAAAGTTAAAGAGAAATTAAGTTGATAATTTTTAATTTATTGATGTCTAGTACTTGTTATCTTAGAAATTTATCACCAAAGATTTTCAAATTTTTAATTAGATATATATCATATCATTTTTATTAATAGATATTTATTTTTTTCACTTTGAGACGAGTAAATACACTAAAACAAAATTCAAATAAACTTTAGAAAGCATTTAGAGATGTTTTTTTGTATTTTTTTCAATTTATAATAGTAAAAAAATAAGAAAATATTTCCAATACTAATATTTTGTTTTTTTTTTCCTCACGTTAGCTCATATTTTATCTTTCGAACATCTAAAAAAAGTATGTTCAAATTATTTATATTTTTTATTTTAAAAAAAATTCATTAATAAATACATTACAGAAAATTTGATTTTTAGCAACGAAAATTCACAACTACGCAAAAGTCTTTGTGAAATCTTATGAAAAATCCATATGTTCGTTTTTGTATTTTTAATTATAATTCTCTTCTGCAACGAGAAGAGTTGCTTTAGCGTGAAAATCTCATCGCAACAACAAAACCCGTTGCGAATGGCCAAAATAATTTGCTCCTTTCAGAATATTTGGGCACACAGTCAGATTTTGCGCCGACAAATAACGGCGCCACATCACTCCATGCAAAAAGCATCCAGAAGCTTCATCACGACCCCTCTCAGGCAACTCTCTCTCTCTCACAACTCGTCTCCTCTCTCTCTTTCTCTCGCTCATAGAGTACCCTTTCTGTCTCACAACTGATCGACCTATCAGACCAGAGACTCTCTCTCAGTGGTCGATTATTTCATGCATGATGATCGATTTCTTCATCGTTCAATCGTCAATCCTCTGAGTGAAATTTCACTGTTAGTAGTGTAAGAAAACACTCCCTCTTTCCTTTTCATTTCCCTCTCTATTTTTTGTGTCGATTTCTAAATTTTGCAATGTGTCGTTCTTCTCCTTCCTTGCTTGTAGTTGTCCGGTATCTGTTCTTCCTCTCTGTGAAATTTCGCTGTTAGCAGTGTAAGAAAACCCTTACTCGTTCTTTTTCATTTCCTTTCTATTTTCTGTGTACGATTTCTAAATTTTGCACTGTAGTTCTTCTCCTTCCTTGCTCGTAGTCCAGTCCGGTTTCCGTTCTTCCTCTCACTGCAACAAGAAAGGTCTTTCCTGTCATTTTCACGCGGTCCGATATTAGGTTAAACTGCCAAAGCTCTTGACACTGAAGAAAAGCGTCCTTAGATTGATGGCTTGAAGACGCTTCGAGCACGAAAATTTCGCGGGCGCCGAAGAGAATTCGCGCTAATCTCATTCCCCTCCCAAAAATCCCCAAATCTTCCCTTATGCTATTTCAATTTCTCTCTCAGATTAACTTCCCCAACCCTAACTTCTGCCATAGACGGTTCTCCGGCCTGTTGATTTAGTCACCGGCATCCAACCAGAAGGTAAGTATCTTTTTCTCTCTTCCTTAGTTTTGTCTCTCTCTCTGTAAATTTCTTCTCTGCATGAACCTTTCATCACTCTTCACTAGTTTTTCCTCAGATTCAGCCACCGTCCTCCACATCGATTCAACCACCAGTCCTCCAGGCGGATTCGAGCCTCCATTCTCCAACCACCAGGTAACTCTCTTTATCTTTCTTCTATCTCTGTCTCTAATTGCATGTGAATTCTCAAATAATTTATATGTTTTCAATGATTAAGTTTTTTTGCTTGTCATCTTCTTGGTGTTAGTGCTGTTAGGGGCTTCAATTTTTTGGGTTTTTTTAGCCTACCTGTCTGGCATCCTCTGTATTTCATTGTTGTAGTCTTCTGTTGCTGTTTTTTGTTTTTTTAAGTCTTGCATGTGGTGTTTATGTGCTCGTGTGTTCACTCTCATAGACATTTAACAGAGAAGAAACATAGACAGAGAAAGAGAGAGGAATTCGTTGGGTTTTGCTTGGTTGCTTGAGCTCATAAATTGTTTATTGTTTTTTTTTTTCTTTTATGACCTGAGATGGTATAATGATTGATAGATAGATTCACTTTTTCTTCTTTTAATAATTAGAGAAGGCAATGAAGAAATTGAGGCTTAGACTCCTTTTATTTTAATTTTTTGTCTGGGAATTAAGTTAGAAGTTGATGGGTTCTTTGAATCATTGGCTTTGGCTATGGTTAACGGATTTAATGAAATTTGTGTTTGATTTGGTTTTTTCATGCTTATCTTGCATTCTAATTTGTGCATGGTTGTGATTGCTGATATGCGAAATTACATTAGTTTCCGGTACTATATTTTCTGATTTGTAGTAAAGTCTTATTCCCTTACACTCTTAAGTTGTCATTTCTATACATTTTTTTTTCTTTTCTCTTGAATAATTTTCCAGTGGAGTTTATGTGGCATACAAATATGGCAGTTATCACTGCTAAAAATTACCAGGTTCTTATGTGGATATAATTAGGGAAATTGTCACTGTAAAAAATTAGCAGATGTGCATTTCATATTCTTTTAAAGTCAATATACTTGTGAGAATCCGATTAGCATTGAATGCATGATTGCGTTAAGTATGAATAGCAGGCCTGTAGGAGCATGCAGATGTGAGTTAGTTGTGGACTGGTAGCTGTTCTTTTACTCATTTTAGGTCAGTAATATGAGCCGTCAAAATGTAAAGGCCAAGATTCTATATGAAATGAACCATTCCATAAGGATGGAATTCATAGTTTATTAATACTGTCTACTTATGTTGCTAGGATTGCCTAAACAACGTGAGATTTTCTGGTTTTGCCTAACATTTAGCTTGTATGGAATGCTTATCTCTTGCTGCGCTTGATTTCGTTGAACTTGGAAAAGTCCATACATGATTATTTTCTTGCATACATATATATAAAATTGCAGTTGAGGTAACTGTATTAGGGCTCAAATTGCTAAATAAATCTAAATAATGAAAACAGGGTAAATATTACTTTTTGCATTGAATCTATACACCTCATTTCAGTTTTGTCCTAACCATTTCAGTTGGGTCAATTATGAACCATTTGATAAGGATGGAATTCATAGCATATGATTTGTGAAAATATTTCAGATTTCTGCTACAGAATGCATTTAACTAATTTTTATTGCTGATTTATTTAATTGAGACACTCTAGGTTGCAGTTGCAACAAGTTCTTATTTTAAAATTCTCAGTCAGTTAACTAGAATTTGTTTGCTAAATATTCCTTGCAGATCCGCATGTATAAATTTGTCTTTTGGTCTCATTTTCTTTTCCAGCTTCCTATGTTTGTGCACATCACATGGAGTTAAATAGATGGAATTAGATAGATAGAGTTAAATAGATGGAATTAGATAGATAGATAGTATTTCTTCATTTAGTCCAATTACTTAGAATGGACAAATGAAGGTGGAGAGTTTTTTGCTCCTGGTGAAACTTACATGACCTCAATGTTAAGGAATGAGCATTCATGAATGAGTGATATAGATGTGTAAAGAGTAAAGACACATTAAGTCTCTTTGTACAAAACCTACTCCATAATATTCTGTTAGCATTGATTGCATAACATTGTTGCATGGCACTGTTGGTGGTAGCTTTTCACCTAGAATCCAAAACCATTTTTTCATCTACTCTTCAAGAGCTAACTGTCTCTCAAAGTAGGATAGGAAGTTAGAACTGGAGGCCTTTGTATAAAAGCATGGTCTTACTCGCTTCATGTTAATTGTACCAAAAGCCTAAAACAGATTGCCCTGCCATCTTTATTTGACTTGATTCTCAAAGCCCTTTCCACATGTTATTTCTTCAAATCTTACTGATTTGGGGAGAAAATGTTTAAATAAAGAACTCAAGAACATGAAGAGAAAATCAATTCGGATTCGTGTTGTTTAGTAATAATTTTGTGCTTTAAAATGCCTTGTACTAGAGTCACTGTCGCTGAACATTGGAGAGAAGCCATGTGGGTTTCAGGGAACTCTTTGTTCTGTGTAGAGGATTGGTAAAACTGCTAAAAAGGAGTGGGAGAAGGAAGCCATGGGGGGTTTCAGGGAACTCTTTGTTCTGTGTAGAGGATTGGTAAAACTGCTAAAAAGGAGTGGGAGAAGGAAGCCATGGTCGCAAATTTTAATATAGAGTAATTTTCTGTTTTGTATTTATCTATATCATGTACTATATATATATTTCACTGATCAAGTTTTTTTGTCTTAACTAATTTAAATTGAAATTGTGAATTTATTCTTGAAAGATCATTGGCGTGTTAAATTTCTTACCATTAATGATTAATGCATTTTTTTTAATTTACTTTGTTCATTTAGATATAAATTCTGTACAGAAGTTTTACTTTAGCTATTAGATTAGGCTGAAATCATACAGAAGAAAAGGATTGTTATTTACTACTCCATTTGTATTAATCTATAATATCATGTAACTTATGTCCTGTTCTCATTTATTGTTTTGAACTTTGATCAGCCAAAAAGCTCTATTTAAAATACCCTAGATGCCAACCAACCAAGAGCTTATTAGCATTGTTATCCAAATTTTATATATTGCCTAATTCAAGATGTGCATCATTTCAATGAAGACATAAGATGGCTGATGTTGCCCCATATTGCAACTGCTTGGAGGTGTTCTCTGCTTTTGATGATGAGTTTACCTTAATTTTCTAGCCATTCCTTTTCACCAATTAAGCCTAAACCAGCATACTCTTATGTAAAGGCATCTAGACGCAATATGGTATTTTTGTCCCCTTGTTTTAATTATAACTGCACTAGGTTGCAAGTAATATTTATTTAGATGGCAATATGATTTTATTTGAATTGAGTTAAATTTATATGGTTATTTATATTTGCCCAATTTATATCTTTTGCATAATAAGCACATGGATTTCTATCTTTTGTATGTGCAATTTCCTGTTAGGGGCTATATAAGAATTAAGAATATCAAGGTGATATTGCTTGTTAATGAATACACATAATTAAGAACTTTAGTAATATTGTAGAACTTCAGTAATACTTTAATATTTTAGGCCTCCTTTTTTATTTATCCAACTAGTTACTTATTGGTCGCAGAAGGCAAAGCATGGGAGACTACCGCGTCGTGTGTTGTATTCAGTGACTCATAAACACAAGGACAAGACATTTGTTACTCAAGAGGCCCAACAATTTGTGGTATGTTGTGAGACATTTTTAATTTGTTAGAAGAGTTAAACTCAGTATTAATGAGCAAATACTAGTGTATCATTGTTTTAAATTCTTTGTTCTTTTTTTTAAATCTCTTAATCTTAATAAGGTAGGCATCATTGGAACTGATTGTAATAAGATAGAGTGCTAGTGTCCATTGATTGTGTGACTCCATACATTTCTTTAGAAAATTGTCTCAAATATTAGTAATTATGGAAACAACTCTCTGGTTGGTGTTTCTGTTGCTTGCTATATGACTGTTTTGTGTTTTAGCGCATGGTGGGGCTCTTGAAAAATGGGTGAGGTTCTACAGTTCATATGATTTCAGTGAAATAGTAACAGAGTGTTTTGTTGGTGAGGTCTATTAATCAATTTTCATTCAAACTAGCTCAGCTTCACGGTCCAACGACCAAAGAAAAGGAAGAAAAATGTTGACAATGAATTTGGACCTATGTGAACCATAATTTATGGCTGACTATATAATAGAGATGGTGTTGTTCAATGGCGACCAAAATTTGGACCTATGGAACTATGGCATTGTTTGGGATCTTGTTAAAGCTTGATTTAAGCAAGTTTCCTTATATTTATCAAGGCACTTTTTGCCTTGAACCATTTAAGCAAGTAAATCAAGCTTTAAAAAGATCCCAAACAAGAACTATATTGGTTATCTTATTCCTGTTGATTGTGATGGTTTAAGTCTCAGCATTGTTTTACTGTCATTATACTGGCAGCAACATTTACCAAGCAAAAAGCTCATTTGTTTTCATGTGATTACTCTTGGAAATGTACTCTGATTGTCTGCCTTATGTATTAGGAATTACTTGGACCACATTTACTGTCATTAATGCCTTTTGAATTATTGAATGTATATTGTGATACTTTTCAGTTGAAATCTGACGAAGACTATATTATTGGATTGATATCGGAGAATCTTTTTGTGCATTCAGATTTAATTGTCATTAATGTGCTTCTTATCCTATGTTAACATGCGTTGTTGTTTAGTAAGATTTCTAGGCATTGCCCAACTATTTTGTTGCTCTTCATTGTGTTGTGTTGTTCCTTTCTTCTCTTGAATTGGTAGTTAAATAAGCTATTAAATATGTTGATTAAAACCTGAGTATCACTAACTGATATGCTGACTTTGTTGTACTCAGAACCACAAAATTATATTCTCTATCATTCATCTTAGTATTGAGTGTGACACCCAAAATAAAGACACTCAACTTATTTAACTACCAATTCATCTAGTATTGAGTATGACACCCAAAGTAACGACACTAACTTATTTAACTACCAATTCATCTTAGTATTGAGTGTGTCACCAATTCAAGACGGACAAAATTCTATTCTCTATCATTTATATTAGTATTGAGTGTGACATCCATCTTAGGTAGATTTTTTTTCTACCTGGTTGGTTCATAGGGTTTGACCATTTTATATCTAAAAAGAGATTATATGAAAGTTCATCCTTCTGAAGTAGCTCTCTTTGTCTGCGAAACAACTTTTGAAATAATCATTGACCATGTACAACTTGAGTGGAAAAGGTTAATGTATTCCCTAGTGGTGACTACTAGGTAATGTAAATCCAAGTCATTCAGTCACTTGTGCACTGTTCCTCTTCCTCTTGCATTTTTAGATTATTCTCTTCATAGATTTTTTCTTCCTTTGGGTGATCCCTGGCTGTGTGCACTGTTCCTCTTCCTCTTACATTTTTAGATCATTCTCTTCATTGATTTTTTCTTCCTTTGGGTGATCCCTGGCTGTATGAGTGGTGAGTGCTAGGCAATGTAAATCCAAGTCATTCGGTCACTTGTGCACTGCTCTTCCTCTTACATTTTTAGATTATTCTCTTCATAGATTTTTTTCTTCCTTTGGGTGATCCCTGGCTTGTATGGAGGTGGTTGGAGTGCATAAGGATTTGAGATTCAAAGGTTTCTAATTACTGGTCTATGTTAACTCTACTCCTAATGAAATTTAAGTGCAGATTTTGCATTAAATTAAATGGTTGAAAAATCATTAGTAATTTTCATATTTTTTATTTTTTATTTTAGTCATTTTGGAACATGTGTCCTCCTCTCTCGAACTTGGTATGGGCAGGCAAGAAATTTCCTGAAGGTAGTAATCATTGTGGAGTCATCTACGTATAAAGGTGACTCCCTCCTTCTCTGATTTTTATTTTATTTTATTTAAAATTACCCTCGGTCCCTGATTTTAAATGCAATTAAGAGCGAATGCATAATGTCGATCTAATTTTTTTTTACCAGTGAGGGTGACATATATATATATATATATATTTGAAACATATCAATGATTTTTTTTTTCACAAAACTAAAGTGTTTTTTTTGTATTTCTTAATCGAATACATACATTTTTTCATACAATTCAAGACTGTTACATAGACTCGGGAAGGGGGTCGAATACAAATAAGTGTCTAAATGTATGATGTTGAATTTAAAACATTGGACTTGAGATTTGGTTAAAATTGATCCAAAAGTTTGGGTACGAATATTAGACTCCTCAAAAAATATTTTTTTTTATATAAATAATTTTTATGTGTATAGTAAATTCATATCTTTATATTTTTTAATTTAAAAGTTTTATTTATAAGCAAAACATAATATAGAAAATAATTGACTTATTTTAGTAGTAGCTATTCTTACAAGCAATTACGAAATATTTTAAATAATTTCATTAAATTGTTCTTTTACACAGTCTTTTATATTGTTGTGTTGATAAAATCAACTCCATCTAAAAAAATCAATTTAAATTAAGAATTCAAAAACTCTCCGTTAGGTCTACAACATACAGTGTGGGACAAAAGTTCATAATTACAAAATGTTAAAATTCAAAGCTAATTAGAAATGATTGTCAATATAAAATATTAAAAGTCAAAGCCAATTAAAAATGATTGTCATCTAACTAAAATTCACTACAAATCCCATTAACAAAGCTAATATATATATATATATATGAAAAGAAAGACTGAGCTTCTTCCACATTTTCTATCTTCTTCGTCGCCTCTTCATCTCTCTATTTCATTATCTCAATTAATTAAAAAAGCATATGAAATTGTGCCAAAAATATTAATAGAATGAACTTGACCTACTGAGAAGATTATAAAGTTATCAATCGATTCAAGATAAAAATGTTGATTCTCTGCAATTTGGCTCAACACTCAATAGATGAGAAGACCACCAAGTTACATCAATCGAGCTTTTTTGGTTGAAAGTTTAAAAGAGCATATCGTGAAAACAAAAAAATGAACTGAAAAGACGTGAAATGGTAGAAGTGAAACGTGTTTGGTTAATTGGTTTGGAACAATTAAATAATCTATTTATTTTCATGAAAATAACTTTAAAAATACATATAATATTATTTCGTTTTTCAAAAATCAAGTGGGAACAACCCCTTCCCACCCCCACTACCTCATACTAAATTCGCCGCTGCATACCGTGTTGGCAGCTCCCACAAATATAGACTGTGTGGCAACTCAATTATGGTGAAAGGAAGAATCTATATGAAATTACTTTCCTAAGAAAGTGTGTATATATATATTGTGGGACAAGAAATTGGTTAGCATTGTTTCTACCCGATGGATTCATGTTTTTTCATGGAGGAATTCTTGATTTTAGACCCATTCGAATTTTTATTTATAATTTTTAAAGATTTCACTGATAACATTATTTTTCGGATCCCACACTTATACTGACGTTATCAGTGAAATCCCTCAAAATTATCGATGGAGTTTCAAATTAGTTTTAAACCCGACCTAATCATGAATTTTTGCTTTTGTTTTCCATGTTTTGCATTTTGTTTTTGAACCACCATTTTAAGTTTCAAAGTTTCAACTACTAGTCTATGTTCCATTTCTAGCTTTACACCATTCCATTGTCACATTGTAAATGAGTCTACAACTCGACACCAAATTTCATATTTCATTTTTTAAACCACATTTGCGTAGAACCCACAAAAGAATGGCTCACCATACACATCCTCCACTACCAAGTCTGCCAAAAGAATGTCACATTGTAATATATATTTTTTTTCATTAAAAAAACAAAAAAAAAAAAGTATATATACATATATTTTTTTAATCAAACTCAATTTATTAAGAATGCCATAAATGAAGGCCAGTACAATAAGTCTCCGGATATGCGAGGACTCTTGAGAAAATAAACAAACAAGAGACCCAATGAAAGCAATTCTCCAAACTGGCAGTGCCCTGCAAGCCATAAACTCCTCCCAAAAATTTGAATATAACCATCATCTATCCCTTCAGCCTGTGGAGCTCATAAAATAAATTAAATCTCAAATTCCTGATACAATACTGGAGCCATAAAACAGCATCACAGAGCTTCCTAAGTTTCCCAGACTGATAGTTCAGCATAAAAACGCCTCCAGACTCTAGCAATCGAATTATAGAACAGCAACCAAATTCTCCTTTCTACTCACCCCTGTTTTGCCAAGTTGTCTGCCATGAAGTTAGCCTCTCATCTTGAATGCTGAATTACTACTTTTGGCAATCTAGATAGCATTTTCCCTATATCATTAAAAATGTAGTTTTATTTCCAAGGCACATCCTCCTCTCCACGAAGCCATGAAACCACTACTTTGGAGTCACTTTCCAGAATCAATTCCCTGAAGGAACTAAACCCTCTATTGATGCAGAAATTTAGAGCTTCTCTGACAGCTAGAAGTTCAGTTAGGTTTGAATCAGGTTCACCAATACTAATAGAGAATAAGCATAAGACATAACCGTCTAAATCTCGAAGCACACCTCCAATACCAGTAGGACCTGGTTTACCCAATTAGGAACCATCAAAATTAAATTTTAAACATCCCCGAGAAGGAGGGGACCATGATATAACTGATCTCTTCTTTGGCTTTGAGCAGCTTTTAATCTTTTCGATATTTAACACCATATCCCTTAACGAGAGATTAATTCTAACTGCATCACAAACTTCATTAACCTCCCAACTTTTGTTTTGGAAGATTACCAGGTTTTGATGCAAGCAATAGACCATATTACTGCATAGAACAACATAATCCATAAATTTCTTTATCCTTGAACTAGGGCAGAGTGAAGTACAGCTTTCAAACATTGCCTGGATTGAATTTGGGGATACCCAAAAGACATTCCACCAACTCAAGCAGTTATACCAAACTCTCTAAATCACTTTGCATTCCACAAACAAGTGGCTAATTTATTCAGATTCCTGCTCACAAAGAACCCAATTATCCTTAGAGTTGCTTAAACATCCCCTTTTTCTCAATTCCTTCTTTACAACAATTTTCTCTTTCAACAATTGTCAACATAAGCATTCTACTTTTTTGGGGACCAAGCCCCTCTTGTTGATGCAAAAAAGATGATGAAGGATATCTGGTCTTTGATGGCCCTCAACAGGAGTTTGGTTTGAGGTTATTCATGTAGAAAGAGCTAGGACAATATCTCCTTAATGTTTGTAGCGAGTGAGCACCTAAAAAGAAGTCTTTCGGAGCATTGTACTCCGGGGAGAACCCTTTGATGATTAAATCTGTAGGTGTTTCAGTATAAGGATAAAAGAGGGGAAGAACTATGTTGAGGTGAAAAGATGAGAGAACTAGAATGGTTCTTTTTATTCCTCATATGTTTTTTTCCCTGTGCTTGGAGTTCTCTTTGGGTTTTTACTCCTTACTATTTGTCTCTTTTGTTCTTGTTGTTGTTGGCTCTTAGTCTCTCTTCTTTTTCCTCCCTATTTTGTTGAGGACAAATATCTTTTTATATAGGCGTTGGTGTGTTCCTTGCTTGGCTCTCCGAAGTGCGACACCATTGGGATGTGATCTCTAAACCCCGAGCCTCATAGGGGATGACACCTCTACACATCAAGCTTCATAGGGGATGTCTTTTCGTTCGTAAGGAATGACCTCTACCAAGGTTGTCACATCAAAGTTTCAGAGAGCGAGGAGAGTGCTCATTACCATAGTCAAGTTAGTCACTTCGCTGCTCAATGGTAGTTAGCTACATGTACGACTCTCATTGGGCTATATTATTTGGATCACATCAGATGCCTCTCACTCCCTAAGGGAACCAATGAGATTCATTGAGTAGTTCTTTTTCAGTGCCTGCAGGGAATCATGATTAGGACCTTGACTTTATAATGGATCGTATGATCAAGCCCTTAACCCTTTAATAGCAGGAACTATGGTTTTGATCCTTAGCTTTTGAGTGCTTGGCGCTTTATCTGAAGTAAACTTGGTCCTCCAAGATCTTTAGTCTCACATCATGAAGGATTTTGATGATTGTATTTGGTTTTTTTAGTAGAGGTAACTCGATTGGAGTCGTTATCTCCTTTGACTCGATGGGACTCGAGTGGCTTTGGTTGCTTTCATCCTGTTCGGAGAGGATATCTAGCTAGTTGGATTCATAACTCCTAACCGATTCGAGGTGGGATTACACGGCTGTGAAGGCCTTCATAACTGAAACCTAGCTTTCTTGCCTAACTGGTGCTATGTCTTCAGTCGAGGTAGTTTTGTCAAAGCACTTTTGATGTTAATCCTTTTCTCTTCTGAAGACTTTTATTAGTCCGAGACCTAGATTCCATCCTAGCAAAAGCGTGACTGAAACCTTAGTTCCTCTTCTGCTCGAGTGAACTGTGAGGCTTAGAGATCATTGCTCTACTTCAAAGGAGTTGTAGGGCTAGAGTCACTGCTCCATTTATGGTAGGGATCATAGAGTTCGAACCTAGGTATCTTCACAAGCCGAATTTGAATTATTTTTTATGTAGCTTCTTTTTTAGGGGTTTGTTCGTTTGGAACCTTGATCTTATATAGGTGGAAACATAACTGGAGCCTTAATCCCTCTTTTGCTCGAGTGAACAATGATTCTTAGAGGCCATAGTTTTATTTCAATAGAAATTGTATGGTTGAAATCACTGTTCCACTGCTATAGGAGTCGCAGGACACAAACTTTCAAACCCTTTTGTGATAATTCCTACTAGCCGAGGTAGAACTTTACGACTTCGAAAGCTCATAGTTCGACCTCGAGAGGAATCATTGGTTGTAGTTAACTCTTAAAAGAAGTGATGGCAACTAAAGTCGTAATTCCTTCTGGTCAGAATAGAACTTTAAAGCTTTGGAAGCTCTTAGTTCAACCTCGGGAAGAATTGTTGACTATAGTCAACTCCTGAAGAGGAGCGATGGCGACTGAAGTTGTAATTCCTTCTGGGCAAAGTAGAACTTTATGGCTTTGGAATCTCTTAGTACAACCTTGGGAGGAATTTTTAGCTGTATTCAACTCTTAAAGAAGAGCAATAGAGACTGAAATCATAATTCCTTTTGGTCAGAGTGGAACTCTATAGATTTGGAAGCTCTTAGTTCGACCATGAGAGGAATTGTTGATTGTAGTCAACTCTTGAAGAGAAGCGATGGCAACTAAACTTGTAATTCCTAATGGTTGAAGTGGAACTTTATGGCTTTGGAAGTTCTTAATTCGACCTTGAGAGGAATTGTTGATTGTAGTCGACTCCTGAATAGGAGCTATGGCATGTTTCTAAATGAACTTTGATAGGATTGGGCTTGGATTGAGCCATATCACTTCGTGAGCTTTGCTTCTATTTGAACTGGACTTTACATATGTCTCCGTTTTTTAGACTTGGGTTTGTTGGGCCCGTTAAGAAAATTTGACTCGACATTTCGTTCTTTGAGGAGCCTCTGCAAGCTGTCACATTTAATGACTAAGCGGATGCTTCAACTGCCCAAAGCACCTTTTGTCAGTCCAAGGGGTGCATTAACTACACGTTACAACGACAATTAGCTTGGCAAAAGCTATTTAAAGGACTATTTGCTTCTGACTAATATTTTTCTTCCCTTCATTCTGGTTATTTTTTAATTCACTTTTTGCCAAGTTTCCTATATCTTTTTGTTTTCTTCTTCTTTCCAAAGTTTTAGACTTCTTCCTTTTTACTTGGTAAGCTTCTTTCCTTTTCATTCTTCTTTTTATCATACCATATCCGTTTCCGGGCTAGTAGATCTAAAAAGGCGAAGACCGAAAGGATAGAGGTCAGTTTTGAAAGTGGGGAGGTGGTAGTCCCTGTAATTTAAGTTCTTTAGGTTGGAGGAATCCCTAGTTAGATTTCAAATAGTGATTTAGATTCCATACCCACTGAGTTTTTTCTTCCTCCTGAATGGAAAGTCAGGCATCCTGATCCTGATGAGAGAGCTTGAACCCCTTTGAAGAACGAGGCATCGTACTCTCTTTGTTGTTACCTCCACCATCTAAAAGCGGGGTTAAAGTTTCTTATCGACCCTGATGTTAGGGAGATGATAAACTAATATGGTATCAACCCTACTCAGTTATCCCCAAACTGGATTAGGTGTGTTGTTGGGTTTGTGCTGGCATTGAAGAGGCACACTGGGTATAGTAGAGAAGACGAGAAGTTGAAGGTGTGGATATTCAGATGGGTTTACACCTTGAAATAGCATACCGATAATGAATGGTTTAATTTTTACCCAAGGGAGGGAAAAAAAATTTAGATACCCCTTCTTCAATCTGGGCTGGAAAGAACGATTCTTCTTCGTGGAGGGGGATGGAATCTTATCAAGTCTTACTAGAGTGGAGCCCCGAGAAGGTACCTAATCAGAAGGAATGCTCTTTGGGTGATGACAAGCAGCGAGCGGTCGATAAAGTCTTAGGGGTTGATAAGCTTTTTGAAGACAAAATTTATTTATCTAATTAAATTTATGCCTTTTTTACAAGAAAAAACTTCTTTTCATTGAAGAAAACAAAAATTAGCCACAAGAAACGAGATACAAAATCAGATGGTTGATCTTTGATGCTCCCAAGAATAAGGAATAACCACTGACAAAGCAAATTTTGCAAGAGTGATTATATGAGCTACAAAATTACAGGGCTTAGGACGAAAAGATTAATCAAACCAAACCTCAAGTCGAACTTGAGCTCAATTTTCTAAGCTTGAACTTGATTTGATTTTTAAACTTAAAATTCAAATTAATTTAGTTTTCTGAGCTCAAACTTGACTCTATTTTATATGTGATCATATAAATTTTTATTGAAATTTTGGTAAATAATATACCCTCCAAAAGGTATTGGGTTAGATCATAATTAATTGAGATCATTTATTTGATTTAATTTTAATGGGTTGTATATGATTAATAAGTGATTGAGCCTAAATCAAACCCATTAAAATTTCTTAGTAAACTCAAACTAAAGCTACTTGCAGAAATTTAATCCTCATCAAGTTGGTCCAATGATAGCAAAGCTTAGGCATGTACCATGGGTGTTATCAATTCACATTGGTTGACAACAAAAATCAAGAGAAAATGGGCTCACTTGACTAAACCCCCCCCCCCCCCCCCCCCCCCCCCATCAAGTTGGTCCAATAGGTGCAAGACTTAGGCATGGACCGTGGGTGTGATCAATTCTCGTTGGTTGACAACGAAAATCAAGAGAAAATGGGTCCACCACTTATTAGATGCAATTGTTTGTTTTTGAAATTTTTAGTTTTTACCAATTAAAGAATTTTCTCCATAGAAATTAACTCTCACGTTAAGTGCGATAAAATCACGATTTTTTTTTCCAATCTATAGGACACTTAGCATATAACTTTAAAATTAATAATGTTTTCTTTTCTATTTGATAAGTGATCATATAAATTTTTACATTGTACTTTTGGTAAATAATTTACCTTGAATATAGCCTTTAACTAAATTGATTTCTTTTAAATCGTTACTTAGAATTAAGTTTTCTTTTCTTCTCTCTATAAGGGTTCCTCATTGATTAACTCTCAGAAGAACGAAAGTCAAAGACTTAGAATTAAGTTAAATATTTAAGTATTAACATGAAAATAATTTCGAACAAAACTTATTTATTATCATTGACTTGCATGAACTTCATTTAATTAAATTGAGATTGGCTCCTCACCGCTAGGAGAGGGTGGTCTCTTATTATAAAAAAAATTAATTAAATTGAAATTTAGAAGAAAAAATAAAATTAAGTTAAATTCCCGATATAGGTAACCAAGTAATAACGTCAAACGGCTCAAACTAAACCTAATTTGTATCTAAATCAAAGTTAAAATAGTAAACTATATTTTGTCATAATTCTTCTTTTTTGGAAAAATAAGGATAATGAGTTGACATGAACATGATAGGTCAATCTGAAACCGTCTGAAACTAGAGTCGACCAGATTCAAACTGACCCAGGGCCCGAACAACTCGAAACCTAATTGACTCAAACTTCGAGCAACCTACAATCTAATTAACCCGAGACCCATATGACCCAAAACCTGATTAACCCAAAACCTGAGTGACCCATAACCCAAACAATTTATGACCCGAATGACCTGTGACTCAAACAACCCGAAATGAACTAACTCGAACCCAACCCGCCAATTTGCCACCTCTGGTAAACTTGCAGCCTTAGTGAACCTATAGGAGAAACAGGTGAATGAAACAAAGCTAGGGTCGATGCGTCATCTCAACTCTATTAGGGCTAAAGTAAAGAAGTGGTCTCAAGGCTCGCTGTATGTGGACACAATTGTGTCTGGGCAAAAAATTAAAGCCTTGGTGGACACTGCCGTTTCACACCTGTTTATCTCGAACACAGTTGCGAAAAAGCTGCAGTTGAGTGTAACCAATGAAGCTACCATAAAGGTTGTCAATTCAGAGCCTATTCTTATCATTGGCATGGCTAATGAGGTACCAATGATATTGGGCGAGTGGCACAGTAAGGAAGACTTGTTGGTGGTGTCAATCAATGATTATGACCTTGTGATTGACTTGGAGTTCTTGCACATGATAAAATCTCACTTGATCACATTCCAATACCATAAGCATCATGGAAGATGGAATGTCGCGCATTGTGCCAATGACAAGAGAAGATAAATCAAGAGGGACACTGTCAGCCTTGCAATTGTGTAAGGACGTACGAAAGAATGAACCAGTATTATTAACAACCTTAGAGTTGGGTGAGGGGCATGCTCCTAAACCTTTTGATGCACCGAAGTCTGAGAAATTTGTTCTAGTGAGTTCCACGAGAACGTGTCAGCCGAACATCCCAAACAGTTGCCACCTAAAGGAGAGGCGAAGAATAAGCTCAAACCGAGCGCCAAACCACTAGAAACTTCCATATTTATAGGTTTACTGGAACAAGGGTGTTTCGAAAGTAGTCAACAAGGTGCATGAATGCTTTCAAGGAGTGGAAGAGGAAAACTATGGAGGAACTAGTCGTAGAATCTCCCACAAAACCTTTTCAGCAGTACGTGGTTCCAAGTAAGGGACCAAGTCTGAGGCACAAAGGGAGTGTCATGTAGCTAGTTAGGGGAAGCTTCAAGAACACCCCCAATCCCCTCAGAGCTTGTCGTATAGTGAGTCAACCGGCAAGTGCCTATTTTCGGTTCCAATGAGAGAACAACCTCTCATGTTTGATATTGTTTCTAAAAAGTGCAACAAGTGTGTTGCAGCTGCAAACACAAGTGTAAGAGATAGCAAGGTGAAGGCAATATGGTGCACAACTACTCGAAGGAGGTAATCATGCATGCTAAGAATTGGGTTGACAGAAAACAACGACAGAAAGAATTTTGAAAAGGAGACGTAATTCTTTTCAGGCTCTA
Organism: Bretschneidera sinensis; assembly: GCA_023935145.1. Taxonomy (NCBI): domain Eukaryota; kingdom Viridiplantae; phylum Streptophyta; class Magnoliopsida; order Brassicales; family Akaniaceae; genus Bretschneidera; species Bretschneidera sinensis. The sequence continues at coordinate 25,896,353 of CM043697.1, forward strand.
CTTGCATCAAAAGACTGATGGACTCCATCGAGGATTAATAAGGCAATGAGGGCATCTCTATATTGAGGGGAAAAGAATTTCTTGGATCTTCAGCACGTGCACCAAGCATGAGCGCAGTGTATGCACAACGTGTGCACATTGCACACATGTGGAGCTAGTATTTAGCCGTCACACACACACATCTAATATGTGCTCGAACACATCTAGCATGTGAGCACACTCGTTTAGCTTGCGCACAAATTCGATATGCAATCGCATATCACACACATATTCCAACATAGTGCAACATAGTACACACCTGGACAATATAGAGACTTCATACATGTGCAGTATTCCAACTCTATTTGGCAAGTGCATATCTGGTGAATATTGTAATTAATCATTGATTTGGCAGATCTCTATCTTTGACTGAATCTTTGTAATTAATTACAAATTGTAATCTTTAGAATTTGTTACTAAGATTTCTTTATTGGGAGCTTGCCTATACATAAAGCCAAGCTCCCCATTTGTAACTACACATAAAATTATATTGTCAATATTATAATTAGAGAGTTCTCCCTCAGTTTTTTGTGTTGTGCCAAATCAAGTGAGTTACTAGCTGGTGCATAGGAAGGGTAGCAAAACATTCAGCCTGTGACAATTGAAACTCTTTAGAAACCTTCCCTTTTATTATGATTTTATTTTATTACGGTTTGATTTAGTTTCCATGTATACAGCAGTACTTATCTTGTATATTCTGTGACATTACTAGCTTCTCTATTAGGTTTATATTTTCCTTTCTTAGCCCATTATTCATGGGATTTGTTTCTCCTAGTTGTATTATAAAGACAGCATACGACTGCACAAGAAATATACAAGAATTCTTCTTCATCTCATATTCTTGTTCAAATATCTTTCTTAACATGGTATCAGAGCTTCATTGATCTTCTTTTCTTGTCAATATGTCAAGAGTCTACGGCACCCTCTCAGAGTAACAATCTTCCATATAGTACCACATCACATGCAATCAGTGATGTATCTTCTCCATACTTTCTTCATTCTGCAGACCATCCTGGAGCAATACTGGTTTCCACGCCACTCATTGGCGACAATTACATCACCTGGAAACAAGCCATGAAAATGGCTTTGAATGCCAAAAATAAATTCATTTTTGTAGATGGCACGCTCACTCGATAGCAGCTAATTCCACCGACTTTCACATATAGGAGGGGTGTAATGATATGGTGCTATCTTGGATCCTCAATTCCATTGATAAATCACTTCTCAATAGTGTCATCTACTGTAACAATCCTCGAGAGGTATGGCTTGATTTAGAAGAATATTTCTCTCATAGCAACAATCCCTGAATCTTCAAATTAAAAAGGGATATATCTACTTTGAGTCAAGATCACATGTCAATTGCTCCATACTATAACATTATCAAATCATATTGGGATGAGTTAAATATACTCACTGTTATTCCTGATTTCTCTTGTGGTACCTTGCGAGAACTCACTCACCTGCAGGAAATTGAACGAGTTTTTCAATTCCTTATAGGATTGAACGAGTCAAATGCCTCCATTCATAGTCAAATCCTTGCCATGGATCCTCTTCCAAATGTTGGAAAAATTTATTCCATCATTCATCAAGAAGAAAAGCAGCGGTTACTACATCTTCCATTGTCCACTACTGATTCTGTGGCCATGGTAGCACGCCACAATCTCTTAAACGCTCGTTCAAATGACTCACGAGGAAAAGAATATGGTAGGCCAAAATGTGATCACTGTGGAGCTCTTGGACATTGTAAATAAACTTTCTATAAGTTAATAGGTCATCCTCCCAATTGGGATCATTCTCGTGGCAATCAAAAGAATGGCCCCAATAAAGGATCTTCTCAACATATTGTTCATCATGCTACTGCCAGTCCAAGATCATCCCAGCCTAGTGAGAACTCAATACCAAGACTTTCTGTTGAATAGTACCGCCAGTTGATGGACCTTCTCTCTCCCACAGTCACTTTATCAACCAATCTTGCTCGTAACATCTCTTCTCATTCTAGCAATTTCATTTCACCTTCAGATTCATCTGATTGGGTCATCGGCAATGGAGCATCTGATCATATGACTTCACTCTCCTCAATATTTGAGACTTCTCATGAAGTCTGTAATATTAGTCCCATTAAACTTCCAACAAGTGAGGTTGTTCCCATCACCCATATTGGCTCCATCAAATTGTCACCTACTGTAACTCTTTCCAATGTTTTATATGTACCTGATTTTCAATTTAATCTTCTTTCTATCAGCAAAATCACTCGTGCTCTAAACTGTATTGCCATTTTTTTCCCACTTTTTGTGTCTTCCAGGACTTATCCACGAGGAAGCTGATGGGCATGGGTGAAGTTCGTGATGGACTTTATTACTACAAGGCACTAACATCACCACTGTTTTCTGCAATGCATTTCCAGCACACCTTTGATTTCTCTCTATAGCACCAATGCCTCGGCCACCCATCTTCATCCGGCATGAATAAAATCATTTCCATTCCTAGTTCTTGTTCTCATTGTGATGTATGTCAATGAACTAAACAAGCTCGTCTCCCTTTCCCATTAAATTACAATAAAAGTATTGCATCTTTCAGTCGTATTTATTGTGATATTTAGGGAGGTTATCCTACTCCTTCACACACAGGTGCTCATTATTTCTTGACTACTGTTGATGATTTTTCACGCAATATTTGGGTTTATCTTATGCGCTTAAAATCTGAAACTTACTTAAAGAATTTTTGCCTTCTCATCCAGAATCAATTCTCTTGCTCAATTCATCACATTCGAACTGATAATGGGCGGCAAGAATTTCTCTCACACTGCATGCAAAACTTTTTCCATGAAGCATTTATAATTCATTGATGCAATTGTGTAGAAACTCCTCAACAAAATAGAGTTGCGGACGTAAACATCGACATCTACTCATTGTTGCACAATGTCTACGCTTCCAAGCTCATCTTCCCATCTCCTTTTGGGGTGAGTGTATTCTAACTGTTGCCTATGTAATTAATAGAATACCCTCCCCTAGTCTTGATAATAAATCACCTCACAAACTTCTTCTCAAAACATCTCCCCAATATCATCACTTACGTGTTTTTGGTTGTCTTTGCTATATGTAAACTCTTCGTTCATGTTGCGACAAATTCTCACCTTGTGCCTCCAAATGCATTTTTCTTGGTTATCCTTTTAGTCACAAGGCATACCGAGTATATGATCTAACCACAAAGAAGATCCTTATATCTTGGGATGTCACATTTATTGAGAATGTATTCCCTTTTCCACAATCATACATCTCCTTCCACTGCACCAGTTATTCCATGTCCATCACTCGATCTTTCTCTTCCCATTTCTCAACCACTTACCTCCTCTCCTTCACCCTCACTATCTACACCCACCCCTGATGCACCATATGAACCCCAAATTTCATCCTCACCTTCATCTTCACCTACTCCACCTCCTGCCATCACTAGGCCTAAACGCACCATCAATAAACCTACATACCTCAAGGACTTTGTCTGTGCGCCTTTATGTAACAAGTCCATCATGACTTCTACCGATCAGCACTCGGCAGGTATGGTTCATTCTCTCTCTCATTTTCTTTTATGCCATCGTTTTCATCCCAAACACTTGGCTTTTCTCTCTGTTTTATCTCACCATAAAGATCTAGTTACTTATGCTCAAGCTGTCCAACACTCTCACTGGCGAGATACTATAGCTTCTGAAACCCAAGCTCTGGAGGCTAACCACACTTGGACTCTTCAAGATTTACCTCCTGGCAAATGACCCATTGGTTTTAAATAGGTCTTCAAGACCAAGCTTCGCGCAGATGGTACTATTGAGCGGCACAAAGCTCGCCTTGTAAAAAAAGGCTACACTCAGGTTGAAGGGCTTAACTACCATGACACTTTTGCACCTGTTGCTAAGCTTGTTACTGTTCATTGTGTTCTTGTTGTCGCTGCAGCCCATTATTGGTCTCTCCATCAACTTGATGTGCATAATGCGTTCCTGCATGGTGATCTCAATGAGGAAGTCTACATGTCACTTTCACCCGATTTTTTTAAGCAGGGGGAGTCTCGAGTTTGTTGTCTCAACAAATCTCTTTATGGTCTCAAACAAGCCTCTCGCAATTGGTTCTCTAAATTTTCCTCTGTCCTCATTGCTGCTGGCTTTCTTTAGTTTCAAGCTGACCATTCTTTATTCACCCAGTCTCACGGATCCTCTTTCATAGTGGTCCTCATATATGTTGATGACATCTTGGTGGCCGACAATAATATGGATAGCATCTACAAAAGGTTTTTTTAGCTCAGCAGTTTTGCATCAAGGATCTCGGCACCTTAAAGTATTTTTTGGGCCTTGAAGGTGCTCGTTCACCCGCTGGTATTTTCCTCAATCAAAGAAAATATGCCTTCGTTATTTTTAGTGACAATGGACACCTTGGTACTCGACCAAGTTCCTTTTCCATGGAGCAAAATCTCAAACTTACAAATGAAGGCGATGATCTCCTCCATGACCTCAGTCCTTATCGATGCCTTGTGGGGTGATTAATTTACCTCATAATCACTCGGCCAGACATCGTTTATTCTGTCAACATTTTGAGTCAATTTATGCTGCTATCCAAGTTCTCCGCTACATCAAATCCTCACCTAGCAAAAGACTATTTCTTCCTTCTGCTTGTGGTCTCCAATTTTATGGCTAATTCGATTCTGATTGGGTAAGCTGTCCCATTACTCGTCGTTCCACCACCGGATATTTCACTACACTTGGCAACAGTCCTCTATCTTGGAGAACCAAGAAACAAACTACCGTCTCATGATCTTCTACTGAAGCTGAATATTGAGCAATGGTAGCAACCACCTGTGAACTTATTTGGCTCAAAATGCTTCTTCATGATCTCGGTGTCCCTCATCCCCAGCCGATACAGCTTTATTGTGATAACTAAGTTGCACTACATATTGCTAACAACCTAGTTTTTCACTAACGGACAAAGCACATCGAAATTGACTATCATCTTGAACGTGACTAACTTCGTGCCAAAGTCATCTTGTTGGGTATACAACCAAAGTCCCATATTGGCTAGAAGTGGGGAGGATCATGGGTATATAAGGATGGACAAATATCTCCATTGGTTTGAGGCCTTTTGGGGTAAAAACCCAAGAGCAAATCCATGAGGGCTTAGGCCCAAAGTGGACAATATCATACCAATGTGGAGATATATGATGTCCATAGTCCTTACAAGCAAGTTCTTGAAAAAACAAGAAGAGAAGGAAAAAGATGAGAACTAACAATGTCCTCTCACTATTCTAGACTTCTCTATCTTATACACCCAGCCTTACTACAAAGAGTCCCTCTTGTGTTTGTCACTCTTACACAATTCTCTCTAAGTGTTTACAATGATATCACAATGTCAAAAATCTCTCTTGTATGTGTGTTGTATATCTTGTGAAATGAGGTAAGGCGTAAAGGATGACACTCTGAAGGGCATGGCACTGGTGCTGCGTGGCGCGGCGTTGGGGCTGTCCCTGATGGCATGCAATCTATGAGGCGCGGCGCTGAGCGTGCGCACTGCGCCCTGACCTGATGCTGCTGCATTCCGCTGCAGTGCGCACACTTCCTGCCTGTGTGCAGAAGTTTGCACAGCAATGTGCATAACCTTCCTATGCTCAAACCTTAAGCACACACATGTGTGCAACCATTAGACTTGCTAAACTTTGATACTCCACATTTAGTTTGGAGTTTAACTAAACTTAGACCATGTTTGGACATGTTTGACACTTAGAAAAATAACAACAATCTCTACCTTTGTCTAAGTGTTAAAAAAACCTGAACCATTATGCAGAAAGCTTCGGGATCCGTAGCAGCTATGTACTCAGCCTTTACACCACATAGCTTCCTTAATGGCCTCCGTAGCAGCTATGTACTTAGCCTTGGTTGTTGAGAGTGCTACCACTGGCTGCAACTGAGCCTTCTAACTTACACAACATCCATTTAAGTTGAAGAAGTATGAGGTAATCGATCTCTTTTTATCCCGGTCTGCTCTATAATCCGAATCTGCAAACCCTTCAAGGCAGATTGCATTACTCCTCTTCTCATACACCAGCCCTACTTCTTGGCTTCCCTTCAAATACCTCAGCAACCACTTCATCCCAAGCCAATGCTCCTTTCTGGGATAACTCATAAACTTGCTGAGAACACTCATTGCATAAGCAATGTCTGGTCTAGTGCTCACCATGGTGTACATAACAGAACCAACAGCACTAGAGTAGGGGACTTTCTCCATTTCCTTCTTCTCCGCCTTCGATCTTGAACATTGATCACTAGAGAATTTAAAATGACTAGCAAGGGGAACCTTCGCTGGTTTTCTATCTTCCATAGAGAATTTAGATATCATTTTCTCTATGCAGGAAGTTTGAGAGATTTTCAATCTGTTTTTCTCCCTTTCCCGGATGATGCATATCCCAAGAATCTTCTTTGCATGGCCAAGATCCTTCATCTCAAACTCTTCACTGAGTTGAGCCTTTAATTTTTTTATCCTCTCCATGCTGCTGCCAACCAGCAGCATGTCATCAACATAAATGAGGATGATCACCATCTCCTTAATTTTCTGCCCCTTATTGTACAAGCAAGAATCATAATAGCTCCTTATGAAACCCAAGCTAATTACAAAGGAATCAAACCTCTTGTTCCATTGCCGAGGTGATTGCTTCAGGCCATAGAGAGACTTCTTCAATTTGCACACTAACTCTCCCTGCCTTCCTTCCTCATAGCCTTTGGGTTGCCTCATGCAAATGGTCTCATCGAGCTCTCCATGCAAGAATGTAGTCTTCACATCCATTTGCTCGATTTCCCAATCAAATTGGACCACTAATGCTAACACTATCTGTATTGTCTTGTACTTCACAACCGGTGAGAAGATTTCGGTGAAATCTATGCCTTCTTTTTATGTAAACCCCTTCGCCACCAGCCTGGCCTTATATCGAACTTTATCCCCTGGAGTGTTCCCTTCTTTGATCTTGTAGAGCCATTTACAATCCACCACTCTCTGTTTTTCTGGTTTTGGCACCAGCTCCCAAGAGTTGTTCTTCATCAAAGAATTCATTTCTTCCTCCATAGCCAGCTGCCACTTTGACGAATCCTTACACTCCATGGCATCCGTGTAAGTTTCTGGTTCAGCCATCTCTCCTTCTGTCCAAAGAGCTGCTGCATATGCAGCATTTACAAAACCATATCTCAAGGGTGGTCTAATAATTTTTCTTTCCCGGTCTCTTATGAGCTGGTAGTTATTTACTGCATCAACCACTTCTTGTTTAGCCTCTTCTTGAGTTTCTTGAGCTTCTTGGCTTTCATCCAAGGGCTCTACCTGGTCTGAACCCTCTTGCCTCCTCTGCTCTACCTTAACTGAGTGCTCCTTGATGCGATGCTCAACAATTTCTAGACTGGTTTGCTCACTAGCCCCTGCAGGGTTAGTTTTCTCCAAGTAGGGAAATAATAATTCATTAAAGACAACATCCCTACTTACAATCAGTTTCATGCCCTTATTTTCTAATGACCACAACCTATATCACTTAACCCCATCACCATATCCTAGAAATACACATTTTCTAGACCTAGGGCCAAGTTTATCCTCATTTTGATGTGCATATGCTACAGCTTCTCCCCAAAAATATTTTGGTAACCAGGATCCTATTAGCATGCACCTAACTTTTTTCATAAGGGTTTAATTCATTCTTTCAGCAACTCTATTTTGCTGTGGTGTTTTTACAACCGTCCTATGTCTTAGAATGCCATTTAATTCACAGAATTTATCAAAATCTTTGTTGTAAAATTCTAAGCCATTATCGATTCGTAAAGCTTTAACTACCCCACCAGTTTGGGTTTCCAACAATTTCTTCCACACAACAAATTTATTCAAGGCATTAGATTTATTCCTAAGCAAATAAACCCACACTCTTCTTGAATAATCATCAATTAAAGACAGAAAGTAAAAGTTACCTCCTTGTGTTGGTGTTCTTGCTGGTCCCCAAAAGTCCAAATGAATGTAATCAAGGATCCCCTTAGACTTGTGCACTCCGGTGTTGAAGCTGACCCGGTGTTGCTTCCCAAGAACACAGCTCTCACAGAAATCCAGTTTTTCTACTTTGTAATCACCAAGTAGACCTTCCTTGCTAAGCACTTGCAGGCCCTTTTCGCTCATGTGTCCCAAGTGAGTGTGCCAAAAAGCTGTCTTGTCCAGCTCAGCCATCAAGCTTGCTGCTTGATCATTGGTTTCCGTTTCTTCGATCATCTCATAGAGTCCATCGTTTCTTGCTGCCTTGATCACTACCAAAGATTCCTTAGCCACCTTGATCTTTCCTCCCTCTAATTTGCATGTGTACCTCATGGAATCCAGCTACCCCAATGAGATCAAGTTCCTCTTCAAATCTGAAAGATATCTTACATTTCGCAGCAACCTTGTGACTCTATCAAACATCTTCAATTGGATGTCTCTAATCCCTCTTACTTGACAAGAATTGTCATTCCCCAAGAAGACCCTTCCTTCATTGATCTCCTTGAAATTCTTGAACCATTCTTTGTGAGGGCACATATGGTAGGTGCACCCGGAATCAAGAATCCGTTTTCTGCTGCCTTGCCTCCTGCTCACATTTGAGCACACAACAAGAACCTCATCTTGCTGTTCTCCCTTGACAACTGAAGCCTCTCCATTGTTGGTATAGCTTCTCCTCTCATCCCATAACCTCTTCTTGCAGTATTTCTTGAAATGGCCCTCCTTGTTGCAGTAGAAGCATCTCTTTCCTCCTCCATATCTTGTCTTGGAGTGGGATCTCCCATGGCTCTGCCATCTACCTCTTGATTTCTCCCGGTAGCTGCCATGGCTGCTATTGCCATTCCGAGCTGCTGGCCTTCCTCTTACGAACAACCCTTCACCACTTGATGTCTCCTTCATCTTGGCTTTGAAATCATGTGCCCTTATGGCATTGATCACAATCTCCTTTGTCAAAGAATCCCTTCCATACTCAATTGCATTAATCAAATTATCAAAGCAATCTGGAAATGAATTTAATAAAATGACAGCCAATTGTTCATCCAGAAAAGTAATGCTACAACTATTCAAATCTTGAACTAGCTTGTTAAAGACATCAAGATTATCTTGCAACTCCTTACTAGGGTCTATTTTAAAAGCAAAGATTCTTTTAAGAAGATAAATTTTGTTAGGGAGAGTTTTGGTAAGAAACAACTCATCTAGTTTCTTCCATATGACAGTCGGATCCTTTGAGTCTCCGCACTCCCTTGTGACACTATCCGACATGTGCAAGAAAATGGTGTTGTAAGCCATCTTCTTCATCTCGGTCCGCTGGTCCTCTGTGACACTTGCTGGAAAAGCATCATCTTCTCCAATAGCCAAGTCCACTTTCTGCTGCATTAGAACCGCCTTGATCTTCCGCTTCCATAGGGCAAAGTCCCCCTTTCCATCAAACTTCTCCACACAGAAATTTGAAGCCATCTTTTGTGGACAAGATCCCAGATTTGTGCATTAACCACAACTGCTTTCTTCAACTTCAAGAACACAGATCGAAGATGGATCTTTAACACCGTTCTTGAATCACCCAAGAAGTTTGATCCTTGATTCTTGGAGTCTTGGCTCTGTACCTTCTACTTCTTGCTCCGATAACCAGTTGCTTAGCTCTGATACCACTGTTGGAAATCACTTTGACAAGATGCCCAGGTGGTGATCTTCCAAACACCCAAGTCTTGAATGACTTGTAGAAAGAAAAACAGCAATCGAACACAAGAACAGAAAATCAAAGAAAGAAAGAAGACAAGCAATTGTTATCGAGGTTCGACAATGTGCCTACGTCCCCGTGAGTTCCTCTGAACTCTCTGCACTATCTCAATGGTTCTTACAAAGTTACGGCAATCCTCTTCAAGAATCCAAGTTCTTAAAGAAACAAGAAGAGAAGGAAGAAGATGAGAACTAACAATGTCCTCTCACTATTCTAGACTTCTCTATCTTATACACCCAGCCTTACTACAAAGAGTCCCTCTTATTTTTGTCACTCTTACACAATTCTCTCTAAGTGTTTACAATGATCTCACAATGTCAAAAATCTCTCTTGTATGTGTGTTGTATATCTTGTGAAATGAGGCCTTGAGAACCCCTTTTATAGTCTCTCAATTCTTGGACATTCTTGAGATTCATTCTCCTCCCTTTGATCATGTTCTTCCTTGAATCTTAGCCCTTCATCACTCTCCAAGTGATGTTGTGCGTTTTGGTGTGGTGCACACATCATTGGAGAGGTCTTTGTGCGAGCTGCCTATGTGTGCAGCAACTTGCCTGGGCAATGCGGCGCTCTGCAGGGCGCGGTGCGGCGCTGAGGTAAGGCGTGAAGGATGACACTCTGGAGGGCGCGACGCTGGTGCTGCGCGGCGCGGCGCTGGGGCTGTCCCTGATGGGGTGCATGCTGTGAGGTGCGGTGCTGGGCGTGCGCTCTGCGCCCTAACCTGATGCTGCTACCTTCTGCTGCAGTGCGCACACTTCCTACCTGTGTGCAGAAGTTTGCACAGCAGTGTGCATGACCTTCCCATGCTCAAACCTTAAGCACACACATGTGTGCAGCCATTAGACTTGCTGAACTTTGATACTCCACATTTAGTTTGGAGTTTAACCAAACTTAGACCATGTTTGGACATGTTTGACACTTAGACAAATAACAACACATCTCTACTGCCCATGTCCCTACTAGTAATCAGCTTGCGGACATACTAAAGCTTTGGGTTGAGATATGTTTCATCGTTTTCTTAGCAAGTTGAGCATTATAAATTTTCATGCTCCAACTTGAGGGGGTGTGTTACGATTTTATTTTATTACGATTTGATTTAGTTTCTATGTATACAGCAATACTTATCTTGTATATTCTGCGACATTACTAGCTTCTCTATTAGGTTTATATTTTCCTTTCTTAGCCTATGATTTATGGGATTTATTTCTCCTAACTGTATTATAAAGACAGCACAAGAAATATACAACAATTCTTCTTCATCTCATATTCTTGTTCAAACATTTTTCTTAACACCTTTTCTCTGGCCTTTTTTCTGGTTTTTCTCTTTCAGTTTGTCTCTGCAAAATGAAACGAGGGCACAGGTACATAGGCAAAATTGGATGCAAAAGGACAAACGAATTTCGAAAACGAAATTCGAAATTCTCGCCTCCACTGACGACACTACATGGCTGATGATAAGAATGCCAGCTAACGAAAACAGATGAGAACGCCAGCAAAAAAAAATCTCATTTCTCTTTCTTGTGTATTCCTGATCCTTCTAGAAAATTCTAGAATTTGGTCGCGTTGTGCAAAAGTAAAATGAGGGAGAGATAGGATACGGCTGAGTCATCAAGAAGAGAAAACCAGGTGGTTTTCCTGTGCTGGATTGAAGGCTAGCGAGATTCTCGATAACATTTTATGTTATGGTGACAAGAAGGCAAATGTACTGGGTAAGGTGAGGTGGAGGACACATCATGAGGAAGACGGATATCAACAGCAGAGATCGTCTGAGAATTTTTGTAGTTTGGGATAGGGCTGCACATAGTGGGGTAGAGGAAGATATGTAAGGATGGTTTAGGTTCAGAGAGATGATGGAGACATGCATAAGAGTTCTAGACCCGGTTTAATGGGTTTGAAGAGTTGGGCTTTAATGGGTTTGGATGGTGGGTGATGGATCTGGGTTGATTTATTTTGATGAAGTATTGGGTCTGTCCCGTCTATAATTAAGGGGAGAAAGGGCTTCTAATATGGAGTATACTACAATATTTAAACTAACAATTCTTGCAAAAGTAATTTAAAAGATCAGTAAAAAAATCATAATGCACTCTAATTATATAATACATACAAATCGTTGTAGCTGCATAAGTGATTGGAATTGAGTTTTTCTATTTTCTTGAGATTATTTCTTCAGGTGTTTTGCTATTTAGATTATTTTGCATGCTAACGGCGCATATACAATGTTTTGCCGTAAACGTATGAACATCAACTTGCTCACGTATATAAATTGTATGAATAAATTAATAAAAGAATTTAATTCATTAATGTTAGGAGGAATTTCTTAGGTTTGTTTATCAAAATACAAAGAAGAAAAAGATTTATGGCCGGCTTCAATGCACTACCAAATCGTTTTCCTTAATGTTTAATTTGCCATTCATTGGTACAAATATGTTTTTGTCGAATTTCTTTCAAGATATTCCAATGAGATACAATAAAACTTTGTTGATGTTCTGTACTTTGCGCTTGTGAATTCTAAACATAAGTTTATGGATAACTAGCACTTATGTTTAGAAAGTTGTAATATTTCTAAACATAAAGAGATCAGTTTTTAAGAAAATAAAAAGAAAAAAGATCATTCAAAATATATTAATTATTATAGTTAACCACTTTATTTATAGAGTTTAATTTAGTAGTAAACAGACTTAATTGAGTGTCCCTTCATAAGAGACACTCCAGTACGTTCAAGACCAACTATCATTTAACATTTAGAAAAAATTTAAATTTTTAAATGTCCAGTCGAGCCCATTACCCAATCGACTGTGCCTCATGTATTATTCAAAAACAATCAGATATCGGGCATCTAGTCGACTGGATCCTTTGTCCAATCGCCTTGATAAACCTATTGAAAGTTTATGCCTGATCATCCAGTCGATTGTATTGACCTTACAGTCGATTGCCCATCATCCAATTGATTGATTGACCTTACAGTCGACTGCTTATGAGCTAAGATGAATTTTTCTTTTCTCATTTCCTTTGATTTTCTAAATCATCTCAAACTTAAATTTAACTTTATTTTGAAAATCATCAATAATTTATATATTAAAAAATAGGTATGATTAGATCTGTATTCAAAAAATATATATTTAATATTACACAGGTCAAAGTGAGTTTTTTTAAAGTTAGATACTGAACAATACAGAATAAATTCAGCTTGCTTGTTAACAAGTATGGCATTCATGCTCACTCTAATATATTTTATTCTTGTACGGACTTTATAACTGATATTGTTAGGATTTTGGTTCAAATCTCTATAGAAATTTTTTTAATTGGTTTTAAAAAGAGTGGTTTTCTATTTTGTAGTTAGTTATTCTATTAGTAATATAGTAATAATTTCCTATTAGATGGTTGCTTGTCTATAATAGGGGTAGTAATAGTAGTCTCAAATGTTGTTCTTTTCTTAATAATATTAGAAAAATATCTTTTATATAAAGGAGTACTAGAGAAAGTTTGAGACACACTCATAATTTCAATATGTATTATAAATTAGAGGGGTTTACTATTAAAGTTAAGATGAGAGTTTTGTGTGTATTGAGCTTTGGGTTGTAAAGTAAAGAGGATGTTTACAATTAGATTTAAATTAAGAGCTTTAGTCTTTGGTTGTATTGAGGCTTTAGGATTGTAAAGTAGTGAGAGTTTAGCAATTTTGCTTATTATAAAGTTGTAATTGAATATTAATAATCCTATGGGGTTTGTTAGTAGACGTAGGCAAAAAGATTACTGAACCACGTTAATTATTGTTATTCTTGTTATTTGCTTGTTTTGTCAATTTAATTGTTGTAGTTATGTTTTTTACCTAAAATTTGAGTAGATGGATTTTTAAAGTAAAATCTCAATATATATACATATATATATTTACAGAGAAATTTTGAAGCTTGATTTATTGCATAGAAGAGGAGAAAGAAGAAGTAAAGAAATAGAATTTGGTTTAAGAAATTTTTTCAACTTTGATTAAAAAGTTGATGGATCTAATTATAATTTTGCTTTTCATTAAAATCGTCTAATTTATGTTAAATTTATTGTTATTGATCTGATTTCCATTTTCAAAATGATTGTGAAATTTCTTAATTTGATATATTTTATTAAAATCAAAGAAGATGGTACAATTTCCTAATGAATGTTATTGATTTGTGGTATTTTTATAAAATGTCAAATTTTTGAGGAACTAAATAACTACGAAAAATGTAGAACTGTGATGTAAGACAATCTTCTGTTGAGTGATTAACATATCACAGGTTAAATACTGCATCATTCTCGTTTACTTATAGGGTCTCCTATGCATGAAAAACTGGGTTAGAAGCATACATGCTACAATGTTGGTATGATACTTTCATTAATTTACAACTCTTCTTGTGGCAGAGCACTGAGTGACTGACAACTAGAAAGTGGAACAATGTTGTTGACAATATAAATGCGCAGTTTAAATGATTACCAACCCCTTGGACTGCCATGACAAAGACCATTGGTTTTGTCCCTTTGCTTGTCTGGGATCTCAATCTTCATCAACCTTTATTAATCACATAATTTGGTCACATCTGATATGAAATTTGTTAGATAAACTGATGGGCTCAAGTGGATATTGTTGGCAATATAAATGCGCAGTTTAAATGATTACCAACCCCTTGGACTGCCATGACAAAGACCATTGGTTTTGTCCCTTTGCTTGTCTGGGATCTCAATCTTCATCAACCTTTATTAATCACATAATTTGGTCACATCTGATATGAAATTTGTTAGATAAACTGATGGGCTCGAGTGGGTCTTCAGTTTTGTGCATAAGATGGCAGGTCGAATAATTTTTTTTTCCGATTATTTTCAGGTTTCTTCATTTAAAAGATTAAAATTCGATCTCAACATGCATATAATACATTCGTGCCGATATTTGGTCCAAGTGAAAAGCAACACTTTTACAACAACAACCAGTGTAAATGAAAATTAAACCATCATTATTAAAATTCAAACCATGGAAGCATATAAACATACCTCCAATGAACAGAGTAGGAAACAGACCACAAATGGATCATCAATTATGTTAAGGAGACCAAGCACAGAGAGACTTAAAAACGTACAATCCACTCGTGGAACAATTAATAAGAATAATTTGTGCATCATATTTTTATCTACCAATTCTCCAAGAGACCCCAAACTCCATACCCAAAGAAAATCAGCAAACCCATGACCACATTCCGCTCAGCACTGGAGTAAAACCCCCATTCATCGGCATCAGCATGGTACAATTCCCCAGGGACACCTGTCACGTAAATGAACCGCGGTGGCGGTGGTGGCAGCGGAGTGCAGTATGTACCCTTTGGAGGCGGTGGGGGCAGTGGTGGCGGAGGAGGCGGCGGCTGTTGGGCACAAGGGTTCACGCAAGGGCATGTTCCACACTTAATTTCAGTATTAATTTTTTGTACCTGGGGCGCCAATTTTTTATCAAGCTTCATTGACGAAGTGGCATTGATTGGATTTGCAAATGAAATTAACAAGATAAGCATGATCATAACATGAGCTTTAGAGCTCCATTCATGCATTATGACCATTTCTTGTGGTGGTAGAGAGAGAGAGAGAGAGTGCTTTACATGAAGACTATATCACTAGAAGGAGAGAGGACTTAGATGAAGTTATAAGCGGAAGAGGGTCAGTTGGGGTTATGACTTATGAGGGTGAATATATACTGGTGTTATTTTGCCTTAAACGTTGGGTGAATGGGGCATTTGGGCACAGTAATGTAGAAAGCAAGAGGTCATCTGGTAACGCACAGATGAGTGGTGAGAGGGACTTGTTCTCTATGAGAGACTTGTTCAATGGGCTATGCTTTATTTTTGAAAACGAATGGCATGTGGGTGTTGTAAATGTGAAGGACCCTACGTCATTTAAATGTGGCATCATTTACCCATTTATAAAAGCCAACTGGGTAGGAATTTATAATTCATCATATGGTCGAACAGTGTGTCACGAATTTGAAAGAAAATTCTGCGAATCTACTAAAGCGATGGACGTCATAAGTTTCTCAATAAAATAGCTAATTCCTGTTAGCAATCATATTACTTTATGCTCTGGCCGGACTGTAAACTTGCAGGACCAAACATATAAAATTAACTCTTTAAAATCTTGATTGTTGGGGTAACGGCGGCTTAACTGTTAAGAATTATGCTTTTGTATTCTTCAACAAAGAAATTGCTTGCTGCACTTCACAAAAAGTGCAAGCCTGGAGTTATTCTTCCACTTCTGATTTAATTGGCTTTCAATTATTGAACCGAATAAGATAAGAACTTAGGCATCTTTCATGCATCACATGATTTATATAAAATATGCTGCATTAAAATAGAGTTAAGAGGGACGGCTTTAATCTCTCCTCTTCCTTTAAATTTATATGTTAATTACTTATGGTTGGATGGATATATAGTTAAATTGGATATCCATTTGTAACATTTTGCCAATTAATTAATAATTGGATGATATCTGTTAAAGTTAAACTGATAAATTATTATATTATCTTTAAAAAAATAATACATTGAGAAAAAAGATTTTCGAGTAACCAAAATAAGTAAAAAGAATGAATGTTTATCTTTGTTGTTAACCATGATCCTCTTCATTTAAGAATCGAGGATCATCTCTAACTTACAAAATTTTTATTTAATGATGTGACATTAAATCTTACCATAACCTTGATTACATTTCAATTTTCAAATGAAAAAAATCGTGATTTTTTACCGTAACGAGAATCTCGACCACTAAAAACATTTTACAAACTACTGCATCAACCCAAAAGTTTATTACGCTTTAACAGTGAAATGTGATGATAAAACTGATTTAAAGATAGAGTGAATTAAGTTCTTAGAATGGAACAAAATTGAGAGTTGATTCCAAAAGCACATTTGGGCCAGCTCTAATATAGATATATATATGGATAAAAAGCATTTTAGCAAAACAGAAGCGAATCACATACCCTGGCAAAAGATGAAGAAATAAGTACTTTCGTTTACCTTTTCTTTCAAAGCAATGAACCATTCTTTTAGATAAAGGAATTAATACCCATCAACAGCCATCTATATATGCGGTGTTAGATTTATCACTGCAATAATGTTATATGATTTTTTTCTTAACTGGGCACATGGCTATTTTATTTTCGTATTTTTTGTCTTTGTTACCTAAGCACATGGTTGAACAGTATTTATGCAATCTTGTGCTTATGGATTCGAGGTCATCTTTAAAAGATAACTGTCACAAAATATATATATTTGCATAGAAAAAATAATACAGACTATAGTTTAGTGAGAAGGGTAAAAGGGTCTTAGAAGAAATAAAAAGGACAAAAAGTTAGGAATTAGGAGTCCCCATGCTCATTGATGGGTGACTGAGAGGCATCAAGCTCCGTTTTGCGACTCTCCCAGTTCCACCACCGACTCAGTTAGAAACATAGTTTTTAAAAATGGGGTGCGACCGGAGCGAAATCAGTGAAAAACGGATAAAGATGCGATTGTTGGGATGAATCTGTTTTTGAACGTTCGTTTTTTATTCCGGGGTGACCCGGGTCATACGCCCAGTAATATATATTTTTTGTTACTTCTGTTTCTCAAAACGACCTAAAGAAGCATGGACCTTACCACTGAGTTAATACTGTCGATTTGATATTATTACATTTCATAAATATATAATACATGTTATCTAGTTTAATAATAATTACAAACTATTTAATTAATCAATTACAAATTACAACAATATAAAAATATAAGTTATACTTCATATAATTTATATATAAATATATATTAATATTTATAAAATTTTAATTATTAGATTATAGAGAGTTAGTAAAGTATTAAACTTTGATAAAAATTAATTAATTAATTAATTGCAAATTAAATTATTTTTATTTTACTATTCTAATTAATTAATTAATATTATTTTATTAAAATTTCAAAACGTCTCAAAAAATTCAAAAGACTTACCAGGATTTTCAATCTTTTAGGTTAGAATTTTAAATTTTCAACATTTTGATTGGACATCATTACTAATGGAACCACTATATTGAAGGACCATAGTATAAATTGATGGATACATATGCAACAAACGATAGCATACTTCTAATATCATATGTGATTAAAATTTTCATCAAATTGTTTGATATTTGTGTAAGAATATTTTGATAAATATTCAATCATAAGTCTTAAGTTAGTAAAATTTATTGATAATTAATTAATTTTTATTATTTCAATTTTTTAGTATTTTTATAATTTAATTAATATTGTTTTATTCAAAATGCCCCAACGCCTCGGGGCTTACGCCTCGCCTCATTGAGGCAAAACACCTCGCCCAACGCCCTCGCATCTGAAAACACTGATTAGAAATACGTATTTCTTTTAACATCTTCCTTTCTGTGAATGTTAGGGAATATTTTGATTGTGTTTTTCAAAACTGTTTTTACCTTTTAAGAATTAAAAATAATTTTTAAAAACTTAAAAATATATTTAGAAAACAGTTTTTAAATTTTATTTTCTAAAATAATTTTTAAAAAATCAGTTTTAAAAAACTGTTTTTTTTTTTTTTTTGAAAACCTCAAATTGGTGTTTTCTGATATAATTTTAAAAAATAACCCTAAAATAAGTGTTTACTTTTCTGTTTCATTTTTTTCTATAGTATATAAAAATATTTAAAATAAAATAATATTAAAATTTTTTAAGTATTTAATAAATATGAGAAATAAAATTAATATAAATTTTAAATTTAAACTCAAAACTAAAAATAATTACAATGTGTATCAAAACAATTTTCAAAATAAGATTATCTAAACAACATTTCATTACTTTTTGTTTTGGAAACAGTTTTCAAGTTACGGTTATCCAAAAATGTTTTCTTCAAAAAAATATTTTATTTTCAAAAATAGTTACCTAAACATACCCTTAATTTCTTAAAAATAAATGAAATTTATCAAACCTTCCTTCCGGTGAATATTAATTTCTTAAAAATAAACAAAATTAATCAGACACGCCCAGTGGGACTCGAACCCACAATCGCCTGATTAGAAGTCAGACGCCTTATCCATTAGGCCATGGGCGCCACTTTTGTTTGCAAATTGCCTTTTTATCATGGTATCATATAACGAACAGATCCCAGACCACACAAAGAAAAAGAAAAAGACACCGATACGTCGTCTTACCATTTAATTATGAAAAATATAAAACAATAATAGCAGAATTTTTGACACGTGAATTATTTATTTTAAAATTGAAAAAGTTTATGGAATAATTTATGTTTTACTGTTATTTAAAAAAATATTTATGTTTTTGAAAAATGAATTTGTTTCAAAAAATTATTTTCACTATTTGATTAATCATAAACTATTTTAAATATCATTTTATAAAAAGGTAAATTATAGGTTATTTCTATATTTTTGTTTTTATTACAATTTAATCCATTAGCTTGCATTTCATACAACTCACCCCAAAATCAGTTATTGTTGTTAAATTACGTCCGTAGAAACATCTAAATGTTGATGTTGCATTTTCAACGGCAAATGCTCTTGATTAAGTGGTCATGTTCTAAGCACATGGTATTTAATTTGTCATCTTCTATTTTCACTTTTGTATTATACCAACTAATGCTTTTGGACTTTAAAAAAAAAAAAAAACAATTGTTGCTACGAGAAAAAATAGTTGTCGTAGGATAAACAAAAGGTATTCATTAGACCTATTCAATCTATAAATGATATTTGAATTGGGTTTTTCATATTATAAGGCAATTTTTTTTTTCATAAATGTGATTTTTGTGTTTATTTTCTTAACTTTTTTTCCTTTAAATTAGTTATGCATGAAATCTATTTGATAAAATGTCTAAATGTAGGTAAGCATGTCTTCACGTACATCAAACTTTGGTGAAATAGCTTTATAAATTCAATGGTGAAATAACTCTAAAACCCAATTGTTAAAAGCATTTGCAAAAGAAAAACAATTAAAATCAAACTCAAAGTAATTAAGAAATAAACAATTAATAAAACAAAAAAAAAATCATCTTTTATTATTGATATATCATGAAATATATGTTTTGTTTTATCTGGAGTGCTACTTTCCATGTTTGAAATTCACCAATATATAAAAGTAATTTACACATTTTTATTGTAAAGAAACGAACGTATGATGTCAACGATTAAATTGTTCGAACTGCATACTAATAGAATGAGTTATAAATGGAAATAAAATATAAAAATAAATTTGTAATTTAACCTTTTATAAATCATAAATTGCTTTCATTATTATGTGATGAGAACTCAAGATCAACTATTCAGTTGTAATAAATTGTAAAGTAAAGCCTACAATACATATAAATTTTGATTATAAAATGATTTTCATCACATCCTAAAATTTAAGAAGTCCAAATTTATGTGCAAAAACAATGTATTGCAAAAACTTTACTTCATATTTTTTTTACTGCAGTGGAGTTGATCCCAAAGAAACCTTAGTTTGAAATTGAAGCGACATCCACTGCATGTTGTCATTCTATCATTTCCTAAAAAGTAGAGGTTGCAATAGTTCGTGCTGCACCGGCACACGGCCCACACAAAGCAACTCACTGTGCTTTCGTATCGTGCCCCCTTCTCTTTCGTGTCGTGCTAATTTTTTTAAGAATATGAGCCGGCCACGACCCAAGGCTCGCATGGTTATTGGGCCATGTCGTGTCGACCCATAGACCTCATAAGTATATATTGACTTTTTTGTTGGAAATAGTAATAAAAAACTTGTAAATATTGAATTGAATACTTATAATTGCATAGAAAAACAATCTTTTTATTAATGAAGTTAAATATTACAAATAACTTAAAAATTGAACAAAAACAACAATATAAACAAATAACTTAAAAATTACAAGTTCTAAATATCTTCCAAATAAATAACTTACAGAAAAAACATATAAAATAAACAAAAAAATAAAATGACTTACAAATAAGTGAAATATAAAAAACAACTTAAAAATTTTAAAAATTAAAAAATTAAAAAGATAAAAATTATTTTTATTATTATTTAATTTTTCACCGTTTATACTCCTGCGGTGAAGGAGTTACAAATTTTTTTTCATTCTTGATTTCTTCAATCGTCATTCGATCCACTATATTGATCTTTTTTTAATATATTACTTGTACGACTTTTTGCATTAACCCAATCCTTTGTGCATACTAGCATTTACAACATTTCCAGTAATAATCTTGATCGCCGTTAATCCAAAATTTTAGAATATGTTCTAATGCTATGGTAGATACTGAAACAGTTAGTAGATGAACGTGCCATAATGCTAAGAATAGGATAAAAATGTTCATTTTTCTTCCACCATCGTAAAACATCAAATTTATAACCATCTAATTCTTCTTGACTCATCATTCTAGTAACATTAAATTGTATGTAATTTTAAATTTCATTAAATGTTACGGTGTTATAGATCATGCCTTGTATTGTGTCGGACTGTAACTCGTTCCATGAGTCTCAAAATTAAGCCCAACACAGCCTTATCCGCATAGACCATGCCAAGCACAACAAGCTATGTGGCTATGTGGGCCATGCTAGGCCGTGTCGACCCGTCCATTGCCACCACTACTAAAAAGGAAAATAGAAGAGAAAACAAGTAGCCTTGACCCATTAATTTTTCTGCCCATAATCTTACTAAACGGACCATTTCTTGTAATTTTTATGGGCCTGCCTCCATCACCCAAAAATGTATAAAAAGGAATACGATAATGAACAAAGAATTCTCTAGAGATGTACGTTTGTCGAAAAAGATTACGGCCATCAACCCAGGATCAGGTAAGGAGCCCTTCCCAAGCCCAGGTTTTCCATTATAGCAAGCCTATAGTCCAATTTTTGCACACATACTTTGTCTTTGCACTTTGTTTTTTTGACTTAATAGCAAAATTTCCTCCCTCTAACTTTAGGGATAGGGGTTATGTAAGCAGATTGCCCTCCTAACTGTTCTAATAACCTTTAACAGCTCTATCTGTTCTGATCTCACAATTGGTAATTTTGAAGTCGGTTGGGAAGTCTTCTAGCTCTAGTTCTCCAGATGCTACTACCTTTATGTCCATCTTCTTCACAGTCTTGTAGTCCTTCTTTTCCTGTTGCTGTCCCTTCCCTCTCTTGGCTGTACTCTACTTGTTCCTTGCTTCCTCTGTTACTATCATAATTTCACTCTTTTTTCTTTTGCTTTACACCAGTAACATAATTTGAGAGGTTAAGACAAAAACATAAATACTGAATCATCACGTAAACACGTGTTCATCAAACCCATATGCTTACAACAAGTGTGCGGCTACGTAGTACCATATAAAGACAATGCGAACACGTGTTCATCAAACCCGTATGCTTACAACACGTGTGCGGCTACCTAGTACCTTAAAAAGAAAATGCAAACACGTGTTCATCAAACCCGCTTACAACACGTTTGCGGCTTACTCCTCAACTTGAGTGCAACGTGTCAGCTAACACACATCTCCCAAGATAAAGGTTAAATCTGATCTCAAATCCTAAAGGACCTAAACCGCACCTTTAAAACCAAATCCACACCAACCAATACAAGATCCACGGTGCTACGTATAATTCGCTTCCTAAGCTGCACAGAGCAACTCACCCTTTTCCTCTCAATCTTATTCCAATAATTTTCTCGCAGAACAATCACGTTTTCTTTTGCTTAATTTCCTTTTGTTGTAGCAAAACCTTTCTGTATTACAAATTACAAATAGAGTTTAGAAAAATGACAGTTGGTATTCCAATATGTTTCCAATGTGGGACGGGTAGTAACCCATGCCGGTGCAAGGTGGTTGGACCCACTCTCGGGTTCTTGGCTTTCGTTGCGGCGGCGATTGTGGAGTGGCCGGTGGGGGCTTTGGTCTATTGCTTCAAGCACGTGAAGGGTCGCCGTATCATGGGCCATCCAGCCTCAGTTGTGTATCCCAAGGTTACTAACGCAATTCCCATTTGATTTTCCGCTGGAACTTTATGCAGTAAGTTTTTTCCTTGTGTTTTGTTTTTAATCTACTAGTCTACTACTTATGATAATAAAAATTATGTATCTCAATGTGTGGTAGTACTGTATTAATAAAATTGTGCTTTTGCTTGAGCAATAGAGAATGATTTTATCTTTTGTCTCTTTTGTTTCTATTCTTCTTTTCTCTGCTCCTTTGGCTAAGGATTTGTTTCACCTCAATATTCAAATCTTGTAGACTAAGGTAGTGTTTATTTTTTGAAGTAACAAATAATGAATATAGTGAATAGTGTTTAGATTGAGGGAGTTGGACTAGTAACATATAGATTAGATTTACCTCCAGAGTTAAAAGCAATTACATAATATGTTTCGTGTTTCACTTTTGAGAAAGTACTTACACGATGAATCTCATTGTGTCTCGAATCAGGCGATAGAACTTCAGGAAGATTTGACTTTTATGCAAGTATCGGTCAAAATTCTAGACAGAAAGGAACAAGTCTTGTGCAATAAAGTCATTCTTTTGATTCAAATATTATGGCGGAACAAAGATGTCAAAGAAGTCACTTGGGAGCATGAAGCAAGAATGAAGAAAGAATGTCCCTAACTCTTTCATGAATTAGGTAAGGAAATTTCGAGGACGAAATTTTTGTAAGGTGAGTAGGATTGTAATGCACATATTCGTAAAAAATAGTAAAGAAGTAATTTAATAAATATGACATGGAGTTAAAATAATATATATGTGAAATATTTAATTTTATAAAACAATTCTAAAAAAAACGGACGCGCAGTGGTGTAAAAAAAAAGAATAAAAAGGTTGCAGCGTGTAACACCTAGAAGTCCAGGTGTTGCATCAAAGCCATTGACACTAATCAATTTGTGGGCAGTAGCAAAACAGTGGAAAGTGGTGAACAGTGCCACGAAATTTTATTATTTATATTGAATTGTTTAATTAGTATTGCCGAATGTTGTTTAGTTTTCTTCAATCTCAAATCTAAAGTACTATATTTCTTTAAACACTTGGGGACTGAAAGAGTAAAATTTTGAAGGGGTTTACGGGAGAATTTTAAAGAGAATCACGGGAAGCTCAAAGAGAAACAGAAGGCAATAATGTGAAATTTATTTTTGAAATTTAGCATACATGAAATTTCACGGAATTCAAAGTGAAAATTTTCAAAAGGTGTGAATTATGAAAGAATTGAAGAATAAATTAGAATTTAATATGAATATTATGTCAGGTGTTAACGATCAGCAACTGGGAAAAGTTGCTGATAAGAGCAGGAAAGGCAAAGAGGCGATTCACGGGTAGCTTTAAGTGCTACATGGTGAGTGAGATTTATTTTAAGTAATCAAGATAAATATGAAATATATGGTGACAATATTAGAATAAATTATTAACTTATGCTTTGGTGGTAGATGAAAAATTGGTTGATAGGTATGATAGGAATAATGGATGTGTAGAAATTATTATATGAGAAGTAATATTATTAGAATAATGAGTCGATTTAATATTAAAGGTAATAAATGAAATTCTTGACGAGTTATGGTTGATAAATTGATGTGATATATGAAGAGAAGAAATTAGTGAAATTGATCAAATAATAATTTGAGAAAAGGTAGGGTAGCTAAATTAAATGTCTGAATACATGCTTGTTTTTGTATTATTGTTCATATGCATATTTTATATCCTTGTTCATATGCATATGCATGAAATAAAATAACCGGGAAGGGGTCGGTCTAAATGAAATAAAAGAACCGAGAAGGCAATCGGTGTAAGATAAAAACATGTCGACATGTGGGAAGACGTTTCTTAATAATAATTTATGTATTGCATCTATTTTAAATATTGATTTTATTACTAGAATGCTGAAGTGTTGTTTTGTTATTGTAAATTTATTTATAGATGAATGAATCTCACAAAGAGACAGTTATGGTGAGAAAAAAACATTGAAGTATGATATGATAAGAACTATCTAAATGGTAGATTATATGCTGTGAACCTCATAACGAGGTAATTATGAGATAATTGATAGTCTTAAGGTGAATAAATATATAAGAAGAAGAGATTGATAGAGAATAAGACTTATGATATGTGTAGTGACAGTAAAATGTTATTATCAAATTATATGAGATATAAATGATTAAATATTAAAAAACTATTTATACAAATACTTCTAGTAATTTTAATTCACTGAGCTTGTGAAGCTCATCCCTCAATGTTAAATGATTTCAGGCAACAGTTATGACAGATAGTTGGTGAGCTGAGATTCAGACGGATTTATTATCTATAAGCCACGTGGTCCATATCCTCGGAATAATGACAAAAAAAATATTTATAAATATTCATGCATATTATGTTGTATACAATGTTTAAGTTGAGATCTGAATGATGTATCTCTCCTGTTAAGGGTTGAGGTTTGATGCAATTAATTGCAGTTGATAAATTTTTTATTGTTGCATATATGTTTTGTGCTGTGATTTTCAAAATGTAATGACATTGTCTCGGGGGTGGCCGACCCATGAGTCTCATAGGCATATAATTGACTTTTTGTTGTTGGAAATAGTAATAAAAAAACTTGTAAATATTGAATTGAATACTAATAATTGTATAGAAAAACAATCTTTTTATTGATGAAATTAAATATTACAAATAACTTAGAAATTTAACCAAAACAACCGCATAAACAAATAATTTAAAAATTACAAGTTCCAAATATCTTCCAATTAAATAACTTACAAAAACAACATATAAAATAACCAAATAAGTTAAAATACAAAAAAAAAATGACTTATAGATGAAATATAAAAAACAACTTAGAAATTTTAAAAATCAGAAAGATAAAAATTATTACTATTATTATTTAGCTTTTCATCGTTTATGCTCTTGCGGGGAAGGAGTTACAAACTTTTTTTTTCATTCTTGATATCTTCCATCGTTACTCGATTCTCTATATTAATCTTTCTTTAATATATTGCTTGTACGACCTTTTGCATCAAGCTAATCTTTTGTACATACTAGCATTTGCAACATTTTCGGTAATAGTCTTGATCGCAATTCATCCAAAATTTTAGAACCTTCACTAAAAGTTTGTTCTGATGCTATGGTAGACACTGAAACAGTTAGTAGTTGAACGTGCCATTATGCTAAGAATAGGGTAATAATGGTTATGTTTCCTCTATTATCATAAAATATCAAATTTATCACCATCTAATTTTTCTTGACTCATCATTCTAGTGGTATCAAATTGTATGTAATTTTGAATTTCATTAGATGTTATGAGTTATGTCTCGTATTGTGTCGAGTCGTAGCTCGTGCTGTGAGTCTTAAATGCTAGGCCCAGCACAACCCTATCCATTTGGATCGTGTCAAGCACGGTACACCATGTGGCTGTGTGAGCCATGCCAACATAGCTTAGTTTGTTTCAGGTTGTGCTAACCCGTCCATTGCCACCCCTACTAAAAAGGAAAATAGAAGAGAAAACAAGTAGCCTTGACCTATTAATTTTTTTGCCCATAATCTTACTAAACGGGCCATTTCTTTTAATTTTTATGGGCCTGTCTCCATCACCCTAAAATGTATAAAAATGAGTACGATAATGAACAAAGAATTCCCTAGAGATGTACGTTTGTCGAAGAAGATTAGGGCCATTAACCCAGGATAAGGTAATGAGCCCTTCCCAAGCCCAGGTTTTCCATTATAGCAATCCTAAAGTCTAATTTTTGCACACATGCTTTGTCTTTGCACTTTGTTTTTTTGACTTAGTTGTAAAATCTCCTTTAACTTTAAGGTTAGGGTTATGTAAGCATATTGCCCTTTTAATTTTTAAAAAAGATAATTTAATCCATAGTTTTATTGATGCAATTTAAACCATTGTTTTGATTCCGGTTGAATTCGGATCAAAATATTCTCAAAGCCCTTAATTTATTTGATAACTTGACACGTCAAAAATAAAAACAGGCACGTGTAAAAGCAAAACTCGAACCAAGGTGAAATTAAAATTCAAAATTCAAACAAAAACTCCAAATTCAACCAATACTAAAACTCAAAATAAATAAAAAAAACATGGGAATTGGGTTAGAATGGAGGTACTTATTGATTAGAAAGGTTGGTGGAGGAGATGGCGGTGATAGTGAATGAGACGCGATTGCCTGAAGTTTTGCTTTCATTTATTTTCTTAAAAACTCAAGACATGTTTTATCAAATAAATTAAGATCTTTGAGAATGTTTTGATCAAAATTCGATCGAAATTGATGGAGCCCACAAAACCCTCCTCCAATAGGGCATCAACACGTGGAATCGAACACCAGCAATTAGACCATGACAAGTGTCAATCTTTCTCAGCCTGGTCGAGCACACGTGGAATGGGCAGCTCACGCAATCGCCACGCCAAAGCATGGTGTAGCGACCTAACCCTTCTGTAACACGCGACCCCTGACACACGCCATCTACTGATCACGTAATTAAAGCCTAAACTCTAAATGCAGAGACGATATGGGCAAGGCCATACCTCCCCACGTGGGTAATACGTACTCAGGGGACTATAAAAAGACGAAGGTATGGAATTCATTGGACATTCACACTTATCTATTTGTACTTAAACCGCTTTAAGATTAATCCCTCGGCCTCGACCTACCTTAATTTCTCGTTCTAACTTAAATATCGGAGCACCCTTGGAGGTTTCCCCCTCCCCTCATTCCGAGGGTTTTTAGTTCACTTCTGTTACTTGTGCATGGCTAAGGCCACGTCAACACCATGTCACGTCAGCAACAACGGTTTTTGGCATCAACAGATTGGCGTCGTCTGTGGGAAACCACAATCTCTCTCTATAGCCAAAGCGAAGAAGTATAAAAGAACTCATCTGTTGCAATGCCACCTAGAAGCAACTCAAGAAAGATCGACAAGGAAGCCCCAACAACGTGCTTTGCTCCCGTTCGGGGCAGCACCCGCAGCCAGCAATCTAGACACAGATTCCCTGCAATCCCCAAGCATGCAACCCTTGGATCAAGCAGGTGGCCTCCTGTCAGAGAGCAGCGCCCTCATATCTCCAGAACCAACTCTCCTGATTACGAGAAAACGGCTGCACATCCTCATGCCCCTGTAACTCAAGCCCAATTCCAAAAGCTTTCCCGGATGTTTGTCGACTTGGCAGCCCAAGTTCGAGGGGGAGGTCAGCAACTTGCCTTTTCTCCTCACCAAGCTTTCTAGCAAGCAAAGTCATCCGACAGAGATGATCCAACCTATGATCAGTCTCTTACCGAGCCCTCGCTGCGTTGTAGTCGGTCCAAGGAGAGCTCTTCTTCGAAAAACAACTTCAACTTAGACGGTTCGAAGAAACGGAAGAAAAAATAGACTTGGCCTTGAAAAACAAAAACCTCAGTATCTTGGATGAGCTTAGTATCCAGGATCCCCTATTCACAGAAGATGTTCTCGAGACCCCACTATTCCTCAACTTCAGAATGCCACGGGTCATAATGTACGACGGTTCAGGGGACCCCCTAGACCATTTGCAGCATTACAAGACGACCATGATGTTACATCGACATTCCGACCCTATCATGTGCCGTGCCTTCCCTTTGACTCTTGAGAAGGTCGCAGCCACTTGCTATTCACGTCTGAGGCCAGGGAGAATCAGCAGTTTCAGAGATCTCAGTTATGCCTTTGCTTCGCACTTCCTAAGCATCAAAGGACCAAAGAAGATCTCGGAAAGCCTGTTTAACATTATCCAACATCGGGGAGAGAGGCTTCGGGCCTACATATCCAGGTTCAACACAGTCGCCTAGGAAATCCCAGACCTTGACCCAAATGTTCAGATGATGGCTTTCAAGAATGGGTTGAGGTCCGGGATCTTCAGCTCCAAGCTCACCCGGCACCCGCCCAAGGACATAAACGAGATCTTAGCCCAAGCAGAGAAGTATATGCTGGCAGAAGATGACCAGGTATTCATGAGAGAAAGAGAAAGAGAAACAGAGAAAAAGAGAAAGGACATCAATCCACAGAGAGAGGCAGCCAAAAGACCTCACCAAGACAAGAGTTACAAGCCCCACCCTCAGTTCAACGGTTTCACTCCCTTCAACGCATTAATGACCAATGTCCTCGTGCAACTTTAAGACAAGTCAGTCCTCTAATGGTCACCCAGGACGCCGTACCTCGACGGGGATCAAAGGCAATTGTTGAAAATCACCTTGACAAGATGCCCAGGTGGTGATCTTCCAAACACCTAAGTCTAGAATGACTTGTAGAAAGAAATACAACAATCAAACACAGGAACAGAAAATCAAAGAAAGAAAGAAGACAAACAATTTGTTATCGAGGTTCGGCAATGTGCCTACGTCCCCGTGAGTTCCTCCGAACTCTCTGCACTAAATCAAATGGTTTTTACAAGTTACAAAAATCCCCTTCAAGAAATCAAGTTCTTGAAGAAACCAAAAAGAGAAGCAAGGAAGAAGATAAGAACTTACAATGCTCTCTATCTAATCTAGACTCTCTCTTCTTTACAACCAGCCTCACTACAAGAGTCTCTCTTGTGTTTATATCTCTCACAAAATTCTCTCTTGTATTGTTTACAATTGATCTCACAATGTGACAATGTATTCTCTCTATTATGTTGTATGAAAAATGAGGCTTGAGAACTCCTTTTATAGCCTTTCACTTCTTGGACATTCTTGTGAGTCAATCTCCTCCCTTTGATCATGATCTCCTTTAAATCTTAACCCTTTTATCATTCTCCAAGTGGTGTTGTGCATTTTGGTGTTGCGCACACACACTTAAGAAGGTCCGAAAGCATGCTGCCTATATGTGCAGCAGTGTGCCCGGGCGGTGCATCGCTGGACGTGTGCGCTACGGCACTGGTGCGCACCTGATGGTTTGCATGCTGGGCAGTGTGGTGCTGGGCGTGCGCACTGCGCCCTGACCTGATGCTGCTCCTTTCTACTGCTGTGCGCACACTCTTCTGCCTATGTGCAGAAGTGCGCACACTAGTGCGCATGGCCTTCCCTTGCTCCAAATTGATGCACACACATGTGTGCAGTCTTCTAACTTACCGAAATTTAATCCTCCACCCTTGGTTTAGACTTTAACCATTTTTGAACCATGGTTAGACCTGTGCAAACCTTAGATAAATACCAATAATCTCTACCTTTGTCTAAGTGTTCAAAAAACCTGAACCATTGTGTAGAGACCTTTGGGATCCAAACTTATCTTAAGTCATCAATTAACCAAATCTAATACTAATTAATTCAAGGCAATTATCGAACTTACGTAGCGGTAGAACTTTAGTACCTAAGTCCGCAGGATTTTCTTCCGTGGCGACCTTGTCCACATGGATACATCATTTCGTAACATTTTCCCGAATGAAATGATACCGAACATCCATATACTTTGTCCTCTCATGGAACACTGGATTTTTACATAAGTGCAAGACACTTTGACTATCCGAAAATACCACAACCTGCTCATCCAGTACCTTCAACTCTTTAAACAAACCTTTTGCACTACATAGCTTCCTTAATGGTCTCCGTAGCTGCTATGTACTCAGCCTCGGTCGTTGAGAGTGCTACTATTGGCTGCCATTGAGCCTTCCAATACCTCAGCAACCACTTCATCCCAAGCCAATACTTTTTTCCGCGACTACTCACAAATCTGCTGAGAACACCTATTGCCCAAGAAACTCTTAACCGGTTTCTCTCCTTTTCTTGGATTCTACACATCCCAAGGATCTTTTGTGTAAGGCTGAGATCCTTCCTCTCAAACTCCTCATTGAGTTGAGATGTAAACCTTTCCAACCTCTTACTGCTGTTCTGAGCCAACAATCCATTAATGACATAGATGAGGATACACACCATCTTTTCCACCTTGTGTCTAGGTGAGAAAGTTTATGTGAAATCTATGTCTTCTCTTCTTGTGAACCCATTCGCCACCAGCCTAGCCTTGTTCCGGACATCATCTCCTAGAGGGTACCTTTCTTTGATCTTGTGAGTGCACTTACATTCCACAACTTTCTGCTTTCCTGGAATTTTCACCAATTCCCAGAAGTTGTTTTTCCTCAAAGAATCCATTTCTTCCTCCACTGCCACTTTGACGAATCTTTACACTCCATGGCATCCGTGTAAGTTTCTGGTTCAACCTCTCCTTCTATTCAAGGAGCTGCTACATTAGCATCCGCAAACTCATATCTCAAAGGTGGTTTAACCACCCTCCTTCCCCGGTCTCTTGTGAGCTGATAGTTATTTACTGCATCAACCTCTTCTTGTTCAGCATTTTCTTGAGTTTCTTGAGCTTGTCCTTCATCCAAGGGCTCTACCTGGTCCGAACCTTTTTGCCTCCGTTTTTTTACCTGAACCGAGTTCTCCTTTATGCGATGCTCCACAACTTCCGGACTGGTTTGCTCATTAGCCTCTACAGGGTTAGTTTTCTCTAAGTAGGGAAATAATAATTTATTAAAGATAACATCCCTACTTATGATCAGTTTCATGCCCTTCTTTTCTAAAGACCACAACCTATATCCCATCACTATGTCCTATAAATACACATTTTTTAGATCTAGGGTCAAGTTTATCCTCCTTTTGATGTGCATATGCTGCACACCCAAAAGTCCTAAAGTTGTTTAATTCAGAGGGCTTTTCACTCCACATCTCCATGGGAGTCTTGAGCTTTAAAGCTCTATAGGGTGATCTATTTATTAAGTATGCAGCTGTAGCCATAGCTTCTCTCCAAAAATATTTTGGTAACTTGGATCCTATTAACATGCACTTAACCTTCTCCATAAGGGTTCTATTCATTCTTTCAGCAACTCCATTTTACTGGGGTGTTTTAACAACCGTCATATGCCTTAAAATGCCATTTAATTCACAAAATTTATCAAAATTATTATTGCAAAATTCTAAGCCATTATCGGTTTGTAAAGCCTTAGCTACTCTACCCGTTTGAGTTTCCAGCAACTTCTTCCACACAACAAATTTATTCAAGGCATCAGATTTATTCCTAAGCAAATAAACCCATACTCTTCTTGAGAAATCATCAATTAAAGACAGAAAGTAAAAGTTACCTCCCTGTGTTGGTGTCCTAGCTGGTCCCTAAAGGTCCGAATGAATATAGTCAAGAATCCCTTTGGACTTGTGCACTCCGGTGTTGAAACTGACCCGATGTTGCTTCCCAATAATGCAACTCTCACAGAAATCTAGTTTTTCTACTTTGTCACCACCAAGTAGACCTTCTTTGCTAAGCACTTGCAGACCCTTTTCGCTCATGTGTCCCAAGTGAGTGTGCCAAAAAGCTGCTTTATCCATCTCAGCCATCAAGCTTGCTGCTTGATCATTGATTTCTGTCTCTCCGATCATCTCATATAGTCCATCGTTTCTTACTACCTTGATCATTACCAAAGATCCCTTAGCCACCTTGATCTTTCCTCCCTCTATCTTGCATATGTACCCCATGGATTATAGCTGCCCCAATGAGATCAAATTCTTCCTCAAATCCGAGAGATACCTCACATTTTTCAGCAGCCTTGTCATTCCATCAAACATCCTCACCTGGATGTCTCCTATGCCTCTCATTTGGTAAGAAATATCATTCCCCAAGAAAACTCTTTCATCATTGGTTTCCTTGAAATTCTTGAACTAACTCCGGTGAGGGCACATGTGATGAGTGCACCCGGTATCCAAGATCCATTTCCCGCTGTCTTCTTGCCCCTTACTCACACCCAAGCACACAATAAGAACATCATCATCTTGCTGTTCTGTTTTGGCAACCAAAGCCTCTCCATTCTTGGTATGGCTTCCTCCTCTATCCCTTGTCATCTTCTTGCAATCTTTCTTGACATGACCCTCTTTATGGCAGTAGTAGCAACTCTTTCCTCCAAATCTTGGTTTGGAATGCATTCTCCCATGGCTTTCTCCTCTACCTTTGTCCCGGTAGTAGCCATGCATGCTGCTGTGCACTCTCCCATGGCTCTCTCATCTACCTCTGTCCCGGTAGTAGCTATGGTTATTGCCATACCGAGTTGTTGGCCTTCTTTTAAAGAACAGACCTTTTACCACTTGATGCACTCCTTATCTTGGCACCAAGATTTTCTTGCAACTCTTTCTTAGGATCAAATTTAAAGGCAAAGATTCATTTACGAAGATACCTCTTATCCGGAAAAGTCTTGGCAAGAAACAACTCATCTAGTTTCTTCCATATTGCAGCTGGATCTTCCGAGTCTCTGCACTCCCTTGTGATATTATCCGACATGTGCAAAAAAATGGTGTTGTAAGCCATCTTCTTCATCTCGGTCCACTAGTCCTCCGTGACACTTGCTGGAAAAGCATCATCTTCTCTAATAGTCAAGTCCACTTTCTGTTGCATTAGAATAGCCTTGATCTTCTGGTTCCAAAAGGCAAAGTCTCCCTTTCAACAAACTTCTCAACACAGAAATTTGAAGCCATCTTTTGCAGACAAGATCCCAGATTTATGCACTTCCCACAAATGCTTTCTTTAACCTCAAGAACACAGATCGAAGATGGATCTTAACACCGTTCTTGAATCAACCTTCAAGAATACGACCGGATCTTGATCTTTACACCGTTCTTGAATCACCCAAGAAGTTGATCTTTGAATCTAGGAGTCTTGGCTTCGTCACCTTCTTGTTCTTGCTCTGATACCCAGCTGTGCAGCTCTGATACCACTGACCAAAGCTCTGATACCACTATTGAAAATCACCTTGACAAGATGCTCAGGTGGTGATCTTCCAAACACCCAAGTCTAGAATGACTTGTAGAAAGAAATATAGCAATTGAACACAAGAATAGAAAATCAAAGAAAAAAAGAAGACAAGCAATTTGTTATCGAGGTTCGGCAATGTATCTACTTCCCTGTGAGTTCCTCTGAACTCTCTACACTAAATCAAATGGTTTTTACAAGTTACAACAATCTCCTTCAAGAAATCAAGTTCTTGAAGAAACCAAAAAGAGAAGTAAGGAAGAAGATAAGAACTTACAATGCTCTCTATCTAATCTAGACTCTCTCTTCTTTACAACCAGCCTCACTACAAGAGTCCCTCTTATGTTTATGTCTCACACATAATTCTCTCTTGTATTGTTTACAATTAATCTCACAATGTCACAATGTATTCTCTCTATTGTTTTGTATGAAAAATGAGGCTTGAGAACTCCTTTTATAGCCTTTCACTTCTTGGACATTCTTGTGAGTCAGTCTCCTCCCTTTGATCATGATCTCCTTTAAATCTTAGCTCTTTATCATTCTTCAAGTCGTGCTGTGCGTTTTCGTGTTGCGCACACACACTTAAAAAGATCTGAAAGCATGCTGCCTATGTGTGCAGCAATGTACCTAGGCGGTGCGGCGCTGGTGTGCACTTGATGGTGTGCATGCTGGGCGGTGCAGCACTGCGCCCTGACCTGATGCTGCTCCCTTTTGCTGCTGTGCGCACACTTTTCTGCTTGTGTGCAGAAGTGCGCACACTAGTGCGCATGGCCTTCTCTTGCTCCAAATTGATGCACACACATGTGTGCAGTATTCTAACTTCCTAATCTTTACAAGTCATTCTAGAATTGGGTATTTGGAAGATCACCACCTGGGTATCTTGTCAAGGTGATTTCCAAAAGTGGTATCAGAGCCAGACGAGCTTTGGACAGCCAGGTGTCAGAGCAAGAACAAGAAGGTGACGGGGTCAAGACTCCAAGAATCAAATATCAACTTCTTGGGTGATTCAAGAATGGAGTAAAGATCAAGATCAAATCGTGTTCTTGAGGGTGACTCAAGAATGATGTTAAGATCTATCTTCGATGGTGTTCTTGAGGTTTAGAAGAAAGCATTTGTGGGTGCATAAATTTGTGATCTTGTCCGTAAAGATGGCTTTAAATTTCTGTGTCAAGAAGTTTGATGGAAAAGAAGATTTTTCCCTATGGAAGCGGAAGATCAAGGCTATTCTTATGCAACAGAAAGTGGACTTCGCTATTAAAGAAGATAATGCTTTTCCAGCAAGTATCACGGAGGACCAACGGATTGAGATAAAGAAGATGGCATACAGCACCATTTTCTTGCAAATGTCGGATAGTGTCACAACGGAGTGCGGAGACTCGGAAGATCCTGCTGTCATATAGAAGAAACTAGTGTCACAAGGGAGTGCGGAGACTCAGAAGATCCTGTTGTCATATGGAAGAAACTATATGAGTTATTTCTTACCAAAACTCTCCCTAATAAGATTTATCTTCTTAAAAGAATCTTTGCTTTTAAAATGAATCCTAGTAAAGAGGTGCAAGATAATTTTGATGTGTTTAATAAGCTAGTTCAAGATTTGAATAGCTGTAACATTACATTCTCGGATAAACAATTGGTTGTCATTTTGTTAAATTCTCTTCTCGATTGTTTTGATAATTTGATTAATGCTATTGAGTATAGAAGAGATACTTTAATCAAGGAGATTATGATCAATGCCATAAAAGCACATGATTTCAAAGCCAAGATGAGGGAGACATCAAGTGGAGAAGGGCTGTTCATTAGAGGAAGGCCAGCAACTCAGAATTTTAGTAGCACTCATGGCAACTACCGAAAGAAATCAAGAGGTAGAGGGCAGAGCCATGGGAGATCTTATTCCAAATCAAGATTTGAAGGAAATAGATGCTTCTATTGCAACAAGGAGGGCCATTTCAAGAAAGATTGCAAGAAGAAGATGTGGAATGAGAGAAGAAGCCATACCAACAATGGAGAGGCTTTGGTTGCCAAAGGAGAACAACAAGATGATGTTCTTGTTGTGTGCTCAAATATGAGCAAGAGGCAAGGCAATGAGAAATAGATTCTGGATTCCGAGTGCACTTATCACATGTGCCCTCACAAGGAATGGTTCAAGAATTTCAAGGAAATCAATGATGGAAGGGTTTTCTTGGGGAATGACAATTCTTGCCAAGTGAGGGGGATAGGAGACATCCAGTTGAGGATGTTTGATGGAGTCACAAGGCTGCTGCGGAATGTGAGGTATCTTTCGGATTTAAAGAGGAATTTGATCTCATTAGTGCAGCTGGATTCCATGGGCTACACATGCAAAGTAGAAGGAGGAAAGATCAAGGTGGCCAAGGAATCTTTGATAGTGATCAAGACAACAATAAAGGATGGACTTTATGAGATGATCGGAGAGACAAAAATTAATAATCAAGCAACAAGACTCACATGGAGATGTGGAGTGGAAAACCTCCTGAGTTGAGCAACCTTAGGACTTTTGGGTGTGTTGCATTTGCACATCAAAAGGATGATAAACTCTACACAAGTTCTAAAAAATGTGTATTTTTAGGGTATGATGATTGGGTTAAGAGATACAGGTTGTGGTCCTTAGAACCTAAAGGAATGAAACTTATTATAAGTAGGGATGTTATTTTTAATGAATTGTTTTTTCCCTCCTTGGAGAAAACTAACCCTGTAGGGGCTAGTGAGCAAACCAGTCCAGAATTTGTGGAGCATCGCATCAAGGAGAATTCGGTTTAGGTAGAGCAAAGAAGGTAAGATGATTCGGACCAGGTAGAGCCCATTGATGAAGGTCAAGCTTAGGGCAATCAAGAGGAGGCTGAACTAGAAAAGATTGATGCAGCAAGTCAGAATGACTACCAACTCACAAGGGACCGGGAAAGGAGGGTGGTTAGACCACCTTTGAGATATGGGTTTGCGGATGCTAATGTAACAGCTCTTTGGACAGAAAAAGGAATGGTTGAACCAGAAACTTACATGGATGTCATGGAGTGTAAGGATTCATCAAAGTAGCAGCTAATTATGGAGGAAGAAATAGATTCTTTGAGGAATAACAACTCTTGGGAACTGGTGCCCCAACCAGAAAAACAGAGAGTTGTGGATTGTAGATGGATCTATAAGATCAAAAAAAAGGAATACTCCAGGAGATGAAGTCCGGTATAAAGCTAGGCTGGTGGTTAAATGGTTCACACAAAAAGAAGGCATAAAGTTCACCGAAATCTTCTCACCGGTTGTGAAGTACAAGACGATACGGACAGTATTGGCAATGGTGGTCCAATTTGATTGGGAAATTGAGCAAACGGATGTGAAGACAACGTTCTTACATGGAGGGCTTGCTAAGACCATCTACATGAGGCAACCTGAAGGCTATGAGGAAGGAAGGCAGAGAGAGTTGGTGTGCAAATTGAAGAAATCTTTCTATGGCCTGAAGCAATCACCTCGGCATTGGA
Organism: Bretschneidera sinensis; assembly: GCA_023935145.1. Lineage (NCBI taxonomy): Eukaryota > Viridiplantae > Streptophyta > Magnoliopsida > Brassicales > Akaniaceae > Bretschneidera > Bretschneidera sinensis. The sequence goes on from CM043697.1 coordinate 25,933,325, forward strand.
ATAAGAGGTTTGATTCATTTGTAATCAGCTTGGGTTTCATGAGGAGCTACTATGATTCGTGCTTGTACTACAAAGGGCAGAAGGTTAAGGAAGTGGTGATCATCCTCATCTATGTTGATGATATGTTGTTGGTTGGGAGCAACATGGAGAGGATAAGAAAATTGAAGGCTCAACTCAGTGAGGAGTTTGAGATGAAAGATCTTGGCCTTGCACAGAAGATCCTTGGGATGTGTATCATCCGGGAAAAGGAGAGAAACAGATTAAAGATCTCTCAAACTTCCTACATAGAGAAGATTATATCTAAGTTCTCTATGCAAGATAGCAAACCAGTGAAGGTTCCCCTTGCTAGTCATTTTAAGTTCTCCAGCGATCAATGTTCGAGATCGGAGGCAGAGAAGAAGGAAATGGAAAAGGTCCCCTACTCTAGTGCGGTTGGCTCAGTTATGTTTACCATGGTGAGCACTAGACCTGATATTGCTCATGCAATAAGTGTTCTCAGCAAGTTTATGAGTAATTCCGAAAATGAGCATTGGCTTGGGATGAAGTGGTTGCTGAGGTACTTGAAGGGAAGCCCAGAAGTGGGGCTGATTTATGAGAAGATGGGTAAGTTCATCTGTCTTGGGGGTTATGCAGATTTGGACTATGGAGCAGACTGGGATAAAAAAAGATCGATTACCTCCTACCTCTTTAACTTAAACGGATGTTGTGTAAGTTGGAAGGCTCAGTTGCAGCCTGTGGTAGCACTCTCAACAACCGAGGCTGAGTACAAAGCAACAACGGAAGCTATAAATGAGGCTATGTGGTGCAAAGGGTTGTTGGAAGAGTTGAATGTACTAGAGTAGAAGGTTGTGGTGTATTCGGATAGTCAAAGTGCATTGCACTTGTGTAAGAACCCGGTGTTCCATGAGAGGACAAAGCACCTGGATGTTAGGTATCATTTCGTTCGGGAAAATGTTACGGAATGATGCATTCATGTGGAGAAGGTAGCCACGGAGGAAAATCCTGTAGATTTAGGCACCAAGGTTCTACCTCTAAGTAAGTTCAATCATTGTCTTTGACTACTTAGGATTAGAGTCGGTTGATTGATGACTCAAGATGAGTTTGGATCCTGAGTTCTCTGCACAATGGTTCGGGTTTGAATGATTAGACAAAGGTAGAGATTGTTGGAGTTTGTCTAAGATTTAAACGGAAAAATGAAGGAAGAAAAATCAGCATGTTTAGCAAGGGGTGCACACCAGTGTGCACAGCAGCCCAGCCTTGTCCAGGCCATGACGCCCAGCAAGGAGGAGGCCTGGAGGAAGAAGTAGGCCGCGGCGCTGCCTCTCCCAGGCCGCGACGCCTAGAGAGGCAGCAAGTGTGCCCAGCTTTAGGCCGCGATGCCAAGCACACTAATGCACACATGATGGTTCATAAGACATGTTTAAAATGTACAGCTTGACTAAGGAATGATCAAAGCCATGGTTGATTGGTCATCAAGATCTAAGGGTGAAAAATGACACTCAAGATTGATTAAGAAGTTGGTGCACTATATAAAGGGTCACCTAGCTTCATTCTCATTAACATCATTATATTATAAGATTACAAAAGACACATTGTGACATACAGGTGATCAGTATACAAGAGATACAAGAGAGAATTGTGTGAGAGTGCAAAGACACAAAATACAAGAGAGACACATTGTAGAGAGGCTGGTTGTAAAGATAGAGTAGCATAGATTTGATAGAGAGCTTTTGTAATAGTTTTTATCATCTTTCTTTTCTTCTTGGTTTCTTCAAGAACTTGAGCTTCTTGGAGAAGGGCTGCTGTGATTATAAAAGAACCATTGATTTAGTGCAGAGAGTTCAAAGGAACTCATGGGGACATAAGCTATTGTCGAACCTCGATAACAAATCACTTACCTTCTTTCTTTCTTTGATTTCTGTTCCTGTTTTCGATTCCTAATCCTTACAAGTCATTCTAGACTTGGGTGTTTGGAAGATCACCACCTATGTATCTTGTCAAGGTGATTTTCAACATATCTTCCTATTGAGAAGATGACTTATTTTCTCGTAATAGCTACACGAAAACTCCGATCGTACTTTCAGGCGCACACGATCAACCTCCTGACCGATTAGCCTCTAAGACAGATCCTACATAACCCAAGTGTATCCAGGAGAATGGTAAAGTGGGCGGTAGAGCTGGGGGAATTCGATATCCAATACCACCCACGGAAGGCAATAAAGGGCCAAGCCTTGGCCGACTTCATAATCGAGACAACCCTATCCACAGATCCAGGCGAAGCAATGGAAACAGAATTCGATAAATCGCCTCTTAGGTGGACCCTCTATGTGGATGGATCTTCAAATGGGGCAAGAAGTGGAGCAGGACTCATCCTCCGTAGCCTAGAAAGCTTCACAGTTGAGTATGCCTTGGGATTTGAATTTAAGACTTCCAACAATGAGGCAAAGCACAAAGCCCTACTAGCTGGCTTAAGATTGGCCAAAGCACTGGCTGCCAAGGCACTAGAAGTGTTCAGCGACTCCCAACTGTTAGTAAGTCAAGTGATGGGGGAATTCGAGGCCTGAGGAGAGAAACTCGCTCGATATCTCCAAAAGGTGAAAGAGCTCGCCGCACAATTCAAGGCTTTCTAAATAGCTCAAATTCCGCAAACTGAAAACTCTGAAGCAGATGGTCTAGCCAGCTTGGCCTCCTCTCACCACCTGGAAACAACCCAAGCTGTCTACCTAGAAACCCTTTCCGCTCTTAGCATATACGAAGCTCCGGTCCTGCCAGTAGAAGGGAAACAAACATGGATAGACTCGATCTTTCGATATCTGAGGGATGGAGAAGTCCTCGAACAGAAGGGTGAAGCAAGAAAATTGATCTCCCACGCATCCCGATACACAATTATAGACGGACAACTATATAAAAGGGCTCTAACTATGTCTTACTTGAGGTGCCTCAATTCTACCGAGGTCGAATATACCCTTCGAGAAGTCCACGAAGGAATATGTGGGAATCACCTGGGAGCTCGAGCGCTCACCTTCAAGATTATTCGCCAATGGTATTATTGGCCCAAAATGAAAGAGGATGCAACCAATCTGGTCAAGAAATGCAAAAACTGTCAACAGTACTCTCTAGTGTCGCGCCAACCTGCTAACCCCTCACCTTGATCACTAGTCCACTTCTCTTTGCTATGTGGGGGATGGACATCCTAGGCCCGTTCACTGCGACAACTGGACAAAAGAAGCACCTCATTGTGGCCATCAACTATTTCACCAAATGGGTTGAGGCAGAACAACTAACCAGCATCACGGATCACCAAACCTGAAACTTCGTTTGAAAATCGATTGTATGTCGATTCGGCATTCCTTGGGTGTTGATCACCGATAACGGAAAGCAATTCGATAGCTCTTGGTTTAAAACATTCTATGAAGACCTCCACATCGAGCATCAATTCTCATCCGTTGGATATTCGCAGGACAATGGTCAGGCCGAAGTTACCAACAGGACCTTACTCTAAGGAATCAAGAAAAGACTTGACGAAGAGGATAGACGATGGGCTGACCAGCTCCCCAATGTTTTTTGGGCTTATCGAACGACTGCACGAACGCCAACGGGAGAAACTTCGTTTTTCATGATGTACGGGTTGGAAGCCATCATCCCAGTTGAAATTAAGATCCCATCAATGCGAGTGCAATCTTTTGAACCAAGTAACAATGAAGAAGGCTTACGAATGAACGCGGACTTAGTTGACGAAGCCCAGGACAGAGCCCAAATTCATTTAGCTGCGTACCAACAAAGAACAACTCGATATTACAACTCCCGAGTTCGAAACCGAAACTTCAAACTCCATGATCTCGTCCTACGAAAAAGTGAAGTGTCTCATTTTGGCACACGGGAAAGCTCATTCCAAATTGGGAAGGCCCATACAGAATCCGAAGAGTTTGTTGGATGGGCACTTTTGAGCTCGAAGAATTAGATGGCAAGCCAGTACCTCGTACTTGGAATGTGGAGAACCTCCGCAAATTCTATCAGTAAAGTGAAATGTAAAGTAAAGAATTAGTAAAGTTCAAAATTCAAAAATTTTCGAAATTTCATTAAGTCAAGAATAGAGGTACAAAATTAGGCACTATCGGCCTTGGATACAAAAGACAAAAAGAAATTTTATCCTAAGAAGCAGGGGCTTCATGGGCCTCGACCTCGCCCTCGCCCCCTGCAACCTCCCCGACCTCAGCAACTTCTTGGGCCTCACCCCGAGCAACCTCCTGGACGCCGACTGTAGCGATGTCCTCTGCGTCCCCATCAGTAGCAGCAACACTCGATTCCCCTGAGAAGGTCCCAAGGTCATGGCCAAAAAAATTGACCTTCGGATAGAGGAATTCAGCCTTCCTCCTAGCCTCATTGAAGCCCGTCAAGAACTAAGCCCCAGCCTCATCCAGCAAGGCCTCCTCCCTTTCGGCGGCCTTGGCAACCATCCGCTCTCTCTCGGCGGCCTTGGCAACCATCTCGGTCCTCAGCAGCGTGTTCTCCTTCCTTAGAGCGTCCTCAGCCTTGCTCCGGTGATCCCTCTCAAAATAAGCATCCTCCTTGGCCTTTTCGACCGCCTCTAGAGAGGAGGACAGGGCCCGAACTAGGTCTCAGGTCTCTTCCAGCTTGAGCTCGGTTCTCGCTAAGTTCTTGACCATATCAGCACTTCGCCTAGCAAAGATCCCACCAAGAACTCCAGCTTGAAACAAAGGTATTATTAAAAGAAAAGCACAAAAATTTAAGAACCAGGACGAAGGAAAGAAACCATACTTGGGAGAGAGCAGTCTCTGTGGCCGAGCAAAGCACCTCGAAGGGCTTCGCCGAGATCTCCAACATATCACGAGAAGGGATCCCCATGATAAGGTGTTTGCGAGCAACCTTCGAATGTGCGAACACATAATCATCCACCCTCAGCGCCCACAGCGGCGTGAAGGTGGCAGCTACCCTAGGCCTCTCCCTAGATGAAGACAATCTCGGGGGAAAAGTGGATGCGGTAAGATCTGCCTTCTCTTCAGGAACTGGAGGCCTCGAAGGGCTCTCCACTACAATGGGCACCGGGGTTGAGGCTCGAGCTTTCTTCTTCTGCTTCTGTCCGGAGCTGTCCGTCTCCGCAACCCTCTTCTTTTCTCGGGCCATACATTTTGTCCTCTCCCTCGCCAGGGCAGTTGTCTCCATCTCTGCACAAACAACGAGCATTAATGACTTGGAATAAAAAATCAAAATTACTATAAACTAAAAGATTAAGGGATACCGTGCTCGAGGTTCGATGGGAAGCGGGGAGGGCAGAGGCCGCGCTTGTGGAGATCTTCGTTATCTCTAAGCACCTCGATATCCAAGGGCACGGCCAGCATGGCCTTCAACATCTCCTACTCTCGGTGTAGGAGGTGCGGCCTTTTGCACTTACCAATACACTCCAAGCTCCAATTGAGGGATATCAAAGCTCCCAGCACTCCGAATGAAAAGGAAAGCCCCCTTCCACCTCTTTATGGAAGAAAGCTTATTCTTTAAAACCCTCTTCCGCCTCATCGAGCTTACAATGACCCACCCCAAATGACTAAGCCAGGCTAGCTGGAAGTGGTCTTTGAACATGTTAATGTTCATTACCCCTCTCACCTCTTGGCACATGACGATGAATGCCAAGATCAGCTGGATTGAGTTGGGCACCAGCTGACTCAGCGCGATACCAAAGTATTTGAGCACCGAATAGAAGAATGGGTGGAAAGAAAACCTAAGCCCGACCTTCAGCTGTTGTTCGTAAACACACAGCTCGTAAGGCACCTGGCACGGGAGGGAATCACAAGCCCTTTTCCCTCCTTCTAGTGCCCTTATGTGCTACTCCATGGGGATTCTATACTTAATCCTCAACCCCACGAGTTCAGCCTCATTCACCACACTAGAGATGGAGTTCGCTTCGAACATCCACTCCTCCCTCTCAGTATCTATGGCGTCATCCTTAATGATCATTGACACCCGGACATCCTCCTCTCCAGATGACCCTCCATCCTCACTCTCCTTACCATCTCCTCTCCTCAGGATGTAAGGCACAAGGGCCAGAGCCCCATCAAGCAAGGCAACCTCCAGAGAAGAGGCTTCATCGCTGAAGGAAACACCTATTGCTTCCTTCAACTCCCTCGACAGATCCCCACTAATGTCACTCTCATCAAACATTCTACTCACTAAGAAAACTTTTGGAGTGACTCTTAAGAAGATCAAGCGCTTTCAAACTTTTTCCTGCAAATCTTATGCTCTCAAAACCTCTCAAAATACAAGTGAAGGGTGAAATGAGGAGGGATACTCTTTCTATAGAGGCTCTGGCAGTAGAAACGATGAGCATTAACTCAGCTCTTCAAACGAAATGATGCACCCTTTGTTGTCACCCAGACGCCATTTCTATACCCCAAGGTGCCAACTGTCATCAAAACACACCCTTTACTATGCCCAATGCATCGCCATTTAATGACAGCCGCCATTATTTATTGCGCCTTTAAAAAATGAATCTATGGGCCCAAAACAAAGATGAACCTATGGGCCCAAGGCAAAGAGGAACCTATAAGGCCCGAGCATAAGGTGGAAGGAAACCCATGAGCTTATCAGATTTCTCCAAGTCTGAGCGTATGAGCTGCTTTGCATACACTCGATCAGATTTCTCCAAGTCCGAGCATATGAGCTGCTTGTCGTACACTCAGCCTGATTTCTCCGAGTCCGAGTGTATGAGTTGTTTGTCATACACTCGGCCAAAATTTCTCTAAGTCCGAGCGTATGAGCTGTTTGTCAAGCGCTAGACCTGATTTCTCCAAGTCCGAGCGTACGAGCTACTTGTCATACGCTCGGCCTGATTTCTCCAAGTCCGAGCGTATAATTTGCTTGTCATACACTCGGCCTGATTCCTCCAAATCTGAGCATTTAAACTATTCCTCAAACACTCGGTCAAAATTCTCAAAGACCGAGCTTTTGAACTGTTCTTAAAACGCTCGGTCAAGATTCGCCAAGACCGAACGTTTGAACTGTTCCTCAAATGCTCGACCAAGATTCGCGAAGACCAAACGTTTGAATTGTTCCTCAAACGCTCGGCCAAACTTCGCTAAGTCCGAGCGTATAAGCTGCTTTGCATACACTCGATCAGATTTCTCCAAATCCGAGCGTTTGAACTGTTCCTCAAACGCTCGGTCGAAATTCTCCAAGACCGAACGTTTAAACTGTTCCTCAAACATTTGGCCAAACTTCGCAAAGTCCGAGCGTATGAGCTGCTCTGTATACGCTCGGTCAAATTTCTCCAAATTCGAGCGTTTGAACTGTTCCTCAAACGCTCGGTCGAAATTCTCCAAGATCGAGTGTTTGAACTGTTCCTCAAACGCTCGGTGAAGATTCACCAAGACCGAACGTTTGAACTATTCCTCAAACACTTAATCAAACTTCGCCAAGTCTGAGCGTATGAGCTGTTTTGCATACACTCGGTCGAAATTCTCCAAGACCGAACGTTTGAACTGTTCCTCAAAAACTCGGTCAAACTTCGCCAAGTCTGAGCATATGAGTTGTTTTGCATAAGTTCGGTCAGATTTCTCCAAATCCGAGCATTTGAACTGTTCTTCAAACGCTCGGTCGAAATTCTCCAAGACCGAGCATTTGAAGAACAATTCAAATGCTCGGCCAAGATTCGCCAAGACCGATCCAAGACCGAGCATTTGAATTGTTGTTCAAACGCTAGACCAAAATTCTCCAAGTCCGAGAATTTGAACTACTTGTCATACGTTTGGCCTGATTTTTCCAAGTCCGAGTGTACGAGCTGCTTATCATACACTCGGCCAAAACTTCTCCAAGTTCGAGTGTATGAGCTGTTTTGCATACACTCGGCCAGATTTCTCTAAGACCGAACATTTGAACTGTTCCTCAAACGCTCGGCCAAGATTCGCCAAGATTCTCCAAGATCAAGCTCTCATTCTATGGAAAGCAAAGTATAAAAGCAGGAGAATAGTATATGGAAAGCAAAATTTGAAATAAGGGCATTTTATTAATTTATCAAAAGGATTACAACAAAAAGCTCTAACGACCTCGAAGTACAAACAAAAGAGGACCCTAACGGCCTCAAAGTGCAAAGAAAAAACCAACAATTCTAGCCTAGGACTGGAGCTGCCTCAGCCTCTATGTCTTGAGGCACTCCTCTGTGACGAGCTTCTCTCATCTTGAGCCTGGATGTTATTCTTGCTCGTCTGGCTGCTCCCCCTCCAAAACAAGCTCCTACTCCTCCTCCTCAGACTCCAGTAGATCAAGGCCTGAGAAGTCCATCTCCGGATATATGAATTCAACCCTCCTCTTGGCTTCCATAAATCCCTTAAAGAACTGCTGACTCCCCTGCCTCTCCAGGGCCACTACCGTCCGAGCCTTGAGAGTCGGGTTTTAGAACGTCAGAACTTTCAAAAATCAGTGTGAGGACTCTCGGGAATAAGAGAACAAGGCCGAGAGCTCCCAACTCTTAAAGAAAACTAAACTTGCTTTGGGCTAAAGTGAAAATAACATAAACTTCTTTTTATAAGAAGAGAAAACACGTTCAACAAGGGCATTTAACGCAAGCACAGAAAAAGAGGAGACCTTTAAAATCCCAAGGCCACTCACACACTCCCCCAAACGGCTTTTCGCTTCCCAAAAGTAAAAAAACTCATTCCCAAGGGCTGCCATCTTTCCCGAGAAACGGTTGCTTGCATTTAATACAGGATTGACTTTCGCCACGTGTCACGACAGTAACAATTTCTCCAAAGTCGGACACCCAGATCTCCAAGGCCGAGCAGATGGATCGCCCACATTTTCTCGGCTTGGCTCTGTCAAAACACGGCACACTACCCCTTTCATTAAAGACCGTACTCTACAATACTTCCTTAAGAACATGCATGTACTCAAGGAAGTGAGGGGCCCGTGATGGAGCCCACAAAACCCTCCTCCAATAGGGTATCAACAAGTGGAATCCAACACCAGCAATTGGACCATGACAAGTGTCAATCCTCCTCAGCCTGGCTGAGCACACGTAGAACGGACAGCTCACGCAATCGCCACGCCAAAGCATGGTTTAGCGACCTAACCCCCCTGTAACACGCGACCACTGACACACGCCATCTACTGATCAGGCAATTAAGGCCTAATCTCTAAATGCAGAGACGACATAAGCAAGGCTATACCTCCTCATGTGGGCAATACCTACTTAGGGAACTATAAAAAGACGGAGATATGGAATTCACTGAACATTCACACTTATATATTTGCAATTAAGTTCTCATTCTAACTTAAGCATCAGAGCACCCTCGGAGGTCTCCTCCTCCCCCTCCTTCCAAGAATTTTTAGTTCACCTCTGTTACCTGTGCAAAACTAAGACCACATCAACACCCAAGCCACTTCAGCAACAACGGTTTTTGGCATTAACAGGAATCAAACTAAAAGCTTAACTTACTCCAAATTCATAAACTAATGGATTAGATTTTTTATTTTAAAAATGAAAGGACAATATGCCAGAGGAAGAACTTTGCAATTAAACATTTTTTTTTCTTTTTCTAATATAATTTGGTACTAACACAGCTTGCATCAATGGTACTAACACAACTCAGTCTTTGTTTCGAGTCCAAGAAGAACTCCAAAATTATTGCCGAGCAATGAAGGAAAGAAAACAGAAAACAAGTTAAAAAATAAATTGATTTCATTCTTAATTCTCAAATATTGCATTTACAATTTTATTTATAGTCTCTTGCATAATGCAAGAATCAAGACTCAGTTAATCAGTTACAGCTTACCAACTATTCTAACAACGTCCAACAGCTCTAACTGTTTTGATCTCACAGTTGGTATTCTTTTAAGTCTGTTGGAAAGTCTTCTAACTCTAGTACTCCCGATGATACTACTTTTCTGTCCTTCTTCACAGTCTTGTAGTTCTTCTTTTCCTGCTGCTGTCCATTCCCTCTCCTTGCTGTACTCTTCTTGTTCCTTGCTTCCTCTGTTACTATCATAATTTCACTCTTTTTTCTTTTGCTCTATACCAGTAACATAATTTGAGAGGTTAAGACAATAACATAAATACCGAATCATCACGTAAACACGTGTTCATCAAACCCGTTTGTTTACAACACGTGTGCAGCCACGTTAGTACCATAAAAAGAAAATGCAACCACGTGTTCATCAAACCCGTATGCTTACAACACGTGTGCGCTACGTAGTACCTTAAAAAGAAAAATGCAAACACGTGTTCATCAAACCCGCTTACAACACGTTTGCGGCTTACTTCTCAATTTGAGTGACATGTGTCATCTGACACACATCTCCCAAAATAAAGGTTGAATCTGATCTCAAATCCTAAGACCTAAACGGACGCTTTAAAACCAAATCCACACCAACCAATTCAAAATCCACGGTACTACGTATAATTCGTTTCCTAAGCTTCACAGAACAACTCACCCTTTTCCTCTCAATCTTTTTCCAATAATTTTCTTGAAGAACAATCACGTTTTCTTTTGCTTAATTTCCTTTTGTTGTAGCAAAACCTTTTTGTATTACAAATTGCAAATAGAGTTTAGAAAAATGACAGCTGGTGTTCCAAAATGTTTCCAACGTGGGACGGGTAGTAACCCTTGCCGGTGCAAGGTGGTTGGACCCACTCTCGGGTTCTTGGCGTTCGCTGTGGCGGGGATTGTGGAGTGGCCGGTGGGGGCTTTGGTCTATTGCTTCAAGCACGTGAAGGGTCGCCGTATCATGGGCCATCCAGCCTCAGTTGTGTATCCCAAGGTTTCTAACGCAATTCCCATTTGATTTTCCGCTGGAACTTTATGCAGTAAGTTTTTTCCATGTGTTTCGTTTTTAATCTACTAGTCTACTACTTATGATAATAAAAATTATGTATAATAAAATTGTGCTTTTTGCTTGGTCGACAGAGGAGCATTTTATCTTTTGTCTCTTTTGTTTCTATTTTTCTTTCCTCTGCTCCTTTGGCTAAGGATTTGTTTCACCTCAATATTCCTTACCCTCATATTTCAGAAAAAATCTTGTAGACGAAGGTAGTGTTTATTTTTTGAAGTAACAGATGCTGAATACTGCCTACTCAAAACACTTGTAATTGTACAGTTTTTTAAGCTAAAAATTAAAATTCACAGGACGTACAACTCCTAATTAACAACATATGAGGAGTATGACAAAATCAAAGATTTTCTCTGCATTACTATTAACACTGAAACCCCAAAAGGAAGATGACTAATGACCAGAGCCTTTCCTTCTACGTCCTGGAGCCAAGGTATGCATTTCCTCCCCTACTAGTACTCGAACTTACGCGACTCTTGCTAGCTTTGAAACTGAATTAGCTACTCTTTTCAATCTAAGCCCATCAATAGGCTCTTGATCATCATTTGTGTTTTTGCTTCGAAAATCTCTACAAAATGAAACTTTGGTCTGAAGCGTAAAATCAAACTTAAAATGGTTACCCATGTAGCTTGATTTAAAGGGAATCAACATCCAGGTAAGAAAAAGAAAAGTTTAGATAATTGCAAAACAAAAAACTAACTCATGTACCTAAAGTTCATCTGACTCGATGAACAAGCCAACTATCATTCATATCAACCATTGCTATTGCTAAGACTGAATTCTTGAATTACTCCCGTTTAGTTTTGAATTGAAATGTCATCTTTCTGTTCTTGAAAAATTCTCCTTTTATGAACATATTGGCAGTTTGATCAATTAAACAGGATTAACATCTTATTCGATTAAAATCTATTCATTACGCTATGAAGTGAGAAGTCGGCCATTTTCTGTAGATTTTTCTTCAGATATACTTCTGGCCTCTTGCCTTATTGGACCATCTATAGGCAGATACGCTGAAGATACTAGCCACCGAGTATTCCATAACATTAAAATAAGTTTAACCAAAATCTGCAACATACTTTGTTAGACCTTTTTTTTATGACAGCATTTTTAGACATAACTTGCTATACAATCAAACTAATCACTTGATCCAAGTGGGTATTTGGAATCAAACTTTTAATTGAATTCAAATTCAAAAGCTCGGTGAAGGCCATGTTCAAATTGGGTTTTCATGAAAGAACATATTTTTCCTCATGTTTTGTCTGCCTTAAAAGATCTCCCATGCTAGATTTGGATATTTCTAATAGGAATACTTATGATAAAGGAAACGTTGAGAATAATTAAAGTACAAAAATTCCTTAATGCCCCAATAATATCCCGACTTGGAATAATTTGAATCCTATTTCTTCTCTCCTTCAAATTTCTCCAGCCCACAAAAATGGCTTAAATTTTATTCTTGATGATTACAAAGGGAGGGGTATTAGATTCAATATTATCGACGAATAATAACTTTTCACTATAAAATGCAACTGATCACGCAGGTAAGTAACATATACATAAAGATACCATCATATCAGTTTTCAAAGCTTATTAGTGATCTGAAAAAGAAAAAGAAAAAACATAAGGAAAAGTAACAAAAAAATGTTTCACAGAAGCCCTAAACACCATGCCAAGCACCGCCGTCTTACTTGGAAAACCTCAAATGAGTATTATACAACAAAAGAAGCATTACCAATGCCAAATCATCAACAGAACTGTCAAAGTGACAGTCATCAACAATGGGTACGAGGATCGTGTTCTTGAGGATGAAAGGATCGTGTCCTTCATAAGGGTAGTAAGATTTAGAAATGGATGTCCCCTAACCAAGGGACACACCTTAACAGAGAGACATGGTTTATGACCCTTCACTGGAAAAAGGTTCCAGTCATGAAAGTCATGAGGTCCTACACTCTCATGCACACAACCATATAATTTAGGCCAGCAAATTAAACACAAAGTATACAAATAATCCAAGATAGAGGTTATATACCCTAACACCATTATGGTCATTAACCTATGCAATTAGGCCTCATTATAACTATACATTTATAATTTTTTTTGAATTAATATAGAATGATTTATGATTTAGCAGCTATAGCTAGCTTAGCTACAAGGGCTATAAAAGACTAGTTCTTGAATTGTTACTGCAATTAGACATGTAATTAATATACAAATTAACAAAATCCTTTTCTTATCAAATTAACCCACAAAGTTCCAATAGAAACTAAAATAAAGCAAAACCCACTTAAGTTTTGATTTGATACAGAAACACAGAAAAATGACACCATAATCAGACCAAATTAAAGAAATTTTGCACCACTCATTACCAATGAAGAGGGGAAAAACAAAAAGAAAATGGCACCGTATCAGACCAAATTAAAAATAATTCAAATTCAAAATTTTAAAATTTAATAAATTCTGGTATTATAGAGTAAAAATTGAACCATAACATCATGGATGCACACAAAATAAATCAAAATCCATCGGATTTACAACCGCAATGCAACATCCACGCACAGATTTAAGAACATATACATCAGCACACATTTGAACCTGAATAAACATACGTTTGACTATCTGAAATTGAAATTAGAAATTGAGATGAAACTATGGTCTTTTTCAAGCATTTTATATTAAAAAAAAGTATAATTTCACTTCAATTCCAATTTCAAATTTCAATTTTAGACAACCAAACACAGTGATAATAAATTTGGACAACACAGAGAGAATAACTGATAGTAAAACATATGAATGCTTTAATTTCTTGTGTATTAGTGATCTTATTAACGTTGTTTGATACATGTTTTAAATGTAACTTAAAAAATAAAAAAAAAAACCTTAACAAGGATATTTTTTTTACGTTAAATTATACTTAAAGCATATACCAAAGGACGCCATTGATGGTTCAATCTTATTTTGTAGTCTTCACTTGTGCTTAATTGGTCAAACTGAAACTTCAGGGATGTTTGGACGAGAAGAGAGTAATAAGAGGGAGTAGAAGGGGATAGAAGCCAGAGAGTAAAGAATAAAGAGGTGGAGTGTGTATTATATACCTTTATCTTGTTTGAAATTTTTTTAATTGAGTTGAAAAAGTATTGTTGGAATTTTCATATAAAGGTGGACTTATATTATTTGTGTATTTTGGGCTTTGACCAAAAAAAAAAAAAAACATGCAAGTAATTGGTCTATTGGTAAGACTTAAAGATATGTCATTTAAAGTGAATTGGTTAGTGGAGTCATAGTAGCCCATTAAGGTTTTGATGAGCAACTCTTTTGGGATACTATATAAAGATACTATATAAAAGTTTATGACTAGATCTCCTCTTATTTCAGATATAATTATACAATACTTCTCTCTCATCAAGAAGCCAATTAACAAGAGAAAAAAGGAAAGGACAAATCAAGTATATTTTTCTTTGAAATCGAAAAATATGTATGTTTATTTGAAATAGAAAACTTTAAGAATCTATTCGTTGAAAACGAAAAGTTTCATGTGTATAAATATGTATGTTTGTATAGATTCGAATTTATTGAAGAATTTTTTTTTTGTTCCACTTGTATGTATTGTTTGGTTGCATCTTGAGTCAGAGTGCTCAATGCTGAAATGTAATGGATCTATTCTAAGTATGATCCACTCGGGAAGAATCGTTACAAGGCTTGACCTAATTTTTAAATTTTAATGGGTTTGAGATTTTTAAACCATAGTAAGCTTTGTTTTTGGTCATTTAGGTAAGAAAGGTTTGGGTTGGTTTGGTTTGGTTTACGATTTTTAAATATCAATTATATTTATATTTAAAAAATACAGATATCAATAAATGTTTAATGGTTTAAAATAAGTACAACAAATATTTATTTTTTTAATGATAAACCCAATTTGAGTTATAATTAACAATTTTTAATATTAACTTCACATATTTAATTATTTATAAGCTTCTTATTGATAGAGAAAATATAATAATAAAGTTCAAAACTCCACCTTAGTGAATGATGTATTTATAATTTTGACTTGATAAATTGTTACTTAATATTTAGAATTAAGTTAAATACTTAAGCATAAAAATAAAAAGAATATCGAACAAAACTTATTTATATTAAATTATTTATTATCATTGACTTGCATGAGTTTTATTTAATTAAATTTAAATTAGCTACCCACCACTAGGAGCTTCATTTTATTATCAAATTGAATTAAAAAAAATCATAAAATTAAATTAAATGTCAAATATAAGTGAC
The DNA here is from genome assembly GCA_023935145.1 of Bretschneidera sinensis. NCBI lineage: Eukaryota > Viridiplantae > Streptophyta > Magnoliopsida > Brassicales > Akaniaceae > Bretschneidera > Bretschneidera sinensis. The sequence continues at coordinate 25,948,430 of CM043697.1, forward strand.
CAAGTATTAAAGTCAAACGACTTAAATTGAACATAATTTGTACCTAAATCAAAGTTAAAATAGTAAACTATATTTTAGCATGATTTTTTTTACGGGGAAAAAAATGATTTGACATGAACAATTGAACATGATGGATCAACCCGAATCCACCTGAAACTCGAGTTGACCCGATCCGAACTAACCTGAGATCCGATTGACCCAAAACCCAAATGACCTGAAACCCACATGACCCAAAACCTGATTGACTCAAAACCCAAATGACCCAACCCGAACCTGACCAACCCATTTGCCACCTCTACTGTAAACATGTAATGCTCACTAGTTTGCTTCTTTGTTGAATTGTTAGTATTGATGAGATGCCTATCAATGAACATTTTAGAAGAAGCACGTTAATAAAATATTTTTATTTTTTAAAAAAAAAATATTTGTTTTATTTAATATTAATTTTTTAATGGGTTACTCGTGGGTTTAATCGCAAAAAAAAAAAGTTGGGTTTGAGTGTGAAAATTTTAACTAATTTAAAACAGTTTTTTTCACTCGCACCCGTTTGATCCATGACGGATTACCCGCACCCGACCCAACCGTTATCCACCTCTACATTTGGCGAAAAGTTAATGTAAGGACCAAAATAAAAATAAACCTCAAAATTAATAGTTAATAATATCAATTAGGAAAATTTAATCGAAGATTAAAATAAAAAATCGGCTATATTGGAGGACTAAAAATGTAGGTTCTCCTAAATTCAAAGTTTAAAAAAAAAAAAACCCCACGAAGGTGGATATATATATATATGATGGAATTGTGGTAGCTATGACGTCAGTAAAGATGTTAAATATATAAACTTCATTAGATCAACATCAATATCATTTATTCAGAGGCTGAAAATACAGACCCAAAACAAAAGAACTAACAAAAGCAGCACAAATATATGAAGGATCATGGATTCAATTATCAAAATGTAATTTATTCACTAGAGAAAGAACAAAACGCACATCATAATTAATCAGTTAATGCATATTCCTTAATTAGGTCTTGCAATGTTGAACCCACTATGGATCCCAATCTGCTCAACAAGCTTGGCCAACTTGGCATGCTTACTGTACCAAGCTTTAATCAGCATACCCTCTTTCCTCTCTGCTTCTCCCTGCAAAGAAACCAGCTGCTCTTTGTACTCGCTCTCTATCCTCCCCACAAACGCCATCTCCTCCTCTCTCAAGCACAGTATCTTCCCCTCGATCTCCTCTACCTTCTCTTTTCTCTTCCTCCCCTTCTCCGACTCAAGCTGCTGCTCCAGTCTGCTCAGCCGCCACGTCGCGTCCTTCTTGTGCTGCAACCAGCTCTGCCTCCCCTCCTCAACCTGCTTACAGTACTGCAAAAAGGTACCCATCGCCTGACTCAGACCCGGCATGAAACGGGTCATTTCCGGGTCGGATTGGGAAAGAATCAAGCTCGCGGAGGGAGACGGCGTCGAAGTCGAAGAAGACGACGAGGTCGACGTTCCCATCTCCGCCTGACCCATCCAACCCGATCCGAGTGAGAGAATCGGGTCTGGATATGGCAATCCCATGCTGCAGCAGGGCGCGATCGGATTCAGATTGGGATTCCGATTCGGACCCAAGTTGAGATTCGTCTGGCCGACGTACGCGTTGTACAGCTTGGGTTGCACGTACTTCTCGGCGAAGGTCTCGAGGATGTGATCGTACCTCCCCTGTGCGACGGTTTCCATTGACGGAGACGGAATATTCCCTTCGACGGCTGCGGCGGTGGAGGAGGAATATTCGTTAAACTTTTTGTGATTCTGATTGTGATTGTGTTGTTGGTGGTGATGGTGGGTTTTTTGGAGTTGCTTGAGTTGCTTTTCCTTGAAAACCTCCCACCACTTGCCCAATTGCTTGGAGGTGCGGCCGTGGACTTCGTTGGCGATCTTGTTCCACTTGTTGCCGTATTTTGCCTGAAGGGAGATGACGAGAGACTGTTCCTCTGGGGTCAAGGAGCCCTTCTTGATTCCCGGTTTGAGATAATTCTTCCATCGCTCGAGGCAGGATTTGGGGTCCCGATGGAGGGGTTTTGGCATTCGTTGAGAGATGAGGTTCCACTCGTTGGGACCATATTGCTTGACGTAGGCTTTGAGGATGGCGTCTTCTTCTGTTTGCCAACGTTGACACTCCTTCATTTGATGATGATCATCATCATTATAATTATTTTGCCTCTTGGGTCTTTTTGATTTGAGATCACTAGTGATGATCGTTCATAGGAGCACTATTGTAGTTGCCATTTCATATATACGAGAGAGTGAAGGGTTTTCCTCTTTGAGCGGTATTTGGTTACAAGCAAATTAAAGGTTGATCTAATAGTTGGGGGAGGAGAGATGTTTGGAATTGCAAGAGGGATTTTTTTTTGGATTAAAATTGGAAGAGGGAATTGGAACTATAAAGTTTGATGAGAGTGAGGGCATGAGGGAAGATCCTTTAGAGGTTATTAATTGTATAGAGGTGATACAGTCCAACGGCTTTTCTGACGCGTGAGAGCACGCGCTTGATGAGAATTTTATCTTCGTTTTGTTTTGTGTTAAGGCTGGTAGGGAAGAGTAGAGTACGAATGGGTGAATATATACATGTTAGTAAACTGAAACGTAATTTGGGTTCGCGTTAAAGCTGCATTAAATGAGATTTTTCTCAGACTTGAGAGGACAATAGAGAGAGAGTACAGGAATTTGTTTCTCTGCTTGCGATGTGAGGAGGTCACGCAGTAAGAGAGAGGCTGGGGAGGTGGCAGGGAGAGAAGAGGGGGAAGAGAACAGATGGGGAGAAAGTGGGGCAGAGTTGAGTCAGAATTGGTGGACAAGACTGGACATTGAGAGAGGACCTATGCGTTTTTGTGGGTTTATAAAAACGGTAAAGATCGGGGTTATTTAAAACAGCGATCGAAACAATCATCGGTGGTCTGAGACTCAACAAACAGGGACGCCCATGTCTTGTGGATAGAGGAAGCAAAATGTGATTCAATTTAATCCGATTTAGTTTAGATTCGATTTAAAATGTATTAAAATAATATGATTGAAATTCGCTCTACCTATGACTCAAGTGATCTAAAACTCAAAGCAATTCAAAAATTCAAAATAATTCGAATCTTACACTATCAGGTTCAAAATAGTTTGAAAATATATGTTTTTTTATAAAAAAAAGCAATTAAAAATTAAAATAATAGTTAATTTAATAATTGTTAAATACAATAAATTATATGATAATTAATTAATTATTAATTTACATGTGATGATATGCATGATTCAACATTCTATTTAGATGAGTAATCTCGTTAATTTTAAATAAAAAATCGATAAGAATAATAAATTTTTCATTGTTTTTCAAGTCACAATAAAATTTTATTTTTAATTGTCTTGAAAAAATATAATGGAATGAAGTGATTATATGAAATTTAATCTCCAAAATTTGGTATAAAACATTACTAGTAAGAATAACTTTGTAAACCAGTTGTCTAAGATCATTTAAGACTGAATTTTATGATTAAGAATCATAATATTGAATATTGCATTAAAAAAAATTAAATATATTATTTAAAAATTAAGTATTGATTTATTATTAGTTAATTTTTAAGTATTTGACAGTGTAACTCTTTTAATCTATTATATATAAATAAAATATTTTTTTAATTAAGTATAAATATTTATTTTATTGATCCGGTTTGACCCGATCCGACCTGAGATTGACATGACCTAAACTCGACCCAAAGTGACCCGCAAACATGACGCGAACCTGATTGACCCGACCTAACACATTTGTCACCTCTATTTGCGGACATTTCAAAATTTTCCACTGCCTACGTTGCAATTTCTTTACCATATTTATAACAAAAAAAATCATTATTAATTGAGTTTTTTAAAATTATTAATATTACTCTAATAAATGAAAATGACTGATGATGAAATCAATGATTCTCTATCAACATTTTATAAATAAAAATGTTGATATTTAAATATTTATTTTCTACACAAAAAACAATTAATCAGTAACAATGCGATGCTGTATTAAAACGTTACTTATGATATATAGTTTTATTTTTTTTAAAAATTACTTTAGTGCGGTCTTATATTTTATTGATTCTCGGTGTTTTCATTAGGAATAACAATAGAGTGGGTTTGAAGTTAAGAATATCATTTTCGTTTCCATCTCGGTTTATAAATATACTCTTTGTCTAAGTCCCAACACTAAGTTTTTCATCAAATACTTTAAGGTACGGTTCGATTTGAAAAGCTTATCGAACTCTCGAACAGTTCGGTAAGGTATTATCGAGTTCAAACCGAACCGAGCTCGAGCTCGAACCAATATCTATTTAATATTTTTATTTATTAAAATTATACTTTGGGTTCGAGCTTGAGTACAAATGGGCAATACAAAGCTCAGGCTCAAGCTCGAGCAAGCTCGATTGTTATCGAGCGTGAGCCGAGTCGAGCTCGAGTCTTCATAAAATTTATCGAACTCGAGCTCGAGCCTAATGTTCGAGCTCGATATGAACTCAAGTATGTTTATTTAAGCTCGAGCTGAACTCGAATACCTTAGTATTCAGACTCGATTTGGTTATAATCCACCTCTACTCCACACTCACGTTATTGCCTTGTTTTGTTAACTAATACCATGTTCTGTTAACTTTCTACTAGAGAAATTAAATCGAGAATGGACCATCTTTCATAAATTGAAACTAATAATTAGATTTGCATACTTTCAAAATTATTATGCATGTAAAGGAACTAGTGTAACATACTAACATCCTCCATAATAAACTTGGGCATGTATCATATAACAATAAAGATAAAGAAACAGAATTTTAGTACAACAAAATATACATCCCAAAATATGGATAAATGAACTCGTGCTATGTTAATGTAAAATAAGTTTTTTTTTTCGCTTTACTAATAAATTTTAAAACAATTATCAATAAACCTTTAGGAAAAAAGTCAAATCTTATTGTATATTCTCAATGTTTCCATATAAACGTTCAATATGTAATCCACAAAATAAAAAAGGTGATATTATGTTGTGAGGTAAGTTTTTGCTCGATGATTTGACATGAACTGAGATTTGTGTTTAGTTTACGTGTTGTGACTCTAACACAACATTGATGGGAACTTCATCATCTCTTTAAATATTTTTATAGAAAAAATATTTTAAAATAAAAAAGTATTGTTCCGAGATTGTGTAACTCTATTCACATAATGTGTCACATCATTCTATGTTTAAGAAAATAAAAATATATATTAAAATACTGTTAAAAAATAACCATAACCATATATTTGAAATTAAAAAACCTTTTTGTCAACACAGTAAGAAGTACTCAAAAAAAAGTTATGGGTTGTGTTGGTGCCGAAAATCTGCTGCTGAGCTGGATGTCTGGAATTCCTTGGCCTGCATAGAGTAAGAGTGATGAACTAAAGAGTCACCAGAGGAAAAGAGGGTGGTGCCTCCGAGGACTCTCCGATGCCTTTGTTAGTGCAAGGTTTTGAGAAAACAAAGAGGATTATGGTATTAATGGTGATAAGTGTTCTAGTAATGAACTTGAACTGAGTTGAGATTTGCGTACCTTGGGCTTTTTATAGTGGTTCAGGGAACAAGTTGATCAAGTACTTGGGATGATGCGATCCCTGAGATCCTAGTTTTTCTTTCGAAGGTTTTGTTGCGTGCTCAGGGACGGCGCAGCCCCTGAAATCTTGCTTTCGTTTTTACGTGTGAGAAGTCTATGAGTGGTTATGACTTCGTCATCTACTCTGCTACGTGTCAGTTATTGGCGCAACCATATATCATCTAGTCATTTGAGGGGGAGTTATCCACATGTCACCTGGTTACTAGAGAGTGAATTATTTACTACATCAGAGGCCTCCCACTTCCTTAAATATATTTATGTGCTTGAGGAAGTAGAATGAAGCTTTGTGTCGTTGATCGCGTGCTTCGGCCTGTGAAGCATGGGGCCGAGCATATGAGCAGCAGTCAAAATGCTCGACCTTGGAGACAAAGGGCCAAGCATATGAGCCTCAGTCAAAATGCTCGGCCTTGGAGACATAGGACTGAGCATATGTGCAACAGTAAAAATGCTTGGTTTAGGAGACATAGGACCGTGCATATGAGCAGCAGTCAAAATGCTCAGCCATGGAGACATAGGACCGAGCATATGAGCAACAATCAAAATACTTGGCCTTGGAGACATGGGGCCGAGCATATGAGCCTTAGTCAAAATGCTTGGTCTTGGGGACATAGAGTCGAGCATACGAGCCTCAGACAAAATGCTTGGACTTGGAGACATAGGGCCGAGCACATGAGCCTCAGTCAAAATTCTCGACCTTGGATACATAGGACAGGGCATATGAGTGGCTGTCAAAGTGCTCGGTCTTGGAGACATAGGGTCGTGCATATGAGCCTCAATCAAAATACTCAGCCTTGGAGACATAGGGCCGAACATATAAGCAGCAGTCAAAATGCTCGACCTTGGAGATATAGGGGCGAACATATGGGCCTCAATCAAAATGCTCGGCCTTGGAGACATAAGACCGAGCATACGAGAAACAGTCAAAATGCTCAGCTTTGGAGACATAGGGCTGAACATATGAGTAGCAGTCAAAATGCTCGGCCTTGGAGATCTTAGGTGAGGAGTGGGCTTGCGTAGTTTCTTGGGTTCATAGAAGACTTTTTGGGCTCATGGAAGACTTTTTTAATTTGGGCTCACAGGGGGCTTTGGATGATTTCTTTTTCCTTTGGATCCATAAAAAAGGCCTTTGGACTGTTCTAGAAATCTCTGTAGAAACATTCAATGATTGAGCGTTGGGCTATTCTAGAATATTCTGTGGAGGCATTAAATGTTGGAATGTGCATTATCGATTTGGGGGGTGTAACGATGGCGCATGCCCTTGATGGCATGCCCTCAGCAGCCTTGGGGAATGTAGCGATACCTTGGTTATGCCAATCATCATGTCTTTATAGCTGGGAGTGGAGTTAATTTCCCACATTAATCATGCCCGAGCTTTTATATAAGAAATGAGTTTCCTTTCATTTCTTCACTTCACTTCATTTGCATTCAGAGAGAAATTTTAAGAGCTCTCGCAGTCAACCAGAGTTTGAGAGCCCTTGAAGTCTGCTAGAGTTTGAGAGCTTTATCGTGTGGAAGATTGAGGTGTAGAGCTTGTTTGTAGTTGGGTTTGAACTGCTCAAAGTTGTTGTGGGGATCTACCTTTGGTGAGTTTTCCCTTTCCCATTCTTATAATGTCTTTAGTAGCTAATTATCATAATAGTGGTAGTGGTAGTGAGGACAGCTAAACACTATCTAGGTAGTTGAACGAGGCTATAGGTATGGACTGAGCCTCTAGTGAGGGTGAAACCTTAGGGGGTGATTACACTTGGGAGGGGCCATGGGCAATGGTTCCCAACAAGGCTGGGGAAGAGGAAGAGAATGAGGAAGAGGATTCTTCTTTCGTGGATAAGGCGGATAACATTTTGGCTGAGCTCAGGGGGGATATAAGGGTGGAAGAGAGGGTGTAATGGTCATTTAGGGCGAACTCTATGCCAAATAAACTGGAGGTAAGGGAGCTTTAGGTCATCAGGCGTGTGTACCGAATTTCGGAAGAGTACACCTTGAGGAACGCTGTTGCTGGGGAGAGGGCTTGTGATGTCCTCCCGAGCCAAGTGTCCTTCAAGATATATGTTTATGAACAACACATGAGAGCAGGGCTTAGATTCCCACTCCATCTTTTCCTCTGCTCGGTTCTGAGTTTCTTTGATATAGTGTTGTGCTAGCTGGTGCCTAATTCTGTGTGTCTAATCATGGCGTTCATATGTGTTTGCACGGACGTGAAGGGGCTAATGAACATAAATGTTTTTAAAGCCCACTTTCAAAATAACAAGCACGGCCAGCACGAGTGGATCGTGATTAGCTCTAGAGCTAGGAAGGGGCTGTTGAAGAAGAAGCTGACCTCCATCAAGTAGTGGAAGAAAACCTTCTTCTACGTCCAGAGCGAGAAGAGTTTCAGGGTTCCATTGATTTGGAGTTTGGACCGTGCGGGGAAGTGTAAGAAGCCACACCTCCTGCACCACGAACAAGAAACACTGAAAGCTATGGCGCGCCTATTGACGTTAGCATCTTGTATGACAACAAGGAGCTGGCAAAGCGCGACCTCTACCCTCGCTGTCTTGAGGGGACTTTAGAGAGTGGTATATACTTGAAAACTCTTTCATAATTTCTTTATTTCTTGTTACTTATACTTGTGTTTTTGTTGAGCAGAGATGGAAGCCATGGCCAAAGCTAAGGAAAGGGTGAAGAAGATGGCCCTGGAGAGGAAGAGGGCTACTCAAGCTGGGAAGTAGCCTGTATAGGGCCAAGGGTCGAGGAAATGGCCGCAAGCTCCTTCTCCCGTCCCTATTGATATGGAGACCTCGAGCCCCTCCAAGCCCTCTTTTGAGTCGAGAGATATTTCTCTTGCACCTCTGCTCGAGCAGACACAACCTTCGTCCTCATCCTAAGGGTCTTTTCAGAGGCCACGGGTCTTTATGTCCAACTGGGACATAAAGACGGATGACTCCATACTTTCCTTTTGTTCTTATCCTTTATGATGGTTTGTAATTTGTAATTTGTAAACATGTTATAATTTGTAAATAGGTGCATTTCAGTGTAGACAACATTAAAATATGATCGACACGTTCAACAACATGCCCTTGCATTTTCATGTACCCAAATCTTCAAAGTTAAAGAACTGCAAATTAAAACAAATATCAGCTTCAGTTTAGTTCATTCAACATCTTGCCTTGATTATGCTCTGTTTCATCTCACCCTAACTCGGACCAGGTAGATTCTCGGTCTTGCAATTTTTAGTTTTACTCTTCTAAACGAAGTTTACTCTGCTCTTACTTTTTGGGTATGTTCTTATTTTTGTGTTTATTTATTTATTTTTTCTAATGTGAAGATTTGATATGGTGTTCTTCTACAATGGTAAATCTGAGAAAATAGCATCTGAGATGTTTGAGCAATTCATTTCTCACCTCAAATTTGCAAGAGATCAGATTTCAATAGATGGGTAATCAATTTCTCTTCGACCACCAACACATGGTGCTCCCTGGTTCACCAAGGCCACATTTGAGAGGTAATAATGCTTTCTTTAAGATTTTAGATTTTTTTTCCTTCGTCTTATTTGGTTAATTTAGAGGTTATTTATCAATATTTATGTACAAATTCAGTACAATTCCCTAATTATCATTTGTTTTGATATGTGAATTTGTTGTGTATTGCCACATTATTGTGTGTTTGGTTTGATCCAAAATGCTAAATTTATCATTAATTTGCTAAACCAATTGTCTAAGCAATTAGTTTAGGTTCTTGGGTGTTTAAGAAATTGATTAATCAACTGTTAGTGTTAGCCGAGGATTTACCGATTTAGTTTGGAATTACGGAACTAAGGAGTGTAACTGTGAATTCTTTTTCTATTTTTGGTAGATTTGTCCGGTTTGTTAGCACACCGGCAGTTCTCGAAAGATTTGTCAGTATTGAGAGGGAAATCTCCCATATCGAGCATTTAGTTAAAGCTAATGAACTGTCAAATGCTAATGGAGCATTTTGCAACGATTTGTTGTTACCATTGGGTCTTTTGCAACAACAACAATGTAGTTGTGTTGCGGTAGTATCTTATGCAAAAACACTTTTTTTGTCGTTGAAACGGCTTACATATAGCAACGACTTTCTTGTTGTCATAGAATATTATATGTGATTAATAAAACTAGTTTATAACAGCCATAAGGTTTTTAAAACGATAAACATTATTGCATTAAGATCTCTTTTTCGCAACGAAAATTAGTCGTTGCGGGACTTTTTGCTACGGAGTTTATCACGATGACTTTTGACTTTTTTCAAGAAATTTTTTTCGTTACGAAAAGTCAAATTTCTTATATCGCATCATTAAATGAGAATATTTCTTGTTACCCAACACACATTAGATAAAAAATAATCTACTCTCTCATCATCATATCAATTAAACACACCCAAAACCTCGTGATCGAATGTTTGTATAGCTCCTTGCAGGTCCTCCTTTGAAGAAGTTTTAACTCCAAATCCTAAAAAATGTACCTTGCTACTAATTGAAATGTACCATAACCATCAAACAATTGGGCTTTATAACAATTTTTTTTTCCTTTTTCAACCGTTTGCAATGGGAATCTAAGACTCGTTTTCTTAGAAGTTTTATCTTCATGTTAAAAGATACACATTATTTGAGCTTTTGAATGTTTTAACCGAGAGATTGTTAATGTGTGGAAATGGATTCTTTTTGGATTCTCTATGGTTGGTGTTTTTCATGATGAAATGGAACACCATCCCATTTAAAATTGAAATTAATCGTGATGATTGAATCACTTAAAAACATTTCTCGGATTAATAAAAAAGAAACCTGAAAGAAAAAAAAATAAGCACGAAAAACAATATCGTATAAAACCTTCTCGAAGCATGCGCCACTAAATTTTTTAGATTGTCTAGATGATTCATTTTTAACTTGATGGTAGTGTTATTTTAAGTAATAGTTGTTACAAAATTATATTAAATTTATCAAAAAAATATTGATATTTTAAAAACTTCAAAAATTTTATGAATGTATTTTAAAAGATAGATCATAATCATATTGTTGTAAAACTGAATATTTTAAAAAAAATCACAAGCTTTAAGAAAACTTTTTGCCCAACCAAAAAAATAATAACTATAAGAAATAAAAGAGGAAGATAGACACTTGTAGACACTAAAAGGTAAGATAGTCAATTTAGATTTACAGCGATAAAATTGTTGTGGCAGTAACATTTAAGACTTGGCAATGAAATAAGGCGAAAGCCGTTAAAAATAGCAGGTACCTTTGCACCGACGAGGTAAGATTTACAGAAGTACCCAAAATAAAGGGCAAATCCCAAATTGATGTTATGACTCAGATTTTCGAATGACTGATATAACACGAGTGATATAAGAAGTTTATTGCCTTTTCTGAAACAGATAAAACTTATTCGTCATTCGACTCATGGCTTAATGATGAAAAATGAAAGAGACAGAGAGAGAGAGGGTAAAAATTGATCAATCCCTTCCAGTATTTTTTTTTTATAAAAAATATCAAATCAGGTGTAAGAAAAAGAGTTTACTAAAAAGAAAAGATATGTTTGGTAACATTTTTCAGTTTTTAGTATTTGAAAAATGTTTTCGAAAATGAAAATTGAAAACAGTTTTATGATATTTTTTGAAAAAAAAACATGTTTGGATAACTGTAACTCGAAAACTGTTTTCAAAACAGAAAACAGTGAACGTTGTTTGAATAATCTTATTTTGAAAACTGTTTGGATTATACTTTCTTGTAATTGTTTTTAGTTTTCAGTTTTCGGTTTAAATTTGAATATAATATTAATTTTATTTCTCATATTTATTAAATATATTTTTAGCATACACCAAATACTTAAAATAATTAATATTATTTTATTTTTAAAATGTTAGTATTTTTTATATACCATGGATCAAACATGATCAAACTCTTTCTCTTGGCCATGTCATGTATGTTTGTTAAATAAATTCTAAAAAAATAAAATAAGAAACACAATACAACTTTCACAATTTGATAAAATGTGAACAATCAACCCATCATTCTTATTACAAAATGGTTCAATATCTAAAAGATGACAAACTTTTCTTATTCAAAATAAGTTAGTTGAGGACAATTTTAAGATGCAATATTCATTGATCAAATACAACTTTGAGAAATTGATAAAATGGAAATGAATGACCCAAAATTCTTCTTGCAAAAGAGTTTGCCTCAACTGCCCAATTTGGTTGATTTGTCATCCTCACACCTTATAAGTCAAATAATATATCAATATGTGAAATATATTCCTAAGAATAAGAAAATTATTTCCGTAACTAAAATAAAACTAAATTAAACACAAATAAGGACATTAAATTAACTAACTCTTACCGACAAATCATAACATTATTACCAAATATTCAATCAAATACCAAATCGGTCTACCCACATCTGATTGACAATAAGCTTACGAAACGCAGCCATAGCTGCTGCACACGCATCAGACAAATCAACTGTATGATTATTTGTAAATGTGCTCAACCCCCCTTCGCTTTCTACTTCATGACCTTCTGCTTTCCATTTATTAAACAATTGATCACTTTGAGAACACTAGCGTACAAAAATTATGTACGACACAAGCAGCAACAACTATATGAGGTTGTTTTGCGGGCTTGAATCTATGCATCATTTTTAAAATTGAAAAGTGCACTTTTAAGACCCCAAAGCAACATTCTATAACATTACGTAGAAATGTGTGCCTATAGTTAAATAGTTCTTTATAACCCATTGGTTGACATGTTTTACCTTGATATTCATTTAAGTGATACCGTTCACCTCTAAACGGTGGAAGAAACTCGACTATATATGGATAACCGAAATCTACCAAATAATACTCACCTATAAGTCATACAAACTCTCTTAGTACATATCAATCAATTATTATATAATATCGACTTAGTACTAAAATAGATTTACCATTAGTAGGTCAAGGAAATTGAGCATCCGATCGAGTTAAGGCGTCCAAAAAGACTCGTGAATTGTTAGTCGTACCTTCCCATCCACTATACACATATGTGAATTTCATGTCGAATGAACATACACACATCACATTTTGTGTGACAACCGATTTTCTACCTTTATAACTGGTAGCTTTTCCTGCTGGCGACCATGCACTGATGTGCGTTCCATCAATTGCACCAATGCAGTTGTGCGTTAATTAAATTGCATACGATTAGAATCAGTTTGGTATTATATATTGTATATATAAAGCTAAACTAATAAATTAACATTTAATCATAAGATATATTACTTTAAAAATGGGTAAAATATTTGATCACCTCTAATTTGTGGAGGCACCATGTTGTTATTCGATGGACAAATTATGTGCTTTGCAAACTTGTTTAATGCTTTCATCACTGTCTTAAAATATCAATTAATTGTTTCTAATGAATGTTGAAATCAATCAGCTACAACTCTATGCCCCACATTGTGTCCCACAACAAACAAGAAAATAGCCATCTTTTCCTCTATCGTGACACCCCTTGAGTCTTCTATATAATTATTTCTTCAATGTGTTACATAAGTGAATAAATATTTCCTTGTCCATGCAAAACAATTCATAAACTACTTATGAACGACCATTTAACAATTCGGTTATATATTCATGTCCACTGAGTCGTGATATTCGCATAGGTAATTTGTTCATAAATTTTTCATCATATTCAGCAAACATAGGAAGCATTAACAATGAGAGCATTTCATACTTATCTTCAGCGGACGAACTTGATGAATTAGATTGGCTACCATAATTATTGTGGTCTGAATTGTCCATTTCTTAATCTAAACAGAAAAACAAGTCATATTATGATTATCATGTAGTATAGTTTATATTCCACAAATCTAAATAGATTTAAGTTTAATTCTATTTTAAAAAAAAATTGACAACACCTCCTCTGTTTTCTATGATTTTCCAAACCTAATTAGACTTGTATACACAATTCTAATCATTCAAATCTAATTAGACCCGTATATACAATTCTAATCATTCATATTCCAACCATACAAGGAATGTCAAATACATATAATTAATCCAAACAAATAACATATCATCCATAAACTAAAAAAAACAATAAAAATATCTAAGTACAAACATAAACACACATCAAAGAACAAATAGTCTCCTTAACATGAATATAATTAAAGACCAAAGGCAATGTCTCCAACTCTCAATCAATCCTAACTAACCACACATTCTTCCTCTCCAAAGGCATTTTAATGAACGCCTCATTCAACTCATAATTATTGGTAAATTTCTCTAATGCCTTCATATATGTGTCATCATCCACATGATTTTCCATTTCATCAAAGATTTTCAAACATGCTGCCACTGAATAGTCTGCTAAACCCACCAAACTTGTTCCCTTAACACTTTTCTCTCTATACCTCTTAGCCCTAGCCAAATAGGCTTCTGTCCTTGCTTTTGTGCCATGAAACAGACAAAAATGTCACTCAATTGAGTATTTCTGGTTTCTTTTTTGTTTTTTCTTTTCATTGATTTTAGAATGCTTGGCATAACGTTCAGGCTAAGTGAGCTGAGTGCTTGGGGTTTCAAGGTCAACTGGAGTATTTGGGTCATTCGGATTAGCAAGGCCATCAACATCCATATCTATGTTCACTCCACTATTGAGAAAAGTTTCATGCAATTCATTCTCCTCATCGGAATGAGGTGGATCCTGGGTAGAAGCATAGTGAAGACTTCCTGTGGCAATTGACTTGTTAAAGATAATCCCGAACAATTTGTAGTGTTTACAACCTTGCTTACGAAATTGGGAAGCTTTCGGGTGTGGCTAAGAAAAAAAATTCAAGATATAAATGTCATTACCGATTGCTAAAATTATTCAAAGAAATTATCGTAAGATAAGTCCACCATATGAACTTTAGGGAGAAAAAAGATACTCAAATATAATTTTTCTAAGTCTCGTCTAAGGCTGTGACTGTATTACTTTCTGCATTCCAATAAAACACAGTTTGCCCAAGCAATTGACTAAACAACCGGTGTTTCATACGCAACCTTTGATATTTCTCCCTCAATTATTTCACTGTAAATAGCTTGTTGGTATTCATATTCAATTCTTTGCAAATAAAATCCCAAATCTTTCTATGAAACACACCATCTTTCATGTTTCCCTTGTTTACCTCATCAACCATGATATCGATAAAACATTTCTCTCTCTCAGAGCCCCATAAAGAAATTTCAATGCTTTCAGAAGCCATCTACATTAAAAGCGAACTTAATAGATTATTATTGTATAATAAAACTTTTATTGATAAACTAACTAGTGATGTTATTCAAAAAAGTTTTTGAAATAATTATTTTTATATTTAAAATTTTTGAATAGTAATTTAACGATAATTAACATTTAATTTTTTAATCAATTACAATTGAGTTATTCAAAATGTCAAATTGAGTGTCTAAAAGTATGTTTAACCATCTTTATTCTATCATAAATGATTCACAATTTTATAGGTTATATGAATTTCATGTTGGGCCATTCCTTGAAAATAAAAATACATCCAATTTATGATGCAAGGACTCAAACAACATGTTTCCTCCCTCCAAATTCCAAAACACCCTTTTCTACAAACCCAAAATAGATATGCATCACTCTATTATCTATCAATTAAAAGTAAGAAATGAAAAACAACCACGCTATTAGTACAACCAGACTAAAACACTCCTTCATGCACTCTAGAAACTTGAGTGCTATTCGTACAACCACATCAAATGTATTCATTCAGGCTTGTTGACCCATATTTGATTTTAATCATGACAAAACACTACTCTAATTGCACTAACAATTTTATCTAAGTGTTTAAGCGGTAAAAGCATTCAGCACCGAAACAAGATGTAAAAACTCAACGCAATTCAGACACCAAAACATGATAGAAGATCTAGAATAGGCATTAAGGTAATTGAAACAATTGTAAATCTCTTATATTCAATTACATAGCTTGATCTGTGGCTTAATTTACAAAATACTTTGACAAAACCAAAATACGAAAAGTTTCTAAGCCAAAAACTATTTTAAAAAAAGGAAAACTAAGTTGAAGGTCGACCCAGTCGATTGGTGCTTAGGACCCAGTCGACTGGTACTCTCCCTTGGCCTAAAAAGTGAAATTTTTCACTTGACCCAGTCGACTAGGTCATTGTACCAGTCGACTGGTAATTCGAAAATATGACCGTTTAAGATGTGAGACTTGAGTATTTATGCCCCAAACCTACCAAGTCAGTGTCAAACGGCCATATTGATTCAAGGCTATATAAACCCACTTCAATGAGCATTTAAAAAATAGAAAAGAACACATTCAATTCACAAGATAACTCATTAATTCTCAAAAGCTTTGAAATATTTATTTGTAGACTGAGGTTCCAACCCAAAAAGGGGGTGAATTGGGTTTTTAAAAACTTTCGCTAATTTCTTGCAAGTTTATAAAAATACTTAAATGCACAAGCATATAAACAAGTAATGTGCTTTAAGTAAAAGTTTAAGGAAGAAAAAATGCAAACTCAGTTTATAGTGGTTTGGCAATATTGGATTCGTTCCGACCCTACGTCCACTCTTTTCAAGGAACCTCCTTGAAGTGATCCACTAAAGCTTTGAGTCGTACAACTTCACGGGTGTTGTACAAACCTTGCAAACAATCCCTTTCTCTCGGAAGCTAATATCTTCCTTACGGAAGTTAATCCCTTTACAATAAATATGAGTTGCTGTAAAGTAAATGGTAGAGAGATAGCAATGAATGCTTTTACAAATGAACAATATCTCACTTTTAAATAAAAGCTTGAAAAATGTCTCAATAATAAAAAATTTCAAAGCTTTTGAGTATTAATGAGCAAACTATAAATTGAATGTGTAATCTCCTTTGTTAAAATGCTCATTGAAGTGGGTTTATATAATCTTGAATCAATATGGCGGTTAGACACTGACTTGGTAGGTTTGCTGCATTGAATGCTCAAGTTCTGCATCTTAAACGGTCATATTTTTGAAATACCAGTCGACTGGGACATGAGTCAAGTGAAAAAGTTCACTTTTAAACTGTGGGAGAGTACCAGTCGACTGGGTCCTAAGTACCAGTGGACGGGGAACTCACTGTCCCAGTTGCCAGCCGACTAGGGACATTCTGTCCCATATACCAGTCGACTGGTATAAGGAGCCAGTCGATTAGATTACCCTTCAACCCAGTTTTTCATGTTTCAAAATGTTTTTAACTTAGAAGAGTTTGAATAAATAGTTTTATCAAAATTCTTTTATAAAACGAGCCATAATACAAGCTACTTACTTGAACATAAGAGATTTACAGTTTGTTTCATTACCTTAATGCCTATATCTTCTGTCTTGACTTGGTGTTTGATACGAGTTCAATCATTGCATCTTGATTCTTTACTGAAAGCTTTTATTGTTTTAAACACTTAGATAAAATTGTTAGTACAATTAGAGTAGTGTTTTGTCATTATTAAAATTTAGATAAGGATCAACAATCTCCCCATTTTTGACGATGATAAAACTAATGAGAGAATACAGTTTTAAAAACAAAATGTTGGGTTTTAAAAAAAAATGGGCAGAGTTTCCTCTGTTTTTTGAAAAAAAACCAACCAGTAAAACAATTCAAAGCAGTTTATAATCAACCTAACCAAGTAATTCAACATAGTCTTATATTCAATAAGTTTTTTGGAGCAATGCTCCCCCTAAATCTATGCTCTATTTAAATCTACAGTCATATTTATCTGTTTTCTCATTTTTCTCCCCCGTTTTGACAACAGCTGAAAAGGGGGTGCTTATCCAAAAAATATGCAACATAGACCTACGATAGTAAGAGTGTGCATAAACAAACTTGTACGCAAAAATTAGGCATTATTCGAAGCTGAGAGGACTTCCCGAGAAGAACCAAAAATTTCCACCCTAGCATAAATAGTTAAAGCATATTTCCGAGTAAAAAGGATTTAAACTAAGTAATTACATAACGTAAAAGTAAAGCAAGTATATGAATCATAAGGTAATCATGAAATATAGTCAAATATATCCATATGTGCATACATCACGAGCTTTTAGGAGCCGAAAATAAAAATTGAAATGTATGATAAAGTGATAAATTGTTCGTGCCAAGAACAACTAAAAGCTATACACAACTGAAAAGATAACAACATGCAAATCAGCAAGCGGGAGAATCAAAGCCGTCTCGTATAAGATCCCAAGCTCAGCTAAGGAGCCCTCTGTGTGCTCTTGGTACAGCTCGAAGTCATCTCTAAAGGAGCGGAGGTTATGATGCATGACATCAACAAAAGAGCTGAAGCTCTGGAACCCGGACTGCATGGATAGCTGAAGACTCGATACGGATTGGAGTAGATCACCGTATCCAGTTAGACCATAGATCACCGTATCCAGCTAGACCAGAACTAAAACCACCATGCAGTGGTGCTTTGTCACCAGTGTCCATAGGGGCTGCATCACCTGGACTCTCGTTGTCTTCCTCACTGCTGTCGCCCTCTCCTATCCTGATGTTCATCCCGACCTTTGAGTGAATCATCCCATCTCGGATCATACACCCCATCTTTTTTAGAGAAGAGACATTGATGATATCCTTGGGGTCAATATCCTGAGCCTCAGAGGTAGGAAGAGGAACCTGGAAGTGCTGGAGGAGAAGGGTAATGAGTATTCTATAGGGAAGGCACTCGTAGTCACTAGCTTCGCCGTTAATCATGTTGACGAGCAGTAGGGGATAGATATTGAAGTGGTGTCCTGTTTTAAGACACCAAGTCAATCCCACGTCTATCTTCGAGAGATAGCCCCGACTCTCAAGTCGTGGATGGATGGTCTAACTCACAATGAGATTGAACAACTTTGAATCGAGGGGCATATTTGACATGGGTATGTCCAACCTAGCATGGGCCTGCCCAACAAAAATCTAATAATCTCTTGTCAACTAAGCAAGGTGCAAGGTCCAAGCCCAAAGTGGAAGAAGATTCAGATGCAACAGCCTACTGGATTTAGGCTGATCATACCAGGCCCAAACGATCTCTTTTTTGAGATTTTCTTAAGTTCAAGACGTCATCTTTCCAACCAAACAAGTTTTAGCCCATTTGGAGATATCTACAAGAAGATATGACCGTTTGAATTCTGGTCATTGGGTGCTCCTGAAAATCCGAAATTGTGTTCCTCTTTTTATTTTTGACCAATTCCTTGATTCCTTGCATGATTTAGGGATTGTCTCCTTCCTTGTTTTAGGGATTGTTTCCTTACATGTTTTATGGATTGTTTTCTTACCTTTCCTAAGCTTAGAGGGTTGTTCTAAGCTCTATAAATACTTATGTTTGTAAGTTGAAAATCATACTTGAGTTTATAAATTGAAATTAGCCTTTGGCTTTTGAGAAGAGAGTTTCTCCTTCTTATAATTTTGTATCTCTTTGGTATAATCCTTAGAGTGGTGAATTCCTATAGTTCTGTATCCCTTGTGTTAATCCTTTGGGTGGTGATATTCTATATCTCTTTGGTGTTATCTCGTGGGTGGTGAACTCCTATCTTTAATTTCTTTGTTTGTTTGTTTAGTTTCCTTCAATTCTATTTAAATCCGGTATCAAATTGGTATCAGAGCTTTGGTTTCTCAAGTATGATATCTAACACCTTGATTTCTATAGTTCTTGTTATTATGGCTAGTCGTGGTCGTCGTGGTCAAGCTATTCCAATAGCAGCTCCAGCACCGCAAGGAGACCCGCGAGATATCCAGCTGGAAGCCTTGAGGAGACAAGTGCAGCAACTCGAACAACGCCTAGAGCGTTATGAAACTTCTGAACATGGTGCTCCTCATCATGGCTCAGATATTGAAGTTTCCAGTAATGATGGAGATGAAGTTAATCTTTTTCACCAAGCTCGTAGCCATGCCTCAAATGATAGCACACCACCTCACCCCCGTGAGCTAAGAAATCATGTTTTCCAACGTGATTATGACGTCAAGGTGGACATTCCAGAATTTGAAGGAAGAATGCAACCCGATGAATTCATTGATTGGTTTAACACCATTGAGCGGATCTTTGATTACAAAGATGTTACAGATCACAAGAAGGTGAAGCTTGTTGCCATCAAGCTACGATAACATGCTTCTATTTGGTGGGAACACCTTAAAAGACAGCGAGAACGTGAAAGGAAGAGTCGCATTGTGACATGGGCAAAGATGAAGAAGGCTCTTAAGAAGAAGTATTTGCCAGATCATTATAGGCAAGATGCTTTTCTTAAGTTCCACAACTTTCAACAAAACGATCTCTCCATGGAAGAATATACAACAGAGTTCGATTATTCTATGATGCGTTGTGACATCGTAGAGCCCGAAGAACAAATGGTAGCCCACTACCTTGGAGGGTTACGTTGTGAAATTAGTAATGTTGTACAATTACAACCTTACTGGACCTACAATGATGTTTGCAAGCTAGCACTAAAGGTGGAGAAACAATTAATGGAAGGGCATAAGAATACTTATCGACCTTTCAATCGCGATGGAATCATAAACCAGGGGAGTAGTTCTACTTCCAAGGCCACTCTATCAACCAAAACTGCAGCTGTCAAGCCACTTGCAAGGAATGAAGCTCCATCAGGTTCTAATAGCTTCAATAATTCTAATTCAAGTAGAAAATGCTTTAAATGTCATGGTTTTGGACATATTGCTTCCGATTGTCCAAATCGCAAGATAATCTCCCTTGTTGAAGAAGAATTGGAAGATAATGCTGAGGAGGAGCAAGTTGAGGACGAATCCGAGGAGGAGTTCACGTATGCGGATCAGGGAGAGTCTCTTGTTATTCGTAGACTCTTGAAGTCAACTTATACAGAAGATGATTGGCTTCGAAACAACATTTTCCACACCAAATGCACTTCCAATGGCAAGGTGTGTAATGTCATCATTGATGGGGGAAGTTATGAGAATGTGGTGTCTACAACCATGGTAGAGAAGCTGAATCTAAAAACAGAAGCTCATTCCCTTCCCTACAAACTTCAATGACTTCGAAAGGGCAACGATATTCAGGTAACTAAGAAATGCTTAGTTCAATTCTCCATTGGGAAAAATTATGAGGATGAAGTTATGTGTGATGTTGTCCCTATGGATGCATGTCATATACTACTTGGTAAGCCATGACAGTATGATAGGAAAGTTATCCATGATGGTATCAAAAACACCTATTCTTTTGTAAAGAATGGAATTAAAGTGACTTTAGCCCCACTGAAAATGATATTCACTCCTAAACCTTCTAAAGGGGAGGGTTTAGTTTACTTTCTGTAGGTGAAGTTGAGAAAACTTTAACAGAATGTGGAGAGGGGTACGCTCTTATGGTTGTTGAAAAGAAAGACCCCATTGAGATTCCACTTATAATACAACCACTTCTTAAGGAATTCCCTGATATTATTCTTGAAGAACTTCCACCGGGCCTTCCACCTATGAGGGGTATATAGCACCATATTGATCTTATTCCAGGTTCTGTTTTACCTAACAAAGTAGCTTATCGGATGAATCCAAGGGAGCATGAAGAGTTACAAAGTCAAGTTGATGAGCTGATCTCCAAAGGCCTTGTACGAGAAAGCATGAGTCCTTGCGCTGTTCCAACACTTCTCGTACCAAAGAAGGACGGTTCATGGCGAATGTGCATTGACAGCAAGGCTGTTAACAAAATCACCATCCGGTACCGCTTTCCCATCCCACGGTTGGATGATCTCTTGGATCAACTTCATGGAACCACAATCTTCTCAAACATCGATCTTCGCAGCAGATATCATCAAATTCGCATGAGAGATGGCGATGAATGGAAGACAGCGTTCAAAACGAGAGATGGTCTTTATGATTGGATGGTCATGCCATTCGGACTATCTAATGCTCCGAGTACTTTTATGCGCCTTATGAATCATATTTTTAAACCATTTATGGGTTAATTTGTTGTTTGTTTACTTTGATGATATCTTAGTTTACAGCAAGTCTCAAGAGCAACATATGGAGCATCTTCATCAAGTTTTCCAAACCTTACGGGAACAAAAGCTGTATGTCAACTTGAAGAAGTGTCATTTCTTCACTAATAACCTTGTGTTCTTAGGCTATGTTGTTTGCAAAGAAGGAATCATGATGGATCCGGGCAAGATAGAGGCAATCACCAGCTGGCCTATTCCTAAGTCCCTTCACGATATAAGAAACTTTCATGGACTTGCATCATTCTATCGATGGTTCATCAAAGGGTTCAGCACCATTATTGCTCCTATCACGGAATGCCTTAAAGGGAGAACATTCAAGTGGACGGAGGAAGCCCAAAAGATCTTTGAACTTCTCAAACATAAGGTAACAGAGGCCCCAGTCCTTACACTTCCAGATTTCTTCAAAGTGTTCGAAGTTGATTGCGATGCCTCTAATTTAGGGGTTGGTGGTGTTCTCAGCCAAGAAGGTAAACCCATTGCCTTTTTTAGTGAAAAGCTCAATGAATCTCGAAAGAAGTATTCAACATATGACAAAGAATTCTATGCTCTTGTTCGTGCCTTGGGGCATTAGAGTCATTATCTACTCCATAAAGAGTTTATACTTCATTCTGATCATGAAGCTTTAAAGTACTTGAGCAACCAACAAAAACTCAACAAGTGACATGCAAAGTGGAGTGAATTCTTGCAAGCCTATTCATTCTCCATCAAGCACAAGTCAGGCAAACTTAATCAAGTTGCTGACGCCCTAAGTCGAAGACATTCTTTACTTAACACTATGCAAGTGCAGGTTTTGGGTTTTGAAGTTGTCAAAGAAATTTATAAAGATGATCTTGATTTTGGCAATGCATGGAAGGAATCTTCTAACGGTCCTAACAACCATTTCTTGTTACAAGATGGTTTTCTCTTCAAGAGCAATATTTTGTGCATTCTTCGATGTTCGTTGAGAGAAGCCATTATCAAAGAAGCCCATGGAGGAGGCCTTGCTGGTCATTTTGGTAGAGATAAAACTTTAACTCTTGTGCAGGAACATTTCTTTTGGCCCAAAATGGTGAGAGATGTTGTGTGACATGTGAAGCAATGTCAAATTTGCCACCTCACAAAGAGCCGCAAGCAAAATACCGGGCTATACATCCCATTACCTATTCCTAATGCCCCATGGGAGGACGTTAGTATGGATTTTGTTGTAGGTTTGCCAAGAACTCAACAAAATAAAGACTCCATTATGCTGGTGGTTGATCGATTCTCAAAGATGGCTCATTTTGTTCCTTGCAACAAAACTCTTGATGCATCTCATGTTGCTGACCTATATTTCAGAGAAATTGTCAAACTTCATGGCATTCCTAAGACGATTACCTCTGATTGTGATTCCAAGTTCGTCGAACATTTTTGGCGTACTCTTTGGCGAAAGCTTGGCACTATCCTTCAATTCAGCTCCGCTTATCATCCCCAAACAGATGGTCAAACTGAAGTTGTTAATCGAAGTTTGGGAAATTTTTTGGGAAGCTTTATGGGGAAGAACATCCGTCAATGGGATCTCCTCCTAGCTCAAGCTGAATTTTCCTATAATAGGTCTACTAGCCAAACCACTGGCTATAGCCCCTTTGAGGCTGTCTATGGTCTCAAACCTATTAGCCCTCTTGATTTGGCTCCACTTCCGACTACTACCTAATTTAGTGGAGATGCCGATGAACGAACGAAGGAGATCAAGAAATTACATGAGCAGATTCAAGCTCATATTGAGAAGCAAAATGAGAAGTACCGCAAGCAAGCAAATAAACATAGAAAGCCTGCAGCTTTCAAAGAAGGAGATCTAGTACGGATTCATCTTCGAAAGGAACGTTTTCCCACAAAACGACAGTCTAAACTTCTGCCACGAGCTGATGGCCCATTTAAGGTACTTCAACACATTGGCGAAAATGCTTACAAGATTGAACTGCCAGGAGATTATGGAGTATTTGCAACTTTCAATGTGAGTGACTTATCTCCCTATGAAGTAAATGAAGAAATCTTAGACTTGAGGGAAGTCTTCATTAACTGGGGGAGCCTGACATGGGTATGTCCAACCTAGCATGGGCCTGCCCAACAAAAATCTAATAATCTCTTGTCAACTAAGCAAGGTACAAGGTCCAAGTCCAAAGTGGAAGAAGATTCGGATGCAACAGCCTACTGGATTTAGGCTGATCATACCAGGCCCAAACGATCTCTTTTTTGAGATTTTCTTAAGTCCAAATTAAAGTTAAAGACGTCATCTTTCCAACCAAACAAGTTTCAGCCCATTTGGAGATGTCTACAAGAAAATATGATCGTTTGAATTCTGGTCATTGGGTGCTCCTGAAAATCCGAAATTGTGTTCCTCTTTTTACTTTTGACCAATTCCTTGATTCCTTGCATGATTTAGGGATTGTCTCCTTCCTTGTTTTAGGGATTGTTTCCTTGCATGTTTTATGGATTATTTTCTTACTTTTCCTAAGCTTAGAGGGTTGTTCTAAGCTCTATAAATACTTGTGTTTGTAAGTTGAAAATCAGACTTGAGTTTATAAATTGAAATTAGCCTTTGGCTTTTGAGAAGAGAGTTTCTCCTTCTTGTAATTTTGTATCTCTTTGGTATAATCCTTAGAGTGGTGAATTCCTATAGTTCTGTATCCCTTGTGTTAATCCTTTGGGTGGTGATATTCTATATCCCTTTGGTGTTATCTCGTGGGTGGTGAACTCCTATCTTTCATTTCTTTGTTTGTTTGTTTAGTTTCCTTCAATTCTATTTAAATCTGGTATCAATATCACTACATGTGTGAAGTGTAGTGGGCCAAAAGATATAGTTAGGGTCGCCCCTAACGATCTGACAAGCCTCCTTATAATTGAAGTTGTTCGGCCATTCATCCAAACTCTATTGGATCCCTCCCACACGGATCCCCAGTATGGTCACCAAGAGGTCAGTGTTGACCTCAAACTCCATACTCATCACACTGGTTCTGAACCGAAGAGCCAGCGGACTAAGTTTCATCAAGTTCTCATAGAACTGGTGCGTCAGGTGTGGGTAGTATTTTTGGTGAAACTTGACCAGTAGGGTCAAGTGCAATACCTCAAAGGGAGGTAGTATGTCAAAGTTAACATGACGAATAGATTCGAAGTCGATGAATCTACCCGTCATGATCTTCTTATGATAAATAATAGAGTTATACCTCTCTTTGGCGGCTTGACTATAAAACAGGGATTCGTCGAGCTCTGTCATCACCTTTTTGCTAGAGGACCGCGCCATTCCTTTCCCTTTGGTGTCCGAGGCTATGGATTTTTTTGACCGTGGCCTAGTAGGCGCGTGAGGTCCTCCAACAGTTGCTTTGATACGGATTCTCTCGAACATTTTTGGAAAAAAATGTTTTGGGGAGAGAAAGATTTTGGGAAAAACGAAAATTTCAACCATGGAAAGTTGAAATAACGGTTAAAAGGGATGAGATCAAGGATTCTATGGAGTGTTTTTGTGAGATTTTGGTCAGAAATAGAAGATTTTCTAGATAATGAAAGCTTAGTGTTTTCAACAATGGCGTGAAAACTGAAAAAAAACTAAAAAGACTATTTATAGAAACGCGATACCAGTCGACTGGGTTAGGGCACCGGTCGAATGGGTCTTTCACAATTTGGGAATTTTTTTATCATCCCAGTCGACTGGGTAAACTAGCAAAGATATACTAGTCGACTGGGTAGTTACCAGAAATTCAAAACTTTGGCTCCAAACAAGGTCTTATTCTGCTAATCGACTAGGTACATGGACTAGTCGACTGGATGAAAAGATAGTGTATTACCAGTCGACTGGACCTTTTAAAAAAATTTCTAGTTTAGAGTCTTAGTACGAAATTTATTTATCTATGCCATCTTGAGTGAGGGAAATATTAAATAAGGTTTAATACTCATTCACTAGATGTCAAGTATGCAAATGATGAATAATGATGCAATCAAGCACATAGTTTATCATAGTCTATTAATCCAATTAACAGTCTAATTTTACAGAAACTAGCTTCACTTAAAGTTTTTGTAATAATGCCAGCTATTTGATCTTCTGAATGAATGAATTCTAGTATTATATCACATTTTTTAGCATGATCTCTTATGAAATGATGTCTAAGTTCTATATGTTTGGTTCTAGAATGTTGAATAGGGTTTTTGGTTAAGTTTATAGCACTGGTGTTATCATAATGAATTGGAATATTTTTAAGGTTCATGCCATAGTCTTCTAGTTGTTGTTTCACCCACAACACTTGGGCACAACAATTTCCGGCTGCTACGTATTCCGCCTCGACGGTTGATAGTGTAACCGAGTTTTGTTTCTTGGAAAACAAAGTGGTTAACATTGCACACTAGTGCTTTTTCTATCTAACCTACACCCCGCAAAATCAACAATTGAATATCCTACAAGCTCAAAAGATGAATCTCTAGAGTACCATAGTCCTAGGGTTTGAGTCCCTTATAGATATCTAAGGATTCTTTTTACTGCAATTACATGTGATTCCTTAGGATTAGCTTGAAATCTAGCACACATGCATACAATGAACATTATATCAGGTATACTTGCAGTTAAATAGAGTAAAGCTCGTATCATGCTTCTATAAGTTTTAGTGTCTACACACTTACCTCCTTCATCAAGGTCAAGTTTTGTAGATTTGCTCATAGGAGTACCAAGTGACTTTGAGCTTTTCATCTTGAACCTTTTTAGTAGGTCCTTGGTGTATTTTTGATTGATTGATAAAGATGCCTCATTTCAATTGTTTGATTTGAAGCCCAAGGAAGTAGGTAAGCTCTCCCATCATGCTCATTTCAAATTCACCTTGCATGCACTTAGCAAATTCTTGACATATAGATTCATTAGTGATGAGTGCCAAATATTGCATATTTTGGCCCTTTAATTTACATTTGCTAGCTTAGTAATTTGTTACTTTGAGTTGTTTTCATTGTTTTTCAGGTTTACAAGCACTGGGAAAAGAGTTTCACTAAAATTGCCAAAATCGCCTTACAGATCAGTCATTTTTGTGGATTTTACTGTATTGATTCCGGAAGAACCAGGAGATGAGCCATATATGGTTGGAAAGATCCGGAAGTCTATTTTCTGAGGGATTTTACGGCTTACAAAAACGATTTTTCTAGAGAAAGTTATGGCCATTTTAGTAAACAAGGTTCAAGCTGAAGAAGTCTAGTGCGCTCGATCGCACCAGACTTGCGATCGATCGCAAATGCGCTCTTGCACATCCCACATCGGTTAAAAATGCTCTGTAGTGAGCCAATGTGCGCTCGAGCGCACCAGAGTGCGATCGATCGCACTCGGGCAGTATCCCACACCGATTTTGAAACCCATTGTGCTCCGGGACTCCCCCTATATCAACACCATCTGACCTCATCATTCAGTGTACAATTCCTAAGCCACTTTGGTGTTTACCGGTGGATGTCCGCTAGCATTCTGGTGGATCCCGAAGGCATTGCTACCACGAGGGGAAGCGCCGCCCGGCAGCGAGTGGAATTTCTCCCATGTAAATTTGTTTATTTATTTCTTTATATTCAGTTGTTTTAGTTTAAATGTTTAGCACTTTTTATTATAGTTTTATAGTTATGAGTGGCTAGACTCTTCAGCTAAGGTTGAAGATGAAGCCCCGCCGTTGTTTGGCGTAGTAGTTCAGATTTGCTTGTACAAATCTGACAATTTTTAGTATAAATGTTCTGTCAATTATTTGAGTTAATCTTATAATTGATTGAGTTTAAATTGTCTGTTGGATTTTCTTTGTGTTTCATCTGATGGATACATTGAATGCTTTTCGATTAAATTGGATTCCCTTTGTGATTTGTTAAGAGCGGATACATCGGGTGCTTTTGGTTTAGTTGGGATATTCTTTGTTTTTTGTCTTATAGTTGGATTCATAGAATGTTTTGATAGGCTATATTTTTAGAACATGTATGCTTAACTTCGGTGGGGTGGATTCGGAAACCTTAGTGCTTTTTATTATTAGATTTTAAATCAATTAAATTTAGTTTTAATTTATTTTGCAAATTATCATTCAAAATTCGGAACTAGGTTAAGATAGAGTTAATTTAGATTAAAAATTATATTTTCACAACGCAATTCCCTGTGGATTCGACCTCGCACTTGCACAACGCTATATTGGAAACGACTCGTGCGCTTGCGAGTAATTTAAAACTCACAACAAGTTTTTGGCGCCGTTGCCGGGGAATTGTTTTGTTTGTGAAAATTTTTTGGTCTGAATTGATTTTATTTTTCTACTAGTTAATTTAATTAGTTTAAAAAAAAAAATTATTTTTGCTTTATTCTGTTGCTTCTGCTGGTTAGTATCTCATTATTTTTCTGATAGTGTATGCTTGGTCGGAGATCCTTGAACTTAGATTTGACACATTTAGATCCCGACTTAGAAAGAACTCTTAGGAGACGGAAAAGAGCGCCAGTTGAGAGAGAGACTGCTGAGATGGGAGAAAATTTTAATCATCCTGAACATGTAGAGCAACCTAGAGCTTGGAACGTGGACTCCACTACATCCCTTAGGGATTTGTTCGCACCCGTTGCGACTAACTCATCTTCCTGCATAGTGTTGCCACCAACCAATGCCACACACTTTGATTTGAAGCCACATGTTATCCAACTCCTACCCTCATTCCATAGCTTAGATCTTGAAAATCCTTATAGTCATGTGAAGAAGTTCAAAGACATTTGTGCTACATTCAAATTCCAGAACTCCTCTGAGGAGTCAGTCCATCTTCGACTCTTCCCTTTCTCCCTTCACGATAGAGCTAGGGCGTGGTTGGATTCCAACACGCCCGGGTCTATTACATCTTGGGAAAACCTGCTTAGCAAATTTTATCATAAGTTTTTCCCAATGTCTAGAGTGAATGAGTGCCGAAAGGAGATCAGCTCTTTCACTCAGGATGAAGATAAAAAATTTTCTGAGGGTTGGGAGCGCTTTAAAGAGTTACTGATCAGATGCCCTCCACATGGATATGAGAAGTGGAGACTCGTTCAATTCTTCTACCAAGGGTTGACTCAACCCAACCGTAGCATGATCGAGTCTATGAATGGGGGGGGCATTCTTGAGTCTGACAGGAGACGAAGCATATATGGCGTTGGACAAGTTGTCCGACAACTCGCAGCAGTGGGATTTTTCAAGCTGTCGAGATAAGTCCATTCGTGCTCCTAAGAAGGGAGGCATCTATGAGGTCAGAGAGGACGCCGATTTGAGGATAAAGTTAGATGCCCTCACTAAAAAGATTGACGCTCTCACTGTGAGCCAATCCATCAATGCTGCCAACACATTCAATGTTGAAAGCTGTTCCATCTGTGCTAGTCCCATGCATCTAGCACAGAATTGCCCATCAATGCCGGCTTGTGCCGAGTATCCTCTGGAACAAGTAAATGCTTTCAATGACTTTCGAAGGCAGTCAAATGGATCGTACTCCGAGACGTACAATCCAGGGTGGCGGAACCACCCAAATTTTTCATGGAGGCAGAACCAACCGATGAATCTGGGAGGAGCCCCTTATCATGCTCAAAATCAATATCCTCCCGGATTTGCCCCACAAATTGCTAATCATGGTCGTTCTGCCCATCCAGCACCTTCACCTGCTTACCATGCACCCGCTCAAACACCAGCGCCAGTTTCACAGTCGCTTGAGGACACCCTCAAGGAATTCATGAAGGCGACTAGCCAAATATGAGCGATGTGAGGAGTGCAACAATGGTAAACACCCAAGCAATTGCCAAGCTGGAGAGTCAAATAGGGCAAATTGCAAGTCACTTGGGTGAGAGAGAGAAAGGAAAGTTCCCCAGTCAGCCCGTGCAAAACCCAAAAGGACAATTTATGGTTGAGAGTTCATCAACTCCAACGCACGGGGAGGAACAAGTACAGTCGATTGTCACACTAAGGTCTGGGAGACAAGTGGACAATCGAGTGGAAGAGAGCCCTGCTATGCAGCAAGGGCAAGGGAGTGGCAACACAAAGAAGAGAGATGCTGAGCCATCTACAGCCACACCTACTGAGAAAGACCCTCCTAGGTCATTTTTACCTAGAGTGCCCTACCCCGAGAGATTACAGGCGCCCAAGAAAGGAGGGAAGTATGAAGAAATTTTGGAGGTATTCAAGCAAGTTCATATCAATATCCCATTTTTGGATGCCATCCATCAAGTGCCATCATATGCCAAGTTTTTAAAGGACTTGGTCACTATCAAGAGAAGGACGAATGTCCCAAAGAAGGCATTTTTGACCGAGCAGGTCAGTTCAATCCTTCAGTGCAAGCTACCCATCAAGTATAAGGACCCGGGGTGTCCTACCATCTCTTGCACAATAGGAGTCAGCCATATTGAGAGGGCCCTTTTGGATCTAGGGGCGAGTGTGAATCTTCTACCCTACTCAGTTTATGTGCAGTTGGGGTTAGGAGAATTGAAGCCCACAACCACGACGCTTCAATTGGCTGACAGGTCAGTTAAAAGACCACGGGGGATAGTTGAGGATGTTTTGATAAAAGTGGATAAGTTCTATTTCCCCGTGGATTTTATTGTGCTTGACACAGAACCGGTTCAGAATGTAGGGATTCAAATACCGGTGATTCTAGGGCGACCATTCTTAGCCACGGCTAACGCCCTAATCAATTGTAGGACAGGGGTGATGAAGATCTCCTTCGGAAATATGACAGTGGAGTTGAACATTTTTGATATCACTAGGCAACCACTGGAATATGATGAAATAAGAGATGTATGCTTGATAGAGGAGATTCTTGAGGATACTGTGGATGAATCAAGCATTGAGGATCCCATGGAGGCATGCTTTGCTCACTTTGGAGAGGACTTGGGTTTAGATAAGTTACTCGAGGAAGTAAATGCCATTTTGGAGTCTGATCCTCAAGAAAGCAAGGAGGAGGAGAAGAAGGTGTCACCCGAACCTCAACAGAAGGAACTTAAGCCTTTACCGGATAATCTTAAGTATAAGTTCCTGGGTCCAGCACACTGTTTGCCTGTGATAATAGCTTCAGATTTGGGAGAGGCTCAAGAGGAGAAATTATTAGATGTTTTAAGAGAGCACAAGGAAGCTATCGGCTGGACCATTGAGGATATTAAAGGAATCAGCCCCTCGGTGGTGATGCACAGGATACACTTGGAGGAAGATGCTAAGCCATCGAGGGAGCCGCAAAGAAGGCTCAACCCTGCTATGCAAGAGGTTGTAAGGGCAGAGGTTATTAAGCTGTTAGATGCAGGGATCATTTATCCCATCTCTGATAGCAAGTGGGTGAGCCCCATTCATGTCGTGCCCAAGCGAGCTGGGTTAACGGTAGTAAAGAATAAGGACGACGAGTTGGTGCCAACTCGTGTGCAGTCTGGGTGGAGAGTGTGTATAGACTACCATAAGCTGAACACTGCCACAAGGAAGGATCACTTTCCACTTCCATTTATTGATCAGATGGTGGAGCGTTTGGCTGGGCACGAGTATTATTGCTTTTTGGATGGTTATTCTGGATATAACCAGGTCCCCGTGGACCCTGAAGATCAGGAGAAGACGACATTTACCTGTCCTTTTGGGACCTTCGCCTACCGTCGCATGCCCTTTGGGTTATGCAATGCACCTGCCACTTTTCAGCGGTGCATGGTCAGTATATTCTCTGACATGGTAGAGCGGTTCTTGGAGATTTTCATGGACGACTTCTCCGTCTTCGGTTCAACATTTGAGGAGTGCCTGCACCGTCTCTCTTTGGTTTTGGTACGGTGCAAGGAGAAGAACCTGGTGCTTAATTGGGAGAAGTGCCATTTTATGGTCAAGCAAGGAATTGTACTGGGGCATATCGTATCTCATCGAGGGATTGAGGTCGACAAAGCGAAGGTGGATTTGATTTCCAGCCTTCCACCCCCACGTACGGTGAAAGAGGTTCGATCTTTTCTGGGCCATGCAGGTTTCTATAGGCGATTTATCCAGAATTTCAGCAAGATCGCCAGGCCCTTGTGCAAGTTGTTGCAAAAAGATGCCCCATTTCTATTTGATGAGGATTGTAAGAAAGCATTTGGGGATCTGAAGGAAATTCTGACGTCCACACCCATTATTCAGCCACCTAACTGGGGTGTGCCTTTTGAGATTATGTGTGACGCATCAGACTATGCTGTTGGAGCTGTTTTGGGGCAACGTGTTGATAAACTTCCCCATGCTATCTATTACGCAAGTCGAACTCTAAACGACGCACAACTCAATTATTCTACCACAGAGAAGGAGTTGCTTGCAGTCGTTTTTGCACTAGACAAGTTCAGATCCTACTTGTTAGGATCTAAAGTCATTATCTACTCGGACCATGCTGCATTGAAGTATATTTTCTCTAAAAAAGATGCTAAATCTCGTCTTATCCGATGGATCTTGCTACTTCAAGAGTTCGACATTGAGATTCGGGATAAGAAAGGTTCGGAAAATGTGGTGGCGGACCATTTGTCTAGATTGATTGTGGAATTCAGTGAGGCTGCCACTCCCATTTCTGAGACCTTTCCTGATGAGCAATTGATGCACATTGCTCACAGTCCCGCACCATGGTTTGCTGACATAGTGAACTATCTTGTCACCGGACACATGCCCTTGCATTGGGGGAGGCAAGATAAATCAAAATTTTTGGCCATGGTAAAACATTTTTTCTGGGACGATCCTTACCTGTTCAAGTATTGTCCTGATCAGATCATTAGACGATGTATTCCTGAGCATGACCAATCTAATGTCATCGCCTTTTGTCATGATCATGCATGTGGAGGCCATTTTAGTGCTAAAAAGACCGCTGCAAAGATTTTGCAGTGTGGATTTTATTGGCCTACCCTGTTTCGGGACTCTCACACCTACTGTATATCTTGTGAGCGTTGCCAAAAGCTAGGGAATCTTTCTAGGAGAAATATGATGCCCCTCAACCCTATTCTGATTGTTGAGATTTTTGATGTGTGGGGCATTGATTTCATGGGACCATTCCCAAACTCCTTTGGCTACTTATACATTCTAGTTGCTGTGGACTATCTGTCCAAGTGGGTGGAGGCCGTTGCGTGCAAGACCAATGACCACAGAGTTGTGGTCCAGTTCTTGAAAGACACTATTTTTGCTCGTTTTGGTACGCCTCGAGCAATCATAAGTGATGGAGGTAAGCACTTTTGCAACAAGATCTTTGAGCAGTTGATGAAGAAATATTGTATCACGCACAAAGTTGCCACCCCATATCACCCACAGACGAGTGGTCAAGTGGAAATCTCAAATCGCGAGATCAAATATATTTTGGAAAAGACTGTGAACCCTACTAGAAAGGATTGGTCTCTGCGATTGACGGATGCACTGTGGGCATATCGGACAGCCTTCAAGACGCCAATTGGCATGTCTCCCTATCGCATTGTATACGGAAAGGCATGTCACCTTCCGGTTGAATTAGAGCATCGTGCGTATTGGGCTGTCAAGCAACTAAATTTCAATCTTTCCAAGGCTGGCTCACAACGGAAGCTCCAACTCAATGAATTGGAGGAGCTGCGGAATGATGCATATGAATGTGCCCGATCATACAAAGCACAAATGAAGAAAACTCATGACCAAAATATTTTGAGACG
This sequence comes from Bretschneidera sinensis, assembly GCA_023935145.1. Lineage (NCBI taxonomy): Eukaryota > Viridiplantae > Streptophyta > Magnoliopsida > Brassicales > Akaniaceae > Bretschneidera > Bretschneidera sinensis. The sequence goes on from CM043697.1 coordinate 25,981,611, forward strand.
AGCTTTTGAGCCGGGTCAGAGAGTTCTTCTTTATAATTCACGCCTGCATCTTTTTCCAGGCAAGCTCAAATCCCGATGGTCAGGCCCATTCATTATTCGATCGGTTTTTCCTCATGGGGCCATCGAGATTGAGGATCCTAAGAATGGTAATACTTTCAAGGTAAATGGACAGAGGCTGAAACCGTTCTTAGAGTTGAGGAGTCCGAACATTGAGACGATACTGTTGGAGGATCCTAGTTACTCAGCTTGAGTGTAGTATTCTAGGGAGAGTCTGGCTGAAGACGTAAAACTTAGCGCTCATGGGAGGCACCCCACAGCTTATCTTTTCTTTTGTTTATTTATTATTTCGCATTTTTATGATTAATGTTTGTTTCCAGTATTTTTTGTTTTCCAGTTTTTATTTTTCAGGGACAAAGCGTAATTCAGTTCAAGTTTGGGGGTATGCTATGAGCCATACCAGTCCAGATAGTTCTCCATATCTCAGGTCAGCTCTTTCCATATTAGTCACACATTGGGGTCAATGTGTAATTTAAGTTTGGGGGTATGGGAGACACATCACACACTTTGTCCTAATTTGTTGTCTTTTCGTCATAGAGATAAATGCATGCTCATGTTATCGTGAAATTTTAGTTGATCTAAACATTTTCTGTGATGTGATGTCATTGGTGAGCTTAACATTTTGAACACATGATCTGGTGATAAATTTTTAAAATTTAGTTACTTACTTTAGGCATTTTGAGAATTCACATGTTTGATCTAATCTAACAAGAGCACATTAGCACAAATTATGTGAGGTATGACACGTGATTTTAATGTGTATTTTTCCTTATCTTAACTGTAACTGGATGACTTGTTGGATGAACTCTTGGGCATAGGAAAATATAAAAAAAAAAAAAATTATTATCAATAAACTTTTCGCTGAGTAACTGGACCTCTTGCCTCAGTAAGCAGTGAGTGTTCACGTCAAAAGGTGAAATTTTGCTTGGTAATATTAAGGTCGGTTTAATTTCGTAGCCTTTTTGACTCGAGTTAGTAAGTCCTTAGGGGTGTCTTTACACCTAATGCCCTAAAACCATCTGGTTTGGGAGTCATTGACTTAACACTCGCTACATGGGTCAATTAGAAAGCTCAAGGGAACTAAGCATAGCCGTGCCTTAATAATAATAAAAAAAAAAGAGTGAATAAAATAAAAACTATGCCTTTTCGTTCATTTTTGATGCGAAATTCGGTGAATCTTGAGACATGGAGACCTTACACATTAGAGTTACTTGGAAGCTTCATTTTTATATGCTAATTCACCTTACACTGATTCAAGCTTGTGATGCCTTATCCTGCCTTTTGTAAGTAATTAGATTTTAACATTTCTATTCATTGCGAAGATGGGTTTACCTTTTTAAGCTTGCTTATGAATGAATATCATGGTGATGTGTGCTCCTTAAATTTTTGGATACCATGAGTGATGACTTTATCTTTATGTTCTTTGTTTTTCATTGAGTCTTTTATTTTGTTTTGCTAAGGGACTAGCAAATTGTAAGTTTGGGGGCATTTGATGAGTGCCAAATATTGCCTATTTTGGCCCTTTAATTTACATTTGCTAGCTTAGTAATTTGTTACTTTGAGTTGTTTTCATTGTTTTTCAGGTTTACAAGCACTGGGAAAAAAGTTTCACTAAAATTGCCAAAATCGCCTTACAGATCAGTCATTTTTGTGGATTTTACTGTATTGATTCCGGAAGAACCAGGAGATGAGCCATATATGGTTGGAAAGATCCGGAAGTCTATTTTCTGAGGGATTTTACGGCTTGCAAAAACGATTTTTCTAGAGAAAGTTATGGCCATTTTAGTAAACAAGGTTCAAGCTGAAGAAGTCTAGTGCGCTCGATCGCACCAGACTTGCGATCGATCGCAAATGCGCTCTTGCACATCCCACATCGGTTAAAAATGCTCTGTAGTGAGCCAATGTGCGCTCGAGCGCACCAGAGTGCGATCGATCGCACTCGGGCAGTATCCCACACCGATTTTGAAACCCATTGTGCTCCGGGACTCTCCCTATATAAACACCATCTGACCTCATCATTCAGTGTACAATTCCTAAGCCACTTTGGTGTTTACCGGTGGACGTCCGCTAGCATTCTGGTGGATCCCGAAGGCATTGCTACCACGAGGGGAAGCGCCGCCCGGCAGCGAGTGGAATTTCTCCCATGTAAATTTGTTTATTTATTTCTTTATATTCAGTTGTTTTAGTTTAAATGTTTAGCACTTTTTATTATAGTTTTATAGTTATGAGTGGCTAGACTCTTCAGCTAAGGTTGAAGATGAAGCCCCGCCGTTGTTTGGCGTAGTAGTTCAGATTTGCTTGTACAAATCTGACAATTTTTAGTATAAATGTTCTGTCAATTATTTGAGTTAATCTTATAATTGATTGAGTTTAAATTGTCTGTTGGATTTTCTTTGTGTTTCATCTGATGGATACATTGAATGCTTTTCAATTAAATTGGATTCCCTTTGTGATTTGTTAAGAGCGGATACATCGGGTGCTTTTGGTTTAGTTGGGATATTCTTTGTTTTTTGTCTTATAGTTGGATTCATAGAATGTTTTGATAGGCTATATTTTTAGAACATGTATGCTTAACTTCGGTGGGGTGGATTCGGAAACCTTAGTGCTTTTTATTATTAGATTTTAAATCAATTAAATTTAGTTTTAATTTATTTTGCAAATTATCATTCAAAATTCGGAACTAGGTTAAGATAGAGTTAATTTAGATTAAAAATTATATTTTCACAACGCAATTCCCTGTGGATTCGACCTCGCACTTGCACAACGCTATATTGCAAACGACTCGTGCGCTTGCGAGTAATTTAAAACTCACAACAATTAGTAGCACCAAATATGATTTCATCAACATATATTTGAACTAGTAGATTGTCATTTTTATGAGTTTTTGTGAAGAAAGTTGTGTCTATAATTCTCTCATGCACACATATATCTCACAAGTTACATCACATCTTACTTGTGTTATTATACTCGTTGAGATTGAACCCAGGTGACCTTTTATATAGTGCAGTAACTTCTTGTCCAATCTTGTGTGTCATTCTCCACCCTTAGATCTTGATAACCAATCAACCATGGCCCTCAATCAATCCTAAGTGATGTTGTGCGTTTTAACCTTGCATCCGCGCACCTAACAAGAGGCTAAAACAAGTTTTCCATGTGTGCATCAGTGTGCCTCGCGCCTAGGCGCTGAACAGGGGGCGGTGCGGCGCTAGGCAAAACACCCTTTTCACCACTTGTTGGGTGGTGCGACGCTGGTGAGGGAGAGGTGCAGCGCTGCCCTCCACCAGAACTTCCTCCTTGCTGGGCGGTGCGGCACTAGTGAGGGAGAGGTGCAGCACACACTGGTGCTGGCCCCCTCACAGCTCTGCGCACTCTTTTGCCTTGCTGAATAGAGGTGTGCAAACACAACTAAAGTGATGCACACACATGTGTGCACTCCTTTAACATGCTGAACTTCACTCTTCCACATTTTGTTTAAACCTTAACCATGTTTAAACCTTAGTAAAATACCAACATATGATTCTTTAGTGTATGAACTAGATTCCATACATTGTTTCTTTCAAATTGATTTATTTCTTCTTGCATAGCATTTATCCAATCAACATCCTTCTTGGCTTGTACAAATGTTTTAGGTTCTATTTAAGATAGATAGGCTACACAGTTGCAAATATTTCTAATAGAGGAACGAATTCTTACCCCTTATGAAGGATCACCAATCATTTGATCGATTGGGTGATAATTTACATACCTCCAATCTTTGGGAAGACCATACTCTTGTTGACTTATGGATGGTTGGTCTAATTTGAGAGTTTCTTTCTCTTGATTTGTTTAAGATGGGCTTTCCTTTGGGTCAACAATGGGAGTAGGTGTTTCCGTTCTTGGAATGAAATCTGCATCATCATTGAAAGAAACTTTTCTACTACTAATTGGGTTAGACTCATCAAGGGCTACATGTATGGATTCTTCTACCATTAGACTCATGGCTCTTTGTACCAGTCAATTGGGACCTACGTACTAGTCGACTGGGAACTCACTGTCCCAGTAGCCAATCGACTGGTATTGATCATCCAGTCGACTAGGGACATTTTTGTCCCATATACTAGTCTACTGGTATAAGGAGCAGTCGACTGGGTTGCCCTTCAACCCAATTTTTCATGTTTCAAAATCTTTCTGGCTTAGAAGAGTTTGAATAAATAGTTTTGTCAAAATTATTTTTATAAAAAGAGTCATGAGACAAGCTACTTACTTGAACATAAGAGATTTACAGTTTGTTTCAATACCTTAATGCCTATACTATATCTTCTGTCTTGACTTGGTGTCTGATACGGGTTGAGTTCTTGCATTTTGATTCTTTGCTGAAAGCTTTTATCGTTTTAAACACTTAGATAAAACTGTTAATATAATTAGAGTAGTGTTTTGTCATTATTAAAATTTAGATAAGGGTCAACATTATTGTTGAGCCATTTTTCAAGCTTGTTCTTGAAAGAGAGATATTGTTCATTTGTAAAAGCACTTATTGCTATCTATCTACCATTTACTTTACAGTAAATTTCATTTATTGTAAAGAGAAAGAATTGGTATAAATCTTAGAGTGTTTAGGATTAAACACTTCATTTTAGCTTCCGTGAGGAAGGGATCGGTTGTAAGGTTTGTACAACACCTGTGAAGTTGTATGACTAAAGTTTTAGTGTATTACTTCATGGAGGTTCCTTGAAGAGAGTGGACGTAGGGTCGAAAGGAATCTGATGTTGTTGAACAACTATAAATAGAGTTTGCACTTTCTATTCCTAAACTCTTTACTTTCAAGCATATTATTTGATTGGGTGTTTTGTGTATTTAACTGTTTAAAAACTTGCAAGTTAATCTTCACAAGTTTTTAAACCCAATTCACCCCCCTCTTGGCTTTGAAACTTGGTTTAAAATTGGTATCAGAGCCTTGTACTCAATTTCAGGCTTAAAATCATTGAGTTGATCCGATGGCATCAAATAACTATACTGAAGGGCATTCCTATACTAGGCCTCATTTGATCAATGGCTCCAACTATAACTACGGGAAAAATAGAATGACAATCTTTGTCGAATGACAAGATTACAATCTATGGAGAGCCGTTGAGGAAGGACCTAGAATTCCTACAAAAGAAATAACTGTTGGAAAAATCAATCATACAATGCTTAAACTCAAAACTGAGTTCAATGAAAAGCATTGTAGAATTATGTCTCTAAATAGTAAAGCCACAAGTATTTTACATTGTGCTTTTGATATTTCCAAGTATAATAAAGTTTATGCATGTGTTTCGGCTAAGGAGATATGGGACAAACTACAAGTCACATATGAGGGCACTAGCGAAGTCAAAAAATCAAAAATCTATATGCTAGTATCCGAGTATGAATCTTTCAAAATGTTTCATAATGAAACAATTTCTCAAATAAACTCAAGTTTTACCACTATTGTTAACGACTTAAAACTTCTTGGTAGGAACATTGATGATTTTGAACTAAGAAGGAAGAGCTAAGGTCTTTGCCATCCACTTGGAAAGCAAAGAAGACGGCCATCACAGAGGCCAATGATCTCGACAAACTTGATGTCGACACACTTTTCAGATCACTTTTAACATACGAGATGGAGGAAATGAATCACATTGTCAATGATGATGAGAAGAAGAAAAAGTTTATTGCTCTCAAGGCCTCTACAAGTAACAAAGAGGAAGAAAAAAAAGAGGAGAATGAGAGCAACGAAGAAGATGGTGAGATAGCCTTAATCACCAAAAGGTTTCACAAGTTCTTGAAAAAGAGCAAAAAAACGTTACATAATGGATTCCACTCCAAAAAGGGAACCTCTTATGTGTTACGGTTGTAACAAGCCCGGTTACATTAAGGCCGATTGTTCAACAACAAGCAAACCATATAAGAGCTTAAAAAAGGAAGCTATGATTACAACCACATGAAGTGATGAAGAAGAAGAAGAATCTTCGGACAATGAGGTCATATACGAAGAGATTGCCAACCTATGTTTGATGGCAATCGACGACGAAAATGGGGTATCTAATTCTTCCCCCCCTCTAATAATAACATTGTTAGTAGCTGTGAAGAGTTAATTGAAGTTATAAATGAAATGCATAAAGAATTGAAGAAATTCGATTATAGTAATGTGGTTCTTAAGAAGGAAGTTTCATCTCTCTCTAAAGAGATGGAGAGCTTAAAGGAAGAATAAGAAAAACTATCTTCCATGTTTTATAATTCTTCATAATATTTTCTAAAAAATGAAAATGACATTTTAAGTAAGAAAATAATGGATTTGAATAGCACTATACCTAGACTTATTCTTAGAAAAGAAAAAATAGATGAAGCGTTATCTAGCCAAAGGTTAAATGGAGGAAAATCTGGCTTGGGTTATTCTCCATTGAACAAGCAAAAGTCTAAAGAGACTTTGTTCATGAAAACAACATGTTTGAATGAAGCCTCCACTTCTAAGACCTCTAACAAGATTAAAAAGTGCTTCTTTTTTTTTTTGATCTGTAAATAAACTTGTATTGATTGATAAAAAATTTACAAAAAATTTTCACTGGGCATACCCGGGAGATTTACAAATGAGGCATATACAAAATAAACCAGAGGCTTATACAAAGCCTAGCAAGGGGACCTTCTGAGCCTTAACATGCAGCAAACAGAAGATCACCAAACTCTAAAGATTACAAGGGAGTTGGGCATACCCAGGGGCAACCAAGAAAACCAAGCAACAAATAAAAATGGAAGCTATACAAAACAGTCCAGGGCATACCCTGTTAAATACATAGGGAGACAAATACAAGGGACAACAGCCAACAATCAAGCTTGAAGGAGAGAACACAGCTGGATTGAGACCTACAGCAGCAGCCTATACTCAGGGCAGGCAGCATAAACACTTCTGTAAATACCAATCTGGATTTTCTTCACTAAGCTGGTAGGTAGGGCAGGAGCTTTGTCAAACAGTTAGGCATTTTTGGCCAGCCAAATATTGTAGATAGTGCTTGCAAGAGTTATCTTCCTGGCCACTGCAGGAGGGCCAGTGCCTTTGACTTTTAAAGTCCACCTAATGGCACTCTCAATTGTTCTCATTTGCTTCCTACAACCAAGCCAATTGTTGATGGAACCCCAGACTTCCTTACTGACCCTATAAGAGAAGAAGAGGTGGTCATTGGTCTCTTCCTGGTCAGAACAAAGAGGGCATAGCTTGTCATTCCCTTCCAAGTGGAGCTTATCTTTTGTGAGTAGTCTGTCCCTAACAGCCAGCCAAAGGATGAATGATTGTTTAGGGGAGCAGTGACCATTCCAGACCAGGGAGGCCCATCTGACCTCACTGACTTTCTGTCTCATAGCATTATACACTTTCTTAATGTTCAGCTCATCATGGAGCCTCCATTCCATAAGCTTGTTAGTAGCTTGATGAGGACAAGAGGGCTGGCCAACCACTCATCTCTGATTTCCAGGATCCTCTTCCAGAGGGGGGAGTCATCCTTGTTTACCTTGGTCTCCTAGATGGTTTTGTTCAGAAGATAATAGTCTTTCTTCATATGTATGTTCCATAAGATCCTAGTAAGGAGAGCCTTGTTCCAAGTTTTGAGCTCCACCAGCCCTAGACCCCCCTCAGGTTTAGGCCTACAAATGTCCACCCATGCAACAAGAGCTTTTCTCATGCCCCCATTCTTTCCATTCCAGAGAAAGGTTCTACAAAGTCTGATAATCTTTTCAAGGATGTTTCCAGGGATGGGGAAGATTGCAAGCCAGAAGCACTCCACACCTTGAAGCACTGATTTGATAAGTTCAGTTCTCCCAGCATATGATAATGAGGAACCAGCCCATACATTTATATAGCCAGAGATTTTCTCAATAAGGGGGGCATAATGTGTAGCATTCAACCTTGCAGAGGCTAGAGGGACCCCTAAGTACTTAAATGGGAGGCTGCCATCCTCCATTCCAGTGCATCTTCTTATTTCCATAAGCTCCTCCGGCTTCACTCCAGCATGGAAAATGTTAGATTTGGCTAGGCTAGTCTTGAGTCCTGAGCAATCACTAAAAGTATTGACACATTTCATAAGAAATCCCACTGATTTAGCCTCCCCTCTGGCAAACAGGATTAGATCATCAGCAACGGCTAGGTGAGTAATCTTGAGCTTGTCACACTTGGGGTGAAATCTGAATCCCTCATCCTTATTCAATCTCTTGAGCAGCCTTGATAAGTATTCCATTATCAATACAAAGAGGTAGGGAGAAAGTGGATCACCTTGTCTCATACCTCTATTTTCTTTGAAGAACCCATGCAGGCTGCCATTTATGGATAAAGAAAAGGTAGTTGTAGTGACACATTCCATAATCCAGTCTTTGAACTTTCCAGGGAACTCCAGCCCCTCTAATAGGCTGCTTAAAAACTCCCATTCCACAGTATCATAGGCTTTCCTGAGGTCAATCTTGATCATGCATATTGGAGGGATCCTCTTCCTACAATACTTCCTGAGTAATTCCTGGAATAGGTAGACGTTCTCAACCATACTTCTGGCCTTAATGAAGGCAGCCTGAGCAGGGTTGACAATTTTATTCAGGCAGGGAGCCAGTCTAGATGCAAGGATCTTGGAGATAATCTTGTAGATCACATTGCAACATGCAATAGGCCTGGAGTCCTCAACTTTAGATGCTTGCTTACCTTTGGGGATCAAAACAAGAGATGAGTGGTTGAACTGCTTTAGAAGTTTCCCATTCAAGAAGAATTCTTAGATGGCCCCTATAATCTCTTTGTGAACTACCTCCCATGCTTTCTTGTAGAACTTAGATGAGTAACCATCTGGACCAGGGGATTTTTCCTCCCCTATGCTCCACAAAGCAGCCTTGATCTCTTCTTCTGTGACCTCCCTGACCAACTCAACTGCATATCTTTCTTGAAGGACTGGCCCCCCTTTAATAACTTCCATCTCAATGGGGTTACATCTGCCAGAAGAACTTTAAAGCTCCTTGTAGAACCTAGTGAATTCCTGGACCACTTCTGCTTCAGAAGTTGTTTGGCAACCATTGGCAGCTCTTATAGAAGCAATATGGTTCTTTAAAGACTTCCTCTTGACCAGGGCATGGAAAAGTTTAGTCCCTCTATCACTATTGAGTAGGTACTTGCATTTAGCCTGTTGGGATAAGAAGCTTCTCTCAGCCTCAGCAAGTTAGAAAGCTTTTAGCCTAGCATTAGCCACCCTCATTTGTAGCTCAGCATCAAGTGGGTTGTCATGAAGCTCTTGCTGCAAGCCAGATAACATGTTTGTAGCCTCCAAGGCTCTCTCAGATATATGACTGAAGTGGTTCTTATTGAGGTTCTTGAGGTGGGGTTTGAAGCCTTTCAAAAGCTTACAAAGAATGAACTGTTTAGTGCCCCTACCAGGGCAAACCCAGTGAGCACTTATAATGTCCAAGAACATGTCATGATCTGCCCACATATTAAAAAATTTGAAAGATCTCCTACCCCCACATACCTCATCCATCAAGCTAACAATACATGGAGAGTGGTCAGAGAGACACCCAGTAGGGAGGAAATTTGCTTGAGCCCTCATCCCCTTTTGGAACCACACATTGTTTACCATAGCTCTATCCAGCTTGCACCAAACCTTATTGTTTGTCAATGTGAAGAAGCACCCTGCTGCATTTACATCATTTAACCCGGTCTCCCTACAACAAAAGGAGGGGTCCCTAATCTCATAATCTGTTACAGGCAGCCCATTAGATTTTTCATCAACAGCAAAAACATTATTGAAATCACCCAAGACAAGCCAAGGGGAGAACAATTCATAACTAAAATTACAAAGATTATCTCATAAGGGTCTCCTTGATACAGCGGAGTTTAAACCATACACAAAGCTGATAACAAAATTACAAGATGAGATTAAACATGTAGCATTACAATGGATAACTTGAGGAGAAATATCCATGGAAGTTAGACTAACCTTTGAGGGGTCCCATAATAACAAAATCCTGCCTGATGAGTGAGTGGAAAAGTTGTTCACCTACCTCCACAATTAGAATTTGTTGCCCATAATCTTAAGCAACTTTGATTCATCAAGCTTGCATTCCAAAATCCCCATTATATCAACCTTATTTTTCTTCATGAAGTGTAGCACCCCATTGTGCTTCAGGGGCTTGTTAAAGCCCCTTATGTTCCAGCATGCCACTATCATTGAGGGAGTTGGGAGGCAGCCCCTCCCTTCCTAGATGATTTTAGGACTTTTTGAGCTATTCTTCTTTTCTTTTTCTGGACTGCTTGAAACCCATCATCCCCTTGTGTCACAGGGCTTCTGTCTCTTTCTCTACTGCCTTGGCCTAGGCTTGATTTTTTCTTTGAGTCCATGTTAGAGAGATCAGGATGGTTGGGAGATTTGAGGCCAGCCACCACATGGATATGAGGATTAGAGGTCCCCAGGGCCCCCTCTCCCCTAGCAACATTGGGGTTTTGATCTTCTAAACTTACCTCATTTTCTTCTTGGGCAGTTTCTCTTGGCTCAAGGTTGGGACCATCCTTATCAGGCCCATTCATATTAATCCTTTCTTCACTAAGCTCCAGAGCCTGGTTGCTCCCCTCTTTGGCTATAACACTCTTAGCCTTAGATTCTTCCTTTCTAGATGTCTCTTTCTCTTTCTCAGTAGGCTTCCTACCCCTTTCAAGATTAGCATTTTGGCTGCAGGAGTGGAGGTCATGACCTACAACCTTACACTTTGAATAAAATATGGGGAGGTTTTCATAAGAGATCTTTTGTTCAAAAGTATCTCCATTGAGGAGGAACAATGGGACAGAGAATTGTAAATCCTTAGCTACATCTATTTCAACCAGTAGTCTAGCATAGGATATTCTCTCTTTAGTCCTTGTGAATTGGTCAGCATAAAGAGGCTTCCTAATTAAGGAACCAATCTTGCTAAGGCAACTAGCAGACCATAACTCAAGGGGCAAGCCCTTTAGTTGAATCCAAACAGGAATAGAAGTGATTTCCTTATTGCCAAACTTAAAGAATTTCGGCATTGACTTCAAGAGTAAAGGCCTGCCATACACCTGGTAAGGACCTTTTTTCAACACATTCAATACGTGCTAGTAGGTCTAAGAATGTGAATTTAAGTACATATACTAGAATGAAGCATCCTAGAAATACTCATCCATATATGTATGCTCACATAAGAAATGTAAATGCTAGGAATGATCATTCAAGGAATGCATATACTAGAAATACACTTCGAAGAAGTAACCATCATGTGTATCCTAGAAATGATATGTATACTCATAACTTGCACACCACACATTAACATCCTAGGAATTATTATCATGCATATTTTAGAAATAATATGTATGCTCACATGATAAGTGCTTAAATAGTCATATTTAAGCCCCTTAATTTACACTTGTTAGGCTCTTTACTTACCTATTTTAGTAGATTATATTTCATTTTTGTGTTTTATGTGTTTTTAACAAGGCTTGGACAAAAAGATAATAAATTTGAGCTTTTAGGAGCAAAAGTCAAGTTCTTCCATCCAACAAGGTGCGCTCGAGCGCACCTCCCTTATGATCGAGCGCACAAGAGCACGAGCACACTTGAAGAAGGCTCAAGCGCACACCTGCGATTGAGCACATCCTGCATACGCTCGAGCGCAATCACTCCAAAAACGGCAGAGCCAGATATGGAAAGAAGTCTTTCGACTCCAAAAAGGAATTAGGGTTTCGGGACACTTAAAGGACCCTATAAATAGCCCTGTAAAACACATAAATCATACCTTTTGTTCAAGATTCGAAATATAAAGCTTAGGAAATGAATTGATAAATCGTCTCCTGAGTCTTCTTCGGTTTTAGTTTTCTGTTTGTTTTAATTATGTTTAGCATGTTTACTTTATCTAGCATGTGTAACTAAACTCCTATATGCTTTTCCATATGTTCATTCATTGATTATCTTTGCCATGGCCTTGTTAGAATATTTAACTTGATTAATACCTGTTTGTGTTTAAATTCCTCATATGTGTGTGCCTGATCAACGTATGCATGTGATATGGATATGTTAGTCGAATCAATTTGGATGACCGAGTCCTTGGTTCGACATTAGTAGCAAGGGATATCCACACTGGATTCCCGGGTTAATCAACATGGGAAATCAGGAGCGGGCCAAGCCCTAGGTCCCGCGTGGTTGCCGATCTCCACAGTCCTCATGCTTTTTTAAGGAACAACTCAGTATACACCCATGTTGAATCCCTTAAGGGAGAAAAGAGTTAGAGTATACACCATGCCTAACTTGTTGCATAGGGAGATCAATAGCCTAAGGTGTGGACCAAGCCCTTAGGTTGGTAACCATTAGATATTCATGATAAGTCTAGAGCATTGAAACCTTAGTTAGTGGGAAAGTATAATTAGTGGTGGATATCGTAGCCCTATGTTCTCATTATTGTTATTCACTCACAATCAAACTGTTATTTCTCTTTTTAACTTAAAGAAACTAATTCTAAATAGAAATTCGCTAATCCCTGTGGAAATGATCTCGCACTTGTACACTATGCTACCACAGACCTTATGCACTTGCAAGTAAAACTAGGACGGTTATTTTAATATTTATTTAGGTAGATATCCGCTTCAACAAGTTTTTTGCGCTGTTGTTGGGGATTGCACTAAATTTCCTTTTAGAATTAATTTTTCATTATTGTTATTTCCTTTTTATTATTCCATTCTTAATTATTATTTTTATCTTAATTTTTTTTTTCACTTCATTAAAACCCTAATCACATTATTTTTTTTCTCTGTTTCAGGTACACTAGGAGAGCCTTCTGTACCACTTGCGAATGAGCGCACTCTTTCGTGCGATCGAGTGCAATTGAGGTAGAGAGTAATCTGAGCAACAGTGTTTGACTGCTACACTCAAGTAACTGTCACCGATTCATGCACGGACGACGATCCAAGAATCCGACATTCCTTCCCCTTGATCCCGAGCTAGAGAGGACTATCCGATAAAGACTAAGAGACAACTCGAAAAAGGACAAAGGAGGAATTGAGGAAGACACACCAATGGCAGAACAAATAGCCGAACAGTAACCACCTGAGCGAAGGCCGATGAAGCAATCCTTCATCACGCAGAACCTCAAACAACTTCGTGCATTGTGTATCAACCTGAGGCGGAAGGAAATTATTACATATCCCCGCAGATACTCAGTGCACTGACTCACTTTAGGGGTACACCTAGTGAGGATCCACATTTGAACCTTCGAGAGTTTTTCAACCTTTGCAAATTTCAGCACATCCAAGGCTTAGACCAAGAAGGAATAAGGTTAATTCTTTTCCTTTTTTCCTTGAAAGATAATGCTAAATTATGGTATAATTCTTTGCCTGCAGTTTCCATCCACACTTTGGAGGAGTTGGCTAGCAAATTCCTAAGTTCTTCCCAGCCCAAAAGACGAGGCAAATGAGAAAAGAAATTCAATCTTCCAACAAAAGAATGGTGATCTATTCTTCAAAGCCTGGGGACACTTCAACGAGCTACTACTCAAGTGTCCACACCACAACCTACCCCAAGACGAACTGGTACAAGCTTTCTATGAAGATTTGAGTGATTCTAACAAAAATATTATTGATTCAGGTTGTGGAGGAGTGCTGATGGAAAAGAGCAGCGAAGAGGCTATGGAACTCTTCGAAACCCTGAGTGAACACACGCAGCAGTTCTCCTCTCAAGGTAGACATATAACCAAAAGTAAGGGTATGTATAAGGTAAGCTTAAACGGAGGATCATCTCCTCAAATAGCTGCTGTGGAGAGGAAACTTGACCTATTAGTTAAAGCCATGGTTGCTCAAAACACCTCAACGAACCCACCAGCTACACCACTACAGGTATGTGCCATTTGCTCACAACTTGATCATAATACTGATACTTGTCCCTTATATTCATCTACAGATCATGAGCAAGCCAACTTTGTGGGATCAAATAATTATCCACCGAAGAACAACCCCTATACTAACACATACAACCCTGGATGGCAGAATCACCCGAATTTCTAGTGGAGAAACAACCAAAACAGTCAAGGGCAACAAAGAAGCTTCCAAGCAGTAGCCAAATCTGCTCCTGAACCAAAAAAAAAAAATGATCTTAAAAGTCTTGTGAGGTAACTAACGACTCAGCAGCAACAAATCTTGAATAAACATGAACAATTCATGGAAGAGTCAAGGCAATTTCGGACTGAAATGAGGTAAATCACTGCAAAACACGATCAAGCCATTCAAGGACTAGAGGTATAAATGGGACAGTTGGCTAAGGAATTGAGTAGCAGAAAGCAAGGAGAGCTCCCAGCCCAGCCACTGCCTAATCCGAGAGGACATCAGCAACTAAATATTGTAACTACCTTAAGAAGTGGTAAGATCATCGGCACCAATGAGCCTACACAAGCATCTCCAGACCATACCTCCACATCTAAGGAGCATGAGATAGTAGGCTTGACCGAAGAGGTGAGTGCTGTATTATTGAGAAAATTACCACCTAAACTAAAAAATCCGGGTAGTTTTACTATTCCTTACAGGCTAGGTGACCAGCTTTTCGAGCATGCATTATTAGACCTAGGAGCGAGTGTCAATTTGCTACCTTATAGTGTATACGAGACACTAGGTTTGGGGGAACTCCAACCAACCTCCATTACTTTACAATTGGCTGACAGAAGCATCAAACGACCAAGAGGTATCCTCGAGGATGTTTTGGTAAGAGTAGGTAAATTTATTTTACCTGTCGATTTTATTGTATTAGACATGGAGGAGTGCCATATACCTGTACCACTCCCTATCATCTTAGGGAGACCATTTATGATCACTGCTGACATAAACATTAACATAAAAAGAGGTATTGTCACAATGAGAGTAAATGATGAAAAAGTAGAATTTAAAATCTTTAATACACTAGACTCCACTAAAACTAATGATGATTGTCACAATGTGAGTTTCATACAAGGTATTGATAAGGAAGTGTCTAAAGTCCATTATATTGTTCCATTAAAGACCATCCATAATGACATGAGATTAGAAATTGGGCCAGAGGATAATGTGATTAAAGATATCCATGGAGCTGTGCATACCATCAAGAGCACACCTAAACCTTCAAGTAAGTATAATCCTCAAGTTAAAAATTGTGTACTTACTAATACTACTTTTCCTTGTTTTATCGACCAGGTACCAAAATTGGAGACAAAGCAGCTATCAACGGACTTAGAACCACCTGATGGGGGCCCTAAGTGCCTCCTTCAAAAGATGTAGCCTTAAAAACTACCATAGAGAGTGCTTGAGCAAATTCCACTTGCATAAACGTATAGCTCAAGTGCCTCTATCCAGGTTAGTGGTTCAGAATGCCACTAAAATATGGTATGCCTGTATCGTTCTGATTTTGTTTTAGGTAAGTTTTAAGTACATACTGCATTGCACTCGAGCACACCATTCATTAGGCTCGAGTGCACATCCCCCACATCCCAGTGCGCACTAGCGCATTACCTTACGCCCTTGCGCATGATGCGATCGAGTGCACTTCACAAATGCGCTCGAGCGTAATCGGGGCAAAGATGGCACGTGTATATTATAAATAGTTTCCCTTTTCCCCTCTCATTTACGCTCTAGCACACCTTGCACTCTCAAAAATCGCACTTTGCCTCCTCTTACCCTAATCTTGCACGGTAACTGACCTCAACCCTCATCTGCCACTCCACACCACCACCACCTCGCCACAGAATCAAGCCAAACCACTAGGCAGATACATTTTCTCTCTCCCTTGCACACACGCCACCCTCCTAAGCACAAAAGGTACACATATATTTTGTTTTTTTTAATACTTACGCACACCCACGTTTCTGGATCTTTAGTTTACATATGAATTATTTATATATGTTATTCTTGTGTATTGATTGGGTCGTTTAACATTTGCAGGAGGTTCGATCAAGGGTGTATAAATTCTACAGCTTTTGGGTTTTGGTGCACATAAGGTGTTCAACATATTGCCTAACCGAGTGTGATCGAGTGCACTTCAATCTGTGTGATCGAGCGCACCAACAGCTGTGAATGAGTGCAATTACACTAGAAGCAACACTGCTTATCCACACCACAAGGCTTCTACATCCCAAGCTTCCACTAACCGTCACCAAGCATCCCGGCCCAGTTTCAAACAACGTGAAATACTGTTTGAGACAACATTCAACGTGGAAGAGGACTTTAAGAGTTTGGACGCCACAAGATAGGCGGTCCAAGAATTCAAGAACCAGGGACTCAAGCGGTTATTTAAGCCGGTCTGCTCAACGGCATACACTCGATTCGTGGTCAGTTTCTACGAAAACCTGACCTATGACTGTACCAGGCCAGAAATCTTATCTTCCTCAGTCCAGGGCAGATTCATAGAGCTGACCACCACTGACATTGCCAGCTCTTTACATTGATATGATGAGTCTCTACTGGAGGACAGCCACATAGAGGAGCAGTCTAACTCGTTCTCTCTCTCACACATCATTGAGGATATATGTATGGGACAGTATGCAGACCGCCACAACAATACGGGAGCTGGTCGAGGTTGCTTCCCCGTTTATGGTTTCATTGACTCAGTCCTGCAGTGGAATGTGTGTCATTTGGGGCACAAGACACATAGGCAGGATCAGTTCTTACAGGCTCTCTACACTTATCACCAGGGTCATTGGTACTCCATCCCAGCGTCCATATGGAGTCAGATACACAAGTTATGGGATGGGGTGCATAACCGGCAGACGACCATAGCTAATGCTTGAGGTCTTCCTTTCCCCTTCTTGCTCAGTCATATCTTCAAGAAGAAGGGGATTGGAGGCTCTTCTATTGACGGCCCGGTTAGTGACCATCCTTTCTTTGAGAGAGCCCAGTGGAGCCTCAACCAGTCTCACATACCCCGAAGACCCCGGGCACAGATTCCAACTTTCGAGCCTATAGTGGATGATCCGATGGAGGCCAAGCATTCACCAGTAAGCCCTTCATGGGAGGAGGATTAGACAAGCATGGGATCCATGGAGTATCAGCACCACTTAGATGAGCTATTCTTCTTCCGTTGTGAGCTATCCGACATCCGTTGGGAGGATCGTGAGGCAGCCCATTTGATCCATCAGTGGATCAATGGGTTAGAGGCACAGTTTACATGACAGGAGGTGATGCTACAGGCCATCCTTGACTGCCTACCTCCTGCACCCGGTACCTCTTCAACCGCACCCACTGATGACCAACAGTGAGAGATACCCTGTCTGGCTGAAGACGTAAAACTTAGCGCTCATAGGAGGCACCCCTGACATATCTTTTTTTATTTTAGGACTTTTCCTTTGTTTATAGTTATATTTACATGTCTATAATTTATATTTTGTTTTCCGGAACAATGTTTCTTTTTCTTTGTCAAGTACTTAGTGCGTGCATCCAGTTCAAGTTTGGGGTTGCGTTATAAGCAACCTAGTTCTCCATCTCCCAGGTCAGATCTTTCCATGCCACACACACATTGGGGACAATGTGCATTTTAAGTTTGGGGGTAGTGGGAGATATTATCACACACGTACTTGCAACACATGCACATACTAAGTCCCAGTTTTTTTTCGTTTTTAAGAAAGATAAATGCATATTCCTTTGGTAACAAAAATTTTAGTTGATTTAAAAATTTGATAACACTTCATTAGTAAGCTTAAAAGCTAGAACGCATAGTCTTGTAATGAGAATTTTACAAAGTTTAGTTACCTACCTCAAGGCACCTAAGAATTCACGAGTTTGATCCAAATTTGCACAAGCATAATTAGCACACATTTGTGTGGGGAAAGACACATAATTCTTTTATATATGTTTCCATAACCTAACTGTAATCGGAGGACTTGTTGAAAACAACACTTTGGTATAAGAAAAATAAAGAAAAATGTTCATCATGCAAAAAAGTGATTAAAAAGCTTCTAATGATCATTAAAAACTTTTCACTGAGTAACTGGGCCTCTTGTCTCAGTAAGCATTGAGTGTTCACGTCAAAAGGTGGGAAGTAAGCCTTTAATGATTATAATAACAAATTTCCACTAAGTTACTGGGCCTCTTGCCTCAGTAAGCATTGAGTGTTCACATCAAAAGGTGGGAATTTCATTTAGAAGCATTAAAACATGTTAGTTCCGTAGCCTTTTTTACTCGAGTAAGTAAGCCTTTAGGGGTGTCTTTACACCTAATACCCTAAAACCATCTGGTTTGGGAGTCACTGGCCAAACACTCGTTACAAGGGTCAAACAGAAAGCTCGATGGAACTCAACATGCCAAAGATAGCATGATAAAAGAAAAAGAAAGGAGAAGCAAGTATTATGCCTTTTTGTTCTCTTTAAATAAGAAATTTGATAAAGGTTTGGGCACCGAACCACTATACACTAAAATTATGTGGAAGCTCCATCTTATATGTGCTAATTAATCACACACAAATCAAACTTGCGATGCCTTAAGCCAACCTAAGGTAAGTAACATAAAGCTTTCGAAAGTCCTTTTGCAATCCAAAAATGTGTTTTTATTATAAGCTTACTCATTAACGGTTATCATAGTTTTATGCATAACCCAAATTTTTGAATATCATGGAAATAAATTTATCTTTAAATTTTGTTTCAACATAGTCTTTTGTTTTGTATTGCTAAGGGAGTAGCAATACGTAAGTTTGGGGGTGTGATAAGTTCTTAAATAGTCATATTTAAGCCCCTTTAATTTACAATTGTTAGGCTCTTTACTTATCTATTTTAGTAGATTATACTTCATTTTCGTGTTTTATGTGTTTTTAACAGGGCTTGGACAAAAAGATAATAAATTGGAGCTTTTAGGAGCAAAAATCTAGTTCTACCATCCAGCAAGGTGCGCTCGAGCGCACCTTTCTTATGATCGAGCGCACTTGAAGAAGGCTCGAGCGCACACTTGCAATCGTGCACCTCCCGCATACGCTCGAGCGCAATCACTCCAGAGGCGGTAGAGCCAGATATGGAAAGAAGTCTTTCGACTCCAAAAAGGAATTAGGGTTTTGGGACACTTAAAGGACCCTATAAATAGCCCTGTAAAACACATAAACCATACTTTTTGTTCAAGATTCTAAGTAGAAAGCTTAGGAGAGGAATTGACGACTCGTCTCCCAAGTCTTCTTCGGTTTTAGTTTTCTGTTTGTTTTAATTATGTTTAGCATGTTTACTTTATCTAGCATGTGTAACTAAACTCCTATAGGGCTCGATTAAAGCCCTAGTTATGTTTTTCCACATGTTCATTCATTGATTATCTTTGCTATGGCCTTGTTAGAATATTTAACTTGATTAATACCTGTTTGTATTTAAATTCCTCATATGTGTGTGCCTGATCAACGTATGCATGTGGTATGGATATGTTAGTCGAATCAATTTTAGATGACCGAGTCCTTAGTTCGACATTAGTAACAAGGGATATCCACACCGAATTCCCGGGTTAATCAACATAGGAAACCGATAGCGGACCAAGCCCTAGGTCCCGTGTGGTTATCGATCTCCACAGCCCTCATGCTTTCTTAAGGAACAACTCAGTATACACCCATGCTGAATCCCTTAAGAGAGAAAAGAGTTAGAGTATACACCATGCCTAACTCGTTGCATAGGGAGATCAATAGCCTAAGGTGTGGACCAAGCCCTTAGGTTGGTAACCATTAGATATTCATGATAAGGCTAGAACATTGAAACCTTAGTTAGTGGGAAAGTATAATTAGTGGTGGATATCGTAGCCCTATGTTCTCATTATTGTTATTCATTCACAATCAAACTGTTATTTCTCTTTTTAACTTAAAGAAACTAATTCTAAATAGAAATTCACCAATCCCTGTGGAAATGATCTCGCACTTGCACACTACACTACCACAGACCTTGTGCACTTACAAGTAAAACTATGAAGGTTATTTGCATATTTATTTAGGTAGATATCAGCTCCAACATCACACCACAAGTGCACATCGTAGGAGCTACCATCATACATTTCCTAGAAATATCATGCACGTTCATAACTTAAATCATAGAAACGTGTATCCTGTGAATGCTTATCCAAGGATCTATAGACATACACAATTAAGAAATCCTAGAAATTTCAATAACTATTATCTTAGGATTATGCATCATCAACATGTCTATAATTATAGAGCACCTTATAATGTTATGAAGGTATGGGTCCCTAAAGGAACTATATTTTCTAAATCTAACCCTAAAGGACCCAAGAAATTTTGGGTACCTAAGAGTGTAATTGTGTATTCTTGTATAATAGATATGGCTCCACACCAAGGAAAAAAGTAACTATTGGTACCTTGATAGTAGATGCTCAAAGCATATAACCAGTGATCAAAGCATGTTCAAAGAGCTAACTCTAAGGGATGGTGGACACGTCACCATTGGAGACAATACAAAGATAAGGATCATTGGGCATGGAAAAGTTAGTAACGATTTCTCAACCATTGATCATGTATTATATGTGCAAGGCCTTAAGCCAAATTTGCTTAGTATTAGTCAACTATGTGACAAAGGCAACAAAGTCATATTTGAAACCTCTCATTGTCTAGTTATAGACATTAAGAGTAACAAGATCAAGTTTGTTGGTCATAGACACAAAAATGTCTATATAGTTGATTAAAATCTTTTCATTCTGAAAATGAAAAATGTTTTTCCGCATTTAGTGAAAGCCCATGGCTATGGCATAGAAGACTTGGCCATGTGAATATGGATTAGCTTAAAATCATTTCAAGAAAAGATTTAGTCATTAGACTTCCAAAAATCAAATTTAAAAAAGACAAGGTATATGATGCTTGTCAAATGGGAAAAAAAAACTATAATTTCTTTTAAATAAAAAAAATATAGTCTCAACTACTAGACCATTGGAACTTCTACATTTATTTGATCCAATAAGTACCATAAGTCTAGGTGGCCATCAATATACTCTTGTTATTGTTGATGAGTATTCAAGATATACCTTTTTTATTTTTGAAACTTACAAAGGATTTGTGAACTTTTGTAAAAAGGTTCAAAATAAAAAAAGGAATTTTTATTTCAAGCATTAGAAGTAATCATAGAAAAGAATTTAAAAACCAAAGCTTTTCAATTTTTTTGTGATGAAAATAGAATTGATCACAACTTGTTAGCACCTAGAACTCCTCAACAAAATGAAGTTGTTGAGAGGAAAAATAGAGTTCTAGAAGAATTCGCAAGAACAATACTTTCAGAAAATAGTTTGCTAAAATATTTTTGGGTAGAAGCCGTAAACACTTCTTGCTATGTTTAAATAGAGTTTTAATTAGGCTTATGCTTAACAAAACTCCATATGAATTATGGAAAGGTAGAAAGCCTAATATCTCTTATTTTCGTGCTTTTGGTTTTAAATGCTTCATCCTGAATAACAATTAAACTAACTTGGGTAAATTTGACTCAAAGACCGATGAGGGAATATTCTTACGATATTTAACCTTTAGTAAAGCTTATATAGTCTTTAACAAAAGAACTCAAGTGGTTGAAGAATCCATACATGTAGCCTTTGATGAGTCTAACCCAATTAGTAGTAGAGTAGGTTCTTTTAATAATGATGCAGATTTCATTACAAAGATAGAAACACATACTCCCATTGTTGACCCGAAAGAGTGCCAACCTCAAACGAGTCAAGAGGTAGATGCTCTCAATCTTGATCAACCATCCACAAGTCAACAAGAGGATAGTCTTCCCAAAGATTGGAGGTATGTGAATTATCATCCAATCGATCAAGTGATTGGTGATCCTTTATAAGGGGTAAGAACTCGTTTATCTATTAGAAATATTTGAAATTATGCAGCTTATTTATAGCAAGTAGAACCTAAGACGTTTGTAGAAGCCGAGAAGAATGTTGATTGGATAAATGCTATGCAAGAATAAATAAATCAATTTGAAAGAAACAAAGAATGAAATCTAGTTCCTAGACCAAAGAATCACACTATAATAGGAACTAAATGGGTATCTAGAAATAAGATGGATGAAAATGGAATAGTAACTAGGAACAAGGCTAGACTAGTTGTTAAGGGATATAATCAAGAAAAATGAATAGATTTTGATGAGACCTATGCTCCCGTAGCTAGATTAGAAGTTATTCGTATGTTATTAGCCTTTGCATGCTTTAATAAGTTTAAGTTATTTCAAATGGATGTAAAAAGGTGCATTTTTAAATAGGTTTATAAAAGAAGAGGTGTATGTTGAGCAATGTTTTAAAAGGCGGTCTTTGGGCGCGCCCATAGGCGGGGTGTTTTGAAAATGCCTCAAGGGGTTATTACTACTGGGCGTTCGCCTTTAGACTTGGGGCGTACGCCCGGGGCATAATTTTTGTGCCCTGAGTGTACGCCCCATGAATTTTTTTAAAAAGCTTAAAATTTAGGAAAAATATGCACATTAAAGACTTGAACCCATAACCTAATGAGTGTCATAGGTCTTAACCATTATGCTAATGTTCTTGTTGTGACATTATTACGCTTCATAAATACATAATACATGTTATCTAGTTTAATAATAATTATAAAATATTTAATTAATAATTTACAAGTTACAACAAGATAGAAATATAAGTTATACTTCATATAATTTATATATATATATATATATATATATATATATATATATTAATATTTATAAAATTATAATCATCACACTATAGAGAGTTAGTAAAGTATTAAACCTTGATAAAATTTAATTAATTAGTTTAAATTTAAATTATTTTTATTCTAATTAATTAATATTATTTTATTAAAATTTTGAAACGGCCTAGCACCTCGCCCAATGCCTTAATCTTTGAAAACACTAATGTTGAGCAACCTCTTGGATTTAAAAATCATAGTCTTTCAAACCATGTATATAAGCTTTCTAAAGCTCTATATGGGTTCAAGTAAGCTCCAAGAGCATGGTATGAAAGACTAAGTAAGTTTTTGCTTAGAAATAATTTTACAAGAGGAAAATAGACACAACCCTCTTCACAAAAACTGACAAAGGTGACATACTACTAGCCCAAATAGATGTTGATGATATTATATTTTGTGCTACTAATGAATCTATGTGTCAAGAGTTTGCTAAGTGCATGTAAGGTGAATTTGAAATGAGCATGATGGGAGAGCTTACCTACTTTCTTGGACTTCAAATCAAACAATTGAAAGAAGGCATCCTCATCAATCAATCAAAGTACACCAAGGACCTATTAAAGAGGTTCGGGATGGAAAGCTCTAAGTCAATTGGCAATCCTATGAGCACCTATACAAAACTTGACCTAGATGAGGAAGGTAAGTGTGTAGATACTAAAACTCATAAAAGTATGATAGGAGTTTTACTTTATTTAACTGCAAGTAGACCTGATATAATGTTTAGTGTATGCATGTGTGCTAGATTTTAAGCTAATCCTAAGGAATTACATGTAATTACAGTAAAAAGAATCCTTAGATATCTACAAAAGACTTAAAACCTAGGATTATAGTATTCTAGAAAATCAACTTTTGAGGTTGTAGGATATTCAGATGCTGATTTTGCGGGTTGTAGACTAGATAGAAAAAGAACTAGTCGAACATGCCAATTATTGGGTGCAATGCTAACCTCTTGGTTTTGTAAGAAACAAAATTCGGTTGCGCTATCAACCGCTAAAGCGGAATATATAGCAGTCGGAAGTTGTTGTGCACAAGTGTTGTGGATGAAACAACAGTTAGAAGATTATGACATGAACTTTAAAGGTATACCAATTCATTGTGATAACACTAGTGCTATCAACTTAACTAAAAACCCTATTCAGCACTCTAGAACCAAATATATAGAAATAAGACATCATTTCATAAGAGACCATGCTCAAAAAGGTGATATTAGACTAGAATTCATTCCTTCAGAAGATCAAATAGTTTATATTCTTATAAAACCTTTAAGTGAAGATAGCTTTTGCAAAATTAGACTATTGATGGGCCTGATAGACTATGATAAAATGTATGTTTGATTGCATCAACATTCATCATATGCATATTTGACATCTAGTGAATGATTATTAACTCTTATTTAATATATCTCTCACCCAATATGGCATAGATATACAATTTCGTGCTGAAATCTCAAGTTCGAGCTCAAAATTTTAAGTTTTCTAGAGGACCCAGTCGACTAATATGTTCACCCTAATCGACTGGTATCCCACTGCCCATTGTACTAGTCACTAGTACAAAACATTCAGTCGACTGGTATTACAAGACATTGTTTGGAGCTAAAATTTAAAATTTTGGTGGCCTACTCAATCGACTAGTATGGATCATCTAGTCGACTGGTATGTTTTTGCCAGTTTACTCAATCGACTGGTGTCTCGACCCAGTCGACTGGGATATCGAAAATTCCCCAAATTATGAAGGACCCAATCGATTGGTACCCTAACCTAGTCAACTGGTGTCGCAATTCTATAAATAGTCTCTTCAATTTTTTTCAGCTTTCATGTCATTTTTGAAAACCCTAAGCTTTCTCTCTAGAAAATCTATGATTTCAATCCAAAATCTCTCAAAACAACTTCATAAAACCTTCAATCATACCTTAAATCACCCTTTTTTTTAATTTTGCACGGTTAAAAATTAGTTATTCCTCGTAATCTCTCTAAAATGACCCTTTCATAAAGTTTGAGAGAATCTAGATCAAAACCACAGTTGGAGGACCTCTCGCACCTACGAGGCCTCGGTACGAAAGACATCGGTATCAGATGCCAAGGGAAATGCTTTAGTGGGTTCCTCGAGCAAAAAGCGAGGACTGAGCTCGACGATTCACTCTTCTGGAGTCCAGCCGCCAAAGACAGGTATAACTTCGTCATACGCCATAAAACGATCATGACAGGTAGATTCGTTGACTTTTATTCTATTCATCATGCAAATCTCGATATATTACCTACTTTTAAAGCCATTCACTTGACATCACTTGTCAAGATACACCAAAAATACTACCCACACCTCATTCACCAATTCTACACCAATCTGGTGAAACCGAGTCCACTAGTTCTTCGATTCAGAACCAGTGTGATGGGCGTAGAATTCGAGGTAAACACTGACCTTCTACCCAATATCTTGAGGATCCTTGTGGGAAGGGTCCAATGGAGTTTGGATGGATGGCTAGACAAATTTGACAACGAGGAGGCATGCCAGATTGTTAGGGGCGACCCTAACTACATATTTAGGCCCACTACATTTCACCAATGTAGTGACATGATGTAATACCCGTATTCGTGAATTAAGGGTAAAGAAGTAATTTGATAAATGTTTCATGAAATTTAAATAATATATTTATGCGAAGGATTAGTAATGAATAAAATAATTCTTAAAAAAAATCGTGAATAGTTAAAAAAAAACAAATCTGGACATCTAGAACGTCCAGAAGGAAGAAAGAAAAAAGAAAAATATATATAAATATATATATATATATTAAAATATTATTTTCAAAAAAAGAAAGTTAAAGAAAGGTGGCAGCAGGTGGCAATACCTGCTGCCAAGTGAATTTGTGAGGGGAGAGAGAGTCCTCCACGTTTTTGAAACGCGAAAGCTTTGTAAAATGCTGAAGAATTGGAAGGGGGGCAACGGCTGAAGCAAATTTTGCTTATATATATATGTATAAGTTGTATACTGAACGATTTCGTTCAGTTTCTTTCAAATTCTTGTTTTCTCAAAGTAATTGGAGACTTAAAGAAATGATGAAAGAGCAAAAGTTTGAAGGGATTTTCTGTGGAATTTCATAGAGGATCATGAGAAGCTATCAATATCATAAGGTAATAACATAGTGTTTATTTTTGAATTTATGATATTTATAAAATTCCCAGGAAGTAAAAGTGGGAATTTTCCAAGTATGTGGTTTATATCAAATTAAAGAATAAATTAGAAAATTTGCATAAATATGATCTCAGGTGTTGACGATCTACAACCAAAGGAATTTTTGAGAAAAAGCAAGAAAGGCAAGGAAGTGACACGGGTAGCTTTAAGAGCTAGGTGGTGAGTTGGATTTACTTTAAGTAGTCTAAATAATAAAAAAAAATCAATTATTTGGTGATAATTTTAAATTTAATTATTAAAGTATATTTGGGTGATAGATGAAAAATTGATTTATGGATATGATAGGAAATTTGGACATGTAGAAATATTTCTCGGTGAGAAATGATATTTTTGGAAATCATAAGTTTATTTGAGAATAAAAACAATAAATAAATTATTGATGAGATATATTGATGTTTTAATACGAATTATGATGAAATGAATTTTAGTGGATATTGATAAGTTTTGATGGATGAATTGATGTGATTTGATATGAATCTTAGTGGATCTTGATAAGTTTTTATGAATGAGTTGATGTGATTTGAGATGAAGTTTAGTGGATCTTGACAAACCTGGATAGATGATTTGATATGATTTGGGATGAGAGGAACTTTGTAGACCTTTTGTTATATAAATTTGAGAAAAATCAGGATAGACAATTTAAGTGTTTTAAATTTATATGTTGTTTTTATATTGTTGTTTATATGCATATTTCATATAATTGCTCATATATATATGCATTAAATGAGAAAGAAAATAACTGGGAAGGTAGCCGGTCTAATGAAATAACCGTGACAGCTGGTATATGCTAGAAATAAAAGTGATACCGTGACAGCCGGTATACGCTGGAAAAAAAAAATGACACCGTGACAGCCAGTATATTCTGGAAAATTCTGTGGCAACTAGGACTAAGTTGCAAAGTAAAGAACCGGGAGAAAGCCGATCTGAGATAATAACAACCTGTCGACAGGTGGGAAGACGTTCCCATCATAATCATTTATGCATTTGCATCTATTTTAATTATTGCTGCATTATTGAGATGCTGAAGTGTGATGTATCCTCATGAATATAATTATAGATGATTGAGTCTCACAGAAAGAGACAATTATGATGAAAATATTATCGAAAAGTTGAGATGTGGTATATTGTCGTGAAAGATGACTGAGTCTCATAAAAAAAGACAGCTATGATGATGAGATTATTGAAATGCTGAGATATGGTATATTATTGTGAATTTAATTATAAATGGTTGAGTCTCATAGAAAAAGAGATAGCTATGATGATGAGATTTTTGAAATGCTGAGATGTGGTATATTATTGTGAAATTAATTATAGATGGTTGAGTCTCATAGAAAGAGACAGTTATGGTGATAAGACTTATCTAAATGGTAGACTTTATGATGTGAACCTCATTACGATGTAATTATGAGATAACAGATGGTCTTAAGGTGGACTAAGGATTGAGAATAATATATTGATAGAGAATGAATCTTACGACATGTGTAATGATAGTAGAAAGTTGTCATTGGGTTATGTGAAAAAAATAAAAGATCAAATATTAAAGGACTATTTATGAAATTTGGAATACTTTTAGTAAATTAAATTCACTGAGTTTGTGAAGCTTATCCCTCATTGTACAATGATTTTCAGGTGGCAGGCTTAACAAATAGTTTGGTGAGTTGAGGTTAAGAAGAAATTATTTTCTATAAGCCACGTATGTGTCATTATCCTCAGACTAATAGGAAAAGAAAATGAAAAAAAAATTATTTGTAAATATTCATGCATGGTACGTTGTAAAGAATGTTTAAATATCAGATTGATGTAATTTCCCTGTGGAGGGTTGAAGAATTATGAAAATGTTACGATTGGTGTTATTTATTTTTATTGTTGCATATATGTGTCGTGCTGAGATTTCCAAATGTGATAACACCATTTCGGGGGTGGCCAACCCGGGATGGGTCGTTACAATTTTGGTATCAGAGCATTAGGTTTTTCAGATTCTGTAGACTGCATAAAAAGTAAGAAAGTGGAAGATTAAAATAAATTGTAATGAACAGTCTGAGGATGACACGTGGACGTGCTAGAGCTAAAGTTAGGGTAATTGATTTGAGAGGGGGTGGTAGGCCCTAATATTTTTAACAAGATAAAGTTGAGTCTGAAACTGTGGTTCCTATAAGGGAACGTGTTGATAGTAAAATTAATATTAGAAAATGTATGAGAGGATTTGAAGTTGAAAGAGATGAGCTAAGATAAGCTCTTACACATGCCCATGAGAAAATGAATGTAATAGATGATAGAGTTAATAGCCTATAGCATTGACTTGAGGAGCAAGCTAGAGCAGTGCCTGATGTTGTTAATCCAGTAATGGTAGATATTTAAAATGGGGAAAAGTGAGTTTATCCATGAGATGCAGGGAGATATAATTAAGCTGAATACTTGTTGTTTAAAGGATCGATGAATCATTTTACGCTTAAGTTTCGGGAGAAACATGTAAGAAACATTATTTGGTATTTTACCAGTAACTGATAGGCAGATGATTATCTTTACTTCGTTTGAGTTAGAAGGAGAAATTTTAGAATGATGGAATGATATTCTTTCCAGGTAAGTAAGAATATTGATAGACCCTTAACCTGAAATAGGTTTGAGGAAGATTTTCTTGATAAATACTTTCCTTAGACCTTTAAAGCCCAACAAGATAGATATTTTATTTATTTGGGGGTGAATGTATTGAATATGACTCAGTATGATAAGAGAATTGTGGCTTGTTCGAGGTTTGTACTAGAAATAGTAGACCTAGAGGAGAAGAAGTGTACGAGGTTCATAAATGAATTATGTTATATTAGTGGATATATCATTTTAGATTGAGAGAGATGTGATGGAGATTAAGGGAAAGAGAAAGAGTGGTTTAAGAGGTTTAAACATGAAGGTGATAGAGGTGGTGATAGTATGAGTGTGTATGGTGGGAGACCACCCAGATGAGGCGTTCCTTGTCACAGGGAACTGAAATGCAGAGTCAAAGGCAAACATGATCTGTTGCTTGTGTAGCTCAGATCAATATTGGTGGGACCCTTGGATTTGGGAGATAGGTTATGGGAACAGGAAGTTATGGCAGAGGAAGTAAGTATGCCACCAAGGGGAAGTGGCAATCTGATGTATAATTGGGAGACAGAAGTTTGTTTCAGATATATTCAAGTGAGATATTTATTCCAGAATTGTCAAAAATTTGAAGTGCTTTATGTGTGGAGAAAATAGACATGTCAATGTTGGTCGATCTTGATGCAACCCATTCTTTTGCATCAAGTATTCATATGAAGTTTATTGAAGTATATATCAGTCCTTGGATGAAAAATATTTTTGTTAAAGTTTCTCTAGAGATAAAGTGAAAATCATAAATATTTCGGAGGGTTGTGTGATTCGTATTAGTGATAGAAAATCTGAAAATTGATTTATTATCTTTGAATATAATATAATTTTGAGAATGAATTGATTGTCGACGTATTACACTTGAGTTGCTTGTTCCAGAAAGAATGTAGTGTTCAAGATATGGACATGAGGAGTATTTGGTATACATAATAGATTATAGAAAGGAAAATAAGAAGTTAGAAGAAATCTTGGTAGTGAAAGATTTTCATGATGTGAGATTAAATTTCTCTATTGATATGATACCAGGTTCATCAAATATAATTAATAGCACCCTACATAATGATGTCAGTTGAATTGAGGGAGTTGAATGTATCATTTTAAGAATTTTTGGATAAACAATTTATCGGATCTAATGTATTTAGGAAGCCCAGTGTTGTTCAAGGAAGATTGAACGATAAGAGTGTGTATTGATAAATAAATTGGTTGAACAATGCAAGGTGTGAGAGTGTTTTCTAAGATAAATCTGAGATCAGATTATCACCAATTGAAGATAGAGAAGGGAGGCATGCCTAAAATTGTTTTATGACATGTTATGGTTATAAATTTCTTGTGATGACATTTGGATTGAATAATATTCTAGAAACATTCATGGACTGGATGAATAAAATGTTTGAACCATTTCTTGATAATCTTGTGGTTGTGTTCATCGATAACATCTTGGTATATTTTAAGACTACGGAAGAGCAGGTAAAATATGTAGAAATTGTGTGGGAGACTTTGAGGAGAAAAAGATGGTATGATATAAGCACTCTAAGTGTGAGTGTTGACGGAAGGAAATAACTTTCTTGGAACATGTAATGTCGGGAATGGCATAACGAATGATCTATAAAAAGTATAGACAATGTTAAGTTAGGAGAAACCAACTAATATAACTGAGATTAGAATTTTCTTGGGGTTAGTTGGTGATTTTAGAAGATTATTTCAGAAAATTTTTATTATTGTAATGCAGTTGAATAGACTGACTAGGAAAAATGTGAAATTTGTATGGTAAGAGAAGTATAAAAAAAAAACAAAATTCAATTACTAAAGGAGAAATTAACTGCAACTCCAGTATTAGTGTTTCCTTCTGATGATGAAGTACTTATGGTGTATAGTGACACGTCACATCAATGATTGGGATATGTGTAACATAGGAAAGTTATGGGCTATACTTCTAGGCAATTGAGGATTTATGATAAGAAATTTCCTTACTCATGACTTAGAGTTGGCTGCTATCGTGTTTACTTTAAATTTGGAGATATCATCTGTATGGAGCCACTTGTGAGATAGTCATGGGTTATAAAAGTTGGACATACTTACCTAACCAGAGGGAGTTGAATTGGAGGCAGAGATGGTAGATGAAGTGGATTAGTAACGATGATTATACAATTCACTATCATCTAGAAAATGTGAAAATGATAATTGATACATTAAGTAGAAAGTCTACAAGAAAGTTAACTGCTATTGGGAGTCCTTATATGAAATTAATGATAAATTTAAGAGAAATAAGAATGAAGTTGAATATCAGTGATAGAGGATCATAGTTAATAAATATGGTTGTACAATCATCCATAACGAAATGTTTTAGAGATGCAAGGTAGCGATAAAGAGATAGAAAAAGATTTAGCATTGAGTACTTATTAGAAAGTAAGATGAGTTTAAAATTGAAGTGAGAGTATTTTAGTATTGGAACTTAGAAATTGTGTTCCAAATAATGCGAAGTTAAGAGAGGGGATAATGAGAAAGGTACATGATGATGTAGATTCGATGCAACTAAGTAACAATAAGATGTACACAGGATTGAGACCGTAATTCTGATGGTCAGGATGGAAGAGGGATGTAGCTGAGATTGTGAGGTTGTATGAGGTACCATTGGTCATAGTGTCAAATAAAGATGCTATATTGGGAGAGGATTTCAGAAAGCCACGGGTATACAGTGGCAATTTAATATAATTTTCATGCTCATATTGGATTTTTTTTTAAATACTAAAAGATATGCTAAGGACAAATGTGATGAATTTCTCAATAAGTTGATATACTTACATGTCATTGATTGAAGTTGTTTATCATAATCAGTATCAAATTTGTATTGGAATGGCACCCATTGAGACATTGTATGATATGAGGTGTGAAACTCCTATATGTTGGGAAAAATGGAAGAGAAAAATATATCTAGTCTTTATATTATTGAGCTAACAATAGAGATGATCGAATTTGTTAGAGAAAATCGTAAAGCAGCCTAGAGTAGACCTCTTGAGTCTCAAGTAGGTGATTGGGTGTATTGAAAAATGTCTTAATGAAAAGGTGTATTGGGAATTAAACAGAAAAGAAAAGTTGAATTCGAGGTATGTAGGACCCTATGAGGTTGTTGAAAAAGTAGGATTAGTTGTGAGTAACCTGGATTTGCTTCCAGAATTAAAACATTTATATAATGTATTTCATGTTTCACTTTTAAGAAAGTGTTTACATGATATTTTGTGCTAAGTTATAGAAATTTAGAAAGATTGGGCTTATATACAAGTAACAGTGAGAATTTTGAACAAAGAGAGTAAGTCTTGTGTAAAAGAATAATTTCACTAGTGTAAAGTTCGGTGGCAGAATAAGGATGTTGAAGAGATTTCGTGAAAGTATAAGACAAGTATGAAGAAATATTATTTATATTTGAGTATGAAGTAAATTAAAGAAATTTCGATGACAAAATTTTTGTAAGGTGGGTAGAATTGTAATACTCGTATTCGTAAATTAAGGGCAAAGAAGTAATTTGATAAATATGTCATGAAATTTAAATAATATATTTATGCGAATGATTAGTATTGAATAAAATGATTCTTAAAAAAAATATGAATAGTAAAATATGAATAGTAAATCGTGAATAGTGAATAGTAAAAGAAAAAAAAACAAACAAATCTGGACGACTAGAACGTCCAGAAGGAAGAAAAGAAAAAGAAATATATATATATATATATATTAAAATATTATTTTCAAAAAAAAAAATCAAAGAAATGTGGTAGCAGGTGGCAATACCTGCTGCCAAGTGAATTTGTGAGGGGAGAGAGAGTCCCTCATGTTTTTGAAACGTGGAGGCTTTGTAAAATGCTGAAGAATTTGGAGGGGGGCAACAGCTGAAGCAAATTTTGCTTATATATATATATGTGTTGTATACTGAACGATTTCATTCAATTTCTTTCAAATTCTTGTTTTCTCAAAGTAATTGGGGACTTAAAGAAATGCTGAAAGAGCAAAATTTTGAAGGGATTTTCTATGGAATTTCATAGAGGATCATGAGAAGCTATTAATATCAGAAGGTAATAACATAGTGTTTATTTTTGAATTTCTGATATTTATAAAATTCTCAGGAAGTAAAAGTGAGAATTTTCCAAGTGTGTGGTTTATATCAAATTGAAGAATAAATTAGAAAATTTGCATAAATATGATCTCAGGTATTGATGATCTACAACCAAAGGAATTTTTGAGAAAAATGAGAAAGGCAATGAGGTGATCCACGGGTAGCTTTAAGAGCTAGGTGGTAAGTTGGATTTACTTTAAGTAGTCTAAATAAAAAAAAAAATCAATTATTTGGTGATAATATTAAATTTAGTTATTAAAGTATGTTTGGGTGATAGATGAAAAATTGATTTATGGATATGATAGGAAATTTGGACATGTAGAAATATTTCTCGGTGAGAAATGATATTTTTGGAAATCATAAGTTTATTTGAGAATAAAAGCAATAAATAAATTATTGATGAGATATATTGATGTTTTAATACGAATTATGATGAAATGAATTTTAATGGATATTGATAAGTTTTGATGGATGAATTGATGTGATTTGAGATGAATCTTAGTGGATCTTGATAAGTTTTTATGAATGAGTTGATGTGATTTGAGACGAATTTTAGTGGATCTTGACAAACCTGGATGGATGATTTGATATGATTTGGGATGAGAGGAAATTTGTAGACCTTTTGTTATATAAATTTGAAAAAAATCAGGATAGACAATTTAAGTGTTTTAAATTTATATGTTGTTTTTATATTGTTGTTTATATGAATATTTCATATAATTGCTCATATACATATGCATTAAATGAGAAAGAAAAGAACCGAGAAGGCAACCGGTCTAATGAAATAACTGTGACAGCCGGTATATGTTGAAAATAAAAGTGATACCATGACAGCCGGTATATGCTGAAAAAAAAAATGACACCGTGACAACCGATATATGCTGAAAAATTTCGTGGCAACCGGGACTAAGTTGCAAAGTAAAGAACTGGGAGAGAGCCGGTCTGAGATAATAACAACCTGTCGACAGGTGGGAAGACGTTCCCATCATAATCATTTATGCATTTGCATATGTTTTAATTATTGTTGAGGTGTGATGTATCCTCGTGAATATAATTATAGATGATTGAGTCTCACAGAAAGAGACAGTTATGATGAAAATATTATTGAAAAGCTGAGATGTGGTATATTGTCGAGAAAGATGACTGAGTCTCATAAAAAGAGACAGCTATGATGATGAGATTATTGAAATGCTGAGATGTGGTATATTATTGTGAATTTAATTATAAATGGTTAAGTCTCATAAAAAAAGAGACAGCTATGATGATGAGATTTTTGAAATGCTGAGATGTGGTATATTATTGTAAAATTAATTATAGATGGTTAAGTCTCATAGAAAGAGACAGTTATGGTGATAAGACTTATCTAAATGGTAAACTTTATGATGTGAACCTCATTACGAGGTAATTATGAGATAACTGATGGTCTTAAGATGGACCAAGGATTGAGAATAATATATTGATAGAGAATGAATCTTATGACATGTGTAATGATAGTAGAAAGTTGTCATTGGGTTATGTGAA
Source organism: Bretschneidera sinensis (assembly GCA_023935145.1). NCBI lineage: Eukaryota > Viridiplantae > Streptophyta > Magnoliopsida > Brassicales > Akaniaceae > Bretschneidera > Bretschneidera sinensis. The sequence goes on from CM043697.1 coordinate 26,015,739, forward strand.
AAAAAATAAAAGATCAAATATTAAAGGACTATTTATGGAATTTGAAATACTTTTAGTAAATTAAATTCACCGAGCTTGTGAAGCTCACCCCTCATTGTACAATGATTTTCAGGTGGCTGGCTTGACAAATAGTTTGGTGAGTTGAGGTTCAGAAGAAATTATTTTCTATAAGCCACATACGTGTCATCATCCTCAGACTAATGGGAAAAAAATGAAAAAAAAAATTATTTGTAAATATTCATGCATGGTACGTTGTCAAGAATGTTTAAATATCATATTGATGTACTTTCCCTGTGTAGGGTTGAGGAATTATTAAAATGTTTCGATTGGTGTTATTTATTTTTATTGTTACATATATGTGTTGTGCTGAGATTTCAAAATGTTATAACACCATTTTGGGGGTGGCCAACCCGGGATGGGTCGTTACACATGCCCCTCGAATCAATGTTGTTCAACCTCATCGTGAGTTGGACCATCCACCCATGACTCGGGAGGCGGGGCTATCTTTCGAAGATAGATGTGGTATTGATTTGGTGTTTCAAAACAGGACACTATTTCAATATCTACCCTCTACGGGATGCTCATCACCTTGATCCTATAGTATTTTCGAGTTCCCCTAGCCACCTCTGAGGCTCAGGGTATCGGCCCCAAGGATATCATCAATGTCTCTTCTCTGAAGAAGATGGGGTGCACTATCCGATATGAAATGATCTACTCCAAGGCCGGGATGAACATTAGGATTTGAGAGGGTGACAGCAACGAGGAGGATGATGAGGTTCTTGGTGATGCAGTTTCTCCCACTGTTATGAAAACTAACGAACGAGCACCTAGTCCACAGCTTGGTGGCTCTATTGCTGGTCAAGCTGGATACGATGACTTACTACAGGTTATTTCGTGCCTCCAACTATCCATGCAGTCCGGGTTCCAGAGCTTGAGCTATTCAGGTGATTCTATGCATCGCGACTTTTTCACGCTTAGAGACTATTTCGAGGTGCACGTGGAGCACACAGAGGGCTCTTTGACTAAGCTTCGGGATCTTCTACGAGACGGCTCTGATTCACCCGCTCACTGAGCTTTTATTTCTATCTCATTGTTATGTACATATGTAGCTCGATGGATACTTAGCACGAACATTTTTTTCATACATTCATATGCTTGTACTAGATATTCAGATTATGTGAGTTTATGATGTATGGTTGTTTATATATAAATGCTTACTTTTCAGTTATTTAGCTTTTCACTCGTATACATGCTTTCCTTTTAAGCTATATGATTGCTAAGTTTGAGCATTTTTGCTCATCTCTATGCTTTAACTATTCACGTTATGTTCAAACTTCTGATTTTTCCCAAGTCGTCTTACCAATTCTGAATCATGACGAGTTTTTGCAGACAAGTTTGTTTTTTCCTTATCTTCATGGCTATAGTGTTTATTTTGTTTATTTTTTGGGTTTACACCCCATTTTTTGCTGTTGTCAAAAATTGCTCCAAACATGTTAACAAATGTAATACTATCTTGCATTGCTTGGTTGAGTTGATATAATTTAAATGCATTTGAATGCTTATCAAGATGGTTTTATCCAACAAACAGAGGAGACTCTGTCCAAATTAATCTAAACACCAACATTTAGTTTTTAAAACTGTTTTTTCTCTCTTTAGTTTTGTCATCATCAAAAATGGAGAGATTGTTGACCCGTATTTGATTTGAATAATGACAAAATACTACTCTAATTGCATTAACAGTTTTAACTAAGTGTTTAAGCGGTAAAAGCATTCAGCACCGAAACAAGATGTAAGAACTCAATGCAATTTAGACACCAAAACAAGACAGAAGATCTAGAATAGGCATTAAGGTAATTAAAACAATTGTAAATCTCTTATATTCAATTACATAGTTTGATCTGTGGCTCAATTTACAAAAGATTTTGACAAAACCAAAATACATAAAGTTTCTAACTCAAAAACTATTTTTGAAAAATGAAAACTAGGTTGAAGGTCAACCCAGTTGACTGGGTCTATATACCAGTTGACTGGGATATGGGACAGAAAGTTCCTAGTCGACTAGTAATGAGGATGCAGTCGACTGGTAACTGGGACAGAAAGTTCTCAGTCGACTGGTGCTTAGGACCCAGTTGACTGGTACTCTCCCTTGGCCTAAAAAGTGAAATTTCTCACCTTGACCCAGTCGACTGGTATAAGGACCCAATCAATTGGTACAAGGACCCAGTCAACTGGTGATTCGAAAATATTACCATTTGAGACGTGGAACTTGAGCATTTAATGCCCCAAACCTACCAAGTCAATGTCAAACGACCATATTAATTCAAAGCTATATAAAACCAGTTCAATAAGAATTTAAAAAATAGAAAAGAACACATTCAATTCACAAGATAACTCATTAATTCTCAAAAGCTTTGAAATATTTATTGTTAAGCCATTCTTCAAGCTTGTTCTTGAAAGATAAATATTGTTTATTTGTAAAAGCACTTATTGCTATCTCTCTACCATTTACTTTACAACAAATTTCATATATCGTAAAGGGAAATAGTTGGTATAACTCGTAGAGTGTTTAGGATTAAACACTTCATTATAGCTTCCGTGAGGAAGGGATCAGTTGTAAGGTTTTTACAACACCCATGAAGTAGTACGACTAAAGTTTTAGTGGATTACTTCAAGGAGATTCCTGAAAAAGAGTAGATGTAGGGTTGGAAGGAATCTGATATTGTCGAACCACTATAAACAGAGTTTACACTTTCTATTCCTTAAACTCTTTACTTTCAAACATATTATTTGATTGGGTGTTTTGTATATTTAACTGTTTAAAAACTTGCAAGTTAATCTTCAAAAATTTTTAAAACCCAATTCACCCATTCTTGGGTTTAAACCTCGGTTTACAAGACTTATTTCTCACATTTCATAACAAAAACTAACCTAGAGAAACCCTGATCAGACAATACCTAGAACGATAATGCCACTTGCATTCATACCAGGAAAGGTAGTGTGAGGACCCAACCTAGTTCATCAAATAAGTATAAAACAAGTAAAAAAGAAAACAAGAAACAAATGCACGTTTGCAACAACATAATACAACACAATATATCAGTAACTCTAAACATGGAGAAAATTTTTCAATTTCCTGATTCTTTTGTACTTAACAATTTTTTTTCTTTTGAAAGTATTATTTGCATCCTTATACTCCATTGTCAACACAAAGATATTTTGCAAAAATTCATAATATTAAGTATTGAAACTACTGTAATGATTTTGTATTTTTCATACTCTGGTAAACCATATCATTTTTCTTAACTATTCCAGTGAGTTATTTTTCTCTAGCATCATTATGTGTTCATACTCCGCATTGCTCTAGCATTAACACATAATGGAGAGGGAACAAAACAGATAAATGGCATGCAAGGAAAAAGGAGTGGCACAATAACATAGTAGTGAGGTAGGGACACAACTTAAATAATGACACCAGGAATAGTGATCATTCAAATTCGTCCCTCGGAGAAGTAAAACCAGGCCAAAAGCATATCTATAAAAAGTACAGAACTTCTTATTAAAAAAGAAGTTACCAGCAAAACATCATATAAGCATAACAGAATTGAAGGCACCAGCAAAATATGTTCTAAATGGAAAGTCAAAAGCAATCAAAGATAGGCAGACAATAATGCAAAAATCTCATTTGTTAATTAGCTTTACTAGATTTTATAACTTTTTGTGTCTTGAATCTTGGACTCAAATCATGTACATAGGCCCTTTTTTTCATTTCTTTCCAATGCAGGATTGCTCTTCCACATCTACTCTTACTCATATGCATGTTCCCAACTTTAGTTATTATGATATGTATCTATGTATCAATGTGGTTGGTTATTGGATTCTAACATTTTTAGTTGGTAATGAAATTTTAACTTTTTCAAGGAGCAAAGAGAATATTGTGAATTAGTGGTGACATGACCAAATTATTTAAGTTTTAGTATGCTTTCTTCAAAGATTATGCTTGTAATTTGCAAAAATAATTTAACTTGTTTATGTTTATGCTTCTCAATACCAGGATCCATTGATCATATATTAGTTGCAAAAACTTTTTTCAGTAGATCTTCCTTGGATGGCTGAGGTGTGTTATCTAGAATAATGCTGGGTGCATTGCAATATAATTGAAGGTTGTTTTCTCTTTAATTTTTTGAGGTCCCTCAGTTTTACTGTAATGGATGACAGGTTTAATAAAAATAATTACTTAGAAATGATTTCGCCATTCCTTCTTCACATAGTATTACAGCCAAAATTGCAGAGAATATCATTATCTTTCTGTCAACATTAGATGGTTTCCGTTTGATTAGTACACAATAATAACTAATGAGACATGATCTTTCTTTTTTTTTATTCTGAGAATCTTGTTGAAGAAAATCTATTCATTTCTCAGTCACTATCCATTTAGAAACAAAAACATAACTTTAACCTAACTATTAACTTAGGCACGGGCACTCCTCTGTCATTATCATTTCCTATTCAACTGTAATTATTTGTTCATTCAAGAAAAAATATAAAAATTACAGGTTTCATGTATTGTGCAGCTATTTATCTAAATCTCGTTTCTGTCAAAAATGGGCAAAAAAGGAGATCTGCATCTAAGTAGGATTTGTCCCAATTATCTAAACATCTCACTTTCCTTCCCCCAGACTCCGACTTTTCCTTCCCCTAAGCTCCAAATTTTCCTTTAATTGATCCAAGAACCCAAATGGCCCAACAACCCCTGTTTTTGTTCTTGACTCTTTTCTTGAGCTAAACTCCTCCACTGAGGATGAATTAATAAACAACACCAATTCTTGTTTCTCTTCAAATTTCCCTGATACATTTCTTCAAGAGATTCCTGTTCTTAAACACAATTCAGATTCTCCATCCAATAGTCAGCCAATATTGGAGAGAAAGAGAGATTAATGTAGATATTGGGGTATATATATTGATCATATATATGTTTCATAGTACAATTTTTACTTGAAGTAATTAGTGGTCTTTGCATTGTACGAATGGAGAATGATTACTTGTTTTGGGTTAATTAATTTGAATTTTGACTAACAATTAATAGGTGGAAAGAAGGAATTATTACAAGCATGAGAAATAAGGGAATCAAAGTGGTACCTTAATGGAGACTGCAAAGGAGAAAAAGGTCAAACTTGATACAAAAAAAAATAACAAGAAGAAGGATCCTAATAATGAGAAATATCCAATACGTTTTGTTCATGTTAGAGCAAGAATAGGTGAAGAAACAGACAAACACAGCCTTGCTGAGAGGGTACTACTTATATATACAAGCTGATCACCATCTCAAAACTATTAGAGCTCGTTTGCCATTTTTTTTTATTTTTCTTTATTTTTTTGTCATGAATTACTAAAAATTTCAAATGAGTTTGCAGGTAAGAAGAGAAAAAATCAGTTTGAGGATGAAGCTATTACAATCACTTATTCCAAGTTGTGACAAGGTGACATTCCTACTTCTCTCTTGATAAATCTCTTTTAAAGCTAAATCAAATTAACAAATCACATACCATAAATCAAGCTCATCATATTACAAAATAAACTAGCACTTCAAAAGATCAGACCTTGGAAACGACTGGAAGCAATTAACGTAGACTGTAATCGCAGCCTTCACAAAAGAGATAAAGAGTAAAGAGAAGAGAGTTCTGAGAGTTTGTGAAAAATACCACCGTTTTTTGGATTTCGAATCACGGGATCTGTGAATCCGAGAATGGAAAAAAGCTTGTACCTCGTTTTAACTACCCAGCTGTGTCAGTATCCGAATAGATCCTTTATGTTATTAGAGGAAACATTTTTATTGTTTGATATCGAAAAAGAGTTGGAGTTGGAGGTGAAGGGCACCGGTACTCAAAAGATCAACGATCTTAACCTTGCCGAGATCGATAAATTGCGACTCATAGAAACAAAGAGAATTTAAAAAGTAAAAAGTGAAAAGTATTTTAGATTTAAAGTTTTCTAAAATCAGTGTTTAAAAATTGATTTTTAAAAAATTGTTTTTAAAAATCGTTTTGAAAAACTGTTTATCAAACATGTTTTTGAGTTTTTAAAAATTAATTTTAATTTTTAAAAACTAAAAACATTTTTCAAAAATCAATCCTAACACGCCTAAAGAAACTTCTTCCTACCATACAACGAAGACTCCGTTGACTGTTTTCACACATAAAAGTTGCACCGTCTGTCCGTACACCTAAAACCCACGTGATCAAAATCCCTTCTCTATAAAAACGACTCCAGCCCCATTTCATTTTCTCATCATCTTCCCCCAATTTCTATCTCACCAAACACCAAAATTAATCACTAAATAGCCAACAATGGCCTGCTCAACCCCTGCTTTGAGGATCATCTCTTCTTCTTCTTCTGCTTGTGTCAAAGCTTCAAGCGCAAGATCACTCTTTTCTTCTTCACCAACCCAAAAAAATTTGCTTTTGAAGCTCAAAAACCCATCATCACTCACTCAAAGCACAACTTTCAACAACTTCTCCTTGGTACCCAAAAGATCTTTCACTTGCAAATCCCAAGCTAACCCATCTGATGATTCAAGACCCAGTAAATGATTTTTCTTTTTTCACATTTTTTAATCAATACCCGGAAGTTTTTTTTTTTTTTTTTCATTTTTCCTTTCTATTAACAATACTAATTTGAGATTTTTGTTTGATCTAGTAATTACCCTTTTTTGCCCTTTCTTTTGCAGCTAAAATACAGGAACTGCGCGTGTATGAGATCAACGAGAGAGATCGTGGTAGTCCTGCTTATCTCCGGTTGAGCCAGAAACCTGTCAATTCTCTTGGAGATCTTGTCCCTTTTAGCAACAAAGTAAGCTCTATGTTTTTCAATTTCTTTGATCTGTTTGTTTCCCCATAAAAAAAAAAAAAAAAAAAAAAAAAAAAAAAAATATTTCTTTTTAAAAATTACTTCTTTTTTTTAAAATAAAAAGAAGACCTTTTGAAATTCCGCTTTTCATTCCCCCTAGAAAATACCCTCAATTCATTGCTTAAAATTGTAAAATTTTCTTGTTCTTGATCTTCTACCTCGTTAACTTTTCCCCCCTTTTGTTCTGTTTGCTTCCCTAGAAATAATTGGTAGTTACATGAATCGTTGTTTTTAGTACCAAGAAATATCCTCTGTCCTAAGATAAGTATGAGGCGTTGGAGATCTAATTAATTAGAGAATGTTTAAATTGATAAATTGAAGGTAAAAATTATTTAAATTTATTGATTTAAATTTGTTTTAATCAAGCCAGAAAACACGAACTGTTTTGAGGATAATTATTTGGACTAACTAGTCTAATTTTACAATAATAAATTTAATAAATTAATAAAAACTATAAAATACGAGTATTGGTCACTTTATTGACTATAGGAACGATCCGGATTTCCTATAAGCACCAGGAGATCACTAGCTCTAAGAGACCGTAGTCAAACAATAGTATTATTTGAAAGAAATATTAAAATGTTAAATAAAATTTGTTAGTGAGAATTAAAACGGCATTACGTGAAAAACATGCACAATCTAACTATTCCCTTTGCCATGTGGCATTGGTATAAATGTTTTTTTAATATGAAAACATATCTATGACAAATATGCCTTCATGTTGTATTGGAATTAATCTAGTTTTTCCTTTTAATATTATATCTATATCTTAAAAAAAATTCTACATACAATTGTACTTCTATTTTTTTGCAATAAATTTAAAAAAAAAAACTATGCTCTAGTCAGAGTTTGTTTAATATTTCAATTAATCTTTGAGTTTTTAATTGGTTAGATCGAACTTTCACGTATTGATATTGTATTAATCAACTGGGTTAGTGAGTTGACAGAAGCATTGATGGATGCAAAGTCAAAACGTGAAGGATCGATCTAAACAAATTAAAAACTCAGGTTAATTGGAACATTGGGCAAACTGGAACATTGATTAGAATATAGTTTCCCTGAATTTAACAAATTAACAACTTCTATATTTATATTCTAAACTTTTTAAAAAAATTAAATATACTTTTTTTTATTTTTAATTTTAGTGGGGCAATTTCCCCGTTACTCATTACTCAACCACTGCATGAAAGGAAATGTAAAATTCTGATTTCATCAATATAAAATTGAGAATGTACTTACATTATTATGATACGAAGATACTTTTCCTTTATCTCTCTTTTAGATTTACTTGATTGTAATCTTGAATGAGGTTTTCATTATAGGTCGTCCACAAAATATTTATCAACAAATCTGTTCTTGGCACGGGCATACCACTAGTTTATTTTAGATGATTAATGTTCTCCTTTTATTTTTCTGCTTTTTTTTATTAAAAGCTGTATACCGGAGACCTGCAAAAAAGGATTGGAATGACAGCTGGAATATGCATTTTGATCCAAAACAAACCGGCAAAGAAAGGTGACCGGTACGAGGCGATATACAGCTTTTACTTCGGTGACTACGGTCAATTAGCGGTCCAGGGATCCTACTTGACTTATGAGGACTCGTATCTCTCTGTGACTGGTGGGACTGGGATTTTTGAGGGTGCCTACGGTCAGGTTAAGCTGCAGCAGCTCATCTTCCCTTTCAAGCTTTTCTACACTTTCTACTTGAAGGGCATCAAGGACTTGCCTGAGGAGCTCCTTGGGAAGCACGTTGAGCCGAGCCCAACCGTCGAACCGAGCCCCGCGGCTAAGGCTTGTGAGCCTCATGCCGTTATTCCTAACCACACTGATTAGGAATGTGAAATGTTATTTCTCTCTGTCCCCCGACGTTTGTGGTTATTGGAAGTAATTCTAGAAAATAAAAAACAAAACAATGATGTTTATGTTTATGTTTTTATCTTTTTGCTTTTGTGGGCTTGAATTTTGGATGGGCTGCTTTTGACATTTTGCTTTTTGTTGTTCCTTTTGGGGAATTTTGGAAGTATGGAGCAAGAATGTCACAATGTGGGCAAATTATTATGATTATGATTTGGCAAGAATATGGTGTCCTTTTACTTTGGTTGCTGTCATGTTTATGCTTTTGGATACCTTTTTAAAACTTTGATAGCAAAATGCTTTAGTGGTGGTGTGATGGACTCTCGGTGAGTGACAATTATATTGTCAGATAATCCGCGGTAGGCTTTATTGCCAGACTAAAGAGATGTTGTTTCCACATCATTTTAATTTTTGCTACTAATGAAAAAAACGTGGAAACATAACTTTCATATGAGAGAATTATACCCAAGAATTTTCCTTTTCGTTCCAATCCGATTGGAATGTCCGGAACTTTTCGGAATGGTAAGCAAAACGGTGCGGGATGCCTCCTTTTTTTGATCCAGTTGTGGTTTATAATGCTACTCTCACACATTGTTATAACGTGATGTGTGATGATTTCATTGGTAGACAATGACCATGTGCTCTATGTTGGAATTTTTTTCTCCGTTGTTACTATTGATTATAGTTGTTTGGGTTTTATAAAATCGGATTAATGAATTTGATCTAATTGAAAAAAATACGATAGTTCATCTGTTATTAATTAGTGATTATATTATATGGGTTTATACATATTTTAATATTATTAATGTAAGTCAGTAACTAATACAGATCTTAGTCCAATATGACCTGTATATGGAAAGTTTCATTTGTACTCTCAGTAGCTAAGGTTACAAATATGTATATAAAAATGTTAGGTCCTCTTTTTTACTCTTAATACATTTGAGTATTCAGTTTTCTATCCATCTATGTGAGAGTACAAAGATGAAGACTTTACCTTCATCATTTCCATTGTGAGGTAATTCAAGTTTTCACTATAACGATGACACAATCAGATATGTGATTTACTTATACAATTATTTATGAAATCGTATGTGTTTTAAATTTCATATATGATATTATTATTTATATTTATTTAACCTACATGTGGTATCAATCTCAATATATTAATTTAGAACCTAATTCAGAAATATTACATTAAATTTCAAGTGAAATTGTAAAATTCCTAAAATCTTTTTGGGAATGGATTCTTTATTTTGCCTTTGATAGATTTCTCAAGAAACACAAATAGAAATTATTAAAAACTTATAATATATTTCTTTTCTTTGCATTTTAACGGTTGTCTTAGTTTTTGAATCATGGGTGGTGGGATCTAGATGTGATATTTTCATGTGGCGAGATATTTGGGTTGGCTTATAGAATTTCAGCTGATATTCCCCTCCGTTCTCTTATATGCATGTGTTTATCATTCATCATGGTTTCCGTGGTTGTGATTTCTCTTTAGTGGACCATTTTCTTCCATTTGATGTTATTCAAGTCATTTAATTTATTCTAATTTCCAAATTTCCCCAAATAGATAAACCTATTTGGTTTCATTGTAGTAGTGGTAATTTTATCGTTAACTCTACCTATAGTTGACTGTTAAACTCTTCTTATCCTCCTACTTCACCTATACTTCCTTGGAATCATATATGGAAGTTAATAGTGTTTCCTAAAACCAAGTTTTTCCTATGGGTTTTAGCTCATTACAAAATTCCAGCTACTTATTGCTTTATGCCAAAACCCAGCTCCCTTCTTACTTATGTTTAGTATCAGCAAGATGACGAAAATTTTAGTCATATTTTCCCATTATGTGTTGCATTTAATTCTTTGTTAACTTCTACTGGTACCAAGTGTAACCCTGCTTAATTGTATTGTACTTTACAGAGTGGGATTTGGAATAAATTTCTTCCTAAACAAATCGGTCATGATATGTTTGCTTTTGTGGATTTTGCAAGTATTTTAGTTTGGGCTATGTGACAGTTTAGAAATAGGGTCTTATTTTAATTTCTCCTATTAATCATTTTACGTAACATAATTTATCTTGAGATTTGGACAAATTTTATTTTAAACCTTAAAAAAAACAAAAAAAAAAAAACAAAGAAAAACAATCAACCAATGATAATTAAAATAGAGAAAAATAGCAGCCCATTATCATTGTTTGCATTGTGGCCCATGTTCTACCTAAGTTGGAAACTAAGTGATTTTGTTACAGAGCTAATGGCAACCAATGGATTTGTGTAGGACACGGTAACTGAAGCCAATTAAAAGAGGATTTCCCTTTTGGGACAATATCTATAAAAAAAAATTTGTTGCGGTGGCCATTTAATTGACTGCTGCTATGCAACTTTTCATGATGCATTGATATCTTCATGATCTAGATCTCAAGGATTGAAACCCTTCAGATCAAGGGGCATTATGTTGACCTCATAAATAATTTTCAAGATTTGTTGTTGTTTTTTTATGGTATGGTAATTGTCTTGGGCAATAAAATTGTGTGCAAATTATTCAAATATGCCTTCGCTATAACTTATTGGACATAGGTTATGTCTCTTGGTGTAGAACCCGGTTCCTAAATTAGAATACTTTAATCACGGAATTTCACTTTGATGCATATTTGGTATATTCATTTGAAATAAATTATAATTTTTTTATTTAGAATGGGTAGACTTGAAAATAAGTAAATACAATGTGAAATAAGTAAATATTATTAAAAAAAATTGAAGGATAGTAACAAAAAAAACTAAGCAAAACAGAATTTTAGAAAGTTATGTGGTAGAAAATGAAAGAGGTGAGAGGTGAAGGGGAAAATTTCTAATATGGCTTAAGTTTGGGCTATAAAAATGGTGTCAGAGAGAGAGAGACCAGTAATGTGCTGGAATACTCTAGAGAGTCAGGGAGATAGGAGAAAAAGAAAGAGAATAAGAAAAAGGGAAAAATAAGAAGAAGAAAAGGGAAGAGAAAAAATGGAGGGTTTTAGCAAAAATCAAGGTGAAAGCTTGTCTTCTTTATTCATAATTATCAAATATGTTTAGTAAACTAAAAATTTGTGATTTTAGACGTTTAAACTTGAAGAATTTCTTAAGAAAAGTTTGAGAAAAATAGTTGTTTCAAGGAAAAATTGGTTTTGTGTTAAGTTTATTAGTTTGATGTGTTTTAACTTGAAATTTTGTTTTGGGTAGTGTAAAATCTTTGATTAAAAACCCTTAAGAACATATGTTTTAAATGGATTGGAAGTCCTATGAAAGATAAGTGAGGGATTTTGAAGAAAAGTTGGGTTTTTCCCCATTTTTTGTAATTTCGGACTAGACAGTTGACTATCCCGTGTGCACGATCGACTGTGCAACCTTGTTGGTCAAAGGAATGGACAGTCGACTGGTAACCTTCTGGGTAGATTACAGTCGACTACCTAACATGGACAGTTGATTGTTAAAGTCCATGAAACTGTTTTTCATCCTCTATTTCAAAAATGAATACTTTTTCTTAAAGAATTTCAATCATGAACTCCTCCAAAGTATTTTAAGCTCTAATACTTGATAAAGTTTTGAAAGTTAAAACCATAATAGAACAAATCTTGTAAAAGTTGTAAATAAAATGGAAGGGGGTTTGTGATTCAACCCTTGGATTTTGTACGCTTGTATAAATCCTATTTTGTGATTGGATGTTAATTACTTGTATATATCTTGGGTGGGTATACTAAGTATATAAATATGTTAGGTGCGATTGAGAGGAAAACACCGAGGCTAGGAGTAAACCCAAGGTTGAGATTTGGCACGACAAAAGCATGAAAATGGGATTGATTGTGAAATCATAAATATTAGAGTTATAAGATGGTATACATATGATAAGAAATATGAGCATATAAGATTTCAGTACAGAAATAATAAAGAATAATATTGTGAGAGTTATATACATATATGTTGAGACACGAATGTACAAGATTTGAGTTTATAAATGATTTGATGTGGTTGTGTTTGAAGAATTGTGATGTGTATAATTGTAATGAAATTGATTGATTGATTATTATGAATTAATGATGTGATTGGTTGATGGATGTTGGATTGTAAATTGGTCGCATCATTAATTGTTTTGCAGATGCATAAATCATCTAATGATTCGTCAAACGAAGGGGAGTGATGAGTGAGGCCGAAAAGATTCGTCTAACGAAGGGGAGTGTTGGGTGAGGCCGCTAATGGATTCGAAGTTGATTATTGAATGACAATGTTGAGAAATGTACCGATACGTGGGGAGACGTTCTATTGTTATATGATTAGCCTAATGAGGGGCGATGGCTTGAAATGAAAAATGATATGAAATTAGTAAAGAAATAATCATGCATTGCATTGTATTCGTTCCATGGATGATTGATTTATGGATGGGACTGGCCCATGAGGGGCACTTGTTAAGAATGGCCCTTGAAGGGAATGTGGATTTGAATTGACACAGTGAAGGGCACAGATTGTTGATTGTGAAAAATGTGGAAGATTTTAAGATATGTATTATTTATGATCAGTTGTTCTTTTGATGTGTGCATTGTGATAAGAATTTTCATACTAATTGTTTTACTCAAAAAAGAATTGTGTTATTGTGATGACTGTTTCTTTTGCGCTAAGAAATGAGGAAAATAAATTGAAAGTAGAAATAAAAGTTATATTATAATTATGATTACAAATGACTTATATAATAAGACTTATAACTAAATGAGTGAGAAAAGTAAATAGAAGCACACATAAAAGACTTATAATTTATGCCTATAAAGAAACGAATTATATGAAAAGGTTCATAAATAAAGAAACAAATCCTAAAACGAATATTTCTCGTAAAATGCTTACTCACTGAGATATTTAGCTCAACCCCCCCCCCCCCCCTTTACTACCTTTTTAAGAAAGTGCCAGAAGACTTTGGATTAAGAAAATAAGATGATTAAAGTTGCAAGGAGTTCTTAGAAAGGTCCTCATTTAATGGCATCCTCACCTCTTAAATCATTTGGGAGTCTAAAGTTTTTTTGTTTTGGCTTTATATTTTTGTAAAAGTATATAAGTTAGTCGTAGTAAGGGAATTTTCTTTCTACTTATGTCTTTTTGTAAGTTTTGCAAATATTGATTATATTGTATAAAAAAAACCTTGTTTAGATGTGTAAATATGATTTTGTAAATTGACAACGTGTTGAAGGGAATTGTTTGTATGAATTATAAGTTTGTATGTATGTATCATATAGGTTGGGGTCCTTAGAGCTGAAAGGTGATGATACTCCCTCGGGTTGGGCCCACCCAAGGATGGGTCGTTATATTTTTTATATCAAAGCTTTAGGTTTAAGGTCTTGTAGAATTTAGTTGCATGATGCATAGGGTGATTGTAGAGTGTTGATTATATAGAGTAAGAGAGGATGCTATTTAGGAGTGGTAACCAGCAATGGTTGAGGTGGGGAGTAAAATGTCTTAAGACTAAAGTCGAGTCAACTTGTGTTTGGATATTGTGTGAATTTGGTGTTGCTTGGAGTGACCTTGTGATGTTTGTGAATTGCTATGTTGATGCCTTTTAATGAGAATTATTGATGTGATCGCTTTTATACGACGAAGTACTTTGATTGATGTATTGTCTGTATGTTGACAAGAATTGGTATGTGGTTGGTGGTTTGATGATAATGTTGAAAATTGAAATATGAGAAAAGGGTCCGTAAAGAGTTTTAATTACTTGAAAGTTTTACTTTGATAAAGGAGTAATGAGTTGTTAATTAAAAGATTTGGAAATATTGTTAAGAATAAATCACTAAAGATATGAGATTAAATTAATTGTTCTAAGTTATTGAATTATACTGAGTTATATATGAACACTTCATATGACGATTTTTTTTGAAGTTGTATATATGAAAGTGCTTGTGATAGATAATTTTATGATTTTTGCGTAATATTGACTTAAGAAATAGTTATTATAGAAATTGTAGAGATTGTGAATTTGAACTAGATAAAGTCTTGAGTAATAGGTTTGTATATGTATATGCTTAGGTTATGAAAAATGGGATAAGAGCAATAGTTGGATAAGTGGTTAATGAAGGGAGTAAGGTATAGTAGGAAGTAGTTGAAATTAAGTGAGAGAAACATCGTAAGTGAAGTTTTTATGATATCTTAGACTTAAAAAGGGTAGTAAATGAGGTATGTTGGAAAGTAAAAATTGTTATGTTAGAATTTGTAAAGAAGAAAGATGTAGTAAATTTTGATTTAATCTTAAGTGTTAAACGAAGTTCAATACAAGGAGAGGGTTGATTTATTCTAGAACCTAAAATTTTTTGTTTATAAAAAAAAAGAATGAATAAGTGAACGGTTGATGTTACTTAAGTGGATTTAAAAGTTTTTCCTTACTTGGAGACATAGATTTGGGAAATGCTAAATTAGATCTAGTGAGAGATGTATGATGATGAACATAGGTATTTGAAGTATTTGAAAAGTCTTAAAGTTAGCGTATGACTTATTTTAGATATGGTTGGAATTCTAGAAAGGACGATGATTAGCAAAGGTATGATATGTATTCTTAGTGAATGGAATTTCTATTTAATTGCATGTACCTTGGGATATGTCATAGGAGACTAAGAGTGTAGTGAGGTATACGAATATTATAGTATGTAAACCGAGGTTCTAACCTAAGAGGGAGGGGGTGAATTAGGTTTTTAAATACTTTTGCTAATTACTTGCAAGTTTATAAAAACAGTTAAATTGTCAAGTATAGAAACAAGAAATGTCCTTTAAGTAAAAGAGTTTAAGGAAGAGTAAGTGCAAAGTCAGTTTATAGTGGTTTGACAATATCGGATTCCTTATGATCCTACATCAACTCTCTTTAAGGAACCTTCTTGAAGTAATCCACTAAAACGTTTAGTCGTACAACTTCACGAGTGTTGTACAAACCTTACAACCAATCCCTTCCTCACGGAAACTATTCCCTTCTTTGCGGAAGCTTACAAAGAAATGTTTAATTCTAAACACTCTAAGAGTTATTACAACTCTTTCCCCTTTACAATAAATGAGATTTGTTGTAAAGTAAATGGTAGAGAGATAGCAATGAATGCTTTTACAAATGAACAATATCTCTCTTTCAAGAATAAGCTTGAAGAATGGCTCAACAATAAATTTTTCAAAACTTTTGAAAATTAATGAGCAAACTTATGAATTGAATGTATTCTCTTCTTTTTTTTAAATGCTCATTGAAGTGGGTTTATATAGCCTTGAATCAATATGGCCATTAGACACTAACTTGGAAGGTTTAGTAGATTAAATGCTCAAGTCTCGCGTCTCAAACGGTCATATTTTCGAATTACTAGTCGATTAGGTCTATGTACCAGTCAATTGGGTCAAGAGAGAAATCTCACTTTTAGGCTGTGGGAGAGTATCAGTCGACTGGGTCCTAAGCACCAGTCGATTGGGAACTCACTATCCCAAATGCTAGTCGACTAGGTGCTTTATACCAGTAGACTAGGTGCTTTACACCAGTTGACTAGGGACATTCTGTCCCATACCCCAGTCGACTTGTATATTGAGTCAGTCGACTGGGTTGCCCTTCAACCTAGTTTTTCATGCTTCAAAACTGTTTTTGACTTAGAAGTGTTTGAATTAATAATTTTGTCAAAATTCTTTTGTAAAGAGAGCCATAGGACAAGCTAAGTACTTTAACATGAGAGATTTACAGTTGGTTTTAATACTTTAATGTCTATTCTATATCTTATGTCTTATCTTAGCGTCTGAAACTAGTTGAGTTCTTGCATCTTGTTTCTTTGCTGAAAGCTTTTATTGTTTAAACACTTAGATAAAACTATTAGTACAATTAGAGTAGTGTTTTGTCATTATTAAAATCAAATAAGGGTCAACAATCTACCCTTTTTTGATGATGACAAAACTAATGAGAGAAAATAGTTTTAAAAACTAAGTGTTGGATTTTTAGAAAGAAAAAAAATGGGCAGAGTTTCCTCTGTTTTTCGAATAAAACCAACTTGTAAAGCAGCTCAAACGCAGTTTATAAACAACCCAACCAAGCAAAGTAAGATAGACTTATATTCATCAAAGTTTTCAGAGCAATGCTCCCCCTAAATCTATGCTCTATTTTAAGTTTATATTGATATTTCTCTTTTTCTCTCCCATTTTGACAACAGTAGAAAAAGGGCGCGCAAACTTGAAAAATAAGCAACATGGATAACAAAGATAGAAAGCTAATGCAAAAATAAACTTGTATGTGAAAACTAGGCATTATTCAGACCTGTGAAGACTTCCCAGGAAGAGACGAAAGTTTTCACACTAGTATAAGTAGTTAAAGCATATTACGGAGTACGAATGACTTAAACCAAGTAATCATATAGCTTAAAAGTAAAGTAAGTATATAAACTAGATAACTGAAATATAGGTAAATATATACAAGCTGATAAGTTCTTAAATAGTCATATTTAAGCCATTTAATTTACACTTGTTAGGTTCTTTGGTTATCTATTTTAGTAGATTCTATTTCATTTTCATGTTTTATGTGTTTTTCACAGGGCTTTGACAAAAAGATGACATTTTGGAGCTCTAAGGAGTAAAAAGTAAAGTTCTGCAATCCAACAAGGTGCACTCGAGCGCACCTCCCTTAAGATCAAGCGCACAGGCACATGAGCGCACTTGTAGAAGGCTTGAGCACACACATGCGCTCGAGCGCAGTTCGCATACAATCGAGTGCAAACACTCCAGAGGTGGCAAAGCTAGATATGGAAGGAAGTCTTCAGACCTCAAATAGGAAATTAGGGTTTTGGGGCACCCTTAGAGCCCTATATATAGCCTTGTAAAACACAGAAATCATACCTTTTGTTTTAGACTTGAAGTTGCAAGCTTAGGAGAGGAATTGACGACTCGTCTCCCAAGTCTTTTTCGAGTTTTATTTTTCTGTTTTTGTTTCATCATGGTTATGATGTTTAATTTAACTAGCATGTGTAACTAAACTCTTATAGGACTCGATTGAAGCCCTAATTATGTTTTTCCACATAATTATTCATTGATTACCTTTACTTATAGCCATGTTAGAATATTTAACTTGATTAATACCTGTTTGTATTTAAATTCCTCATATGTGTGTGTCTGATCAACGTATGCATGTGGTATGGATTAGTTAGTTGAATCAATTTGGATGACCGAGTCCTGGGTTCAACAATAGTAACAAGAGATATCCACACTGGATTCTCGGGTTAATCAACACGGGAAACTAGGAGCGGACCAAGCCCTAGGTCCCGTGTGGTTACCGATCTCCACAGCCCTTATGCTCTTTTAAGGAACAACTCAGTATACACCCATGCTGAATCCCTTAAGAGAGAAAAGAGTTAGAGTATACACCATGCCTAACTTGTTGCATAGGGAGATCAATATCCTAAGGTGTGGACCAAGCCCTTAGGTTTGCAACCATTAAATATTCATAATAAGGCTAGAGTATTGGCACCTTACTTAGTGAGAAAGTATAATTAGTGGTGGATATCATAGTCCTATGTTCTTATTATCATTAACTCACAATCAACAATAACTTTTTTTTACTTTAAAACATTAATTCTAAATTGAAATTGACAAATCCCTGTGAAAATGATCTCGCACTTGCACACTATGCTACCATTGACCTTGTGCACTTGCAAGTAAAACAAGTACAATTATTTGTATATTTATTTAGGTAGATAATCATCTAACACAAGCATCCATACATCACAGGTTTCTAGAAGCCAAATATCAAGTACAATAACAAAAATGTATGATAAAGTATTAAATGTTCATGCTAAGATCATCTAAGAGCTATATATACAAGATAAGGAATAAAATAGGAAGCTCAGTAAGTGGGAGAATCAAAGCCATCTCAAATAAGATCCCGAAGCTCAGCCAAGGAGCCCTTTGTGTGCTTTTGGTACAACTCAAAGTTGTCTCGAAGTGAGTGGAGGACATGGTGCATGGAATCAACAGAAAAGCTCAAGCTCTGGAACCTGGACTGCATGGATAGCTAGAGGCTCGAAATAGCCTGGAGTAGATCATCGTACCCAGCTTGACCAGTACTAGAACTACCATGTTGTGGTGCTCGATTATCAGTGTCCATAGCAGTGAGAGGGGCTGCATCACCTGGAACCTCATCCTCATCTTAACTGCTATCACCCTCTCCAATCCTTATGTTCTTCCTGACCTTGGAGTAGATCAATCCATCGCGGATAGTGCACCCCATCTTCTTTAGAGAAAAAACATTGATGATGTCCTTAGGGCCAATGTCCTGAGCCTCATAGGCGGGAAGGGGAACCCGAAAATGCTGGAAGATGAAAGTGATGAGCATCCTATAGGGAAGGCACTCGGAGTCACTAGCTTCGCCGTTGATTATGTTGGAGAGCGGTAGGGGGTAGATATTGAAGTGGTGTCTAATTTTGAGACATTAAATCAATACGACGTCTATTTTCGAGAGATATCCCCGACTCTCAAATCGTGGTTGGATGGTCAAATTCACGATGAGATTGAACAGCTTCGAATCGAGGGGCATGTCACTATATGTGTGAAATGTAGTGGGCCGAAAAATATAGTTAGAGTCTCCCCTAACGATTTGGCATGCCTCCTCATAGTCAAAGTTATCTGGCCATCTGTCCAGACTCCATCGGTTTCCTCCCACTAGGATTCTCAATATGCTCACCAGGAGGTCAGTGTTCACCTCAAACTCTATGCCCATTACACTAATTCTAAAATGAAAAGCTAGTGGACTAGGTTTCACCAAGTTCGCGTAGAACTAGTGAATCAGGTGTGGGTAGTACTTTTGGTGAATCTTGACAAATAGTGTCAAGAACACTACCTCAAAAGGAGGTAATATGTCAAAATTTGCATGACAGATAGAATCGAAGTCAACGAATCTACCCATCATGATCTTTTTATGTCGAATGACAGAATTATACCTTTTTTTGGCTGCTGGACTCCAGAAGAGTGAGTTGTTGAGCTCAGTCCTCGTCTTTTTGCTCGAGGATCCCACTAAGCCTTTTCATGGCATCTGGTGCCATGGATTTCTTGGGCTGTGGCCTTATAGGTGTGTGAGGTCCTCCAACGGTGGTTTTGATCCGGATTCTCTCAAACATTTTGAAAAAAAGTGTTTTAGGGAGATCTGAGAGATTTTTGTGAAAAAAAAAACTTTTAACTGTGGAAAGTTGAAATGAAAGTGATAGGGGATGAGATTAAGGTATGGAGTGTTTTTGTGAGATTATGGACAGAAAATGGAGATTTTCTAGAGAGAGCTTCAGGGTTTTGAAAATGGCATGAAATTTCTGAAAAACTAAAGCGACTATTTATAGAATTGCGATACCAGTCGACTTGGTACTTGGACTAGTCGACTAGTTGAGAATGCAGTATATTATCAATTGACTGGACCCTTAAAAAAAAGCCCTAGCTTAAAGTTTTAGCACGAAATTTGTTTATCTATGCCATCCTGAGTTAGGGAAATATTAAATAAGGTTTAATACTCATTCACTAGATGTCAAATATGCATATGTTGAATGATGATGCAATCAAACATACAGTTTATCACAGTCTATTAAGCACATTGACAGTCTAAGCTTACAAAAACTAACTTCACTTAAGGGTTTTGTAGGAATATCAGCCATTTGATCTTATGAATGAATGAATTCTAGTCTTATATCACCTTTTTGAGTGTGACCTCTTATGAAATGATGTCTAATTTCTATATATTTGGTTCTAGAATGGTCAATAGGGTTTTTGGTTAAGTTGATAGCACTGGTGTTATCACAATGAATTGGAATATCTTTAAAGTTCATGCCATAGTCTTCTAGTTGTTGTTTCATCCACAACACTTGCACACAACAACTTCCAGTTGTTATGTATTCCACCTCGGTGGTTGATAGCACAACCGAGTTTTGTTTCTTGGAAAACCAAAAGGTTAGCATTGCACCTAAGAATTGGCATATTCTACTAGTGCTTTTTCTATCTAGCCTGTACCCCACAAAATCAGCATCTGAATATCCTACAAGCTCAAAAGGTGAATCTCTAGAGGACCATAATCCTAGGTTTTGAGTCCCTTATAGATATCTAAGGATTCTTTTTACTGCAATCACATGTTATTCCTTAGGATTAGCTTGAAATCTAGCACACATGCATACACTGAACATTATATCAGGTCTACTTGTAGTTAAATAAAGTAAAGCTCCTATCATGCTTCTACAAGTTTTAGTGTCTGCACACTTAACTCCTTCATCAAGTTCAAGTTTTGTAGAAGTGCTCATAGGAGTGCCAAGTGACTTTGAGCTTTCCATCCCAAACCTTTTAAGTAGGTCCTTGGTGTATTTTGATTGATTGATGAATACGCCTCCTTTCAATTGTTTGATTTGAAGTCCTAAGAAGTAGGTGAGTTCTCTCATCATGCTCATTTCAAATTCACCTTGCATGCACTTAGCAAACTCTTGACACATAGATTCATTAGTAGCACCAAATATGATATCATCAACATATATTTGAACTAGTAGTGTGTCATTTTTGTGAGTTTTTGTGAAGAGAGTTGTGTCTATTTTTCCTCTTATAAAATTATTTTCAATCAAAAACTTACTTAGTCTTTCATACCATGCTCTTGGAGTTTGCTTTAACCCATATAGAGCTTTAAAAAGCTTGTAGACATGATTTGGAAGATTAGGATTTTCAAATTCAAGAGGTTGCTCAACATATACCTCTTATTCTATAAAGCCATTTAAAAATGCACTTTTTACATCCATTTGAAATAATTTAAACCTGTTAAAGCATGCAAAGGCTAATAACATTTGAATAGCTTCTAATCTAGCTACAGGAGCATAGGTCTCATCAAAGTCTATTCTTTCTTCTTGATTATATCCTTTAGCAACTAGTCTAGCCTTATTCCTAGTTACTATTCCATTTTCATCCATCTTATTTCTAAATACCCATTTAGTTCCTATTATAGTATGATTCTTTGGTCTAGGAACTAGATTCCATACATTATTTCTTTCAAATTGATTTATTTCTTCTTGCATGGATTTTATCCAATCAGTATCCTTCTCAGCTTCTACAAACATCTTAGGTTCTATTTGAGATAAATAGGCTACGCAATTGCAAATATTTCTAATAGAGGAACGAGTTCTTACCCCTTGTGAAGGATCACCGATCACTTGATCGATTGGGTGATAATTTACATACCTCCAATCTTTGGGAAGACTATCCTCTTGTTGACTCGTAGATGGTTTGTCAAGTTTGAGAGCTTCTACCTCTTGCTTTGTTTGAGGTAGGCTCTCCTTTGGGTTAGCAATGGGAATAGGTGTTTTCGTTCTTGGAATGAAATCTGCATCATCATTGAAAGAAACTACTCTTCTACTAATTGGGTTAGACTCATCAAAGACTATACGTACGAATTCTTCTACCACTAGTGTTCTTTTGTTGAAGACTCTATAAGCTTTACTAGAGGTCGAATATGCTAAGAATATCCCCTCATTGGTCTTTGAGTCAAATTCACCCAAGTTAGTTTTATTGTTATTTAGGATAAAGCATTTACAACCAAAAGCATGAAAATATGAGATATTAGGCTTTCTACCTTTTCATAATTCATATGAAGTTTTGTTAAGTATAAGCTTAATTAAAATTCTATTTAAGATATAGCAAAAGGTGTTTACGGCTTTATTCTTGCAAATTCTTCTAGAACTCTATTTTTCCTCTCAACAACTCCATTTTGTTGAGGAGTTCTAAGAGCCGAAAAGTTGTGATCAATTCCATTTTCATCACAAAATTTTGAAAAGCTTTGGTTTTCAAATTCTTTTCCATGATCACTTCTAATGCTTGAAATACAAATTCCTTTTTCATTTTGAACCTTTTTACAAAAGTTTTCAAATTCTTTATAAGCTTCCTCCTTGTAAGTAATAAAGATAACAAAGTTATATCTTGAATAGTCATCAACAATAACAAGAGCATATTGTGGCCACCTAGAGTAATGGTACTTATTAGACTAAATAAGTCCATATGCAAAATTTCCAATGGTCTAGTAGTTGAGACTACATTTTTTGATTTAAAATAAATTCTAATTTGTTTTTCCATTTGACAAGCGTCACACACCTTGTCTTTTTCAAATTTGATTTTCGGAAATCCAATGACTAAATTTTTTCTTGAAATGATTTTAAGCAAATCCATATTCACATGACCAAGTCTTCTATGTCATAGCCATGGGTTTTCACTAAAAGTGGGAAAACATTTTTCATTTTCCGAATGCAAGGATTTTAAATCAACTATATAGACATTTTCGTGTCTATGGCTAACAAACTTGATTTTGCTACTCTTGAAGTCTATAACTAGATAATGAGAGGTTTCAAATATGACTTTGTTGCCTTTGTCACATAGTTGACTAATACTTAGTAAATTTGGCTTAAAGGCTTGCACATATAATACATGATCAGTGGTTTAGAAATCATTACCAACTTTTCCATGCACGATGATCTTTATTTTTGTGTTGTCTCCAATGATGACATGTCTGCCATCTCTTAGAGTTAGCTCTTTGAATACACTTCGATCACCAGTCATGTGCTTTGAGCATCCACTATCAAAGTACCAATAGTTACCTTTTTCTTTGGTGTGGAGACATATTTACATAATACAAGGATGCACAATTGCACTCTTAGGTACCCAAAATTTATTGAGTCCTTTGGGGTTAGTCCTAGAAAATATGGTTCCTTTAGGGACCCATACTTTCTTAACATTGTAAGGTGTTCTATATTTATAGACATGTTGATGATGCACAATCCTAGGATAATAGTTATTAAAATTTCTAGGATTTCTTAGTTGTGCATGTCTATAGCTTCTTGGATGAGTATTCCTAGGATACATGTTTCTATTGTGAAGATTATGAACATGCATGTCATTTCTAGGAAATGTATGATGATGATTTCTAGGATATATGCTTGCATTATTATGAACATACATATTATTTCTATGATATACATGATGGTAGTTCCTAGGATATACATGTGTAGTGTGCAAGTTTTGAGTATACATATTATCTCTAGGAAGCATATAGTGGTTACTCCTAGAATGTGTATATGCATTTCTTCAATGATTGTTCCTGGCATTTGCATTTCTTGAGTGAGCATACATATATGCATGAGCATTTTTAGGATGCTTAATTCTTGTAGATGTATTAGTATTTAAATTCACATTTTTAGACCTACTAACATACATTGAGGGAGTACTTTTAACCTTGCTAGTAATCTTGGAAGTAGAGACTTCATTCACACATGTTGCTTTTATGAATAAGATCTTTTTTTATTTTTGCTTACCTAATGGAGAATAACCCAACCCGAATTTTTCTCACTCAATTTTTGGCAAGACTCTTTTCCAAGCTTAAGTCTTGATATAGTGCCATTCAATTCGATTATCTTCTTCTTTAAGTTTTCATTTTCATCTTTAAGAAAATCTTGAGAAGAATTATAAAGTAAGGAAGATAGTTTTTCTTTTTCTTCCTTTAAGCCTTCCATCTTTTTAGAAAGAGATAACACTTCCTTTTTAAGAATGGTGTTCCTAAAATCGAATTTCTTCAATTTTCATGCATTTCATTTATGACCTCTATTAATTCTTCACTACTATTAACAATGTTGTTATTAGAAGGGGAAGAATTTGATGCCTTATTTTTTTCGTCGATTGCCATTAAACATAGGTTGGAAATCTCCTCGTATCCGACCTCATTGTCTGAGGATTCTTCTTCTTTGTCATCACTCCAGGTGGTTGCAATCATAGCTTTCTTTTTGAAGCTCTTATAAAGTTTGCTTATCGTTGTACAATCGGCCTTGATGTGACCGGGCTTTTTGCAACCATAACACGTAAGTGATTTTCTTTTTAAAGTGGGATCCTTTGCGTAAGGTTTCTTGCTCTTCTTCGAAAATCTGTGAAACCTCTTAGTGATTAGAGCCATCACACCATCTTCTCTGCTGCTCTTCACCTTTTCTTCCATTTCTTCATCTTTGTTGCTTGTGGAGGCTTTGAGAGCAGTCACTTTTTTCTTCTTCTCATCATCATTGACAACGGGATTCATATCTTCCATCTCGTGTGTCAATAGTGATCCGAGAAGCATTTCGACATCAAGTTTGTCGAGATCTTTGGCCTTCGTGATGGTCGTCTTCTTTGCTTTCCTAGTGGATGGCAAAGACCTTAAGATTTTTCTTGTTAGTTCAAATTCCTCAATGCTCCTACCAAAGAGCTTCAAACCGCTAACAATAGTGGTGAAACGTGAGTACATTTAAGAAATTGTTTCGTTATGAGACATTTTAAAAGCTTCATACTTGGACACTAACATATAAATTTTTGATTTTTTAACTTCACTAGTTCCTTCATATGTAACTTGCAATTTGTCCTAAATCACCTTAGTCGAAACACAAGCAAAAATTCTATTATATTCAGAAATATTTAAAGCACAATGTAAAATACTTGTGGCCCTACTATTTAGAGACATCATTCTACAATCCTCTTCATTGAACTCAGTTTTGAGTTTAAGCATTATATGATTGATTTCTCCAATAGTTATTTCCTTTGTAGGAATTCTAGGTCATTTCTCAATGACTCTCCATAGATTGTAATCTTGTCATTCGATAAAGATTTTCATTCTATTTTTCCAATAGCTATAGTTGGAGCCATTGAACAAGGGAGGCCTAGTATAGGAATATCCTTCAGAATATCTATTTGATGCCATCAGATCAACTCAAAGATTTTAAGCCTGAAATTGAAAACGATGTTCTGATGCCAATTGTAAACCGAGTATCTAACCTAAGAGGGGGGTGAATTGGGTTTTTAAAAACTTTTGCTAATTACTTGCAAGTTTATAAAAACAGTTAAATGCTCAAACATACAAACAAGTAATGTGCTTTAAGTAAAAGAGTTTAAGAAAAAGAAAGTGCAAACTCAGGTTATAGTGGTTTGGTAATATCGGATTCCTTCCGACCCTACGTCCACTCTCTTCAAGGAACCTCCTTGAAGTAATCCACTAAAATGTTTAGTCGTACAAATTCACGAGTGTTGATTACGCTCAAACTAATACGCGGTTATTTTGTATAGTTGAGGTGTCGATCCCACGAGGAAAAGCGAACTTACAAAGGAAATGTGTAAACCTTAACACGAACGATAAAAATCAAGTGAGAGAATATGAGTTTTAATAATGAAGTAATGTGAGAAAATTGTGTAAATAGATTGAAGAATATAATAGAGAAACAACAAGAGTCCGAGAATCCTCCCTAAGTTTGTTGCCTTATTCCAATCTCAATTCGATTGTTTTTATCTCGATTACTAGTTTCACATCCCAAACAAGCAATCGGTAAATATTCAATCAAAGCACATGTAAATCCTAGTGTAATTGATACGAATTACTCTTTACTTTCGATTTAAGCACACATGACCTATCCTATAGATTTATCAAGAAACGAAAATATATCTTAATAACATGCAGTAATGGACAAACCTAAAAGATAAATTTACCGGACTCAATCACATCCAACAATCTTGACATAAGAAGAACATGACTAGACTTATATCGAGGAGAAAGATACAATCACCGGATTAAGAGAAAATCTTCTAATTAAATCAAAGAGTAAATCATAACATTGTTTTAACAATAAATCCAAACTACAACTGAATCAATAATGGAAAATAAGAACAAACTACACCTAGGGATTCATCCCTTTGCCTTGCTTAGAGATTAGGTGGCCATGGGGCTCATGCTTGAACACTTTGATGGGGGAGAATATGGTAGCCTTCTTGAGTTTTCTAGCCTTAATGATGTCCCTTTTTCAAACCCTAAGTGATCTATTTATAATACAAAAGATCCAAGGGTGTTTTTAGGTCTAAACAATCATTAAAAATCCTAATTAGGTTGTGACTCGGAAACAAAACATCGTGCTCGCGCCTCGGCTCATACTAATCCAGGCCACGGCTCAGCCTTGGATTGCTTTTCTTCAACTTTCTGGAGGCCGCGGCTCAGACTGCTAGGCCACGGCTCATACTGGTCCAGGTCGCAGTGCACACTGAAGGTCTTTTAGCTCTTTTTGGACTTGGCTCTGGAGGCCGAGGTTTGAAGTTCTGGGCCGCAGCATGGAAAACTAAAGACTTGGTTTCTCTTCATTTTGTCCTTCCGCAACCATGCCTTCACTTTGATATGCATCGAAGCATCGTGCTTTAAGCTATGATAGTTTTCCATCTCTTTTGGACTCAAAGTACCTGAAAATGCATCGAAATAAATCAACAATCCAAGAATATCACTTTAGAGTTGTTAAGGTATAAAAGTGCAATTCAAACTTAGATCAACCCAAAAATACTAACAAATAAGTACTGTTAAGATGCATTTTATGACTCTCATCATAACCCTCAACTAGCTTATTGCTAGTCCCTAGTAATTCGAGCAAAAACAGGACAATATGAGATGAATGCTATGTTAGGAATCAAAACAAAATAAAGCAATGTTAGCATTAATCCAAGAGTAATTCAACTTTTTGTCTTGAAAATCGCACATAACACACAACACATGGAATCATTAAATATCACCCAAGTCCAACAGTAATCCAAACATCAATCTTAAAATTGTTATCAACTCTTAACATCTATCTTACCACAATCCATTAATCTGAACACCCGGATGATTTTATGCACAACATTCATGAATACAAGTCTTAACCTCTAAAAACATATTAAGTTGCATGACATCAATCACAAAACAAGCTCCATAGGCTCACTTTTCAAATCACTCTCCACTATTGTAGAAAAATCACACTACATAGGATCAATAGGTCTTTAGTAAGCTTGTAACGTTAGGCTAAGGTAAAGGTCAAGAAGGAACGGGAATGATTCAACAAGTAAAAGAACTCAATCTCTTAGTTTTAAACACAACCACTTTAAGCACTGGATAACCTTACTTTAATACCCAACTCTTTCAACCATTTTTTGAGCATTTCTCTCAATAAATCACCATTTTTTTTCTTCTTTCTTTGCCATTATTCCGTTCTTTTTTATTTTGGTATAAGATCATTCACCTCATTTTTCATTCTTTTTTTTAACTCTTTTCCACAACCCCCAACTTATCTCCTTTAATGTACTTGGGTTATGGTACTAATATTTTTTTCTTTCATATTTCCATTCTTACTCCTCTTAAGTGCTTCTCAACCGATGTGTATAAACTAAGTTCTCTTAAAAGAAAGGTAAGGATAAGATATTTTTAGGCTCATAAATGTAACTAAATGGGTTATTGAAAGAAACAAGGCTCAAATTCTTTTTCGAGAAAAGGCTCAAACAGGTAACTAGTGATAAATATAGCAAGGGTAAGTTTGAAAGGCTCAAACGGTCCAAAAATGGCCTATATCATATCCTAAGTAATGTGCATTCTAGGAATTCGCCTCAAGTGATTATCAAATAAGTTATAGAGCTTGTCGAGGCCGCAAAAGTATTCACAAAACAATCATATATAAAAACTTCTCTAAATGTTTTAGACTAATCATGCAATCTTACCATAAACCAGAGTCTCAAACCAAATGAAGATTGAAACTTAAATTATTCTCAAACCGAAGCAAGATTTAATTTCTTCTAAATGCTATATGCTATCTCAATTAGGCTCATATCATTGACATGTGAATTTAACTCCAAGGCTAACACAAAGCATGCTAAAAACAAACAAAAAGAGAAAGTAACACCAAGCAGTTCAATGGGAAAAAAAAAAAGAAATACGTTTACTCCACCCCCAACTTAAAAATTGCATTGACCTCGATGTGAAAGAAAAAGTAAAGGAAACTCCTTTTGTAACCAAAAGTGCACAGAAGCTGAAAATTGTGCACCACCATTTGAACTGCATGCCGTTCTTCTTGTTGAAATTTCGATTTGATGCCCAAAGTTGAAGAGAAGAAAGAGTACCCACCAACTTGAAATCTTCTTGAAAAACCCAAAATCCTCTTTGAACCAAGCTTTTTGGAGAAATTTTCAGCAAAATCTATAATAAGAGTGAGAAATTCTTCAAGAATTGATGCTAGAATCAAGAAATAATAAGAGAAAGTGAGTGGATAAGTGAGGGTTTGGAAAGAGGATGAGAGAGAGAAGAGTGTGCTGTGTTTCCTCAAAGTTGAAATGAAGAACAAATGTGCATATTGGGTTTTAAATAGTGTGCAGATTCACAGGTGTGCTAGCGCGGCGCGATGTAGATTATGCTAGGGTGCGGCGTGAAGGCGTGGGCAAGTTGCTGCATGCTACGGTGCAAAGGCGTGGGGCGCAGCGCGCTCTGCTCGCCTGGTTGCTGTGCGGTGTGGCTCGGCTCATGCTAGGGCTCGGCGCACTGCACTTAGACCTGTTTCTAACTAAAAAAAACTTGTTTGTTCAACATAAAAAAACAAAATTAACCAAATAAAAATAAATTTTAAGCTAAAAATTAGATTAAATTAAACTAGATAAAAATTAAAAATTAAAATTGAAATAAACTTGAACAAAACGAACAAAACAAAAGAAAAATAAAAACATACCTGTGTAGTGTGGTCAAGGTGAATAGACTGGATCCATAAGCGGAATGTCTTCCACTTCTGGATCTTGTCTATCGATTAAAATTTTAAGGCATTGACCATTTACTTTAAAAATCTGACCATCTCTAGTATCCTCTATTTCCACCACTTCATTTGCAAAAATATTTTTTACTACAAAAGGGCCGATCCACCTCGACCAAAGTTTTCCCGGGTGCTTATGGAGTCTAGAATCATATAAGAACACCCGATCATTAGGCTTAAATGTTTTTCTCACAATTTTGTTATCATGAAACACTTCCATTTTAGCCTTATAGATTCTAGAGTTCTCATAAACATCATTTCTCAACTTTTCTAGCTCGGTCAACTGAAATTTCCTAAGCTTACTTGCTTCTCCCCATGTCAAAGTTGAAATGCTTGATGGCCCAATAAGCTCGATGCTCAAGCTCTATAGGTAAGTAGCAAGACTTTCCAAAAACAAGCCTATAAGTTGACATACCTAAGAGAGTTTTGAAAGCTGTACGGTAAGCCCAAAGCGTATCAACTAGTCTCAAAGACCAATCTTTGCGATCCAGGTTGACTATTTTCTCTAAAATTTGTTTAATTTCCCTGTTTGCAAGTTCTACCTGTCCACTTGTCTGAGGGTGGTAGGCAATAGAGATCTTATGCAACACCCTATATTTTTCTCACCAAAGCTTCAAAAGAACGGTTGCAAAAATGCGTACCCCGATCTCTAATTATAGCACGTGGTGTACCAAATTGAGATAACACATTTTCTTTGAGAAATTTAATTACCGTTCTATTATCATTGCCTCGGTAAGCTACTGCCTCTACCCATTTTGGCACATAATATATTGCCACAATGATATGTTGATATCCGAAAGAAAGAGGAAATGGTCCGATAAAATCAATGCCCCAACAATCAAAGATTTCAATCACTAAAATTGGGTTTAAGGGCATCATATTACGATGAGACACAACTCCTAACTTCTGACACTTTTCACATGAGTGACAATAGATATTTCCATCTTTAAACAAGGTGGGCCAATAAAATCCATACTGTAAAATTATTGCAGCGGTTTTTTTCATTAAAAAGTGGCCCCTATAAGCTTGGGAGTGACAAAATTCCAAAACACTGGCGATCTCTTCATTAGGAATGCAACGCCTTAAAATTTGGTTAGAGCAATATTTGAAAAGACAAGGGTCATCCCAATACAAATTACATACCTCAGTCAAGAATTCCCTCTTGTCTTGAGTGCTCCAATCCATTGGTATTTCACCGGCAACCAAATAATTCACAATATTAGCAAACCACGGTAGAAAAGTAATAGAGAGTAAATGCTCATCGGGAAAATCATCATTGATTGGTATATCGCCAGAGTTGTCCTCAAATGTGAGCCTCGAGAGATGGTTATCCACTACGTTCTCTACTCCTTTCTTGTCTTTGATGGTGATGTCAAATTCTTGCAAGAGTGGTGGGTGTCGAATCCAACAAATAATAAAATTCTCACTCTCAAAAATAAAATTTTAACAGTGATGAGCAAGGTTGAATCCACAGGGATTGGGTAGATTTATTTTAATGAAAAATAAAGTAAAGAAAAAAAAAGGTTTGAAATTTCAGAGTGAAATAAAAGAGAAAGCAATTATAATCAACTAAAAACTAAGAAGAAATCAATATCAGGAAAATATCCAACCAAAGGTATAATTTCAGAATTGGTTCAGAGAATTGATCATAGATACAAGGATGAAATCTTTTATTCTTCACTAAATTGGTTATGGTTGTTAACAAGCTCTAACAACCTATCTCTCCTTACTTTCTCGATAACCAAAACAAGCTCTTTGATTACTTCCCTTGTTAATAAACAACCCTAAATAAGCTCTTAGGATTTAATCTATCGACAACATTAATAATTAGAGAGACTACCAATTCTAGCCAACAAATATACAAGCTCGATTCATTTAGACTAGGTTATATATCTCCATAACATAAATCGAAAATCTGGTTATAATCAACTTTGTTATTTTACCACTAATATTAGAATATTTAAACAATTACGGATTTAAAATTCTAAATGGCAATTTATTGACCTGATAATTGAACAACGGGCCCTTTGCATTAATCAACCAAGACAATAATTGATAATAAACACAGAAGATATATAAATAGAGAAGAAATAAAAGAGCAATGAAAATTATTTAGATCTCACAATTCTTGAAGAACCAAGACTTCAATTATCCTTCACTTGGAAGAAAAGTATTTAGCTACTCATAATTAAAAGAAAACCTAAAGAAAAGAAAAGAGGGATTTTCTGTTCAAAAGCCGCCTCTTCTATTCGAGCTTCTCCTTTTCTTTCAGCTAGGGTTAGTATTTATAACTTTTAAAAACCCGCGGGCTGGCGCTGCAGTCTCAGCTTTCTGGCGCTGTAGCTCCAATTTGCTGCCCCATCTTCACATATTATCACCATGCTGGCGCTGCAGCCTCAGCTTTCTGGCGCTGCAGCTCCAAGTTGCTGCCCCATCTTCACATATTATCACCAAGCTAGCGCTGCAGCCTCAGCTTTCTGGCGCTGCAGCTCCAAGTTGCTGCCCTATCTTCACAAATCTCTTGATTTTGAATTCAATTTGATTTAACTCCTTAATATACTCTACAAAATACGAAACATAATCAAAATCCAAGATTTAAGCAATTATAACTATTAAAACATGAGAAAATATAACAAACATATAGATATTATGAACTCTTATCAAAGAGTAGGATCCACCGTATTATTCGTGCCTTAGCATTCTTCTTTGTAAGAATGTACTTAAGGGCTGCATGATCTATGAAAATAAGAATAGGAGAACCAATCAAATAAGCAAGGTAAAGTCCAATTAGGTGACTGCATTATGGGTGCTAAAGTAAGCTTGCTAATCAGCATTTTAAAGGCCTCTTTATGTCCACTCAAATGGGGCATCTTTAACTAGAAGGGAACATAGTGGTCTAGATATGTTGGAAAAATTTTGTATGAATCTCCTATAAAAACCAGCATGACCAAGAAAGGATCTTAAATCCTTTACTATCTTAGGTGTAGGCAACTTAGAAATTAATTCAATCTTAGATTGATCAACCTCTATCCTCTTAGAAGAAACAATATGTCCTAAAACAATACCTGAAGGTACCACGAAATGGCATTTTTCCCAATTTAAAACTAATTCATTTTCCTCACAATGAATCAATACTCTCTCTAAATTCAATAAGCATGCATCAAATGAAGATCCAAAAACAGTCAAGTCATCCATAAAAACTTTCATGCAATTTTCAACCATATCACTAAAAATGCTCATCATGCAACGTTGAAAAGTAGCAGGTGCATTACACAATCCAAATGGCATTCTACGAAAAGCATAAGTACCAAAAGGACAAGTGAAAGTGGTTTTATCTTGGTTTTCTAATGCAATTTCAATTTGATAATAACCAGAATAACCATCCAAGAAAAAATAAAAAGGATGACCAACTATACGCTCAAGAATTTGATCAATAAAAAGGAGTGGAAAATGGTCTTTCCAGGTGGCAGCATTTAATTTTCTGTAATCAATGCACATTCGCCACCCAGTCATAAGTTTTGTAGGGACTAACTCTCCTAGGTCATTTTTCACCACAGTGACACTGGACTTTTTAGGAACGACCTGTGCAGAACTTACCCATTTACTATCAGCTATGGGATATATGATTCCTGTATCTAATAGTTTCAACACTTCATTTTTCACCACTTCTTTCATAGTGGGGTTAAGCCTACACTGAGGGTCTCTACGAGGGCTAGTTCTTTCATCCAAATTAATTTTATAAGAATAGATCAGGGGACTAATACCTTTTAAATCAGCCATGCTCTAACCTAAGGCTGATTTATGTTCATTTAGGGTCTGAATTAATTTCTTACCTTGAGACTCAGACAATTCAGATGAGATAATAACAGGAAAAGTATCACCTGGACCGAAGAAAACATGTTTTAAACCTTTAGGCAGTGGCTGCAATTCAACTTTGAGCGCTTCCACACTTAAAGGAATTTGTTTCTTGCTTCTTTCAGGCAACTCCTCAAACTTTGGTTGCCATGCTCGAGTGCCATAATCCTGAGATTTATCAAAAATAGCACAAATATCAATTACATCAGATTTATCGTTAATAGAATCAAACTCAGAATTAACAAAAAAATACTCAAGATGATCAAAATCATGAGCTATAGAAACTCCCCTATCGATGAGTGACTCAATCATGCATAACTGGTGGCTCTCGTCATCATCTTCCGGTTGTTTTACAACATTGAAGATGTTCACCTCAATGGTCATGTTTCCAAAGGACAACTTCATGAGTCCATTCCTGCAATTAATAAGAGCATTTACAGTGGCAAGGAAAGGTCTACCCAAAATCAAAGGAATTTTAGAGTTGGTGTCAACAACAGAAGTAGTGTCAAGGATTAAAAAATCAACAGGATAGTAAAATTTATCAATTTGAATTAGAACATCTTCTACCACACCCTGGGGTACTTTGACTGAACGGTCAACCAATTACAATACCACAGCGGTTGGTTTGATTTCTTCCAAACCCAGTTGCAAATAAATAGAAAATGGCATCAGATTTACGCAAGCTCCTAAATCTAGCAATGCTTGTGCAACCTCATGATTTCCAATGTTGCATGCAATGGTTGGACAGTCAGGATCCTTGTATTTGGGGGGGATCTTTTGCTCAATTAAAGCACTAACTTGCTCTGTTAGGAATGTTGTTTTCTTTATATGGTGCTTCTTCTTAATTGTACACAAATCCTTGAGAACTTTTGCATAAGTAGGAACTTGTTTAATCACATGCAAAAGAGGAATATTAAGTTTTATTTGCCTTAGGTTCTCTAGGATTTCATTGTTTAGGTCCAAATTTTTCTTGTTTGATTTTAAGGCTTGAGGGAATGGTGCCTTAACATGGCTCTTGGTAACCTCAGGGTCCTTGGGCAGCTCGGCATCACTACTATCTTGACCCTTTTTCACATCCTCAGATTTATTCATTGTTGGGATGTGTAATGACTTACCACTTCTTATCACAATGGCATTCACATCTTTCAGATTTTCCTGTGCCATGTGTTAACCATGAGGTATGGACTGAGCTTGAGAAGGGAACTTACCTCGCTCATTTACACTCAAAGAGCCCATCAGTTTGGTTACTTGGCTCCTTATTTCCTTGTTCTCTTCAACAACTTATGTAATTAATGTTTCACATCTTTGGTTTGTCTTACCCTGTGCCTCAATGAAAGCATGCAAAGTTTCTTCTAAAGAACTCCTGGAGGATGAGGGTGCATGATATGATGCAGGATATGATCTAGGGGGTTGTGCAAGCTACTGATTTTTAGACTTCCAGCTGAAGTTGGGGTGATTGCGCTACCCCGGATTATAGGTATTAGAGAAGGGTGCCAGAGGCTTCTTGTACATACTTAAGGTATTACATTGTTCCTCATACATCCCTCTCATATCAGCAAATGTGGGACACTCTTGGGCGGGATAACCTACCCCGCCACACACAAAACATGGTTCCAAAGATTCAGCATGATTAGCCACGTGTGTTGGCTTTAAACCCTTAGTCTTTAATGCATCTAACTCTCTAGTGAGTATTTCGACCTTAGCCTTTAGATTGTCTTTTTCTCTAAGATGGTAAATTCCACCACCACTTGGGTTTCTTATAGGTCGTGACCTATTTGTGCTTTCAGTAGCACTAGGTCCAGTTCAAGTGTGAGCTTTTTCAGCAAGCTCATTAAGGTACTCTATAGCCTTATCATAATATTTTTTATAAAAATTCACTATTACACATCATTTTTATAAATTAGGGCTCTCTATATGTAAGTCCCTCATAAAAATAGCTCACTAAACGCCAATTCTCATACCCATGGTGAGGACACATACTTAACAATTCTTTAAATTTCTCCCAAGACTGATACAAAGTCTCATTGTCCTTTTGTGCAAAGGTGGAGATTTGTTTTTTTAAAAGCATTGGTCTTATTTCAAGGGAAGTATTTATTAAAGAAAACCTGAGTCATCTCATTCCATGACCTAATAGATCATGGTCTCAGCGAGTATAGCCAACTCTTAGCTCTATCCTTCAAAGCAAAAGAAAAAAACTTGAGTCTCACGATGTCATCAGTTGCATCTTGACTATGAAAAGTCCCAACAACTTCCTCAAACTCCCTAATGTGCACATATGGGTTTTCATTCTCCAAGCCATGAAATGTAGGGAGTAATTATATCATCTTTGTTTTAAAATCTTGATGGTGAGTATTGGCTAGAAACATGATGCATCATGGTGTGGCTGTTCGGCTAAGAAACAAGTAATCCTTAAGTGTCCTAGCAACATTCTCATTGGGGTTATCAGTCATGTTAACAAAATCCTCTAAAGTCTCGTTTGGGGGTACACTATGGTTTGATCTAGGCGAGGTTTCACTAACGGACGTGGAAGGAGAGGATAACTCTATTTCGGGTCCTTTAATGAATCTACCTCGCGAATCTCTCGGTCTAAGCATACACCAAATGAGTTAAAGGGGAAATAAATAAAACAGAATAATAAAAGAAAATCAGAAAATCAAAACTGAGAGAAAGGAATAATATTACCGTCTTGTCTCAAAGTTGACAATCTTCCTTGTACTTAAGCACATTTCCCCGACAACGGCGCCAAAATTTGGATACACTCAAACTAATACGCGGTTATTGTGTATAGTTGAGGTGTCGATCCCATGAGGAAAAGTGAACTTACAAAGGAAAAGTGTAAACCTTAACACGAACGATAAAGATCAAGTGAGAGAATCTAAGTTTTGATAATGAAGTAATGTGAGAAAATTGTGTAAATAGATTGAAGAATATAATAGCGAAACAACAAGGGTCTGGGAATCCTCCCTAGGTTCGTTGCCTTATTCCAATCTCGATTCAATTGTTTTTATCTCGATTGCTAGTTTCACATCCCAAACAAGCAATCGGTAAATATTCAATCAAAGCACGTGTAAACCCTAATGTAATTGATATGAATTACTCTTTACTTTCGATTTAAGCACACATGACCTATCCTATAGATTTATCAAGAAATGATAACATATCTTAATGACAATATCGCAGTAATGGACAAACCTAAAAAATAAATCTATCGGACTCAATCACATCCAATAATTTTGACATAAGAAGAGTATGACTAGACTTATATCGAGGAGAAAGATACAATCACTACATTAAGAGAAAATCTTCTAATTAAATCAAAGAGTAAATCATAATAATGTTTTGATAATAAATCCAAACTACAACTGAATCAAAAATGGAAAATAAGAACAACTACACCTAGGGATTCATCCATTTGCCTTGCTTGGAGATTAGTTGGCCATGGGGCTCATGCTTGAACACTTTGATGGGGGAGAATGTGGTAGCCTTCTTGAGTTTTCCAGCCTTAATAATGTCTTTTTTTTAAACCCTAAGTGATCTATTTATAATACAAAAGGTCCAAGGGTGTTTTTGGGTCTAAACAATCATTAAAAACCCTAATTAGGTCATGACTCGGAAACAAAACATCTCGCTTGCGCTGCGGCTCATACTAATCCAGGCCGTGACTCAGCCTTGGATGGCTTTTCTTCAATTTTCTGGAGGCCGCGACTCAGACTGGTCCAAGCCACGGTGCACATTGAAGGTCTTTTAGCTCTTTTTGGACTTGGTTCTAGAGGCCGAGGCTTGAAGTTCTGGGCCATAACATGGAACACTAAAGACTTAGTTTCTTTTCATTTTGTCCTTCCACAACCATGTCTTCACTCTGATATACATCAAAGCATTGTGCTTTAAGCTATGATAGTTTTCCATCTCTTTTGGACTCAAAGTACCTGAAAATGCATTGAAATAGATCAACAATCCAAGAATATCACTTTAGAGTTGTTAAGGTATAAAAGTGCAATTCAAACCTAGATCAACCCCAAAATGCTAACAAATAAGTACGTTAAAATGCATTTTATGACTCTCATCAAGTGTTGTATAAACCTTACAACCAATCCCTTCTTCACGGAAGTTATTCCCTTCCTTGCGGAAGCTTACAAAGAAGTGTTTAATTCTAAACACTCTAAGAGTTAATACAACTTTTTCCCCTTTACAATAAATAAGATTTGCTGTAAAGTAAATGGTAGAGAAATAGCAATGAATGGTTTTATAAATGAACAATATCTCTCTTTCAAGAATAAGCTTAAAGAATGGCTCAACAATAAATTTTTCAAAGCTTTTGAGAATTAATGAGCAAACTTATGAATTGAATGTGTTCTTTTCTTTTTTTAAATGCCCATTGAAGTGGGTTTATATAGCCTTAAATCAATATAGCCATTAGACACTGACTTGGTAGGTTTGGTGCATTAAATGCTCAAGTCTTGCGTCTCAAACGATCATATTTTTTAATTAACAGTCGACTGGGTCTTTGTGCCAGTCGACTGGGTCAAGCGAGAAATCTCATTTTTAGGCTGTGGAAAAGTACCAGTCGACTGGGTCCTAAGCAGCAGTCGACTAGGAACTCACTATCCCAGATGTTAGTGGACTAGGTGATTTACACCAGTCAACTAGGGACATTCTGTCCCATACCCTAGTCAACTGGTATATTGAGCCAGTCAACTGGGTTGCCCTTCAACCTAGTTTTTCATGCTTCAAAACTGTTTTTGACTTAGAAGTGTGTGAATTAGTAGTTTTGTCAAAATTCTTTTGTAAAGAGAGCCATAGGACAAGCTAAGTACTTGAACATGAGAGATTTACATTTGGTTTTAATACTTTAATGTCTATTCTATATCTTTTATCTTGTCTTGGTGTCTGAAACTAGTTGAGTTCTTACATCTTGTTTCTTTGCTGAAAGCTTTTATTGTTTAAACACTTAGATAAAACTGTTAGTACAATTAGAGTAGTGTTTTTTCATTATTAAAATCAAATAAGGGTTAACATAGTAATTATTGTAGAAGAGAGCTAGTTATGGAATACAAGATCAAGAGGTAGTTGGACCAGGAAAATATAGGAGAGAAGAAGAAATTCGAGAGAAAGATTGTAACTTAAGATTCAATAAAGTTCGAAGTACACTAGAAAAGGAATAGTGTTAAAAGAAATGTTTAGTGAA
This sequence comes from Bretschneidera sinensis, assembly GCA_023935145.1. Taxonomy (NCBI): domain Eukaryota; kingdom Viridiplantae; phylum Streptophyta; class Magnoliopsida; order Brassicales; family Akaniaceae; genus Bretschneidera; species Bretschneidera sinensis. The sequence continues at coordinate 26,054,140 of CM043697.1, forward strand.
GGAGATAGTTAAAGAGAATAAGAGGATTATTAGACATTGTGAAATTGTGTTGAAACTCAATGTAAAGTGAAAGGAAAATCTTAAACCAATCAAGGAGTTATTCGAAAGCTTTAAAAAGTTGAAAGTAGAGTTTTACTAAGTGGATAAAGGAAAATATCAATTATGATTGGATTTGAATGTACCTTTTGAGGAATTATATAGACTGTATTATGTGAGTGTGGAATACTATATTTTAGGACTATTACTTATAGTAATTTAATGGAGATAGTTGAGTCAAGAGAGTGATTCGAGTGTGTAAGGATTATTAAAGAGATAAAAGTGGAATAAAGAAACGAATATGTTATAGACGGTGGACAAAGAAAAAAAAGATTTAATAAGAAGTAAGGAATTTGTACTATCATCTAGCTACTGCAAAAGAGGGAGGTAATTGAGTTTGAAGTAAGTGAAGAAACTATCAGGCACATTTTAATGGATTTGTTGTTAAGATGAAAGGGAGATGGAGTAACTCAATGAAATTAAGGATTTTATTAACAAATCAAGAAGATGGGAGTATTAGATTGGATTTAAGAACTGATGGATTAGTGTTTGATTAATGTTCAGTTGGAACTTTCTATGAAGTTTAATCTTAAAAATTGTGAAGCTATTGATAAAATTGGAGATTGAAAGTTTAAAAGGGGAAAGGAATAAAATGATAAAAGGATAAGTTGGAGAAGAGATGAAAGTGAAAGTTCAAAAAGAAAAGACTAAGTATTAATTGAGACGTTACATGTACGAATGAGTAGAAAGTTAGAAATTTGGGGAATTATTTGTTTGAGAAGTAGATGTTAGAATTAGTTAATATAAGTACTAATAACTATAAGGATAAAGGATAAAGACTCTTAGAAATTCTTGAAGTGGAGAGCTTCTTAATCAAGAGGAATAATGATTGGACGTGAGATAAAGACTATAACATAGGAGATGAGTAGAAGATTTAATCTAGGAGGTTATGTAAAGGAATGGAAAGGTTCTAAGAGAATGATGATTTTGAAGTGTGATCAGCTTTAAAAGAAAATTTTATGTGGTAAGATCATTAGAAAGTTCAAGTAAAAGTCAAAGATGAATTAAATAAGTTATTTTTGAAAACAACTAAGTGATGAAGTTAGAGAAGAGAGTTGTAGAATGGAACTTGTTAACTAAATGGGAATAACTAGTTTATCATTATACAAGCCATGTTATAGAATGGTTGCAACGTATTATTATTGTTAAAGAAATACTAGCCAATTTGGAGTTGCAGTGGAGAGTAAGGCACTTAGCTATTATTAGTGGAGGACTGCTTATGAATTTATTAGTTAACATACGCTAGTGAAGAAAATGGATGAATTAGAATTTGATGGAAATAATAAAAGAGAAATTTGAGTTAGAACTAAGAGATGCGTTGAGTAAAGAGAGTAAGTTACTAAATGAATCATTTTATTTGAAAGATGCTAGAAATTCTTATGAGTAATTGGGAATTTTGAAGTGAACGAGTAGATGAGTTGATTAAAGAACAATACTGAATTGAAAATGAAAATTTTTGGTAACACTGTTGGCTGATCTTAAGTATAATATTTAGTTGGAGAAGGTACTAATTGATGAGAAAAAGTGATCAGTCGGTAAGTGACTTGGTAAAAAGGTATCTTGGGGGAGATATATGAATAAAGTTAGGTCGTTTACGAGGTCCTTGAAGTATGAAGTCAAAATAGAAAATTAAAGGATTTAAAGGGAAATGTGAGATGGTAGAAATTTTTGTTTTGAAGCCCAAAAGCAAAATGAAAGATGTAAAAAGGGAGTGATATTTAATAATACTTTTGTTTGAAAGTGTTTAGTTTTGAGGGACTAATAAGATGAATCGAATGAAGGAGAATATAATGAAACATAAGGATAAATAGTTGATAGAAAGGCGAACACTGCTTATTAAGTAAAAGTAGTTTCTAGTAAGAATTGAAAGAGTTTCTTAAAATTGTAAGTTAGATCACTCTAGTGATTAGTTAGTTAGTGGCAACAATAAAGAAAAATTTCAAGATGATTGTAAAATAGAAATTTAATATTGTAACGTTAAATCTTGAATAAAGTGGAGAATTTAGGGAGTGTGTTTGAAAATGTGGGGTGGACTAGTAAAGAGATAATCCTAAAGCTTTGTGAACCTTAGTCAAGGAAATTTCAAGGAATAAATTTTTATTAGTGGGAGAGAATTATAGAGCCCAGTCCTTAAATTAGAATATTTTAATCACGAAATTTCACTTAAACGCGTACTTGGTGTATTCATTCAAAATAAGTTATAATTTACTTGTATTTAGAATGGGAAAACTTGAAAATAAGTAAATAAAATGTGAAACAAGTATATAAAAATATGTGTAATAGGAAAATTAAAAAAAATTTGAAGGATAATGACAAAAAACAAAGCAAAATAGAATTTTATAAAGTTATGTGGTGGAAAATGAAAAAAAAAAGTGAGATGTGAAGGGGCAACTTTCTAATAGGGTTTAAGTTTGGGCTATAAAAAGGGTGTAAGAGAAAGAGACCAGTAATATGCTAGAATTCTCTAGAGAGTCCAGGAAAGAGGAGAAAAAGAAAGAGAAGAGAAAAAATAGAGGGTTTTAGCAAAAACCAAGGTGAAAAGCTTTGCTTTATTTCTTCATAATTATCAAACATATTTAGTAAACTAAAAATTTGTGATTTTAGAAGTTTGAACTTGAAGAATTTCTTAAGAAAAGTTTGAGAAAAATGGTTGTTTCAAGGAAAAATGGGTTTTGTGTTAAGTTTTTTAGTTTGATGTGTTTTAACTTGAAATTTTGCTTTGGGTAGTTTAAAATATTTTATTAAAAACCCTTAAGAACATATATTTTAAATGGATTGGAAGTCCTATGAAAGATAAGTAAGGGATTTTGAAGAAAAGTAGGGTTTTTCGCCATTTTTTTTAATTCCGGACTAGACAGTTGATTATCCTGTGTGCATAGTCAACTGTGCAACCTTGTTGGTCAGAGGACAATTAGACAGTTGACTGTGCAACCTTCTGGGCAAATCATAGTCGACTGCCCAACATGGACAGTCAACTGTCAAAGCCCATGAAGTTGTTTTTCAGCCCCTATTTTCGAAAATGAATAATTTTTCTTAAAGAATTTCAATCCGACACTCCTCCAAAATATTTTAAGCTTTAATACTTGATAAAGTTTTGAAATTTAAAACCTTGAGAAGTGTTTCTTTTGTTTTAAAACCATAATGGAACAAATCTTGTAAAAGTTTTAAATAAAATGGAAGGGGGTTTGTGACTTAACCCTTGGATTTTGTATGCTTGTATAAATTCTATGATGTGATTGGATGCTAATTAGTTGTATGTATCTTGGGTGGCTATACTAAGTATATAAATATGTTAGGTACGATTAAGAGGAAAACACCGAGACTAGAAATAAAATCAAGGTTGAGATTTGGCACAACAAATGTGAGTTTCACCTTACTTTTAGTAAGCGTAATAACTTGTAATAGAAATAAAAGTATAAAAATATGATTGATTGTGAAATCATAAATATGAGAGTTATAAGAATGATATACATATGATAAGAAATATGAGCATATAACATTTCAGTACGAAAATAATAAAGAATAATATTGTGAGAGTTATATACATATAAGTTGAGATATGAATATACAATATATGAGTTTAGAAATGATTTGATGTGGTTGTGTTTGAGGAATTGTGATGTATATAATTGCAATGAAAGTGATTGATTGATTTATTATTATGAATTAATGATGTGTTTGGTTGATGGTTGTTGGATTTAATGTGGTTGGTTGATGGATGTTGGATTGTAAATTGGTCGCACCATGAATTGCATTGAATATGCATAAATCATCTAATGATTTATCAAACGAGGGGGAGTGATGAGTAAGGCCGAAAAGATTCATCTAACGAGGGGGAGTGTTGGGTGAGGCCGATAATGGATTTGAAGTTGATTATTGAATGACAATATTGAGAAATGTACCGGTACGTGGGGAAACATCCCCGTTGTTATAGGATTAGTCTAATGAGGGGCGAGGACTTGAAATGAAAAGTGATATGAAATTAAATGAAATGTGATGAAATGAGTAAAGAAATAATCATGCATTGCATTGCATTCATTCCATGGATGATTAATGTATTTATGGGATTGGCGCATGAAGGGCACTTATTGAGAACGGCCCTTGAAAGGCATGTGAATTTGAATTGGCTCAGTGACGATCAGGGAACATTGATTGTGAAAAATGTGTAAGATGTGCATTATTTATGATTAATTGTTCTTATGATGTGTGCGATGTGATAAGAATTTGTATATTAGTTGTTTTATTCAAAAAGGAATTGTATTATTGTGATGATTGTTTCCTTTGCACTAAGAAATGAGGAAAATAAATTGGAAGTATAAATAAAAGTTATATTATAATTATGATTACAAATGACTTATGTACTAAGACTTGTAACTAAATGAATGAGAAATGTAAATAGAAGCACACATAAAAGACATATAATTTATGCTTATAAAGAAAGAAATCCTAAAACGAATATTTCTAGTAAGATGCTTACTTACTGAGCTATTTAGCTCACCCTATCCCTTTTACTTACTTTTTAGAAAAGTGCGAGAAGACTTTGGATCAAGAAAATGAGATGAATAAAGTTGTAAGGAGTTCTTAGAAAGGTCATCATCCAACGACATCCTTACCTCTTGAATCGTTTGGGAGTCCAAGTTTTTGTTTTGGATTTATATTTTTGTAAAAGCATATAAGTTAGTCGTAGTAAGGGAGTTTCCTTTCTACTTGTGTCTTTTTGTAAGTTTTAAAAAAACTGATTATATTGTTTAAAAAAAAAAACTTGTTTGGATGTGTAAATATGATTTTGTAAATTGACAACGTGTTGAAGGGAATTGTTTGTATGAATTGTAAGTTTGTATGTTTATATCATATAGGTCGGGGTGCTCAGAGCTGAAAAGTGATGATACCGCCTCGGGTAGGGTCCACTCGAGAATGGATCGTTACACTTGGCTTATACCTTCCCTTTCTCAAGTATATTGCAATTTCCTGCCTTTAATTCAATTGGTGGTTTTAATGTCGATTTTTTTAAAGGTCATGTTACATTTTTTTCTATTTTTCATAGATAGTTGGAGCTTGTAAGCTTAAAGTTAAGGCCTTCAATGTTATGGAGCTTTTGGTAGATATAATAATTTTTTTCCAAGTAAAGTGATATTGTGGTTTACTATCTCATATTGAGAGGATCAAATACATACATATTGGGTAATATATTTTATCAGTCTCAGTTTGAAATAATTTCATTAGTTGATGTGGATGGTTAGCGCCAAAGTGGTTCATTTACTAATATTTATGGAGTTATTTCATGTTGTTGTTACGGGACGTTTATCTTGGTTATTGCATTCAAACACTTGCCTAAAGGGTAATTGTGCGTTTTAATTCAAAGGTTGACATAAAACATTTGTTGAATTTGTTTTAGTGTAGATTGTCTTTCTATCCAAAAATGTTAGGCATTTTGAAAACTGACATATGTTTATGTGTTGGTTTCATGTAAGAGATTTCATTTGCATGTTGCAAACTCTGCTCAAAGAGGAGTAAGTAATGATGCGTCGGGAATATAGTTGTAATAATTACCTTTCTTATTAATATGTTGCCTTTTGGTTATCTTGAACAGTTTACATTGTTATTGATAACAATAGTGCTACTATTTAAATTTTGACTAGACCAAATAATAAAATCAAGTTTACTTTCATGGAAATGTATAAAAATATATATGAAAATTAAAATTATAAAAAATATATAGCTTTCTTAAATTTTTGAAAACATATTTTCTAATTCATATTTGTTCAATTGGTTCACTTATCGACAATAATTAAATTTTGAGCATGTTAAATATATTTTAGTGTTGTAATATACTAATATATGCAGTAAAAGATGAGTGAGACTTTAATATTTTATTCTTTATAAAATTTGCGTTTTGTCTACTCATTGGGATTAATACTAAAATTGTAGAATAATGAACTAAAGTTTACATGCCTAGTAATTCATAATATTTAATTGGGCATGTATATGAATCTTGAGAATTGTTTATCTTCACTTGAGATGTGTAAAGTATCTTATACCCACTTGAGAAAATTTTATAAAAGGCTATGAATGGGTTGTAAAGAGTATGATAGATTAGTTTCAAGAAAGATATGACAAAATTTACAATAAAACATATTTTTATAATCTGTAATTTTTCCTTAAGTTGTTTAAGTAATTATGCTCATTAATTTTATCTGATTGCTATGTTGTCCATTCGATAAAGAAATTATGTGCATATATTCTGAAATTTTATTTCACAGCATATTATTCTGATGTGCTGAGATGTTGTTAACAGTAAGTACTCTCTAAGATTAAGTGTCTTATTTATTGTACTCTCAACTTGAAAGAAAATGTAGAAAATATGTAAGAAATAATTGATTAAATTATTTAAATATATTATGGTATGTTCAATACCTGTGGTAAAGATGCAACTGTTGATTATTTGGTGACTCATAGAGGTACATGTTATTTATAATACCTTATGTTGTGTGGTTACATGCATGTTTATCGTTTTGCATGTGTTTATGGATGTAAAGGGTATTATTGTTTATCCCGATTTTGAGAAATTTGATGGGTTGATGTGGGTGTTTCCTGCCAAAGTGGCACACTCATCGATACTTGTGGGATTTCACTAAAACATGTTGCAGGATGATTACTGTTTATCCCGGTTTTGGGAAATTCCATGGGTTATGTGGGTGTTTGCTACCAAAGTGGCACACTCATTAATACTTGTGGGATTTCATTAAAACATGTTACGGGATGATTTCAATTGCATCATGCAGTTACTTGCCTAAAAAGAGGTAGCTGTGTGCTATAATTTGTGAAAATACATGGAACATTGTGGGAAGATAATGGATCAGTTTAGAAGGTATATCTGCTTAAAGGGAGACAATTCTTTCGAAAACTGAGACACTGTATTCATATGCTTCATGTGTAGAGTTTCAAAATGTATATTGTATTCTCTGCCCAAAGAGGAATTTATAACTATACTCTTAAATTCTATACTTTGGAATATGTTCGTTATTTCCCTTATATTAATGTGTTGCATTCTTGTCTTGAATCAGTCTTATTTTCTGTGAACAATAACCAAGCAACCATTGAGATCCTGACTGGTTCGAATAATAAGAAATGGAAGGAAGATGTTGAGTCTACTTTATGACATAGGTGTTTAGGTCATATTTTTAGAGAAATAGTTGAAAGACTTGTGTTGGGATGATATTTTATCCACTCCTGATTTTGGGGATATGGAGACTTGTGTTGATTGTATTAAGGGAAAGTTAACCAAAACCAAGAATATAGCTCAACTCGTAGTTCTGATCTTCTAGAAATAGTGCACACTGATATTAGTGGTACCTAAAATTTGATAAGATGGTGACTTCTATCGGTTTTGAGGAAAGTAAGGTAGATCAATACATATACCTAAAGGTCAATGGGAGCAAATTTATTTACCTGGTTCTTTATATGGATGACATTTTGTTTGCTAGTTATGATCTTGAGTTATTGCATGAGACAAAATAGTTATTGTCTAATATGTTTGATATGAAAAATCTTGATGAAGCATCATTTATTCTTGGTGTTGAGATCCGTAAGGATAGACCTCATGGTATATTGGGTCTTTCTCAGAGAACTTATATAGATCGTGCACTTAACAGATTTAACATGCAGAGTTAAAAACTTAAATATGTGCCAATAGTGAAAGGGGATAAACTTAGTTTTAGTCAATGTCCCAAGAATGATTTTGAGAGAGAATCTATTAAAATTATGCTTCATACTAGTACGGTTATTGAGTACATTCAAATGGAGAACATGGTTGTTGATCCCATAACCAAAGGTCCAAGACCTATTGTTTCTAAGAAATATGTTGATAATTAGTAAGAGTTATTTATGATTTAATATTTTGGTTATTGGGTTTATGTAATTTTAGAACTCATTATGTTTTCGGACGATCGTTGGATATTATGATATTGATTGATGATCATCATATATATTTTCATTCATATTGTGTTATCTTATTTCTGTATATGTGTGAATGCATTTGAACATATGACATGTCATGTTATAAAAGCTTAAAACTTGGTGCCAGTTTTAAGTTTTGTTAGATATGTCTCGTGGTTGATACCCTATTGAAACCTCGAGGTATTTTGAGACATACCATGTTGTTAATGACTTCTCTGGCCTATTAATAAACATATTATACGGAGAGTCATGTTGAAGACTGACAATGAAAATAGCACATTATTTGATCACCCTGTGTGATGCTATTTTCTTACTACACTGCCACATTGGATTCATATCAATGGAACCATCTGCATGCGTAACCATGGATTGGCCTTTTGTGATAATCTCTCAAATATAATAAAAGCTTGAGCAAATCCCTTTAAGGATTACAATGGAGTGGATACGAGATCAGTTTTCTTCAAAATGCTTTTTCCCTATTAAGTCTTAAGCTCAACATGCCTCCAACATAAGGGTTAATTTTTTTCACTCGAAATCACCTTAATGCAGGGATTTGCCCTACCCTTCCCCATTGCTCGCCTAAGCAACTACAAAAATCACAAGAACCCAACAAAATCAAAACACAAAATTATTACAACAATCATATTAATAAAAATAAAATAGATTTCCTAGCCAAATCATACCATCACAAAAAATTACCAAAGAATTTGGAAAAACAACCCAATGAAATCAATCCGAGATACCAATCCCTCCGTCTCGCCTCTCACTTCTCCTCTTCCTCATTTTTTTTTCTCGTTCTCTATATATAGTTTAGATTATTTATTCGATTTATATTTATAAAAAAATATTATTTATTTAATTTATTCATTAAATAAATATTGTAATCAAATGATTGTTTTTAATAAAATAAAAATCTATGTAATGGCCAAAATATAAGGTTACGGCGTACCATGTTTGCATAATCTTGGATTAGCGTATTGATTATTGACCCATCACACCAAACCTCTTCACACTAAGTATTAATATTTTCACTCGGATCTCCCATCGTCCCTCGCCACGAAACCTAACAAGCGACCCAAGAGAAAGATCTCACAAACAAAAGTTTGGAGTACAAAACACAAAATCCTCACAGTACTCCTTTGTTTTCTCCTTCTAGTAACATACTAAATCCTAACCATCAAATGCAAGAACAAACCTCAGGTGCCCCTAATGGTAGTTGTCCAAGCCTCAAAGCTCAATCTCCCATACCCTTCTCTCTCTCTATCCTCCTCCTCTCCTTGCATCTCCTCTCTCCTCTTTGAACCCAACTCTCTCTCTCTTGCCCTCATGCACTCTGACTCCTCTTTCTCTCTTTATCCTTCTCTCTCCCCTCTCTCTCTTTCCTCTCTCCCTTCCCCTCAAACCGTAATCCCCCCGCCTTCCTCTTCCTCCACTTTTCTCGTCCTCCACCCCCAAAACCCTAGCCCTAATTCTGATTCTGCCAATGGGTCGTGCCCACGTGTCCTTTTCATTGTGGGGGGCCCACACAGAGGAGGATCCCGGGTTATTCTGAGATTTTATGCTCTGCAGAGGGATAGTAAGGGTTTTAACGGAGCTCAAGTTGTTTGCAATCAGAAGGGGATTGAGTTTGATCAGAAATTTGGAGTTTTGTTGGATGTGAAACATGGAGTCTCCATTAAGATTGCTGGGTCAACCAATTTTTTCGTTATGTATTCCGTTTCGAGCTCGAAAGTATGGATTTTTGGGGTCAAATTGGTGGATGATGGTAATGGTGATGATGGGGTCGTGGTGGTAAAGTTTATGAGGTGTGCTGTGATCGAGTGTTGTAGACCAGTTTGGTCAATGAGTGTCTCCTTCGGGTTCTTGATTTTGGGGGAGGAAAATGGGGTTAGAGCTTTCAATTTGAGGGGTTTGGTGAAAGGGAAGGTGAGGAAAGTGAAGAGTAATCTGAGTTTAAACAGGAAATTGGAGGGTAAAGGTTTGCCTTTGCTAAATGGGGTGATTAGGGATAGTGTTTGTGGTGGTGGGTCGAATTCAGAGACTGCTTGCAATGGTTTTTTGGATGGCAGGGTTGAGAAGCATGCTGTTTCTGGTAAGTTTATGGAGTTTTTGGTTATATGCTGGATATACAAAGTTCAAAGTTTAGTAGATTTTGCGAATATGGTATTTAGCTTATGTTGAGTATTTTGAAAAGTTCTTTTTGAGTAATTTGAAAAGTTAATTGAATAGAAATTATCCTTGCAATGTAGGTCTTTATACCATGATATTGATTTTGTCATGGATCTTCTCCTTGATGAAGTCCATTTGATGCAGTACAATAGGGAAGAATTGAAAAGAAACAGGGAATCTCTAATCCTAATCTTCCTTGTGTTCCCCATCACCATTGGGATTGGAGCAGCATTGCTCCAGTTTCAGCTTGGCATATGAAATATGAGGGTTCTCTCGCATATTTCACAACTGAAATCGCTTCAATTTTTTGAGGGCTGATTTGTTCAATGCAAGATATGCATTCAACTTCAGAATTTTCTTGGGTATGCTTATGGAGGAGAAGCATTCTAGATGATTTTTTATATAAAGTTAACTTTGGTGCAGTGGAGCAACATACAACTGTCTGTATATTAGGAAATTTTGAATATTATAGCAAATCTCTCATATTAATTCAGGACTTTATTGCATTAATGTTTATGGATTATCATTGTGATCCAGATATTTCTTTTTGTTTGAGTAGTTTATCATGGCTTTAGCTTTAGAATATGAATTTATAGGGTAGCGCATTTATTAGATTTTTTTTTCTTTCTAAGTAAAGTTTCCATGTTTTCAGCTTGAGTGAATGCACTCTTGGAACACTTATGCAATAGGTTCCAATATCATCATTCTTTCCAATTTGGTTACAAGATTTTGTGCCTTCCTACAATTTTATGTACTAATTTTTGTCAAAAGAGAAGAAAGAAGGGCCGGGGGTAAATTCATTAGCTTACAAGTGCAGTGGCATAAAAAGGAAAATGGGAAGTAAATGAGTCAAACATTTTCTTAACACACAGACACACATACAGGTCTTTCTGAGATAGTTATATTACTTCCTGCAGTATTGTATGAGAAGTGGCAAACCCTTGCTTCTCATGATTGTAATAAGGATGGCTTTTGGGGGAGAGAGTTTTTCTATGACAGTGTTGTATTAGTTCCAACAGTATGGTCGAGAAGTGGCAAATCCTTGCTTCTTATGGTTTTAATAAGGATGAATTCTGGATGTTGATAGGGAGTATTTTACATAAAACAAAATAGTTTCAAAGTGAAGATTTTATAGGGCTTTTAATCAGCTGAAAGAGGTATAAGCTCTTCGAGTTTGTTTCATTTTGAATTTCACTTCCTTTGTTTTTCACGATGAGAAGATTTTGGCTCAGTGAGTTAAAAGACAATGCCATAGTGTGAATTCACGGACTCTGCAAGGAGACAATTCCATTTAAAATATCTTGTCCTTTGTTTTTCTAATTTCTTTATGCTGTTACTATGAAATTCAATAGACATAACCTTCCTCATCCACATTTTCCTCAATGTCAAGTACTTCTTCCTCTCTGTCTGCTTCATTTTCATTTCTGCATATCAGCTCCACACTGATTTTTGAGCTTCTAATTCTTGTTGCTTGTTTGCCTGAAATAGAGTTTCAGGTAATTTGTTGTTCATAATGTTACCAGTACATTTTAGCCACCAATACTGCAATCAAGGACGGAGAGTAGTACCACTTTAGCAAAAAAAAAAAAACCCAGAATGCCTAGGGGCAAAGGCAAAAAGCAGATCTAACGTTTGGTTCATTCAAAGTAATCAAGAATGTTATCTTATTTCTAAGATTTATTTTTCATTCTCTAACCTATTCTAATTGTGTCATACATATGAGGTACATCCTTTATTTTTCCTATTAATCAATCCATCAAAAATATCTACGTAGTTTCTCATTTTTTTTTTTAATTTTAGCCATGAAAAATGGAATTTTTTACAACAGGGAAGAGAAATTTACAAACAAGAGGAAGCAAATTCTTTTTTGTTGAAGAGGGACAAAAACGAGGATGCTAGATACTAAGAGAGAAAGACCAAATATCTCCAAACATAAAGCTAAGAAGGCATTTCCTAACCTACTCTAACTGTGTTCATACTTATGAGGGTGGATATTTTGTCACTTTTTGAGGATTTTCACGCAACCAAGGAGTTTGTTGATAGTCTTAATGCTACTTTTGTTGTTCTCATCCCAAAAAAAAAGGTAGCTACTAGTGTCATGGATTTTCGTCCTATTAGCCTCGTTTGGTGTATCTACAAACTTCTTTCTAAGGTGCTCACTATTAGATTGAAAAATATGATCAAGAAACTTCTTTCATGGATTTTCGTCCTATTAGCCTCATTGGGTGTATCTACAAACTTCTTTCTAAGGTGCTCACTATTAAATTGAAAAATGTGATCAAGAAAGTAATTGGACCAAACTAAAATGCTTTTATTGAAGGAAGAGAAATTATGGACGCCATTTTAATTGCAAATGAAATGGTTGATGTTTGCTTGAAAAGTGGAAGAAATGTGGTCATTTGTAAACTTGATATGGAAAAAGCTTATGATAATGTTTGTTGGGCTTTTCTCATGTATTTATTTGAATGAATGGGGTTTGGAGTGTTATGGCGTAAGTGGATTTGGAATTGTATTTTTACCACTTTTCTCTCCATTTTGGTCAATGGATGTCCCTCGGGGTTCTTTCAAGCTTCTAGAGTTCTTCGACATGGTGATTCTTTATCTCCCTTTAGCCTTTTTATTCACATTGGTTATAGAAGCTTTAAGTAGATGGTTTATTGGGTAGTGGATCGAGGCTTTCTAAATGGGTTTTCAGTAGGAGAGAATGATGAGTTGAATGTGTTGTATCTTCTATTTGCCAATGATATTATTGTGTTTTGTGAAGCGGAAGTGGAGCAAGTCCTCCACCTTTGTTGTTTACTTTTTTGTTTTGAAGCGGTTTCCGGGCTTAAGGTGCAACTTAGCAAAAGTGTTATGATTCTTATTGGGTTGGGGGTTAATGGCGAGTTGTTTGCAAATATGTTGGACTCTGAAGTTGGTTCCCTCCCTCTCACTTTTATAGTCCTTCTAGTGGGTGCTAAGTTAAAATATGTGGGCTCCTAATATTGAAAGATTTGAATAGAGGTTGATCGGTTGGAAGAGATGATGCCTTTTTAAGTGGGGTAGATTAACTATCATCAAGAGTGCTCTTTCTATTCCTTGTGAGATTGTCAAGCGGTTGGAAGGGATTCAATCAACTCATTGATGGAGTGGTTCTTTGCATTAAATCCTTCATGCGCTTCTATAAAGCACTCTTTGGTAAATAGATTTGGAGATTCATGTTGGAAATGGACAACATATGGCGAAACATCATTGAGGCTAAGTTTGGGATGGAGCATAATGGGTGGATTGCTATGGAGGGCCATGATACTTATGGGGTGGGGGTTTGGAAGTGGATTAGAAAGGGTTTGATCGATTTTCTTCTTTATGTCTCATTCAAGTCTTACTACAAGGCTCTCTTAATGAATGCGTCTTCAGAGGGGAAAAATAACTTTACTTGGAAAAATTAAGCTCCTAGGAAGGTCACTTTCTTTGCTTGGGAAGCTTGTTGGCATGGCATTCTAACGATTGATAATCTTTAAAAGAGAGGAGAAGTTCTGGTCAATTACCTTTATAAAGAGGTGGCCGAATCTGTTTTATCATCTTCTTTTGGGGTGCACTTTCACTAGACAATTGTGGGAGTCAATTGGATGGTTGTTGGTTCTATCCAAGAAGAGGTGTGGGCATGAGGCGGTTTGAAAGCTTTAAAACAAATGAAAAAGGTATATTCATTGTTTCCCTTCTCTATCTTTTGGATTATTTGGAATGACAGGAACATGAGAGCTTTTGATGATGCATCAAGTATGGTTGGTTAAATACTTTTGGATTCGGTTTAGGAAATTTTATTTTAAATGATGAGGATCTCATAGACTTCATTAACATACTATTTTCTGGATAGTTTTTTATAATTGGGTGGCACCCCCTTGGTGCCTTGGAAAGGCAATATTTTTTTATTTATCCAAAGAAAATTCTTCCTCTGCAAAAATTTCCAGCGTACAGCATCCCACTTGGCCAAGGTAGTTTCAATTTGGTGGACTGGGTTTGCCTTTGATAAATTTTTGTAATCATTCACCATGCATTTGTGTGTGTGGGTGTGCATGCGTTTGCGCATGCCTTCGTCTCTAACTCTTTATCCATGTAATGCCTTTATGGATCAGCATCCCTTGTTTTGTAGCTCATATTCCCATGATATGGTTTGTTGTAACTTCAGTCAAGTAACTGTACTAAGACATTGTATTACTTACACTCAATTTGTACCAGTTTTATATTTTCATGTGTAATTTGCTCTAGCAAATTGATTTTAGGTATTTCTTTTTTACCAGGAAATTGGTGCCACTCATATTAAGCAAGGTGCTGTCCTTTGGTTTAAATCATAAGGGTGCCTCTAGATGGTAAATTCGAAAATTAAAAATGAGTCCTTGATCAGGGTCTTTTTTTGGTGGGTGTGTTTTCTTTTCTTCTGTGTGAACTTTTTAGTTAGTAGATACTGACTCTATTTCTTCGAATATTCTTAGGGTTTTAAAAGGATAATATTTTGGTCCTTGCATGATCTGTTTATTTAATTTAATATTCAACCAGATGTTGCTTCTGGAATTTTTTGAAGCGTTGAGAGACCTGAAAACGGTTTGAGTTGCCGCTGGCTTGTGCAGCTAATTTGTGCATCTTGACTTGCAGTAAAGCAGAGGTCTGCTAAATACAGACAAGAATCTGGTGAAAGTGGTGCATGTTTTGTGGCGTTTAAGAAAGAGGTTGATGGCGTGAAATCTAGAACTTGTCCACTTATGTCGATGAAGGCAATTTCCATCCAAGCGTTGTCCCCAAGGAAGTTTTTGATCTTGGACTCTGCTGGAGATTTACACATGTTGCATGTGTCTAACCCTGTCATTGGATCAAACATCACTTGTCACATGAGGCAGTTGCCTCACATTATGGAAGTGCAAAAGCTGGTGGTTCTTCCTGAAATTTCCTTAAGTAAGCTTCTTTAATTTCTGCTCTAGCTTCTGTGTATGCTCACAATAAATGTGCTTCCGTGCCCTAATGCTTCCATGAAATCATGATGAGGGTTTGCTGATGACATGTAATAAGGGATTTTGCAACTGGGCAAACTGCATTGAGGAGTGGGGTTGCAGGGAAACTAGCCTGGGTGCTACTTTGTGTTATTGGGAGGGAAAAAAGAAATGGTCTGCATTAAAGTTAGTAAAAAAATAATGAAAATTTGGATGAGCTAGGAATTCTCTTGCATAGCCCACCTATATCTTTCTGCTTGATTGGAAAGAGCACCAAGGTCATCTATTTTTTTGTCGTTTTTGCCTGCAATTAAAGGATGCTGTTGCTATTTTGCAGGAACACAAACTGTATGGATATCAGATGGATGCCATTCTGTGCACATGGTGGCTCTTTGTGATGAGGGCACTGCTGGTAATGAAAATGATGAAAATGCGAATGAAGAAAAGCTAATGCAAATATCAGGTTTCCTTTAAACCATATTTCACTAGTTTGCTATTTTTTTATCATGACCTGTATGCCCTGTCTTATTGACATTTGCTTGAGATGAATCATCTGCACATTGATTTTATTTGTTAATTAAGTTTTATGATCTTATCTCTTCGACAACATTTTGCAACTGATGTTCCTTTCATGGATGATATGGCCTTTTGCGCCCTTTCTCCTTGGTTTCATAAATCTTAGCTTCTGGTATGCATTCTTATTCTTTTTCTGCTGTTTGTTTGGGTGTGAGGATCTAAGTTTTTTGTTCTCTTTGCTAGCTATTCAAGCAATTTTTGCTGGTGAAAAGGTTCAAGATATTGTACCTATTGCTGGAAATGGTATTTTGATTCTTGGAAAAGGTAATATTGACTTTCTTCAGAAATGTTGTGAATGAAAGGTGCTGGTAGAATTTCAATGATAATGTAAATGCTACCTGTCTTGATTTACAAGGATTTTTCTTTTGGGCTAAGACCAGAGGCTGCTTTCTCATGTTTAGCGCTTTCCATGTGTTTTCTATTGAACAGGAAGCTTATACGCATATGCAATTTCCTGAATTTGTTTGAAGATATCTATCTCTTTTTCAGTGGTGAGCATCTTATCCTATGTTTCCTCGTGCTGAGATATTCCTCCATTTCCCGCTTCTGTGATATAAATTATTTTTGTAGGACATCTATTCCTGACCAGATTAGTTGATTATGCCCGTTTGAGTGAGTTCCTGGATAATTGTTTCTACACAGTAAGTATTCTCTAACTAATTAATGGTTCTGTCATCTATTGATTATTTATTGTTATTTGCTGATATTAGCATCATATTATTATATCATAAATTTCAGTTGGTGGTCATGCATTCTCTGATTGCTATGCTTTCATTTATCATTATGTTGCTGAAGTCATGAGCTGCAGTTGTCCCATATAGTGGACCAGAGCTTGGGAACAGTGAGTTCTTGAAGGTATGTATAATCATGAGCTTAGTTTGTTGAAATAAAATTTGGGCAAGCTTCAGATATTAACCATTAGCGAGATATCATCATTCTGTTGCCACACTGCTAGATAACGTATGCAGATACTTTGACATGCAATCTCAGATATGTTGAATGTAGGATAGTATTTGTCCAGTTGATGAAAAATGTTGAAAATAATAACTGAAAGAAATTCTTTGATTGAAAGGAATTCCGATGGCTGCAACAAACAAAGTAAATAGAACCAATACAAGCATAGGAAATAAGATGGTATTGTCCAATTCGTGGGGATGTCTCTTATTGATTGATTAGAATATAATTTAGCAGTCCAATATATAGACTTATGAATACTAAATTTAATAGGACTAGGATACAATGATTAGATAAAATAAATATAATTTAGGCCTACTAGGACACATAGGAGATGTTTGGAACCCACTTTAAGTTGGATAAAAGCACACATTTCCCACTTAAAGTGGGTTCCCAAACATCTCCATAATACAAATCCTATTAAGACTCTACACTCCCCTTCAAATTGGCACATAGATATCATATGCACCCAACTTGTTACAAATATATCTAACTTGAGAACCATCCAATGGTTTAGTAAATAAATCCGCTAACTAATCTCTCAATTTCACATGTTTGGTACAGATCACATTTTGTAGAAGTTTTTCTCGAACAACATGACGTTCAATTTCAATAAGTTTAGTTCTCTTACGAAACATTGGATTATTTGCAATATGATTAGTTGTTTGATTGTCACACACCAAGCTTATAAGACTTGATTGGTTAATTTCAAGTTCCACTAACAATTGTTTTAGCCAAACCATCTCACAGGTAGTATG
This sequence comes from Bretschneidera sinensis, assembly GCA_023935145.1. Taxonomy (NCBI): domain Eukaryota; kingdom Viridiplantae; phylum Streptophyta; class Magnoliopsida; order Brassicales; family Akaniaceae; genus Bretschneidera; species Bretschneidera sinensis. Next base: position 26,071,613 of record CM043697.1, read on the forward strand.
TGTCATTGCTCTACATTCGGGCTCAACACTCGATCTAGCCGCCACAGTTTGTTTCTTATTTTTCCATGATACTAAATTACCTCCAACAAATAGACCTTCTATCAGATGGAGAACTTGCCTAATCTGCATCAGTATAACCCTCAACATGAGTATGACCATGGTTTTGATAAAGTAAACCATGACCAGTGCACTCTTAAGATATCTCAGAATTCGAATAATAGCATCTCAATGACTAGTTCTTGGAGCATCGAAAAATTGACTAACCACACTTCTTGCAAATGAAATATCAGGTCTAGTAAGAGTCAAATAATTCTATTACCCAACCAAACACCTATATTATCCTGGATCAGATAATAATTCACCTTCATCAGCCGCAAGTTTTGTGTTGAGATCCATAGGACTATCTATAGGCTTACACTCTCCCAGTATCATTCAACAAATCAAGAACATACTTACATTGAGACAAAGAAACACCATGACAAGATCTAGCAACATCGAAGGAGGAGGATCTAACTGTGACTGTAAGGGGCATTGGAACAAGTAATGGACAAGGAAATGAATCAGCCAAATCAAAGATAGAATGAGACTCCAAGTAATATGGGGTAGACTTAAAGAATGTAATATCGGCACAAACAAAGTATCTTTGTAGTGATAGACTATAACATCGATAACCTTTCTGTGTACGATAATAGCCTAAGAAAATACATTTAATAGAGCGTGGGTCAAGTTTGTCAATTCCTGAACGGAGTTGATGAACAAAACAAACGGACCCAAAAATACGAGGAGGTAAATGGAAGGTAACATCTCTAGGAAAGAGCACAGAGTAGGGGGATTGACCATCAAGAATTGAGGATGTCATACGGTTAATTAAGTAACATGCAGTGAGAACGACCTCACTCCAAAACAATTTGGGGACATGCATATGAAATAAGAGAGTACGAGCAGTATCCATAAGATAACGATTTTTTCACTCCGCAACTCTATTTCGTTGGGATGAGAGTAAGATGATTGATGAATAATGCCAGAGTTTGTCATGAAAGTTGTAAAAGGCTCAGAAAAATACTTACGAGCATTGTCACTACGAATAATATTGATAGATGAGTCAAATTGAGTTTTTATCTCAGCACAAAAAGTACAAAAATAAAAAAAAAAACTCATAACAGTCTTTCATTAAATGAAGCCAAGTAAGCTTGGAATTATCATCCACAAATGTAACGAAATATTGAAATCCAAGTTTGGAATTGGACCCCAAATATCATAATGTACTAACATAAAAGGACTAGACACGTTTATTAATTCTGGAACCAAACGACATAATGATGCTTACCCATTTGACACAACTCACATTCTAAAGATGAAACTTGACTCAAAAGTATAAACTAATTTCTTTAGCTTCTCTAAGGATGAATGACCAAAATGATAATGTATCTGAAGCAAAGACACGTCAATTGAGCTAGCAATGGGTGATGGGATAGGATCAAAGTAATACAAACTGTCCGATTCATGCCCTCCACCAATCGTCTTCGTTGTTTTCAAATCCTGGATAAGAACAAAATCAGGAAGAAAGGTAACAAACAGTTAAAAGGTAACAAATATCAAATTATACTAAGAAAAATGAGCATAAAGGACAGATGATAAAGACATAGAAGAACTAGGGTACACAATGCCAATGCCACTACAGTGGTTTTAGATCTATCAGCAAGAGTACCATTAAGCAAAGACGAATAGTGATAAAAACTAGAGAAAACATCCATGGTACCTAACAAATGATCAGTAGTAGCAGAGTCAAGACCCAAGGTTTAGATGAAGAGTTACTAGATGATAGACAAGCTTTTGGTGTACTTTTCTGAGTGGAAAGAGCAGTCGAGAAAGATGTTTGGCTAACTTCTTTATACTATAAGAAATCATCATACTCATCTTTGAAAATCACCATAGAAGTTGAAGGCATGAAAGTTGAGGTAGGTCCACACTCAACAGAATCATAAGTCATAACATTAGCAACCATGGCACGACCAACTTCCAATACGTTTCTCGAGTATGCTCGGAACAATGGCAGTATGTACATTGTCGAAGTAAACCGAGACCAACAGAATTATCCCCACGACCAAATGGAGTGCTATTACGATCACTACCACGACCTCTTTTACCACCACTACTGCTTATATTATCAGAACCACGGCCTCTACTAGTATCATGCATTTGGCCACTTTGCCAAGCTTGAGTAACCAAGATAGATTTGTCAACCAAAGATCCGTTGTCACTAGTTTGAGAAACTGCACGCAGCACATGAGCATAAGTCTCAGACCATGTAGGAAGTTATGCCTCTCCTAATATTTGGGATTGAACCGGTTCATACTCAGGTTTTAGACCAGCCAGGAATGTGAGTACCCCGACTTGCTTCTGGCATTTTTGCGTGGCCTATACAGCAGTTGAAATAGGTATCAAAGTACGCAATTCTAAAGACATCCTCTTCATATTAGCAAAATATTCAGTAACATCCCGATCACGTTGCTAGCCATGGAAGAACTTGGCATTCACATCATACATCCGATTAAGATGGTTAGAATACAATAGACAGACATACTCCCAAACTTCCTTACAGGTTTTAAGATGTGTACATAAGTCGGCAATATGGGGTTCCATTGAATTCCATAACGAAGTGATCAGTAAAGAATCCTCTTGTTCTTAGGTATCAAACAACTTTGGATCAGTGGATGGATCATCAATAAGAAGTCTTCGCTTACCCTAACCAGTGACATACTTATACACTACCTTGAACCATTGAACGTAATTACTACTTTTTAACTTTCGAGTAGTAATAATATGAGGACTCGAATGGAGACACATCGGAGATAGTCTTGGATTCCATAGTGAATTCTTAAAAAAATAACAAAAAAAATTCCACAGACACGGAAGATAAAATTAAGAAGAAAAAGAGAAGAACATACTTTTTTTAACCTGATGGATCCGGGTCGGGTTGGGTCACAGATCTTATTAACAAAATCGAATGGCCTGATGAATTTGGGTTGGATGCCAAAAATGGGATTATGAGTCAGATTAGTGTTGACGTCAGCCTGTGGCCGGAACGGACTTGCCGGACACAAGGGTGTCGTCGCCAGAGCAAGGCGATCCCGGGGGGTGGTCTCCGATCACCAAGGCGAGCCGGAATTAGTTACTGGAGAAGGGATTGCGTCGGAAAAGGGATGATAGAGATGCTTTGACGGATTCGGGAAGAAGACCGGAAAAGTTGGGATGACTGACGCGATGACTGTCGCAGTTGGTGAACAGATACTGTCGCAGATGACTGTTGCAGGTGGCTGTTGCAGGTGGTGAGGTTGATGATGATAACTTGTACAGCTGTCAGGTGGTGAACAGTGTGCGGATGGTGAGGTGATAATGATGATGACTTGTACAGCTGTCAGGTTTCTTTGCTCTTCTTTTAAAAAAAAAAAAAAAAAAAAAACTTATGTAGCATCCTAGGGAACAGATTGCTCTAATACCATGAAATACAATTTAGTAGTCTAATATATAGACTCATGAACACTAAATCTAATAGGACTAGGATACAATGATTAGATAAGATAAATGTAATCTAGGCTTACTGGAACACATAATATGAATCCTATTAGAACTCTCAACAAAAAATAATAAATTCTTTTGAGCCATATTTTCTATGCTAGCTTTTCTTTGCAGATGTTGGTGATTTACAGTCGGAAGGGCTTGATTATTATCTTATTATAGGTGGATAGCTGTTTTTTTACCCTAGAGTTTTTGTTCGGCCTGTGGGATGGCTGATTGGTTGTGGGGAGACTCTCTGAGCATGAAGAATTCAAGAAGGCAGCTTTATGTGCCAGATAGTTCACGCTGGTCTTGAACTTTTATGGATACACATTCTACTTTCATAACCATTTTAGTCATAAAAGGATCTTTAGGCCCTAAATGTCTTAGCCATGTTTGACTTGGAAAGCAGCCTGAACTGGAGTAGTATTCAATGTTTTCTGCTGTAGCCTTAAAAGTTGTGGTCATCATGCAAGCAATGTGGAAAGTAGAGAGATTCGTCCCTTATGCAGATGATAGGGGAGCTATTATTGCCAGTCTAGCTTTAGGGGAATCTATTACGTAAACAGGGGTAGTATTATAAAGTGGTAATCAGATTTTGTTCCTCATTTTATTTGCTTAAGTTTGTTGAAGAAGTTAATTGGGAGTGGTTAAACTGTTACCTTCTTTTGCTATTAGTTTATCTAAGGGCTTTTATTGGTCATTCTTGGTAGCCAGTGTGTGTCTTGGTTAGCATCTGATTCCGTAGGTTTGGCTATTAAGTAAGACTTAAGTGAGCGTTTGATTTGGTTGATTGGATGTCTTGATTTTGTTATTGAAAGGGAACTCTGAGCTACAAGGTGGAAGAGTTGGATGGAATTGTGTTTTCTTAGTAATCCTAATTAAAGCAGCAGTTATGCCTCCATACTCAAAAGTGTTAAGAGAAGGAAGTTTCATCTCCTTTTCACCTTGATTCTGGATTTCTGAGTTGAACTTAATGTAAGATTAAAGCTATAATGTTGCTCAAAGTTTCCATGGCGAGTGGGGTGGGATTTTTGGTGTCTCTATTAGTTTAGTCCTCATGTCCTTTAATAAAGTTTCCTTTTATAGCAGCAGAAGCATCAAGATGGTCGTTTATTGCTATGTACTACCTCTAGCCAGAAATCTGATAATAGACGGGTTTATGGCTTGCATGGACCTGGTTACGTCTGGTTCTAGTTCTCTGTACCTTTGTTTTAGAATGTGGATCAGTTTATCTTTAATCAGGGCTAAACAACAATTATACAAGTTACAGTAGCTATCACCATAACATAGTCTGCCTTTTGCTTATTTTGTAATTATGCAAGGAGCGAGAAATGTCATGGAGTCTTGATAAAATTGAAAGGGTCTTCTGAGAAAATTGAAATAAACTTGTTTTACCTGGTTATGAGAAAGAGTCATACCTAGTACCAAATACTCCAATTGATTTCCTACATCTTTTAACAATCGTTAGCATCACATGATCAAACTATTCAGCTTCACTGAACTTCAATTCATATATATTTTTTAAATGTAGTGTCATGACAGTCAGATGCATGTCGTGGAGTTCGAAGTCTTGAAGATTGAAAGTTTTGAACAACTGAAAGCTGCCTCTGCTGCATGGCCTACTTATGAGCTGCAAGACGAACTTGCCGCTGATGTGTGAGACTGGTTGTTGGTTTATCTGCGCCATCCGCTTTCTGGACTCAATCAGAAGGAATCAAAGGCCATAAGCACGTAAGACAGCTCAAGTTTCTATTCTGTTGCAAGATAGTGCTCCGTTGCATGAAACTCCATCACAATTTCTTATGCCACCAGTGTCTATTGTGGCTCTTAGCAAACTGTCAATACTGTTCTAGTGACTAATGACATCAATTTAAAATGGTTCCTCTTTTCAAATATATACCCTGGCCTCAGCTTGTGACACAACTTGGTGTTTTTAGTAGCCTCAGTGAGAAGTACTAAACCCATCATCGTATCTCTTGCGAAGTTTATCAGCTGTTTCTTTTTCTGTCTGCTGTTACCGAGGATTAGATAAACTTTTTTTAATGATTCAAATCTAGAAGAGAGCCTAACTGAGAAAGATGTATTCGGTTTTGGATAATGCTTTCTGTTTTTGTTTTTGATTATCAGAGAATGAAAATTGTTTTCATTTTTTATTGTCACCTTTTAATTTCATAGAAAATTGTTTTTTTTTTTGTCAGTTAGTTTAGTTGGTAGAGTCGTTTGTTATCGCACAAAAAATAAATGATTAAATTTTAAGATGAGGGGGATAAAAGATGAGATGTTTATTTTTCATTGGTTAGCTTAATTATTATTTTTTAAAAATGTTTTTTGTTTTAAATTTACAAAATGTAGTGAAAACGATTTTTCTCCCTTTTTTTTTCTTTCTAGAAAGCTATACTCATTTTCACTTTTGTCTTTTTATTTCTTGTGAAAACAGATCCGTATTTTTTTCTAAACCAAACACGCATTTGATGTAAAATTAGCAGAAAATATGTAAACATGGGTTATGGACCGACTGGTGGATCCCTATACCCAAAAAGACTGAAGATATTTTCTCTTGAAACCAAGAATGGCACTACATATTGAAGATGGATGTATAATGTAGGACCTAATTTCGAAATACGCTGTTGAAGACCCTATGAAATGGCTACTACGTAACAATTCGTTGCTCATAAATAGCCATCAAAGGTTGTATCATTTGAATAGAGAGCCTTCTGAATTAAGATTAATTCATTGAAGATGAGTAAAGATAGTCATGGTAGTTGTCCATTTTTTTTTTGTCCATCATCCGGTTCAACAAATAAGAGTTTACCACATCGCGTGAATAATTTGAAGATTTTGTTGTTATTTGTGTTTGAATTTATTAAGTTTCACTCGAGTTTTTTAAAATTATTATTAGAGTACTATATTCAAAAGGATAGATGGACGCCATGGATAAATAGGATGGCTCCAATCACTATTCATTGAAGATACATGCCAAAAGAGGTAGATTAATAATTGATGGTTATTTCTGGTGCTTTTGGGAAAAAGAAAAAAAAAACAATTTACTTTGTGATAAAATTTTTACTTTTGGTGAAAATCACATTTTTTATGATAAAATTATTATTTTTTTCCATCAAAAGTAAAAATTTATCACTAAATATATGTATTTTATCACAAAATTACAGAGGTAGGCAAATTGCCTTTTTTGTTCAAAAATACCATAAAACCTACCTTAATAATTATATATCATCATTAGCATCCATATAAAACCCTTGTGTTAAAAAAAAATCTATTTATTATTGTTTTATCAAACAATAAACAATTTAGCATTTTTATAAAACCCGTTTGTGTTAAAAAAAATCTATTTATTGTTGTTTTATCCTAAAAAACTTCAAAACTATTTTACGTACTTTAAATAGTTTCTAAGAGCGAACGGGTCGAAAGCGAATCTAGGACCATTATAGGTCATAAAAGCACAAATTTTGATGTTTGTGCGCAGTAGTGTGGTTGCACTAGTGACACAGAATGAGAACAGAATCCTGTTTTTTCATCTGTGCTCTTTCTTTACATTTGATCTTTAACTGCCTTGATGGTAAGATATTGAGAATCTTGCTTGTTTGAATTTTTGTGAAGGAAAAAATTAAGGGTCTGATTCTGATCTTTGTATTTGAATTTTTTTAGCAGTACATATGTATGCCTGAATCCCTGATCTTTTGTAAACAGTATCCAAGATAAAAAGATGAGACAAGCCTGAGGATAAAACGAAATAACTCATCTGTTTCTTATATAGAAAAGTAGTGATTAAATGAAGCAAATGGGCTCTGTTTCTTACATAGAAAATTTGTGATTAAATGAAGCAAATGGGCCAAAACAACTTACTGGTCACTACAGAACCTCCACACTGTCAATTGAAACCTACGTTGCATGCACATCAGACAAAAACTGACGATCATGATGAGCTCCAAGAGTGGGACCTACCCTCTGCATCCCAGACCCCAACCTTAACTTATTTCCCTTTGATGATGATGACAACCACATGCACACCCACAAAGACAAATTTTCTTTCATCCCCAACGCCTCCCTTTCCCCCCATTTCCTGCTATCCACTACTTTTTCCTCTCTATACAAACAATCCCCATTTGAAAACAACCCAACAGTGATATGTAGTCATCTACCAGAATCAATATGTGAAATCCCCATATCCTCAGAGTGTTTATCAGATTGGCTTGTCAACATTTGCTACTCTCCACATGTCAACATCACATTGGTTAAGAGGTCTATAAGATGAAGGAGGAAAGAGTAATTTGGCTGTTCTTATTATAAAATTTGAAGTAGTGCAGTTTGTGTTGTTCAAGGTAATAAGGGCTTCTTCTCTCCAATCAGTACTCAAATCTAAAAGCTCAGTAAATTTTGGGAACCCTTTACCTGTATCCACTTCTGCTTCTGAACTTCATGAGTTGACAAAGGAATATGGCCTGGATTAAACTTTACCCACAAACCATCAGCACAAATTTTATTGGTGGTGTAAAAAAAAACTAAATAAAAAGAATAAATGTAAAGAAATTTTAATGCTGGGTAATTCATAATTCAATTCAATTCAATTCAATTCAATTTAACTTTAATCCCAAACTAGTTAGGGTCAGTTTTGTCAATACCGAAATCTGGATAAATGATTGCAACAATCATGAACATGAAGAACCCTAGTCTATCTTTCTTGATTTTAATTAGAGTCCTTCTATTAGGGTTTTAGAAGTGAATTCACTTTTGCATCTTTGGATAAAAAATTATCTTTTATGCTTTTAGTGTTGCTATGTCGTTTTTAATTGGGTGATAAATTTTCTTCCACCTCAAATCGTATGAATTATTTTTTTTTCTCCAATCAACCTAATTTAAAACCATATATAACTTAACAAACTTCTAAAAATTATTTAATTTCTTGATTAAAAGGTAAATCTTATCAAAGACTAATTTTTTTTACCACAAGAACTTTAGTAACATGATCGAATCTCGTTCTCTTCGTAAAAAATGTTTGGATTCAAATTCTTTCATCACGCTCAGATAAGACATTTTATCTAATGATATGACATGAAACAACATAGTTATTAATTCATTCTCATGTCCAAAATCAACTTTTCGAGAAAACAAATGGAATCAATATATTTGGTATGAAGGAAAAACAATTATCTTGAGTTATAACTCACCTGTTTCAAACTTTGAGTACTGAGAGTATGCACCAAGAGTTAGAATTGCATCAACATCAAAGTTCATATTTATGATGCATACGTTGTACATTTGTACCCGTTACTGGTCTCAACTCAACCTATTTTTGAGCAACACAACAACAGAGTTTTCACACACCGATTAAATGAACAACTTGATTAGCTGATCGTTACGTCAATTTCAAACAACCTTTGTCTCCAATGTTACACATATTTATCATTTATATAATAAATATACTGTAAAGATAATGAAATAATAGAGATCTTCAACGTCATATTTGCGCCAAAAAAAACCACCTTGAAAAAATTAAAACAATAAAATAATAATAATATTATATATTAAATATTAAATATACATTAAAAAAAAGGAGCTGAAACTGAATGGATAGTGGCACCGAGACGATAATCATTTATAATAACGCCTGGTCGTTTGCAAAGTATTAACAGGGGTATCAATAGCTACTGGATAAAATATAATTACATTATTGATGGTTAATAGTAATTACAATTTAGTTTTAAATTTTCGAAAAAATGACATTTCTTTAAAAAATTTAGTCAACGTAACATAACATTAAGTATATGTTGCTCCGTTGAGATGTGAGTCAGTGTTGTTCAATAAAATTTGTGTTCTTCTCAATTTCTATTAAATTTCTCAACAGAACATTATTAAATTTTTTAAAAATTTTGATCAAATTGTAATTAGAATCAAACCTAAAAGATGTATTTGTATTTTACCCATAGCTATTCTTTGTAATTTAAACTGGGATAGTAGCTAGACTTAAGTGCTTAACTTAAAAATAAAGATTGTAAAGCAAAAAATTTATCAATCCAGTTGTTATGAAAATAAAATTTAAATGTGCCATGGATAAAAGTTCAAAAAGAAGTAAGAAAGCGTAAACATTTTTTATGTGACCAAAATTATCCGATCCAATAAGAACTGGACACGTGGAGCGTCATAATGACCTGTTACCTCGGACAACGTATGTACCAAGCTTACTCTGACCTTGATGATAGATTTGCCACCCTAAAGCCTGAAGATTATGTTCTTGATGGGAGAACTTGTACGCAGAGATTGTTTCTCACAAGGCTCGAGGCTAGGAGGGCCACATCCCAATTGGAACACACTTCAGAACCCCTAACAAAGAATCTCCAATGCCTATTTAAAGAGACTTTAGCCATCTAAAAAAAGGGAAGGCGAGATTCAGATGAGTTCCCAATACAAAGAAAAACATAAAGAGCAAATACTCCAGAGAACATAGAGAACCACCTCGGTTCTCTATCTATTTCTTACTCTTTCACTTTGGTTTCTCCCTAAACCCTTCTATTACATCATTTTGGTGCACTCACTGACTTAATCATCGGAGGGTCCTCCTCGGAGCACCACGCTCCGAGTGGCGTCCCTTACAGGTGCTTGTGTGTTGAGTGAACATGATCACATAGGCAAGGTCATTTCAAAGCTCTCATCTTCTGTAAATCCATAACCATTAGACACTATTTCCACCCTGTTGAGGGTCAAAAAGGTAAGGCTACCCTTCATCATCTTTTTGGCATCAACAAAGTGGTGCCTTCCGTGGGAAAGAAAAAATTCATATCACGATGCCACTAAGAAAAGCCTCTAGCCTGTCTCATCCTATGGTTCCTAATGCTATAGCCTATCTCATCCTATAGTTCCTAATACTATAGCCTTGAGGTGCTCTGTTCAGCCCTAACCAAAGCAGAGAAAGGTAACAAAGCACCTCTAGAATGACGTACGATAGGACATAGCCCTCAACAAGCCCTAAGGAGTCAGCAAAATCCCAAGGCTCACGGTGAGTAGGTCCAATCTAGCCTCGTAAAAGTCGGTCTCATCTAGTACCTTACCGCCTCAACCAGTAGAATAGGGTGCAAAGGACTCAGAATCTGGTGTGACCTCATGGTCCTCACGATCGCATAGATGGCACCAAACTCGGCTCATATCGAACTTACTCTGGTTGACTGCCACAAAGCCAGCATATTGGCTATCTTAGAAGATCGAGAAGAAATAGTCACCTTGAATTGAAGACAGAGAAAAAATAGTCATCTTGACTCAAAGATCGAGAAGAAATAGTCACTTCGACCTGATACAAGCATCAACACACACCTAATTAGAAGTTAAGTGAACGAAGCCAAACTCGACACCTCTAAAACTCTCAAGCTCAACTCTCAGTCGAGTCCAAACCCCTTATTGGTATTTAACAAGGCGTAGGGATTTGTGAGCTGCTCAAAGTCCCTTAGAAGCTAAGATCGAAGAAGAATACATAATTCTCGCTTTGAAGACTAGCACCCTCGACATCTCGAACCAAATCAGGTCTTCAAGGGAACCACTATCCTGAGAAACCACAGATGCATCGAGTCCTAATAATTTCGAGATGTTAAGAGATTGAGCCCTACATAGAAAAATTCCATGGAGCATATGGAGACCAGTAACTCTCCAATACTCACTCATGGACATTCACAAATAGATCTGTACCAGCCCCATCCACACACTATGAAGGAAACAGTACAAACCCGGCCTTACATTCCTCCTTAAGGACGATAAAATTCTTTCAAGGTTTGATAAAAACGACCTGCAACTCATCCCTTTCACAGCTATGAGATAAGAGAAACAAACTCGGGGTTCAATCAACTTCATTCAATAAATTTATGAACCACCTCGAAAATACCTCACTAACCAGGGTAAGAAACTCGACCAAAAATCAACCATCAAGACCCCTATCAATGGTTTCCGAATCCTAGGCTTTAGTCTCCACTTGTCGAGTGAGCTCCCAAACAATCCTCTTCATCCAATCAAATAAAGCCACAGTGACCGAACCAAATCAAGAAAAAAGGCTAAAAGAAAATGTCTCGACCTAGCTCACTCATCACTAAATACTTAAGATTTACCTAAGTAAGGTGAAGAAGCCCCAAAATTGAATCCAGTCTTAGTCTAGAGACCAAGGCACTGTAAAGATGCATTAATATAGGCAAATACTCTTATCCTGAATAAGATACCTAAGTCATACACTCAAGATAAAACTCTTACAAAATTCCCCACTCAATCTATCTGAAATTAGGATCTTAAGAACCAGAAGTAAGAGACTGAAGCTCCACTTAGGCAAGACTTCATTCAATCACTACTACTTCAACCGAACCAGAGAATTCAATATCAAAATAAAAAGTCTTAACACTTGTAAAAAATTATTATAAACTCTACTCAATAGAAGACGTGAAACTATAAAGGCAAGAGAAGTGAAATGAAAATAATTCATTTAAACAAAAATATTTACATCTTGAGAGCTTCAAGGCCAAAAGTTCCATAGAAAAGAAAAGGCTAAGTTCTATTCTAATACTACAGTTTCTCACCCCCAATCTGCTCAGCTCGAACCTTGGTCACCTAGGCCACCAGGGTCATCAGTGCCTCCTCAGTTGCCTCTCATCTTGCCTGACCCTCAAAGGTCTCAAAGATTTCCATGTTGTCTCAGTCTACGTTAGGCCACTTCTTGGCACTAACCGCATTTGCTGCATCGAAGCCCTCAACATAAAACCCTGAAGCCTCCCTAAGAAGTTCTTACCTGAAGTCCTCAGAGTTATGATACTTTTCTATAGCATAAGCCTCGGCCTAGACTAGCTGAGTCCTTAGCTCACCTTCTATGCCTTAAAAACAAGTCACCTCAGACCCAAGTTGGCTCTTGATCCCATGAAGTCTGGAGATCCTAACCCCAAGCTAGCTTCCAACCTCCTAAAGCCTAGAAACCTCAGTCTTCAAGCATTCCACCTCTTCTAGGCAAATAGGCAATTGGTATTCGCCGAGGCCAGGTAGGCTGGCAACATCTCCTTCTCAAGCTCAAGATTGTAAGCTCTGCTGGAGAGGGCATCAAACTATAATTTTCCCTTGTCCAACCATATTTTACAATCCTCTTTGCTCCTACGAAGTCTAACAATAGTGTTGCTAATGGACTAAACAAAGGTGTTGAGATAGTAGGCATACATGCCAGCCTACGTCATAAAAAAAATAAAAAATAAAAAAATAAACAATTTAGTTAGAAGATATCAAAAAAAAAGATACAGAAGTCAAAAATTCAAAGTCTCATCATATCTTGTAGCAGTGGTCTAGAATGCCGGCCATCAACTAGTGAGATGTCAACTCCTTCATAAACTTCGCGCCTGGATGAAAAATTGAATCCATGAGAAGTTAGCGAATAATACTTATATTGTCAAAAGACAAATTCGTACATATTACTTTCCAGTTCGGTCGGTGCGTCTCAGAACTCGAACTCTCAGCAAGTGTAAAGTACTCAAGGGTATGAGTTGAGCTCTCAAGGGCAACAGGAACAGCTGCAAGTGGCACAATAAGAAAAGCCACCCCTGAGGAAGGAGTCCCTTCACTACCAACCACAACTTTAGTCCCTTGTAGGACCTCGGCCTCGAGTCTTGGCTCCTTAGTTAGATGTTTTTCAACGACAGAAGCCTCGATTGCCAGCACCTCATTCTGTTATGCCTCGATTTGTTGTACTCCGACAAGCTCTATCGCAGTCTCCCTCACTTCAGGCTGTTTCACCTCAGGATGTTGGACTTAAGACTTCTTTATTCTGGCCTTCTTCCTCCCAACAGAGTTAGAAGAAGTGGCACTTGCAGCCTTGGCCCTCTTCCTCTCATGAGCCATCAAGGTGACTTCGGTTGGGTTCAACATGGGGTCAGTAGAGAAAGATCACCAAGGTAAAAAAAATAAAGAAACAGGGGTCAAAAGTTGAGATAGTAAAGACATAAATAAAAAAACAGTTGAAAACACTCTTTACCGCCATTAGGGCAACTCAAGTCATGAAGACTAAGCTGATAAGTCTTCAGCAATTTATCGTTAATAAAGTCCTTATAAAATATCCTAGGTCGGGCCTCTAAATCTTACTAGCTACCCTCTGTTCCTCATCACTCAGGATCAAAGGCTTCTTCTGATCATGACTATTTTTGGAACTCCACTCTAGCAAGTTCTGATAGGAATTTAATCCCTCTATGAAAAAGTACCTCTCCTTCCAGTACTTGATCGATGAAAGGTTATCTAGAATCTTCATCTTGGTCATTGGGTAAAAATTTAACCATCCATTATCAGAATGCTTCTTAAGAATGTAGAACCACATGAACATCCTCACCTTGGACTTCCCGTCCCCTACATTGTACCTTGCATACTCCCTCAGAGTGAATACAAACCCAACAATACTCCTCATCTCGTTTGGAGAAAGCTGGGTAAGGCAAACCCCATAGTGGTTTACTATCTCCCTAACATCAGGGTCAAGAAAGAATCTCAACTCTGCCTTCAAATGGTCAAGATAACAGCAAATAGAGAATGACTAATCATCTCTCAAAGAGGCACAAGCTCTCTTATTTGGCCTAGGACCCTTAATTCTCCACTTAGAAGGGAGAAAAACCCTGGTGGGTATAGACTCAAGGTTAGACTTCAATATTTGGCTGGGTATCCTCCCAACCTGAAAATCCCCACTAGTGGAAGCAATCATAACCTCTTAAGAATAAAGTTGTTCCCCACCAAACACCCTCTTTCTTCTTTTAGAGTTGGCATCTTTTCTCTTAACCTCTACTCTCTTATATCTACAAAGCCCAAAAGTAGATATGGTGCGAAAAGAAAGGAGAAGAGGAAAGGAAATCTTACTGAAAATTGATAAGGAATAACGCAGGAAAAAACCTCTCGAAAGAACTCTAAGGAGACTTGAAGACTTAATGCTCTAAAAATGCGAATGCAAGCAAGTAGAAAAAAAAAATTAAGGTATCTTAAATAGCCCATGTCAAATGAGTTGTTGCCCAGATGCACGGTTAATACGCTATTTATGCTGACAACCAAAAGGTGCTTTTGGTGGTTGAAATCTTTACTCGTCATTAATGTGACAACTCACAGAGGACGTCTTGAGAGAACCAAATGCTTAACCATCGCATACTGGTTTAAACCTTCAAACATACAATTCTATTGGGCCCCTATAAGCCCAAGCTTAGAATTAAAAGTCTCAACTTCAAAACCCTACCTATGTGAAATCAAGGCCCTTACCGCCACACAACTCCACCTAGGCCCATTCAGCAATAGTTAAGACTTCAGTCAAGCAATTCCTCTCGAAGTGGTACTAAACGCTTCCGAAGCCATATGGTCCCATCCCGAATCAACAAGAATTACAACTTCAGCCATGCAACTTTCATCCAATGAGGGTTCACTACAGCAAACTATTCCTACCGAAGTGGAATTACGGCTTCTGCACCATACAATTCCACCCCCTGATTAACAGGAATTACGACTTCAATCATACAAACCCCAACAAAAATGGAACTATGGCTTCCACACCTCACAGTTCCACTCAATCAGAAGAAATGTTAAGACTTCAGTCAACAATTCCTACTAACATGGAATTACGGCTCTCGAAGCCACCAATTCTACCCCGGATCAACAAGAGTTACGACTTTAGTCACACAATCCCCAATTAAGAGTATAGTTTCAGTCATATGATTCTTATCAGACAGGAGTTATGGTTTCAATCACTCAATTCCTACGATGTGGAATTATGGCTTCCGAAGCCATACAGTTCCACCTAAGACTAATAGGAGTCCAATCTTCAACTGACATAATTCCCACCTAAGCTGAGATTAAGGCTCCCACAGCCACACAATCCCATATCGGACCAGTTGAGCATTACAACTTCAGTCCAATAATCCTTAGCCAGACAAAGATTGTGACTTCAACAGCATAACACTCACCAGGCATGAGCTAAGGCTTTTGAAGTCGCATTGTTTTACCCTAGATCAACAGGACTTACGACTTCAGTCAACAATTCTTTTTGACATGAAACTAAGCACTTCTGAAGACCTATAGTTTTGTCTCGGTTGAAACAGGAATCAAGGTTTCAACAACACAATTCATACCAAGAAAAAACTAAGGCTCTGGCCATACAATTCCCGTTAGGGCAGAATTAGAGCTTTAACCACGCAATTCCTTTCACAGCTAGAACTAAGACTTCCAACTAGAGCCATGAATTCGGTCCCACCGGGATAGCAAGAAAGACTTATATTCCCTTAAGAATCTCTCTGAATTTTCCTATGGAGTGGGAAGCATATGATGTGACCAAAATTATCCGATCTAGTAGGAACTGGACATATAGAGTGTCATAATGATCAGTTACCCCGAGTAGCATAGGGATCAGGCCTACTTTGACCATGATGATGGGTTCGTCACCCTAAAGCCTGAAGATTCCGTCCTTGATGGAAGAACCATGCAACAGTCGTTTCTCACAAGGCTCAAGGCTCGGAGAGTCACATTCTTGCTGGAACCCACTTCGGAACCCCTGACAAAGGTTTTGCAATGCCTATTTAAAGAGGCTTAGGCTCTCTAAGAAAATAGAAGAGGGGATCCAGACGAGGAGTTCCTAGGACAGAGAGAAACATATAGAGCAAATGCTCCAGAGAACATAGAGAACCACCTCGGTTCTCTTTCTCTTTCTTACTCTCTCACTTCAGTATCTCCATAAACCTTTCTTTTACATCATTTCGATGTACTCACTAACTTAATCATCGGAGGGTCTTCCCCGGAGCACTATGTTCCGAGTGACTTCCCTTGTAGGTGCACGTGTGATGAGTAAACATGATCACAAGGCTAACATCATCTCAGAACTCTCTATCTTCTGCAAATCCACAACCATCCAACACTGTTTCCACCCAGTTCAGGGTAAAAAATGCAAGACTACCCTTTGTCGTCTTTTTAGCATCAACAACTCTTGAATTCCAATTATAGCTTCCCTTGAAAACAAAAAGGTGACTGTTAGAATTGAATTTCTGGGTAAATATTGCAGCAGGGTATCAATCAGCAGCTGATGTGGCAAGCACTGATTATATAGAATTTAATTTCTACTAGCACTTATAAAAGCTGAAACGGAGAGTTTTTAGAAGCCAAACAGAGTACGCAGAAGAAACCTTAAAAACATTTATATAATTCAAAATCATAGCTCTCATTCATTAAATAAATGGCCTCTACCATGGAACAAACTCCTTATAGTACTTCTCGACGAGGAGAAGAAGCAGAGTTCAATCTCAGAGAATGGGCTCTTAAGGCTCGAATCAGCCGCGAAAACACTAATTCAAGAAGGTTTTCTGCATCATATATCAGGAGTTTTAGAGAAGAAACAAGGTCTTTTAGATCAAACATAACCATCTCTAGCACTGCCTCATCTCCTGGCTATTCCCTAAAAGGTACCCTTCTATAAATTTCTCTCTGTTTTTTTTTCCAATGTAAAATTTGGTTTCGTTTTCAATTTTCCGCTCAAACTCCGCAATCTTTCTCACAGATGAGATTGACCCATCAACTTACTCTTTCACCACTGCATTAAAAGGCAAGTATTGACATATACTGTTCTGTTATGTTCTTTCTTTTTTATTTTAATTTTAAAATTTTAAGCTTTTAGAGTAACAGGTAATTAAAACAATTTAAGCTTTTAGGATATCTGATCGTTGAAACTTGAAAGATTAAAGGATAACATCGAAATGAGCAACATATTGGCTTGCGGTTTTTTGTGCAGCATTGCAGGCTAGGACAGTTTATAACAGTTGGGAGTCCTTATCCCCAGATGGGTTTGCTCTAAACTCAAAATGGAATGAAGCAGAGAAGTATATATGCAATCCTTTATCAGGAGAAGTCCCCATGGAATGTTTGTCTGCGAAAACATTAAGTGGAAGATCGTTTCGCAACATAACGAATAGAATTACTATGTCTGCTCCTCTTGTTTACTATAATTCCCATAATAAGCGACAAATCCAAACAAAGCCTAATTCTATGCTTGTTAAAGAAGATGTAGCTCAATTTCCAATTCCAGGTCTCAAAAGAAACTTTTTTCCCCTTTTCTGCACTTGAAGGTCTTTTTTCTTTTTCTTTCAATTTATTTTGATATAGTTGTTTAAGATTTATACTTAATTTCTAAATGCAGAGAGGAAAATGGAGGGAATGTCTAGAGATGTAGGGACTCAAAGCACACCTCCTGATATTAGTTCTGGTAGTCTTAGCCCTGCTCAGACCCCTCCAATCATTGACAGACCATTGAAGCAATGTGAAGCTGAAGCCGGTGATTCTCCTAACTCTAATTCGAAGTTCAAAGATGAGGAACAGGTAGGTTCTTGGGGGATTTTCCTTTTTCATTATTAAATTTGATTAAGTAATTATAATTGTTAGAATATTTATTAAGTTGCTTGTCTAATTAGGATTTAATTACCTGTTTATTTTATACTTGTCATAAATCAAAACACACTGAATACAATTATAATTACTTACGAAATCTAAAATAGAACAGAGATTTAAGTGAACCTGAAAAAAAAAACAATACTCCTTAAGTATTAAATAATTTCTCCACAGACACTAGGATTTTAAAGCATTATATCTCTCAACTTTTTTTTTTTGAGGAAATCTCTCAACCTTTAAGTTAGTCATAGTCATTAATTATCCTGGTCCAGTAAATACAGCATTTCTGGTAGGGGTGTACAAAAATCTTTCCTAGATTCCTGTATGGCTAAATTCGAACAGAAGAGTTGAGCTTTTCTAATAGGACAAGGGCTTACTGAATAATTTCTCTAATGTTATTGACCACAATCTGTCATTTTCAGAAATTAATTTCTTTTTTTAAGTTGTATGCTTGATTGAACCTTAAATTAAGAGTCAATTTTGAGATTAGAGGCCAATTTTCATTCTAGCAATGGCATTGACAAACATCCACTTAGTGATTCAAACAGAAAAAATATCAAATTGAGAACCATAAGTACACGAATATAACACACAACACATTTCACCGGATGGCTTTATTAAAAAAAATCATCAGACCATGTGAGATTTCAAGTCTTTCACAAGCACGAGAAATCTTTTCTTAGACAAGATCCATGAGAGATGTTTGGACCTAAGGTATAAAAAATTTCTCTCTTCTCATGTCATTGGACAGTACTAATGCCTTCGATCCAGTATCTCCCATGGCTCCGGTCTAAGCAAGAATTTTTCCATAGGCACACCCTCACCCCAAGTTCTCATTTTTGCCTTATTGAAATGAAGGCAATGATATTATCAGCCTCTGCTTGCTCCTTGAACTTTATCTGCCGTGGGTTATTAATTTTTAAGATTTTCCTAGTACTTAAAAAATACAACTCAAAGAATCAGAAAAGTGAAGTAGATTTAGTTGCTTAGTCCTTGATAAAAAGAAAAAAAAAACAGTTGTTTCTGTCTACAACACATTGTCTTCCGGAGAGAACACACCCCACCAAAAAAAAAAAGGAATTTACAAATTAAACCCTTTTTGAGAATGGTAAAGAAATAGAAACATTCACTTTTGTTATTTTTTTTATATCCACACTATTAACCAATCAAAAACTTTAATTTCATTCGTTATAATGTCAAATAATAATTTTTAAAGTTAAAATAATAATTTATCAATCAAACTTTTACATGCGTTCCTCAATTATTAATCGATAATCCAAATTAAGAGGGACAAAATTAGGGCTAATCGATTGTCCAAATGTAACAAAAAGAGAGACAAAATTAGGGTCTCTCTCTAACAGTGCTCTTTTGCTAGAGTTCAAAACTAAAGGCAAAACAATCCCACAGCCAAAGTCATCAAACTTTTTTCCCTTTCTTTCTCTTGGAATCATGCTTGTGTTCTTTTTATTCTTCTCTTTGTTTTATATGGATCCACTGAAAATGCTTTAATGCATTATGGCTGTTACAATGGCATCCTTCACTTTTTTCTTCTTCTTTTTTTCAGTTTTGTTGCATTCTTTCTTTTTCTTGTTGGGATTCTCAATGAAAATGCCATATCACTGCTTTTTTTTCATCTTTTCATTCTTTTTTTTCTATTTGGAAAATATAGCCATGTGGTTTCAGGGCGGGGCACTAAATTATGGTACTCTGTGTTACTTTATGCTGCAAAAAGTTGCAGCTTGCCACTACAATGGAGCTACACCACCTTGATATATATAAAATTTGGTTTACTTTGTACCTGCAAACTATAGAGAATAAATGTGAGGTACTGTGGTGTGGTACATAGTTAATGTTAGTGAAGTTGCTACAGTAAGTAAAGAGTGGAGGACACTGTTCAGGTACTTCTAATTGATTGCATGTTCCTTCAATTTTACCTGCCTATTTAAGAACTGCCCCCTTAAGAGGCATGTACCCGTGGTGCCCATTCCGTCAGTGGTTTTTGGTTCTTATAAATAAAATAAAAAAGTTAGAACAAACTTTTTTTTTTTGAAAGGTGATTTGTGAATTAGATTTTGCTTTTAAATTTTTGAATTTGTATAAAAAAAATTGTTTTCACATATTAAAAAAAATTGATTTTACTTTTGTGCTATACTATTATTTTAACATAACAGTTTCAAAAACTATTTTATAAATCATAAATTATTTTTATTAAGCAAAACGGGTAGTCTTTAAGATCCTAGATTGTGCCTTTTTTTTAAGTAATTTGGTGTTAACCATTGATTTTGATATTTGATTTTAACATCCAAATAATATTAGGATAGTGTTGTGATATGTGTAGAAATTTTATTAATAATTGATCATTTTACTTTAAAATATTATTATAGCGATTGACGAAAAATACTATAACGAGTTAGGTATCCAAATGTGGATTACTAAACTCGTGTCAAATTTCGAGCGGAAAATACCTAATGTTACTGATGTATCAAAAACTGTCAGCTCATTAGGGAGAATATCATAAAAGTGAGTAAAAGGTATTACTAATATCAGAGGAGTTTTTAACTTTCACACATATCAATTGAGTGTTGCATCTGAGTTGAAAAATATAAAATGCCCTTGATTGCATTTTTATGTCAAGTAGGAATGGCAACATGGTGAGGAATGCTATCATGTCCCCGTTCTCATTACCAAAATCTCTTACGTCTTTGTTTTTGTACCCGATGAAGATTGAGTAAAGAGAATATTTAGAATGGAAAATGCAATCCTTGGTGTTGAGTTCGAATTATGAAGAATTAAATCTCATCCCCGTTCTATCTCGTGAGGACAAAATACTCCCAAACCGCCCCAAACCGACTGGGATTGTTAGGGCCCTATAAAGGTTGGAATTTTGTCATTCATAATGTCAATAGGATTGGTTAAGGGTAAATAAGGGCATGTTAGATTTTTCAACATAAATGCGATACTAGACTGATATGTTTGAAAGTTCATAAACCAATATGATATTAGTAAAAAAAATTACTCACTTTTGTTTATTCTCCCACCTCAGAAAGTCACACGGATCAAGTTTGTGCATAGTTCATTTTGAAGCTGATCACAACGTGCATATCCTTGCCAATTTAAATGTCAATCAATTCACTAGTGACATGAAGTTTCAATTTCGGTTCCTAGTAATTTTTGAAAACAAAACTTTCAACGACATGACTGTATGATATTGATGTGAGTGTTGGCTTTGGAGCGCATGCAGGTTAAAGTGAAAGAAAAAGAAGAGAAAGAAGAAACAAAAACAGGTACTAGTAAAAAGGAAGAAAATGATCATAAAAGGTGCAGGTGCAGTAGCAGGCAATGTGGGTGCTTGTCATGGATGAGAAAAAGGCAAAGAGAGAAACACAAACCAAGAAAGAGGAATATCTTACTTTCTCATCTTAGAGGCTGCAGCTAAAATGGGCAATGCATCAAGATGGTAAAATTAAAAAGAATATATTTTTGAAGGTTATAAGTATCAAGATTCTCCTCTTTCTTTCTCACTCTTGGGCTGGGGTTTTTTTGGTAGGCCAGGCAGTCTGTGATGGGGGAAAATGAAAGCAATCATGAATGGACAGAGGTGAAACAGAGTAGCTTTCGTTGTTAGTATAGTGATATTTATGTTTTGTTCTTGTTGTTATGTGAAAAAATGGCTGACAGCTTTGGGTTCACGTGTATGCTTTTGTTTCTGGCTTTGGAATGGAAAGGTTTTCATCTCTCTCACAAGCACAAATACACCACGCACATATCCTCTCTCTAAAATTTAATGATTTATGGTGTGTTTAATATATAAAAAAATTAGAGAGATAAAAAAAAATCAACTTTTTATGTGTTATGGTAAAGAGAAAACGAAAAACTAAGAGAAATTAAAATAGTTTTTTCATACAATAAAATGAAAAAGTTAAAAGAAAGAAAATGTAAATCGTATTATTTTTATCATTATTTCTTTTATAATGTTAATGAATATTAACTTAAAAGATTAGTTAAAAATTAATTGATAATTTTGTTTTTTTCTCTTATTTTTCACTATCCAATTTTTTCAATTTTATACAAGAGCAAAATATTAATCTATTTAATTTTTTTTGGATTAATATTATTTTTCCCTTGAGTTTTATCACTAATAACAAATTGTCCTTCAATATTTAAAATCAAACAATTTTTCCTTTCAATTTTGAAGCAATAACACAAATAGCTCTATCCATCAAATTCTTTAGTTAAATCTAATAGGTTTTTCACATGACAAAAATATGCAAGTCCATTCACTGTCACTCTTACATGGCCACAAGCCTTTGTGATACATGTGCACACATGTTAAAATTTTGTTAGATTTAATTGGAGATAGATGAGACAATTTGTAACAATTCCAAAATTGTAAAAAAAAATAAAATTGTTTGACTTTAAAGGATGGAAGGCAATTTGTTATAAGTGATAAAATTTGATAGGCAAAATTAATATTAACCCATTTTTTTTCATTTCACTTTCTCTCCCAAAGAGAAAAATTCATTCCATAAATTTTTCTTTACTTACATATGACTGTACTTAGAATAAATTTCAAAGCTACTATTGATCTTGCTTTATTTTTTTTTTCCTTTTTTCATAAGTTTATAAAATTTTATAAATCAACTAGCATCTAGCCGCAAAAAAAGCTCCAAAAACTCGAGAGCACTTTCATGCCAGAAAACAAAACCATTAGAGCATACTGCTCTTTGAGCCAACTGATGGGCTACACCATTACCAAGCCTTCTAACATGAGAGAACTTAACCTCTCTGAACTCATTTACAAGGCAACTAATGTCAACAAAGGACCTAAAGAAGATAATACCTTCTCCCTACAGTTGCATGCAGCTATAATACTCCAAGAATCACCTTTAATAATAACCTGCTGTTTACGATCCTTTGTCAGGTAAATACCATGGATGATGGTCTGAATTTCCACTAACTCAGCATTTGGGAGTCCATGACATACTTTTAGTGTTGCTGCAAGGAACCGACCCTCATGATCCCTAGAGACTGCACCAACACCACCCTTCCTACTCTCTGATTTCCATGCCCTGTCCACATTAATTTTGACACCACCCTCTTAAGGAGCCTGCCATCTTGATGAACTTAAACACAAATTGGGACCAAATCTCCCAAGTCGCAGGAACTGGACAACCTCCACCCTTGGTCTTTCTTTCAATATCACGTTTAAATTTCTAGCAAACGACCGCTCACCTTCCACCCTTTCACTATTTTCCCCACCCATGAGCTCCCTCACCTACCTTGCGTGAGCACACTCCAGAAATAAATGAACAACTGATTCAACCTCTCTATTACACACAAAAGTTCCCTCTACCAACATACCCCTCATTCTTAAAGTATCATTTGTGGGCAGGATATTTAGGCAAGCTCTCCAAGCAAAATGTTTAATTTTTGTTTGGTATATCTAGGGACCACAAAAACTTCCACCTCGGTCGTTCCTCCCCCGAAACCACCGGCACCTCCCTACCCTCCCCCACTGCCTTCATTTCCCTAGCCTTAAGCCATGCAGCCTGATAACCACTTTTCACTTAATGAGTACCATCCTTTATGTAATGCCAAATCAAATAGCCATCCACTCACTGTCTAGCCACTGGAATAGCCACAATCTCACGCACGGCTTTTGCTGGCAACCATTCATTAAGGAGCTCGATATTCCACCTACTTTCACCACGAACTAGAAAACCAGAAACCTTCACCGGAGCCTCCAACATCTCTTACCTAGAGAGGGAACCCAAACGTCGTTCCAAAAATGAATATTGCAGCCATCCCTTGCCTGCCATCTGAGCCCTTGCTTCATCACTGAGATCGACGCCCAAACGCTTCTCCACGTTAGAGATGGAGCATGACACAAAGAGTCAGGATCCCTTATGATTCTCAAACATCTCTTACCTAGCAACGCAAAATTAAAACTGTGGAGATCCCTAAACCCCAAACCCCTTCAGTTTTAGCCAAACAAAATCGTTCCAAGAACACCAATGAATTTTCTGTTCATTTGCTATATGCCCCTGCCAAAAGTTGCGAATCATAGCCCCTAACTCGTCACAAAAGGAAAAACGCAGTAAAAATACACTCATCATATATGAGGGTATAGATTGTGTCACCGCTTTCACTAATACTTCCTTCCCCGCCTCGGATAAGAGTTTCTTTTGCCACCCTTGAACCCGTTTCCACATTCTAACCTTCAGCGATTTAAAAGTTATTTTTTTTATCTTCCCACCATGGTAGGAAGGCCCAAATACTTCTCATGTTTTGCCACTACCTGCACATCGAGTTCTAAAAAATCATCTTGGACTGCCCTAGAAGAATTTGGACTGAACAAGATAGACCGTTTTTCGAAATTGACTTTCTGCCCAGAAGCTAACTCATACAACTCCATAATTCTCTTCCATTCCAAACAGTTTTCTTTTGGCCTCAGCAAAAAGAAGGCTATCATCAGCAAATAAAAGATACGAGATCTTTGGTCCATGCCTACATGTCGAAACATCACTGATTGTTCTCCTCATCCGAGCATTCTTTAACAAAACCGATAGACCCTCATCGCATATCAAAAAGAGATATGGCAACAAAGGATCTCCCTGCTTCAATCTTTAGATGGCCTGAAAAAACCTCTTTGTATACCATTAAGCATGACAGAATAAGATACAAATGTAACATATTTCATTATAAGATTGGTCCCAGGATGGAAACCTGGCTTATTCATCATCGCTTGTAAGAAAGGCCATTCTGCTCCATCATATGCCTTGCTCATATTGAGCTTCATGGAATAAAAACCATTCGTACCCACTATTCTATTTTTAAGTGAATGGATCAACTCATAAGCTATTAAAATGTTATCTGTGATTTGTTTACCAGGCACAAATGCGCTCCGAGTTTCAACAATGAAAGAAGGGAGAATCACTTTTAATCTATTTGCAAGGACCTTTGACACAATTTTATATATAACATTGCACAATCTAACGTGTCTAAACTGTGTCATATTTTGGGGGTTAACAATTTTTGGGATCAAAACAATATGGGTGCAATTAATCTTATCCAAAAACTCATAGTTATTAAGGAAAGACAATCAAGCTGAAATGATATTATTACCAACAACAGACCAACATTTTTGAAAGAAAATATGAGTCATACCATTTGCGTCAAGTGATTTGGTAGGATGCATTTGATGGATTGTTGTTTCAATCTCCTCAACTTTGAATTCTGAAAGCAGCGTGTCATTCATCGAATCTGTAACGCGACTACTCACAGTATCCATACTTTGAGGTCTAGAAGTATTAAAAATGGATTTGAAAATATCCACCCATTCTACCCCTTTTTCCTTTTGAATCACTACATTCACATCTTCCAACCCACTCACTCTATTTTTCCTCAACCTCTCATCGCCCTCTCATGAAAGAATCTCATGTTTCTATCCCTTTCTCTTAACCAAGATACTCAAGACCATTGTTTCGATATGACTCTCTCTCTCAAGCATCTCATTTATTTTGCCCAAAATCTCTTTCTCTTGAACCAAAAAGCTTTCAGATTTTTGCCTACTCTGAACTATTTTAAACTCCTCCCCATACTGCTTCAATTGCTTTTGAACATGGCCAAATATATTTCGGTTCCAATTAAGAAGCTTCATCCTTGTAGATCTAATTCTTTCCACTGTGCTTTGTTGTCTGTCCCCTCCTACTCATTTGTTCTACCATCTATCTACCACCTATTAACACCCTTTATCCCTCACCCACATAGCTTCGAACATAAACTACTTTTTTTTCTTTTTCATCTTCGACATCCCTTCCTCTTATCAAAACCTGACAATGATCCGAGATACCATGTTCAAGATAAATCACCTTAGAAAAAAATAATCCATCTACTCTCCCGTTGCTAAGGCCCTATCTAACCTCTCCTTAACATAACCACTCACTTCTCGTTTATTACTCCATGTCAAACCATCCCCATCCTTCCCACATCCCTAAATCTACATATAGGTACCGCACTTTTCCACCAATACCCCATAACTCCAAGCTTGATACCTGAGATCATTCCTTTCTAAGAAGGATGAGTAAGCAAAGGTGTAGATCGAAGTAAGTTGGCATATGAAAAGAATAGCGCCTACTATGTAACACAACTCTTTATGAGTAGTCAAAAGGCCTCCATCATAGGTGCGCTTTTAATTGTTAAACTAGTAACTACTTCACTATTACATGGTGTTAAGCCTTACCGAGATGCATTTTCCAAAGGGACGTATCATCCAAGCACAGTGCAAGAATGATAGGTAAATTTGGGTCGTCATTTGATCTTAAAAAAGGCCAAAATCACTTATAATTGATCTGCAAGAGATTCAAAGCAAAAGATTGGAGTACAAAGAATTAAAGTTTCCGCTCTCGCCTAGGTCAAAACCTAACCTTCATTTTTTAAGAAATTATTTAATAATTAATTTAAGGTATTTGTACTATACACTAAGCATGCAAGCATCATCAATAGCAACCATATCAATCAATTTTGCAATCAAAAATTATATCAATCAAGTCTAAGAAAATAATATAATAATTATGCATAAAAGCAATTTAAATGGTAAAAATATATCATGGATGAGAATAAAATAGGAAGATTCACCTAACAAAAAAAAACATGTTAGTATTGACAAACAGAAGTGTAAATAATCGAAACAAAAACGAAAAAATCTCAAAACTGAAATTTGGTGTCAGATCAACTGATCAAATCCATGAGGGACCCGAAATTAAATGCGGGAAAAAATATGCGTCATGGGAACACCCATGATAATGATGCATAGCTAATAATGATGAAGTCCGTTTTTGTCCTTTTTTTGCTTACATCTCCATTGAGGAAAGTTTTGGAAAAATTTGCCATGAAAACTACATTGTGGATTCCATAAAAGAATGGTGCCTCTTGATCGTGGACTTTAACAATGATTGTTTCTCTAAAGGTCTTTATGGTTGGCTCCTATCTAAAAGACTTTTGAAAATGAGGGCTTTATAGTTGGGCCTCAAAGAAATAAGGGTTTACAACGACGCCTTAGGAAAACAATGGCTTACAATGATGCATCAAAGAGACAAAGGCTTACAATGATGCTTTGAAAAAACAAAGACTTACAATGATGCCTCAAGGAAACAAGGGCTTACAGTGATGCCTTAGGAAAACAAGAGCTTATTATGATGTCTCAAAAAAACAAGGGCTTACAATGATGCCTTAAGAAAACGAGAGCTTAAAGTGATACCTTAGGAAAATAAGGGCTTACAATGATGCCTTAGGAAAATGAGAACTTACAACAATGCTTCAAGAAACAAGTGCTTACAATGATACCTTGGAAAATGAAAGCTTACAACGATGCCTCAAAAAAACATGGTCTTTGGACTCCAATAAGAAGTGATTCGCTAAAAACTTCACTGATAATATTAAAAAACTTCGTTGATAACATCAATATAAATACGAAACCCAAAAATTGACATTATCAATAAAAATTTTAAAATTACCAGTGAAGTTTCTAACTAATCTAAACTCAATGGTTTAAACCCGAGTCAACCAAAAATTTCTCTATACTTCCCTTCTTTTAAGAAGAATGTCTTGAATTCAATTATTAACGTCACACTAAAAGTAGCGCATACAATCCCTAAAAAAAATAAAGCAGTGCATACAAAAATAGAACCTTTATATCATTAATGAAAATGTAAAGTTCACACTTCACATGCAACAACCCGAGTACTTCAAAAATATGAGAAATCATTAGTTCATCCATACTTTAATATATACACATTCCAATCAAAATTGGGATCCAAAAATGCATATAGTAATGCCTTAAGTTCAAATCACCTTCCTCTGTTGCATCGAAATTGATGAAAAAGGTATATTCAATTCATATTCAATATAAGCCAAATTACTTCATGTCCTCCATTTCAGCTATTTCTCATAAGCAGCCAAAGTCCTTTAGTTCCTTCTTACCTGCCACAAAAGAAAGGTTTGGTATCTATTTTAAAACCTATTTTTTAAGCTAGAACAAATAAATTTATTCTCATCAATGTATCCTCTGATTTTGAGAGAATAATTACCTAAGTAAATCTACCCCAGTCAAATACAACTACTTGAAGTTACATTACCTCAATTTTACTGGTTGATGGTAAACTATCAAATAGAAACACACTATGACTTTGCTTCTATGCTTGCGATTGAAGGTCTGTCACTAACTTTCTGACCCCGAAGCCTTTTCACCCTGCAAAAGGGGGAAGAGAGATGTTAAAGAGATAAAGCATATTCACAACTAAACCAGAACAGCAACATTATGATCGATTAAAAAGGAAAGTTAATAAAAAGCAGTTCTTATATTATCCTTTCCATTTCTTGTCATACAGCAGTGGTAGTATGTAATAGCATCAAATAGTTGTCCAAATATCAAGTTGAATGAACTGTGCGATTTAAAAGGGTGTCATGACATACTGTACATGAATTTCTTGAGACTAATAATTACTACCACAAAGGGATAAAAGCACAGTTAAATCAGGTAAACTAAAAGCATGCAAAGGAATGATTAATCTGATTAGTTGCACTCTATCCATGAAATACCAAACTGCCTAATTCTTCAATCATCTAATAAAATCACAAATTATCAACCATATAGACTACCACATCTCCCAAATTCTGTAACTTATAGCATCATGTTACCCATTTCTACTTCTTTCTTGCAGCACTCACACCAGCACCAGCACCACCCCAGCCCTCAATCTACTAGTTTTTGAATCATATAAGATTCCTGTGTCATACTAGTTCGATAATTGCAATTTACTATGATATGCAGCATCAATAACTTTCTGAAAAACATGCAAAATAATATAACCCCTCCCATTACTCCAAAGGTAATGGAAGTTTGTTATAAAAAAAAGGTAATGGAAGTTCCAAGTTTTTTCTTTTTCACACCAAAATTTAGTTTTCCTTTAAAAAAAACTTTTGTGATAGATCATAGTTGATAAGTGAGCTGTAGCAAAAGTCAAATTTAACAAACAAATATAACCCATCCAATTTTGTAGTTTTTTTGTTTGTTTAGTCAAAACATAATTTTGCACCATTAAAAAGCTATGAATTATTTGGCTAGGTTAACATTATCAACTCAAGATGATTTTTGACACATTGATATCATCATAAAAAGCTGTTTGATTGGTCTCAAATTTAGCTTGGTGTTTACACAACAATAATTTATAATTGAATAATGGAGATAAGCACCCTTTATTTTTGTGTTGGGTTGTGTGGGACAGTGAAAAATTTAGAATTAGTAGGAAAGGAAGGCCCACCTGCCAAATTTGTCAGAATTTGCATTAAAACCGTGTTAGGTTAACTAGAATGTTCTGTTAGATGTTAATAACCGTAGGAAAAATACTTCCTAAATGATACCATATGTCTACCTTTCTTACAAATTTATTCAATGTTCTCCAGGAAAAAAACTGTTTAATACTAATATTCTTTAAATAAGCTTCCAAAGATATGTGATCAAAGGGTTTTCTAGTAGTTATGCTAGTTCTTAATACCCTTTTCAAACTTGCTTTATAAATCTCTAAACATAATGAAGACACAAAAGACAATCCTTTAAGTAAAACCGAAAACTAAACAGGTAAGTTCACATTTACATTATAAGACATAAATGTGCTCACCTTAGACGAGAGATGTACTTCTCAATTTCTTGTTTCTGTTCAGCATTATAGGCAACCCATTTTTCATTTGGTGAAACTGCATCCCAAGTTCCCATATCTGTTCATTTAAGGGGAGAAATAATGACTACTTCAAATTCATATACTCGATCATTCACTCATTAAAACACTGCATTTAACCTACCTTGAAACAAAATATTTGATTCACCAGCATAGTTTTTTAATCTCCAGAAAGCATGACCATTGTCCAGCATAATGGGCTCTGTTCTAACAGCATCAGATCTTTGCTTCTCTACAGTGATTGTAAGAAAGGAAGGTCAAAACATATTTTCAAATACAAAGAACAGATATACATGTACCAATGCACATATGCACAAATATATAATGTGACATTTCATCAATTGTTAATGCAGACACCTTTTAGGCATGATAAGAAAGTTTAAATATTTTCACATCAAGGAATGAAAAAGAAAAATGAGAAAAGAAACAACTTGATTTGTTATTTTTTCTGCATAGTATTAACATAAACCACATGGTTGTACAAAGCTTAAACAAAGGTGATGAATATACATGCAAATACATGTTCCCCTATCTAATTTGGAGAGTTGAGGCAATCAACCTCACATCTCAGTAACCAAAAATAAGAGCATTTTTATGTAGATTATGATGGATTGGAAAACCATTTGAAAGACAAAATACTTTCACACGTGTTTTCAGATAATTATGAGCTACAGAAACAAAAAAAACTTAAAACATACTTTTTGGCACCATGTCCATCGCCTCCAGCATCTCAGCATGAGCTTGAGCTGCTTCGCTTTTTATTTCTGCAACAAGAGCTTCATGCTCAGAAACTGACAGAGGAGCACCATTTTTTGCAAGAATAGCTTTGGCCACCTCATCCTGCAACTTATGCTTCAATCGTTTCTCCTATAAACAATGGGGAAGGGGGAAGATCAATGTTAAATAAACACCAGTTCTACATTACTTCTAGGTCCATAAGATCCATGCATCCTATGCCCCGTTAATTGTTGTTACCTTATCCTTTGCTGCAATGACCTTTACTTTTGCTTCCTTCTCTCTTTCAGCAAATTTTAAATTTTGATTGTCAATCCAATTCCTTAAGGATCTGGATTAAATTTTCATAATAAAAGAATCAAGAAAAAGAGAGATCAAATTCAATAAACTAAGGGGAAAAAAGCTAGTAATATTTATTAAAAGAATGATCCTGCTTTTTATCATTATTACTTACGTGGTGCAAAGAGCTTCATCACATAAAAAGTTCAAAAGTATAAGCTTTTTTGAAGTGTCTAACTTATCATAACCACCCTTACTGAAACAGTCAGAGGGAATTTCTTTCAGATGACATTGTGATTCAGGGATGCACTTTCCAAGAGCTTGCAACCAAGAACTTTCTCCGGCAGTTGGACTTAAAGATGGGGACCTAAACAATAAGGACAGCAGATAATCATCACTGCAAAAGCAAAAGAAACTAAATCAAAAAACAAATTTTCTAGGGTCTTAATTCATACTGTTCCCCCTCGTCCTTTTGTATTAGAGACAACAATTGGATATGAAGTTCAACATTTGAGGAATATTGCACTGGGTGCCTAGTTCGCCGACGCCGACACATCAATTCTTTAATTACAGATTGAGCTTGTCCTTTCTTCATACCAAGAACCTAATGACATAACAAGTATGAGAAGAACAAGAATATTAATAAAAAAAAAATGGAAACAAACAATTATGCTTGATAATCAATATCACAGAAAACAAACTAAGACTTAGATTGCTAAGCCCTTTCACACATTAGATAAGACATACAAGAACCAAACATTACATACAGAACAAAGCACCAAAACTTGTATCTGCCAACGGGTCATCCTGTGAGAATATGTACCACAAATTAAAATGAAACTAGTATTATATGATAATTATATTTCATAATTGAAGTAAGTTGCAGTTAGATCATGATTGATCTTGTAATAATTTTTCATCAACTTAATGCAAACAGAATGGTACTAAAATCAATAAGAAGATGCACAACACTACATTTTCACCAAATGGTAAATGAACCAAATTTAAGCATACCTCTCCAAAAGCTGCACAAAATTCGAAGAATTGCAATGCATTTCCAACATCTTCAGGAAGTAATTCAATGCCTGCAACAGTTACTGAGCTGTAGCCCTGAGGCAGTTGGATGTCAGGATTGTACTCTTTTTTCTGAAACTCTGTGGTCGACTTCTTAACTTTGTGAGACTCTATAGCCACTTTGAGCTTGGCTCCACCATCATAACTATTGACACCATTTAAAACTCCTGAATTTTCAATTTTTGCACCATCTATTTGTTCCTTTTTAACATGACCCAGCGAATCAGTCTTATTCTCTGCAAAATCCCCCCCATTTTTTTCTTTTCTATTCAGCTCATCCCTAGAAATTTTCTCAGAAACCTTAGGCTTTTTTGGACTACTCTTCTTCAAAGCAGCATCATCATCCATGTTACCATTACAGATTTCCTTTAATCCTTCTCTTTTTGCTTTCTTAGATTTCTTCTCATTTGAAATTAGTGTTACATTGAGCAACTTTAAGCTTGAATCACAGTTTCCATCCAAATAGTTTTCCTTCCCTGGTTTCCTAGGAGAAGCAACCATAGACTCCTGCAAAAAGAATGAACTGGCTAGCATGAAAAAAGCACATTCAACCAACAAAACCTCATTAGAAAAAAGAAAGGAAAGAGAAAGATGGATATGCTAAACCTTCTTTGAGGCAACCAACTTCTTTGGTGATGCACCTATGCCTTTTACAATCTTGTGGTGACAAATATTCTCAGGACCCTTAACTTGCAGCATTTCTGAAACACAAGAAAACCCAGTTGCTTTGGCAGTTTGTACAAGCACACCAGTAGGTTTGTGACCTCTTTTCTTCCTAGAAAAGCAACACATTACCGTATGAGACTCATAAACACATTGCCGTATGAGACTCATAAACACATTACCATATGAGACTCACACCAACTATACCAATCATTGATTGGATACCTCATGAAATCTCACTTACATGCAGAAACTGCAATTGCAAATGCCTCTACATTTGGGACACTTCCAGTCATCCAGCAGTGCCATCTCTTCTGCTTTCTCTCCATATCTAATAAAAAAACAAACCAAATATGTTGGGCACAACCACTTACATAAAAGCTCACCATTATATGCTCCATGAGATACATCATAGCGAAGTATAACACCATATCTAACCTGTTCAACAAGCAATTGTGACAGAACTTAATGGTACATTGCTTCTCCTGTTTCAGGTGCTTACATGATGCAGTAAAATCCATTGTTTTTTGCCGGCACTTCAACACATGATTCAAACAAAGTATAAGTACCCAGAAAAAGAAGTTTATAATAAACAAGAAAGTGATCAAAAACTGTAACAATATCATGAAAATTTTCTGTCTACTAGAATTGTTTCCTATACAATAACTTAATGGATGCAACTAAGTTAAATCTCAGTTGACTGGAAAAAATTTTATCCGAGATCCCAAACAATAAGCGAACTAGGATCTAAACCCTTACTTCATTTTCCAACACCTTTTTATCAACCAAACAGAACAAAATAAGAAAATATTCAACGATGTTGAATCATAACTAGGAAATGGTAAAACCACCAAGTAATATTTTCTACCCACTTACTAAATGAGACTCAAATAGAAAATTCAGCTCTCATAGATCTCCAACAAAGCCTTAAAATCTAACTTGCTTTAACTTTCCTAGGGTTTATCGACAATAAAACAGAACGAAACAAGAAAACAATTCAAAAAAAGAAAAATCAACCGACTAACGGCACTGTAGGAGGTATGCAAATGACTATATCAATCCCACTGATCCCAGCAAGTCTATCAGCCTCAAGCGATCACCATTCTTGTTCTTCAGATCTCAATCAATATCAAAAAGAAAACCCAAAAAAAGCTAAAATGCGAAACTCCATTTCTTTTTCATTTTCCTAAGTTTTCTCATCAAGCAAACAAAACATGTAATTTGAAATTCAATCAAAATTTACCTGGTGACAACTCTTCCCATTTTGAGAATCATACACCCTGCCTCGCACAACGCGAACTCCTGGGTTTTTGGTGCGCTTCATCTCTCTGTCACTCTCTGTTTTGTTTTTGGAAGCAGAGCTTGAAGAAACAACCATTGATGCAAACTACTTTTTGAAAATGTTTTCAAACCACAGAAACAACAACAGATATAAGAATTACTACGTGTTTTTTTTGAGTTCTGGGTATATATGCTTCTTATTTGACCCAAGCTTTTAAATTGGGTTTTTCTTTTAACTTTCCCTCTTCCCTGCGGCGGGAGAAGCTTGTGAAAAATGGAAATTTTTTGGGGAAGATTTTGAATTTTGGAGGGTTAGTATGGCGCCTAATTTTGCAGGGTTCTTAGATTGTGGTGGTATTACGTGGTGCTGTCAGCTATGGTCGAATTCTCTCTCCCATACCCTTTTCTTCTTTTTTTTGTCAGATGTGTAATAAAGTGATTCGCTTAAATGCTTCATATAAAAATATATATATATATATATATATATTTGATAATAAAATCAATATATCTTATAGTATTTTTAATTAAAAAGTATTGTGATATGTTTTTATCATCGAATATATTGAGTTTATAAATTGAGTTTTTTTATTACAAAATGTATAATTTTACTAAAAATGTATTTGGTCATGTGTATATGGTATGGTTTAATATTTTTTTCAAAAACTATGATATTTTTTACTGTTTACAAGGTACGGTAATTTTTGTTACAAAATTATAGATCAAGCATCATAGATTATAAGCGAATTACCATGAAATGTAACACGATTATCATGAATATAGTAAAAATATTTTTAACCCCTAAATAATACCAACTACCATAAAATAAGACTTATTTACCACTCAATATATTAAATTACCATGCAAGCGATAGTCCTTTACTACAATGCAAAGGACCATAGTTGGACCCTATTTCGGTCATTCAAAAAAGAAAATAAAATACATTTTGAAATTGCAGGATTTAATGGGTCGGGTTGGGGTTGGGATAGACAATCTGATCAGCCCAACGTAGCAACATTTGAATTGAGGGATAAGTGGAGGGAACGTTTCTCACTTCCCCCACAATTCCTCCTTTTCCCCACATTTTTTTGGTGGTGTAACCAACTTATAAAAGAATTGAAACTAGTTAGTTTTTAGATTAAAAAAATGTGCATCATAGTGGTGTAAGAGATTGTTAGAAAGAGTAAAGTTCATTTTCTTTCCTAGAGAGTTATAAGAGGTTTTTGGGTTGTGGTAAGAGTGTGTTTTTTGTGTCTGTGATCACACACACGACCACTAGTAAAGCTAAGGAGGTTCATACATATGAGAAATTCAAACCGTCTTTGGATTTCGGGTCAAAGAGGTAACGAATAATTCCGCTCCATTAATCCTTAGTACATTGATATAAGTGTTTATGTTTACGTTATGTGGGAATGTATAATCTCTATGAACCTGCGTATATGTCTTAGATTGCATTAGAATGCATGTTTGCAGAGAAAACCCAAAATGTGATGCTTTAAAACTTGAAAATGGCAACTTATGGTACACTGCATATTATGCAGCAAAAATTTATATGAAAATAGTTATTATTGGGATTTTACTTCTAAAATTCACTAATTTAAATTTTAGGCAAAAAACACAACTAAAACAAATTAAATAGAAAAATAAAATATATGGCAAGAACACAAAAATTTAATTTGCCTACCTCACAATTTACTAAACTTTCACTACCTCACAACCCAAAAGCCACAATATACTAAAAACTCTCATCATAGCTTTAGTTGTAAGTGTTATCTCTACTTGACAACCCAAAATCTCAATACACCCAAAGCTCTCATAGTAAATCTCTCTGATTTACAATGTATATTGAAATTATGAGTATGCCTCAAATCTTCTATAGAATCCCCTTTATATAGAGGAGATTTTTCTAATAATAATAGAAAAAGAACAATAACATAGTAGACTACTGATACTACTCCTACTAGAACAAACAATCATCCAATGGGAAACTACTACTATATTTCTATAAAAATAAGCAACTATAAAATAGGAAACCACTTTTCCTAAACCGATTAGAGGTCCTCCTTGTGGGAATTTGAGCCAAAATCCTAACAAATCTATATTTTGGCTCAAATTCTTTACCTCATCACCAAATTTGACTTTCATCTTTGGTTGGTATGATCCTTCATTTTGGTATTCCTATCTCATCTGTGTACTTCTCTTATCCTCTCATTGTTTGGCTCATCTCTTGATATAATTACTTTCATCTTTGGTTGGTATGATCCTTCATTTTGGTATTCCTATCTCATCTGTGTACTTCTCTTATCCTCTCATTGTTTGGCTCATCTCTTGATATAATTACGAACGATTCTTCCACCTCGAACAGTCCTAGCCACTTCAATTTATCTCTCTTTGAAGGTATCGAAGGAACCTCCTCATCCATTCAAACTTCTTCCATCATCTCTTATGGCTTGGATTCTTTAATCGTCTTGTAGAGCTCTTATCGTGTCAACACATCTTTTACGAAACTTTGCCAAAGAGATAAACAATTCTCCTCATCAAATAACTCAATATTAATTTTGCCTATCTTTAGTGTTTTTGCTATCGCAACAACTCTGATACCACTTGTTAGGAACCATGCTCTGATACTACTTGTTGGGATTTTACCTCTAAATCCACCTACTTAAGTTTCAGACAAAAAAACACAACCACGACAATTAAATATACAAATAAAATAAATATCAAGAACACAAAAATTTAATGTGGTTCGGCAACCTCTTTGCCTACACCCACCAACAAACCTCACCAGTTTATTAATCTTCAATTACAACTTTAGGAAAAGTAAATTTGTTAAACTCTCACTACCTTATAACTTAAAATTCGCAATACACCCAAAGCTCTTAACCTAACTTTAGTCGTAAGTGCTCTCTCTACTTTACAACCCAAAATCCTAATACACCCAAATCTCTCATACTAAATTTAGTAGTAAGCCCCTCTGATTTACAATGTATATTGAAATTATGAGTGTGTCTCAAACTTTCTCTAGGATCCCCTTTAGTAATTGCTTAAGGACAATTGGGCAAATTTACATGTCATGACTAAATCTAAAATTTTGTGGGATAAATTTTAGTAATTTAAATATTATGTTATTTTAGTTTGGAATAGTATAGACATCAATAATAAGAGTGCAAAGGTATGATTACAAAAGTTAAAGAAAATTTTAAGAACTCACCTTAATAGTCAAGGTAAATTAGTAAATTTATAATAATAATAATAGTAATTTTGTGAAGAAATTAATAAAGTACACTTTACCATGAGTACGCGGAAGTTAAGAAATTTTTTAGGAAACAAATTTTATTTAGAGGAGAGAATTGTAGAACTCGATCGACTTTCTAATTTATTTTATCATGTGAGTTTCATGCATATACGAGCACTGGATAATTTAACAAATTAATTTTTATTCTTGTTAGAAGGTGAATGACCCAAAAAAATATATGGAAGAACTATTAATTATCTTGGAATTATAAAAGTTGAGTAATAGTTTTGATGAAATTACTAGAGAGGTGAAAGAAATGGGTATGGTAAATGAGTAAGTGAAAGGGAAAAATTGTAAAACTCCTCTCTAAGGCTCTATATAAGGTGCGAGCCGTCCTAAAACTCTTCATTTTCTGTAAAAAAAAAATCTCTCTCTAGAAAATTCTTGCAGCCCTCTCTATCAATTTTCTCCATAAAACCCATTTTTTCCTTTCTTTCATTAGCTCACCCCTCCACATTACACATCCACTTGCTCTGAGACTTTGCAAGAATGTAGCTGGAAGCTAGAGGAAGCCGTCGGACGAGCGGACTAGGGCAGCACAACAAGAAATCTTTCCTTTCATATGTGTTTTTACTCTTTTTTGCTAAGTTTTTGAGGTAGAATCCATTCTCTCTTATTTTAATTTCAAATTAGGTTTAAAAACTTAAATTTAGAGCTTTGTTTGGTTTGATTTGGATTTAAATTGAGAAAGTTTGAGTTGTTGGAAGTTACATTGAGCTTTTAGAGAAATTATTGAACTTTTCTTAAGATTTAAAGTACATGAGCATGAACTGAGTTGTGGGTAATATAAAAATATGAAAGTTGAGACACGGGAGAATAAGAGTTTAGTTAGATTTGATCCAATTTCATAAATTGGAGAGTTTTAAGTTAAGATAAGAAAATTTGGATGAAAGATTTTTATCAAATTAATTCTTGTTACCTTTAATTTTGGAAACCATAATTTTTTCATGATTTAGTTCTTGAAATATCCTATTAAAATATAGCATTAACATTTTGGCCTTTGATTCTTGGAGTCTTGCTCCGATACCTTCTGTTCTTGCTTCGATACCTGCTCACCAAAGCTCGGATACCACTGTTCTTGGACCACAGCTCTGATATCACTATTGGAAAATCACCTTGGAGATGCCCAGGTGGTGATCTTCCAAACACCCAAGTCTAGAATGACTTGTAATGATCAAAAACAGAAACAGAGATCAAAGAATAGAAAAAACATAGCAATTGTTATCGAGGTTCGGCAATAGCCTATGTCCTTGTGAGTTCCTCTGAACTCTCTGCACTAAATCAATGAGTTCTTACAGAATACAACAACACCCCTTCAAGAATCTCAAGTTCTTGAAGAACCAAAGAATAGAAGAAAGAAAGTGAGAAAAACTATTACAAAGCCCTCTACCCAATCTATGCTACTCTCTCTTTACAACCAGCCTCTATTTTGAGATCTATTCTAGTGTCTCTCCTGTGTTTTGTGTCTTTGCACTCTCACACTTGCACTTGAATTCTTTTATATGATGATCACTTGTACGTCACAATTAATTATTGAGATTGAAGCTAGGTGACCCTTTTATATAGTGCACCAACTTCTTAACCAATCTTGAAGGTCAATATCCACCCTTAGATCTTGAGGACCAATCAACCATAGCCCTTTATCAATCCTTGGTGATCCTATGCGTTTTGAACATACCTCACGCACCATTCAAGAAGGCTTAAAAACCATATAATAGTGTGCTTGGCGCCGCGGCACAGAACAGGGCAGGTCGCGGCTCAGGGCAGGGCACACATTCTTCATCTTCTGGGCATCGCAACCTGGGGGAGGCTGAGTCGTGGCGCATACCTCCTCCAGGTCTCCTCCTTACTGGACGCCGCGGCCTGGGAAGGCTGTGCCGCGACGCGACCTGATGCTGAACCTTTTGTACATGTTATGCGCTGAGGCGTACACGTAGTGTGCTGAGGCGCCAAGGCCTGATGCTGAACCTCTTCAAACCTTGTTTAAACCTTAGACAAACACCAATAAGGACTAAGAAAAACCAGCGCAAAATAAGAAAGCGTAGTGGTAAGAGGGACAACACTAAGATGACTTACTACAACTATGGTAAGTTGAGTCACATCGCTCGTGAATGCACCAAGCCGAATAAGGTATTACCTTACTCCACTTCTTGTAGTTATGCTTATGTTCCTAGTTGTGTAATACTCACCGAATCTCATCATTTGTGGATTTTAAACTCATGGGCCATATAGCATATCACAATAGACCGAGAAGATTTCGTGGTGTACCATTGAATTAGACGAGGATCAAAGTGGATATATGTAGGAAACAAATCACGATTTTAAGTCCATAGTATTGGCATCTGTCAACTAAAGTTGTGTGTTGGTCGAACTTTGGTCCTGCATGATGTCTTCTATGCTTTTGACATTCAGTGGAACTTGGTCTTTGTTTTAGTACTACTTAGCCTAGGTTTTAGTTTGAATTTCCATGAAGCTTGTGTGCATAGAGCCTCATACTTTATCACATTTGTTAGCATTTTGGTACTGTTTATCTGATCTCTAAAAAATCTAAAGCATTAGATTGCTTTAGACATTATATCGTTTTGGTTGAGAATCAATTAGAAAAAAAAATTAAGACTTTGATAACAGATTGGGGGCATGAATATCTCTTTGAGCAATTTAAAGGGTTTTGTGATGAAAAAGGAATTAACAGAAAAATTACTATCCCTGGCACTCCACACAAAAATGTTGTTGTAGAGAGAAGGAATAAAACTTTGTTAGAAATTGTTAGGTCTATGATGGCACAAGTTAATCTTCCTATTTTATATTGGAGAGATGCTTTGTTAACTGCCACCTACGTGCTTAACCGAGTGCCCTCTAAATCAGTCACTTTCACTTCTTATGAACTATGGATTAGAAGCCTAATCTAAGCCATTTGCAACCCTACAGGTCTGCAATTTATGATCATGACATTTCTCATAAGTATGGGAAGCTGGGGCTAAAGAGTAAAAGGTGTTTTTATAAGGTACTCTAAACACTCAAAAAGATGTGTCTAGTGGAGAACACTTAGAATGATATGTGACTGAATTGGAATCACAAGATAGTACATTATTAGAGTATGATTTTCCTAAAAGATGTGAGATAGATAAGGACTTCCATTTTTATGAGATGGAAGATTCTGACAATGTAGGCGTACCCAACAAAACAATTGAGCTTGATAAGGTTTTGCTTGAACCTTTTCAACCTAGTAGGAGTGACACATTGGTTGGTGGTTCTATTCAACCAAAATCATAAGAGACTCAGTTTTGTAAAAGTAGTCGTAGAAGTATCCTATGTCGTCGTTTTGAAATTGAGGAGGAAACTTTTATGATTGCTCCACATGATGACGCTGAATCGAAAACAGTTCAAGAAGTTCCCTCATCTCCTACGAAAGAAGAATGGAAAAGAAGATGGAGTCTATGGGAGTTAACTATGTCTAGAACTTGATTAATCTACCATATAGGAGAAAGACTATTAGGAACAAATGAGTTCTCAATGTTAAATGCAAGGTATATTGAGTCATCGAGAGGTATAAAGCTCGTTTAGTGGCAAAGGGTTATACCCAAAATGAGGGTATAGACTATGAGAAAACCTTCTCTCCGGTTGTGAGGTTTACCTCTATTTGTCTAATCCTAACTATCGTCGCAAGTCTGGACTTAGAGTTGCACCAGATAGACGTTAAGATTGTTTTTTTCAATGGAGAACTAGATAAAGAAATCTACATGGAACAACCTATAGGTTTCACTGTGAAAGCCCAAGAGCGCAAGATGTGCAAGCTCTAACGATCAATATATGGTCTAAAACAATCGTTCAAATAGTGGAATATGATATTTCATTGAGCTATAACTTCTTATGAGTTTATGGTGATCGATGAAGATCACTATGTGTATGTCAAATGTCTTGAACATAAATTTGTAATTTTATCTCTCTATGTAGATGATATTTTGTTAGTTGAGAATGATAAGGAGTTTGTAATCACCATTAAATAATAGTTTTCTTCTAATTTTGAGATAAAGGACTTGGTAGAAGTTGATTACGTACTTGTGTAACGACCCATCCCGAGTTGGCCATCTCCAAGACGATGTTGTCACGTTTTGAAATCCCAGCACGACACATATATGCAACAATATAAAAACATATATCAACTGAAAATATATATACATCAACCCTCAACTCTCAACAGGAGAGTTATATTATTAATATCCTATCTGAAACAATATATACAACATATTATATAAGAATATCTACAAAAAAAAATTCCATTAGTCTGAGGATGTAGACCACGAGACTTACAGATAATAACTCAGTCTAAATCTCAGCTCACAAATTTATCTGTCTTGCCTACTACCTGAAATTATTCAACAATGAGAAGTGAGCTGCACAAGCTTATTGAATTAAATCTACTAGAAGTGCTCGATTTGTATACTTCTAGTTATATTCATTTATTGTTAAATCAGCATAATTAATCATCTATCTCTTTTCACATTCTAATTCAATTATTTATCAAGTTCTCAATAAATAAATTGTCAGGCTATCCTCTTTCAATACATATATCTCGTATATTTTATCAATTTAATATTTTCAATTTAATATCATCATGAGATTCACATCATACAGACAGTTGATCATATAATTATTTATTACATTATCCTCTCTATTTATTTATCATCAAAATTGTCTCATTATGAGACTCATCTATCTATCAATCATTTAATAAACAAAACTGATTCTTTAGCATCTCAGCCATTAATAATAAATATTTAAAACAAATGTTGGTATTTGTCTAAGGTTTAAACATGGTTTGAAAGGGTTCAGCATCAGGTCTTGGCGCCTCGGCTCAAGGAGTGCGCGCCTCAGCCTCCAGGAAGTCCAGAAGTTGGGAGAGGGGGCTGTGCGCCGCGGCCTAAGAAGTGTGCACCATGGCCTGGCCTTACGCGCCACGGCTCAGCCACTCCTGGTCGTGGCCTCCAGCATGACATCAAAACCTCCCCTTCTTCAGGCCGTGGCTTGAAGGCACACTAATGCTGATTTTTCCAGCCTTTTGAAAGGTGCATGGATGCATGATCAAAACACACAGGATCACTTAGACTTATTCAAAGGCTATGGTTGATTAGTCCTCAAGATCTAAGGGTGGATATTGACCTTCAAGATTGGTCAAGAAGTTGGTGCACTACATATAGGATCACCTAGGTGCAAATCAACATAACTTGTGATTGTGAATGAGAGATCAATTGTAAGAGTGCAAAGACACAAAGCAAGAGAGACTCATTGGAGAGGCTAGTTGTTTAGAAAGAGAGGGTAGTGTAGAGAGGGGATTCAAGGGACTTGTAAGTGGAATTTCCAAGGGGGAAAGTTCTAGGGTAACTCAAGACCTTATCACTTTCTTTTCTCTTCTTTCATTCTTCAAGAACTTGAGATTCTTGAAGGGATTTTGCTGTAACTTGTAAGAACTCATTGATTTAGTGCAGAGAGTTCAGAGGAACTCATGGGGACGTAGACTATTGCTGAACCTTGATAACAAATTGTTGTGTTCTTTCTTTTCTTTGATTTTTATTTCTGTTTCTGATCATTACAAGTCATTATAGACTTGAGTGTTTGGAAGATCACCACCTGGGCATCTCCAAGATGATTTCCCAACAACAAATATAATGCATGAATTTAAATTATCTTTATTTCTTTCTCATCAAATCGTCTCATATTATCATCTGGGAACGTCTTCCCACATGTCAACAT
Organism: Bretschneidera sinensis; assembly: GCA_023935145.1. NCBI lineage: Eukaryota > Viridiplantae > Streptophyta > Magnoliopsida > Brassicales > Akaniaceae > Bretschneidera > Bretschneidera sinensis. Next base: position 26,114,393 of record CM043697.1, read on the forward strand.
GTTTCAACAAGACCAGCTACCTTACTGGTCTTCTCAGTTAGACCAGCTGCTTACCTGGTCTTCTCTTTTATGCATATGAGCAATAACATGCAAGCAAGCATACATCAAAACATTCAATTCAACTATCTAGTTATTTCTCAAAATTATTATTTTTATCATATTTATTAAATTGTCTCATCATATATCATATCAATTTTTCAATCATATTTTCAGAAATTTCATATAACTTCTCAGCATATTTTTCATTAATCCATCATTTTTAAAAAACAAATTCTTATATAATTAATTTCAACATATTATTTAATCCTTAATCAATAAATCAATCAATTATCATACATAACAGAAAATACATCATCCAAACATTATAATTCAATAATTTATTCAAATATCATAAATTCATATTTTTATTGGTCTCGATTACTAAAAGTAAATCTAGTTCACCACGTAGCATTTAAAGCTACTCGTGGATCACCTCTTTGACTTTCCTGCTCATTTCACCAATTTCTTAAGATTGCTGATCACCAACACCTAATCATAAACTTTCTTAAATCTTACTATTTTATAACTTAATTCAAACAATATAATTATTTAGTTACGAGTCTTATTGAAAATTTATCTCAAATGCAATGAAATCTTGCCGTTGTAATTAAATGACTGTAATTATCTCTAATAGTGGAGAAATTTTCTTTATAACTTTTTTGCTAAGAATTTGAATTGAAGAAAGAAAGAAACTAAATGGGATTTGAAATAAACTAATGTCTCTGAGCTTTAGAGACTTATAAGCTTTGCAATTTTTTAAATAATATATTATAATATTATTTTATTACAAATGTCAATATAGTTATTAGTGTTTCACATGGGTTTTGTAAAAACCCATGTTACAAAACTCATGGTCTTCACCGTTTGCCTCTTTGTTTTTTTAAATAATATATATTATTATTTTTCTTTCTCTTTGTGTGAACGTCTTCATGCCTCCCCCCCTTTTTATTTATTATTATAATATATATATATATATATATATATATATATATATATATATATATATATATTTCATTCACCGTTTCACAGCTTTCATGTGAATCTGCCTTTTTTTTAATACAATTTGCGTATTTACCATCGATTATTTACAACTTTGCCATCCATTTAAAATTTACAACATTGTCATTTTCCCTTTAAAAATCAATTTTTTATCTTTTCTTCCTTTCAAAAATTTTATAAAAATTATACAGAAATATAAAAATTTAAATTTTCATTCAAATTTTTTATAATTATTTTCCTCAACTTCAGTCAATATTTTTCTTCAAAATTCTTTCATTTCAACTTCAAATTTCAGTACTTTCTTCTTTAAAAATTTCTAACTCTTTTCAATAAAATTTTCAATATTATCTTTCAAATCAATATTAAATCTTTCATATATGGATTATTTTTATATATGTAAAATTACTTCTTTACCCATACTTTATGAACACGCGTGTTATAATTCTGCCCACCTTATAAAAATTTCGTCCTTGAAATTTCTTTACCTAACTCATGAAAAAGCTTGGGGTACTCTTTTCTCATTCTTGTCTCATGCTCCAAAGTAATTTCTTCAACATCTTTGTTTTGCCATAACATTTGAACTAAAGGAATAACTTTATTATGCAAGACTGGAGTTCTACAACTTCTTCCCAACATACTGGAGTTCTGCACTTTCTACCATATAAAGCCTCAAATGGTGTCATCTCAATACTAACTTGATACTGATTATTGTATGCAAACTCGATCAAAGGTAAATAAGCATCGCAGCTCACTGAAAAACTCAATACACTTGCCCTCAACACATCTTCCAGTATTTTGATGATTCTCTCTGTCTTCCCATCAGTTTGAGGATGAAAAGATGTACTAAACTGCAACTGTGCACCCATAGTTTTCTGAAACCCCTCCAAAATCTAGAAGTAAATATAAAATCTCTATCTGATACAATGCTCAAAGGTACTCCATGTAATCTCACAATCTCTGCCACATACCATTCAACCAATTTTTCAGGACTCCAGGTAGTTTTAATAGGAAGGAAATGCAAAGACTTAGAAAGTCTATCCACTATAACCCATACAACATCATGACCTCTCTGAGTACAGGGAAAACCAGAAGAAAAAAAAATCCATATTAACGTTCTCCCATGGCCATTCAGGTACTAGAAGAGGCTGTAATACACCTGTTGGATGTCTATTCTCACACTTCACCTATTGACAAATCAAACATCTAGAAATATACTCAGCTACATCCCTCTTCATCCCTGACCACCAATAATTTTGTCTCAACCCCTTATACATATTATTATTACCAGAGTGCATAAAGTATATAGAATCATGAGCCTCTCTTAGTATCTCCTTTCTCATCTCAACATCATTGGGAACACAAACTCAATGTTCCAATACCACCATACCATCTTCTCTAATTCTAAACTCAGTCGGCTTCCCATTCAATACTTCCTGTCTGATTGTCTTTATCCCTTCATCTCTACTCTGCATCTGTAATAAGCGATCAATAATAGAAGATTGTACCACCATATTTGCCATCAATACTCCTCTATCATTGATACTCAACTACATTCTCATTTCTTTCAATTCTATCATCAAGCTAATATCATGACTTCCAATAGCAGCTAATCTCCCTGTAGACTTTTTACTCAGTGCATCAGCTAATACATTAGCTTTCCCCGGATGATAATGAATTGTATAGTCATAGTCACTAATCAACTCCATCCACCTTTTCTGCCTCAAATTCAACTCTCTCTAGGTAGGTAAATGCGTCAAACTCTTATTATCAGTAAAAATTTTACAAATGGCTCCTTACAGATGATGTTTCCAAATCTTCAAAGCAAAAAGTATAGCAGCCAATTCTAAATCATGGGTCGGGTAATTTTTATCATGGTTCTTCAATTGCCTAGAAGCATAGGCTATAACTCTCCCATATTGAATCAACACAAATCCTAACCCTTGATGCGACGCATCACTATATACCACAAATCCTTCATCACCAGAAGGAAGCACTAATACTAAAGCAGTAGTCAATTTCTCTTTCAACAGCTGAAAACTCTTTCACATTCTTCTGACCACATAAACTTTAATTCCTTCCTGGCCAATCTGGTCAATGGTAAAACAACAATAGAAAATTTTTGGATAAACCTCCTAGAATAACCAGCCAACCCCAAAAGGCTTCTAATTTTGATCATACTAGTTGGTCTTTCCTAATTCAACACTACCTCCACTTTCTGTGGGTCAACTGCTATACCATCTCTTGACACAACATGCCCCAAGAAAGATATTTCATTCAGCCAAAACTCACACCTAGAGAACTTTGCATACAATTTCTCTCTCCTCAGAATTTCCAATACTATCTTTAAATGTTTCGCATGCTCCTCTTCATTCTTGGAATACACCAGAATGTCATCAATAAATACAATTACAAATCTATCCAAGAATGGTTTAAACACCTGATTCATTTGATCCATAAATGTTGCAAGAGCATTAGTTAACACAAATGTTATCATAAGGAACTCATGATGGCCATAACGTATCCTAAAAGCAGTCTTAGGTATGTCCCCCTCTTTTATCATCAACTGATGATACAGGTCAATCTTAGAAAACACCCTATCCCCCTGTAACTGCTCAAATAAATCATCTATCCTGAGCAAAGGATATTTATTATTGATGGTGATCTTCTTCAACTGTCTATAATCAATACACAACCTCATCGTTCCATCATTCTTCTTCACAAACAGCACAAAGGCTCCCTAAGGCGACATACTCGGTCGAATAAATTGTTTATCTAACAACTCTTTAAGCTGAACTTTCAATTCTCTCAACTCAGCTGGTGCCATTCTGTAAGGTGCTATAGATATGGGTGCTGATCCTGAAATCACCTCAATAGAAAACTTAATCTCCCTGTTGGGAGGCAAACCAGACAACTCCTCAGGGAACACATCAAAAAAATCTTTCACTGCTAAGATTTTTTCTAACTTCCTAATTTCCTTTATAGAATCCACCACATATGCCAAATACCCCTCACAACCCTTCTTCAGCTATCTACTAGTAGTCAGGGCAAAAATAAGACAGTTGGCAAGTATCTTGCGCTCTCCTTGAAAATTAAGCTCCTCATGTCCTGGTATCCTGAACACCACATTTTTCCTAAAACAATGTAACCAAGCATGATATACAGATAACCAATTCATCCCCAGAATTAAATCAAAATCTATCAAATTTAAAGACATCAAATCAACTTCAATTTCTTTATCAGTCATATTAATCACACAACCCCGATAAATAGTCTTAATAATAACCTTATCCCCAGTAGGAACCTCAACAATAACATCATGCATCAAAGGACTAACATAAGTATTAATAGATTTCATATAAACACTGGATATAAAAGAATAGATTGCACCAGAATCAATCAATAATCTAGCAGGTTTATCAAGAATAGATACCACACCCATAACAATATTAGGAGTGGTCTGTGCATCCTGTTGGGTCAATGCATAGACTCTGTTGTCTTTGAGCTGTAACTGACCACTGTTTCCCCTTTCAGCTACTGACCCTCTACCTCTGCCCCATATACTCCCTGATCCACCACTTATTTCCACATGTTTTCTCCCAACACCTTCAGCACTTATCTCAACAAATTTCTCCACTGGACAATCTATACTAATATATCCTCACTCACCACATACAAAACACATCAGAGTAGGAAAATTCTGTGATAAATGTCCTACTTGATTATATCTATAGCAAACTCTTGTCTCTTGATTATACATTATATTACCATTTCCCCTTGGTGGCATACTTACTCATCTACCATAACCTCTAGTTCCCATAGATTGTCTCCCAAATCTAAGAGTCCCACCAATATTACTCTGAGCTACAAAAGCAACAGATTCTACTTGTCTCTGACTTTGCATCACAGTTCCCTGTAACAAGTAAAGCCCCCTTTGGGGTGGTCTCCCACCCTGCACACTCATACTCTGGGTCCCTCAAATCTAGACCTTTTTAGCTAGTCCTTCCTACCTCTAAACTCCATCACATCTTTTTCAATCTGTAATGCTTTATCCACCATTATAGTATAATTCACAATACCCATATAAGAGAGTTTAGTTCGAATCTCATAGTGTAGCCCATCTAAAAATCTCTTACATTTTCTCTCCTCTGTATTTACTAACTCAGGTACAAACCTCGATCAGGCTATAACTCTAATATCATACTCAGCCACAGATAAAGTATTATGCCTTAAATGAATAAAATCTCTCTCTTGCTGTTCTCGAAATGTATCTGGAAAATACTTCGCAAAGAACACATCTTTAAACTTATACCAAGTTAAAGGTTGATCTACCTGTGTACTCAATATAGGAATAATATCCTTCCATCATTGAGAAGCCTCATCTTCCAGCTTAAATGAAGCAAAAGCAACCTTCTGCCTATCTGTCACTAGTAAGACTTCAAAACATTTCTCAACATGTTTAATCCACTGCTCAGCCTCAATAGGATTTACAGATGCTCTAAAAAACTTGGGTTTAAATTTAATAAATCTCACAAAATAATCCCTTTGCATCTCATAGGCAAACATATTCTCTCCATCATAAACCTCTTGTCTCACCATATCAGGTTCTGTTATAGACCTTTCCTCTAGTATTCTCTGTAAATTATCAACCCTTTCTTCTACTGCATTCATTCTTTATATAGAACGATCAAGAACTTCTCTCTACTCATCTCTCCTAATATCAGATTCTCTCACACCTCTACTAGTACCAACTGTACTAGCAACCCGTTCCCTTACATGAACCACAGACTCGACCTCCATCTCAGCTTCAGCTCTTCTAAATATTGGGGGTCTACCATGTCCTCTTTGGTTCAGTACTCTACCTTTAGCTTTAGCACGTCCACGTGTCATCCTCAGACTATGTATTAAAATATAGTTTATTTAAATCTTCTACTTCTTTAAATTTTTATACAATTTACAAAATCATAAAAACCTAATGCTCTGATACCAAATTTGTAACGACCCATCCAGGGTTGGCCACCCTTGAGATGACGTCGTCACATTTTGAAATCCCAGCACGACACATATATGTAACAATATAAAAACATACATCGACTGAAAATATATATACATCAACCCTCAACTCTCAACAGATGAGTTACATTATTAATATCCCATCGAAAACAATATATACAACATATTATGCATGAGTATCAATAATTTTTTTTTTCCATTAGTCTGAGGATGTGGACCACGAGACTTATAGATAATATCTTAGTTTGAATCTCAGCTCACAAATTTATCTGTTTTGCCTGCTACCTGAAATTATTTAACAATGAGGAGTGCGCTTCAGAAGCTCAGTGAATTAAATTGACTAGAAGTACTCGATTTGTATACTTCTAGTTATATTCATTCATTGTTAAATCAACATAATTAATCATCTATATCTTCTCACATTCTAATTCAATCATTTATCAATTTCTCAATAAATAAATTGTCAGGCTATCCTCTTTCAATACATATATCTCGTATATTTTATCAATTTAATACTTTCAATTTAATATCATCATGAGGTTCACATCATACAAACAGTTGATCATATAATTCTTTATTATAATATCCTCTCTGTTTATTTATCATTAAAATTATCTCATAATAAGACTCATCTATCTATCAATCATTTAATAAAAAAACTGATTCTTTAGCATCTCAATTATTAATAATAAATATTGAAACAAATATAATGCATGAATTTAAATTATTTTTCTCTCTTTCTCATCAGATCATTTCATATTATCATCTGGGAATGTTTTCTCACATGTCGACATGTTACAGCCAGACCAGCTGCCTTCTTGGTCTTCCCTTTTATGCATATAAGCAACAACATGCAAGCAAGCATACATCAAAGCATTAAATTCAAATATCTAGCTCTTTCTCAAAATTATTTTTTTTATCATATATATTAAATTGTCTCCTCATATATTATATCAATTTTCAATTATATTTTCAGAAATTTCATATAACTTCTCAATATATTTTTCATTAATCCGTCATTTTTAAAATATGAATTCTTATATGGTTAATTTTTAATATATTATTTAAGCATTAATCAATAAATCAATCAATTATCATACGTAACAAAAAATACATCATCCAAACATTATAATTCAACAATTTATTCAAATATTATAAATTCATATTTTTATTGGTCTCGATTACTGAAAGTAAATATAACTCACCATGTAGCATTTAAAGCTACCCGTGGATCACCTCATTGCCTTTCCTGCTCCTTTCACCAATTTTTTGAGATTGCTGATCACCAACACCTAATCATAAACTTTCATAAATCTTACTATTTCATAACTTAATTCGAACAATATAATTATTTAGTTATGAGTCTTATTGAAAATTTACCTCAAATGTGATGAAATCTTGCTATTGTAATTGAATGACTGTAATTATATCTAATAGTGGAGAAATTTTCTTTATTACGTTTTTGCTAAGAATTTGAATTGAAGAAAGAAAGAAACTAATGTCTCTGAGCTTCAGAGACTTATAAGCTTTGCAATTTTTTTTAATAATAAATTATAATGTTATTTTATTGCAAATATCAATATAGTTATTAGTGTTTCACATGGGTTTGTAAGTACCCATGTTCTTCACCATTTGCCTCTTCGTTTTTTTAAATAATGTATTATATATATATATATATATTTTTTTTTCTTTCTCTTTGCGTGAACATCTTCACACCTCCCCCATTTTTTATTTATTATAATATTTTTTTCACTCACTGCTTAACTGTTTTCATGCGAAGTCTGTCTTTTTTTTTAATACAATTTACATATTTTTCATCGGTTATTTACAATTTTGTCATCATTTAAAATTTACCGTTGTGTCATTTTTCCTTTAAAAATCATTTTTTCATATTTTCTTCCTTTCAAAAATTTTATAAAAATTATAGAGGAATATAAAAATTTATATTTTCTTCCAAATTTTTTATAATTATTTTCCTCAACTTTAGTCAATATTTTTCTTCAAAATTCTTTCATTTCAGTTTCAAATTTCAAATTTTTTTAGTACTTTCTAACTCTTTTCAACAAAATTTGCAATATTATCTTTCAAATATTATTTCAAATCAATATTAAATAATTCAACTATAGATTATTTTGATATAGGTAAAATTACTTCTTTACCCTTATTTTATGAACACGAGTATTACAACTTGGTTTTACAACAAGAGTCTTACATTAAGAAGATTATAAAATAATTCAATTTACATAATACCAATCCCATAAATACTCCTATAGCTAAAGACAAGAACCTAAGCCTCAAAATGTGTCCCGAGACTCTAAAAGAAAAGAAAAAAATGGAAGTTGTTACTTACTCTAGTGCTTTCGGAAGCCTAATATATGCTATGATGTATACTCGACCTGACATTTGCTATGTCATGGGGTTGGTAAGCTGTTATCAGTCAAATCTTGGAAAGAAGCATTGGATAGCGATCAAAAGGATCGCCAAATACTTGAAGGGCACCGACACCACATATTACTCCCTATATTATCAGGGAAATGATTTGTTTCTAGTAGGCTATATAAATGTCGATTGAGTAGGAGCTCTAAATGAGCGTAAATCGATATCAAGGTATGGGTTTTTGCTTAACAATGGAGTCATATCTTAAAGTATCAAGATACATTCTTGCACAACCTTATCTATGATGGGGGGCTAGTTTTTAGCTTGGTTTGCAATGGTGCAAGAGGAAATATTGCTCAAAAGATTCCTAGAGAATCTAAAATTTGTCATTAAAGCCTCATACTGAATCGCAATTTATTGTGATAGTCAAGTTGCTATGTCTTATATGAAGGATCCTAAGTATCATGGTTGAACAAAGCACATTGATACTAAGAATAATTTTTTAGAGACATTTTGGCATAAAAAAAAAGTGATCTTATAGTATATATCTATGCATAAGATGGTGGTTGATCCGTTTACTAAACCCATCCCTAGGGACGCGTTTTTGTCTGATGTTGAGTTACTAAACTTGCATAGAATATAATGTAATATGTATTTGTTAGATTATTGTAAACCTTTAAGATTGTGATCTTAATATATATGATGTTATTTTATATGTATTTGTGGATATCTTATACATGTTAACATTAGCACAAACATACACATATATAGAAGTATGTCACCGGGTAAAGATTGGCTCACTCACACGAGCAATCGTCTCAGACGCTAAGATAGCGAACTGAGATGAGACTTAGCATACTTTTTATGGCATTAATGATAGGTGAGTAGTATATAATGAATATTAATTCATAACAAGTGAACATGATAAAAATTGCCTTGACTAAATTCAAAATGAGGTCTTGAGTTGAAATGTTAAGCTTAGACCAAATATGATTGTCCCACAATCATGTTAAACTAGATTGAAGTCGGATGTTAGTTCTGAATTAGGCGCTTAATGGAGTGAACTAATTGAGAACTCGTGGACTAATAGAGAACTCAAGCTAGGTGCATGACAACATGAAGGTGTGTTTGAAGTTAGGCTAAGGTGATAGTAGCATGCCCTACAAGCCAATAATATTTGATGTTATGGACGTATTATTTGTAATTAATCTTATTCATTTATTGATAATAAAATATTATTATGGGCATTTATCTTATTTATAATGTTCATTGTAAATCACCGTATATGCATTACATGATAAAGCCCATAGAGCAATGGAAATAAACACCATGATGAGATCATGCTAGTGAGATGTATTTCCTTAAGATTTATTCTTAAATGTTTCTAATAATAGGATCACTAAGAAGGGCATTAGTGAATCCAAATAGATTACATACTATGTTTCTTCAAGGAGTTGAAGCTGATTGATCTCACGATCACTAATCTGTGAAACACTAAAACAAGTTATGTAGGTGCTTGTTAGATAACAAGTATACCAAACTAATTCGATTAAGAAATTTTACTAGATGTCAATAAGAATTCTTATGTTGCAGTTGAACAAGTGATCCTTGGACTTGAGGCACCATGGATATCTTGTGTACAGGTTATCATGCTTTGATGCTATCAAAATGTGATTCTAATCATGGGTCACAAAAGGGTAAAAATTGGGTATGACCATTTATGCTTGGCGGTATGTGAGATTACAATAAAGGATCCATCACTCTCTAAAAAAGAGAGAGAATATCCTATGTGATCTGATTAAGTTATAGCTTGGAAATTTCTTGACTAAGGTGTGGTGGAAATTAAAAAAGAGTTTTTAATTTCACCATTTAAGTTTTGAAATTGAGATCTAGATACATATTATTAAATAATTAAGGTTTGACAGTAAATCTATGCATTAGGTTTAATCACGGATATTACATGATTGAATTGTATGGTAACTATTAATGGAAAGGTTCACACCAATTCATATTATTTGGGTAGTCATGACACACTACTAGGTGTCAATCATGACTTGTAGAAGCACTTAAGAATTAATTATAATCAATTCTTAATTAAAGAGAAGAATTAAAATTAAAAGAAGATTTAATTAATTGGATGGGATTAAATTGTTATATAAATGTTACGACTTACTACCAGCGCAATATTGAATCTAAGGGGTCACACACAATTGGGCAATTATAAGAATAAGGAAAAATAATAGGCTAAGAGAGAGATTTTTAAGAATTAATTAAACCAAGGGTTAATTGCAATTTTAGAAATACTAATCCTTACGAGTAAGGGCACTATATAAAGACTCTATTTGATAGAAACCAAAACCATAACATAATTCAATTGTTGTGGAGATTAAAAATAAGATTTTTGATCTCTCTCTCACTCACAAAAGGCTAAAAAATCTGGAATTAGCACACAAAATTCAATAGCCCTTTTGTTCCTTTTCAAGCGGTGTTATATCCCAGAGAAAAAGATCATTGTTCTTGATTGCTCATGTGAATAAGCTTAGAGACCGGACGCTTGAATGGCTCGTGAATCCATTTTTAAATAACAACAAGAATCTCCATCAAATGTAAAAAAACAAATCTAACCTTGTATGGAAATATTGTTTAGATCATCATTTTAATAGATTCATAGAAAATTTTCATGGATTTTAACTAAGGAAATAAAATTTTTAATCTTCCACTGCATATTCTATGCCTGTAAACTTACATAAGGTCCGTATAGTGGTATATAACTGAAAAAAGACATACACTCTTATTGAAAAGAGTAAACCACTGTAGCATCTATTCATAATACATGTCCTTGATACGACCTAGAAGGAAAGTGAGTGAGTGAATCCTTGTATCCTCACAATGTAAGTTCCTTGAGTCTTAGATAGTGAAAGCCTCAGTTACTGACTTATATGACTTTCGACTATGTCTCAAAGGGAAAGGCTGATGCTTGCTACTTTAGCATGTCTTCGACGGTGATGAAATAATTAGCTTTATGGGGAATGTTTAGAAAAACAGTTAGTCTAAAACGGAGAGTCATAAGTGCGGAATAAAAACTATTTTGTTTAGATCCACCATACTGGTCCAATTATGTCACTTTGTTGAAACTTGGACATAATTGTGGATACCTAGTAAGGAAAGTAAAGTCTAGCATAACCTTTGAGGGGTTAGGTATACTAAGAGTGATGTCATGAAATAAGTCTGGGGCACAATGAAATACTTTTCTAATTCAATTTTATTCAGGGTAGAAATCGCCATGTATCCCTAACATGTGCATAGTATCGAGCTCCTAAGTGCAGGTGTACTCACACGTCGCATGACCTATTTGTCTTTGTGGATTTCTCAAGAAGAAGATTGATGTAGAACTTTTCTCTCAATCTCTGTTGTGCGTTTTGAAGCTGATCATGTGCGAGTGGGAGATATTGGATTTAATGAGTCGGGTTGGGTCGAGTACCCTAACCCGCCCAATATAGCAACATTTGAATTAAGTGATAAGTGGAGGGAATGGTTAGCTCCCACTTCCTCCACAACTCCTCATTTCCCCCCACATCTGTTGGTAGTGTAACCAACTTAGAAAAAAAATGAAACTAGTCAATTTTTAAATTAAAAAAATGTGCATCATAGTGGTGCAAAAGAAACACTGCTAGAGAGAAAACTTCATCTTCTTCCTTATAGAGAGACAAGAGGCTCTTGGGTTGTAGCAAGAGTGTGTTTTTCGTGCTTGTGATCACACACACGACCATTGGCAAGGCTAAGGAGGCTCATACATATGAGGAACTCAAATCATCTTCAGATTTCGGGTCAAAGAGGCAACAAATAATTCCACTTCGTTAATCCTTGTTACAGAACCTTACGTGTACTTTTTTTTATTTACAATAATAATGTAATCTACCTCTAAATTTCACTCACTTATACAACAACTCATTTTATATATAAAAAAAGTTATTGACATGAGATATCAACTTTAAAACATCATGACACTTAAGAATTTTGACTTAAGATAATAATTTGACTATTGGTTTAAACTGTACGAATATTGTCAATAAAATAGTTGTGAATACTAGGGCATGCTTGGAAATGGTTTTTGAAAACTGTTTTCAGTTTTCAAAAACTCTTAGACATGTTTGGAAAACACTTTTGAAAAGTAATTTTCAAAAACAGTTTTTTTAAAACCCCAAATTAGTATTTTCTGATATAATTTTCGAAAAATAACCCTAAAATCAGTGTTCAGTTCTCTGTATCCTTCTTCTTTCATGATATATAAAAAATATTAAAATTTTAAAAATAAAATAATATTAATTATTTTTAAGTATTTAATAAATATGAAAAATGAAATTAATATAGATTTTAAATTTAAACTCAAAACTAAAAATAATTACAAAAAGTATCAAAACAATTTTCAAAATAAAATTATCCAAACATTTTACTGTTTTCTGTTTTGAAAACAATTTTCGAGTTACAATTATCCAAACATATTTTCTTCAAAAAACATCAAAAAACTATTATCCAAACATACTCCTAGTGTTTTAAAAGGTTCAATTTGATTAAAAAATATAAAAAGTTCAATTAATAAGTACAATAAAATACCCAATATTATAGTTTTTGACAAAAATTCCATCCCTTCATTTAAAACATGTAATTAATTTTTATTTGACTAATTATATATTTCAAAATAATTAATAATGATAGTTCATTCACTAAGCTAAAACAAGGCAAATCTTTGAACCTTTTTTTTTTATCTGTAAATAAAGCTTGTATTAATCAAAATGTACAAAAATTATCACTGGGCATACCCAGGGGATTTACAATGAGAGCAATATAAAAACAAAACAAAAATATGCTTACAAAAGAAGCCTAATCTCAGGGCAACTAGCGTACACAATTCTATATATTACAATTTGGATATTCTTGGCAAGGCTGATAGGTTGAACAAGAGTTTGCTCAAATTGTTTAGCATTTCTAGCCATCCATATACTGTACACTGTGCAAGCTAGGGCTATCCTTTTTGCTATGGCTAGGGGGCCAGATCCTCTAACTCTTTGGGTCCACTTGATTGCACTTTCTATTGTAGTCATCTGTCTTCTGCAACCAAGCCATACTTTGATGGAGTCCCAAGTTTCCTTGCTGATCCTGCATGAGAAGAAGATGTGCTCCTTGGATTCATCTTGCTCTTTACATAGGGGGCAGAGTTTATCCTCTCCTTCTAGCTGAAGTCTGTCCTTAGTGAGAAGCTTATTTTGTATGGCCAGCCAAAGAATAAAGGAATGCTTAGGGGGGTAGTGCCCATTCCACACAAGGGGAGCCCAGCTGACCACATTGCCCTTCAGTCTGATTGAATTGTAAACCTTCTTTATGCTCAGATCATCCTGACCCCTCCATTCCATTAATCTGTCCCTGGCCTGCTGAGTAGAAGATGTATGGCCAGTTAAGTCATTTCTGATTTCAAGAATTCTCTTCCAAAGAGAGGAATCATCCTTACATGCCATGATCTCCCAGATAGATCTGTTCTTCAGGTAGTAGTGCTGAACCCACTGAATCCATAGAGAATCCTTCTTCATGTAAATGTTCCAGAGAACCCTGGTAAGGAGAGCCTTGTTCCATGCTTTTAAGTCAACCAAGCCTAACCCTCATTCAGTTTTTGGTTTGCATATATCAACCCAAGCTACAAGAGCTTTCCTCATGCCATTACTCTTATCATTCCATAGAAATGTTCTGCACATCCTGATTATTTTTTTCAGAATATTACCAAGGATAGGGAAGATGGCAAGTCAAAAGCACTCTACCCCTTGAAGTACTGATTTGATCAGCTCTGTTCTGCCAACATAAGACAAAGAAGATCCTGCCCAGACATTTATATACCCAGATATTTTTTCAATAAGGGGGAAGTAGTGAGTAGCATTTAATCTGGCTGAGGCCAATGGAATCCCTAAGTATTTGAAGGGAAGGCTACCATCCTCCATTCCAGTGATTCTTCTGATTTCCATTAACTCAGCAGACTGGACTCCAACATGGAAGATGTTTGATTTGGCCAAGCTTGCTTGCAGCCCTGAGCACTCACTAAAATGGTTGACACACTCCATTAGCTACCCCACAGATCTAGCATCCCCTATAGCAAAGAGAATGAGGTCATCAGCAAAAGCTAGGTAAGTTATCTTGAGTTTATCACACTTAGGATGATATCTGAATCCATCATCCTCATTCAATCTCCCAAGAAGTCTGGACAAGTACTCCACAATTAAGACAAACAGATATAGGGAGAGGGGGTACCCTTGTCTGAGACCCCTTTTGCTAATCAAGAAACCATGCAAGCTCCCATTGATAGAGAGGGAGAAGGTTGTTGTTGTTACACATTCCATGATCCATTTTCTAAATTTTTCTAGAAAGCCAAGACCCTCTATTAGACTGTTCAGAAAAACCCATTCAACTGTGTCATAGGCTTTTCTAAGGTCAATCTTGATCATACAGCTTGGAGATATTCTTTTCCTACAATACTTTCTGAGCAGTTTCTGGACCAAGTAGATGTTTTCAGCCATGCTTCTAGATTTGATGAAGACAGCCTGGGCAGGGTTGACAATGTGGTTCAAGCAGGGAGCTAGTCTGGAGGCAAGGATCTTAGAGATGATCTTGTAAATTACATTGCAACAGACTATAGGTCTAAAGTCCTCCACTTTGGAAGCTTGCTTACATTTTGGGATCAAGGCAAGGGAGGTATGGTTTAGCTGTTTAAGGAGTCTCCCATTCTGAAAAAATTCATGCACTGCCTCAATGATATCTTGGTTGATTACATCCCATGCTTTCTTAAAAAATCTTGAAGAATAGCCATCTGGCCCAAGGGACTTATCCTCCCTTATACTCCAAAGGGCTTCCTTAATCTCTTCCTTTGTGACTTCCTTGATCAGCTGATCAGCTTGGCTCTCTTGAATTAAGGGACCTTCTCTAATGACACCCAGATCAAGAGGCCTGCAGCTGGAAGAAGAGCCAAGAAGGTCCTTATAAAACTTAAAGAACTCCTCTACCACTTCAGCTTTAGTATTAATCTGAGACCCATTTGAGGAGACCACTGCAATAATATGGTTTTTACTAGTCTTTCTTTTTAGCAAAGCATGGAAAAATTTAGAACCCCTATCACTATTCATTAGGTATCTGCATTTAGCCTGTTGGGATATGAAGCTTCTCTCAGCCTCAATTAGTTGAAAAGCTTTCAAGTTCTGAACAGCCACCCTATTTTGGAGCTCAGAATCAGATGGATTATCATGGAGCTCCCTTTGGAGACTGGACAACTCTTGTGAAGCCTCTATAGCTCTCTCTGTTATATGGCTGAAGTGATTCTCATTGAGCAATTTAAGGTGAGCTTTGAGGGCTTTTAGGTTTCTGCACAATTTGAATAGTTTAAAGCCACCCAAGGTACTGCCCCAGTGTGATTTAACAGTGTCAAGAAACTTTTCATGGTCAGTCCACATGTTGAAAAACTTAAAGGATCTTCTGCCCCCCCCTAACTTCATCCAACAAGCTAACAAGGCATGAAGAATGATCAGATAGGCATCCAGCAGGAAGGAAAGTGGCTTGAGCTTTGAGCCCCTTTTGGTACCAAGCATTATTCACCATCACTCTATCCAGTTTACACCAGGTTTTGTTATTAAACCAAGTGAATTGGCAACTAGTAGCACTAACATCAGTTAGTCCAATTTCTCTACAACAATAAGAAGGGTCCCTTAACTCATATTTTGTTACAGGCATCCCATTGGCTTTCTCATCAACAACAAAAACATTATTGAAGTCCCCCAAGACAAGCCAAGGGGCAGGGTTATCATAGCTGAAATTACACAAGTTATCCCACAAGGGTCTTCTAGCAACAATAGTATTAAAACCATATACAAAGCTGACTACAAATTTACAAGATGATACTAAGCATAAAACATTACAATGAATAACTTGAGGGCATGCTTCAATTATAGACATACTGACCTTTGAATGGTCCCATATCACCAAAATCCTGCCAGTAGGGTGAGCTGAAAAATTGTTAAACTAACTCCAATAACTGAATTTGTTGCCCATTATTCTGAGTAGCTTCTCTTCATCAAGCTTAGACTCCAATATTCCCATCACATCAATCCTGTTGCTTTTCATAAGGTGCAACACCCCATTGTGCTTCAGGGGTTTGTGAAAACCCCTTATGTTCCAACATGCTACTATCATGGAGGGTTCTAGGAGGGTTTCCCTCCCTTCCCAACTGTATGAGGATCTTTTAGGCCTGTTTTTCCTTTTTTCCTCTTTGTTGTAGGGATACTGCTCCCCTGTACTCCTGTCTCCTTGGGCAGCTCACAAGTTTCAGGGGGGGTAGAGAGATGGGAGGGCTTTAAACCTGAAACCAATTGGACTAGGCCTGTAGGCCCCTGGACTCCCTCCACCGTAGCTTCTATGGTGCTTGGATCCTCCCCTTCTTGAGTATTCACTTCTTGGACTGCACCTCTAGGTTCTTGAGCTGTTATTCCTTTTGCTGGAGGAATTTGACTTGGGCCAACCCCTACTGTCTCAGCCACTTGAATGTTCCCCCCCCTTGTCAGTGTCAAGTGCTTCTCTATTCCCTTCTTGTCTTGCTTTTTCTATCCCCATACCATTCTGTTTTCTCCCTTTATCTGGTTTAACATTAAGGCTGCAAGTTTGGAGGTCATGGCCAAGAATCTTACACTTAGAGCAGAACCTAAGAAAGTTTTCATAAGATATCTTTTGCTCAAAGGTATTTCCATTAAGGAAGCTAATTGGCACAGAGAATTTGATTCTCTTTGCTACATCAATCTCTACTAACAACCTTGCATAAGAAATTCTTTCTTAGTTATTGGTGAACTGGTCAGCATAAAGAGGCTTTCCAAGTTGGGTGCCAATCTTACTTAGGCAATTTGCAGTCCACAACTCAAAGGGAATGCCTTTTAGCTGAATCCAAATAGGGATAGTGCTTATTTCTTCATTTCCAAATTGAAAGAATTTGGGCATGGATTTCAAAAGAAGAGGTCTACCATAGACTTGGTAAAGACCCTCTTGCAGTACAGTCATACTAGACTCAACATTCTCAAATTTGAAAACAATCCACCCACTATCATGAAATTAAGTTTGAATTTTTACCTTCCAAAAGTCAGTAAGCATCTTCAAGGCTACCCTCCCTAGAAATCTTCCAACAAAGTATCCCACCAAGCAGAAGGGGTAGTCTCCAAACACTTCCTCAATGTCTTCTTCTGTGACACAAACTGTATCTCCTTCACTTTCAATAGAGGAGAGTTGCAAGCCTTTACTTTGCTTCCTGTTATCAGCAAATAAGCTTACCCAGGGAGCTTTCTTGCTTTCCTCCAAGGGAGCATTACCACTGAATCCTTGGCCTTTTGCACTAGTTCTTCCTTGAGAACCAGAGGGTGCATCCGGCCTTGGGAGAGGTTCATTGGAGCTGGAACCAATCTGGGGACTCTCATCCCTCAAGGGAGAAGAATGTATGGATCCCTTTCTCACCTCTTTCTTTCCTTGACCTGCTGCAGCTGGTCTTCCGTGAACAATAGCTTAGCAGCTGGAGTCTTCCTCCTCACTGGAAGAATAGGAACCAACCTGGTTTGAATCCTCCTCACTCTTTTCAGAGGAGCTTAGGTTCTCATCCTCAATAGCCTGAGTGTCTACCTGCATTTCCTTCTTTGCCAAAGCTTGGTTCAGGTTACTGTTCACCATTGATGCTCTGTGTGAGCTTTCTTCTTTGCCCGAGGCAGAGACTTCCAGCTCAGGCCTTAAGGACTAGAACTTCTCCTCTCCCAAGGAGCAAGAAGAGCTTTCTGACTCTTTGCTAGAGCTTCTAGACCTATTCTTGCTGGAGTCAGCTGGAACTTCTTCACGCAAATTCGATACTGTAGCAGCTTTGTTTTTGAAATGGTTCTGCACAAATTCCATATCTTTCTGTTCTTGGACTGAGAGAAGAGGCTTTCTACTGGATTTCTTCTTACCCATGCTAGAAAGAGCATTGGTTTTGACGCAGAGAGAGGAGCGAGAAACCATGGACAAACTACTGTAGCAGTTTGAGAGCTTCTCTCTCTAACTTGCCCGTGACTAAAATCTTTGAACTCTTCATTAGAACTCCCCTTGATCAATCATGACTTATGTACAATCAGACATAATTGATAGCTCGAAAGCTCAATAAAAAGTTCTCAGCACACAAAATCTTTAAACAATTATGCAAAAGACTTGAAACTAATAACATAATAAAAATTAAATTATTAGCCACGAGGGTCAAATTACTTCGATAACAATATATTTATATTAATTTACATTTCATTCAATTATTAATGTCATACTTAATTTGATGACAATGTTTAATTGTTTACACGCTTAACCCTTATGTCCGGATTGACACAATTTAAATCTCTAATAGTTGACACACTTAATCTCTATGTTTGCATCCAATAATTATTACATTTAACCTTTGTCTCTAAAGCCAACATCAACAATACTTTAACTATAAATAGCCAAACATTCAATAATACAATATCCTTAAATAAATCCACAACATTTCTACAGGACAATATTCTCAATATAATATATAAAAAGAGTTTGCCCTATAATATGACATGAAAGAGTATCAGTTACCTTAACACAAAAATAAAACACCAACCAATCAATCAAATGCTCTGGGTACTCGAAAACTCGTCCACTCTCATGCTTATTCATGGATACAAAGCATATAAAATTTGAATTCCTTAGGTATCATTACAAAAAATAATAATTTAAAAAAAACTGAAGATCAAATTTATTATTCAATAAAACTCATGATAAATCAAGTGCACAAAATGTAAATTACAACTTTACAAATGATTCTTTTAGTGTATGATCAAGCACCAACAGTTGGTATTGGAAACTATCGAGCATTAATCAATAGTTAATTACCACACAGTAAGTATAACAAGTATATATATATATATATATATATATATATGATCTTTTAATTATGGAAAGAGAAGAAGCATAATTAATCAAAGAAATAAATTACTGTATATATAATTTAGAACAGAGTAACTAAGAATGAAGCTTTCCATCCAAAAAAAAAAGAAAAGAAAGAAGCAGCTAATTAAGTACTGAAGTAAAATAACAAACAAAAGAGAAAGAAAAATCTCCCTAAACCCAGGCAGATATCTCCTCCAAAACCAAGTTGCTTCTACACATGCGCCATCTCCTTAATTGGTATATGTTCCTAGCGTCAGGAAAAAAACAGAGACAAACATTCATGATGGCCACAAAAACTGCAAACAAGATGAAGAGACCAAACTTCATGTGACAAAGCAAGGCAAGGAAGCAATGTAACATATCCCCAGAGGGAAGATTTCACTGGGAACTAACCATCTCAAAGGTCCCCATGACCATGTGAATGCAGCCATGAACAAACAGATGAAGATCACAAGGATCACATACTATGTTGGTAATTCTTTTATCTCGCCGGAGACTCCAAATCTCCATCCAATAAAAGCTGCCACCAAACCCTATGTATGCATATTCAATATATGGGTTAAATGAAAACTATCTAGCATAAACAAATTAAGTTGTAAGCAAACAGTACACTAGTATGTTTTTATGTTAACAATAAAATCGGTTGGTTCTTAGATTTTCCAATAAATTCTATTGATTTACTTGTTGACACAATCGAAAGTTAGCTAAGCCTTTCTTACATTTAGAAATGTATTAATACTACCATGCATGCTATGTATATTTCAGGCTACAAAGAATATTTAAGATTTGAGAAACCCAACAAATTAAATTAAAACAAAGAAATTAGTACCTGAAACATGAACATCTGTTTTCCACCTTCAATAAACAGAAATTTCCTGCCCCATTTATCAGTCCCATACCCAGAAACCAACTTTGCAAAAACATTAACTAATGAGAACAGAGCCAAGAGAAGCCTTATCTCCAAATCCTAACTTGAAAAGCACAGGAGCATAAAACATGACCATGTTAACACCAGTTATTTGTTGAAAAAACAGTATTAATAGAGCCATGACCAATTGAGGATGATATGCTTCTCCAAGGATGCTCCACAGCCTTTGAGGCCTCGCTGGCCACCACCAAATCGTTGAATACAGCCTCAATTTCCTGGTCGTTGAGGCCACGCATGCACCTCATCAGGCTGACCTTTCCCTGGCTTGGAGTTTGGGGTGTTGGGGAGGAACACTGCAGTCTGCAGGTGTGAATATGAATAATGTGGGTACAGCTGCAATCCCTAGGCTTTTGCACCATTCGTTGCTGCCTTCAATCTTTGCGCTGAGGTAACTAACCAGATTTGCTATGAAAATGCCTATGGTGATTGCCAATTGGAGGTGATAGAATTTTGGGATCTGTGCTCTTAGTGAGTTGCGATTAAGCTTCCGATGAAATAGGGGTGAAACGAGTTTGGGGTCTGCAGAACACTGTGCTAGGGGTTGATACTGCTGGTCAAAGAGAGATAATGAAGAAGACACATATAAGTCGTACGATGCCTAAGCAAATCCACGAGATCCAAGATTTCCTTCTCACTGCCAGAAGGAAGGATGCATGCTCCCGGTTAGAGCAAATATGCTGTCAAGTTGAAGTTCTCTTCCTCCTGTTTGAGTGTGCAACTGCAAGGCCTGTAAGAGTAGGATTGGACCAAGTTTGCTGATTAGTTACTATGAGATGGAAACTAGACTTCAAAATCTATTGTTTTCTTCTTCTTTTTCATTATTTATGTTATTTCAACTTGGACTCTCAACATTTTTTTACTTTTGTATCCATCTTGCAGGGTTTTAATTTCATAAAAAAAGAAAGTGAGTTTAAAGGTTTTGAAAGATATATACTATGTTGATGAGTAACATAACGCTAAAATAAGTGGCCTGCAAGAGTAGGTTCTGAAAGATATCATGCTACATTGTTTAACTTTACGCGGACATAATGGTACTCGATCGATAGCAAAATGCACAACATTTAAATTTTCACCAAATGGTAAATGAACCAAATTTAAGCATACCTCTCCAAAAGCTGCACAAAATTCTAAGAATTGCAATGCATTTCCAACATCTTCAGGAGGTGATTCAATGCCTGCAACAGTTACTGAGCTGGTACCCTGAGACAGTTGGATGTCAGAATTTAACTCTTTATTCTGAACTTCTGTGGTAGACTTCTTAACTTTGTGAGACTCTATAGCCGTTTTGAGTTTTTCTCTAGCATTGTCATTAATGTCACCTCTTGAGACTCCTGCATTTTCAATTTTTGCATCATCATTTTCATCTGTTTTAACAGAATTCAAGGAATTATTCTTCAAAACACATGTCTCAGAATTCTTTTCCTCTACAAAGTAATCCACATCTTTTCTATTTGTCTTCAGGTTTTTTTTAGGAACTTCCTTGGAACCATTAGGCTTTTCTTTCTTAGACATTTCACCAGAAATTTTAACATCATTTGCAACATCTCCATTCTCAGTCTTTGCACCATCTATTTCTTCCTTTTTAGCATGATTCGCTGAATCAGTTTTTTTCTCTGCAAAATCACCCCTATCCTTTTCTTTTCTGTTCAGTTCTTCCCTGGAAGTTTCCTCAGAAACCTTGTGCTTTTTTCGAGTACTCTTTTTCAAAGCAGCATTATCATCCCTGCTGCCATCACGGATTTCCTTTAATCCTCCTCTCTTTGTTTTCTTAGACTTGTTCCCATTTGAAATTGGTGTTAAATTCAGCAAGTTCAAGCTTGAATCACAGTTTTCATCCAAAGAATTTTCCTTTCCTGATTTCCTAGGAGAAGTAGCCATAGACTCCTGTAAAAAGCATGAATTGGGTAACATCAACAAATGCACATTCAACCAACAAAACCCCATTGGAAAAAGGAAAGGAAGGAGAAAGATAGATATGCTAAACCTTCTTTGAGGAAACCAACTTCTTTGGTGATGCACTCATGTCTTTTACAATCTTGTAGTGACAAATATTCTCAGGACCCTTAACTTGCAGCATTTCTGAAACACAAGAAAACCCAGTTGCTTTGGCTGTTTGCACCAGCGCACCAGTAGGTTTGTGACCTCTTTTCTTCCTGAAAACACAACATATTACCCTTGAGACTCATAAAGACATCACCCTATGAGACTCGCAACAACAATACCAATCATTGATAGGAAACTTTATGATATCTCACTTACATGCAGAAACTGCAATTGCAAATGCCTCTACATTTGGGACACTTCCAGTCATCCAATAGTGCCACCTCTTTTGCTTTCTCTCCATATCTATTTCAAAACAAACCAAATATGTTGGGCACAACTACTTACATAGAAGCTCACACTCTCACCATTATGTGCTCCATGAAGAAGTATAACACCATATCTCACCTGTTCAACAAGCATTTGTGACAGAACTTAATGGTACATTGCTTCTCCTGTTTCAGGTTCTTACACGATGCAGAAAAATCCATTGTTTTTTGCCGGCACTTCAACATATGATTCAAACAAATAATAAGTACCAAAAAAAGAAGTTGACACAAAAGAAGAAAGTTATCAAAAGCTCAAACATTATTTGGATAAATTTCAAAGTCTACTAGAATTGTTTCCTATACAATAACTTAATGAATGCAACTAAGTCAAATCTCAGTTGAGTGGAATTTTTTTTATCAGAGACCCCAAACAATAAGCGAACTAGGATCTAAAACTTTACTTCATTTTCCAACACTTTCTCATTAACCAAATGGAGCAAAATAAGAAAATATTCAACAATGGTGAAATAGAACTAGAAAATGGTAAAACCACTAAGTAGTTATTTTCTACCAACTAACTAAATCAGTCCCAAATGGAGAATTCAGCTCCCTTAGATCTCCAAAATTCATAATTAACTTGCTTTAACTTTCCCAAGTTTTATCGGCAATTAAACAGAGCGAAACAAGAAAACAATTCCAGCAAAAACAAATCAACCGACTAAAGGCAATGTAGGAGATAGATAAGCAAATGACTATCAATCCTAATGACCCCAGTAAATCCATCAGCCTCACCCGATCAAGGAATTCTGCTTCTTCAGATCTCAATCAATATTATAACGAACCACAAAATTAAAAATAAAAAAGCTAAAATGCAAAACTCCACTTCTCTTTCATTTTCCTAAGTTTTCTCGTCAACCAAACAGGACAGGTAATTTGAAATTCAATCAAAACTTACCTGGTGACAAGTCTTCCCATTTTGAGAATCATACACCCTGCCTCCCATAACGCGAACTCCTGGGTTCTTGGTGCGCTTCATCTCTCTATCACTCTCCGCTTTGTTTTTGGAATCAGAGCTTGAAGAAACAGCCATTGCTGCAAACTATTTTTTGAAAATGTTTTCAAAACACAGAAACAACAATGGATATTAGAATTACCATGTGTTTTGTTTGAGTTCTGGGGATATATATTTTTTATTTAACCTCACTTTCAAAATTTGTTTTTTCTATTAACTTTCCCACTCCCCTGTGGCAGGAGAAATTTGTGAAGAATGTTTTGGGGGAATGCTTAGGAATTTTGAATTTTGGAGTTATTATGGCGCCAAATTTTTTAGGGTTCTTTGATTATGGCACCAGGTGGCAGTATTGTCCCTCCCTCTTTTCCTTTTCTGCTCTTTTTAGGTGGATTCTAAGGTGCCTTGTCCATATAATTTTGTGGTAAAACACATACTTTTGATAGTAAAATTCATAATTCTGGTGGTAGAACCAAACAAAAAAACGTTAACCACTAGAAGTATGAGTTTTACCACCAGACGCATGAATTTCACCACCAAAAGTATGCATTTTACCACAAAATGTATGTGGAAGACATGCCTTATTTTGCAACAAGGCACCTAAGTTGGCACCATTTTTTATGTTTATTTTTTTCAATAGTGCAGAAGTTTCATGCGTATAAAGTATGGGTTCAGTGTTTTACTTTTTCTGTCATTTGAAAAAAAAATGATGCAATTTGAACCACTGTATCAATACGACAGTTGTTACTATCACATAATGAGGTACTTTTTTTTATTTATTGTGCTATTTTTTTAAGAGAAAAAAAAGAGTAAAGAACTGAATGTGAAATCACTTACGTACTATATATTGGTGACTTTCTTATATATATATATAAGATTCGATTAACTAGTGCAATATAGGATTCAATATTCTAGCTTTTGACAAAATTTCAGCTCTTTGTTTAAAATATGTAACTAACATTTTAGAAAAAATTACTCTCAACTTTGTTCTCTCTATCTATAGTGTAGCCTATTGATATTCTTTGAATCTTCTGTACCAATTATTTTTTTGGTCCATGTGATTTATATATATAATATTCGATTAACTAGTGCAATATAGGATTCAATATTCTAGCTTTTGACAAAATTTCAGCTCTTTGTTTAAAATATGTAACTAACATTTTAGAAAAAATTACCCTCAACTTTGTTCTCTCTATCTATAGTGTAGCCTATTGATATTCTTTGAATCTTCTGTACCAATTATTTTTTTGGTCCATGTGATTCTTCTCTGATGTAAAAGCATTTTATTAACCTTTTGTACCATTCTTTACCAAAAGAACACAGCCAGGAACGGATCCAAGAATCTTCATTAGTAGGAAAATATTATTATAGAAAATTTATTCATAATTTGAATATAAATACAGTTTCTCAAAAACATATAATAGAAATATTCCTTGTAATATCAATAATACGAATGTTTTCATGCAAAAGAAGATTTAGATGCAAAACCTTTACAATTAATTGTTCTCGATTGGTTTTCATATTTTGAAAGTATTGTAAAAAAAATTCATTATCAATGCTATTAAATAAGTCTTGATATTAAGCTCCAATGATAATATTAACAAGTTTAATACTATTATATTATCACATTAAGTTATCATTACCAATAGATGGTCCCGCAACCACAAATTTTTTTTTCTAGAGAACGAAAGTTCCAAACAAAGTAAAGTTCTTGAGCAAAGAAAACTTAAAGAAACAGAGAGAATAAATATTATATCTTTCTTTATCAATTTCTGTTTATTAAAAAAAAAATCTTTACT
The DNA here is from genome assembly GCA_023935145.1 of Bretschneidera sinensis. Taxonomy (NCBI): domain Eukaryota; kingdom Viridiplantae; phylum Streptophyta; class Magnoliopsida; order Brassicales; family Akaniaceae; genus Bretschneidera; species Bretschneidera sinensis. The sequence goes on from CM043697.1 coordinate 26,139,860, forward strand.
TTTTAACTTTAAGATTTATTGTGGAAGTCTTTGGAGTTGGAGACAACTTTTCATTTTTTTAGACTATTAGTTGAGGCCCTATTGAATTGTTAGTGGTGGCACCTCATTAGTATTAAAAAAAATCTCAAATAGTTTGGGATTTGAGTTGGGGCATGTCCTATGTACATTCGTCCCTGAACACAGTTACAGACATACTATTTCACTAGCAAAGACAAAAGATGCTAGTATTATATGATTATTACATTGCATCATGTAAGTAACTCAAAGTTAGGAGTTTCTTTTTGGAGCAAATTACTAATCAAATTTTATATTGAGCAAACAGTTGGGAGATTTTTGATCTGGTAAAAATTTTCCATCAACTTATACTGCATTGTTCAACTATATGCAAACAGAATGGTACTAAAATCAATAAGATGCACAATACTGCATTTTCACCAAATGGTAAATGAACCAGATTTAAGCATACCTCTCTAACAGCTGCACAAAATTCTAAGAATTGCAATGCATTTCCAACATCTTCAGGAAGTAATTCCATGCCTGCAACAGTTACTGAGCTGGTACCCTGAGGCAGTTGGATGTCAGGATTGAACTCTTTGTTCTGAATTTCTGTGGTCGACTTCTTAACTTTGTGAGACTCTATAGCCGCTTCTAGCTTGGCTCCACCATCGTCATTATGGACACCACTTGAAACTCCTACATTTTCAATTTTTACACCATCTATTTCATCCTTTTTAACATGACCTAATGAATCGGTTTTATTCTCTGCAAAATCACTCCCACTTTTTTCTTTTCTGTTCAATTCATCCCTAGAAATTTTCTCAGAAACCTTAGGTTTTTTTGGACTACTCTTCTTCAAAGCAGCAGCATCATCCATGTTGCCATTACAAATTTCCTTTAATCCTTCTCTTTTTGTTTTCTTAGATTTCTTCTCATTTGAAATTGGTTTTACATTCCGCAAATTTAAGCTTGAATCACAGTTTTCATCCAAAGAATTTTCCTTCCCTGGTTTCCTTGGTGAAGCAGCAATAGACTCCTGTTAAAAGCATAAAAAGGGTAACATGAAAAAACCCACAATCAACCAACAAAACCCCACTGGGAAAAGGAAAAGAAAAAGAGAAAGATATATATGTTATAGTGCTAAACCATCTTTGAGGCAACCAATCTCTTTGGTGTTGCAGCCATGTCTTTTACAATCTTGTGGTGACAAATATTCTCAGGACCCTTAACTTGCAGCATTTCCAAAACACAAGAAAACCCAATTTTTTTGGCTGTTTGCACCAGCGCACCAGCAGGTTTGTGACCTCTTTTCTTCCTGAAAACACAACATATTACCCTTGAGACTCATAAAAACATCACCCTTTGAGACTCGCAACAACAATACCAATCATTGATAGGAAACTTTATGATATCTCACTTACATGCAGCGACTACAATTGCAAATGCCTCTACACTTGGGGCACTTCCAGTCATCCAACAGTGCCACCTCTTCTGCTTTCTCCCCATATCTAATTCAAAACAAACCAAATATGTTGGGCACAACCACTTACATAAAAGCTCACCATTATATGCTCAATGAGATACATCATAGTGAAGTATAACATCGTATCTCACCTGTTCAACAAGCATTTGTGACAGAACTTAATGGTACAGTGCTTCTCCTGCTTCAGGTTCTTACACAATGCAGAAAAATCCATTGTTTTTTGCCGACACTTCAACATATGATTCAAATAAACAATAAGTACCAAAAAAAGAAGTTGACACAAAACAAGAAAGTTATCAAAAGCTAAAACATTGTGGATAAATTTAAGTCTAACGGAATTGTTTCCTATACAATAACCTAACGAATGCAACTAAGTAAAATCTCAGTTGAGAGGAATTTTTTTGTCCGGGATCCCAAACAATAAAGAACTAGAATCTAAACTTTTACTTCATTTTCCAACACTTTCTCATCAACCAAACAGAACAAAATAAGAAAATATTCATAAATGCTGAACTACTAGAAAATGGTAGAACCACCAAGTAATTGTTCTCTACCCACTAACTAAATCAGCCCCAAATGGAGAATTCAGCTCTCTAAGATACACTATAAAGATTCAAAATTTAACTTGCTTTAACTTTCCGAAGTTCCATCGGCAACTAAACATAACGAAACAATAACACGATTTAAAGGAAAAAAAAAATCAAATCTTCTGACTAAAGGAACTGTAGGAGATAGATAAGCAAATGACTATATCAATCCCCACTAAGCCCAGCAAATCTATAAGCCTCAACCGAGCAAGGAATTCTGCTTCTTCAGATTTCGATCAATACCAAAAAGGGGAGTAAGTTAAAATGCGAAACTCTACTTCTCTTTCATTTTCCCAAGTTTTCTCATCAACCAAACAAAACGGTAATTTAAAATTCAATCAAAACTTACCTGGTGACAAGTCTTCCCATTTTGAGAATCATAAACCCCTCCCCCCACAACGCGAACTCCTGGGTTCTTGATGCGCTTCATCTCTCTGTCACTCTCTGATTTATTTTTGGTAGCAGAGCTTGACGAAACAGTCATTGCTGCAAACTTCTTTGAAAATGTTTCCAAAACACAGAAACAACAGATACGAGAATTACTACGTGTTTTGGTTGAGTTTTGAGATATATACTTTTGATTTGACCCTCTCTTTTGAATTGGGTTTTTCTTTTCAACTTTCCCTCTTCCCAGTGGTGGGAGAAACTTGTGAAGAATTGAAATTTTTTTAGGAAGATTTAGAATTTGAAATTTTGGAGGGTTATTATGGCGCCAAATTATCTAGGGTTATCTGATTACCGTGTTCTCCTCTTTTCTGGTTCTTTTTAGTTGAGTATGTGGGAAATCACGAATATATAGATAAATTATTATTAAGATGATTGTCAGTGCTATGTTTATGATTTATTTAGTTGCTTTTTATAATGTTTCAGGTTTGAACTTGATTCTCTCAAAAGCCTCCCAAGTTTCTTTTTTTTCAAATTCTCTCAATTAATGGCACCTAGTATACCACGCGCTCAAATCTTTTACTTTACTATGTGAGTTGTATATAATTTTGATCAATTTTACCTTGATCAAATTAAATGCATGACTTTTGATTTTATCCTCGATCCCTAAAGAGTCAACAGTTATGTGTACTCGAAATTAAAGTAACATTCTCTCGAGCTTATCAACCTCGAGTCCTCGTGCTGAACTCCCTCAAAAGTTCTTGTTTCATCGATTTTTTTGACAGCTAGTCGTCTCATCTCATTTAATGCTCCTATCACACCTCTTATCTTCCCAGTCGTATTCCCTCTTACACACTAAAACCTTTATATGTGGCCGGGAATGCCACCACATTAAATTATTTTGGGTATAAACAATTGCCTCTTGTACGCAATTGGTTCGAAGGTGACAACCATTTAGCGTAATTAGATAGGATCTTTTACTACCTTAGGGATTTGAATCGATTATGTTTCCATACTCCATAAATACCTTATTCCCTTTTTTTATTCTCTTCAAACATTCTCTTTGCAATCCCTACCATTCCTAAATTCCTTTAGCACCTTCAAACTTCTATTTCATCTGTTCTTATTCGAATTACTCAATGGTTGCTAAAGGAAAGAATATCCGCATTGGAGAAGCTTCCCCCAAACAAGTACCCCGTCGCACTATTGCACCTCCAGGTAAAGGTAAGGGTGTTGTTTCTGCTGAGGCTCCTGAATAAGAAACCAATGCTTGGTTTCTAGCTTACGTAAAAGAACTTTTTCAATCTTCTCTAGACCAATGATTGCTCTATGAGAAGCCTGTTAACCTTATCTCTAAGGGCTTTCTAATTAATTGTTGGTTTGTCCCTATTGCGAATCTACCTAACTCAGTGGGTTTTGCTATAGTTGGTCCTTCTTTTTCCGATGAAGCTCCGATAGCTTTAGGGGCTGTGTACCCCTAGAATCTTAAGGATTGCCCCCTTTTTCCAGAAAGGTCCCTAAGCTTTAACATAGACCTCTTAATGCGCAGATACTCCTAACGCATCTTGGCACCACTTCAACGTTCAATGGCCTACCTGAGTGGAAAAAATCATTGCTCATCGCTCTCAAGAGCTTAAGGATGTATGCATGTTTGAGGCAGTTCAGTCCTCGACTCATAATATGGCTTTGAACCATCCCTTATTGAATGCTTTGCTACTCTTTTGGTCTCCAATGTCAAACACCTTTCACCTTCCAACTGGGCAACTCACCGTAACAATTGAGGATGTGTTCGTGCTTCTAAACATTTCACTAACAAGTACCGTTGTGCATCCTCATCTGTCAACATATGACACAGTGTTCCTGTGCCTGATGGAAATTCGTCTAAGTTTCAATATCTTCCTTTCTAACCATATGGGTCACACAAGTGACCCTGTTTCTAGAGTAGAATTCATTGCTTTTTATTTGTATTTTATTTGCAATACTTAGTGTGTGTATCTATCAAACGCGTCACCAAGCAATTCCTGAATATTGCTCATACACTGGTTATTGGTAAAACAATTAGCCTAGCACAATTTGTAGAAGCCAATATGTACAAATGTATATATGACATATATAGGAAGGGATTTTCTTCCTCCTTGTATGGCCCTTTATGGCTTCTTCAGGTCTGGGCTTACGCATATTTTCTAGCGTTAGCTCCATTCACTAGAGCCAGTGGAGATGTTACTCAATTCTCTTGTTGTGAAAAGTTCTTTCGTAGGGGAACTTATGATTCTCAACATCCACATACTTCATTCTTGGACTTCCCCGATGGCCTACACAGATTCTCCTTTACAAATATTGAATTCATGGCCTTCAAGAATATGCGATATGGCTCGACGTTGTTAAAGACCTTAGATCCCTGGAATGAAGATATTAGTCACTAGGCCAATGTTGCTTTAGCTAGCTTCTATCTCTCCCGGGAACTAGTTACTTTCTTTTCTGCTCCTTAGAAGAGAGGCTTAGAAGCTTACTCCCCTACACAGGTAGCCATGTAATGTGGTATGGTCCAAACTCTTCCTTTGCTACCATATTATGTTATGAATTCTTCTTGGAGCCGGAGGGTTGCTTATGTTGGCCTTGGAGAGATTGCAAAATCAAATAGCAAGGTTGAGCGCTCATTCAATTGCCCTCGCTTTATACAAAATGCAGCTCACACCACTTTCTATTCTCAATGGTGGGAGGTATATGTCTCCCTAGTTATGTTTGGCTCGACTCAATTGAGGACAGTAGATCTCTTCACCCATTTCTACCAATCGGCTATAGAAGATAGACTAGGTAAAAGGAGGAAAGCAAAGTCTACAGAAGAAGATACCGAGACTCTTCCCTTGATGAGTATGTGCAATATTTGTGTTCATTAAATAAGGATAAAGAAGTAATTTTATATATATTATATTGAATTAAATAATATTAAAAGATAATATTGAAAATTTTGTTGAAAGGAGTTAGAAATTTTTGAAGAAGAAAGTACTGAAATTTTTTAAAATTTGAAGTTGAAATAAAAGAATTTTGAAGAAAAATATGGACTAAAGTTGAGGAAAATATTTTTAAAAAAAATTTGAAGAAAATATAAATATTTATATTTTCTATCATTTTTATAAGAATTTTTGTAAGGAAGAAAAGATGAAAAAATTGATTTTTAAAGGGAAAATGGTAAAACTGTAATTATATAATAGTAAAACGGTAAATTTTAAATGATGGTAGAATTGTAAATAATCGATGACAAATATATAAATTGTAAGAAAAAAAGGTAGGCTTCACGTGAAGGCGATGAAGCGGTGGTGAAGGTAAGTTAATAATAATAATAATAATAATAATAAAATATAAAAAAGGGGTTCAGGCGTGAAGATATTCATGTGAAGATAAAAAGAAAAAATATATAAAATATAATATTAAAAAAACAAAGACGCGGTGAACCAGATGGTGTTCATGTGAATACATTGAAGTAAGAAAAAATAATAATAAATAAATGAAATTATATTATTAAAAAAATTGCAAAGTTTATATGTATGTGAAAGCTCAAAGACTTCACTTCTTTCAAATCATGTTTGGTTTTCATTCATTTTTCAATTCAAATTCTTAGCAAAAAGTTATACAAAAAAATCTCCAATATTAGAGATAATTACATTCATCCAATTTCGATAGCAAGATTTCATTGCATTTGATGTAAATTTTCAATAAGACTCATAACTAAATAATTATATTGTTTGAATTAAGTTATAAAATAGTAAGATTTATGAAAGTTTATGATTAGGTATAGGCGATCAATAATCTCAAGAAATTACTGAAATGAGCAGGAAAGGCAAGGAGGTGATCCACGGGTAGTTTTAAGTGCTATGTGGTGAGTTAAATTTACTTTTAGTAATCGAGACTAATAAAAATACGAATTTATGATATTTCAATAAATTGTTGAATTACAATGATTGGATGATGTATTTTCTTTTATGTATGATAATTGATTGATTTATTGATTAGGGATTAAATAATATGTTGAAAATTAATCATATAAGAATTTATATTTTTAAAAGGACAGATTAATGAAAAATATGCTGAGAAGATATATGAAAATTTTGAAAAATTGATATGATATATGAGGAGACAATTTAATAAATATGATAAAAATAATAATTTTAAGAAAGAGATAGTTGAATTGAATGCTTTAATGTATGTTTGCTTGCATGTTATTTCTCGTATGCATAAAATGAAAGAGCAGGATGGCAGCTGGTCTGGCTGAGAAGACCAGGAAGGTAGTTAATCTGGCTGAAACATGTCGACATGTGGGAAGACGTTCCCAGATGATAGTATGAAATGATCTAATGAGAAAGAAAGAAATAAAATTTAAATTCATGCATTATAATTGTTTTAAATATTATTATTAATGGCTGAGATGGTAAAGAATCAGTCTTGATTATTAAATGATTGATCGATAGATGAGTCTCATAATGAGACAATTTTGATGATAAATAAATAGAAATGATGATATAATAAAGAATTATATGATCGATTGTTTGTATAATGTGAACCTTATGATGATATTAAATTGATAAAATATATGAAATATATGTATTGAAAGAGGTTAACCTGATAATTTATTTATTGAGAGATTGACAAATGATTGAATTAGTATGTGCGAAGAGATATACAATTAATTATGATGATTTAACAACAATTGAATATAACTAGAAGTATACAAATCGAGTACTTCTAGTAAATTTGATTCTTTGAGCTTGTGAAAGTCACTTCTTATTGTTAAACAATTTCAGGTAACGGGCATGACATATAAATTTGTGAGCTGAGATTCAGACCGAGTTATTATTTGTAAGTCTCCTGGTCCACATCCTCAGACTAATGGCAAAAGAAGAAAAAAATTGTAGATATTCATGCATCTTTAATATGTTGTATATATTGTTTCAGATAGGATATTGATAATGTAACTCCCCTGTTGAGGGTTAAGATTTGATGTATATATATTTTCAGTCGATGTATGTTTTTATATAGTTGCATATATGTGTCGTGCTGGGATTTCAAAACGTGATGACACTGTCTCAAGGATGGCCACATCGGGATGGGTCATTATAGTATGCTATCTCTTACCTTATTTTGCTTTGCTTCTAGATATTGATAAAGCTTATATTGATTCATTTCTTATTTATCCTTTTCCAGGCCAAAAAGTTAAATACCCATCTGGTTCATCTCCACAATAAAAAAACTATTTCTAAATCTCGAAAGTTCGAGCATGAAGAAAGAGATCAACCTCTAAAATGCCAACGATCACCTTAAAATCGGGCACAAGTAGACTTGGCCAAGAAAAGAAAATAAGGATAAAAAAATGGTTTAAACCAAGGTACAAACCCAAGAGGGGGGGTGAATTGGGTTTTAAAAACTTTTTGCCAATTAACACACAAGTTTTAACAATTTAATCAAGCAAGGCACACAACATATAAAATGCTTGAAATTAAAGGAGTAAAGGAAGAGAATATGTAAACTCCGTTTATAGTGGTTCGGCAATATCAGAATCTTTCTGACCCTACGTCTACTCTCATCAAGGAACCTCCTTGAAGCAAGCCACTAATTGTAGTCGAGCAACTTCACGGGTGTTGCGCAAACCTTTCAAGCACTCTTTTCCACAAGGAAGTGTTTAATCCTAAACACTTTAAGAGTTACACTAACTCTTTCTCTTTACAATGAATGATATTAAATGTAAAAAGAAAGGAAAGAGATAGCAATGAATGCTTTGTAAGATGAAGGTTATCTCTCTTTCAAGAGTAAGCTTAAAGAATGGCTCACAATAAATTTTCCAAGGCTTTTGAGAGTATTAATGAGCTATAAATCAAATTGAGTATTCTTTCTTGTTGTTTAAATGCTCATTGATGGGTGTTTTTATAGCCTTGGTCTTGTATGGCCACTAGACACTGATTTGGTAGGTTTAGAGTATTAAATGCTCAAATCCTGCGTCTCAAACAGTCATATTTTTGAATTACCAATCGACTGGATCCTTGTACCATTCGACTGGGTCAAGTGAGAAAATCTAGGTTTTAGGCTTAAGACAAGTATCAGTTGATTGGGTCTTAGGACCAGTCGACTGGGAACCTACTGTCCCTTTTACCAGTCGACTGGTTCAGAGACCTAGCCGTATGGGTTGACCCAAAACATAGTTTTTATGCTTAAAAGTAGTTTTTTGACTTAAAGACATTTTTCAAATTATTTTTGTCAAAGCCTTTTGCAATCAAAGTGAGCCATAGTATAGGTAACTGAAAACAAAGATTTACAATGTAAATCAATTACCTTAGAACCTATTCTAGACCTTTTGTCTTTTTTTGATAATTGTACGTGTTGTATTCTTGCGTCTTGTTTCTATATTGAATGCTTTTGTCGCTTAAACATTTAGATAAAATTGTTAGTGCAGTTTAAGTAGTGTTTTGTCATTACTAAAATCAAATATGGGTCAACAATCTCCCCCTTTTCGATGATGACAAAACCATAGAGAGAAAAATAGTTTTAAAAACTAAGTGTTGGGTTTTTAAGGAAAAAAGAACAGAGTTTACTCTGTTTTTATGGTAAGAACCAACCTACAATCGTTCAAGAACAACCCAACCAAGCAATAATAGTAAATGAAATATTGTTTTAAGCATTTTTAACATGTTCGAAGCAATGCTTCCCTTAAAACTATGCATTATATCATTTACACATATTTTTCTCTTCTTTTCTCTCCCGTTTTGACAACAGCAGAAAAGGGAGGATAAAATTGGAAAATAAGCAATTCAAATACCATAGACAGGAAGATAAGGCATAAACAAACATGTGTTCAAAAATTGAACATAAATTGGAGACGTTAAGATCTCTTGGAAAGAATCAAAAGTTTTACATAGAAACTGAAACAAGTAAAGCTTAAAAATGAGCTATAAGTGCTCAAATCATCTAACCATTCACCAAATAGTAAAACACATACAGAGGATGATCTAGATAAAGGAAAATCAATCATGCATATAAGTGTCCATACATAATAGAGCTTTAAAAGAAGTTATCCATAATAAGCAAGTACATGAATGTATGAAAAAAGTAAAATAAATGTTCTTGCAAAGTGTCCATGGAGCTAAAAAATAGATAAAAAACACATGAAGAATGAGTCAACGAGCTGGAGAGTCAGGGCTATCACATAGAAGATCTCGAATCTTAGCTAAAGAGCCTTCTAAGAGCTCTCAGAGTAACTCGAAGTCATCTCGTAAGGTGTTGATGTCGTGACGCATGAGATCCAGGTTTATCTGCACTTACTGGAAGCTCGAGCCAACAAAAGAGCTCAAGCTCTAGAATCCTGACTGCATAGACACCTAAAGTTTTGCTATGGCCTGAAAAAGATTGTTATGCCCACCCTGACCAGCCGCTGAGCTACCATTCCCGAGATTCTGTGGACTAGCCCCAGGCTCTTCAGTGTCCATCTCAGTGGGAGGAGCTTCATCATCAAGCACGTCTTATTCTTCATCACTATCATCATCACCAATACTGATATTCTTTTCGGCTTTGGAAAGAACCATGTCGTTTCATATTGTGCACCCCATCTTCTTCAAGGAAGATATACTGATAATGTCATTGGGGCCAATATCTTGGGCTTCAGTGGCAGGTAAGGGAACCTTGAAGTGGTGAAGGATCAAGGTGATGAGCATGCCATAGAGAAGGCAACCAGAGTCATATACATCTCCATTGATTATGTTGGCAAGGAGTAGTGAATAGATGTTGAAATTGTTCCCAATCTTAAGACACCATATCAAAACGATGACTATCTTAAACATGTAACCCCAACTCCCAAGTCTCGGATGAATGGTCCAGTAGACTATCAAGTTAAATAACTTGGAGTCTAGGGGTATGTCATTACATTGATGGAAGGTAATGGGTTTGAAAACATAGTTAGGGTCTCCACTAACGGCCTGACATACCTCCTTATAGTCAAAGTTGTTCGGCCATCCATCCAGACTCTATGATATCCCGACTACAGGGATTTTCAGAAGGCTAGCCAATAAATCAGTGTTAACTTCAAACTCAACACCCATGACACTGATTTTGAATCGAAGGGCTAGAGGACTAGGTTTCACTATATTGGCATAAAATTGGTGAATTAACTTAAGGTAATATTTTTCAGTGGATAACCTCATCTCCCACAGCATCGAATCTGTGCAGTACGAATTTTGCACGATTACTTTGTTAAGTTATAGTCATTAGTTGTTGAGAATCAAACCAAGAAACAACAATTACAACAACATTTCCAGAAGCTCAGATGTTCACAGGATGAGTCCAAGAACCTCCGAAAAGAGCTCGAGAACACCTTAACAAAGGTGAAACAAGTCAAGGCTCGAAAAATCGAGCTCAAATTAGAACACAAGCAAATCAATGCCCAACTAGAAGGCCTATCAATAAAGGAGAAGACTTTTGAGCGAGATTATTCTGCATTGTCTACTCATCATGAAGAAGTTAAATTCTGCTCATCATACCATCATGGAAATTCATAATGATGTGGCAGATTTAAAAGATTACATTCGTTCGAAATGGACATTTATAACAGTCGCAGAGCTTGAAATTTATTTTGTTACTGTTGGAAATCACCTTGGAAATGCCCAGATGGTGATCTTCCAAACACCTAAGTCTAGAATGACTTGTAAAGATGAATTGGAAACAGAAACAGAAATCAAAGAAATGAAAGGACACAACAATTGTTATCGAGGTTTGGTAATAGCCTACATCCCCGCGAGTTCCTCTGAACTCTCTGCACTAAATCAATGGTTCTTTACAAATACAGCAACCCTCTCCAAGCAACTCAAGTTCTTAAAGAACCAAAGAAGAAGAAGTAAAAGAAAGTGATAAGAACAAACCCTGAAATTTTCCCAAGAAAATTCCCTTTACAAGCTCTTGAATCCCCTTTCTATTCTACTCTCTCTTTCTAAACAACCATCCTTTACAATGAGTCTCTCTTGTTTTATGTCTTTATACTCTTACAATTGATCTCACTTTCAATCATAAGTTATTCCTCACACTTTTGGAGATTGAAGTTAGGTGACCCTTTATATAGTGCACCAACTTCTTGACCCATCTTAAGGATCAATATCCACCCTTAGATCTTAAGGACCAATCAACCTTAGCCTTCATTTAATTCTAAGTGATCCTGTGCATTTTGAACATGTCTCACACGCCTAACAAAAGGCTGAACCAAATGGAGCATGTGTGCCTTCAAGGTGCGGCCTGGAACAGGGTGTGCTGCGGCCTGGAGCAGGGCACACTTGCTGCCACTCTGTGTGCCACGGCGCAGCCTGCCCCTCTTCCTTGCACTTCTCCTTGATGTGTGCCGCGGTTTGGACAAGGCTAGGCTGTGGCTTGACCTGATGCTGGACCATTTTCCTGCTGTGTGCTGAGGCTTCAATGACAAATGCTGAACCTTCACTTTGTTTAATCCTTGGACAAAACTCCAACAATCTCTACCTTTGTTTAAGCGATTAAACCCGAACTCATTGTGCAAAAAACTTCAGGATCCAAACTCAACTTGAGTCACCATATCAACCGACTCCAATCCTAAGAAGTCCAATACAATGATTGAACTTACTTAGAGGTAGAACCTTGGTGCCTAAATCTACAGGATTTTCCTCCGTGGCTACCTTGTCCACATGAATGTATCCTTTTGTAAAATTTTTCTAAATGAAATGATACCGAACATCCATGTACTTTGTTCTCTCATAGAACACTAGATTCTTACACAAGTGCAACGCATTTTGGCTATCTGAATACACCACCGCCTGCTCTTTCAGCACCTTCAACTCTTCCAACAACCCTTTGCACCACATAGCCTTATTAATGGCTTCCGTTGCCACTATATATTCAGCCTCGGTTGTTGAGAGTGCTACCACCGGCTGCAACTGAGCCTTCCAACTTATACAATATCAGTTTAAGTTAAAGAAGTATGAGGTAATCGATCTTCTTTTATCTCGGTCTACTTCATAGTCCGAATCTGCATAACCCTCAAGACAGATGGACTTACCCTTCTTCTCATAAATCAGCCCTACTTCTGGGCTTCCCTTCAAGTACCTCAGTAACCACTTCATTCCAAGCCAATACTCCTTTCCGGGATTACTCATAAACCTACTGGAGACACTTATTGTATAAACAATATCAGGTCTAGTACTTACCATGGTGAACATAACTGAACCAACTGCACTAGAGTAAGGGACATTTTCCATTTCCTTCTTCTTCACCTCCAATCTCGAACATTGATCGCTGGAGAACTTGAAATGGCCAGCAATGGAAACCTTCACCGGTTTGCTATCTTCCATAGAGAACTTAGATATCATCTTCTCTATATAGGAAGTCTGAAAATTTTTTAATCTATTTCTCTCCCTTTCCTGGATTATATTCATTCTAAGGATCTTCTGTGCATGGGCAAGATTCTTCATCTCAAACTTCGAACAGAGTTGAGACTTCAATTCTTCTTTCTTTTCCCCGCTATTCCTAACCAATAACATATCATCGATATAAATGAGGATGATTACCATTTCCTCCACCTTATACCCTTTGTAATACAAGCACGAATCATAGTAGCTCCTCATGAAACCTAGGCTGGTTACAAAGGAATCGAACCTCTTATTCCATTACCGAGGTGATTGCTTCAGGCCATAGAGAGATTTCTTCAATTTGCACACCAACTCTCCCTGCCTTCCTTCCTCATAGCCTTCGGGTTGCCTCATGTAGATGGTCTCATCAAGCTCTCCATGCAAGAACGTTATCTTCACATCCATTTGCTCGATCTCCCAATCAAATTGGAGCACCATAGCCAATACTATCCGTATCGTCTTGTATTTCACAACCGGTGAGAATATTTCAGTGAAATATATACCTTCTCTTTGTGTGAACCCCTTTGCCACCAGCCTAGCTTTATACCGGACTTCATCCCCTGGAGTGTTTCCTTCTTTGATCTTATAGATCCACCTACAATTCACAACTCTCTGTTTTTCTGGTTTGGGCACCAATTCCCAAGAGTTGTTCTTCCTCAAAGAATCAATTTCTTCCTTTATAGCTAGCTGCCACTTTGGCGACTCCTTACATTCCATGGCATCCATGTTAGTTTCTGGTTCAACCTCTCCTTCTGTCCAAGGAGTTGTTACATTAACATCCACAAACCCATATCTCAAAGGTGGTCTGACCACCCTCATTTCCCGGTCCCTTGTGAGCTAGTAGTCATTCTGACTTACTGCATTAACCTCTTCTAGTTCAGCCTCTTCTTAAGTATCCTGAGCATGGCCTTCATTAATGGGATTTACCTGGTCTAAACCCTCTTGCCTTCCTTGCTCTACCTAAACTGAATTTTCCTTGATGTGATGCTCCACAAATTCTGGACTGGTTTGCTCAATATCCCCTGCAGGGTTAGTTTTCTCCAAATAGTGAAATAACAATTTATTAAAAATAACATCCCTACTTATTATGAGTTTCATTCCTTTTGGTTCTAAGGACCACAACCTATACCCCTTAACCCCATCATTATACCCTAGAAATACACATTTTCTAGACCTTGGGTTAAGTTTATCATCCTTTTGATGTGTAAATGCAGCACATCCAAAGGTCCTATGGTTGCTCAACTCAAGGGGTTTCTCACTCCACATCTCCATGGGACTCTTGAGCTCTAAAGCTCTAGAGGGTGATATATTTACCAAGTATGTAGCAGTAGACACAGCTTCCCCCCAAAAATATTTTGGTAAACCGGACCCAATTAACATGCACCTAACCTTTTCCATAAGGGTTCTATTCATCCTTTCAGCAACTCTGTTTTGCTCAGGTGTTTTTACAACCGTTCTATGTCTTAGAATGCCATTTAACTCACATAATTTATCAAAATCCTTATTGCAAAATTCTAAGTCATTATCGGTTCGTAAAGTCTTAACTACCCTACTCGGTTGAGTCTCCAGCAAATTTTTCCACACCACAAATTTATTCAAAGCATCTGATTTATTTTTAAACAAATAAACTCAAACCTTTCTTGAATAATCATCAATTAAAGACAGAAAGTAAAAGTTACCTCCCTGTGTTGGTGTTCTTGCTGGTCCCCAAAGGTCCGAATGTGTTGGAGTTTGTCTAAGATTTAAACAAAAGAAGAAGAATGAAGTTCAGCAAGAAGTGCGCACCAGGTCAGGTCGTGGCCTAGCCTTGTCCAGGCCACGGTGCATAGCGAGAGAGGATGCTGGAGGAGGGCCAGGCTGTGACACAGCCTACCCTAGGCTGCAGCTCTAAGAAGAGGAGGAATGTGTACTCTGCCCTGGGCCGCGGCGCACCCTTGTCTAGGCTGCGGCACCAGGCACACTGATGCACCTGGTTTCAGCCTTTCTTAAGTGCATGGAGACATGTCCAAAATGCATAGGATCACTAAGGAATGATGAAGGGCTATGGATGATTAGTCCTCTAGATCTAAGGGTGGATATTGACCCTCAAGATTGGTCAAGAAGTTGGTGCACTATATACAGGGTCACCTAGCTTCAATCTCCTAGATATATAACACATTGTGACATACAAGTGATCATCATACAAGAGAGTTAAAGTGTAAGTGTAAGAGTGCAAAGACACAAAACAGAGAGAGGCACTAGAATAGATCTCAAAAGAAAGGCTAGTTGTAAAGAGAGAAGTAGTATAAATTGTGGGTAGAGTGTTTTTGTAATAGTTCTATCACTTTCTTTCTTCACTTCTTTTGTTCTTCAAGAACCTGTGAGTTCTTAGAAGGGTGTTGCTAATTGTAAAGAATTCCATTGATAAGATAATGCAGAGAGCTCGGAGGAGCTCACGGGGACATAGGTATATTGCCGAACCTCGTCAACAAATTGCTTGTGTTCTTTTCTTTCTTGCTTTGATTGGTTGTTGTCTCTTTTCTTTATACAAGTCACTCTAGACTTTGGTGTTTGAAAGATCACCTCGTGGGCATCATCTAAGGTGGTTTCCCAACAGTGGTATCAGAGCTTGCACAGCTGGGTATCAGAGCAAGAACAAAAGGTATCAGAGCAAGACTCTAAGAATCAAAGAATAAACTTTTTGGGTGATTCAAGAACGGAGTAAAGATCAAGATCAGATCGTGTTCTTGAGGGTGATTCAAGAACGGTGTTGAGATCAATCTTCGATCGTGTTCTTGAGGTTTAAAAGAAGTTGGAAAACATTTTTGGGTGCTGCACAAATCTGGGATCATCTCCGCAAGATAGGTTCAAATTTCGTTGTTGAGAAGTTTGGTCGAAAATGAGATTTTTCCCTGTAGAAGTGGAATATAAAAGTTGTTCTTATGCAACAGAAGGTGGACTTGGCTATTGGAGAAGATGATGCTTTTCCAGCAAGTATCACAGAAGACCAACAGATTGAGATGAAGAAGATGGCATATAGCACCATCTTCCTACACATGTCGGATAGTGTCACAAGGGAGTGCGGAGACTCGAAAGATTCTGCTGTCATATGGAAGAAACTAGATGAGTTGTTTCTTACCAAAACTCTCCCTAACAAGATTTATCTTCTTAAAAGAATCTTTGTTTTTAAAATGGATCCTAATAAAGAGTTGCAAGATTTGGTTCTTGCCAAGTGAGGGGGATAGGAGAGATCCAGTTGAGGATGTTTGATGGAGTCACAAGGCTGCTGCGAAATGTAAGGTATCTCCCAAATTTGAGAAGGAATTTGATCTTATTAGGGCAGCTGGATTCCATGGGGTATACATACAAAGCTGAGGGAGGAAAGATCAAGGTAACCAAGGGTTCTTTGATAGTGATCAAAGCAGCAATCAAAGATGGACTTTATGAGATGATCGGTGAGACAGAAATTAAGGATCAAGCAGCAAGCTTGATGGCTGAGATGGATAAGGCAACACTTTAGCACAATCACTTGGGACATATGAGCGAAAAGGGGCTACAAGTTCTCAGCAAGGATGGTCTACTTGGTGGTGACAAAGTAGAGAAACTGGATTTCTGTGAGAGTTATATTCTTGGGAAGCTACATCGGGTCAGCTTCAACACTGGAGTGCACAAGTCTAAAGGGATTCTTGACTACATCCATGCAGATCTTTGGGGACTAGTAAGGACACCAACACAGGGAGGTAATCGTTACTTTCTGTCTTTCATTGATGATTATTCAAGAGTGGTTTGGGTTTATTTCCTTAAAAATAAATCGGATGCTTTGAATAAATTTGTGGTGTGGAAAAAGTTGTTGGAGACTCAAATGGGCAGGGTAGTTAAGGTGTTAAGAACCTATAATGGCTTAGAATTTTTTAATAAGGATTTTCATAAATTATGTGAATTAAATGACATTCTAAGACATAGAACGGTGTTGAAAACACCTCAGCAAAATAGAGTTGTTGAGAGGATGAATAGAACCCTTATGGAAAAGGTTAGGTGCATGTTAATAGGATCCGGATTACCAAAATATTTTTTGGGGGAAGATGTGTCTACTGCTGCATACTTGGTAAATAGATCACCCTCTAGAGCTTTAGAGCTCAAGACTCCCATGGAAATGTGGAGTGGGAAACCCTGAGTTGAACAACCTTAGGACTTTTAGATGTGCTGCATACGTAAATTAAAAGAATGATAAACTTAACCCAAGGTCTAGAAAATGTGTGTTTCTAGGGTATGGTGATGGGGTTAAGGGGTATAGGTTGTGATCCTTAGAACTAAAAGGAATAAAACTCATAATAAGTAGGGATGTTATTTTTAATGAATTGTTATTCCCCTACTTGGAGAAAACTAACCCTGCAGGGGCTAGTGAGCAAACCAGTCCAGAATTTGTGGAGCATCGCATCAAGAAGAATTCAGTGAAGGTAGAGCAAGGAAGGCAAAAGGGTTCGGACCAGGTAGAGCCCATTGATGAAGGCCATGCTTAGGACACTAAGAGGACGCTGAACTAGAAGAGGTTGATGCAGCATGTCAGAATGACTACCAGCTTGATGAGTGCCAAATATTGCATATTTTAGCCCCTTAATTTACATTTTTTAGCTTAGGAATTTGTTACTTTGAGTTGTTTTTCGTTGTTTTACAGGTTTACAAGCTTGTAAAGGAGTTTTACTAAATTGCCAGAATTTCTCGTACAGACTAGCCATTTTTGAAGATTAAACTGCATTGATTCAGGAAGAACCAGGAGATGAGACATATATCCTTAGAAAGATCCAGATGTCTAGTTTCTGGAGAATTTTACGGATCAATAAAATGATTTTTCTAGAGAAAGTTATGGCAGTTTAAGTAGACAAAGGTCAGACTGTGCATGATTTCAGCGTGATAGATCAACCATTTTTGAGGATTAAACTGTATTGATTCAGAAAGAACCAGGAGATGAGCCATATGTGCTTGGAAATATACCGATGTCTATTTTCTAGGGAATTTTACATATCAATAAAATGATTTTTCTAGAGAAAGTTATGGCAGTTTTAGTAGACAAAGGTCAAAGAGCAAAAGCTGGAATTTGCAGTATCCCACATCGGATTGGAAGCATATTGCACTTGTGATGTTTCCCTATATAAGCCCCTCTTCACTTCATCTTTAGTAAGCAATCCAAGTGCCATTTTAGTGCAATTTAGAGGACTTCTACTAGCATTCTGGTGGATCTCCAAAGGCTTTGTTATCACGAGAGGAAGCACCGCCCAACAGTGAGTGGAATTTCTCCCCATGTATAGTCAGTTTTTAATTTATTGCTTTTGTTAGTTTTAAAGTTTAGCACTGTTATTGTGAACTTTAGTTTCATGATTATGAGTGGCTAAAATCTTCAGCTAAGGTTTAAGATGAAACCTCGCCGTTGTTTGGCATAATATTTTCAGATTTGTTTATACAATTCTGATGTTTTTTAGTATAAATGTTCTGTTCAATTATTTGAGTAAAATCTTATGATTGATTGAGTTTCAATTGTTCTGTTGGATATTTCGTGTGTTTCATCTAATCGATACATCGAATTATTTTTGATTAAATTGGATATCCTTTATGATTTGTTAAAAGCGGATACATTGGATTGTTTTGGTTTATTTGGGATATTTGTTGTGATTTGTTTAAAGTTGGATTCATGGAATGTTTTGATAGATTATTTTTATATAGAACATGAAGATATATGCTTTACTTTGGTGGGGTGGATTCAGAAACCTTAGTGTTTTTATCATTAGTCTTTAAATCAATTTAGTTTAGTTTATATTTGTTTTGCAAAAGACACTTCAAAACTTGGAACTAGGTTAAAATAGGCTTAGTTTAGATAAAAATATTTTCACAATGCAATTCTCTGTGGATTCGATCTCGCACTTGCACAACACTATATTGCAAACGACTCGTGCGCTTGCAAGTAATTTAAAGCTCACAATAAGTTTTTGGTGCCGTTGCCGGGGAATTGTTTTGTTTGTAAAATTTTTGTCTGAATTGATTTTATTTTTCTACTAGTTTAGTTAGTATTTTTGTTTTATTTTATTTTATTTTATTTTAATTTTAATTTTAATTTTTAAATTTTAAATTTTAAATTTTAAATTTTGATTTTAATTTTAATTTTAATTGAACTAGAAGAGGTTGATGCAGCAAGTCAGAATGACTACCAACTCATAAGGGACCAGGAAAGGAGGGTGGTTCGACCACCTTTGAGATATGGGTTTGCATATGCTAATGTAGCAGCTCCTTAGACAGAAGGAAGGATGGTTGAACCAGAAACTTACATGGAAGCCATGGAATGTAAGGAGTTGTCAAAGTGGCAACTAGCCATGGAGGAAGAAATGGATTCTTTGAGGAAGAACAACTCTTGGGAATTGGTGCCCAAACCAGAAAAACAAAGAGTTGTTGATTGTAGATGGATCTACAAGATCAAAGAAGGGAACACTCTAGGGGATGAAGTCCGGTATAAAGCTAGACTGGTGGCGAAGGGGTTCACATAAAAAGAAGGCATAGATTTCACTGAAATATTCTCACTAGTTGTGAAATATAAGACAATCAGGATAGTGTTAGCATTGGTGGTCCAATTCAATTGGGAAATCGAGTAAATAAATCTGAAGACAGCATTCTTACATAGAGAGTTTGATGAGACCATTTACATGAGATAACCCGAAGGCTAATAGGAAGGAAGGTAGGGAGATTTGGTGTGCCAACTGAAGAAATCTCTCTATGGCCTGAAACAATCACCTCGGCAATGGAATAAGAGGTTCGATTCCTCTGTAACCAGCCTGGGTTTCATGAGGAGCTACTATGATTCGTGCTTGTATTACAAGGGGCACAAGGTGGAGGAAGTGGTGATCATCTTGATCTATGTTGATGATATGTTGCTGGTTGGGAGCAGCATGGAGAGGATAAGAAAATTGAAGACTCAACTCAGTGAGGAGTTTGAGATGAAGGATCTTGGCCATGCACAGAAGATCCTTGGGATGTGTATCATCCGGGAAAGGGAGAGAAACAGATTGAAGATCTCTCAAACTTCTTATATAGAGAAGTTGATAACTAGGTTCTCTATAGAAGATAGCAAACCAGTGAAGGTTCCCTTTGTTGGTCATTTCAAGTTCTCCAGCGATCAACGTCCAAGATCGAATGAGGAGAAGAAAGAAATGGAAAAGGTCCCCTACTCTAGTGCAGTTGGTTCTGTAATGTTCACCATGGTAAGTACTAGACCTGATATTGCTCATGCAATAAGTGTCCTCAGTAGGTTTATAAGTAATCCCAAAAAAGAGCATTGGCTTGGGATGAAGTGGCTGCTGAGGTACTTGAAGGGAAGCCCAGATGTGGGGTTGGTTTATAAGAAGAGGGGTAAGTCCATCTACCTTGAGGGTTATGCTGATTCGGACTATGGAGCAGACCGGGATAAAAGGAGATCGATTACTTCCTACTTCTTCAACTTAAATGGATGTTGTGTAAGTTGGAAGGCTCAGTTGCAGCTGGTGGTAGCACTCTCAACAACCAAGACTGAGTATATAGTGGATAGGGAAGCCATCAAGGAGGCTATGTGGTGCAAAGGGTTGCTGGAAGAGTTGAAGGTACTAGAGGAGCAGGTTGTGGTATATTCGGATAGTCAAAGTATATTGCACTTGTGTAAGAATCCAGTGTTCCATGAGAGGACAAAGCACATGGATGTTTGGTATCATTTCATTCGGGAAAATGTTACAGAATGATGCATTCATGTGGACAAGGTAGCCACGGAGGAAAATCCTGCAGATTTAGGCACCAAGGTTCTACTTCTAAGTAAGTTCAATCATTGCCTTAGACTACTTAGGATTGGAGTCCATTGATATGATGACTCAAGATGAGTTTGGATCCTGAGTTCTCTGCACAATGGGTTCAGTTTAAATGCTTAGACAAAGGTAGAGATTGTTGGAGTTTGTCTAAGATTTAAACGGAAGAAGAAGAATGAAGTTTAGCAAGGAGTGCGCGCCAGGTCAGGCCACGGTCCAGTCTTATCCAGGCCATGACGCATAGCAAGAGAGGATGTTGGAGGAGGGCCGGGCCATGGCGCAGCCTACCCTAGGCTGCGGTGCCCAGAAGAGGAGGAATGTGTGCTCTACCTTGGGCCGCGGCGCGCCCTGGTTTAGGCCGTGGCGCCAGGCACACCGATGCACCTTGTTTCAACCTTTCTTAAGTGCGTGGAGACATGTCCAAAATGTATAGGATCACTAAGGAATGATGAAGGGCTATGGATGATTAGTCCTCTAGATCTAAGGGTGGATATTGACCCTCAAGTGTTGGTATTTGTCTAAGGTTTGTTTAAACATGGTTCAAAGATGGTTAAAGTCTAAACCAAGGGTGGAGGATTAAAGTTCAGTAAGTTATAAGACTGCACACATATATATGCATCACTTTGGAGCAAGGTAAGGCTAGACACACTAGTGTGTGCACTTCTGCACACAAGCAGAAGGGTGTGCGCACAGCTGGGAGAAGGGGGTAGCATCTGTGTGCGCCGTGCCCCTCCTTCTCCAGCACTGTAACTTGCAGAATGGGGACTCTAGGGATGCACCAACACCATACCATGCACAGCCCAGCACCACACCGCCCAGTGTGCATGCCTCCAGGAACGCACCAGCACCGCATCGCGCACGCACCGGCACTTCACCGCCCAGGAGTTACTCCAAGTGGACTCCGCCCAGCACCTCACTGCGCCCTGTTGAGCACCTAGGCGCTAGGCAAAGTGCAACACACATGGACAACCTATTTTAACTCTCTCTTAGGTGTGTGGGTGCAAGGTTAAAATGCACAGCACCACTTAGGAGTGATGGAGGGCCATGATTAAGTGGGAATCATGATCAAAAGGTGAGGATTGAATCTCAAGAATGACCAAGAAGTGGGTGGCTATATAAAAGGTCACCTAGCTTCATTCTTATTAATCATTATTGTGACATTGTGTGAGATCAAGTGTAATACAAGAGAGAATTGTGTGAGAGACATAAACACAAGAAGGACTCTTTGTAGTGAGCCTGGTTGTAAAGAAGAGAGAGTGGATTAGATAGAGAGCATTGTTAGTTCTCATTTTCTTCCTTACTTGTCTTTTTGGTTTCTTCAAGAACTTGAGCTTCTTGAAGGGGATTGCTGTAACTTGTAAGAACCATTTGATTTAGTGCAGAGAGTTCGGAGGAACTCATGGGGATGTAGGTACATTGCCGAACCTCGATAACAATTGCTTGTCTTCTTTCTTTCTTTCTTTGATTATCTGTTCTTGTTTTTAATTGTTGTATTTCTTTCTACAAATCATTCTAGGCTTGGGTGTTTGGAAGATCACCACCTGGGCATCTTGTCAAGGTGATTTCCAACAGTCGTCTTAGAGCTTTGGATAGTAGTATCAGAGCTACACAGCTGGGTATGGGAGCAAGAACAAGAAGGTGACGGAGCCAAGACTCCAAGAATCAAAGATCAACTTCTTGGGTGATTCAAGAACGAAGTTAAGATCTATATCTGATCGTGTTCTTGAGGGTGATTCGAGAACGGTGTAAAGATCAAGATCTGATCTTGTTCTTGAGGTAGATTCAAGAATAGTGTTAAGATCAATCTTTGATTTGTGTTCTTGAGGTTGAAGAAAGCATTTGTGGGTATTCATTAAATCTGGGATCTTGTCCACAAAGATGAGTTCAAATTTCAGTATTTAGAAGTTTGATGGAAAAGGAGATTTTTCCCTGTGGAAGTGGAAGATCAAGGAGGTTCTTGTGCAACAGAAAGTGGACTTGGTTATTGGAGAAGATGATGTTTTTCTAGCAAGTGTCATGGAAGAATGAGATGAAGAAGATGGCATACAACACTATTTTCTTCCACATCACAAGGGAATGCGGAGACTCGGAAGATCTAGCTGCAATATGGAAGAAATTAGATGAGTTATTTCTTGCCAAGACTCTTCCGGATAAAAGGTATCTTCGAAAACGAATCTTTGCTTTTAAATTTGATTCTAAGAAAGAGTTGCAAGATAATCTTGATGCCAAGATAAGGAGTACATCAAGTGGTAAAGGGTTGTTCTCTAAAAGAAGGCCAGCAACTCGGTATGGCAGCAACCATGGCTACTACCAGGACAGAGGTAGAGGAAAGAGCCATGGGAGAGTGTACAGCAGCATGCATGGCTACTACCGGGACAAAGGTAGAGGAGAGAGCCATGGGAGAGTGCACAACAGCATGCATGGCTACTACCGGGACAAAGGTAGAGGAAAGAGCCATGGGAGAGTGCGCAACAGCATGCCTGGCTACTACCAGGACAAAGGTAGAGGAGAAAGCTATGAGAGAATGCATTCCAAACTAAGATTTGGAGGGAAGAGTTGCTACTACTGCCATAAGGAGGGTCATGTCAAGAAAGATTGCAAGAAGATGACAAGGGATAGAGGAGGAAGCCATACCAAGAATAGAGAGGCTTCGGTTGCCAAAACAGAACAACAAGATGATGATTTTCTTGTTGTGTACTCGGGTGTGAGCAAAGGGCAAGAAGGCAGCAGGAAATGGATCTTAGATTCCAGGTGCACTCATCACATATGCCCTCACCGGAGTTGGTTCAAGAATTTCAAGGAAACTAATGATGAAAGAGTTTTCTTGTGGAATGATATTTCTTACCAAGTGAGGGGCACGGACATCCAGGTGAGGATGTTTGATGGAGTCACAAGGCTGCTGGAAAATGTGAGGTATCTCTTGGATTTAAGGAGGAATTTGATCTCATTGGGGCAGCTGGATTCCATGGGGTACACATGTAAGATAGAGGGAGGAAAGATCAAGGTAGCCAAAGGATCTTTGGTAATGATCAAGGCAGCAAGAAACGATGGGCTCTATGAGATGATCGGAGACATGGAAATCAAGGATCAAGCAGTAAGCTTGATAGCTGAGATGGATAGGGCAGCCCTTGGCATACTCGCTTGGGACATATAAGCGAAGAGGTCCTACAAGTTCTCAGCAAGGATGGCCTACTTGGTGGAGACAAAGTAGAGGAACTTGATTTCTACGAGTGTTGTGTTCTTGAGAAGGAACACCGGGTCAGCTTCAATACCGGAGTGCATAAGTCTAAGGGCATTCTCGACTACATTCATGTGAACCTTTGGGGACCAGCAAGAACACTAACATAGGGAGGTAACATTTACTTTCTGTCTTTAATTGATGATTATTCAAGAAAGGCTTGGGTTTATTTGGTTAAAAATAAATCAGATGCTTTGAATAAATTAGTGGTGTAGAAAGGGCTGGTAGAGACTCAAATGGATAGAGTAGTTAAGAGGATAAGAATTGATAATGGCTTAGAAATTTTTAACCAAGAACTTGATCAATTCTGTAGGTTAAATGGCATTCTAAGATATAGGACGGTTGTGGAAACTCCTCAGCAAAGTGGAGACTGAGTGGATGAATAAGACCCTTATGGAAAAGGTTAGGTGCATGTTAAATGGATTCGGATTACCCGAATGTTTTTGCGGAGAAGCTGTGGCTACAGCTGCATACTTGGTAAATAGATCACCCTCTAGAGCTTTAGAGCTCAAGACTCCCATAGAGATGTGGAGTAGAAAACCCCCTGAGTTGGACAACCTTAGGACTTTTGGGTGTGTTGCGTATGCACAACAAAAGGATGATAGACTTAGCCCAGGATCTAAAAAGCGCGTGTTTCTAGGATATGGAGAAGGGGCTAAGGGGTATAGGTTGTGGTCCTTAGAGAAAGAAGGATTGAAACTCATAATAAGTAGGGATTTTAATTTTAATGAATTGTTATTTCCCTACTTGGAGAAAACTAACCCTGCAGGGGCTAGTGAGCAAACCAGTCGGGAAGTTGTGGAGCATCGCATCAAGGAGAACTCGGTTCAGGTAGAGCAAAGAAGGCAAGAGGGTTCGGACCAAGTAGAGCCCTTGGATGAAGGCTGATGAGAGTTGTAAAATGCATCTTAACAGTACTTAACTGTTATCACTTTAGGGTTGATCTAGGTTTTAATTGCACTTTTATACATTAACAACTCTAAAGTATCATTCTTGGATCATTGATCTATTTCAGTGCATTTTCAGGTACTTTAAGCTCAAAAAAGGAGGAAAGTTATCATTGCTTGAAGCACAAAGACTCGAGGCATACTGGAGTGAAGGAATGCTTCCGAAAGGATAAAATGGAGGGCTTAAAAGAGCAACAGCTGCTGCCCGCACTGGTAAGAGTTTCACTAAATTGCGAGAATTACCCGTACAGATCAATCATCTTTGAAAATTAAACTGTATTGATACAAGAAGAACCAGGAGATGAGCCATATATGTTTAGAAAGATCCGGAAGTCTATTTTCTGGAGAATTTTACGGTTCGTCAAAAGGATTTTTCTAGAGAAAGTTATGGTAGTTTTAGTAGACAAAAGTCAGGCTGTGCGGGCTGTGCGGGATTTCAGCGTGATTTTGGGCTTAAATCCCACATCTCGCATCGGTTGGAAAACACATTTCTATATCCCACATCCCACATCGGATAGGAAACACATTGCATTCTTGGTATTTGCCTATATAAGACCTACTCCACTTTAGCTTTGGAAATCAATCGGGGATGAATCCAAAGGGCCTTTAGGAGCAATCCAGATGGCCTTTAGGAGGAACCTGAAGTTTAAAGTTTGAAGGTCGAGAGAGATGATCGTCGGGAGGCCGGAGGCAAGTCGAGGACGCATGAGCCCCATGGCTGGCTAGTCTCCAAGCAAGACGAAGGGATGAATCCCTAGGTGTAGTTGTTCTTATTTTTCCTTTATTTGATTCGGTTGTAGTTGGAATTATTTTCGTTAAATATTGTTGTGTTCTATTCTTTAATTTAATTAGTAGATTTATTATAACTTTGGTGGTTGCATGCTTCTTTTCCATATAAGTTCAGTCAGGCTTTTCTTATGTGTACCTGTTTGGGTGTGATTGAGTCCGGTAGATCTCTTTTATAGATTTGTCCATTGCTGCAGTATCATCGTTTAGATGTATCATCGTCTCATGATAATTTATAAGTTCGGTCATGTGTGCTTGAAAGTAAAGAAGATTTCATAACAATTACATTAGGATTTATAAATGTGCTTTAATTAAATATTTTTCGATTGTCTGTTTGGGATGTGAAACTTGTAATCGAGATAAAAACAACTGAATCAAGTTAGGATTAGAGCAACGAACCTAGGGAGGATTTCCGGAACCTTGTCATTTTTATTTTAAACTTATTTACATAGTTACCATTTTTCTCAAACAAATCAGATTCTTTTAATCTTTTATCGTTTGTGTTGAGGTTTACACCTTCTGTTGTACTTAACTTGTTTCCCTGTGGAATCGACACCCCAAAACTATACTACAATAACCGCGTTATGTTTTGGGCGTAATCAAATTTTGGCGCCGTTGCCGGGGAAGCGCGCTTAAGTACAAGGAAGCTTGTCAACTTTGAGTGCGACGGTAAAAAAAAAAAAAAAAAAAAATCTTGTTTTATTTATTTTATTTCCTCTCTGATTCATTTGGTGCATGCTTAGATAAGAGATCTGCGAGGTAGATTCATTAGAGGACCTAAGCTAGAATTACCCTCTCCTTCCGAGTCTGATAGTGAAACCTCACCTAGATCAACTCATAGAGAAAACTCAAGTGAGAATCTAGAGGATTTTGTTAACATGGCCGATAACCATAATGAGAATATTGCTAGGACACTTCAGGATTACCTCCACCCTACACGCATAACCATACCATCATGCATCATGTTTTCAGCCAATACTCGCCATCAAGATCTTAAACCAGGGATGATTCAATTACTCCCTATATTCCATGGCTTGGATAACGAAAACCCATATGTGCACATTAGAGAGTTTAAGGAAGTAGTTGCGACTTTTCATAGTCAAAACGAAACTCATGACATTATGAAACTTAAGCTCTTTCCTTTCGCTTTGAAGGATAGAGCCAAGAGTTGGCTATACTCACTTAGACCACGATCTATTGGGTCGTGGACTGAGATGACTCGGGTTTTCTTTAACAAATACTTTCCCCAACATAAGAGCAACACTTTGAAAAGGCAAATCTTCACCTTTACACAAAAGGATAGTGAGACTTTATATCAGTCTTGGAAGAGATTTAAGGAGTTATTGAGTATGTGCCCTCACCATGGGTATGAGAGTTAGCGCTTAGTGAGCTATTTCTATGAGGGACTTACCTATAGAGAGCGCCAATTCATAGAGATGATGTGTAATGGTGGGTTTTTAGAGAAAGATCCTGATGAGGCCATAGAGTACCTCAATGAGCTTGCTGAAAAAGCTCACACTTGGACTGGACCTAGTGCTACTGAAAGCACAAATAGGTCACGACCTATAGGGCACCCAAATGGTGGTGGAATTTACCATCTTAGGGAAGAGGATAACCTTAGAGCCAAGGTCAAGATGCTCACTAGGGAGATAAATGAGTTAAAGACTAAGAGCTTAAAGCCAACACACGTGATTAATCATGCCAAGTCTTTAGAGCTGTATTTTGTGTGTGGCGGGGTAAATCATCTCCTCCAAGAATGCCCCACATTTGCTGATATGAGAGGGTTGTATGAGGAACAATGTAATTCCTTAGGCATGTACAAGAAGCCTCTTGAACCTTTCTCTAACACTTATAACCCGGGGTGGCGAAATCACCCTAACTTTAGCTGGAAATCTGAAAACCAGCATGCACAGCCCCCTAGATCATCCCCTGCACCTTATCATGCACCCTCATCCTCTTGGAACTCACTAGAAGACACTTTACAGGCCTTTATAGAGGCATAAGGTAAGACAAACCAAAGGTTTGAGGCATTATTTATGCAGGTGATGGAAGAGCATAAAGAAATTAAGAGCCAAGTGTCCAAATTAATGAGCTACTTGAGTGTGACTGAGCACGGTAAGTTCCATGCTCAAGCTCAGTCCATACCCCATGGTCAGCACCTGGTGCAACAGAATTTGAAGGAGGTGAATGCCATTGAGACACTTAGTGGTAAATCAGTACACATCCCAACAATAAAAAAATCAAAGGATGTGGCTGAAAGCCATCAAGCACAAGCATACATGATGGACTCGTTTATGGGAAAGGTCCAGCACCTTAATCCATTAGAGTCTACCTTCACCCATGGCTTCACCAAAGCATATATCGAGCCAGCATTTGCGGATGTTACTGATGACATCCTTGAGGCTCCCCAAAAGCATAGAGGCACCGAATTTGGCAGTGCAGCAGCGACTGATGCATTCAACCTATGCTTTTCGATGAGGGAATAAGAGCGTCTGGCTGAAGACGTAAAACTTATCGCTCGTGGGAGGCAGCCCACAATGTATCCTTTCATTTTTATTGTTTTCCGTATTTCTTTTTTTTCTTATTTATTATTATTATTTTGCTGTTTTCCAGTTTTACTTTAGTATTTATTTTTCAGGGATAAATAAACGAAGCTGTTCAAATGATCGTGCACAACTTTCAACTCCACGCACCGTTGGTTAAAAATGGAGTTTTCTTAACTTTTGCTTTTTTATTGAGGACAATGCTTATCTTAAGTTGGGGGTGGAAGATATACATTTCTTATTGCATATTATTGAACTGCTTGGTGCCATCTTTGTTTTGTGTTTAGCATGCTTTGTGTTAGCTTTAGAGTCAATTTATATGTCAATTATATAAAACTTAATTGAGATAGCATATAACATTCAGAAGTAGTTAAATCTTGCTTCGGTTTGAAATTAATTTAAGTATCAATCTTGATCTGGTTTGAGACTCTAGTTTGTGGTAAGATTGTATGATTAGTCTTAAACATTTAGAAAAGTTTTTTGTGTGATTATTTTGTGAATATTTTTGCGGTCTCGACAAGTTCTAGAACTTACTTGATAACTACTTGAGGCGAATTCCTAGAATGCACACTACTTAGGATATGGTATAGGTCATTTTCGAACTGTTTGAGCCTTTCAAACCTACCATTGCTATATTTATCACTAGTCACCTATTTGAGCCTTTTTCTTGAAAAGAAAAATTGAGCCTTGTTTCTTTTGATAAACCATTTACTTACCTTTATGAGCCTAAAAATATTTTTATCCTTACCTTTCTTTTAAAAGAACTTAGTTATACACATGTTGTGAGAAGCACTTAAAAGGAGTAAGGGTGGAAATATGAAAAAAAAAATATCACTACCGCAACCCAAGTACATTAAAGGAGATAAGTTGGAGGTTGTGGAAAAGAAAAGAAAAAAAAATGAAAAAGAAGGTGAATGGTTATGTGCCAAAATAAATAAAAAAATGAATTATGGCAAAGAAAGAAGAAAGAAAGAAAATAAAAAAATGGTGATTTGTTAAAGAAATGCTCGAAAAATGGTTGAAAGAGTTGGGTGTTGAAGTAAGGTTATCCAGTGCTTAAAGAGCTATGTTCAAAACTACGAGATTAAGTTATTTTACTTGTGAATTCTTCCCATTCTTTCTTAGCCTTTACCTTAGCCGAACGTTACAAGCTTATTAAAGACCTATTGATCCAATGTAGTATGATTTTTCTACAATAGTGTAGAGTGATTTGAAAAGTGAGCTTACGGAGCTTGTTTTTGTGATTGATGTCACGCAATTTATTATGTTTTTAGAGGCCAAGACTTGTATTCATGAATGTTATGCATAAAATCATCCGGGTGTTTGGATTAATGGTTTGTGGTAAGATGGATGTTAAGAGTCAATAACGATTTTAAGATTGATGTTTGGATTACTTTTGGACTTAGGTGAAATTTAATGATTCTATGTGTCGTATGTTATGTGCAATTTTTGAGACAAAAAGTGAATTACTCTTGGTTCAATGCTAGCATTGCATTACTTTGTTTTTAACTCCTACCATAGAATTCATCTCTTATTTTCACTTCAGTTGCTAGGGACTAGCAATAAGCTAATTGGGGGTTGTGATGCGAGTCGTAAAATGCATCTTAACAGTACTTAACTGTTATCACTTTAGGGTTGATCTAGGTTTTAATTGCACTTTTATACATTAACAACTCTAAAGTATCATTTTTGGATAATTGATCTATTTCGGTGCATTTTCAGGTACTTTAAACTCAAAAGAGGAGGAAAAGTTATCATTGCTTAAGCACAAAGACTCGAGGCATACTGGAGTGAAAGAGTACTTTCGAAAGGACAAGATGGAGGGCTTAAAAGAGCAACAGCTGCTGCCCACACTGGAAAGAGTTTCACTAAATTGCGAGAATTATCTGTACAGATAAATCATCTTTGAAAATTAAACTGTATTGATACAAGAAGAACCAGGAGATGAGCTATATATGCTTAGAAAGATCCGGAAGTCTATTTTTTGGAAAATTTTACGGTTCAACAAAAAGATTTTTCTAGAGAAAGTTATGGCAGTTTTAGTAGACAAAGGTCAGGCTGTGCAGGATTTCAGCGTGATTTTGGGCTTAAATCCCACATCCCACGTCGGTTGGAAAACATATTTCTATATCCCACATCCCACATCGGATGGAAAACACATTTCACTCTTGGTATTTGCCTATATAAGACCCACTCCACTTTAGCTTTGGAAATCAATCGGGGATGAATCCAGAGGGCCTTTAGGAGTAATCCAGAGGGCTTTTAGGAGAAACCCGAAGTTTAAAGTTTGAAGGTCGGGAGAGATGATCGTCGGGAGGTCGAAGGCAAGTCGAGGAAGCATGAGCCCCATGGCTGGCTAGTCTCCAAGCAAGGCGAAGGGATGAATCCCTAGGTGTGGTTGTTCTTATTTTTCCTTTATTTGATTTGGTTGTAGTTGGAATTATTTTCGTTAAATATTGTTATGTTTTATTCTTCAATTTAATTAGTAGATTTATTACAACTCCAGTGGTTGCATGCTTCTTTTCCATATAAGTTCAGTCAGGCTTTTCTTATGTGTACCTGTTTGGGTGTGATTGAGTCCGGTAGATCTCTTTTATAGGTCTGTCCATTGCTGCGGTATCGTCGTTTAGATGTATTGTCGTCTCTTGATAATTTATAAGTTAGGTCATGTGTGCTTGAAAGTAAAGAAGATTTCATAACAATTACATTAGGATTTATAAATGCACTTTAATTGAATATTTTTCGATTGCCTGTTTGGGATGTGAAACTTGCAATCGAGATAAAAACAACTAAATCAAGTTAGGATTAGAGCAACGAACCTAGGGAGGATTTCCGGAACCTTGTCATTTTTATTTTAAACTTATTTACATAATTACCCTTTTTCTCAAACAATTCAGATTCTTTTAATCTTTTATCGTTTTTGTTGAGGTTTACACCTTCTGTTGTACTTAACTTGTTTCCTTGTGGAATCGACACCCCAAAACTATACTACAATAACTGCGTTATGTTTTGGGCGTAATCAAAGGTCAAGCTTAAGAAACTCAAGAAGAGGCTAAACAAGAAGAGGTTGATGCAGCAAGTCGGAATGACTACTAGCTCACAAGAGACCGGGAAGGAAGGTTGGTCGGACCACCTTCAAGATATGGGTTTACGAATGCTGCAGATGTAGCAGCTCCTTGGATAGAAAGAGAGATTAGTGAACAAGAGACTTACATGGATGCCATGGAGTGTAAGGATTCGTCAAAGTGGAAGCTAGCTATGGAGGAAGAAATGGATTCTGTGAGGAAGAACAACTTCTGGGACTTGGTGAAAATTCTAGGAAAGCAAAAAGTTGTGGAATGTAAGTGCACTTACAAGGTCAAAGAAGGGTACCCTCCAGGAGATGAAGTCTGGAATAAAGCTAAGATGGTGGCGAATGGGTTCACAAGAAGAGAAGACATAGGTTTCACAGAAACTTTCTCACCTGGACATAAGGTGGAGAAGATGGTGAGCATCCTCATCTACATCGATGATGTGCTATTGGTTCAGAATAGTAGGGAGAGGATAGAAAGGTTTACATCTCAACTCAGTGAGGAATTCGAGAGGAAGGATCTCAGCCTTACACAAAAGATCCTTGGGATGTGTAGAATCCAAGAAAATGAGAGAAACCAGTTGAGGGTTTCTTGGGCAATGGGTGTTCTCAGCAAATTTGTGAGTAATCCCAAAAAGAAGCATTGGCCTGGGATGAAGAGGTTGCTGAGGTATTTGAAGGCTCAGTGGCAGCCAGTGGTAGCACTCATAACAACCGAGGCAGAATGCATAGCGGCTACGAAGGCCATAAAGGAGGCTATGGGGTGCAAAGGGTTGTTGGACGAGTGGGAGGTCCTAAAAGAGCAGATAGTGGTATCATTGGATAACCAAAGTGCATGGCACTTATAGAGGAATCCGGTGTTCCATGAAGGGACGAAGCATATGGATGTTTGGTATCATTGCATTTCGAAAAATGGTACGAAAGGATGCATTCATGTTGACAAGAAGACCACGGAGGAAAGTCCTACAGATTTAGGCACCAAGGTTCTACCTCTAAGAAAGTCCAATCATTGCCTTGGACTTCTTAAGAATGGAGTCAGTTGATCGATGACTCAAGATGAGTTTGGATCCCAGAGCTCTCTGCAAAAATGGTTCGGGTTTAAACACTTAGACAAAGGTAGAGATTGTTGGTATTTATCTAAGGTTTAAATAGGTTTAAAGATGGTTCAAAGATGGTTAAAGTCTAAACCAAGGGTGGAGAATTAAAGTTCAGTAAGTTATAAAATTGCACACATGTGTGTGCATCACTTTAGAGCAAGCTAAGGCTAGGCGCACTAGTGTGCGCACTTCTGCACACAAGCAAAAGGGTGTGCGCACAGCCAAGAGAAGGGGGCAGCATCAGTGTGCACCGTGCCCCTCCTTTTCCAGCACCGTCCCTTGTAGAAAGGGGACTCCACGGATGCACCATTACTACACCATGCACAGCCCAGCACCGCACCGCCTAGTGTGCATGCTTCCAAGAACGCACCAGCACCGCATCGTGCCCGCACCAGCACCCCACCGCCCAGGAACTACTCCAAGTGGACTCTGCCCAGCACTTCACCATGCACTGTTGAGCACCTAGGCACTTTCAGTGTTTTTAAGGTACTTTAAGCTCAAAAGAGGAGGAAAATTTATCATTGCTTGAAGCCCAAAGACTCGAGGCATACTGGAGTGAAGGAATACTTCCGAAAGGATAAGATGGAGGGCTTAAAAGAGCAACAGCTGCTGCCCACACTGGAAAGAGTTTCACTAAATTGCGAGAATTACCCGTACAGATAAATCATCTTTGAAAATTAAACTGTATTGATACAAGAAGAACTAGAAGATGAGCCATATATGCTTAGAAAGATCCGGAAGTCTATTTTCTGGAGAATTTTACGGTTCATCAAAAGGATTTTTCTAGAGAAAGTTATGGCAGTTTTAGTATACAAAGGTCAGGCTGTACGGGCTGTGCGGGATTTCAGCGTGATTTTGGGCTTAAATCCCACATCCCACGTCGGTTGGAAAACACATTTCTACATCCCACATCCCACATCGGATGGGAAACACATTTCACTCTTGGTATTTGCCTATATAAAACCCACTCCACTTTAGCTTTGGAAATCAATCGGGGATGAATCCAGAGGGCCTTTAGGAGTAATGTAGAGGGCTTTTAGGAGGAACCCGAAGGTTAAAGTTTGAAGGTCGGGAGAGATGATCGTCGGAAGGTCGGAGGCAAGTCGAGGACGCATGAGCCCTATGGCCGGCTAGTCTCCAAGCAAGGCGAAGGGATGAATCCCTAGGTGTAGTTGTTCTTATTTTTCCTTTATTTGATTTGGTTGTAGTTGGAATTATTTCCATTAAATATTGTTATGTTTTATTCTTTAATTTAATTAGTAGATTTATTATAACTCCGGTGGTTGCATGCTTCTTTTCCATATAAGTTCAGTCAGGCTTTTCTTATGTGTACCTGTTTGGGTGTGATTGAGTCCGGTAGATCTCTTTTATAGGTCTGTCCATTGCTGCGGTATCGTCGTTTAGATGTATCGTCGTCTCTTGATAATTTATAAGTTAGGTCATGTGTGCTTGAAAGTAAAGAAGATTTCATAACAATTACATTAGGATTTATAAATGCACTTTAATTGAATATTTTTCGATTGCCTGTTTGGGATGTGAAACTTGCAATCGAGATAAAAACAACTAAATCAAGTTAGGATTAGAGCAACGAACCTAGGGAGGATTTCCGGAACCTTGTCATTTTTATTTTAAACTTATTTACATAATTACCATTTTTCTGAAACAACTCAGATTCTTTTAATCTTCTATCATTTGTGTTGAGGTTTACACCTTCTGTTATACTTAACTTGTTTCCCTGTGGAATCGACACCCCAAAACTATACTACAATAACCACGTTATGTTTTGGGCGTAATCAAAGGCTAAGCTCAAGAAACTCAAGAAGAAGCTGAACAAGAAGAGGTTGATGCAGCAAGTCGGAATGACTACTAGCTCACAAGAGACCGGGAAGGAAGGTTGGTCGGACCACCTTCAAGATATGGGTTTACGAATGCTGCAGATGTAGCAGCTCCTTGGATAGAAAGAGTGATGAGTGAACAAGAGACTTACACGGATGCCATAGAGTGTAAGGATTCGTCAAAGTGGAAGCTAGCTATGGAGGAAGAAATCAATTCTGTGAGGAAGAACAACTTCTGGGACTTGGTGAAAATTCTAGAAAAGCAGAAAGTTGTGGAATGTAAGTGCACTTACAAGGTTAAAGAAGGGTACCCTCCAGGAGATGAAGTCTGGAATAAAGCTAAGATGGTGGCGAATGGGTTCACAAGAAGAGAAGACATAGGTTTCACAGAAACTTTCTCACCTGGACATAAGGTGGAGAAGATGGTGAGCATCCTCATCTACATCGATGATGTGCTATTGGTTCAGAATAGTAAGGAGAAGATAGAAAGGTTTACATTTCAACTCAGTGAGGAATTCGAGAGGAAGGATCTCAGCCTTACACAAAAGATCCTTGGGATGTGTAGAATCCAAGAAAATGAGAGAAACCAGTTGAGGGTTTCTTGGGCAATGGGTGTTCTCAGCAAATTTGTGAGTAATCCCAAAAAGAAGTATTGGCCTGGGATGAAGAGGTTGCTGAGGTATTTGAAGGCTCAGTGGCAGCCAGTGGTAGCACTCATAACAATCGAGGCAGAATGCATAGCTGCTACGAAGGCCATAAAGGAGGCCATGGGGTGCAAAGGGTTGTTGGACGAATGAGAGGTCCTAAAAGAGCAGGTGGTGGTATCTTTGGATAACCAAAGTGCATGGAACTTATAGAGGAATCCGGTGTTCCATGAAGGGACGAAGCATATGGATGTTTGGTATCATTACATTTCGAAAAATGGTACGAAAGGATGCATTCATGTTGACAAAAAGACCACGGAGGAAAGTCCTACAGATTTAGGCACCAAGGTTCTACCTCTAAGAAAGTCTAATCATTACCTTGGACTTCTTAGGAATGGAGTCAGTTGATCGATGACTCAAGATGAGTTTGGATCCCAGAGCTCTCTGCAAAAATAGTTCGGGTTTAAACACTTAGACAAAGGTAGAGATTATTGGTATTTATCTAAGTTTTAAATAGGTTTTAACATTTTTCAAAGATGGTTAAAGTCTAAACCAAGGGTGGAAGATTAAAGTTCAGTAAGTTATAAAATTGCACACATGTGTGTGCATCACTTTGGAGCAAGCTAAGGCTAGGCACACTAGTGTGCGCACTTCTACACACAAGCAGAAGGGTGTGCGCACAATTAGGAGAACGGGACAGCATCAGTGTGCACCGCGCCCCTCCTTTTCCAGCACCGTACCTTGTAGAATGGGGACTCTAGGGATGCACCAGTACCACACCGCGCACAGCCCAGCACCACACCGCCCAGTGTGCATGCCTCCAAGAACGCACCAGCACCGCATCGTGCACGCACCAGCACCCCACCGCCCAGGAGCTACTCCAAGTGGACTCTGCCCAGCACTTCACCATGCCCTGTTGAGCACCTAGGCACTTTCAGTTCATTTTCAGGTACTTTAAGCTCAAAAGAGGAGGAAAAGTTATCATTGCTTGAAGCACAAAGACTCGAGGTATACTGGAGTGAAGGAATATTTCCGAAAGGATAAGATGGAGGGCTTAAAAGAGCAACAGCTGCTGCCCACACTGGAAAGAGTTTCACTAAATTACGAGAATTGCCCATACAGATCAATCATATTTGAAAATTAAACTGTATTGATACAAGAAGAACCAGGAGATGAACCATATATGCTTAGAAAGATCCGAAAATCTATTTTCTGGAGAATTTTATGGTTCGTCAAAAGGATTTTTCTAGAGAAAGTTATGGCAGTTTTAGTAGACAAAGGTCAGGCTGTGCGGGTTGTGCAGGATTTCAGCGTGATTTTGGGCTTAAATCCCACATCCCACGTCTGTTGGAAAACACATTTCTATATCCTACATCCCACATCGGATGGGAAACACATTGCACTCTTAGTATTTGCCTATATAAGACCCACTCCACTTTAGCTTTGGAAATCAATCGGGGATGAATCCAGAGGGCCTTTAGGAGCAATCTAGAGGGCTTTTAGGAGGAACCCAAAGTTTAAAGTTTGAAGGTCGGGAGAGATGATCGTCGGGAGGTCGTAGGCAAGTCGAGGACGCATGAGCCCCATGGCCGGCTGGTCTCCAAGTAAGGCGAAGGGATGAATCCCTAGGTGTAGTTGTTCTTATTTTTCCTTTATTTGATTCAGTTGTAGTTGGAATTATTTTCGTTAAATATTGTTATGTTTTATTCTTTAATTTAATTAGTAGATTTATTATAACTCCGGTGGTTGCATGCTTCTTTTCCATATAAGTTCAGTCAGGCTTTTCTTATGTGTACCTGTTTGGGTGTGATTGAGTCTGGTAGATCTCTTTTATAGGTTTGTCCATTGCCGCGGTATCGTCGTCTCTTGATAATTTATAAGTTAGGTCATGTGTGCTTGAAAGTAAAGAAGATTTCATAACAATTACATTAGGATTTATAAATGCACATTAATTGAATATTTTTCGATTGCCTGTTTAGGATGTGAAACTTGCAATCGAGATAAAAACAACTAAATCAAGTTAGGATTAGAGCAACGAACCTAGGGAGGATTTCCAGAACCTTGTCATTTTTATTTTAAACTTATTTACATAATTACCCTTTTTCTCAAACAACTCAGATTCTTTTAATTTTTTTATCGTTTGTGTTGAGGTTTACACCTTCTGTTGTACTTAACTTGTTTCCCTGTGGAATCGACACCCCAAAACTATACTACAATAACCGCGTTATGTTTTGGGCGTAATCAAAGGCCAAGCTCAAGAAACTCAAGAAGAGGCTGAACAAGAAGAGGTTGATGCAGCAAGTCGGAATGACTACTAAATCACAAGAGACTGGGAAGGAAGGTTGGTCGGACCACCTTCAAGATGTGGGTTTGCGAATGCTGCAGATGTAGCAGCTCCTTGGATAGAAAGATAGATGAGTGAACAAGAGACTTACACGGATGCCATAGAGTGTAAGGATTCGTCAAAGTGGAAGCTAGCTATGGAGGAAGAAATGGATTCTTTGAGGAAGAACAACTTCTGGGAATTGGTTAAAATTCTAGGAAAGCAGAAAGTTGTTGAATGTAAGTGCACCTACAAGGTCAAAGAAGGGTACCCTCCAGGAGATGAAGTCCAAAATAAAGCTAAGATGGTGGCGAATGGGTTCACAAGAAGAGAAGACATAGGTTTCACAGAAACTTTCTCACCTGGACATAAGGTGAAGAAGATGGTGAGCATCCTCATCTACATCGATGATGTGCTATTGGTTCAGAATAGTAGGGAGAGGATAGAAAGGTTTACATCTCAACTCAGTGAGGAATTCGAGAGGAAGGATCTCAGCCTTACACAAAAGATCCTTGGGATGTGTAGAATCCAAGAAAATGAGAGAAACCAGTCGAGGGTTTCTTGGGCAATGGGTGTTCTCAACAAATTTGTGAATAATCCCAAAAAGAAGCATTGGCCTGGGATAAAGAGGTTGCTGAGGTATTTGAAGGCTCAGTGGCAGCCAGTGATAGCACTCATAACAATCGAGGCAGAATGCATAGCGGCTACGGAGGCCATAAAGGAAGCTATGGGGTGCAAAGGGTTGTTGGACGAGTGGGAGGTCCTAAAAGAGCAGGTGGTGGTATCTTTGGATAACCAAAGTGCATGGCACTTATAGAGGAATCTGATGTTCCATGAAGGGACGAAGCATATGGATGTTTGGTATCATTACATTTCGAAAAATGGTACGAAAGGATGCATTCATGTTGACAAGAAGACCACGGAGGAAAGTCCTACAGATTTAGGCACCAAGGTTCTACCTCTAACAAAGTCCGATCATTGTCTTGGACTTCTTAGGAATGGAGTCAATTGATCGATGACTCAAGATGAGTTTGGATCCCGGAGCTCTCTGCAAAAATAGTTCGGGTTTAAACACTTAGACAAAGGTAGAGATTGTTGGTATTTATCTAAGGTTTAAATAGGTTTAAACATGGTTCAAAGATGGTTAAAGTCTAAACCAAGGGTGGTGGATTAAAGTTCGGTAAGTTATAAAATTGCACACATGTGTGTGCATCACTTTGGAGCAAGCTAAGGCTAGACGCACTAGTGTGCGCACTTCTGCACACAAGCAGAAGGGTGTGCGCACAGCTAAGAGAAGGGGGCAGCATCAGTGTGCACCGTGCCCCTCCTTTTCCAGCACCGTACCTTGTAGAATGGGGACTCCAGGGACGCACCAGTACCACACTGTGCACAGCCCAGCACCACACCGCCCAGTGTGCATGCCTCCAAGAACGCACCAGCACCGCATTGTGCACGCACCAGCAACCCACTGCCCAGGAGCTACTCCAAGTGGACTCTGCCCAGCACTTCACCACGCCCTGTTGAGCACCTAAGCACTAAGTAAAGTGTAACACACATGGACAGCCTATTTTAACTCTCTCTTAGGTGTATGGGTGCAAGGTTAAAACGCACAGCACCACTTAGGAATGATAGAAGGCCACGATTAAGTGGGAATCATGATCAAAGGGTGAGGATTGAATCTCAAGAATGACCAAGAAATTGGTGGTTATATAAAGGGTCACCTAGCTTCATTCTTATTAATCATTATTGTGACATTGTGTGAGATCAAGTGTAATACAAGAGAGAATTGTGTGAAAGACATAAACACAAGAGGGACTCTTTGTAATGAGGCTGGTTGTAAAGAAGAGAGAGTAGATTAGATAAAGAGCATTGTTAGTTCTCATCTTCTTCCTTACTTCTCTTCTTGGTTTCTTCAAGAACTTGAGCTTCTTGAAGGGGATTGCTATAACTTGTAAGAACCATTTGATTTAGTGCAGAGAGTTCGGAGGAACTCACGGGGACGTGGGCACATTGCCGAACCTCGATAACAATTGATTGTTTTCTTTCTTTCTTTGATTGTTGTATTTCTTTCTACAAGTCATTCTAGACTTGGGTGTTTGGAAGATCACCACATAGGCATCTTGTCAAGGTGACTTCCAACATCAAGATTGGTCAAGAAGTTGGTGCACTATATAAAGGGTCACCTAGCTTCAATCTCCTAGATATATAACACATTGTGACATACAAGTGATCATCATACAAGAGAGTTAAAGTGCAAGTGTGAGAGTGCAAAGACACAAAACACAGAAAGGCACTAGAATAGATCTCAAAAGAAAGGCTGGTTGTAAAGAAAGAAGTAGTATAGATTGTGGGTAGAGTGCTTTTGTAATAGTTCTATCACTTTCTTTCTTTTGTTCTTTTATTCTTCAAGAACCTGTGAGTTCTTGGAAGGGTGTTGCTGATTGTAAAGAACTCCATTGATAAGATAGTGCAGAGAGCTCGGATGAGCTCACGGGGACGTAGGCATATTGCCGAACCTCATCAACAAATTGCTTGTGTTCTTTTCTTTCTTGCTTTGATTGGTTGCTGTCTCTTTTCTTTATACAAGTCACTCTAGACTTGGGTGTTTGGAAGATCACCTCCTAGGCATCATCTAAGGTGGTTTCTCAATAGAATGAATATAGTCAAGAATGCCCCTAGACTTGTGCACTCCGGTGTTGAAGCTGACCCTGTGTTGCTTCCCAAGAACGCAACACTCGCAGAAATCCAATTTCTCTACTTTGTCATCATTAAGTAGACTATTCTTGCTGAGAACTTGCAGGCCTTTTTCACTCATATGTCCCAAGCGAGTGTGCCAAAAGGCTGCCTTATCCATTTCAGCCATCAAGCTTACTGCTTGATCCTTGATTTTTGTCTCTCTGATCATCTCATAGAGTCCATCTTTTATTGCTGCTTTGATCACTATCAAAGATCCCTTGGTCACCTTGATCTTTCCTCTTTCTACTTTGTATGAATACCCCATGGAATCTAGTTGCCCCAATGAGATCAAATTCCTCTTCAAATCTGGAAGATACCTCACATTCCGCAGCAGCCTTGTGACTCCATCAAATATCCTTAATAGGATGTCTCTTATCCCCTTCACTTGGCAAGAAGTGTCATTCCCCAAGAAAACCCTTCCATCATTGATTTCCTTGAAATTCTTAAACCAATCCTTGTGAGGGTATATGTGATAAGTGCACCCGGTATCCAAGATCCATTTCTCGTTGCCTTGCCTCATGCCCACATTTGAGCACACAACAAGAACATTATCTTGTTGTTCTACCTTGGCAACCAAAGCCTTTCTATTCTTGGAATGGCTTCCTCCTCTCTCATCCCGCATCTTCTTCTTGCAATCTTTCTTGAAGTAACCTTCCTTATTGCAATAGAAGCATCGCTTCCCTCCAAACTTTGATTTAGAATGCGATCTTCCATGGCTCTGCCCTCTACCTCTTGATTTCTCTCGGTAGTTGCCATAAATACTACTGTCATTCCGAGTTGCTGGCCTTCTTCTAACGAATAGCCCTTCTCCACTTGATGTTTCCCTCATCTTGGCTTTGAAATCATGAGCCCTTATAGTATTAATCACGATTTCCTTAGTTAGTGTATCTCTTCCATATTCAATTGCATTAATTAAACTTTCAAAACAATTAGGAAGAGAATTAACAAAATAACAGCCAATTATTCATCCAGGAACTTTATACTACAACTAACCAAATCTTGAACTAGTTTGTTAAACACATCAAGATTATCTTGCAACTCTTTATTAGGATCCATTTTAAAAGCAAAGATTCTTTTAAGAAGATAAATTTTATTAGGGAAAGTTTTGGTAAGAAACAACTCATCTAGTTTCTTCCATATGACAGTTGGATCTTCCGAGTCTCCGCACTCCCTTGTGACACTATCCGACATGTGTAAGAAAATGGTGTTATATGCCATCTTCTTCATCTCAATCTGTTGGTCCTCCGTGATACTTGCTGGAAAAGCATCATCTTCTCCAATAGCCAAGTCCACCTTCTGTTGCATAATAACAGCCTTGATCTTCCGCTTCCAAAGGGTAAAGTCTCCATTTCCATCAAACTTCTCAACAATGAAATTTGAAGCCATCTTGAGGAGAAAATCCCATATTTATGCAGCACCCACAATTGCTTTCCAACTTCTTCTAAACCTCAAGAACAATATCAAAGATTAATCTCAATACCGTTCTTGAATCACCCAAGAAGTTGATCTTTGATTCTTTGAGTCTTGACTCCGTCACCTTCTGTTCCGGCTACGATACCCGCTATCCAAAGCTCCTCTGGCTCTGATACCATTGTTGGTGGTATCTCCTCTAACTCTGGTACCACTGTTGAAAATCACCTTGGAGATGCCCAGGTGGTGATCTTCCAAACACCTAAGTCTAGAATGACTTGTAAAGATGAATCGGAAACAAAAATAGAAATCAAAGAAAGGAAATGACACAGTAATTGTTATCGAGGTTCGACAATAACCTATGTCCCCGTGAGTTCCTCTGAACTCTCTACACTAAATCAATAGTTCTTTACAAATACAGCAACCCTCTCCAAGAAACTCAAGTTCTTGAAGAACCAAAGAAAATTCCCTTTATAAGCCCTTGAATCCCCTTTCTATTCTACTCACTCTTTCTAAACAACCAACCTTTACAATGAATCTCTCTTGTTTTGTGTCTTTGCACTCTTACAATTGATCTCACTTTCAATCACAAATTATTCCTCACACTTTTGGAGATTGAAACTAGGTGACCCTTTATATAGTGCACCAACTTCTTGACCCATCTTGAGGATCAATATCCAACCTTAGATCTTGAGGACCAATCAACCTTAGCCCTCAATCAATTCTAAGTGATCCTGTGCGTTTTGAACATGTCTCACACACCTAATAAAATGCTGAACCAAATGGACCATGTGTGCCTTCAAGGTGCGGCCTGGAACAGTGTGTGCTGCGGCCTGGAGCAGGGCACACTTGCTGCAACTCTATGCGCCGCGGCCTGGGGGAGGCTGTGCCATGGCCTACCCATCTTCTTTGCACTCCTCCTTGCTGTGCACCGTGGCCTGGACAAGGCTGGGCCGCTGCTTGACCTGATACTATATCATTTTCCTACTGTGTGCTGAGGCGCACACCTAGTGTGCTAAGGCTTCAAGGACAAATGTTGAACCTTCACTTTGTTTAATCCTTGGACAAAACTCCACCAGTTATTTTTTTAATTTGTTTTTTTTTTCTTCTGATTTTGATATGTACCGAATTTAATATTTAATATGATAAAAAATGGTTTTCATTTTTTTGGTTCTATACATTGTTTTGAAGGGCGTTTTTAAGGCGCGCCTCGAGGAGTTTTTAGGCAAAAACGGCCCAAGGCGTGAATCCTGGGGCGTAAGAATCACAGGGCCGTCATTTTTTCGGGTCTGAGAGGTCGTCCAGACCCGGGGCGTACGCCTTTTATGCACCTGGCTTCTAGGTGTACGCCCAGTACAATTTTCAAACAAGAAGTGATCATATGCCAACCAAAACAGATTAAAGGAAAAAAAAACCGATAGAATCAAGAACATAATACAAAGGAAAAGGAAAAGAAAATGAGTGAAGAAAAACAAAGAATCATGAAGTGATCAAATACCTCGGAGACATCGAGATCATCTTTGTCAGCAGAGTCGTTGCCACATATGATGATTTTCAAACAAGAAGTGGATCTTCCCATTTTTTGTTCAATCTCGTTATCTGTTTTTGTTACCTCTCTCTCACTCTTCATTCAATTCTCTACCCTCTACTCTCTACTCTGTTTCTCAGAGAAGTCACTCTATGGCTTGGTGTTTTTGGGAATTGTAAGTTTGTAATAAAGGGAAGACGGACCTAAAAAACCATCCTTAAATCTAGATGAGTCTTCGTGTTTGAGTCTGCCACTTATTAGGTCCGGTTAAGTTCTATGTCCTGTGACTCCTGTCCATTGAGACTTGAAAGAAGCCTTAAAAAAAGAATAAAATAAGTATAGTTTAACGGTAGTACTGTAGTAGTATGATTATATCGATATTAGGTCCAGTCAAATTAAAAATACTCTACCAACAGGTCCAACACACTACCAAAGCCACTTATTAGGTCTGATCAAATCTCTAATATTTCTTCCTTTTATTATTCTTTTAGTACAAATAAGTATAGTTCTTTTATATGGCAATTAAATTAGATAATTACTATGTAATTAAATACAAGGAAAATATAAATATTTTTTTATCTTATCCAACCGTTTGGTCATGAGACTTGTGACAAGTTATATTTAGCCTATGGTCCCGTTAAGTAGTTGTTTAGAATATAATTTATTTATATTATTTTAATTTTTTAGCATTTTAATTTTTTATAATTTAATTAATATTATTTTATTCAAAACGCCTCAATGTTTCAAAAGGCTTACGCCCCAACGCCTCCGGGCTTACGCCTCGCCTAATTGAGGCAAAACACCTCGCCCAACGCCCTCGCCTCTAAAAAACTGGTTCTATTCATGGTTTTAAGTATTTTCTGTTGATAAATAGTTTGTGTTCATTTCCGTTAATGACTATAAGCTTATGTGCATTACCAATTAAAAACTTAGCCACTAAAAATGGTCATTCCCAATTATGAAACCGCTTACTAACTCTTGATCTTTTGATCTAGGTGGTAAGATCAATTTCCAAACCAAGTCTCCTTTTGCGAAAACTTTTACCTTAACCCTTCAGTTATAAGCCTTTGCAACATTTAACTTTTGTTGCATTATATTATCCAACGCTCTGCCTTGGACCTCCTTGAGGTCATCAAGTTCAGCCAACATAGCACCATGGTAATCAATATCACTTAACTCGTTCTGCCTAGCCACTCTCAATGACTTGACAGTTATTTCCATAGGCAAAACTGCATCATGACCAAATACTAAGGCAAAATTGGTAGTCCTAATACTTGATCTTTTTTATGTTCGATAAGCCCATAAGACTTCACATAATAAATCATCCCATTTTCTGGGATTCCGGTCTATTACCTTTTTTAGATTATTTTTAATAATCTTGCTAGTCGACTCAACGTGACTAATAGCTTGGGCATAATATGGACTAGAATTAATTAACTTAATTCCATAATCTTGCACGAATGCTTAAACCCTTTGACCGTTAAAGACTAACGCATTATCCACAGTTATAGATTATGAAATTTCAAATTGATGAATTATCATCTCTTGGACAAGTTAGATGAGCTGAACTTCATCAATTTCTTTGTAAGACTTAGCTTCTACCCATTTAGTAAAATAATTTGTGGCCACTAACACAAACACGTGTCATTTACTTGAAGCAATGTAGACTTTGCCAATTATGTCAATGGCCCATCCTCTAAATGGTCATGATTTGACTATCGAATGTAAAAGGGCTAGCTGGAACTTAAGGTATGTTCTCATGCCATTGAATGCTTGACAACCCTTAGAATATTTTAGGCACTCTCTTAAGACCGAAGGCCAGTAATACCTATACCTCTGTATTAACCAGCACATTTTTAATCTTAACCG
Organism: Bretschneidera sinensis; assembly: GCA_023935145.1. Taxonomy (NCBI): domain Eukaryota; kingdom Viridiplantae; phylum Streptophyta; class Magnoliopsida; order Brassicales; family Akaniaceae; genus Bretschneidera; species Bretschneidera sinensis. Next base: position 26,184,533 of record CM043697.1, read on the forward strand.
ATGAGCACCACAAATCCCGTTATGTACCTCTATTATGACTTGTAATGATTCCTCTACTCCTAGGCACTTCAAAAGTAATCCCTCAACGTGTAGTTTATATAACTCTTCATTTTCTCCACAAAGAATATAATATCGAGCTTTTAACTTCAAAGAGTTACTTGCTTTTGTATTTGGATTCCTTAGGACGTCTATAATTGGTTTTCTCCAATCATTATCTTGGTAAACTTGGACCAAAAAAACATTCATTACAAGTTTCCTGTTAGTGACAAAGGAAAGCATTCTCTGATTTAGTCTGGCTAACTTATTTTTCCAATTACTAGGTGCCCATTGCCTTGTAGCCATTTGAGCTAACGTATTTGCTCTCGAGTTTTCTTCTCTAGAAACATGGCACAAAATTACATCATCAAACTCTTTACACAATTTTTGTGCAGCTATTAAGTGTGGTTCCAGTATAGCACTCATACATTTGTACTCTCCCGTTAATTGCTTGATAACAAGTTGTGAGTCTCCTTTAATTTATATTAAAGTTACTCCCATTTCTTATGTACTTAGAGTCCAATCATTAATGTTTTATATTCTGCTTGATTATGAGAATAATTCCCCTTAAGGGTAGGGGTGAACATGGAACCCGGTTGACCCATAGACTTGATCCAAACCGATATAATAGGTTGGGTTGGGTTGGGTCATTTTAGAGATTGGGTTAGGTTGGGTTGAAGAATTTTTGAACCCAATGGGTTAGGTCATGAGTTCAAAATTTTCAACCCGATCAAATATATATTTATATATTTTATATTTATTGAATATAAAATAGTGTATAAATAATTATAGTATAATTATAAAATGCCCATTGGTGTGTAAATATGTTGTAAATACTCCAACCAAAATTATATTTTCTTTTGTTGCCTTGATGATCAACAGAAAGATGCCAAACTTAAATTAGTCTGATACATGAAACAAACTTTTGTTCCTTCTAAATGAGCTCACATAAAACAAACAATTCCTGCAAAAACTAGGATTGAGATGTAAGAATGAAGAATTGAGAGAGAAGTGGTTGCTCATTAATAATAAAAATGTCAAGGAATAATTTAAAATATGATAGCAATTTGATTGTTCTCTATATGACTCTGTAAAATCAGTTTCTATAGTACTTATTAATGTAGAATTTAGCCTCAAAATTTTCTTTTTTTAATCTGTAAAATCAGTTTCAATAGGCACACAGATTTTACTTGTAATATATATGGATTTGCTTTTCGATTTAGTGGAATATTTTTTTGTTATGTAATATGTATGATTTAATTTTTTAGCAAAAAAAAAAAAATATCAACCCAGTGACCCAAACCAATTAAAATGGGCTGGGTTGAGTTGAGGTTAGATGGGTTCATGGGTTAGGTTGGGTTAAGATTTTTTCAACCCGGTATGAATGGGTTGGGTATTTTTAGACTAACCCGATCGAAACCGACCCATGCTCACCCCTACTCAAGGGTAAAAGCTAAATCTGTTTGTGCTCTAGTATGGGACTGAATTGAAATGCCAATGCCATTTTCCTTTGTTGTTTTAGACCCATCAAAATTTAACTTCCATAGGGCCAAACTTACAAACATGTTTTTCTCTGCAATTTCTAATTCTACATTGGGATAATCTACCAATAAATCTACTAAGGCTTGTCCCTTAACAGACTTTTAAGGAATATAAATTAAGTCAAATTTGATAATGGCTAGACTCCAATTAGCTATTTTGTCACTAAGTATGGGTTGTGAAAGCATATACTTGACTAGGTCAGTTTGGGCAATCATATGAACCATAAAGATTAAAAGATAATGATGTAGTTTACAGTCCATTGAGTTTAATACACGACTTAAATAGAAAATAGCTTTCTCAAAGTTACATTCATTGTCCTGAGCTAGCAAAATTCTTATATAGTCTATTGTAGTCGATATATAAAGCTTTAATGGTATTCCTTGTCGAGGGGGAATCAAAACTAGAGGGTTCAAGATACATTTCTTTATCATCTCGAAAGCCTTCTGATGATGCTCTTCCCATATAAAAGTCTTTTCTCCTTTAAGCTTTAGTAAGAGAGAGAATACTTTGATTTTTCCTGTAACATTAGTAATAAAACATCTTAGAAAATTCACTTGCCCCAAGAACCTTTGAAGTTTTTTTTTATTAATATAGGGTTTAGCTTAAATTATTGGTTTAGTTTTGTTCTGGTCGACTTCAATTCCTTGACCGTGAACTAGAAATCCTAAGAAATTCTTTGCGTTCACACAAAATGCACATTTCAAAGGATTTAATTTTAAATGGTGAACCCTCATTCTTTGAAATCCTCTCTTGAGAGCTTCGAGATATGAGACAAAGTCTTGTGATTTCACCACTATATCATCGATATAAACTTTTAAAAATTTTCCAATCGTGTCATGAAAAATTAGGTTCATAGCAAGTTGGTAAGTTGGCCCAGCATTTTTCAATCCAAATGGCATTACTACCCACTCGAATGTCTCTAGTTACCAAGACAACGAAAGACAATCTTTATGTGTATCCTCTCGAGGTATAAAAATTTGATTATACCTAGAGTACCCATCCATTAAGGAGAGCACTTAGTTGTAAGCCGCATTATCTACTAATATGTCAGAACTGACATAGGATATCGTCTTTAGGGTTGACATTGTTTAAATTCCTAAAATTTGTACATACCCTTAATTGGCCATTTTTATTTATTACTGGAACTATATTAGAAAGCCATTATATATACCTAGATGTTCGAATGAACCCAACTTGTTATATGTTGTTATGCTACTGTATACATATTAAGAATTTGTTGAAACAAATTTTGGCATGTGCTTCAATCTGGCTGTGATACGTCATTTGTAAGGCATGTTCTTTAAGCCCACTGTATTCATGATCTTCAAATTAAAAGGCAGAGTCTCTCAAGTATCTAATTATATATCCTCTTTAGCGTGTGTTTGGAAAATAGAAGGGAGGAAATTATATAATGGTAAATACCCTAAAAAGTTATGGTTTAATTAAAAATAATACATCGTGATTAATTATATTTTCAAAAAATATTCTAAGATTTTTTTTTTTATGGCAAAAAATACCCAGAGATTTTTTTATGATGAAAAATACACTGTGGTATGTTTCTGTTAGTAAAAAATACACTGCCAAATGTTTCTTTTAGACAACCACAAAGTATTTTTTGCTAACAAAAACAAACTATAGGGTATTTTTTACCACAAAAAATCTTCAGGGTATTTTTTGAAAATAGAGTCAACCACGGGATATTTTTTACCACAAAAAAACCTCGACGTATTTTTTAAAAATTTAAACCAATCACAAAGTATTTTTTGTAATTAAGCAAAAATTATAAATGATGTACACTCTCTCTACAAAATCTTCTCAATTTAAATGAATTAAAAAAAAAAGAACTTGAAAAAAAATGAAAATGTGCATGTATTTCCTCTCTTTCTTTCCCCGACATTTAAAGAGTATATGTGCCACTTCTTTTTGTTCTACTCCCTTTAATCCAAACACATTTTACTTTCCCAACCATAATAATCATAAGTTTTGCATTTGGTAAAGTTTAATCACTCACCATGTTAGTTCAAAGCTGCGGTGCATGACAATTTTTTCACAGCTACTGTAGGCTACACTATGATTCGAAACACGGAAAAAAAAAAAAGTTGTCAATAACTCGAAGGCCATGTTTGAGTTATATTTTAAATATGAATTTAAGTAACTTTACTTAAATCTAGAAAGAATAATTAGTTTAAAAAGTGACTTAAATGATAAATTTAAACAAAGTTGTTTATATCCGACTTAAAAAAAAAACCAAATGTGGCCAAAATGCCTTTTACTTTATAAAACTAGTTTTTTACCTTGTGCTATGCACAAATTTATTTTTAAATTATATTTTATATAAAATTTAATTTTTTCTCCAATTGTTATCACACTTTCCTTATATCTCAAATGCATAATTTTCTTTCACTTCAAAATCTCACTAATAAGTTAAGAGAACGTTTTCCGACTTATGAAACAACAATATTATGTTTGTATTAAAAATTTAATAAACATTGAAACTAAGGTTATCTTATTTGGTTTTTTTTTTTGCTCGACACTTCACCACCAGAGTTGCATTGAAAAATCGTCATGCTTTATTTGATAAAGATATCTCTTAACTCTCAAGACTATTACTCCATTTGTCCCATAATTTTACTTTACTAATCATTTTTTTTACTTAAATTTGACTTTAATTATTATATATATGTGTTATTTTAAAAAATATATATTTTTTAGAAACTTTTAAACTCTATTTATGTATATATAAAAAAAAATTAAATTTTCCTAATGATTTAACAATAGAAAAAAAATTATTCATTTAATTGGCTAAATCGTAAACACGACAAAAATTATGGGACAGATGGACTATGTAGAAGGTTTAACAAAATAACTTAATAATGTTTTATTTATATTGATTTTATATGAATCAATAGTCAATATCTCATTGATCATTGCATCTGTATTGAATTCATTTTCTGTACGCGTAAATTTACATGTACGAATGTACATCAAAAGCTAAATCGTTGATGACATATCTAGTAGTTCATTTCCTCTAATCTAGAAAGGTTAATTAGATACATCACCAAAGTAAGAGTATAAATGTTGAAATTGATGTCACACAGTAAAAAGAGGAAACGAAACTCATACACTTGAATTACAAATGAACGTCACCCTTCAACCAACTTATACAATAAAGTGCACATAGATAATGTTTGAGTCCAGCTTAAAGCTAACTTTAAGTTTAATTATTTTTTAAAATTTACCAAAAACTTAGTCAAATTGAATCAAATCTTATTAAATTTCATTAAATATCAATTAATAAGTGGTTTGATTTGATTTGATTAAGTTTTTAATAAATTTTAAAATAAACTCCAACTTAAAAGTTGATTTTAAACTGGACTCAAACATCACCTTAATAGTAAAACTAGACCATAGAGCGACTCTTTCTTATATAATAGTAAAACTAAACCATAGGCCACTCCATTTTTCTTTTTCTTTTCTTTTTATATCTTGTCAAATATTTTGGGTATGAAAAGTTTTTGTTGTAATATTTTTATTTAAATTTATAACTATTAATACAACAAATATAAATTATTTTGTAATTAAAAGTTTATTTGTAGAGGTATTTTTATTACTATGTGTTTATTTTAGATGTTTTACATAAACACAATATTTTTATAATTAATTTTATAAAAGAAAATACATTATAGCAATGGAGGTTTGGTGTCGGGGATGGTTATCCCTTTTATTTTGAAAACGTTAACTTACCTCCATTGTTGTATTGACCAGTAAAAATTAGATAGACACTTACCCCTTCTGTATATATTTTCTTTAGTCAACAGTTAAAAAATTGGGCACACTTCATGCATGTCATTAATTTTAACTGGAATCCCCGACTTATCTTTACTACCATATTTGATTTCTATCTAAATTTTCTTTTCTACCTGAATTTATTATATTCATCCTCTCTTTAATTCTCATTAATTTTAACATAATTACAAAAATAAAATAAAATTTAAATTAAACAAAAAATACTTTAGCTTTTACATAATTTTCAATAGTGATTTTTATACAAAATTTAACTTAATTATCAAAAACCTAATAACCTAATTAATTAAGAATGGTAAAAACAATCAAGAGAGAGTAGAAGATCCTCGAGCCCTTGACAGAAACCCTTGTTGCCTTAAGCAACAACACTGGAAGTGCAAATTTGATGGCCAGATTCGGAGGATCTTTATTTCTCTTCTTGTTTTTAACTGCAAAATCTTATACTTTCCTTTTCTGAAGCTTTACTGATCAAACTTGACGTTTATTTTCCTCACCAGCATCTCCTTTCTTTAAATTAAAAAAATAAATAAAAAATCAATGAAAAAAATTGTCAAATCAAGTTCGCCAAATCTGGTCTGCGACCCCAATGTCGATGGTCGCGGCGAATGTTGCAACCCATGGTGTCACGAGGCTGCTGCTCTGTCAAGGTCGCTTGGGCATTGCATCCCACATGGCGCGATGGTCTTGTGGATTTACCAGATCCGGTTCCAGGAGAAAAGAAAATACGTAAAAGAAAATAAGGGAAAAGAAAAGAGGAAGAAGAAACAGAAGAAAGGAAAAAAAAAACCACAAGAAGGGAGAATAGGGTTTATATGAGAGGCTGCTTTATTATTTTTCTTTTTTCCGTCAAAAGTTAACTTTCATCTGTTAGTAAAAGTCGAAGAAGATAAGTTGATATTTTTTAAATAGGTGGGGGTAATTTTCCCAAATCCCAATAACCAAACCAAGGGGTAAAATGTATTTAATTTTTTATTAAATATTTTGATTATTAAAATTAATTTTAAAAAATAATACATTGTGTTTGTCTCATAACATTTTTTTTCACTGTACTTTTGTGGACGTTACAATAATCTTAAAACTAAACCTTAACTTATGTTTAAGGAGGAAATACCAACTATTTTAAATAAGCTATGTTTCAATGCATTGTAAGGTTTTTTGTCAAAAAAAAAATCTAATGGCAATTTTTTCAATGTAAAATTAACCATAGTTTGATGATAACAATGTTAAGTTCATGTTATAATTAATTTAATTAATTATGTGATATTTTTTTATTTAATGATATAATTTTATGTGTTAAAAAAAATTTGAGATGAATTTAAATTGAGTCTTAAACTCTCTCTTTAAATTGAGAAAATAAAAAATTTAAGAGAAAAAAATTTAATTATATAAAGTTTTAATAACTGGTTTATGATATCTGGGAAGGAAAGAGTGGAACATGGAATATCCAAAATTCCTTCAGATAGTTTGCGATGATCTAACCAGTGTTGTTTACATCCCTATATTGGCATTAGGGTAATATTGCTAAACCGCTTTAAAATCAAAGTTCAATTGATCAAATCAAAATTTTAAAAGCCATGTAAAAATTAAGAGCATTAATAGACGAACACAACAAATACGCAACCAAACATGTATTTTTTTTCTTCTGAAAATGGAGTGATAATTTTATAAAAATCGAGTGATAATATAAAGAGATTGAAAGTAAATTTTTCATTTTAAGCGTGAATAACTGTTATGTTTTTAATTGACTAATATGAGATGTGCGTTGGTGCTGTCCAATATTACTGTTTTTCTCTCATTACCCAAAAATTACAGCAAACTTTTTGAATATTTTCTTCCAAAAACGCTAAAAGTACATGCATGAATCGAAATTGAAGAATTTACTCCGAGTAAATTCAACTTATGTAACAGAATAAAAGAAACTAACTATAATCGGTCAATGACCAAAAGAAAAAACAAAACGGAAATAGTCAAGTAGACCAATATGATCTTTATCCAGAGAAATCAAAAGTGCAAGAACGATGAACAAAATATTTCGTTTTCGACCAAACTTTAATGTTATTGAATCTATTAAAGTTGATTTTATTTTCGAAGGGTTGAGATGAAGAAATTTTAAAAAAATTTGACTGGGATGAAAGGATATCCGTATCTGTTCTTCATGTGTATTAGGTTTTTATATATTATATAAATATATTAAATAAAATTAATAATTACCTAATTACTCTTAATTACATAAATAAGTATTAAATATCGAACTTATTTTGTGATTTAATTTTAATTTAATGACATGTAATTGGATTTGTGGTGTAAAGAAATGATATAATATTTGTACTATGTATTGAACATTTATTTTGTATTTTGATTTTGTTTAACGATGTTGTGTTTTCTTTTATGATGTTATTTGATAAAGACAAAGATTGAGGTATTTGATAGAGGTGAGCATGGGTCTATTTGGGTCGGGTTAGTCTAAAAATTCAAACCAATTTATTCATACTGGATTGAAAAAATCTTAACTCAACCCAACCCATTAACCTATCCAACCTTAACTCAGCACAAGCCATTTTAATCGGTTTGGGTCAATTTGAGTCACCGCATTGATATATTTTTTTTACTAAAAAATTAAATCATACATATTACATAACAAAATAATATTACTAAATCCAAAACCAAATCCATACATATCACAAGTAAAATCTGTGTGTCTATTGAAACTAATTTTATAAATAAAAAAAAAGAAAATGTTGAAGCTAAATTCCATATTAATAAATACTATAGAAAATGATTTTATATAGTCATATAGAGAACAAATAAATTGCTATCATATGTTAAATTATTCATTGACATTTGTATTATTAATGAATAGTTCTTCATTCTTACATCTCAGTCTTGGTTTTTGCAAGACTTATTTTTTTTTGTGAGCTTGTTTAGAAGGAACAAAAGTTTGTTTCATGTATCAGATTAATTTAAGTTTGACACATTTCTTTTGACCATTCAAAGCAATAAAAAGAAATATAATTTTATTTAGAGTATTTATAACATATTTTACACACCAATAGACATTTTATAATTGTACTATAATTATATATATACTATTTTATATTTAATAAATATAAAATATATAAAAAATATAATTATATATGATCGGATTACCGATTTGAGTCAGATTGAAAATTTTAAACTCATGACTCAACTCAATTCATCGGGTTTAAAAAAATTTAAACTCAACGTATAAAATAACTCAACCAAACCCAATCCAACTCAATCCAACCTATTATATCGATTTGAACCCCAATCCAACTTAATCCAACCTATTATATCGATTTGGACCGCATCCATGAATTAACAATGTTCCACGGTCACCTATAGTATATGAAAATCTCCTCAAAGACAAGAATAAAAGACAAAATAAAATCTTCCAAAATAAAAACAAAATTTGAGACTCTCCGCTTCAATCCATTCCGTCGCCATTCCTAACAAGAATCTAATGGGTCCGTTCAAACCCTTCCTCCTGCAAATCGCATACAATAATGAAATCAGGTGGGGGATTGTGTTATTTCGACGTGGCAGTATGTTACTGGTCCAAGGAAGATAAGGTAGGATTTTAATGGATTTCCATTTTATCACTGTTCTGTAAACATAAATCCTTTCGATTTAAAGTTTGTCACCTGACATGTCTCTTTTAGACGTAGGTGGATACTCCAGTCGTCTTTAAAATTAAAAAAAATTTGTCTTTATGTTAAACATGATAGAATTCAGTATATATTTAGGGATAAAGTATACATATTTATGGTAAATTTTTTTATTTTTATCATAAATGTTTTTGTTTTTATACTAAAAATTTACACAAATAAATGTGTTTATCATTAAAACAAATTATTTTTTTTTCTTCTCAAGACACCATAAATCTATCTTTTAGGTGTATCAGTTAGCACTTGTAATTATTATCCTTCAATAGAAAAAAACACAATTAAAGTACTCCTATGATGTACTTATCGAAGTACCAAAGAGGAAAAAAACATTGATTGAAGCACAAAATACCAGTCAATCTCTGCACATCACCACGCCCTCATTTTAGTTCTCTGCAGCTGCAAATAACAGCTTGTTTAAGGCTTATAATCTTAATCTCTCCTTGATATCTTGGAATATACGGCACAGTTTGTCTTCTTTAACGGTACAATAACTACCAACCTTTCATGGCTCTTTTAACTTCATTTCTCTTATAGTATTTATTTATTCTTCTTTTGTATGCCTCTGGGTTTATTACGTAGTCGATATTTTTCTTTTTCAATAACAATTTTTGTCATCTGTTTGGCTATGCAAAAGAAGAGTAAATAACTTTGAATTTATTGATGGAAAAGTGATGAACTTAACCTTAACAAAGTAAGCCAACAGCAAACAAAGGAAAACTAGAGATTCAATACTTTGGTTTCTTTTAGTTTGTTCTCATACATTTTCTCAGCTACCAAATAGAGGTATAGTGAGATTATGTATTTCCAGTGTTTGGAGATGTGCAATCAAGTGTGATTAATTAATATTTAAACCAAATGCTTTATCTTATTTCATTGGAACTTTTCTGCATAGGGTCAAGCTCAAATTGGGTTAACTCTTGATTACATGTGGATTCTATGGTTTTCAAATTTAAAGCTTCTGTATAGATAATTTTTCTAATTTGGATCTCTTTGTTTGGCTTTCTCATCACTGCAATTATTAAAAAAAAGTAGTAATTGAAGGCCTATACTGAAATCATAGTCCAATAGAAATGCAATCATGATATATTGTTCATCTGTATAAAAGTCTAGGTGATGATTTCATGTTCATCAGTTTTAATCTGCTGCTAAAATTTAATTATTGTCTCAAGCTTATTTCTCTCCTTAAATATTACTATTGTCTTAAGTTAATTGGAGAAATGATTATTTCTCCAAACAATGGATTAGTGGTTATCTCTGCAAAACAAGAAGAGTACCATTGAATTTCCTTAGGTCTCATTTTTTAGCTGCTTAAACAAAATTAAATTAATACCCAAAGTTGTGGTCATTTTATTTCTATCTTTCAGCTCGCGCGCGCGCGCGCACACATATATATATATATGGCTTTGAGAACTTTAGAAAATTTTCAATTGCAGTGAAACTCCGATATTAAGGTACGTCAAACACACAGCATCGCTGTTTTTTAATCGAGCAATACCCATGTTGTTTTATCCTTTATTCAGGTCTAAATGGCCTTGGTGCTGATATGCTACAAAATTCCATATAAAGACTCTGCTCTTTCAACTAAAAGTGTTACAAGAGAGATCAGCGAGAGACGGTTCTTACGCGAGACAGGTGATTCTACATTTTCCTCTTCAGATCATGACCGAAGAAAAAGAAGAAGAGTGAATGCCAATAGAGCAATGGTTGGCGGTAGAGGGTCTTTGCACTTTCATATCATGACCGACGTACCTCCCCTACAAGGGGCATGTAACGCAAAGAACCATCTAAATTCCATTTCAGAACATGTTTCACAAAGAGAAAATTCGCGGTTGGTTTTGTATGCATTGGAGAGTAGTACTAATGAGAAGCAACTGAAGTCATTAGATTCTTATTTTGGAAAACTCCAAGGTAATGCAAATCAGCATTCTTTAGACACTTCTCATCAGATGACTGGGCGAGTAAATACAAAGGTTGAAATCAAGGCAAAGCAGGAGCTGGAATCACTAAACGCTTATCTTGGCAAACTTAATACAGGTAGTGAGATTTTTTATAAGGTAGTATTAGATAATTGCATTATAGTGGAGGAAATTCTTTCATTTTTGCTTTCAGGTTTTGTTTTCTATATAGATAACATGCCTTATTTTGTAATATTCATCAGACTGGAATTGAATTAAAATTTTCCAAGAATTCCTCTGTGAACTTGATTTCCATAGGCGAAAGTTTCTAATAACAATGCCAGTAGCATAACTGTTGAAGCACGTGGAGCTTATTGCTCCCACCTACCATCCACTCTTTCTCCATTAGCTGGTGCTCCTTTAAGCAATATTTTATGGCTTGCTTTATTGTGGCCAAAGTTATTTGGCCGGTCTTGGTTCCTCTTCTCCTATAAATTGGAGAGTTGTGGAGCAATTGGGAAAATTTGAAGAGGTTGAAATGAGGTGCAGAGAGATAAATGAGTGCGTAGAGAAAGTGAGAGATTGTACAAGGAGCTGCATAAAAATTATACAGTGTGTGTGACTCGTATTCTTAAACAGTTGGTAGTGAGGTTAGGTATAATTTGGGATTGGGTTCGAGTGCTTTAGGTATTTCAAACACAATTGTAATATCTCGTTTCATAGTGAAATTTATCTGGTGTGCGTATTCGTAGAGTAGGCTTACGCCAAACCACGTAAATTTCTTGCTTTCTTGTGCGCTTGTTTTTTTGTTGATTTGATTGCTCATTTATTTTGCAATCTCGTGTTTGGATTTATCATCCTTAGTGGCATTTTTTCACAACAAATTGGTATCAGAACTTGAGTTGGGTTTGATATTCAGCGGTTGTGTTCTTGATTCCGTGTTGAGAGGTTGCACGCTAGACGTTTGATAAATTGCTTAAGCCATGACATCATTTACGACTAGTATGAGATTGCAAAATTTGACAGGCGCAATGACTTTAGCATATGGAAGCTAAAGATGCGAGCTATGCTCGGACAACAAGGGTTGTTAAAAGCACTTGATGGGGAGGGCAAGTTATAGGCCTTGTAGTGGTACAATGATTCTTGGAGACAACAAGGATTTTCCTATTTTGGGGATTGGAACCATCCGAATCAAGATGTTTGAAGGGGTCATGAGAACATTTGAGGTTCGTCATGTGCCAAAGTTGAAGAAGAATCTCATTTCCTTGAGTGAGCTAGACTCTCAAGATCATCGGTTTTCCGGTGAAGGTGGAGGATTGAAGATCTCTAAGGGAGCACTTCTAATGTTGAAAGGTGTTAAACAAAAGAACTGAAGAAACTCTCTGTCTTATTGAATGCTTAAAACGAATACAATTGATTCAATATATAGACTTATGAATATTAAGCCTAGTAGGACTAGGACATAACAATTTAGATAGAATACACACAGTCCAAGTCTACTAGTACACTTATTAAGAATCCTAATAGGATTCTCAACACTCTCCCTCAAATTGGAGCATAGATATCATATGTACCTAACTTGTTACAAATAAATCGAACTCGAGAACCATCTAATGGTTTAGTAAATAAATCTGCTAACTGATCGGTCGACTTCACATGTCTGGTACTAATCACATTTTGTAGAAGCTTTTCTCGAACAACATGACAATCAATTTCAATATGTTTAGTTCTTTCATGAAACACTGGATTATTTGCGATATGAATAGCTGCTTGATTGTCACATACCAGGCTTATGGAACTTGACTGGTTAATCCCAAGTTCTGCTAACAACTGCTTTAGCCAAATCATCTCACAGGTAGTATGCACCATTGCTCTATATTCGGACTCAACATTTGACCTAGAAACCACGATTTGCTTTTTACTTTTCCACGATAGTAAATTACCTCCAACAAATACACAAAACCCAGTAGTGGACCTTCTATCATATGGAGAATCAGCCCAATCTGCATCAGTATAACCCTCAACTTGAGCATGACCATAATTTTGATAAAGTAAACCACGACTAGGAGCACGTTTAAGATAACGGCCTCACTCCAAAATTATTTGGGGACATGCATATGAAATAAGAGAGTACGAGTAATATTCATAAGACGAGGACTTTTCCGCTCCGCAATCCCATTTTGTTGGGATGTATGAGAGCAAGATGACAGATGAATAATGCAAACTTAATCATAAAAGATGCAAAAGGCTCAGAAAAATATTCACAAGCATTGTCACTACGAAGAATCTTAATAGATAAGTCAAATTGAGATTTTATCTAAGCATAAAAAGCACAAAAAATAGAAAACAACTCAGAACGGTCTTTCATTAAATAAAGCCAGGTAAGCCTGGAATAATCATCCACAAATGTAACGAAGTACCGAAATCGAAGTTTGGAAGTCACATACTTGGACCCTAAATATCAAAATGTACTAACATAAAAGGACTAGACACACGTTTATTAATTCAGGAAGCAAATGACACCTGATGATGTTACCTAATTGACATGACTCACATTCTAAAGTTGAAACGTGACTCAAAGTAGGAACTAACTTTTTCAGCTTTTCTAAGGTGAATGACCAAAAAGGTAATGGATATGGTGCGGAGACACGTTAATTGAGCAAGCAATGGGTGATGGGATAGGATCAAAGTAATACAGGCCGTCCGATTCATGCCCACCATCAATCCTTTTCCTTGTTTTCAAATCCTGGATAAGAACATAATCAAGAAGAAAGGTAACAAAACAGTTAAAACATTTTGTAAGCTGATTAAGAGATATCAAATTATATTGAGAAAAATGAGCATAGAGAACAGATGATAAAGATATAGAAGAACTAGGACGCATGGTACCAATACCACTAGCAGTGGTTTTAGATCCATCTGCAAGGGTAACATCAGGCAAAAATGAAGAGTGATAAAAACTAGAGAAAACATCAATGGTACCTGCCAAATGATAAGTAACTACAGAGTCAAGGACCCAAGGTCTAAATGAAGAGTTACTAGATAATAAACAAGCTTTTGGTGTACCTTTTTGGGTGGAAAGAGCAGTCGAGGAAGATGTCTGACTATCTGTCTATACCGTAAGAGTTCATCATACTCATATTTGGAAATCACCATAGAAGCTGAGGGCACGAAATTTGAGGAGGTAGATCCACACTCAACAGAACCAGAAGTCATAACATTAGCACCCATGGGACGACCAACTAACTTTCAACACGTCTGTTGGGTATGCTTGGAACGATGGCAGTAGGTACATTGATGAAGCAAACCTCGACCATTACCACCACGACCAAATGAAGTGTTATTACGATCACTACCACGACCTCCTCTACCACCACAACTACTTATATTATTATTATTACCATATGTTTGACCTCCTTGCCAAACTTGAGTAACCAATGCAGATTTGTCAACCAAAGATCCATTGTCACTAGTTTGAGAAATGGCTCGTAGTACACGAGCATAAGTCTCAACCATGTAGGAAGTTATGGCTCTCCTAGTATTTGGGATCAAACCGGTTCATACTCAGGTTTTAGGCCAACCAAGAATGTGAGTACCTCGACTTGCTCTTGGCCTTTTTGCATGGCCTTTACATTGGCTGAAATAGGCATCAAAGTTCGCAATTCTAAAGACATTCTCTTTATATCAGTAAAATATTCAGTGACATCTCGATAACCTTGCTGGCCATGAAAGAAATTGGCATTCACATCATACATCCGATTAAGATTTCTAGAATATAATAGACGAACATAGTCCCAAACTTCCTTACAAGTTTCAAGATGTGTACATAAGTCGGCAATTTGGGGTTTCATGGAATTCCATAATAAAGTGATGAGTAAAGAATCCTCTTGTTCCCATGTATCAAATAATTTCGGATCGGTAGGCGGATCATCAATAAGAAATTTTTGCTTGCCTTGATTAGTGATGTATTTATAGACTGCCTTGGACCATTGAAAGTAATTACTACTATTCAACATTTGAGTTGTAATAATATGAGGATTTGGTTGGATCGGGGTACTAGAGATAATCTTGGACTCCATATGGACAAATTATAATCCGACAACAAAATAATCCATTAACCAAACAGGTTATTAACCAAGGATCCAAACAGATGCTAATCAAGGAACCAAACAGGTACTGGTGCTAACTAAGTAACCAAACAGGTGCTGGTGCTAACTGATTACGCTCAAACTAATACGCGGTTATTGTGTATAATTAACGTGTCGATCCCACGAGGAAAAGTGAACTACAAGGAAAAGTGTAAACTTTAATACGAAACGATAAAATTCAAATTAGAAAATCTGAATTTTGATAATAAAGTAATATGAGAAAATTGTGTAAATATAATGAAGAATATAAATGAGAAACAACAAGGTTCCGGGAATCCTCCCTAGGTTCGTTACTTTATTCCAATCTCGATTCAATTGTTTTTATCTCGATTTCAAGTTTCACATCCCAAACAAGCAATCGGCAAATATTCAATCAAAGCATATGAAAACCCTAATGTAATTGCTATGAAATACTCTTTACTTTCGATTCAAGCACACATGACCTATCCTATAGATTTATCAAGAAACGGCAATATATCTCAATGATAATATCGCAGTAATGGACAAACCTAAAAGATAAATCTACCGGAATCAATCACATTCGAACAACTTGACATAAGAAGAGCTTGACTAGACTTATATGGAGGAGAATGGTGCAATCACCGGATTAAGAAAATCTAAGATAAGAATAACATAAATTGCAGCTATCACATGAACCTAAGTTCTTCTTGTTTAATCAAAGAGTAAATCATAAACAATATTTTGACAATAAATCCTTACAACTGAATCAAGAATGGAAAATAAGAACAACTACACCTAGAGATTCATCCCTTTGCCTTGCTTGGAGATTAGTTGGCCATGGGGCTCATGCTTGAACACCGTAATGGAGAAGAATGTCGAGCTCTCTCTTCAGTTTCCCAGCCTTGATGGATGCCCCTCTATCAAACCCTAAGTGATCTATTTATAATACAAAAGGTTCTAGGGTATTTTTTGGTCTAAACTATCATTAAAACCCTAATTAGGAAACAGGGGTTCGTGTGTGCGTCTCGGCTCACACTTATCTAGGCCGCAGCTCAGCCTTACCCTAACTTTCTTCAACTTGAGGCCGCGGCTCAGATTGATCCAGGCTGCGGCGCACACTGATGTTTTCCTTGCTCTTTTGAGCTTGGTTCTGGAGGCCGAGGCTTTAGACTTTTCAAGCTGCAGCGCACATTGATGGTCTTCTTGGTTTCTCTTCATTTTGTCCTTCCGCGATCATGCCTTCACTCCGGTATACATTGAATCATCGTGCTTTAAGCTATGATAGCTTTCTATCTCTTTTGAACTCAAAGCACCTGAAAATGCACCAAAATAAGTCAATGATCCAAGAATGACACTTTAGAATTGTTAAGGTATAAATGCGTAATTCAACCCTAGATTAACCCTAAAATGCTAACAAATAGTACTTATTAAGATGCACTTTACAACTCTCATCACTAACCAAGTAACCAAACAGGAGCTGGTGCTAACCAAATAACCAAAAAGATCTGTCCAAGTAACCAAACAAGACTAATTAAGTAACCAAACAGGAAGTGAGAGCCGAAACCGGAGCCGGGTTGGAGAAGATGTCAGAGTCGGGGAAGATGTCGCGGATCTGGAGCTGACGATCCAAAGCTGGAGATGTGCGACGATCGTTTTCACGACAAGCGGCGGACAACGTTGATGGCATTGGACCAGGCTCGAACCTTGTGGGTTCTGGTCGCCGGCGATGTCTGGTGTTGATGGTGGTGGCCGATCCGTTGTTGGGTGGTCGGATCGAGGCAGATCGGAGAGATCTAAAGAAGATCGGTGGTCTGGTAGAGTTTCAAGGTTTTTGCTGCTTTTTTGGCGTAGAGGTGGTGCATGGTGGGTAGATCGGAGTAGATCGGAAAATTCCGATCGAGATGGTGTGCTTGAGGTGATGCTTGGATCCTTAGTTTTTTAGAGACATAATGGATGTTTTGATTAGTGATAAGGTCTTAGTCGAAGGATGACCCGGTTTGTTGACTCCGATATTGCTGATAAACTTAATAGAGAGAGATTGCTTATGGAAAGAATCTTCATATTCTCGAAGTGTGCCATTGGTTGGAGGGCTGTGCAATAGTCCAATGTCGTCTTGTCTACGATTAAGACAGTGTAAATGGCAGTTATCGAGGATATGAGGATGGACATGTTGTTACATGGTTTATTGAGTGATCTCGATGATGAGGTTTGGATTGAGAAATTCTCTTTGTTGGAGAACCTGACGGATATGTTGGTTGTCTCGACAGGTAGAGTTAAGTTCAAGCATCCCTTAGGCTTAATTGGATTCCACTGTGTATGAAGGCCCTACGGGGCGGTTGACATGTGCAACAAAGAAATTCATGACGTAAGTACTTATTTTTCTATTACTCGCCAAGGTGGAGATTGTTGAAGCACGTGGAGCTTATTGCCCCCACCTACCCTCTCACCTACCATTCACCTACCAGCCGCTCTTTCTCCACTTGTCGGTGCTCCTTTAAGCCATGTTTTATGGCTTGCTTTATTGTGACCAAAGTTATTTGGCCAGTCTTGGTTCCTCTTCTCCTATAAATTGGAGACTTGTGAAGCAATTGGGAGAAGTTGTAAGAGGCTGAAGTGAGGTGCAGAGAGATAAAAAGAGTGTGTAGAGAAAGTGAGAGATTGTAAAAGGAGCTGCAGAATTATACAGTCTGTGTGGCTCGCATTCTCAAACACCTAGCAGTGAGGTTGGGTGTAATTGGGGACTGGGTTTGAGTGCTTTAGGTATTTCAGACACAATTGTAATCTCTTGTTTCGTAGTGTAATTTCTCTGGTGTGCGTGTCCGTAGAGTAAGCTTACGCTGAACCACGTAAATCTCGTCTTCTTGTGTGCTTGTTTTTTGTTTATTTGATTGCTCATTTATTTTTCAATCTCGTGGTTGGATTTCTCATCCCTAGTGGCTTTTTTTAGACAAAAATAACTAACTGTTTCTTGATTTTCTTTTGTACCTTCATATGCAAACTCTGAAGACCATATCTCATCTACCTCTGATGATCAAACCACAAAAGACAATCTGGTAGCAACACCATTGTCTCTTAACAGAATTTCCCCTAAAATTATTGAGAGGAAACTGAAAAGTTCTTGGGCATTGAGAAGTAAGGATGGCAAGATTGGTTCGGAGAGGTTTCAAGCTTTGCAGCAGTATGATGAAACCTGTAATCTCTACTTAATGTAAAAACAAACTGACCTTTCCTACCGAATTTTTATGTTTGATATGTTATGAAATCTTTTTCTGCTTTTGTCCTAATAAAATTTCTGATGTTGCTTCATTTTTGTGTGTGCGCAGAAGTATATTGGCTTCAGTAAACATTGCAGTTTTTCTGTTTGAAATAGCCAGTCCTGTCAAGAACACCGACTTTGAGCTCTTTTCACTCCCATTATTATATGGAGCAAAGATAAATCATTTGATCCTGGTTGGAGAATGGTGGAGACTAGTGACACCAATGTTTCTGGTACAAGATCGATAACTGGGTCTGTCTTCTCATTCTGTCACTGATGTTATCTATCTCGTGTGATTGATAAGGCAATAATCATCATCCAGTACACGGAAATAGCTCAGATTATTTTATATTCTGAAACTTAATAAATTATTAGGTTGGAAAGCATTTAGAAATTATTTTTCATATTATTAGTATAAACAATTGAAGCCCTTTAAATCAGTCATTTTTTTCCTGCTCATTTAAGAAAGTCTATCCTTGTTGTAAACTACCAAAGCCCTCATTGCAGATAATTGAAGTTATTATTGTATTTTAAAACCATATAATGTGATGTAGCCTTATATGCTAGCTATATAAACTCTTTTTGGATGTTGAAGAAATGAACTCACTTATGTGAGAAAGGGTACATTGATTTGATCTTTATGCAATTTCATTTCTGTTTTTTTTTTTGTTGTTGGCTGTGAGTTAATGAGATTTCCGGAGACCTTGTACTCGATGGATTTGATTTTGGCTCTGAATTAAAGTTTTGAGACATTACCCTCATAAACATTTTGGATATGCAGCATTCGGGACTTCTTCATATAGCTCTTGGGTGTTGGTCTCTTCTTACCTTTGGACCCCAAGTTTGTCAAGGTTATGGTTCATTTACATTTCTCTTGATATACATACTTGGAGGAATTTCTGGAAACTTGACGAGCTTTCTTCACACACCAGCACCAACTGTTGGTGGGACAGTAAGTCACCTACTCTTCCTTCCTCCAATTATACAGTTCCTTAATGTTTTCATCTGTTGGGATATTCACGTTGTCTCACATCTCATAGAAATAAGAAATAGGAGTGACTTATATACATGGTTGGGCCAAAGTGTTTTGAGTCATATTGGTGTTCATTCATGTTTTTAAGCTCGTGTTCATGTGATCTCCTGTGTGTGAAGAATTCTCGACCCTAACATTATCTCATTATTGCAGATTTTTGCAAATTTCTCTCACATTATGCAAGATCTTGAAGATTATATTTCACCCTTCTTAATTGTCTTCACTAGTGGAATTTATGGTTAAAACTATATTTATGCCTTCATATGCATTAATTGCACAATAGTTTTTGAACTTTCTATACCTAAAAATAAGTATATCATGTGTGCAGGGACCAGTTTTTGCCATAATAGGAGCTTGGCTCATGTATCAAATCCAAAACAAAGATGTAATTTCAAAGGATGTTTCAGAGAGATTGTTTCAGAAGGCGATAATTACTACTGCTCTTGGTTTCATATTAAGCAACTTAGGTCCAATTGATGACTGGTAAGATTCCTGCTTGTACTTCATCTAAAGGTGAATTTGGAGTCGATACAAGAAGTGACCATCTGAAAATGCATTTATATAAAATCAGTTTCGATTGGGATAGAGAGAAACTCATCGCGTAAACCGCAGATATCATCAAAGCTTTATAATGAGAAAATAGAAACACGAGAATGCGAAATAATAGATACTGTTTTCTTGTGATTTTTCTATTACATTAACAATAAACTCTCTTCTTTTATCGGTTTGCTGGTGCAGGACACATTTTGGAGCGGCTTTTACTGGTATAGCGTATGGCTTTTTCACGTGCCCAACGCTGCAACTAGATGATTCGTCTTCAGGAACCGGTCAAGAAGAAGGAATCACAGTTCTTAGGAGATATGCTGATCCTTGTAAATCACTCTTTTTATTTACCATTTTCATTCTAGTTTTAAGCTCTTTACTTTTCTTTATGGAACCACCCGTTAACACGCTTCTGTAAGATGGCTTTGTATAATAATGTTGGATGCAACATTTACTCCTTCAGAAATGTAGGAGGGGATTCAAAGTTGGAACAAATGCAAATGCATGTATATATGGAATAAGGATCTGTAGTGGTTTCAATTTTTGGCAGTCTTGTCAAGTTTCATTTTGCACGTAATCTAAAACTTGCTTGAATCAAATCCGAAGGCTTGAAACTGATAGAAATTCAATGAAATCGGTTAGAAAATTCAAATGTTTGAATGAGATAATAACGTTGAAGAAATTTCATAATGCTGTAAACATATGAAATCGTTGGATTTTAATAGGCTATCATTATCATTAAGTACACCATTAGCGTAGTTCCAGCTGTCAAAATCAAAAGGGTTTTTAAAACAGTTTTTAAAAAGAGTGTTAGTAGGATTATAGTATTTAATAAAACAATTGTTGATATTTTTTGATTCTTTTTAAAATTTGGTTTTTTTTTTTTTTTTTTTTTTTTTTTTTTTTTTTTTGTATTTAACTATTTATATGTTTGATTTAGTTTATGCTTTTTGGAGACTAAAATTGTTTTAAAAGTTAGAGGTCTAGCTTTCATCTTTTTCCCTCTTTTAAAAGGATAATCATTTTCTTTAACGAAGAGATGATACATCAACATTTAAAAATTAATCGCTGAAAAAACACACCACATGTATCATTTGAAAGCTCTCATCAAGAGTTACCAAATGAGACCCATAAATACCACTTTCCGTTGAGCTGATTGTCCTCACGCGCGTGGGGACAAGTTTAGTGAACAATAACTATTTGATTTTATTATTTTTATTTTTAAATTTTGAAAATTATGATTTTTCAAAAATACTCACTTTATTGACATGATAAATGGATATTCTTGTAAAAAAAATTCATCGTTTAATTTTTTAATGTTGAATTTAATATTTGTTATTCGAAAAAAAAAAATCAATGAGACATCTATTGCATAAAGAAATGTGGATATTTTCTTAATTTTTTTATATGTTAAAAAGTAAGCAATTGCAATATTTAGAAGATAATAAATTGACACAATCACTTTATATATCATCATGATCCAACTATTAAAAAGAATAAATGTTAATTTAGATAAAATAAACTTGATAGCATATTTTTTAATTATTATTATCTACAAGACAATAATTTAATGAATTTTATAAAAATTTTATTTTTTAAAATAAATTAGTTTTAATAATGTAAAATTAAATATAATATTAAAATATTAAAAAAGTAATTGAAAAATTTATAATTTATTGTGATTTTTTGAATAGTTTAGTGCATGCGATTAAATTGAAGGAAAGATCAAACCAGACCCTTTTTTAACACTGAATAAATTCATTGGTGATTGTCAAAAGGATTTTGTTGATACTTTGTGCATGATTATTATTTTATTATTAATGAAAAATACTGAAGGCAGCGGGTGCCAATATCTCTGTAATAATTGGAAGATTTTGCCAGTAATTTTGTGCTTTTCTAGGAATATGATTACCGAGTTAAACTGATCTTAGAGAAAGTTAATTATGTCAGTTAATCTGTAACACAAGAAGCCTTTTGTCAGACATTCAGAAAATTCCAAAAGTTTTCGTATGGACCCTCCGATTTAAAGGCCTCAACAAAGCACACACCTGTAGAGCTGAAGTCCTCGAGAAGAAACCACGTAAACCAACCATTTTGTCGTGAACTTCCATAAAACCTCCATGAACCCCACTTTCTCTCTCTGTTGTACTTCAAAACACTAATTGAAGTGAAGCTGAACTCTGATAATTAATGGCGATTGGGAGGGGTGGTAGGGGCCTAATGGGTCCTCTTTTAACAGTGAACTTTGTGGTGTATCTGATTTACTTGGACTTGCTGGTTGGTCTCTTGACAAATACATCAATGGTGAACAGAATCATCCCCGTAATCTCTCTCTCTCTCTCTTGAATGTGGGTTTTAATTTGCCTACTTGGGTTTATTTCTTCATATGAGGTTTAATTACTTTGATTAGCTTAAAGGACATTCTTGTGTTTTCTCTCTTAATTTGATTTTATCTCTTTTCTAATTTGAATGTGGGTTTTAATTTGCCTACTTGGGTTTATTTCTTCATATGAGGTTTAATTATTTTAATTAGCTTAAAGCGCATTCTTGTTTTTTCTCTCTTAATTTGATTTTCTCTCTTTTCTAATTTGAATGTGGGTTTTAATTTGCCTACTTGGGTATGTTGTTCCTTTGAGGTTTAATATACTTAATTTAGCTAATTATAGGGAATGCTTGTGTTTTCACTCCTAATTTGATTTATTTCTTTTCTAATTTGAACAGATTTGGAAGGGAATACATCAACAAGCTTTATGTTGATGTTTGCACTGATAGCTGGTGTGATTGGAGTTTGTTCAGTGGTAGCTGGGCTCCTTCATCTTGGAGCATGGAGAAGTGATAGTTTGGCTGCTTCTGGTTCTTTGGCAATCATATCTTGGGCTATAACTGCTCTGGCTTTTTGGTATTTATTTCTCTCTCTATCCTATTATATTCATTACTTTTAATAATAGTGAGACTATAGGAGTTAAACATTTTCTTCTTTTTATTTGGCACTGTTTTGTTAGTATTTTTGAAGCACTTTAATTCTAATATTTCTAAATGCAAATAGTCTTAATTTGGTTAACAATTGCTGGTAAAATACTGATAAAGTAGAAATGACATAATAAAACACTATTTCCGGGGCTTAATTAACCGACTAATGCACCTTTTAAAAGTGAGTTTTGGGTTCCATTTTTGAGTTTGGAACAGAACACTAGGCTTGGAATTTGTGTATGGTAGCCATGACTGAGCCAATATACCATTGTTAGTACACAAGTATTTTGTTGTTGCAGTAGAAATTGGTGTTTTGCCTACTACGTTGTTCCATTTTTCTAAACTAATTTCTAATCATTCAGCTTCTTGACTCTGCCACAATGCTGAGTTGTGCCATTGAGGGAATAAAGAGCACTTTTATTTGACAAACAAACTAACACACTCAAGACTGTAGTGCACACACCTCACCTTATGCAGCCAACATATATAACTCATGAGAAATTCTTGTTTGGCACGATGCCAGGAGAGATTTCTTGGACCAAGCCACACATAAAACGACACATGTCCCAAGAACAATTAAATAAAGCATGCATGGTATGGAAGTTACTAGTGCACTTTCAAATAATTACTAGTGAACCTTCCTCCAGTCCAAGATTGAATTCCTGGCACGGTGTCAGGCAAGAATTTATCCCACTAAACACTCACACTGACACAATTGGTAGTAGACCATACACTTGTGTACTCTCTCACGTGGCGGGCAGCACACCTTTCACTCACTCACATTTTGGTCTTGCGTTTTCTCTTAACTTAACACACACTCTGCTTTTGCTACATACACTACAAAGAAAAACCAAACACCTATTTATAGCAACAAAGGGTTGGTGGCTTCTCTTCTTCACTGCCATATAGAAATCTCTAAGTTTCTTATCTAATATGGCAGCCGCAAATCCTCTTAAGGAAGTGGTCAAAGAAATCTACAGCTTGGAGATAATTTGTTGATCAAGAAGAATTCAGTGGTAGAGAGGACTGAAATTCTCTAGAGAAGATGAGTCGGTGATGAATCTAACACTCCCCTTCAACACTAACTCTCCTTGTAATGCCTGATTGTTAAGAAGAGTCCGTACTGAGGGGACTGCTAAAAGTCATCACCGACTCTGATTTTCTCTAAAGAATTCTAGCTCTAGATCTTGCTTGAAGTTATCTCCAGGCTGCAGATATTTTTTGACTACCACCCTTGAAATATTGCAACTGCTGTGTGCCAGTTAGAAAATGAAGATCCACCTAGAAGCTTCAATGTTGGCAAAGGGAGAAGAAAAGTCATTGACTACAGCTACTATAAATATGTGATAGCCTATTTTGTATTTGTGTGTAGCAAAAACAGATTTTTTGTTAAGTTGAGAGTAAACACAAAACAAAGTATGTGTGTGTGTGCTTAGACACGCGTGTGTGCTTTGAGCAAATCAAGAGTGCCTTGTGTGAATGTGTGTGCAGCTAAGTGTGAGTTAATAAAAGAATTTTTATATTCAATTGCCACTTGAGTCAATTTTCTCAACATGTCATTGTGACTTGATGTGGACGCCTCAGCATACTAGATATCGAGCAAGTTTGATCTTAGACCGACAAGATATATGATCTCAAACCATGCACGAGCATAACCTCTACTTACAGCAGTTCAGTTATGAAGTGAGCAATGCGTTAAGAAAACAGTCCTTAACTGTCCTGTTTTATACCAAAGCATTGATAAAATAGGATATTCTTACTATTTCTTAGTCACGCCAAAACTAATTGTAGTGTTTTTAACCATGCCATAAATTTTAGTGTTCTTTGCCATGCATAAATTGGAGTCACTCTTTCATGTAGGTGCTTAAGTCGGCACACTGCCAACCTGGTGAGGCTGGGCCTCAACTGGTGACGAAGTCTGTGTGCATTGACATGACAATTAGAATTCTTCTATTGGAAATGTAGACGCTGAAGGAAAAGTTATGGAGAAAGTATAGTTTAAAAGAGAGAAAAGTAGAACATTCTGTTCAGGAGTCGTTTGTTGGCTTTTACACTTCTCCTTGACTATGATTCTCTCTTGACTCCAATCTCATATAGTCATGCCAAGTTGTTTTCAAAACTTCGTGAATTTTCCATTGTAGAGGTCTTTAGTTCTTTAGTGAACAAATCTGGCACTAGATCTTATTTAGTCCTGTTGTCTTTCTATATCTCCTTTTCTCATATGAAGCGGTTCTTGGATAAAACACTGATTTTTGGTAGGAGCATTGATAATTGATTATCACAATCAATTGGCAAATAGATTACATGGTACCTCTATATTGTGATAATCAATCAGCAATTTAATTAACTTAGAAACTTATATTTCTTGTAGGAACTAAAGATATGGGCATATGCCTTTGTGTTAGAAAACATGTTGAAGGAAAGATAGAAATGCAGCTGATCAAGATATACGATCAAGTAGCAAATTTGTACATTAAAGGACTTTGGAAACAATTAACATGACTACGAGATTAGAGCCAAAGATAATCATTGTGAAGGGGAGTGTTAAGACTCAAAAACGACTTTCCTTGCTGGAATTTTCTTCTCTAAATTAGTTTTTCTTTGAAGTCCACATTATCGGCTGAAGTATCACATCATATGCATTCATGGTTCGTCCCAAATAAGAAATCATTTCACCTAGTCCAACGCGGATCAACTTAAGCACCCATATAAAGGAGCCTTTGGCTCCACTTTATGCATAAAAGAACAATATGAAAGACTTGTGTGAGTGAGATAAAGTGAACATACTATGTTTCTTGTACGAGTGTTTAGTGTGGTCTTGACTTGTGAGTGGTAGTACATAATTAAATAGTGATCTCTTATGTGTTTTGCTTGCTAGTATAATAAAATTTTGATATTTAGTTCATGCATTCCATTTTTCTCAACATATGCCATGCTGATGATCCAACTACCGTGCATCTTTTGGCAAAATATAAAACGATTTGTATCTTGTAATCTTGTATTTCTTCCATTCAAAATTCAAGATAAATTTGATGAGAAAACAGTTATGGTGTTTGATAGATCCTTTAGGATCAACCTTAAGATGAAAACTGTATAATGATCAGAAGGAGTGGGTTCAATTAATGTTTTGCATTAAGTTTTGCTAGTGATAGTAATTGTTTACTCAGGTAAGGTTCTGTCTTTCTGAGAACTCGAAGACTGTACATCTTCACTTTCTCATCCTTTCCCCTAAGACCTACTAAGATCAAAACACAGATGGGAATTTGAACTTAAGTTCAAATATATACATGTCTGTATTTTGAGTCACTATTCTTGTTTGTCTTTTGTGTTGGGCTTTTTAGTACAGTTTGATGTGCAAAGAGATCATATTACGAGGGCACAGAGGAAAACGCTTGGTAAGATCTTTTTTTGCTTGAAAAATCGAAGGGTTTGGATAGCATTCCTTGGAAAGTAATTTGGAAGAACAACACTCCCTCAAAGTTTGCTTTCTTTGCTTGGGAAGCTTGTTGGGGTGGCATTCTCACAATTGATAATCTTCAAAAAAGAGGAAAGGTGTTGTTTAATAGGTGTTA
Organism: Bretschneidera sinensis; assembly: GCA_023935145.1. Lineage (NCBI taxonomy): Eukaryota > Viridiplantae > Streptophyta > Magnoliopsida > Brassicales > Akaniaceae > Bretschneidera > Bretschneidera sinensis. The sequence continues at coordinate 26,210,979 of CM043697.1, forward strand.
CCTTTGAAAGGAAGGGGTCAAGTCCACTTATCACCTTCTTTGGGATGTTTCTTCACTAGACATCTATGGGAGATGGCTTTTAGATTGGTGGGAATCCAGTGGGTGACTCCCGGTTCGATCCAAGGTGAGGTGTGGGCTTGGTCTGGGGTGAGAGGCTCAAAGCTTAGGAGGAAAGCATATTGCTTGATTCCACTTTCTATTTTTTGGGTGGTTTGGATTGACAGAATAGGAAAGCTTTTGATGGAAAGAAAGGAAAAACCATTAGTCAATCAGGATGGGTGGCTTCATACTTTTGGATTTTGGTTTAATGGAAATTTTTTTTGTAAATCATAAAGATATCGTACATCTCTTTGAGATTCTGGCTTGTAGATAGCTTTTTGTATTCGGGTGGTACCCCCTTGGTGCCTTTTTATAATATATTTTGTACTTATAAAAAAAGGATCTTTAATTAAATTGGATAGCCTTACCAAAATCAAATTGTCTTATTATTTGCTTGGGGAAAGGGTGTGCAAACGGTCAATTAAAAATTTTAAACGGTTTTTTTCAGTCAATTTTTTTTAATCATTTCAACCAAATTAATTTAAGCATTTCGACATTAACAGGTCAAATTTATTTCGGTCAGAATGGTCGATTAATCGGTTAACGACACTGTTTATATATTTGAAGTTTTTTAATTTATTATATATTAATTTATACTTAGGGTTTTTTTAGTTTATTATATATTACATATATTATATTTATATTTAATACATTATTAATATTAATTTTTTAATTGGTTAAATGTTCGAAACAGTTAAAAAAAATTATAACCGTCAACCGAACGATTAACCGATATATATTATCCGGTTAACCAATTTAATATCGATTTAACCGATAAACTGAACCGATTTATTTAAACTGTTCGATTAATCGATTTTAACCAATTAATGAATACTCTTTAGGGAAAATATGAGCGGTACTTCTAATATACCCACTAAAGACTGCCTTTATTTCTGGTGACTAGCAGCAAATGTTAGAAGTATTCATCGTCACATCACTTCTAAGTCAGTTGCTGTATTTGGGACTTCTACATGCTGGGATGTTTAACAACAGATATGGACCTGGTTATCACAGTAACTATGGTGGCATTGCCATGGGTCATGAACCCCAAAAGACTGGCAATCTATCTGTCATCTGAAGGTAAATTTGATCATCGTGATAAATGAGTGACAGAAATGAGACACTAAATTGTTTTCAGAAGATGCAAAGAAATGGAGTGCCACAAAGTTACCATATATATATATACTTTCATATGAATTACTTGGCTCTTTGAAACTCTCTAATTCTCTCAATCCCAGTCCCTAATAACTCTAGGCCCCAGTCTGTTTTATCTAAATTGAGAAGGTAAATGGCTTCAAATGTGCAAACAGGAAAGCTTTATTGTAGCATAGATGAGCTAGGTTTTGGCTAATTAGCTTTGTAAAATCCTTTGGCCCCATTGTTTGTAAATTTGTAACAAAGTACATGTTAAAGCATTGAATGCTGCAGAGAACAGAAAACGGTAACATTAGTTATCTACTTATCTCTACGGACTATAAGTGTAGCTTAGGCACCTAGGATGAGCAAGAGGGAACAGAACCTCACTTGTCTGGTCAGCAAAAACTATTGTTTCTAGTGCGGACTTGGTCAAAGAAAAGATTGAAAACCAAAAATCAGAAAGGTTGGTGACTTTATGCATATTTTGAGTAATTTAAAAGATATAATTGACTACCATGAGGCCATAGTCGACTATGGGAACGCAAATTTTGAAATTTATGAATGTTAAAGACAGTCTTAACAATTGTATTCTCAATTAAAGTCTCTTGTGAAGAGACATTTAGTAATTCTATATAAGAGCTTGCCAATTGTCTTTTTTCAGAGAAATTTTTTTCATCTTCCTTCTTTTCTTTGAAAAACTGATCTTCTTGTGATTGAAAAACTTGCAAATTTAGAATCACAAGTTCTATATCCATAAATTCATAAAAGTTGTTGTGAGTTATTCTTCACAAGTGTAAAGTGCAGAATAACATAAGAGTTTCATTGTATTTTAGAGGAAATTTGTTGTAACTTCATTGTACCATATAGGGACGAATTAAACATTAAGGACAATGACTTGGTCGTGTCTTGAAGTCATTTTTCTCTTAGTTTCTCGTCATTTTGATAAATAGCCCTCTCAACTTTTCGCAAAAATCTTAAGGTTTAATCATTTCTTTGTTTGTCAAAATGACTACCCCACTAAGTTCTCTATCTAGAATTTTGACCGGTGGTTGCATAAAAATCAAATCTTCATGAAGTTCTATCGCCTGATTCGAGATATTATGGGATTCATCGTGTAAGTACTTTCTCAAATGTGAGACATGAAACACATTATGTAATTGCTTTAACTTTGGAGGCAAATCCAATATATATGCTACTCGTCCAACTCTCTTAATCACCTCATATGGCCCCACAAATTTCAAGCTCAACTTTCCATTCTTTTTAAACCTCAACACACCCTTCCACGAAGACATCTTCAAAAATACTCAATCACCAACTTGAAACTCGAGAGACCGTCTTCTATTATCAGCATATTCCTTCTGTCTGTTCTGTGCTGCTCTAAGGTTCTCTCTAACCAGTTTGATCTTCTCAGTAGTAAGATCTATCATTTCTAGGCCATATATCTTTCTCTCTCCAACTTCTTCCAAGTATATTGGAGTTCTACACCTTTTACCATATAGAGTTTCAAATGGTGCCATACCAATACTAGTTTGATACTGATTATTATATGCAAACTCGATCAAAGACAAATAAGCATCCTGGCTCACTGAGAAACTCAATACACTTGCCCTCAGCATATCTTCTAGTATTATGATGATTCTCTCCGTCTGCCAATCAGTTTGTGGACGAAATGTTGTACTAAACTGTAATTGCGTACCCATAGCTTCTTGAAAACCTCTCCAAAATCTAGAGGTAAATCTAGAATCTCTATCTGATACAATACTCAAGGGTACTCCATGTAATCTTACAATCTCCGCTACATACAATTCAGCCAACTTTTCAGGACTCCAGGTAGTTTTAATAGGAAGAAAATGTGAAGATTTAGAAAGTCTATCTACTATAACCCACACAACGTCATTACCCCTCTGGGTATGGGGAGAACCAGAGACAAAATCCATACTCGTACTTTTCCATGGCTACTTAGGTACTGGAAGATGTTGTAATAAACCTGCTAGATGTCTATTCTCAGAATTCACCTGTTGACAAGTCAGACATTTAGAAATATGTTCCGCTACATCCTTCTTCATCCCTGACCACTAATAATTTTGACTCAATCCCCTGTACATCTTATTATTTCCTAGATGCATGAAATATACAGAATCATGAGTCTCCCTTAGTATCTCATTTCTTATCTCCGCATCATTGGGTACACAAACTCAATGCCCCAATATCACCATGCCATCTCTTCTAATTCTAAACTCAGTTGGCTTCCCACTCAACATTTCCTGTCGGATCCTCTCTATCCCCTCATCTCTACCCTGCATCAGTAATAAACGATCAATAATAGAAGAGTATACCACCATATTTGCCATCAATACTCCTTTATCATTGACACTTAACTGCATCCTCATTCTTCTTAATTCTATCATCAAGCTAGTATTATGACTCCCAATAGCAGTTAATCTTCCTGTAGCCTTTTTACTCAGTGCATCAGCTACTACATTAGCCTTTCATGGATGATAATGAATGGTACAGTCATAATCACTAATCAACTCCATCCACCTCTTCTGCCTCAAATTCAACTCTTTCTGGGTCGGTAAATGCGTCAAGCTTTTATAATCAGTAAAAATTTCACAATTGGCTCCATATAGATGATGTCTCAAAATCTTTAAAGCAAAAACTATGGCAGCCAATTCTAAATCATTGGTCGAGTAATTCTTCTCATGGTTCTTCAATTACCTAGATGCATAAGCTATAACTCTCCCATATTGCATCAACATATATCCCAACCTTTGATGTGACGTATCACTATAAACCACAAATCCTTCATCACTAGAAAGAAGCATTAATACCGGGGCAGTAGTTAATTTTTCTTTCAACAGTTGGAAACCCCTCTCACATTCCTTTGACCATCTAAACTTCATGTCTTTCCTGGTCAATCTAGTCAATGGTCCAGTAATCATAGAAAATTTTTGGATGAATCTCCTATAATAACCAGCCAACCCCAAAAATCTTCTAACTTTAGTTACACTAGTGGGTCTTTCCCAATTCAACACTGCTTCTACCTTCTGTGGGTCAATTGCTATTCCCTCTCCCGACACAACATGCCCCAAAAAAGATATTTTACTCAACCAAAACTCACACTTAGAGAACTTTGAATATAATTTCTCTCTCCTTAGAATTTCCAATACTATCTCTAAATGTTGCGTATGCTCCCATTCATTCTTAGAATATACCAGAATGTCATCAATAAACACAATCACAAATTTATCCAAGAATGGTTTAAACACCCGATTCATTAGATCCATAAATACTGCAGGAGCATTAGTCAACCAAAATGGCATGGTCAGGAACTCATGATGGCCATAACGTGTCCTAAAAGCAATCTTAGGCACGTCCCCCTCCTTTATCTTCAATTGATGATAACCCAATCTTAGGTCTATCTTAAAAAAACACCCTAGCTCCCTATAACTGCTCGAATAAATCATCTATCCTGGGCAAAAGATATCTATTCTTGATGGTGATCTTATTCATCTGTCTATAATCCATACATAATCTCATTGTCCCATCTTTCTTCTTGACAAACAATACAGGGGCTCCCCAAGGTGACATACTAGATCGAATAAACTATTTGTCTAGCAACTCCTAAAGCTGAATTTTCAACTCTCTCAATTCAGCTAGTGCCATTTTATAAGGTGCTATAGATATGAGTGCTGACCTTGGAATCACTTCAATAGAGAACTCAATCTCCTTATTGGGGGGTAAACCAATCAACTTTTCAGGGAATACATCAGAAAAATCTTTTACTACCAAGATTTCTTCTAAATTCCTACTCTCCTGGCTAGAATCCATCACATATGCCAAATACCCTTCACAACCCTTCTTCAACCATTTACTAGCAGTTAAGGCTGAAATAAGACAGTTAGCAAGTATATTACATTCTCCCTAAAAATTAAACTATTCCTGTCCAAATATCTTGAACACCACATTTTTCCTAAAACAATCTACCCAAGCATAATATGCAGATAACCAATTCATCCCCAGAATTAAATCAAAATCTGTCATATCTAAAGGCAATAAATCAACTTCAAATTCTCTATCAGCCATATAAATCACACAATTTCGATAAATTATCATGATAATAACCCTATCCCTAGTAGGAACCTTAACAACAATCGCATGCATTAAAGGACTAGCACTAGCATCAATAGATCTCATATAAATACTAGATGCAAAAGAATGGGTTGCACCAGGATCAATCAATAATCTAGCACGCCTACCAAGGATAGATATCATTCTCATAACAACATCAAGAGTGGCTTGTGCATCCTGTTGGGTCAATGCATAGACTCTGCTATCTTTGGATTGTAATTGGCTACCATGTCATCTCTCAGCTATTGATCATCGACCTCTGCCCCGTACACTCCCTGATCCACCACCTCTCTCCACCAGTCTTCTTCCAACACTTCCAACGCCTACTTCAGTAGATTTTTCCACTGGACAATCTGCAGCAACATGTCCTCCCTCACCACATACAAAGCATATCTGCGTAAGGCAATTCCGAGACAGATGCCCTGTCTAATTACATCTGAAGCAAACCCTTAACTCTCGATCATACATCAGATTACCACCTCCCCTTGATGGCACACTTACTCCTCTACTATAACTCTCACTTCCTATAGCCTGTCTTCCAATCCTAGGGGTCCCACTGGTATTACTCTGACTGACTAAAGCAACAGATTCTGCTTGCCTCTGACTCTATACTATAGTTCCTTATGGCAAGGAACGCCTCCTTTGGGGTGGTCTCCCACCCTACATACTCATACTGCCACCACCTCTAGTTCCCTCAAATCTAGATCTCTTCAACCAATCTCTCCTACCTTTAAACTCTATCAAATCTTTCTCGATCTGTAATGCTTTATCCACCAGTATAGCATAATTCTTTATGCCCATGTAAGAGAGTTTAGATCAAATTTCATAGTGTAACCCGTCTAAAAATCGTTTACATTTCCTCTCATTCGTATTCACTAACTCAAGTAAAAACCTTGACAGAGCTACAAACCTACTATCATACTCTGCCACCAGTAAGGTATTTTGTCTTAAGTGAATAAAATCTCTTTCCCGCTGGGTTCGAAATGTATCTGGAAAGTATTTTGCAAAGAACTCCTCCTTAAACCTACTCCAAGTTAAAAGTTGTTCCACCTGTGTACTCACCCTAGGTAGAATATCTTCCCACCATTGTGAAGCCTCACCTTCCAGTATAAATGAAGCAAAAGAAACCTTATATCTATCTGTCACTGATAAGACTTCAAAATATTTCTCAACATCTCTAATCCACTACTCAGCTTCCACAAGATTTACAGATCCTCTAAAAGACCAGGGTTTAAACTTAAGAAGTCTCACAAAACAATCCCCTTGTATCTCATGTGCAAATACACCTTCTCCTCTATTAACCTCTTGTCTCACAACATCAGGTTCTTTCCTACCTCTCTCCTCTGCAAATTATCAGCCCTTTCTTCAGCTGCATTCATCATTTCTAGGGAATACTCAAGAGCTTCTCTCAATTCATCCCTCCTAACCTCAGATTCTCCCTCAGCTCTACTAGTACTTGCCGTACAATCCATCTGTTCCCTTGCAGGAACCACAGACTCAATTTCCTCCACTACTCCAGTTCTTCTAAAGATTGGGGGACTACCACGTCCCCTCTGATTCAGAACTCTACCACTAGCTCTAGCACGTCCATGTGTCCTCAGACTTTGCATTAAAATATAGTTTATTTAGATATTCTACTTCTTTAAGTTCTTATGTAGTCTAAAGAATCATAAAACCTAATACTCTGATACCAAAATTGTAACAACCTATCCCGGGTTGGCCACTCCCGAGACAGTGTCATCACATTTTCAGAATCCCAGAATGACACATATATGCAATAGTAAAAATTTACCAACTACAATTATTTACATCAAATCCTCAACCCTTAACAGGGGAGATACATCATTTAGATCTCAATTGAATAGTATATGCAACATATTATGCATGAATATTTACAAATATTTTTTTTCCATTAGTATGAGGATATAGGCCACGTGGCTTACAGAAAATGATTTAGTCTGAATCTTCATTCACAACTCTATTTGTTATGTCTGCTACATGAAATTATTGTACAATGAGGGGATGAGCTTCACAAGCTCAGTGAATTAAACTTACTAAAAGTATTCAATCATTTATATTTCATAAAATTTGATAATAGCATTATACTATCACTACCTACATCATAAGTCTCATTCTCTATTAATCTTTTCTTCTTATATATATATATATATTTATTCATCTTAAGACCTTCCATTATATCTCATATTTATCTCGTTATGAGGTTCACAGCATATAGTCTACTATTTAGATAGTTTTATCATATTTTACTTTCATATTTCTTTCTCACCATAACTGTCTCTCTGTGAGACTTATTCATCTATAAATAAATTTACAATAATAATCAACACTTCAGCATTTCAGTAATGCAATCAATATTCAAAATAAATGTAATACACAAATTATTATTAAGGAACATCTTCCCACATGTTGACATGTTTTTATCTTAGACCGGCTGCCTTCCCGGTTATTTTATTTTCAGTATATACCGGCTGTCACGGTTTTCATTTATTTTCAGCATATACTAGCTGTCATGGTGTTTCATTTAGACCGGGCTCTTCCCAGTTCTTTTATTTCATTTAGACCGGCCCCCTCCCGGTTCTTTTATTTCATGTATATGCACATGAACCAATATATATAAAAAAAACACAAATTCAAATATTTAAATTAGCTATCCTGATTATTCTCAAATTATTATTAAAAAATATTTCCACGAAATTCCTCTCATCATAGATCATATCAAATCATCAACCATAGCTCATAAAAAATTTCACTAAATTTTCTCTCTCATAATTCATAACAAATCATCAGCCATAGCTCATCAAGAATTTCATTTATCATCTTCATTATTAAATCGACTCACTATTCCAATAATATTACTTCTCATGTGATAAATTTCTACATATCAATTATACTTATCATACCCATCATACAACTTTCATCTACCACCAAAGCATAAGTTAATAATTTATTCTAATATTATCACTATATATTTCATGTTTAATATCACTATATTTTTCATATTTATCTAGATTACTTAAAGTAAATCTAACTCACCACGTAGTACTTAAAGCTACCCGTGGATCACCTCTTTGCACTTCCTGCTCCTCTCAGCAATTTTCTCTGGTTCCTGAAATAAAATTCATATTAAATTCTAATTTATTCTTCAATTCTTCCAAAATTCACACACTTTGAAAATTCTCACTTTGAATTCTGAGAATTTCATGTATGCTAAAATTCAAAAATAAACTTCATGTTATTACCTTCTGCTTTTCTTAGAGCTTTCTGTGACTCTCTATAAAATTCTCCCGTAAATCCCTTCAAAATTTTACTCTTTCAACTTTTCTTCGGTCCCCAAGTGTTTAAAGAAATAGAGTAGTTTAGATTTGAGATTGAAGAAAACCAAACAGGATTTGGTAAAACTAATCAAACAATTCAATATATAAAATATATTAGCGGCACTGTTCACCGCTCCACCGCTTTCATTTTACACAGCTGCCTAACACGCAGCAACATTTACAAAGTTTGTAAATTGTTGCAACACCTGGAATCCAGGTGTTGCACGGATTTTTTTTATAAAAAAAAAAACATTTTTTTTCTTTTTCTTTATCTGGACATTTTTTTTCTTTACACTACCACGCGTCCGTGCCTTTTTTTTAATTGTTTTGTAAAAATTAAATCTTTCGCATATATATATTATTATAACTCCATGTTATATTTATCAATTTACTTCTTTACCCTTTATTTACGAATACGAGTATTACAGTTTGTCTCACCAAGTGGAAGCCTTGGACCAGAGAAAAACAAGATCTCTGCTCTTAACGAAGGTTTGGGAAGGATTTGGAGCCCCACCATCAAACACAACTTTGTTTCGTGTTTTTCGAATTGTCCAAATGGTCGCATGCCAAAGGAGAGGGGAGTGGGAATGCGGATGAGTCTTCTGAAGTATGAAAGAGAAAGACATTGCAGATATCCATAAAAATGGTAGGTTTCACTACAAGAAAACAGGGATTTTTCAAAGATAAAATCCAAGAAGACAATTAGGAGAGAGCTTGGTTCGCAAGATGCCGCAATCGGTGCAAGGAAGTTAAGCAAGTGCTCTCTAAACATCCCACCAAAAAGAGAAAATATTGAGAGAGGAGATTAACTTACACAATATCCTTACGAGCCGATCAGCTAAAGTTATTATTGTTCAGGATATTAAGGAGAGATTTGGACGTTGAATGGACCGTGAGTTGCAAAATTATGTGGTTAAGAGCCTGCAATAGGAGATCTATGAGGGTCACAAGCAGACACTGAGTGATAGATTGGCCTTGAACTTTAGCAATCAAGGTATTCTCATGAAGGAGATTATCCTTTATAAAACTAGAAACATATCAAAAATACCCCATATTGTGTTTCCTCACAACAGTCGAGAATGGACCATCAAAACAAGGTCTAGAAAGGGAAGAAATTCCCAGGAACGACCTTCTTCTCAGAGGAAGAAGGTAGTTTGCCTCACCAAGTGGAAGCCTTGGACCAAAGAAAAACAAGATTTCTGCTCTCAATGATGGTTTGGGAAGGATTTGGTGCCCCACCATCAAACACAACTTTGTTTCGTGTTTTTCAAATTGTCCAAATGGTCGCATGCCAAAGGAGAGGGAAGTGGGGATGCGGATGAGTCTTCTGAAGTATGAAAGAGAAAGACTTTGCAGATGTCCATAAAAATGGTAGGATTCACTACAAGAAAACAGGGATTTTTCCTCTCGGTTATAATCCTTTTGCCCTCGATAATTGTCATCACCGAGACCTCTTGGTGTTAAGTTACTCGATAATATAATTCTTCAACGAGTGCCAAAAATATATGTATGTGATACCTTATCAACAAGGGACATTACCGACAGATGGATCCCTTGGTGAAATTTTTAAATATATATATATATATATATTTCAATTGGTTTTGCTAAAAAATAATAAAATATTATGATTATCATCGACGAATAAATCCCTCGATAATACTATTTTTTAAAGAATTTGAAAAATCGTATTATCGAGGGATGGATCCATCGGTGATATTTTTTTTTAAACAATTTTTTTTCTTGAATATTAGTGTCACTGAGAGATCCATCCCTCGGTGATAGTGTTTTTTTATTTAAAAAATCTTGAATATTAGTGTCACATAGAGATCCATTCCTCGGTGATAGTGGTTTTTTTTAAATAAAAAAAAATCTTGTGCAAATTCTTTGAAACTTTCGCAGGTTTCTTTCAATTCTTAACTCAGTTACTAACTACAATTTCCACATCAAGTATAACACATACAACAACATGAAGTATGATATCACAATATTCACTTAAGTATCCAATAAGAAAATTCATAGCATTCAAGACAGAAGAAATCCAAATTTTGGTCAACAAAACAGAAAAGTGTACGTATTATACATTCATATAGTTGTAAGAAGCACTTTAATGAAATTTTAGTTAATAATAGCTTGGTCAAAAAGAGTATAGTTATAGATAGAGCTGGGAAATGAGTACACAAGTCCCTAAATATAATGGATACTTTGTAAATTCATATGGAAGTTTCTTAACTCACAGCAAAATAAATAAGACTCTCATGAAAGCGAGAATTGCTCCAGCAAAATTTTGAAATTGTAGCTCTATTCAACCAGCGTAGTTGATGGAAACAAAATTTCAAGTACCATTTAAGTACAAGCATAACGAAATTTTCAATAAGAAGCAAAAGTGCCTCATAGAACCATGGCCTCTAGGACATTGCCAGCAATATCATGAGAAGTTCCTCACCGCTAAATTTGGAATGCTAGTAGTGTAACTAAAAATGAGATTTGAGGAATTCTCTACTCCATATCCTGCATTTTGTCAAGATAAGCACATTAGTATGCATATATTGCATAAAAAGAAACTGTTTATAACAAATACATACTAAGTTTTCAATCAGAGATGTTCTCAATCTATTACAAATTTCAGAGGTACAGATAATTGAATTTGGATGAAATAGAACTAAGAGATATTTCTGCTTAATTTATTTAGATGAGAGATGCTTCAATATTAATTTTAGGGGAACTAAAACCATGTTTTAAAAATTACAACTCCAAAGATGGAAGAATGTTTGCAAATCAACATCATACAAACAAATTTTGATTTTATTTTAGAAAAAAAATATATCAGTCTCCTTTAATAAGTTCATGAACATCGAACCATCCACATAAAGAAAAATGACTACATATATATCATTAGCTTACCACAGTTTTTCATTGCCAAAAGGAACTTCTCTGCAAAGTACTCCAATGACAGTCTCCCGAAGATTTAAATATATTTGTCAAATGGTCCGACGATGAAACTTTTGTCATGTCTACAATCTCTAACAATATGTTCTGTCTTGCAAAGAGACCATGTATCTGAAATCACTAAAACACCATCCCAAAACAAAAGAAACCAAGAGAAAAACCAGCAAAAGATGTGCAGCTCAAAACCACAACAAAATCCATAGACTCAGCACCACTAACAAACCAAAAGATTAAAACTATATCTTCTATTAAACCAAATGAGGGTCATGACTTTAATTTTTAGTTAGGTATATAGTCAACAACTATGTTAATTAGGTATTACGTGAAGAACTCTATTTGAGAATGGATCAGTTGCCAAGATGAAGAAAGAAATATCTAAAGCCACCTGGTAAATAAAGAAAGTGAGCACTTTATATAGATAAAAAAGAAACTGTCAATTAAAAAACACATTTGAGAACAACCTCAAGCTCCTTTGCAAGAAACATCAATTTCTACGAGCCACACATGCAGACAAATATTTATGTTGCCACAAACATCATATTCCAAAAGAAAAACTCTATTGACACACTGAAGAAACTCATAAGAAACTATGTCAGCCAACATCTTGGGCAGATCATAAATCAGAGAACAGAGAAATCATACCATCATGACAAATCAACAATTAATTTTTTGCTACTAGTATCAGAAAGAAGTAGCAATATAGGTAAGATTGTCATAAAAACATGTCACTCTCCCTATAAGCCAGTAGTTGATCATATTAAATCCAGTTTGACATAATATTGGTTGAGATTTAACAACATCATTAGATAATATTAAAAAAGGCATTGTTTCTGATTCTATCTTAGCAACGTCACATAATGTATTTTAACTCTAATGGGTGTATCTGAAAGAAATCAAAATATTTTATCTCAAAAGTACTACACAATACTTAACCTCCTTATAAGCACCCAGTTACCAATGAGTGCCTCAAAATTTCACAGCCATTGAACAATAAATAAGCTAGGCAGAAGATAGTGGTAAAGATTTCTTAAAACCAAGCACTTCATAAAAACAAAAGAAGCAGAAAGAAAGCCCTGCAGCCAGTTCAAACTTGATGTCTTGTTGCTATTAGTCCACATCAATGGATTAACACATGGCAACTCTGGTTTCATCTGATCCAAATCCACTTTTTTTGGATAAGTATCCAATTTCACTTTATTCAAAGAAAATGGAAGTAAATTAGGGAAGATACACAAATTAGAACCATGCTTAACAGACAAAGAAGCCCAAAAAAAGGAGAGAAAAAAAAAAAGAGGATGATACGGTTGCAAATTAAGAAATTAAAATACTCTTTAAATTTCAAAAATCACATGTACTCAATAGATTAGATACTGGTTCAACCTGAAGAATCCTCTCCAACCAGCAAAACTCAACAATTGCAAAAATTAAAACTCATGCTTTAACTTAACTAAAACACAAACTTCTACTTCATTAAAATGTCAGATTTAATTAGATAAAAATTAAAATTCATACTCAACTGAAACACCGCAAGCTAGGTTTAAAATAAGCACAACCGAATATTAAATTCACTTATTCACCCAAACAAATTAGAAACTTTAGTTAACACCAACGAAGTGATAAAAAATGAAAAAAAAAATCCTAGAAGCCGAATGGAAGATGGAAAAAGTATAATGGACAAATTCACATATATAATCCTTTTTTCTTTAAAAAAAAATAGAAGAAAACAACGATAAAAATAAAAGAATCGGGAAAGCAACCCGTCTAAATGAAAATAAAAGAACCAGGAAGGTAGCCAGTATAGCTGAAAAAAAAAGAATCAAGAAGGCAATCTGTCTAAATGAAAATAAAATAACCAAGAAAGCAGTCGGTCTAAGCTAAAACATGTCGACATTTGGGAAGACGTTCCCAAATGATAATATGAAATGATCTGATAATTTAAATTCATGTATTGCATTTGTTTTAAATATTGATTATTATTGCTTGAGATGCTAAAGTATCATTCTTGATTGTGAATTTATTTATAGACAAATGAGTCTCATAGAGAGACGGATATGATAGGAAAGAAATATGACAATATGATATGATAAAAAATTTATTTGATTGATTGATTGATTATATGTTGTGAACCTCATAACGAGGTAAATAATGATGTTAAATTGGAACTCGCAAGATGATTAAATATATAAGAAGAAAAATTGATATGTTTGGTGATTAATTTAAGATGAGATTGATAAATTGTTGAAATTATAATAGGATGTTATTATTGATTTATATGAGATAATAGATGAATGAATATGAGAAGATTATTTTAAAGATTGAATGACTATCTGTGAAGAAATAGATAATTTATATTAGTAAATTAGAAACAACTGAATTATAAGATGTGACTGGAAGTATATAATCAAGCACTTCTAGTAAATTTAATTCACAGAGCTTATGAAACTCACTCCTCATTTATAAATAATTTTAGGAAGCGGGCATGACATATAGATTGGTGAACTGAGATTCAGACTGAGTCATTATATGTAAGTCACGTAGTTCACATCCTTAGACTAATGGAAAAAAATTATTTGTAAATATTCATGCATCATATGTTGTATATATTATTTCAGTTGAAATTTTACTAATGTAACTCCTATGTTGAGGGTTGAGGATTGATGTGTGTATATATATATATGTTGAGGGTTGAGGATTGATGTGTGTATATATATATATATATATATATATATATATATATATATATATATACACACACACACATATTCAATTGATGATGTTTTTATATTGTTGCATATAATTATAAAATTATTGCTTTTATTTTTTTAATATGTTCAAAAAATATTTTGTAACATTTTAGTTGAAAAATCAATACGCCAAATTGATAATAAAAGTCAGATCATCCCACACTTTTTTTAAACATTCTGACAGCTATAAACGAATTTGAATATTGTTTTACCAAACACGGTTCAACCCAACCCATACAAGCTGCTTTTCAAAGGACAACAATTGGCAGGTAACTCTCTTCATGCATAAGCAGAGATCAATGCAAAGACCATTTCTCTCCATCTTTACATTGAAGTAGGAACCGAGTCATGGTTCTACTCTTGGTTGCTTTGTTTTTTGTTTTCTTGCTTCACGCTTCAAAAAAATTATAGTTTCAACAGTTCCAAATGCTAAACTCTTATTAATATGATGTTGATTAAAGCGATAAGTTGATTCCATCACCAATCCCAAACAGGAAGTCGATCCTCTTACTCAAATGAATTTAAGTAGTTCTACAAATTCCTTTGAGAATTAAATCCCCTATAGTAAGGAATTTATTAATTTGCAATGGCAAAAAGGCAACCCTGAAGAGATATCACTGAATCAGTTACCCAAACACTAAATAAGCTTAAATCACCTGATTATAATTCTAAGTTGAAAATAAGCAAACTCAAATTAAGGCAATACTATGCATTAATAATTTAATACAATTTCTAAACCAGATACTTCACTGAATTTGGGGTCTACCATCGAGGGTGAGCCTTATATTCTTGCAGGGCCTTTCCCCTCTTGCTGAAGCATGTATTCTCTCTTCATTTCTTCCAGAACAGCCTCATTTGTGCTGCAAAAAACAAGACATGAGACGTGCAGATACAACATCCCTCCTTTTGGGGGTGAACAAAAGATTTTTTTTTTCTTCAATAAATCATGAAAGAAGGCAGCAAGCAGCCACAAGTCAACGAAAGCAAATTTTCTAAGATACAGTCAGATAAACCCTAACTAAAACACAACTTCTAATATATGTGCCTATAATTCTGCATATTAGTTAAACAATTTGACCTTTTTGGGTGAACAGAATGATTGTGTTTTCCAAAAAAAAGCGTGAAACAAGGCTGCAAGCAGCCACAAATCAACAACTAATTTCCTAAGATACATTCAGAAAAACCCTAACTAGAGCACAACTTCCTATTCTGCCTGGAATTCTGCACGTAAATTAAATCAACCTACTTCTAATTAGAGAAACAATTTCAAAAGAAATTGCTTCTCAAATCTATGAGGAATGGTTTTGATGTAGGGGAAAATTCCCTCCAATAGCATAATGGCACGTGTCAATCTGCAAGGGAAAAATAATAATTTCATGACTCAGATAGAGTAGCCAATCTAACGCCGACATCTGGAAAAGGATATAACGGTAATTCCACACCAATGTCCTGATACCACTTCACCACTCCAGCTTATACATAAGCTCTTATTTAAACAAATCCAGCTTACAGATAACTCCAATCTTATCTATGGGAATGTTATTCTTATCACAACACAAAAGTGATCAATCACTCTCCTAATTGGATTCTACTCCAAAACACTATATAAAGGGGCACTCACCATCAAAAGTATTCATTCACAACTTACAATTACACAGCTTTTTAGCTTTATTGGTCTCCTATTATTCTTTTAGATTATTGACTTGGGCGTCGAAGAGTCCCTGGGGCACAACCCCCGAGACCTTCTAGTTTATGCCTTTCATGTGCGTAGAGTCTGTGAGCTCATTTGAAAGATTTTCGGCATCAACAGATGGTGCAGTATGTGAGAACGACAAAAAATTATTTTTTCTGAAGATGCCGTTATAGATGAACCGCCAATCCACAACTACAAAACGCAAGATCTCGTTAGATCTAACAAAAGTCCCTGTGCACCAACAGATTCATTGGCCTCCAATCTACAAGTCTTCAAAGTTTCATGGCGATCGGATGTCGAAAAGTCTTCCATCGGAGTCGCTAATTATTGCCAGAAAAACGAAACTTTGACCGTTGATTTGTAAAAATCCAGCGATCAAAAACCGGCACTACCACCAAAGGGAAAATATTCTCAACTGGAATCCTCATGCCAAGATCACCACGGGCAACCATGAATACATCACAGGCCAAGATATTAAGACTGATGGTGCCATCTGCACTCGGGATGGTATTTCCATATTTCACATACACAACAAGCTCACGGAGATCTTCTCATCTCCCTTGATGTCGCAATCAGTGTTACCGCAATTTCTTGACTTTCTTTAAGCTGAATAGGTTTTCCATTGGAAGCCGTCTGGTCCCATGGCCGTCGGCGTCTCGTGGTGACCGGAATCCAATGGTCTTGTTGATTCGGCCAATAAGATCCATTGCCTCAGCCATTGCTGGCCTTTCTCGAAGAAATCATGCGACGATTAGCTTGCAGTTGCAATTCGAGGAACTAAATTTGCCAACTGACATGCTTCTTTTCAGTTGATGGGTATTGGGCCGAGTCCAATGTCGTCATAGTTCTTGCTCTCCTTCACTGAGTCAGACTCGGGATATATATTGGCGTTGTTGCCGAGTCCGAGGAACATAGGCGTTGTCAGTGGAAGTCGGATTAGGCATCTGTTTGGTCTTCTTGTAGATCTCCTTAGCCTTAACACCTTCGTGAATCAAGAGAGTAGTGTCACCACCATCGTTGATGATGCGATCAGGACCACCAACGGGGCCAGTCGAGTGTGTGGTCAGTGCACCACCAGTATTCCTGGGGAGTCTCACCCTTCCTGGCGAAGACAGTGACGAAGCCCCTGGCAATGGCATCGGTTGCGTGGTCCTGAGTGGAGAGGATATTACATGAGCACCAACGAACCTTGGCGCCAATAACAGTGAAGGTCTCAATTAGAACGGTTGTTTGGATGGTCAACTCGGCGGTGATGTTGTCGGAATTTTAGCTTCGCCAGTACCTCAAAGAAAGTCATCTCCCTTTCTTGCCCTTCTCTGACCCGTCACGCTTCGCCTTCCATTTTTCACAAGTAAGCTTAAGACGTTTGGAGAGAGAAGAGAAGCTACATGGTGGAGTACGATGGACATGTGGAACATAGGATTATTGCTATTTGTCAAAGGCAGCAGCAGATTCACATCATAATCGCGCAAAAAAATCTTTACTTTTTTGTGTTTCTCTGCAAATCAAAGAAAAAATAAGGCAGAACAATAATAATACCGTTTTCATCATCACTTTGATGGGACCCCTACCCAACCTTTAGAGAGTACCAACCTACATCAGACTAGGTTAAATTTTGATTAACACGAGTTTATGACCGTTTGAAACAAAATACTACTCTCCTGCTTCAAAAGAAAACATACAGTAAAATACATGACAAAAGCCTCAATTTTAAACTCTATCAAGTACTCCATCTCAGTCCCACCCTCAAGTGCAACAAAGGAAATCTTGGCTTCATTAACCAAAGTTTTGTTGGGCTCCACAATTCTAATGTAAAGGGCATAAAAACTCTCAATGGGACCTTTCAGTGGCCGAGGATCTGATCGATTCGCCACTTCAGTTATGGGTCGTAACATGATGGCTCGTTCGACAGAGAACGTCATTGAGTCAAAGCAATAGACCATAATCGGGTCCGTCACAAAAATCACCAAGTCAACGCCACCTAGGTGCCATGTCATCACCACACAAGCGCTACGCCACTGCCACATCAGCGCCACTCTAGTGTCACATCACTGCCACATCAGTGTCACTCTAGCGCAACGTCACTATCTAGTCAGTGCTATATCAGTTAACTCAAACTAGATGGTTCAACCGGGTTTGACCGCTTGGTTCACTACTTTGACCAACAGGTTTAGTTATTTTTAACCTGATTTCAAATCCAACAAGACCAGTTCCTATGGTTTTAGGACGTGCTCGTTTCAAATCCGAGCTCAGAATTTCAAGATTCGGTTTTAACATGAGTTTCTTCACAAATCATCTATTTTGACTCACATTTTGACTAGTTGGCTCACCAGACTCAAGTTCAATTTCAAACCTAGATAATCCGGTTCCCAAGGTTATTCAACCTTCTTTTTCCAGAACCGGTCTCAAAATTTTGAAATTCAACTTCCTCAGGCAATTTTTTAAAACAGTCAAAGAAAATACTGTTAATTCTTCATCAAAGAGCCTCAAGCGCACCCCAAACTCAAACCAGCGAAGCACAAACATCTTGACAACATCATGATAATTCACAATCAGTGACGCATCTAAACCTATCACCCAGTGACACATGTAAAGCCGTCAGCCAATGATGCACCACAACTGTAGTCTCCAACGCCTAAAAGTCGTCAGCCAATGATGCAATAAATTCGTCATCACCGACGCAACTAAACTGTCAGCCAATGATGCACCACAACCGTCGTCTTCGACGCAACAAGTCCTCATCTATGAGGCACAACTGTAGTCTCCGACGCCTAAAATTCGTCAACCAATGACGTAATAAATTCATCATCACCGACGCAACTAAAGCTGTCAGCCAATGACGCACCGCAACCATCGTCTTCGACACACCAAAATCGTCGTCTTCAACGCAACAGGTAGCCTTCACTCTCGAGACACCAAACAACCTCCATAATCAACTTGGTCCAAACGCCCACAACTGTATTTAAACTAGCAAGCCTACCTACATATAACCTGAAGAAGCCTCGACCTATAAGGTAAAAGAACATTTGGGCCTTGGCTAATAGAAGACAGAAACTGCAGAATAGAAGCACTCCACGAGACAAGATACAAATTCCAAAACATTCGAACACCTCAGCTCTGAAGAGGTAGTACCGAGCTACTCCGGCCTCGGTCTAGTTTCTCCATCGACTCCAAGGAGGTAATCCCGAGCTACTTCAACATCGGTCCAGTTTCTCCATCGACTCCGAGGTGGTAGCCCTGAGCTGCTTCGACATCGATCCAGTTTCTCCATCAACTCCGAGGAGGTAGCTCTGAGCTACTTCAACCTTGGTTCAGTTTCTCAATCAGCTTTAAAGAGGTAGCCCCGAGCTACTTCAGACTCAGCTCAGTTTCTTTATCAGCTCTAAGGAGGTAGCCCTAGCTGCTTCAGACTCAACTCAATTTCTCCATCAACTCTAGGAGGTAGCCCTGAGCTACTTCAACCTCAGCTCAGTTTCTCCATCAACTCTAAAGAAGTAACCTCGAGCTACCTCTGCCTCAACTAAGTTTCTTCGTCAGCTCTGAGGAGGTAATCCCGAGCTACTTCAATCTCGACTCAGTTTGTCCATCAACTCCGAGGACGTAGCCCTGAGCTACTTCGACCTCGGTCCAATTTCTCCATCAGCACTAGGGAGGTAGCCTCGAGCTACTTCAGACTCACCTCAGTTTCTCCATCAACTCTGAGGAGGTAGCCCTAAGCTATTCCAGACTCAGCTCAATTTCTCCATCAACACTGAGGAGGCGGCCTCAGCTCAGTTTCTCTATCAGTTCCGAAGATGCAGCCTCGAGCTACTTCGACCTAGGTCCAGTTTCTCCATCAGCTCCAAGGACGTAACCACGAGCTACTTCGACATCGGTCCAGTTTTTTCATCAACACTTAATAGGTAGCCCGAGCTACTTTAGCCTCAGCTCAATTTCTCTATCAGCTCCGAGGACGTAGCTCCGAGCTACTTCAACCTCGGTCTAGTTTCTCTATTGATTCCAAGGAGGTAGCCTTGATCAACTCCGAGGAGTTCAATCCATAGCATCCTCCACGAACCTATCTCCACCATTCCAAGGAGTTCGATTGCTCGCATCCTCCTTCGACCTGTCTACACAACTCCGAAGAGTTTGATTCAAGTAATTCTTCTCGGACCTATTCGCCAAACTCCGATCAGTTTGACTGAATGTCATCTCCTCGGACTTATTCGCCAAACTCCGAGTGTTATCTTCTCGGATCTGTTCTCCAAACTCCAAGCAGTTTTGCTCAATGCAATCTCCTCGAACCTAATCTCCAAACTTTGAGCAGTTTGACTGAGTGTCATCTCCTCGGACCTATTTTCCAAACTCAGAGCAGTTTTGCTCAATGCAATCTCCTTGGATCTAATCGTCAAACTCTGAGCAGTTTGACTAAATGCTATCTCCTCGGACTTGTTCGCCAAACTTTGAGCGGTTTTGCTCAATGCAATCTCCTCAATCCTAATCTCCAAACTCCAAGCAGTTTGATTGAGTGTCATCTCCTCGAACCTGTTCGCCAAACTCCGAGCAATTTGACTGAGTGTCATCTCTTCGAACCTATTCGTCAAACTCTGAGCAGTTTTGTTCAATGCAATCTTCTCAGACTTAATCACCAAACTCTGAGCAGTTTGACTGAGTGTCGTATCCTCGGACCTGTTCGCTAAACTCTGAACAGTTTTGCTCAATGCAATCTCCTTGGACCTAATCACCAAACTAGAAGTAGTTTGACTAAGTGTTATCTCCTCGGACTTGTTTGCCAAACTCCGAGCAATTCTACTCAATACAGTATCCTTGGACTTAATCTCCAAACACCGTGCAGTTTAACTCAATGACATCTCCTCATACCTATCATCACAATTCTAAGGAACACATCTCCGTTTCGAGTCCGCACGACTTGGACTTGCCATTTTTCACTTATATCTGTATCACTCGGACTCGTCACCTGCCTCATTTTGAGGAATTCAAACTAGTTTATACTTCACACTCATTACTTTCCTCTCCAAAGAAGCACAGAGCTGTCAGGTCTCCTCGGAGTCTACGTCTCCACCTGAGCAGATAACGTCAAGCTATCCTCTTCATATACACTCAAAGGGTAGCCCCACGCTATCCCTCACAATGCTCGAACAAGTTTCAAGTCTCTATCTTTCGCCTGCTTAGTACCTGGGTACCCAAAACAATGTCAGACTTTGAACGAACTAAACTTCCTCAACCGCATAACTGCACTCAAGGAAATGGGGGGCATCTTATGTAGGGGGAAAATCCCTCTTCAATAGCATAATGACACGTGCCAATTTTCAAGGGCAAAATAGTAATTTCACAACTCAGACGGAATAGCCAATCTACACCAACATTTGGCAAAAGGCATAATGGTAATTCCACACCAATGTCCTAATACCACTCCGCCACTCCAGCTTATAGATAAGCTTTTATTTAAACAAGTCCAGCTTACGGATAACTCAAATCTTATCTATGAGAATGTTATTCCTATCACAACACTAAAGTGATCGGTCTTTCTCCTAATTAGATTCTACTCCAAAAAGGGGGCACTCACCATCAAAGATATTCATTCACAACTTATAATTATACAACTTTTTAGCTTTATTTTTTTCCTGTTATTCTTTCATATTACTGACTTGGGCGTCGAAGAGTCCCCCGGGGCGCACAACCCCCGAAAGACCTTCTAGTTTACGTGTCTTTCATGTGCGTAAGAGTCCGTGAGCTCATCTGACAGATTTTCACTATTATTTCCCTCCCACCAAACTTAATCCATTGCAGCATTCCAAGAAATTTGCAGGAAAATAGATAATAGATTCTTTGCTTTTGCATGATGCTTCATTTATTACAACTCCTTATCTCAAGAATTAATTCTTCTTTCATTTCCACACAACAATAGAAGATACAATATTACTCAAAATTTAAAATCAAGCTTAGTCAAGCTAACAATCAATAAGATCAATATTAATCACCATTAACAGGGTACATTTCCCACAAAACAGCAGCAACACAACCAACATTTCCATATCCCCATATTCCCACAGCCATTGTTGTTTATTCTTCCTATGTCCTAATGTTGCTGGCTGCCCTCCATTTCATTGATAGGGAAATCATTCCCTTCTGTGTATCATATAATTTTCTTTTTCTCAGTTTTTTGGGAACCAGTGATACGGCACTAACCTGTAGCTATTTCAATATATATCACATGACAACCTTCACATGGATACATCATACATATTAGTAATCGCGTCTTACCATAATCAGTCGCTATAACCATTATGAGAAATTTGCAATCACAAATACTTGAAGGGATCTATGACCATCACCAAAAAACAGAAGGGACCTATAACCAATAGGCTTCTCATTGTAGCAAGGTTATGAAGTTCTATTAAGAGTTCAACGGGAGTTTGAGACAAAGTTGTAAACTGCGAGGCAAGCAGAATCAGGTAAAAATAAAGATTATTATCTAAAACTGAGAATTAAGATTATGGTTATAAATATATACCAAGTTCTCATATAATAGATCATCATTATTTTAAATAGAACACATTTTGGAAACCAAAATCAAAATCTAGTTATTTCAATTTGGTTTCAAGGCACCCTTTTTGTGAGAGCTTTGCCCGTGATGGTTCATGTTATCAAGGTAACCTAACCAATATAATTTTTTTTTTTCATTTTATTTTTTAAAAGTATTTGTTTCATTTTATTAACTATGATTGAATTGAAAATCGATATAAACCTATGATTGAGAAAATACATGACATGCAATAAGATAGGGTGGATTAAAAGTCTTGCCCTATACATGGATGATTATACAAGGCAGTTTATTTCATTAAAAGGAAAAAAAAAGACAGTCCTATCGTTCTTGTTTCCTTATGTTTTTTCTCTTCCCTTTCTATTTCCTTCCAAAAAAAATGCTACATGTGGAATTTACTTCACCATTGACCACAAAAAAAAAATTGGCACAACAATTTTGTGGCTTCCAAGCAGAATCGAACACTCTGATTTACCCAAAAAGGAAAGGAACAATCTGATTACCCTCCTAGCTGTCAAGAAGCTGGAAACTTCTACGGACTGTGCCAACATGTAAACACCATTCTTACTAGAATCATAGAGAACTCTAAGATTGTCCATGATTTTGTGTCAGATCAGACATTATGTCCCAAACATGTTGGTACCTAGAATGCTTTCAAGACGACTCCTTTTATCTTTTCTTTAATTTTTTAACAAGTACTTGATATGAGCAAACTTCAAAGGAAAATGTAATTCCCAAGTTGAACTTAGATAATGGCATGGCAAGTTGGAAACAGAGTCATTTGGACCATGACTTTGTCTTAAGCAGATAGTGCTACCATGTATACAGGCAGCACACTAACATTGTCATCTTATGACTACATAACTGTGATCTAACCCCATTAAGTTTCTGACATTTGTAGCAATAGTGTGCCTTTCCTAGTCTGCTAGATGCTAAATTGCTAATGGCTTTAAACAATGCATCAAAACGTACCAAAAGTAGCACCCTGAGACTCAGCATATGCAGCATATGTCCAAAGTACTAATTTATTGAGTAAACCCATACCTCAATTGCTATATCTGGCACAAAAAATAAACATTCTGAGGACACTTTGCAGGTCTCAATGCTATAGCATCTCATAATAAATATAAAAAAAAGGAGCAGTCCTAGCAAGATATAAACATTTCAAATTATTTGCTTTGATGTTTTGTAATTGTTGAAATTAATAATTGAAAAGAATTTTGTATTATTGATTGATTATTTGAATACAATTCAATAATACTATATATAAACTTATGAATATCAAACCTAATAGGACTAAGAGACATCGACTAGATAAGATAGACACAAACTAAGTAAGATTAAAAAATCTACTAGGACATATAATAGAAAACCTAATTAGGACTCTCAATACTCCCCCTCAAGTTGGAGCATACATATGCACCAACTTGTTACAAAGAAGCTCATACCAACAACAAACCTGAAACAAATAAACCGAAACCCATAAATTACAATAACTCATGAGAACAAGTCGGGGCTCCACACCCACGACAAACAGTTAGGTCACCACATCAGTACCACTTAACGAGACAACATCCTAGAACACCGGATCAACAAGACTTTGATTTTTTGTCTTTTTACTAACTTTGACTTTGACTTGAATGGTTTGCAATCATTAAGTCGAGAGGAAACAATATCAACACAGGTTGGATCGGGTTAACAACGTCAACATGTATGGGTCAACAACATCAACATTGGGAAAACAGAAACTAAAAAAGATTCTAAACTATATATATATATATATATATTAATGGTGTTTATCTTAGATCACCTCTAAGATCCCAAACCTTGAGCTCTGATATCATGTTAAAATTAAGAATTGAAAAGAATTTTGTATTATTGGTTGATTATTTGAATACAATTCAATAGTTCGATATATAGACTTATGAACATCAAACCTAATAGGACTAAGAGACATTAACTAGATAAGATAAACATAAACCAAGTAAGACTAAAAGTTCTACTATGACACATAATAGAAAACCTAATTAGGACTCTCAACAGTAATCAATAATGGATCTGCAATGAATACAAATTTTATAATTCATAACCATTCTTAGTGATAATAGTCATAGTACTTATTTAACGGAATCATCTAGAGAAAGAGAGAACTTCCATTGGGATTAAATAGTACAAAAATTGAAATCCTGGCACAAGCCATTAACCAAAATTTCAAAAGCTGTCGTTTCTTAAACTTAAGAATAAGAACTCTATCAAACCTGTGAATGCACTCATCATGGATGCAGACGTTAAAAAAAAAAAAAAAAAAAAAAAAACCTGAATTATTGTTGATATGGTGTAGAATGCACTCTACGAAAGCTGTCATAACTTCATAAGGATTTCACATGTACTTAAACTGAGCCAAACACTGCTAATTTGATACAGGACTCCATACAAAAAATTCCAACTATCATTAGAACATATAGAACCATGCGGGTATATACTAAAATATAATTAGAACTTACTATTGATGAAGGCAAACATTTAATTCAGTAGCTTGCTTGCGGCACTGCCATATAACAGAAATCGTTCTTCCAGCCGCACATTGAGCATATTTTGAAGTGTAATGGTCGCATTCCTTCAATGCCTTTTGCTTCATTTTGCTGCGTAAAGCTGGGAATCCAGATAACACATTATTTCATTTGGCATTGCAAAACACACACATAGACACGTGTATATATAAAAGGGTAAAAATAGACACATGACGATAAATTTCATTGCAGTGAATGAGTGAAATATGTGATATATTCACAGAATATGCAAATGCCCGTAAAAAAACACTCATTTCACTTAATATCACAAATTCATTTATTATAGAATAAAAAAATCAACAACTAAATGCATAATTTATGTTCTTTGTGCTCCTTAAAGTATTGTATTAACTGAAAGTAGTATCAAGAAACGCAACAGAAACTATTTGTTTGCTTACTAAGAAAATGAGAGAAATCAGCGAAAAGCTGAATTCTAAATATTCTGCCTCATGCTATTTTCAAATCCAACAGAAAAAGTTACCTCAACTCAACACAATTCGAAATTTCGATTTCTTTTACTTCATTTTCTCACAGTTTCTCATAGCTTCTTTTAAACCAAATAAGCCGGGGGTGTTATTAGGGTTTAAGTGGATCACATCACATACCTTCTTCTACTTTCTTCTTCACATGATTCTCACGTGCTTCCTGTACGTACCCCATTGACAGAGAGCTCCTTAGATTCTTCCGAGAATGAGAGAGTTTGCCAACTTGGGGCTGAGTAGAGATGGATTCACTGGGACAAACGGGGGATGAGGATCAAGCGATGAATTTTGAGAAGCTGTCAGCTGGGTGACGTAATTTTTTGCTCAGCGGCGGGTAAAAGCAATAGCATCGGGGTCTTTATGCTGGGCCTGCGTGATGGGCTTGTATTAGTGTAAAGCTTCTAAGATAATTTAAACCCAAACTGAGGCCCGAAGTGTCTGCTGATTTTTGGGTTATTGTCGTGAGATTATAAAGACATGTTTGGATAACAGTTTTTTTATTTTTAGTTTTTGAAAATGAAACTTGAAAATAATTTTTTGATATTTTATAAATAAAACATTTTTGGATAGCTGTAACTTGAAAA
This sequence comes from Bretschneidera sinensis, assembly GCA_023935145.1. NCBI lineage: Eukaryota > Viridiplantae > Streptophyta > Magnoliopsida > Brassicales > Akaniaceae > Bretschneidera > Bretschneidera sinensis. Next base: position 26,237,244 of record CM043697.1, read on the forward strand.
CTGTTTTCGAAAACAGAAAACAATGAATGATGTTTGGATAATCTTATTTTGAAAGCTGTTTCGAAAATATAAAATTGTTTGGATACACTATCTTGTAACTATTTTTAGTTTTAAGTTTAAATTTGAAATCTATATATTAATTTTATTTCTCATGTTTACTAAATATATTTTTCTAGCACACATAAAATACTTGAAAATAATTAATATTATTTAATTTTTAAAATTTTAATATTTTTTATATACTATGGATCAAATATGCCCAAACTCCTCTCTTTCTCCATATCACCTGTTTGTTTGTTAAATAAATTCTAAAAAATTAAAATAAGAAATACAACACAGCTTTCATAATTTGATAAAACTTGAACAACCAATAGCCACTGTCTGTGCTAATTGAGATAGTAACTTGATTCTTGACATGGATGCCTTTCCATTTCCTCAGTTACTATATAGAATCAAATCTCCAGCTAAAGGATTTTAACATATAGTTTAACATTAAAAATCAATGAAAATCTTACTCCCATTATAAAAAAATTTGCTTGATCAGTAAAGAATTCCAAGAAAGGAAAACTAATATAAGTGTTTCAGAACATGAAATTTCATTCCCATTGAGCTTCAAATTTACATAAATCACAACCTTAACATGAATTGGCAAAGAATGCAGCAACAAAAGAACTGTTAAGTATTCTTTTACAAAGGAAAATGTGAAAAATGCTAAATATACAAATTATGGGTTGATAATAGCTAACAATGGTGCCTCACTAGGTATGCTGTATATACGGTGGCAATGCACAATTATAAACAAATGCTTTAATCAATATTCCAATGTTTGAGTTGATCCAGTTGCCTTTTCAGTTGGATCAGAGACAGATTCAAGGAGTAGATCTCCAACTCCTTTAGGCGGACCAATGCTGCATCGTGTCGTGTTGTGTACTTCGATAGCATCTTTTATTTTCTGAAACTGCAAATGGTTTTGAAAAGAACCAGATGTAAGATCAACCAGGCCATAAATTCTCCTCCAAAACAAGTACACTTGCATACAAACTATGATCGTTTACATTAAATGATGAAAATAGTTCATTGAATGATTTTTCAAATTGTTACGCCTCCACACATATACTAGACTAATTAATTTCCTTTTTACATGCAATGGGTTTACTACTCTTCAACTACATTAATGAGAGCGTGTAAGTTGGAGGCAGTTGTCTTCTCCGCTTCCAAGAAACCAGTTGGACAAAAAAATTTATGCAAGTTTAAAAACAAGTGTTGACAAATAATTCAATCAAACTCTTAATAAGAAGGAAGCTAAAGAGCATATAAAAATTTTATAAAAAAATGAAAGAGAAAAAAACTAATAATTAACCATCTAAAACCTACTGTAGTCTAAATATTATTTTCTAAGGCCTAAAATGACGACAAATTTCCATATTATCTTTGGAAAATGAGACGTAGGCTTCTATAGTGCCATTTTCTCTTTTTGGGTTTTTTTCCATTGTGACAACTTTACTATTACATTGCCATCTTCTTCATAGTGGTATGAGCAAACAAATGCACAAACACAAGAAAACAGTTAGTATCAAGATTACTGATTACACCAACCACAATCTAATAGTAAATCATGAGAGCAACCATATCATAAGGCAACTAGATGGTGCCCCACTCACCTAAACAGCCCATGTCTTTCTTACCTAAATAGCTCCTGCCTCTCTCATATAAGCAAAAACTAACCAAACCAAAACACCCTTAAATAACTAAACAAACTATGATAAAATGTAACATCTAGAATAAGAAAATACAATATCCCATTTTCAATATATATATATATATTTTTTTTTACATTTCACCAATACAATGTTTGGATACACCCAAGTATGCAAGCAACCAAGTCACACAGTGAAAAGCAAACAAAGTCCAAAAGATAAGAACAGAAAATCCCTAACCAAAACCCTAAGCATACATAGCATAGACTTGTCGAAGAATTAAATCTACTTAGAACCCTACTATATAAACATATTTTTATATATCTGTTAATTGCCCACAAAATTAATACAGGTCTTAACATTAGCTATATACATAAAATCTTTCTCTAGCTTTCATTTATTAATATTAGTAAGATTAGACCAGAAACAGTACAAGAACAAGAAGATATCATATGGCAAATCCATTAGGAACTTCTTACAAACATGTGATCTGCAACACTAAAATAACTCATCTGTTATACTTGCTAAACTAGCAGACGCCAACCTTAAAAATCTTACAAACAACAAATCCAACCTCATCATAATCTGATTAAATGCAAGACGCCACAGAATCAGTTATATCTAGTACAAGTTTGCTTTTGTCAATACATCCATTAGATGCCAATTAAGAAGAATTTTGGATAGAAACTTCAATGGTTATAGAAGAAACCCACTTTCACAGTATGAATCATCCCCTTTTACAAACATAATTCAACGGTTAACAAGGAGCAAATTTGAAGTTGTAAAATATCATCAATTCAATGTCTAAATCTCAATTAGATAAACCCAACCTATAAATGAATAGAAAACTGCCTTCAAAACCCAGGATGGGTTATTTGGATGGCTAGTTATGCCTTTTGGGTTATCAAATGCACCTAGCACTTTCATGCGAGTAATAACTCAGGTACTATGACCATTCATAAGCAAAATCTTAGTGGTCTATTTTGATGATATCTTGGTGTATAATAAGTCTCAAGAAGCACATTTAGATCACCTTCATCAAGTTTTCACTGCCCTTAGGGAGGCTAAACTATATGCCAATTTTAAGAAATATACTTTTCTACAACCACATATACTATTCTTAGGTTTATTGTCTCCATATATGGCATTATAGCTAACCCTAAAAAGGTTCGGGTTATTTGAGAGTGGCCTATCCCTAAAACCATCTCGAAGGTACATAGTTTCCATGGGCTAGCCACTTTTTATAGGAGGTTTATTCTGAGTATTAGTACCATTATGGCTCCCATCAGTAATAGTTTGAAAAAATAGGAGTTTCGTTGGACGCCTACGGCCGCTAGGGCCTTTGAGGAGATCAAAAATAAAATGACAAAAGCCTCTATGTTGAAGCATCTAGATTTTGAGAAGGTTTTTGAGGTTGTGTGTAATGCTTCGGGAGTTAGAATTAGAAGAGTTATGAGTCAAGAAGGACACACAATTGCTTTCTTTAATGAAAAGTTAAAAGAGGCGAAGCAGCGATACTCCACAAATGACAAAGAATTCTACACTGTGGTTCAATCTCTTCGCCATTGAAGATACTACCTGTTGCCTTAACAATTTGTTCTATACTCTGACCACCTTGTTTTGCGATATTTAAGCTCCCAAAAGAAGTTGAACACTAGGCATGTGGCACAGGTAAAGTTTCTCAATGAGTATACTTTTGTTCTTAAACATCGTTTCGGTGTTGAGAACAAAGTAGTTGATTCTCTTAGTCGAGTAATCACGGTTCTTCAAGCCATAAAGGCCCAGGTGGTGGGATTTGATAGGATGAAAGACGATTACCCTTCATATTCTGATTTTGGAATTATTTATGAAGAGTTTAGGAACAGTAACCATGGAGAATATGTTGATTTTGTTACTCGTGACAGATATCTCTTTTGTGCCATGAGACTATGCATCTCACGTACCTCTCTTAGAAAATTTCTAGTTTGGAAATGCATGCTAGCAGACTAGCCGGTCACTTAGGTCGTGACAAGACCATAGCATTAGTGGATGATAGGTTTTATTGGACTTTACTAAAAATGGATGTTTTGTGAATAGTATCCTAATGTCGAACTTGCCAATTGGCTAAGGCCAAAAGGCAAAACACAGGTCTCTATACCCCTCTGCTTGTCCCCCATGCTCCATGGAAAGATTTAAGTATGGATTTTGTTCTTGGGTTGCCCAAGACAACTCAAGGGCATGATTCCATTTTTGTAGTGGTAGACTGATTTTCTAAAATGACCCACTGTATTCCTTGTAGTAAAGCATATGAAACCTCACATGTAGCAAAGCTATTTTTTTAAGGAGGTTGTTAAGTTGCATAAGTTACCCTTAACCATTGTGTCTGATAAGGATGTCAAGTTTATCAGTTAGTTTTATAAGACACTTTTGAAGATGTGCGGCACCACCTTGAAATTTTTTGCCACATTTCATCCCCAAACAGATAGGTAGACTGAGGTAGTTCACCGTAGTCTGGGTGATTTGCTTAGGTGTATTGTCGGAGAAAAACAAGGCACTTGGGACTTAATCTTACCTACTGTTGAGTTTGCCTATAATAATTCAATCAATCGCTGTAACGGTAAAAGCCCTTTTAAGATTGTATATGGTTATTCACCCCGTACACCCATTGGCCTTGTTCCCCTTCCCTGATGCTCGTATTTCTGAACCTGCTGAGTCCTTTGCACAACACATTCATGACCTGCATGTTGAAATTCGTCAAAAAATTGCTTTCAGTAATGCTGATTATGAACTTGCTGTTGATGTGCATTGTAAGGCTAAAGAATTTAATGTAGGTGATTATGTCATGGTCTGCATTAGACCTAAGCAACTTCCTAGATATTCATCCAAAAAATTGCATGCTCGTGCCATGGCCCCTTTCCCATCCTACAAAAACTTGGCACTAATGCATATTTACTTGACTTGCCCAAACAGTTTAATAGTGGCCCTGTTTTCAATGTGGAGGATCTAACCCCTTATCATGGTACTTTTGAGCCTCCGGTATTGTCTTCTAATGTTTCCACAGGTAGTCAAGTGCCCAGGCTCCCAGCTTTTCCGCTCCAGCAAGACGAGGTTGAGAGTGTGTTGGATGAGGAGTTCATTGCTTCTCCCCGCGTGAGATTTCGTCACTTTCTTATTAAATGGCGCGGTCGCCCGGATTCCAACGCGTCTTGGCTTTCTGAAGAGGATTTTCGTGCCTTAAATCTGGATTTCTTAGAGTGGTACCTTCAATCTATCTCTCCGGACTCTAGTTCTTTTCACGCAGGGTGAATGATAGAGCACCAGTCAAAGATTTTTTCAAGAATAAATACTTCAAAAGGAAACAAAATCATAATAATATCTAGACAATAATTAGTTTATTTTGTTTTCTTATTTACATACTTTATGGTTTTATAAATACTGGAGACTTGTTATTTTTATGTGCAGTTTATAAATGAGAATACAATCAGTTTTGAATTAGAATATCGCTTGCCCATGGGATTTGGGTGGTTAGTTTTAGATTAGTTTCAGATTTTTGTTACGGTTCAACATCAGAAAACCATCTTATTTTCAACATTTCCTCTCTTGACAACTGACTAAATAGAGCCATGACTTCTATCACCTGTGAACACATTCAAATGATCAAAACAAATTAGCAAGATAAATGACGAAAATACAACAAAGAAATGTGGTTCAATTTAGAGACAATCAGGCATAATAAACATTGCAAAAATTTATAATTTAACATAAGTTTTTAGGACAATGAAGAAGAAATTATTAAATTAAAATTTACAAATAGATACTGTACAAGTCAGACGGACTTAATCACAAACAAATACTACGCATACATGCTAAAACATCAAGAAGCAAGACTCAAATATAATTCCAGTCACCAAAAAACCCAAATAAAAACAAAACCATATTTATTTTCCTTCATTTTTGTCTATATAAACCCAAGTTGAACTATATAAGCAAAGTGCAATGTTCAAACAATCAAAGACAATTTTACATCTTCTTATTTGTTCACTAATGTACTAATATATACAACTATAAAACTATATATGTGAAATCAAGAAAATAATGATGGAAACAATTAAAAATTTTAGGCATAACACTTTTATTTATTAAGAGTTTGCGTAAAAATAGTGATTTCTTTCACTTAAATGTAATGAGTCTTGAAAAAATCCTATTAAAATCAATTCAAACAAGATCAAACTAATAATCAATTCAACATAATGCAACTCTTTTGATAAGTTTTTGGTCATTAAACTCAGTGGCTTTATCAAAATTGATATCAGTGAATACAACAACCTAGGAATCAAAGAGTCATTATTCTGTCAAATTTTTCTTGTTAATGTAGAGATGGCCACTTCTGAACAGATGCAATTGCCCTATTCTTATCAACATCGTCCTCGAGAATACAAAATTACTGGATAAATCCCACAACAAACTTGACACCAACAGGAATAAGATTCTTTGCAATCAACAGAATGCAATTTTAAAAGCAGATAATTTAATTTTATTAAAATTTCATATCAATTCAATTATAACCAAATTATACAACAATCAAAGGCAATTTTACAAACAGATAATTTAATTCTATTAAAAATCTAGGCATACTTATACTCAAATGGGCAACTAATATGTCTATGGAGGCATACCGCCACTAGATCAGAGGACCAACATCAATGGAAACGAGTATACATCGGGATCTCATATCATTTCAAACAAGATCAGAATGATAATCAATTAAACTGATATATGCAACAATCAGAGGCAATTTTACAAATAGATAATTTAATTCTATTAAAATCTAAGTGTACAGGATTCAAGGTGCAAGGAAAAGGATAAATAAGAAAAAAAAAAAAGAGAAAGAAAGGGAAAGAAAGCCAGGGCATCAAAGGTAAAAACAGAGAAGAAAAGAATAAAAGAAAAAGAAAGCAAAGAAAAATTTGGTTGGGCAACAGAAAATTAGAGAAGGAATAAAAAAAAAAGAAAAGAAGAAAAGGAAGAGAAGAAATAAAAAAAAATAAAAAAGCAACTGAAATTGGGCGTTAAAAGTAGAAGAAGATGAGAGAAGGAAGAAAAGAAAGAAAAGAAAAATCTAGGTGTGCAAGACAAAATCGGAGAAGGAAGAAAAAGGAGAAGAAGAAAAAGAAAAGAAAATTAAAAAATAAATAAAGAAGGAGTAAAGTAAATAAATTGGGCATGAAATATGACGAAGAAGAAGATAAGAGAAGGAAAAAATGAACTCAGAGCACCGCCCTTAATCTAATGAACTCAAAGCATCACTTTTAAACTTTTACCACTTAATTAAGGTCTTATTGGCTATATTAATCTTATAATCATATCGGAATAAAAATGTTTGTTGACATATTTAATAATTAACATTGGGTCTGGACATGAATGCAATAATTAGATATAAATTAGATTCGGAATTTAAATCTAAAAGCATAAAATATTTGAGATGTTATAACTTAGTGATATAGATTTATAATTTCTTATAATATAAATGTTAACCCCACAAATATATTAATCAATTGAATTAATTTTCTCAAACAGATCAAATTAGTAATAACGTATTGTAATGTTTCTTTTATTTAATTATTGCATTCACAAGAGTTTGTGATAAGTCTAAAATTTTAACATAAGATTAGACTAATTAGGAAATTAAAAAATGAAAATCTAACAAAAAAATGACACAATTAAGCCTAAAAAAGTATTATTTAGATATATAACATGTTTCTCTTAAAAAAAAATATAAAATGTTAAAATATTATATTTATCATTACCTTATATTAAATTATAAAAAGTTAAAAAAATTAGAGAAACATTAACCCAAACATAATGCTCTATTATTTTTTTTTAAATTTTATTTTTATAGAGAATTAATCAATTAAAGAATTTTTTAATAGTGTCAATTAAATAAATTGAAAAAATTAAATACAAATGAACAAAAAAGGTTCAACTTAATGAAACCAGCAATTAATCGAAGGACCGTTACCTAAAGTTTTTTTGAAGTCATAAATATTTATATATGACTAATGAAAATTTGTGAAATTTTAGGAAGACCATGACCCCAATCTTCAACATGGCTCCACCCCTAAGATGGCCCTCGCGTTTTTCAAAAGCTACTCTGTCAGCATCAACACTTAGTCCAAAGACAGAAACTTTTTCAAAGCAAACCCAATCAAAATCAAATTGAAATTTTTGGGATGCCATTATCATATTCTATGATTCAATAGGTTGGTCCCACATTATTAACACCATGGAGTATTTATACCCTAAGGTCCTGAACATGTCAACAAATCATTTATTAAATCGTCGTAATATCTTTTTAAGTACATTATTCTTTCTCTTTCTCTCTTTAAACAGTAGAGAATATTTTCTTATGGAATAAACAGTAAAGAATATTATGGTAATATTTAGGGTGAAAATTGAAAATTACCCCGGATTCTATTTACGCATTTTCGTTTTACATCAAGAAAGGACCAATAATGATGATGGTGGTGTTGACGGTCAACGCCAGCGTGGCAGGGCTCAAACTCTACGGATTCTCCGCCACCCAACACTTTTCGTGTTCCTATTGGACCTCTCTTCCCCAACCGCCCATTTTTTTAAGAACCTTCCTTCCTCTCATCGCTTCTCTCATTTCCGTTTCTTGTCTCACACACAAATCCCTAACAGAGGGAGAGAGATCTTTTGATCGGTATGCTTCGATTTCTCTTTCTTTTAGTTTTTGATGTTTTAGAATCTTTTGATCTATGTTTATTTTTCTCGATAGATTTATTATATTTATTCGTGTGTGGTTTTGTGGATCTTTTCTGTGAGATCTATAGGTATTATGCGTTTGATCAATTGATTTGTAGCTTTTAACTTGTTTTCTTGGTCTTTTTGGTTCGATCTGTTGAGATTTTAGTTTTATGTTGATTGATTTGACTGGATGATTGTTTTGATCTGTTCGAGATAGTTTCTTATGCTCTGGTTGCTGATAAAATTCTAGAAAAGAACAGGATCCGGTGTTTTGATATTTGATAATAGGAAATATTGTCAAAATAATTCCGAAATGACTGTTTGTCGGGTTTTTTTATTTTAAATTTTCCTTTTCCAAGAAATGAAATGGTAACAGATTTATAATAAAAAAGTTGAAGAAGCTAAATAAGAGATCCAGATTCGATGCGTTGCTTTTAGTTTCCTCAGTGTTTTTGCTCAACAGAGGCATAATGATTGAGTTTATTACTATTTGGCTGCTGAGAAAATGTTTGAAAAGACATGGATTAACGTTTTAACTTAGATTTTTTTATCGTCAGGACTGAATATTTGAAAACTTCCTGTTTAGTGAGATCGAAATCGTCAGTTGGCTAAGTTGAAGATTTTATCTTTTTAAGAAAACAAAGCAACATAAAAGATAATGTTATGTATGCTATTTATATTTTTCTCAATTTCTGTGTGGACAATGGCAAAGATCTGTTTGGTTGCCTAGAATGTTTTGCTAACAGAGAAAAATTAATTTTCATATGTTGTAATGCATTTTTTGGAATAGCTGGTAACTCACTGACCATATGTATTATTGTCTAAATAATTAAAACAACAGTAGATATAAGATTTCATTGTATTCTTGACGTATTGGATTTTTGAATAACCAAGGAATGGTTATTTGATTAATATTTATTAAGCCTCCATAAGAAGTGAATGTTATCTACAATGCATGTGAAGGAGCCAGTAATATTGATTTTCGATCTGGGAATGTTCACATCATGCGTATGATAGAAGCAATTTGTAATCACCTTGCAGATCACTTTCTAGATCCGTATAGCAAAGATGTCGCCAACCGATGCACCACGAGAGGAAAATGTGTACATGGCCAAGTTGGCTGAGCAGGCTGAACGTTATGAGGAAATGGTGGAGTTCATGGAGAAAGTCGCAAAGACTGTCGATGTTGAGGAGCTAACTGTAGAGGAAAGGAACCTCCTCTCAGTGGCTTACAAGAATGTCATAGGAGCTAGGAGGGCTTCATGGAGGATAATATCTTCCATTGAGCAGAAGGAAGAGAGCAGGGGAAATGAGGATCATGTTTCGATCATCAAGGAGTACAGGGGCAAGATTGAATCCGAGCTTAGCAAGATCTGTGATGGGATTTTGAGCCTTCTTGAGTCACATCTCATTCCCTCTGCCTCTTCTGCTGAGTCCAAGGTCTTTTACCTTAAAATGAAGGGTGATTACCACAGGTATCTGGCTGAGTTTAAGACTGGAGGTGAGAGGAAGGAAGCTGCTGAAAGCACTCTTTTGGCCTACAAGTCTGCTCAGGTGAATCATCAGTGGTGGCTTTTTGTCATATCTATTCTTCTGTATTTTTTTTATGCTTTTTTCTCTGTTGTTATTTTCAATTAGAATCACATAGATTCATTGTTATTTCTTCTGATGCAGGATATTGCTCTTGCTGATTTGGCTCCTACACACCCCATAAGGCTGGGACTTGCGCTTAACTTCTCTGTTTTCTATTATGAAATTCTTAACTCACCTGATCGTGCTTGCAATCTCGCAAAGCAGGTGTATTTGCTCAGTTGCTTTTCCTTTCGTGTTGCATGTATTTGTTCCCATTGTTGGTTTGACATTTTGATTAGAAAGTTGAGGATCGCAAGCTTTTAATGAATAAAATGTTGGTTACTAGTCAAACCATAATGGGAGGCTGCACTTTTGGTGTGGTCCTTCTTACGTAAATGCTGCTTCCATCTTGTAAGTTAGCCGTTCTTGAACTCAGTGGAAGATAATACGGAGTATTAGGTTGCTTCTGCATGGAAAGTTATGTTTGATAGTCAACATAGGCAAAAAGATGACAGCATCTGTATTGTTAGGAGGTTTTGTTGTACTTAAGCTAGCTGTACTTGAACTACAGTTCTGAATTTTTGGGGCTCAGTAGTAGAGCAGCTATGGCTCTTGCCATCTGGTTTTACATTTATAATTCTCTCCTCGTGGCTGAACCCTCTTAATATAACTGTCAAGCCATCAATTCTGGGACTTTGATCATATTCTAAAGAACATGAATTTTTAAGTACCTACCTGCCAGGTTTTTTTTAACCAAATTTTGTGCTCTATATGTTGCCTTGAGTGATTGAACCATCCTATTCTCTTTCGGTAGGCTTGTTGCTCAGAATGAACTTCATAGCTAATCGTTATTGGTATGATGTGATGACAAGTACGCTGCCTGATATCTTGTTTATATTTCCTTTACTTGTACATTGACATATACATGGAATTGGATGTTTATGTAGCATTTTAATTGTCTTTTTTCTTAACGCTGCGAACTCTTGTATGTGACAGGCTTTTGATGAAGCTATCTCTGAGCTGGATACATTGGGCGAGGAATCATACAAGGACAGTACATTGATCATGCAACTTCTCCGAGATAATTTGACACTTTGGACTTCTGACATCACGGTATCACTTCTTCCACGCCTCCTTTCTCTCTCTCTCTTTGTGCGCACGTGTGTGTGTATCTGTTTCTGGTTTAAATGGATTACCTTAATGATACCTTATCAACCCACTGGTTGTACTCAGCATTGCTTGTTAAGCATGCTTTGCCACTGGTTTTTGTAATTTGCATTGGCAATTTGTCTGTTCAACCTGTTCGTCACTTGGTATGTACAACACCGGACTAAATCTTTCAGTCATGGCCTAAATCATGTGTAGGCCCTATAGACGTACAAGGTGACCATAGATCTCTATTACAATCAAACCTGAGGCAGAAGTAGTTCTGCACCTTTGTTGGTAAATCATCAAATCATTGCCAGAAATAATGTACAAGGTGACCGTAAATCTCTCACAATGAAGCCTGTGCCAGAAGTAGTTCTGCACCTTTTTTGGCCATCATCAAATATTTTTTAGAAATAATTTATTTTTAAAGTTGACCCAATGTGGCCGAGGACGCTTTGACTCAATGGTTAAGGTTGAGGCCTTGGGTCCTAAAGATCCCACGTTCGAGTAGTGTGTTTTACAAATAAAATACAAAAAAGTTGACCCAATGTGCGGGAGAGAATTGGGTCATTAATCTTACAGTTGTGCCCTACCCTTGCATCATGCACAAGCATGCCTTCAATCAGGTGTTTATGCAAATTTTTGTATCAATCTTTTGTTATGCTTTGTTTGATGTATTTGTTGTTCTCCATTTTAGGATGACGCTGGGGATGAGATTAAGGAAGCATCAAAACGGGAGTCAGGCGACGGGCAGCAGTGATGAGTTCAGTTAATAGGATATGTACTTTGTACTTTTATCTTGTGACGTTTACATAGATTCCATGTGGGTTGTTGTAGCAGACTAGCAGGATTCTTGATGGATTGATGATCTGAGTGTTGACAGCACTTGGGGTTGAAATGTCCCAGTGGATTATATTTGGCTTTTATTATTGATGAGATTAATTTTGATTGGTGTTTTAAGTGGTTACTGCTCCAATATTTGATGTAGTGTTGAAATTAGTCATGTTTCTTTTCAAATTTGTATGATGTCAGTTGCTTTAGTGCAGTAATCTGTATGTTTTCTAGATTATTTTTGTTTTGGGCTTTATACAGGTTTCTCTTTTTCTTTTGGGAAAGCTGGTCGCAAGTCACTTTAAAGTGCTTTGCGTCCTGCAAAGATTATCTTGTGTTTGAATCCATGGCGCCAGATGGTGGTAAAGTTGGAAGCCATTATGTTGTATCTGAATGCTGGATGGTCGCGAAGAATTGGCCTGGGCCCCCAGTAGAGACTGTTGACACTGTTTAGGTTTTTTGTTGTAGGAGGCTTTGTTTGGTATATTGGATCCGCTGAGCAAATTTGAGTCAGTATTTTGTGTATGCACGTCTTATTGCGTTTCAGGCTACAGTATGATTTGAAAAATAAGGCAAAGTGCCTTCCCTTACGTTGCCTGATAAAACACGTTTTTTTGTGTGGTAAATTCGTATTTGTGATGAAAAAAAAAACATATTCATAGTAAGAAAAACAATTTTATAATTAAAAGAATATGCTTTACAATCAAAAATATGAATTTTATAGGAAAGTGTTTTAGCTAAATTGCATGGATAAAAGCACTTCATTTTATTTTCAACAAACACTCAAATAGTCAACTCTACTAAATTTGAAACTGCATTTGTCTTAATTTTCAATAAGGTATCCTAGTAGTCACCTCAGTATATGGTTGGAAATTGGAACTGCAATGGGGAAATCTATTCAGAGACAAAATGAATAATAGTTGAACATTTAACCGTTTGCTGTAATTGACACCCAACTTGGCATCAGAATCCTGGACATTCTGTCCGTAAACGTCTGAGCTGTACAAGGACAGCTGAACACATGCCACGTTTGAGCTAAGCCTTTTGTGAGGAAACAAGCTATGGATTAAACTAGTATCAGGTGTCGCAAATTCTAGTCAAAGTTAATGGATTACATGGGTTACCTGGTTAACCCAATGAATGAAGTGCTAGCTTCCAACTTACAAGCACAAAAGAAGTTTAGATGGAAAGTAAAAATTATATATGTTGGGATTTTACTTTTAATATTCACTTAAGAACAACAATAATTAATGTGATTCAACAACTTCATTGCCTACGCTCACCAAGAAACTCACAACTTATTAATCTTCTATTACAATTTTAAGAAGAACAAAATTAGTAGTCTCACTAATTCACAATCCAAAAGCTTACAACCAAAACTCTCAACCTAACTCTAGTAGTAAACCTCTTTAATTTACAATGTATATTAGAATTATAAGCGTGTTTCAAACCTTTTCTAAGACCTTGTTGATGCCAAAAATCTACCGAGAATTAAAACAACCGGGGAGCGAAATCTGCACACACGAAACAAGGAGAAAACCTAAAAGTCATTGGAGGATCGAAAGAGGTGTGCCTCCAGGGACACTCTCCAATGCCTAAGCTAGTATAGGGCTTTTAGAGAAATAAAGAGAACTGTGTGAAATCGAGAGCTGTAAGTAATGAATTGAATGTACCTTTGGATTGTGAGAGCCCCTTCGATAGTGTGTCGGAGCAGAGTCCGATTAGGATAATGATTTTAATGTTGTGATAGGAATAACATTCCTCTTAGATAAGACTAGAGTTATCCATATGTTGAATTTGAATAACAGTTTATCCATAAATTGGAGTGTTGTAGTAGTACTGAGACATTGATGTGAAATTACCATGATGCTCCTCAGTGTAAAATTACCGTAATGCCCCATTGCCAAGTGTGGAGATTTGATTGGTTGATATATTTAGATTGTGTAATTACTTTTTTGCCCTTGAAAGTTTCCACATGTCGTAATATAATTGGAGAGAGAATTTTTCCCTACATTAGACCCCCTTTATATTGAAGATATTTTCCTAATACTATTAGGAAAATAACAACAAAATAGAAAATTACTTCTACTCCTACTAGAATAAACAACTATAAAATAGAAAACTTTTTTTCTTAAACCAATTACAAGTCCTTGTGGGGATTTGAGCCAAAATCCCAACAAATCTCCACCTCATCATCAAATTTGACTTTCTTCTTTGGTTGGTGCGACCCTTTTGGTTTTTCAATCTCATCTGCTTACTTCATGATGCAGCCATCCTCTCCTTATTTGGCTCATCTCTTGATATAGTCACAAATAATTATTCGTTCTCGAACACACTTGGACTCTTCAACTTATCTCTCTCTAGAAGTGTCAGAGGAACTTTGCCATCCATCTAAACTTGTGTAACATTGATGTTGTGACTATGTCCCTTCACTAGGTGGCAAGTATTCATTCCCTTGCAACTTAGTGCTCATTGTCCTCATCAACATATCTTCCCCAACTTCTTTCATCGTCTCTTGTGACTTGGACTTTTCAATCAACTTGTAGATGCCTTATTGCGTCAATACATCTTTGGCGGAACTTTGCCAAAAAAGAGAAATCATTCTCCTCATCAATTAACTCAACATTAATTTTGTCTATCTTTAATGTTTTTCTCATTGCAATCACAGCTCTAATACCACTCGTTGGGATTTTATTTTTAAAATTCACCTACTCAAACTTTAGGAAAAAACACAACCACAACAACTAAATAGGCAAAACAAACAAAGAGCAAAAATAACAATAATTAATGCAATTCGACAACCTCTTTGCCTACGTTCACCAACAAACTCACAACTTCATTAATTTTCTGTTACAACTTTAAGAAGAGCAAAGTTGCTAACTCTCACTACTTCACAACCCAAAAGCATCAATACAACCAAAGCTCTCAACCTAACTCTAGTAGTAAACCACTATAATTTACAATGTATATTGAAATTATAAGTGCGCTTCAAACCTTCTTTAGGATCCCTTTATGTAGAAGAAATTTTCTTAATACTACTAGAAAAATAACAACATAAGAAACTATTTCTACTCCTACAAAAATAAACTATAAAATAAAAAATAACTTTTTTCAAACCAATTAAAAGTACTCATAGGGGTAAATAAATGATAATAAATGATCCCCCATGTCTTGGTACAGTGGTGAAAGACATCAAAATCTTTGTCAATGAGCAGAGTTCGACGGTTTGGCTTCCATCCTTTTCCCCCTTTTAAAAAGAAATCTCATTTTCTTTTAATGAGAAAATGACACATCACTATTTAAAAAATCAAAAGCGGAGATTTACACAAATAAGAGGATAATTTTGGTAAATGAACAAAATCATTGAATTAATTGATTCACTCCTAAAGTTTTTTGGTGATATCGGAACAACCATGAGTCGAAAAAACACACCATCGGTATCGTTGGAAAACTCTCGGCAAGAGCTATCAAATGAGACCCATAAATGCCACCTTCAATCAAAAAATTATTATTTTTTCAAAAATACCCTCACTTTTTTTATGTGTGTAGACTGAGGTTTCAACTCAAGAGGGGGTGCATTGGGTTTTAAAAACTTTTTGCAGATTAAAACACAAGTTTATAAAAACAGATATCACAATAAGCATATAAATAAGTAATGTGTATTGTAAATAAAGAGTTTAAGGAATAGAGGATTCAAACTCAGTTTATAGTGGTTCGACAATATCAGAATCGTTCCGACTCTACGTCCACTCTCTTCAAGGAACCTCCTTGAAGTACTCCACTAAGAAAATTTGTCGTGCAACTTCACGGGTGTTGCACAAACCTTACAATCCCTTCCTCTCAGAAGCAAACCCCTTTCTCTCGGAAGCAAAAACCCCTTCCTTTCGGAAGCAAATCCCTTTACAATAAATACTGTAAAGAAAACAGTAGAAAGACAACAATGGAAGCTTATACAACTGAATAATATCTCTCTTTCTAGGTAAAGCTTGAAGAATGGCTCAACAATCAATTTTTCAAAGCTTTTTAAGTATCAATGAGTAAAAACTTATTTTAATGTATGAAGCTCTCTATATAAATGCTCAGTAGTGTGGGTTTAAATAGCCTTGATGTAATATATCTGTTCTGAATTGATTTGGTACGCTTTTGTGCATCAAATGTACAACTCTGGCGCTATAATGGTCATATTTTTCGAATTACCAGTTGACTGGGTCTTAGTACCAGTCAACTGAGTCCTCTTTAAAAATTACATTTTTAAGGCTGTTGAAGGTACCAGTCGACTGGGTATGACTTACCAGTCGACTGGAAACCTTTTGCCTAGATTACCAGTCGACTGGGTAGTTCTTACCAATCGATTGGGAAGTCTCTAACCAAAACACTAATCGACCGGTATGAAGCATCCAGTTGATTGGGTTGCTTTAATGACCCAGTATTCATGTGTTGAATAGATTTTAACTTTAAAAAGATTTGTTTAAAAGGTTATGTTAAAATGATTTTTCAAAAAGAGTTATTGGACAAGCTAATTACCTGAACAAGTGAGACTACAACTTGTTTTAATACCATAGACCTATTCTAGTTCTTCTGTCTTCACTTTCATGTTTGATTCGGGTTGGGTTCTTGCACTTTGATCCTTGGTTGAATGCTCTTTTGTTTAATGCACTTAGATAGCATCGTTAGTGTAAAAGAAGTTATGTTTTGTCATCATTAAAACAAAGGTGAGGGTCAACAATTTTCCTCTTTTTGATGATGACAAAACTAATGAGAGAAAACTGTAAAAAAACTAAGTGTTGGTTTTCTGAAAAAAAATCGGGCAGAGTTTCCTCTGTTTTTTGAACAAAACCAACTTGTAAAAGATAAAAAACAATTCATATTTAACCCAACCAAGCAACTCAACATATGCAAACATATCCCAATATCTTTGGAGCACTGCTCCCCCTAAATTTATGCAGTATCTTGAGTTTTCACATTTTCTCATTTTTCTCCTCCGTTTTGACAATAATAGAAAAGGGGGTTGAAAACTAAAAAATAAGCTATATAACCACTTTAGTCATCAAGATCATGCATTAACAAACTTGTATGTAAAAATTTGACATCATTCGGAGTTTGGAAGACTTCCCGGGAAGAACTGAAAGTTTACATACATGCAGAAACAGTTATAAAGCTTTTAACGAATATAAAGTGATATAAAACAGGCAACTAAATTTCATATACGTAGAACGAGTACATGACACAGGTCTAATCATAAGGGATCATAATTTATATAAAAAGTCTATACAGGAACAGGCTTCGTAGAGCCATGCAGAAGTACAAAATGACATAAAAATATGAAAATATGTCCGCGTTAAGAACAGTGAAAAAGTCTATGAAAAAATACATCTCGAAAGAAGGATAGTAATGCCACTCATTGAGAGGGAGAGTCCAAGCTGTCATGCATGAGATCACGAATCTCAGCCAGTGAACTCTCGGTGCGCTCTCGGTGCAGCTCGAAGTCATCCCGGAGGCTCTCAATGGAGAAGCTCAAGGTCTGCAATCCGGACTGCATAGTCAGTTGGAGGCTCATGATAGCCTGAAATAGATTGTCGTACCCAGCCTGACCAGCACTCGAGTCATCCAAAGGAGGTGCTCAGGAATTTGTATCCATATCAACAGCAGCAGCAGCATCCTCGTCCTCATCATCACTGCTGTCATCCTCTATAATCCATATGTGCTTCCCAGCCTTTGAGTTGATGAGGCAGTCGTGGATCGTGCATCCCATCTTTTTCAGCGAGGAGACGTTAATGATGTCCTTTGACCGATATCCTAAGCCTCAGAGGTGGAGAGAGGCACTTGAAAGTGCTGGAGTATGAGCGTGATGAGCATCTCGTAGGGAAGACACCCAAAGTCACTCGCTTCGCCATTAATCATGTTGGCGAGCAACAGGGGGTATATATTGAAGTGGTGCCTAGTTTTAAGGCACCAAATCAATACTGTATCTATCTTAGATAGATACTCTTGACTATCTAGTCTCGGGCGGATGGTCTAAATCACGATGAGGTTGAACAATTTCGAGTCTAGGGGCATGCCACTACATGTATGAAATGTAGTGGGTCGGTACACATAGTTAGGGTTGCCCCTAACTATCTGACACACCTTCTTAACATCAAAATTGTCTGGCCATCCATCCAGACTCCATTGGATCCCTCCCACAGGGATCCTTAAAATGCTTATCAAGAGGTCAGTATTGACCTCAAACTCCACACCCATAACACTTGTTCTGAATCTCAGAGCTAGTGGACTGGGTTTCACCAAGTTCGCATAGAACTGGTGAATCAGTCGTGGGTAGTATTTCTCATGTACCTTGACCAGTAGGGTCAAGTGTATTGCCTCGAAGGCAGGTAAAATATCGAAATTACCATAACGAATAGAGTCGAAGTCGACAACTCTACCTATCATGATTTTCTTGTAGTGAATGATTGAATTATACCTTGCCTTCGCTGTAGGGCTGGAAAACAGAGACTCATTAAGCTCTGTTATGGGCTTCTTGCTTGATGAGCCCGCCATGCCTTTCCCCCGTGACTCCAAATCCGTGGATTTGGTGGACTTTGGCTTTGTATGCGCATTTGGTCCCCCAGTAGTGTATTTCATTCGGATTCTATTTGACATTTTTGGGAAAAATGGGTTTTTGGGTAAAAGGAGTTTTTTTTTGTGGAAATAAGGGATTTTAACCGTAGAAAGTTGAAAAAATAGTTTTAGATTAGTATATTGATGTGTTTAGGTGTTGTTTCGATGTTTTTTGGATCAAAATGGCGAGATTTTGTAGAGAGAAAGCTAGGGTTTTTAAAAATAGCGTAAAAATCTAAAGAAAAAAAAATGAACAGCCTATTTATAGAATCGCGATACCAGTCGACTAGGGTAAGGATACCAATCGACTGGGTCATTTGCAAGGATAAACAGTTTTACATACTAGTCGACTGGGTTAGGGTACCAATCGACTGGAAGAATAGGCAGAGAGATACCAGTCGACTGGGTAGTTCTTACCAGTCGACTGGGGTGATAACTGAATTTCAAAATTTTGGTTCCAAACAAGGTCTAGTTGAACTAGTCGACTGGGAAATTAGGCAGTGACTTTCCAGTCGACTAGGATAGACTTACTAGTCGACTGGACTCTTGAGAAAATTTTCAGTTTTGAGTCTTAGCACGAAATTTGTTTATCTATGCCATCTTGTGTGAGAGAGATATTAAACAAGGATTAATACTAATTCACTAGATGTCAAATATGAATAATGATGAATTATGAAGCAATTAGACATTCAGTTTATCATAATCCAACAATCTCATTAATAGTCTAATTTTACAAAAACTAGCTTCACTTAGAGGTTTTGTAAGAATGTCAGCTATTTGATCTTTTGATGGTATGAATTCTAGTCTTATATCACCTTTTTGAGCATGGTCTCTTAAGAAATGATGTCTAATTTTTATGTGTTTAGTTCTAGAGTGTTGAATAGGATTCTTAGTTAGATTGATAGCACTAGTATTATCACAATGAATTGGAATACTTTCAAAGATCATGTCATAGTCTTCTAGTTGTTGTTTTATCCATAACACTTGGGCACAACAACTTCCAACTGCACCATATTCCGTCTCGGCGATTGATAGTGCAACTGAGTTTTGTTTCTTGGAAAACCAAGAGTTTAACATTGCACCTAAGAATTGGCATGTTTCACTTGTGCTTTTTCTATCTAACCTACACCCAGCAAAATCAACATCTGAATATCCTACAAGCTCAAAAGATGAATCTCTAGAGTATCATAATCCTATGGTTTGAGTTCCTTGTAGATATATAATGATTCTTTTTACTGCAACTATATGTGATTCCTTAGGATTAGCTTGAAATCTAGCACACATGCATACACTGAATATTATATCAGGTCTACTTGCAGTCAAATAAAACAAAGCTCCTATCATGCTTCTATAAAATTTAGTATCTACACATTTACCTCCTTTATCAAGATCAAGTTTTGTCGAGGTGTTCATGGGTGTTCCAAGTGGCTTTGAGCTTTTCATCCTGAACCTCTTTAGTAGTTCCTTAGTGTACTTTGATTGATTGATGAAGATGCCTCCTTTTAGTTATTTTATTTGAAGGCCAAGGAAGTAGGTAAGCTCTCCCATCATGCTCATTTCAAATTCACCTTGCATGCATTTTGCAAACTCTTGACATATATATTCATTAGTAGCACCAAATATAATATCATCAACATATATTTGAACTAGCAGAGTGTCATTTTTGTGAGTTTTTGTAAAAAGAGTTGTGTCTATCTTACCTCTTACAAAGTCATTGTTAATTAAAAAATTACTTAGTCTTTCATACCATGCCTTTGGAGCTTGCTTCAACCCATATAGAGCCTTAGAAAGCTTGTACACATGATTTGAAAGACTAGGATTCTCAAATCCAAGAGGTTGCTCAACATAAACCTCTTCTTGTATGAAGCCATTTAAAAATGCACTTTTTACATCCATTTGAAATAACTTAAACTTATTAAAGCATGCATAGGCTAATAACATTCGAATAGCTTCTAATCTAGCTACGAGAGCATAGGTCTAATCAAAGTCTATTCCTTCTTCTTGATTATATCCCTTAGCAACTAGTCTAGCCTTGTTTCTAGTTACTATTCCATTTTCATCCATCTTATTTCTAAATACCCATAGTTCCAATTATTGAATGATTCTTAGGTCTAGGAACTAGATTCCATACATTGTTCCTTTCAAATTGATTTATTTCTTCTTGCATTGCAATTATCCAATCATTATCCTTTTCAGCTTCAATAAATGTCTTAGGTTCTACTTGAGACAAATAAGCTACATAATTGCAAATATTTCTAATAGAGGAACGAGTTCTTACCCCTTGTGCAGGATCACCTATCACTTGATCAATCGGGTGATAGTTTACATACCTCCAATCTTTGGGAAGACTATCTTCTTGTCGACTTGTAGATGTTTGGTCTACTTTGAGAGTTTCTATCTCTCCATTTATTTGAGGTGGACGCTCCTTTGGGTCAACAATGGGAGTAGGAGTTTTCGATCTTGGAATAAAATCTGCATCATCATTAAAAGAAACTTCTCTACTACTAAATGGGTTAGACTCATCAAGAGTTACATGTATGGATTCTTCTACCACTAGAGTTCTCTTGTTGAAAACTCTATAAGCCTTACTAGAGGTTGAATATCCTAAAAATATTCCTTCATCAGTCTTAGAATCAAATTTACCTAAGTTAGTTTTATTGTTATTTAGGATGAAGCATTTACAACCAAAAGTATAAAAATAAGAGATATTAGGCTTTCTACCTTTCCATAATTCATATGGAGTTTTGTCTAAAATAGGCCTAATTAAAATTCTGTTCAAGATATAGCAAGAAATGTTTACCTCTTCAACCCAAAAGTATTTTGGTAAACTATTTTCACAAAGCATTGTTTTTGAAAATTCTTTTAGAACTCTATTTTTCCTCTCAACAAATCCATTTTGTTGAGGAGTTCTAGGGGCTGAAAAGTTGTGATCAATCCCATTTTCATCACAAAATTTTGAAAAACTTTGGTTTTCAAATTCTTTTCCATGATCACTTCTAAAGCTTGAAATACAAATTTTTTTTTCACTTTGAACCTTTTTGCAAAAGTTTTCAAATCTTTCGAAAGCTTCATCCTTATAAGCAATAAAAATAACAGAGATATATCTTGAATAGTCATCAATAATAACAAGAGCATATTGATGGCCACCTAGACTAATGGTACTTATTGGACCAAATAAGTCCATATGCAAAAGTTCCAAAGGTCTAGTAGTTGAGACTACATTATTTGATTTAAAAGAAATTCTAGTTTGTTTTCCCATTTGACAAGCATCACATACTTTGTCTTTTCAAAATTGATTTTGGGAAGTCCAATGACTAAATCTTTTCTTGAAATGATTTTCAGCAAGTTCATGTTCACATGACCAAGCCTTCTATGCTATAGCCACGGATTTTCACTAATGGCAGGAAAACATTTTTCATTTTCGGAATGCAAGGATTTCAAAGCAATAAATTTAATTTTGTTGCTTTTGATGTCTATAACTAGACAATGAGAGATCTCAAATGTGACTTTGTTGCCTTTGTCACAAAGTTGACTAATACTTAGTAAATTTGGCTTAACACCTTGTCCTAGCAATACATTATCTATGATTGAAAAATCATTACCAATTTTTCCATGTCCGATGATCTTTATTTTTGTGTTGTCTCCAATGGTAACAAGTCCACCGTCTCTTAGAGTTAGTTCCTTGAATATACTTTTATCACTGGTCATGTGTTTTGAGCATCCACTATCAAGGTACCAACAGTTACCCTTTTCCTTGGTGTGGAGACATATCTACATCACACAAGGATACACAATGGAATTTTTAGGTACCCAAAATTTCTTGGGTCCTTTGGGATTAGTCCTTGAAAATACAGTTCCTTTTGGGACCCATACTTTCTTAACAGCATATGGTGATCTATAGACATGTTGATGATGCACAATCCTAGGATAATAGTTATTGAAATTTCTAGGATTTCTTAGTTGTGCATGCCTATAATGCTTAGGATATAAGTTCCTAGGGTACATGTTTTTATTATAAGGAATATGAATATACATGTCATTTCCAGTCAATGTATAATGATGATTCC
Organism: Bretschneidera sinensis; assembly: GCA_023935145.1. Classification (NCBI taxonomy): domain Eukaryota; kingdom Viridiplantae; phylum Streptophyta; class Magnoliopsida; order Brassicales; family Akaniaceae; genus Bretschneidera; species Bretschneidera sinensis. The sequence goes on from CM043697.1 coordinate 26,259,904, forward strand.
TAGGATACATGCTTGCATTATCATTAGTATGCATATTATTTCTAGAATAATTATGATTGTAATTCCTAGGATATGCTTGTGCAGTGTGCAAGTCTTGGGTATACAAATTGTTCCTAGGATGCACATGATAATTATTCCTAACATGTGCATAAGCATTCCTTGAATGAGCATACATATAAGAATGAGTATTTCTAGGATTCTTCAATCTTATATTAGCGTTAGAATTGATATTTCTAGACATGTTATCATTCAATGGGGGTGTGATTTTAACCTTAGAAGTGGAAGCTTCATTCACTCATGAAGCTTTCATGAATAAGCTCACTTTTGATTTTTGCTTGCCTAATAGAGAGTATCATAAACCAGATTTTCTTTCACTTAATCTTTGGCAAGAAAGCACTTCATCAAGCTTTTCTTTACCAAGCATGAGTCTAGATATAGTACCATTCAATTCTAATATCTTATTCTTTAAATTCTCATTTTTCATCTTTGAGGAAATCTTGAGAAGCATCATACAACAATGAAGATAATTTTTCTTTCTCTTCTCTTAGACTTATCATTTCTTTAGAAAGGGTTGACACCTCTTTCTTAAGAGTAGAGTTCTTAGAATCAAATTTTTTCAATTCATCATGTATTTCATTTATAACTTCTAACAATTCTTCATTACTACTCACAATGTTGTTTTTAGAATAGGGAGAAGATAGTACCTCATTTTCATCATCAATTTCCATAAGGCATAGGTTGGCAATTTCTTCATATCCGACTTCTTTATCTGAGAATTCTTCTTCTTCTTCGTCATCACTCCAAGTGGTTACAATCATAGTCTTCTTCTTGAAGCTCTTATATGGTTTGTTTGTAGCCATACAATCAGCCTTAATGTGACCGGGCTTCTTGCATCCATAGCACACAAATGGTTCATTTTTTGAGGTAGGATCCTTTGTGTAAGGTTTCTTGCTTTTCTTCAAGAATTTATGAAACTGTTTGGTGATTAGAGCCATATCGCCATATTCTTAGCTGCTCATTGCCTTTTCTTCCGATTCTTCTTTTCTATTGTATGTAGAGGCTTTGAGAGCCATCACTTTCTTTTTCTTCTCATCATCATTGACAATGAGATTCATTTCCTCTATTTCATATGTCAACAATGACCCAAGGAGTGTCTCAACATCAAGTTTGTCAAGATCTTTGACTGATAGCAGTCTTCTTTGTTTTCTATGTGGATGGTAAAGACCTTAATATTTTTCTTGTCAATTCAAATTCCTCAATGTTCCTACCAAGAAGCTTCAAACCATTAACAATAGTTGTGAAACGTGAGTGCATTTGAGAAATTGTTTCATTAGGAGACATTCTAAAAGATTTATATTGAGATACTAGCATATAGATTTTTGATTTTTTAACCTCACTAGTTCCTTCATATGTCACTTGCAATTTATCCCATATTTCTTTAGCTGAAACACATGTAGAGATTTTATTGTATTCACATATATCTAAAGCACAATGTAAAATACTTGTTGCTCTACTACTGAAAGACATCATTCTACAATCCTCCTCATTATACTCAGTTTTGAGTTTAGGCATTGTATGAATGGTATATCCAATAGTGATTTCCTTTAATGGAATTCTAGGTCCCTCTTCAATGACTCTCCACAGATTATAATCTTGTCCTTCAACAAAGATTTTCATCATATTTTTCCAATAGTTATAGTTGGAGCCATTGAACAAGGGAGACCTAGTATATGAGTGTCCCTTAGAATAGCTATTTGTTGCCATCAGATCAACTCAAGGATATTAAGCCTAAAATTGAGAACGAGTCTCTGATACTAATTGTAGACTGAGGTTTCAACCCAAGAGGGGAGTGAATTGGGTTTTAAAAACTTTTTGCAGATTAAAACACAAGTTTATAAAACAGATACCACAATAAGCATATAAACAAGTAATATGTGCTGTAAATAAAGAGTTTAAGGAATAGAGGATGCAAACTCAGTTTATAGTGGTTTGGCAATATCGGAATCGTTCTGACCCTACATCCACTCTCTTCAAGAAACCTCCTTGAAGTACTCCACTAAGAAACTTAGTCGTGAAACTACACGGGTGTTGCATAAATCTTACAATCCTTTCCTCTTGGAAGCAAACCCTTTCCTCTCGGAAGCAAAAACCCCTTCCTTTCGGAAGCAACTCCCTTCCTTTCGGAAGTAAATCCCTTTACAATAAATACCGTAAAGAAAACAGTAGAGAGATAACAATGGAAGCTTATACAACTGAATAATATCTCTCTTTCTAGGTAAAGCTTGAAGAATGGCTCAACAATCAATTTTTCAAAGCTTTTTGAGTATCAATGATTAAAAACTTATTTTAATGTATGAAGCTCTCTATATAAATGCTCAATAGTGTGGGTTTAAATAGCCTTGATGTAATATATCCGTTCTGAATTGATTTGGTACGCTTTTGTACATCAAATATACTGCTCTGGCGCCATAATGGTCATATTTTTTGAATTACTAATCGACTGAGTCTTAGTACCAGTCGACTGGGTCCTCTTTAAAAATCACATTTTTAAGGCTGTTGAAGGTACCAGTCGACTGGGTATGACTTACCAGTCGAATGGAAACCTTTTGTCCAGATTACCAGTTAACTGGGTAGTTCTTATCAGTCAACTGGGAAGTCTCTGACCAAAACACCAGTCGACTGGGAACATACTGACCTTCTGGTATAAGTACCCAGTCGACTAGGTTGCTTTAACGACCTAGTATTCATGTGTTGAATAGATTTTAACTTTAAAAACATTTGTTTAAAAGGTTATATTAAAATGTTTTTTCAAAAAGAGCCATTGGACAAGCTAATTACCTGAACAAGTGAGACTACAACTTGTTTTAATACAATAGATCTATTCTAGTTCTTCTGTTTTCACTTTGATGTTTGATTCGGGTTGAGTTCTTGCACTTTGATCCTTGGTTGAATGCTCTTATTGCTTAATACACTTAGATAGCATCGTTAATATAAAATGAGTTGTGTTTTGTCATCATTAAAACAAAGGTGATGGTCAACAATGTGATAAAATGATATTCTCATAAAAAAAAAATTCATTGTTTCATTGTTTATACAACATAAAATTTACTTTTAATTTTTGAATGCTGAATTAACATTTGAAAAATCAATGATTATGATTTACCCACATACGCTAAACCATTAAAAAAATCACAATGAATTACAAATCTTTATGTTAATTTTTTTCTTTTTTTCTTTTTAATATTATGCTTAGTTTCACACTATTAAAACAAATTTATTTTAAAAAAATTAGAAATTTGTAAAATTCACTAAGTTATTGTCTCGTAGATAATAATAATTATAAGAGCTCTATATGCCACTACGTTTCTCTTATCTAAATTAACATTTAATTTTTCAATAGTTGGATCATGATGATATATGAGGTGATTGTGTCAATTTATTATCTTCTAAATACTACAATTGCTTATTGCACTTTTCAACATATAAAAAAATTTAAAAAAACACCCACATTTTTTTGTGCGATAGACGTATCACTGATTTTTTTTCAAATAAAAAACGTTAATTCAACATTCAAAAATTAAAAGTAAATTGCATGTTGTGTAAACAATGAAAAAAAATTCTTATGAAAAAATATTTTTATTACGTCAACAAAGTGAGGGCATTTTTGAAAAATAATATTTTTCAATAGAATGTGGTATTTATGGATTTAATTTTATAGTTCTTAACGAAAGCTTTCCAACCATATTTATGATACGTTTTTTCAATTCATTTTTGTCTCAATATAGCCAAAAAAAATTTGAGAGTGAAAAAATTAATTACATGATTTTTTATTTATTTATCAAATTATTCATCTATTTATATAAAACTCAGTATTTGATTTTCAAATGATGACGTGTAATGTTTTTATTAAAAGAAATAGAGAATGTTTTCTTAAATGGAGGAAAAGGATGAAGCCAGACCGAGTTCCAAATCCCCCACCCCTACTAAAAAAATAAATGGGGGTTAGACTTTGGTGATTATGCGATGGATCAAATGAGTTCCATCTCAATCATTCATCCCTCAATAACTATCTTGTCCAAAACCAACCTGAAACTGTTTAGAATCCCCAATCTCTTTTGTCTGAAACCAGACTCATCCCCTCCATCTCGATTGTTCTCCTCTCATCTGCACGAAGAACACCCAGAAAACTCCATTGTTGCAATACCAAGTTTAGCCCCAAACCAAACCCATCCCCTCCATTGTTTTGCAACACCAAGTTTAATAGAAGAGAGAATGTCAGCTTTCTCCATCTGTTGAACCTAACAAAATCAGAACCCAGCAAGATCGAGTACCTTATGAGAGGCATGGGATTGATGCTTGGTGTGGGATTTTCTAGAGATAGTCTAAGGAGGCTTTGATTGCTTCTTGGGAGCGGATTGGAGATCCCTCGCATAAAATCAGTACGACTTCTAACAAGGAGGACATAGGATTTATCAAGTATTTTCCTTTTCTCCTTTTTTGTTTCGATCTAACACTTTTAGCATATGCATTTTCACTAATTTATTTCTTAATAGTTTTAAATTCTTATTTGAAACCAAATTTCTAGTCAATTACATATGATCTGCAATTGTTTTCAAACTATTTGGAATTTTAGGGTTTTGGCTTGTTTCAAATCGCTAATTTAACTATTTGCAGTGGTGTTTTGTCATATTGGGGGTGAAATAGTGGTAACTATTGTGCATTTTGAGTTAATGGAAAAGAATTTCCTCAACAATGAATCAAAATGCTCACTTCTACAGTCCAGTGAAAATTTATGTTATTTGCTAACCCATTAGATGAAAACTCATCAAACAAAAGAATCTTAAATTCGTTTCTATCCTTATTGTTTTGCGTAGCATTAAGTTCAATGAGATTGAGCATTGACATGATATAGAAAGGATCACTAAGTACATAATTTTCATTAATTGCTCTAACTTGTATTTTAGATTATGTATTCGTAATGAGAATGAGATGCACACTATGCAACACAAATTTAGAGACTATAGAGCACCAAATTAGAGGTAAAAGAAAATTTTCATCCCACCTTCGTTAACGGTCAGCAAGTAGAGGTTGAAGATTTCCAGCATCAACTACCATCACACTTCCCTCAATTTTCCTGCTTAAGTATTAAGTTCTCTAAAATTTCAATTTCGCTGCTCTTATCTCCTACAAAAGGAATTGAGTAAATTTGGGGAAAATATTAATTTACGGTGTCTGTCATATTGGGTATTGAGTTTATAATTATTATGTGTCACAGTGTTTGGCCTTTGTTCTGCTCCTCTTTTAAGGAGTTTGTTTTGGAATAAAAATAAATTTTATCCAAAAAAGAAAAGGTAAAATATTAAACTGAGTTACAGAATAATAAGTAGTAACTATTTCCATTTCTATACATTATTAATTATTTTTGTTAACTTCTAAAAAATAAAGGAGGTCACTATAAAATAAGTTTGGAATGAAAAAATTTAGAATATTGATACCATAGATGTACTTATGGAAAAGGGAGCATATTTGGTAAATGGGAATGAAAAAATTTGGTGATTCTCCATTATGTGGTGTTAGCTTTATTAGTCAGGTTAGGTTCAATATCATCACAAGGACATAAATATTTTAGCAGATGCATATGCTAAAGTTGATTTTGCTGCTCTTGATAAACCTAGTTTCTTTTTTGTCAACGTCTTGTCTGTTGGTAGCCTATTTGAAATTGTTGCTTGGGTGTTTAAAGGTATTATAACAGTTACTTTGGTTGGTTGGTTCTAAATTCCTCTTCTTTGAGGCGGTTTATGGACGTCAAGTTCTGTGCTTTTTGCCCATCTTTGTATTGGTTATTCTGCCTGATTTGTGAATGCATTCTTGGCTTTTGCCTGCTGCTATTTTTCTTTCGGTTCATTGTTCTTTCTTAGCAACAATTTTTCCGTAATGGTTTTTATGGTTGGTTTGCTATTTGGATTGTTTTTTTTTTTTTTTGGGGGAAGGTGCTTCAGATAATTCACTACTACTATGTATATCGTGGCTCTTGACAGGTTTTGGGGGGCATTTGGGGTTATTCTTCTTGTTTCGGTTTTAGCGAGGTGTGAGTTTTCCCCTTTTGCTCTATAGGATTCTTTGGTTGTAATTGCCCTTTGGCTGAATTCACTAATAAATCTTGCTTTTTTCTATTAAAAAATAGTTTTTTTTCTTTTTTGTTTTTGTTCCTTTTATTTTCCTCTGGGGTGTTTGGCTTTGAATGGGCACCATATTTATCTGTTCACATCCATGATAAACATGAGGCTGAGAGATCACATGATATGATCTTCATATTTAATTTAGTAAACACGGTTAAGGACTATGCATTTTCATGCAAGGGCTTAGATTGCCCTTTTTCACCGTGTATAATTTCCCCTTTTGGTTCTTTGTATTGGAGTACTTACTGATCCTCAAAAAACAAAGATGGGTATCTCATCTTGTGCAAGAAAAAGTTAAAGAAGCTCAATTGCTTTTGGGTTTTCATGGTTAAGAAATTTTTTCCGAGAAGGATATGCCCTTATTAAGTTTCAGAACACTTAAAACTCTAAGCTTCATCATAATCATGCTGATAAATCTTGAAAAATATTTGACTTGCTGGTTTGTTTTATTTTTTAGTAGATGTTATATGGCTATGGGGTTTCAACTGCCTATCTTTGTTACAGTTATGAGCTCTAGTTTCAAAACATTTTCTATCATCGTAATTTGCCAGTTTCCTGAAATTTTGAGCCCCTATGTCCATGCCATATGTCTATCCCTCTTCTATCTTGTATTTTCTCCCCAAAATGTGTGTGTGAGAGAGAGAGAGAGAGATCAACGGCTTTTAAGGTTTTCCTTAGCAATTTCCTATAAAAATTCTTGCAAGAGCAACCCACCAACCACAATTTATGTCAATTTTAGTTTATGTTATTTTATTCATTTGAGATTTTTTTTAGTTTACTTCATTTTGGAATGTAATGAACATTTAATCCTTTTTTTGTTTTCATATTTTGTGGTTAGTTAATCTTCTATTTTTCTCTCTTTTTTCTTTTTTTATTTTTTATTATTATTATTTTTTTGTTATGTGACTTTTAAGTTTGGTGTTACAAGCTTTTTCAATGTCAGCCATTCTCTCCCTCTCAATGTGACCCCATCTAGGGCGAGGTAGCTGATCTGACCATTATGCTATTTGATCAGTTTCTTGTTCATTTGACATTCCTTAATTAGTGTTGTTGCCATTTCATTTCAGTACATGGATAAACTTTTGACATAGATCATGCGCTGTTACATTACTGGACTGGTTTTTCATTATATTTATGTCAATATTGGTGGAAATGTTTGGATCAGTAAATTTCTACAACTATTGTATAACCTGAAGGCATTAGTTAATCTCTAGATTAATTTTTTGGTTTAGTAGGAAGATATGAAAATAAGTTTTCCAAATATTGTTGGAACAAAATCAAATTGGTGGAAATGTTATATTTATATGATGTGTGAGTTAGAGATTCTATTTCGCTATGTGTACATTGAACCCTTTTTATTTCTTTTCCTGGTGATGGTTTTGGCATGTTTTTCCGGTTTAAAGAATTAATTAGGCTTAGATAAATGATTGACTAGTTCAATGGACTTGATGTTTGCTTGAATAAGTTAATGGTAGTTACTGTTTTGAGTTGAAATTAATTGATTGGCTCTAGTTTTATTTATTGTTTGAGTATGTTGTAAAAATACTTGCAACTGATTCTTGGTTCTACCTGATGTTAAGCACGAGCATATACTCTCATTTTTTCGGTTGGAAATACTGGACAATGAGGGTTGATTTAAGAAATTGCCATTTTCAATAAATAAATTTCATGATTGATAAGTTGTCTATAAATTTGAATAGTTGTTGTTAATAAAATGATTTAAAGTGTAGCTTGGTTTTGTCCGCTACCTCTTCTTCATGATTGAAGTAGTCCAAAACAAAAAAGTGATGATTACTATGTTAAAATGTGTATCTCAGTACATGATAAGTGTAATTATCCAATATTATTGATTGTTTTTTAACCTTTTCGCTATAAATCCCTTGTGTTGTTAAATTCTGAGGCTGGTTTAAAGCTAGACAGGATTTGATTTTTCTGTTTAAAAGGTAAAGAAGTTCATCTCACGTGTGTTTGGTTGCAATGAATTTTTAGTGATAATGGTTTGCCTGTTTGATGAGATACAATGCTTATGTGTTAGGGCTTCTTAGTTGGGGTCACACACAGGTGCACAACATATATAAATAAAATTTCAATTTTATCTCTTCATTTTAACATTTCAACATTCAACTACACTACTTGACTCAAGCATACATAAAGTATGTTTTAACTCATTTTGATCACACCATATCATAAATGTCGAATTCATATTTCCCTCTTAAAGGGTTTGGTTAATTAGCCAAAACAAGACTTAGCCCCAACATTTCAATTCTATTGATCAATAGTAATGCTATATGACTAAAAACTTCTCAAAATAATTGTTAGAAAAACTGTACAGATTCTATTTTATAATTTTATACTTTGAATTAAATTTATTAAACATTACTCTTGCTCCAACTTCTATTTATATCTATATTTACATACTTAAATTATCCTATCAAGATTTAACACATAAAAACCGTTTTCAGCATTGGTTAAATATAACTTCTTATCTCTAACCGCACATGTATGGTTACTTATGTATCTATCATGAAAAAAATTTGAAATCAACACGTTAAACTAACTTTATCAATTTCAGATTTAGCATCCATGTTGAAAAAAAAAATAAAGTTTATAACTTTATCTCAATATCCACACCCAAGAAATGTGTTAAACCCTCCATTGAATAACCCAAGAAGGATCTAAACTGAATTTTAATTAAAATAATTCCTAAACTAGTAATTACCCAAATTTTCATTCATCGCTCAAGAATAAGATTTGAACGCTTAACATACTTAATAATGACTGAAAAATAATCCCAAAATGATGTCTAAATCTAAGACAGATTTATTTATATATTTTTTTTCTTTTTGATAGGTATAAAAAATTTAACTCAGGGACTACTTGAGGAAAATTAATCAACAAACGATTAACTACAAATTGTATTTATCCCTATGCATAGATATCTATACACAGCCTACGCCCATAATAAGATTCAAATCCAAGATTTCTTGGGTTACAAGTTTCAAGCATGATGAAAATCTCAGGTACAAATCAATGGATAAGCTCTGTAATCAAATATACTAAAGATTTCATAGATAAACTTACCCAGAACAATAAGAAAAAGGGAAAGATCTTTTTGCTGGCCAGCTCCCTAAATAATTCCAATTTTCTGTCCTCGCAATTTTGAGTTGAAAGTAGAGGGAGGGAAAACTGCACTAGTCGCCGAATCGCGGTAGAGGACGGGTACTGCATCAACGAAACAGAGCATTATTTGCGGCCAAGGGAGTGATGGGAAAACAAACAGTAGGGAGAGAAGTTGGAGAAACAGAGAGCTGCCCAGAGAGAAAATAGGCGATGAAGAAAAGATAAAGTAGAGAGAAGTTGGGGCGTTGCAGATCATATCAGGGATGTGGGAGACCTACGGGGAGTAGGATCTATCTTACTTTGTTTTTAATTTTCCTTTTCAAAAATTTGTTTCTTCCCATCAACGTTAGAAGGGTTCATTCATTGTTTATTAAGAGTTTTGGTTTCGGCCCTTTTAGTTGGGGTGGGAAAAAAGGGATATTTTTTTGTGGATCACTAAGATAAATGCAGTAATTTACTAAAATAAGGTATACTATATCTTTCATAGATTGGTAAATCATACATAGTTGCTTTTAATGGTAAAATACTTGCACAAAGAGTTATGATATTTTATTATTTTTTTATTAATTAAAAACTATCATTAAAAATTAAAGAGATAACCACCATTATATTAAAAAAAATCATAAAAAAGATGTATATTTTCACTTCAAATCTATCTAAATTGAAGACAATAAAAAGTGAAGATTTGAATAAATACTTGCACAAATAAATATGATGCTTAAAAAATAGAAAATAAAAAAACGCAATATATTTAATTATTTTAATTTTTATTAATTAAAAATTAAGGATATAACCACCATTATATTAAAAAAAAAAGTCATAAAGAGATGTACATTTTCACATCAAATCTATCCAATTTGAAGAAAATAAAAAGTGAGGAATTGAATAAGAGGGTCAAGTTACTCATGATAAAAATGAATGTTTTCCTTATTTTCTTTTATCAACATTTTCCCTCATTTATTTCAATCCTAACAAGAAAAGAGAAGAAAAAAAAGTTGTAAAATGCTTCAAAAACTCAATCTTAAAAGTTTCTTCTATTATTTTTATTTATTTATTTTAGAATTCATTCGAGAAATACACATAGAGCATGTTTGGATCAAATGAATTATATAAATTGAGTTAGAAGTCATCTATGAATTATATAAATTATGTTATTTTGATAGAATTTACAAATGAATTCAACAAAATGAAGGGTAAAAAGTTATACGCACCAAAAATACTAGCTATTTCCTTCTTTCTTTCCCTCATCCCTCCTCCTTCCCCCTTCCCTTCCTCTCTTCTTTTAAATTTTTTATTTTTCAAACATTTTTGACACTGACAAAATTTTGGGTCGATGATGATTCTTGGTGGTAATGGACATGAATATGGATTTTGATGGTAAATTGTGGGAAATATGATGATGATTGACATTAATTAATGACTAGTGATCAAATCCCTAAAAAGATAGAGAGAAAATAGAGAAATTAAAAACTAAAAAAATTTCTTATTTATTGCTTAACTCCACTAATTGGATGTACAATGCCTTTTACAGGCTAAAAATACAACTCTAAACCAATTAACAATACTAACTAACTAACGACTTTAACTAATTTTTAACAATCTAATTTCTTATTCAATTATTTTAACTAATTAACTACAATTCATATCATTCTCCAACGCATCAAATAAACCTTATCCTTAAGGTTTAAGTAATGGTCCTATTAAAAACCTCATCAATGAACTGCTCTTGCACTTGATCCCATTGCTATATTCCATAGGCGTTGTCCTTAAAGATGCATGTGATGTAGCTATGGACCAGTAGACAACCAGTTGCCGCCTGTCTTATAGAGAATGACATATTTATTTATTTTTGCCTCTTTGGAGAAATCTCCAAGTTTCAAAATCACGTTTGCACTAATTACTTCATTTCCTCTGTTGTGTCTATCAATGCGAAATTGAAAATTTAGAACAGAATAGCCCAAGTCAACAGATCCAGAGCTGGTTTGGGTATTGAGCATATACAACAAAAAAGGACCATTGAGATTCTGTTATGAGGTTGGACACGGACTCGAGCTGCTCGAAGCAGGTGCTGTCACCAGAGTTCACATGCGAGGTGTAAAGCAAACCCAAGTGGAATTACGTGGATGCCACTGTGGAGAATGGACTCTCCTCGCAGTTCCATAGTGGTAATCAGAAGTCATCGTTGTAGGATATATCATGTAACAACAAGAAATTTTCAGGCTTCAATTCTTTAGCAAGATCATAAAATGAATTCATAGCAACACATGATTTACCAAGAATGGGACAAATTTGTGAGATTGAAGGTGATTTAGTCAAAAACTTTGAAGGAGGAGGTGGCTTTGGTGGTGGGGGTGGCCTTGATAGAAGTGGTTTATTATTTCTCAAAATTACCATTAGTATCGGGGACCATTATTTTCCCAACAAAAAAAGCAGACCCAACATCACCCATAATGTTAGAATTGAGCAATTCTTGATTTTCTCAGTATTGGCAACAAGACCCTTAGGGCGTGTTTAGTACAAGGAACTAAAGTGGGATTTACTAACTTAATCTCACATGAACAGATAGTCTCATGTTTGGTTGGAAGGACTAATTGTTCATCTAGGATTAAATTGGGACAAATCTAATCCTAATCCCTCAAAAAATGTCACACCCCTTGTTACATAATTAATCCCACCAATTGGGACTAATATTTTTTTAAAGATCATTTTACCCTCCCACTTTCTTTTTCTTTCCCCTCATTTTCTTCTTCCCTGTGGCAGCTCTCCTCACATCCTCCTCCTCTTCACCTCCCTTCTTCTCCCCTCATCCCCTGCGCCTCTTGCCCTCCTTTTCCCCTCATCCCCTACGCCTACATTCTCATTCCCTCTCCTCCCCCGCGCCTCCATTTTTCTTTCCTCCTCCTCCCTCGCTTTTCCTTTTTCCTCCCGCTCCTCATCTGCACCTCCTTTCTCCTTCCATATCTTCATCTACGCCTCCTTTCTCCTTCTCCCTCCATATCTTCATCTACGCCTCCTTTCTCCTTCTCCCTCCTCCCATATGCCTCATTTCTCCTTTCTTGTGCCGTCATCGAGCTTTCTTGGCTCTACTACCACTTGTGTTTTCCTCATTCTTCCTTATGGTGCTTGATGGTGGTTTATGGGGTAGTAGAGGAAAGAAGAAGAACTGAAGAGGAAAGAAGAAGAACTGAAGAGGGAAGAAAAATAACTGAAGAATGAATTATGGAGATTTGGGTTTGGTGCAGAAGAGTATATTAGGTTTGCAAGGGTATTTTGGTCATTGTTCAAGTTATCCTAATTTAATCCCAATTCAGAAATCTCATGAACCAAACATAGTATTAAGGTAGTCCCACTTTAATCCTATCTAATCGTATCCCACCATAATCTTGTCTGTGAACCAAACAAACCTTTACAGTTGAAGATTTGTTCTTGATTTTGAGTGTCTGTTGTCTCAGTCTCCTTAACATCACAAGAATTTTCCACTAGCCCATTCTTTGCCCTCTTCAGATCCTTGGGTTCTTGCTTGGTCCAATTTGATATAAATATTTTTTGAGTCGATGATGATTCTTGATGGTGATGGACATGAATATGGATCTTGATGGTAAATTGTAGGGGAAATGATGATAATTGATACTAATTAATGAGCAGTGACCAAACCCCTAAGAAGATATAGAGAAATTAAAACTAAAAGGGTTTCTTGTTTATTGCAAAACTCCACTAACGGGATGTACAATGCCTTTGCTAAAAATAAAACTCTAAACCAACTAACAATACTAACTAACTAACAACTTTAACTAATTTCTAACAATCTAATTTCTTATTCAATTATTTCAACTAATTATCTACAATTCATATCATTCTCCAACCTATCAAATAAACCTTGTCTTGAAGGTTTAAGCAATGATTTTATTAAAAATTTCATCAATGAACTGCTTTTACACTTGATCCTATTGCCATGTATCATAGGCTTTAAGTCCTTAAAAATGCATTTGATGTAGTTGTAGGCAAGTGGACAACCAATTGACATATGTCTTATAGATAATGACATATTTATTTGTTTATTCCACTTTGGAGAAGTCTCCAAGCCTCCACATTTGCACTAGTTACTTCATTTCCTCTGTTGTGTTTATCAATGCAAAATTGAAAATTTAGAACAGAACTACCCAAGTCAACAGATCCAAAGCTGGTTTGGGTATTGTGTTGCATATACAACAAAAAAGGGACCGTTGAGATTCCATTATGAGGTTGCCCAAGGACTCGAGCTGCTCGAAGCAGGTGGTGTCGTTGAAGTTCACGTGCGAGGTGTAGAGCAAACCCAAGTGGAATTACGTGGATGCTACTGTGGAGAATGGACTCCCTTCGCAATTCCAGAGTGGTAATTAAATATCATCGTCGTAGGATATATTCATGTAACAACAAGAAATTTTCAGGCTTCAATTCTTTAGCAAGATCATAAATTGAATTCATAGCAATACAAGATTTTCCAAGAATGGGACCAATTTGTGAGCTTGAAGGAGATTTAGTAAAAAAATTTGAAGGAGGATGTGGCTTTGGTGGTGAAGGTGGCCTTTATGGAAGTGGTTCATTATACAGTGGGTTCTCAAAATTGCCATTAGTATTAGAGACAATTATTTTTCCAGCAAAAACCGCAGATCCAACATCACCCACAATGTCAGAGTTGAGAAATTCTTGACTTTCCTCAATATTGGCAACAAGACCCTTACCGTTGAAGATTTGTTCTTGATTTTGAGCACTTGTTGTCTCAATCTCCTTATCATATCAGATTTTTCCACTAGCCCCTTCTTTGTCCCCTGCAGATCCTTGGGTGATTTCTTGATCTCACTCGGCCTAGGTTTGGTGATCTTTGGGCTCTTTTCCATGGGTGTCGTTCCAACAGGTTTCACATTGCTGTCAGAAGCTCCAATGGGTGTTTGGGGCTGATAAGTAATGACGATGACATGGTTTTTTATTGCTCGTTTCTTGAGGAGAAGTTTCTTGTCAAGAGAAAGGGTTTGTGGTGGGGAGGATAAAAAATTGGTGAGATGGTTATTTTGAAATCTTGAATTGATGAAAGATTTTAATTCAGCAATTTGCTCTCGAGTTTCTTGTCGAAATTCATTAGTTGTGTGAAATTGATTTGCCTGAATTTCTTGCAGGTTTATGATATGTACTTCAAGCTTGGCAAATCTCTCATCAACTTTAGCAAATCACTCATAAATCTGGGTGAAAATGGAACTGTCTACCATATTGCGTATTTCTTGCATATTGTAGATTTGTTCCTCCAGTTTGGCAAAATGTTCATCGATTTTGGTGAACTTGGAACCCTCTACCATTGTTGATTTGTAGAAAAAGATTAAGATGAAATTAAATGAATTGTAGGAATGGAGGTCAATGGAAGCACCAATTTGATAAGAATAAAATTTTGGATAGATGATGATTCTTGAGTTTTATCTCAAAGAATGGTACTTACAAGCCTTAATGTTTAAATGTGGTTATTTAAAACTTAATTTTTAAAATATGATAATTTTTACCATATCATCAAACAAAAAAAAAAAAGAATTACACATATCATTCCTTTAATCATGCCTTTCTTTGAAAAAAAAGTTTAATCAACCATCTTTGTATACAATTAAAATACAAAAGGTGAAATAAAGCTCCGTAAACAGTAATTTATGCAAGCGATTAAAATACAAAAATAAAATAGAAACCGTTACCATTATATTCATAGAACTCTGCAAATTTGTCCAAAACTAACAACAAATAAAAATAAAAGCCGCTTAATGGTTCATAAAAACCCACTCAGAATTTTGTTTTTGGGCAACTACTAAAACCCATGCAGATAGAATTGCTAAGAACTAAAACTTCGCTCTTACTCTACCACTAGATTAATGTTTATTGAGGATTTGGTGGTGGCTATTGATAACCACTAAACCAAACACGCCTGAAAAAATAGGAAATTTCCATCTGCTGCTAATAGTGATGACATTCAGGGAAGGAAAATGGTACAATTTGCATAATTACAATTACTTGAAACTTCAATCCAAAATAGAAACATACACAAGATTATTATTTTGATACAGAAATGACTTTATTTAGCCTCTTGTATTCAAAGTTTCTAACTTTATTTTCTCTTCTCTTTTTAAAATTGAAACCTTTATGTCAGAATGATTTTTCTTGCTATCATACAAAGAAAAATGAATCATACAAAGCTTTATATGCCTCGTCAGTTTTTTTTATGATATTTATATTTTTTCACTTTACAGCTTGTTATTGAAACAATGAAAGGAAGGAATGAATGTAAAAAAAGCTTTTATTTTTTCTAAACGGAAGAAATTAATTATTCTAATTAATTAATTACAACTCATATCAATTTTTAACATAACAATTAAATGAATTCTAATATTTAATATAAAAAATAAAAATAAAAATCATTTTAGTTTATTTTTAAATATTTTTTAATTCATTTAAAAATAAAATAAATTTTATTTTCTAAGTTAAATGAAATTGTTTTGACACGTCCATTCTTTGATACGACGTTCATTCTAATCAAAATTCGCATCATGCCCAACTGGGAAAAAGAAAGCAGTGACCTGAAGCACTAAAACCCCCACTTGTGTTAAATTAAAACCCCCAATTCCCACTTTCTGCTGTCTTTGCGGTCCCCTCCGCTTCAACACAGCACTCACTGTCTCCCATGGCTTCCACTACTTCCATCATCGCTTGGTATCTGTCTCTCTCTCTCCCAAAACTGATGTATGCTCACACTACCACGTTATAACTGTCTTCTTGTCTTTTCTACCAATTTTCTCTCAGGGGCTCAGGAGAAGACGGACAACTAGGAATCGGAAATAACGTAGAGAAAGAATGGGTTTGCGTCGTCAAAGCTCTCGAGCCCTATAATGTCCGCTCCGTTGTTGCGGGTAGCCGCAACTCTCTCGCCATTTGCGATGATGGCAAGGTTCCCCCTCCCACCCTCCCTAAAACTCGTGTGTATATATATATGTATGTATTTGTTTCAAGTAAAGGGTGTTTGAATTGTCCTTTTGGTGTTTTAAAATGGGTATCAGCTGTATACGTGGGGGTGGAACCAGAGAGGCACCTTAGGGCACCCACCCGAGACCAAAACTGAGAACGTTCCTAGTCAGGTCAAGACTCTTGCCAATGTCAAAATTGTTCAGGTAAGTGCTCTATGATAGATCATTTTTGTTTTTGGATACTAAATTGGTGGTGTCGGCATCCATTTGTTTAACTTTCGGGCGTATTGGTTTTAGGCGGCTATTGGTGGCTGGCATTGTTTGGCTGTTGATGATCAAGGTCGAGCTTACGCCTGGGGTATGTTGTCATTTGATGTTTGCCTGTTTTTTGTTTGGTAACTGGGAAAATGTAGGCAAGGAGGGGAATTATCTGAGAATAACAGTGCATGAAATTCACTCTGGGCTAATGATAATTTAATCGTTTTGAAAGTAGCACATAAAATGGCCAAAGTTCTTTGAAATGCTCAGCAAAATTAAAAGAGGGTTAGTTAATGTATCATGTATGTCTCTCGTGGGAATCAATGCTGGCTGTTACTTGTGAGGAATGTAAGGTTGTGAAGAGTGTCTGTGTTGTGCAGGTGGAAATGAGTATGGCCAGTGTAGCGAAGAACCTGAGCGGAAAGATGACACAGGAAGGCCTTTGAGAAGGGACATTGTGATTCCTCAGCGCTGTGCCTCAAAGCTTGTAGTTCGGCAGGTGATTTACTGTTACTGATGTGCATATTTTGCTTGAATCTGAATAGCTTATCAAAATTTTCTTGCTTTTGGTTTTGCAGTCACATATGTATACGGTTTATTGTATCCTTGGGGTGTTGTTAACATGAGTATATGACATACCTTGTCTGTTCTCTGTAGAATGTCCATTTCTCTTGTAACTTTTTATTCATTTAACTCTAGATTAGAAAAGTTACAGAGATGCATTTAGAATATTTTCTCCTTTACTCAAATAATTTGATGCTGATAGACTCAGAGAGCTATAGCTATAGTTCTGTTATCACGTGCCACAAAACTAGCATGTCTTACTAATGGTCTTGCTCACTGGTTTAAAACTCTATGATATTTGTAATTCAGTTGTCTTTAAGCTGTCTTGTGAATTCTTGGACTGTGCTTTATTCCAGGATAGATTCTGGTGATGTACTTTACATGCAATGTGTGAGCGTTATTTGGTATGGTTGTTATTTAGCATGACTATTCAATTATAGAATCTAGTCTGATATTAAATTTTGTCTCAATAACTAATATTTTATAATATTGCTCATTTGGCTATGAAGTTATGGTAATTCTGTTTGTGATTTTGTTTCTTTATTCCGTAGATAAATGATTCATTTAAGGTCTTGGTTACGAGTTTCTCACCCTGGTTTGGCATATACCTCACCGCAGTGTTTGTATATTTGCATGAACATATTTTTATTCTGTGAGTTGACCTGGATTGGTGATTAATATCTTTTAATTGATTATATGATAGGTAGCAGCAGGTGGTACTCACTCCGTGGTGCTCACACGTGAAGGGCATGTATGGACCTGGGGTCAGCCATGGCCTCCTGGAGACATGTATTGTTCTCTTGATTTAGTTCTCCAAATATGTTTTCATGCTAATATTTTCTCTGCACATGTAATCAACTTTGTGGAGCGCACTTTAACCCATCTAGATAGTTGTTGCATTCTTGCAAACAAGTATTCTTTCTATTGATATCAATCAATTTTTCATCTTGCAGAAAACAAATATCTGTCCCTGTGCGAGTACAAGGTCTTGAAAGTGTGAGGCTCATTGCAGTTGGGGCATTTCATAATTTGGCTCTCCAAGGGGATGGGACTTTGTGGGCCTGGGGTAATAATGAATATGGACAACTTGGAACTGGGGATACACAACCTAGATCGCAGCCTATTCCTGTCCAAGGACTCTCTGGTCTCACTTTGGTTTGTATTCAATTAGCAAATTCCTCCCTTTTTTTTAGTCTATTTGTCTTTTCCTTCATTATATTTAGTCTATATGGACGTCTAGTTGAATGTGTGACTCTCAGTGTTTGAATTCATTGAGAGGATTATTTATTAGATTAGTTGTCTTGGATAAATATTTTGTTCTATCACATGCTTTTGTGTTCCCTTTGTTTTCCTTTCTGGAAATTCCTCAAACGAAAACTTCTACAAGGACAAGAGACTTTTTGGACTAGTTGGGTAGTTGGAATAGTGTGCCTTAGCACAATGCTTGGGTCTGTGTCTGTGTACCAAGCTTCAAAAATTAGTTGTGGTTTGTGTTTCATGGTTGAGTTGTGGACCATCCATTTTGCCCTGTATTTTAAGATCTGGTTCTTAGAAGGCACTTCGGCATCTCTTACTAGGATGTCAGAGCAAATGAAAGAAATGGATTTTTGGTTAAGCAGTTTTAAGTTGTTTTTACTCTTCATGCGTATAGCTCTTCATTTTGTTGATAAGTAAAGAAAAATCATGAAACCCTCCGTGCATATCCGTCATGCATATATCTCTTCATAGTGCTCTCTTAAACTAGACTGCATGAGAAGTTGACTATTACTTAATTTCTTATTGTATATATTTGCATGTTTGGATACGTGCATTTTGTTTGTGTGCAGGAAAGTGTGTGCAAGTGTGTGTGCCACTCAAAATGTGTTTAAATAGAGTCCTTTTGGTTGAGTGCATGTACTGGATCAACCATTAATTGGTTTTTGGGCTTCCTACATTTCCATGCATTGTGCCTCTCATACTGCCGAATTTCAACTGTGGAATATATCTTGGATCACTTTCTTTATCTCTTATGTCAATGATCTATGGACTCATGTAGAACAGCTTGGAAACACAAGGCTGAAGACATACTTATTTTCTATTAAGATCATTATTTATGCATACTAGAGCAGTATTTTGACCTTAAAAACAAGGTCAAGGATGTACATTTGTTGCTTTGCAAGATCATAACTTGGATATATTGTGTGAGGGTTAAATCATGGCAAACATTGGATAACACAGTATTAAGATCCGCTTGTTCTATCTCCTTGTACCTTCTCCGTTCTCTCATTTTGAATTTTCACTTTTCAATTGGTTTAGAGGTTTTATTGATAGCTTGAGTTTCTTATTTTGGTTAGTTCTACTTACTAGGTCTTTAATTTTTGTTATTTCCGCCAAGCCTATATGGGACTATTGTGATGAATGTTTTCTGTATTCTGATCATCTGATGATTAAATTAAAACAAGTATATGCTTACTACTAGTTCATGTTTTAAATGATCTGATTCATTTTCTGTCTGTATGCACACTAGGTTGATATTGCTGCTGGAGGATGGCATTCTACTGCTTTGAGTGATGATGGAGAGGTACTTATTCTCTTGTATTTGTTAAGATGTTCTATATTTAGGTATTTATCGAAAACATTATGTTCTATATTTGGGTGTATTTTAATTTACTTTGTCTCACTTTGTCATAATCCCTTCTTTATGTGCATTTGTGTTTCTTGCAGTGAAGTTTAACATCCCTGCAGTGAAATTTAGTAAGCTTCCAAAGCTACTAATATACATGCAGTAAATGAATTTAATTTGCCAACATTTCTATCTTAGGACCTCAAATTCCCCTATTATCATAATGTCTTGACGCTATTAAATTTTAGTTTAGGTGTTCCATTAGTATCCTATGCTACTAGGTGGCTTCTATGAATGATTTATGTGCTTATAGGTTGAAAAGAATCAGTTTAAATTTTGAATTGTTTATAGATTGAATGGGTTGAATTTTTGGCTTTGTGGCTCTTTTCCCCCTTTTTTTTGCTTTGTCAAGAATGCATGCATTTTTACCTTCGGCGGTGGAATGGAGGGATTTTCTTGGTTTCAAAGTTGGGGAGAAAAATTTCCACTAGAGCATCTCTATTCTCAGTTGATTTGATGTGTTCTTTTTTAATGCTCTGTTGGATTGTCAAGAAGCCTTGGAAAATAAAGGATGACTAGGAAATTTTCAACAGAGACCAAACCTGCTGGAATGTTTCATGTGTTCATTTCCCTTTGTCTTGGCAATCAATAGGACTAAGACATCTGAAGCATCTCCTAATTTCAGTAAGGAAAAGGAATGGAAAACACATTTCATTGTGTTATGGAAGCTTGTTACATTTTAACTTCTTAGATCTCTGAAAGGTATGCTAGCTCGCAGGTTGGAGAATCAAAACTTTGTTCAATAATATTCACATTGACAGATCTAGAGACCACTAATATCAATTGCTGAGCATATTTGCCTACAAATAATATAGGTTTTTATTTTTTAAGTTCATTTGCATTGTTCAGAGTTCATCTTGTTACGCATTGGTTTCTTACACTGTATGTATACACGTCATTGGTCCCATCCCCCTCCATCTTTCCAAGTTTGAAGTGCCCAAATAATTCTTGAGACCTGAGAATAGAGATTTTACGTTCTGCTTTTTTTTCTTTTTTTTTTCATTTTAGGTGTATGGTTGGGGAAGAGGGGAACATGGGAGGCTTGGATTTGGGGATAATGACAAAAGCAGTAAAATGGTGCCTCAAAAGGTTAATCTCTTAACTGGGGAGGACGTTATTCAGGTACCACCTACATAACTATTCTGTGTTAACCTCTAACTAAATGCCTTGAAGGATATGAAAAAGATATGGTGTATCGGATAAATATTTATGCAATACATTTTTCTTTTGGATTGAAAACTTGATAGATCGGACCTGTTCCTTCAAATGTTAATAAAATAAATAGAAACGAAATTAAGTGCGACTTTAATACCATGGAATATCAAAACATCCCTGAAGTTTATCTTTACACAGTTTAGGGTTGAATTGTTTTCTTTGTGATCTAGGTATCTTGTGGTGGGACTCACTCGGTTGCATTGACACGTGATGGGCATTTTTTTTCAGTAAGTATATTTAACAAGTCTCCTACTGAAGCTATAACAGTTATATGCATGTGAATGTCATGTGAGAACTCATCACTGTATCAATTAGGCTTTATGTTGGTGGCTTGCCTTTTTGTGTTTGGGTTTGTTTTTGATTTGAAGTTCTCATTACCTTGATTGGTGATATACTGTTGAAAATTTTGGAGCAAGACCACAAGTACACTGACCTCCCTCCATGAAAAGTGAAATAATATGTCCGTCCATTCTAGTTTGAGATATTACAAGATAGTCTCTGAGCAACATTTATTTAAATTAACATTTTCACATTTTAAACTTTCTATCCGTGGCTGACCTCACTTTTCATCCATATATTTTATATTGTATAAATTGAAATAAATTAAAATGGCTGCCTCTCCTCCATTACCATGTAACGGTGGTGTCACGTTCTTTTCTGGTTTGAGGACCTTCTCACTTCAAAGTAGAGCTCTCTTTTCCTTTCAAAAAGTAACATCAAAAGATTTTTTCGGCAAACAATTTTCTCAAGTCTAAAATTCTTGCTTTCTCCTCTCTCTAAGAGATCTTTTGTTTGTCTCTCCTATTCCTGTATGCAAGACGTACTGGTGACCGTGTGGCCCACCAATGCCATACATTAAGTGAAAGAAATTAAAGAGCTGATGAAAATTGATGTTTATGTGGTAACGATCGAGGGATTTTGATAAAATGGAAAATGGTGATAATGAGCAGTTTGCTTGCCAGGGTTGGGGGTTGAAGGTATTTGGAGGAATGGTGGTTACAGTTGATGATTATATTGATGATAATGGTGGAAGTGACAATGATTTGCTTTGGTTCGTATTTTAGTGGATGAGATGGTGTTCTCTTAAGGTGGATGTGCCAATGATTCTAGTTTTGGGAAGTGAAAATTAACTGGGAAGGATGGAGTTGTAGGTTTTTGGGTTTAGGTGGTAATAATAGGGTTAGTGCAGAGGGGATTGCATTCTGTAAAAATAGGAGTCTCAGGGTTGTCAATTTGAAGTGAAGGTTAGAAGTGTGTCGTATAGAAGTGGGACTAAGGACCTAGGTCTTTACTCAGCTTCATTTCTTCTCACATTCTAACTCTTCGCCATCTAATCTAACATTTGATTAACAGAGAGGCTTTAGTACAACAGACTGTGACTCTGAAACACTATCACAGGATGAAATGTTTTGACCCCACACGGAAATAGTTAGCCGCCACCACCCCTCCCCCCTCCCCCCCCAAAAAAAAAAAATTAAATAAATAAAGAGAGCCTAGTGACCCATAATTCTATTGTCACCCTTAGCTTGGTGCTGTAGGTGATTCTGCCACTTCCATCTCATATCCCGTT
Source organism: Bretschneidera sinensis (assembly GCA_023935145.1). Taxonomy (NCBI): domain Eukaryota; kingdom Viridiplantae; phylum Streptophyta; class Magnoliopsida; order Brassicales; family Akaniaceae; genus Bretschneidera; species Bretschneidera sinensis. The sequence continues at coordinate 26,282,443 of CM043697.1, forward strand.
GCCACCATAATCATCGTTCATCTACAGATCCGACTGTCCATGCCTGCCATGGCTGCTTGCTGGTTAACACAAGAGAAAGCTTGTCACTATGATTAGAAATGATATGTGGGAATAACAGAGGGCATGTGCTATGTTCACCTTGCCATGAGGGAGGTTGGTGTAAGTTACTTCCATGTTTGTCCTTGACCGATTAAGAATTTCATTATGATTAGTAATGTTTTACGGAAATAATCAAAGAGGGTCGCATGTGCTATTTCACCTTGCCTTGAGGAAGGTTGGTGTGGAGGGGACTTTCTCCTATCCATTGATGTGACCAAATTTACGTCATGTCATGTATTAAAAAAAATCTTGTGCAAGTCACATGACCATCTTAATGAAATATTTAATAAGTAAAATGTATTTTCATTTGATTTTTACATGACTTCTTTAATACCTGATAATATAAGACTGCCACTTCAATAGGCAAGACGAGGTTCCTCCACATTAGCATGCAGCCAAGTATTACTCCAATTTTCATGCTAACTTTTGTATGGTAGATTAATTTCTCTAGGTTAAAACAGTGAGATTATCATATATACTGCAATACTGAATGGTTTTTCTATTGGCAGTTTGGCCGAGGTGACCACGGACGCCTTGGATATGGGAGGAAGGTGACAACAGGTCAACCGATGGAAGTGCCCATAACTATCCCGCCTCCAAGAAATGTTAGTGATAGTGGAACTGAGGGGCACTGGATTGCTAAACTTGTTGCTTGTGGAGGTCGCCATACTCTAGCTATAGTAGAATGGAAAACTGATTAGTCTAAGTTATGAAATAACTGTATCAAAATGTCTGGTAACCACCCCAGTGAAGTTCGGGTTCTGTATGACAAATCAATGATAAACTCATAAAGTTGATATAGAAAGGAAAATTTGATATACATTTGGGTTGGTAACTAAAAGTTTCGATTTGTTTTAATATAATCTTTTGCAGATATAATCATGCTTGAGCAAGACGGAAATGTGGCTTTCGTTGCATTTATGGTGAAAAGGGGGCGGGGGTGTCATCTGATCAGATTCGAATACATGAAATAAATTCAGGTTTTAGGAGAGGGCTGGAGTATAAACACTTCTCAAGGCTTTGTGAAAATATGTTGTATCGTTAATTGTAGATTAAACCAATTATATTTTATGCCATTAAAAATTTACAAATTTCAAGATTCTGATTATCTAATTAACTCTCAAAATATTTGAATTGATAACATACAATTCTAGTTTATTAGGGCAGAGTTTATGCAACAATTACATAGGCTTGGTAATATACTAATACGAGGCATGGTTTGGGGAAGGGAAATATCCATTTGCTTCTTCTAAATTTTTGGTGTACCTTAAAATGTTATAGGAAAGATGGTGATCTTGTCAACGTTATATGATATTTTAATATATGAATTAAATATGAATTAATATTAAATCTTCGGACAAAATCATTTTATTTTATCGCGACGGTAAGACTTGAACTGCCATCTCAGGCCTTTTTATTTCCTTTTATTCCTCTACGCTATATTTTATCCGAAATCTCTCTTTCCGTCAAGGTTATTTTACTAAATTAAAGTTTATTTTCTCTCATCTTCGAAAAGATGTTGAAAGGTCTGAAGATAAATTAAAAAATTTAATTGAAAATGTAGTGACCAAATTTGACACCCCTTTTTCTTTCTTTTTATAGGAATTTGACACTTGTTTGTCTTGGGTGAAATGGCAATAATGAAATTTGATTAGGTTATAAACCTAGCTGAAAGCTAATTTTCACCTTGTGCCGAGTTATATGCATCTTCTTTTTATGACCATGAACATCGTTATCATTTCTAGTAATCAGCACAACTCCTTCGATAAAATATTCAAATAAAGAAACGACAAAGAAATGTTATCAGTAGGGAAATTTGTGAGGTATGTTTATCAAAATGAAAAAAAAAATCAAGAGAAAAATAATTGCAAAGCACGATCAGATCGTTATCTTTAAGGTTTAATTCATACCTCTATGGTGCAAAAATGTTACAACGAATTTCCTCTAAGATACCATGAAACTCTATTGTTGTTCTGCACTTTGCACTTGTGAAAAACAATTCACAATAACTTCTATGAATTCATGGATATAGAACTTATGATTAGAAATTTGCAAGTTTTTCAATCACAAGAAAATTAGTTATTGAGAGAAGAAAAAATATGATTTTTTTCTCTCTTTTGTAGAAAAATGCAATTGCCAAGCCTTTATATAGAGCTACTAAGTGTCTATTCACAAAAGAGACTTTGGTTAAGAATACAACTGTTAATGTTCATAAATTTTGAATTTTGCATTCCCATAGTCGACTATGAAGTCGTGGTAGTCGACTATACCTTTTAAATTACTCAAAATATGCATCAGGTCGGGTCTCTAGTCGACCACATAGGGTTGTAGTTAACTACCAAAACATTTTGTCCAATTTTTGACTCGCCTGTATTTGACTACACCAGCCTGTAGTCGACTATAATAATCTTTTGTCCAACCATGTAGTTGACTACAAGAAGCCGTAGTCAACTACACCATGCTAAATCCGAAAATTTGCATTTTTCCTATTTTCTTTCAATTTTCAAATCATCACGTGCATAAAACCAAGTTTTATTTTGAAAATCATCAACAATCCCCCACCATTTTCAAAATGTTTTTGACTCCATAAAACTTGAAAATATGATATTTCATTATCTATTGAAGTTTATACCTAAATGAAGATGTCTTTGAGACTTTAATCATCACTTACTGAAAACACATCAAATTTAAACAGAATGTATGGTAGTATGAAACTTTAAACCATAAATCCTATTTGTTTAACTAGATATATATCACACATGAAACTTCTTCTAATAGAAAATGCCAGAAAAGGCCGACACTTTTGCAGGTCTTGTGTCATATATCTTATATCACGAGTGCTCTAGAATCAATCCATTGAACTCAACAGAAGCGAATACACTTCACACTCACTAGGTAAGCTTATCAAGTATGTTCCGTAACTTAATGTACCAAAGAAATTCTAAGCCTATTAAGAACTCATAGTTCACCTACACTTTAACATTACGGTTCCAAATACCACTTCTCTTAGGATGGAATTACAATTTTGGTGCTTGCAATCATTACTAATAATATACTTTGTCTCATTGAACTCAAGACTTAGGTTTAATAAGCATTGAGTTGAGATTCCGCCATTGGTGATCCTATTGTTTGGATTTGAGACCCATCCGTCCCTTTAGATGTTTTAACCATTTGCTCTCTTGCAAGTTCCTTGGTTAATGGATCCATCAAGTTTTTTGTGGACCTTACGAACTCAATTGTAATTACTTCATCAGTGATTATTTGTCTTACACAACTATGTCTCAATCCTATATGTCTAGACTTTCCATTATAGACATTGCTATAGGCCTTTGCTAGTGTTATCTCACTGTCACATCGAATTGAAATTGAAGCCATGGGTTTAGGCCACATCGAATCGAAATTAAAGCAATAAGTTTAGGCCACATAGGAATTTCTAACAATAGATTCCTTAATTACTCAACCTCTTTACCCCTTGCTGCCAATGTCACAAATTCATATGCCATGGTAGAATCAGTGATCAAGATTGCTTCTTGGAAACCCAAGATTTTGCACCCCCACCAAGAGTGAATTTCCAACAACTTATGAATGAATGGTCTTCCTCTTGGTTTGTTACCCAACTAGCATTGATGTATCATTCTAAAACCATTGGATACCCTTTTTAATTTATGCCATAATTCATGGTCTTTTTCAGATATCTAAAGACCATTTGTATAGCCTCCCAATGTTCATTGTTAGGACAACTAGTGAACCTACTTAGCTTTCCTACAACAAAAGAGACTCAAACCTTGTACAAGTCATTACATACATCAAACAACAAATTGCTCTACTATACTCTAGTTGTGCAATTGCTCTACCATCAGTCTTAAATACTTTGATATTACTATCAAATGGTGTGCTTACAGGTGTGCTATTAAAGTGACCAAATTTCTTTAAAATTTTCTCAATAGAATGAGATTGTGTTAAGATTAGGCTATCACTATCCCTTATGATTTTGATGCGTAATATTACATCAGTGACACCCATATTTTTCATGTCGAAATTATCATACATTTCTTTTGTATTTTGAACTTGTTCTAAGTCAATATTAAATATTAATATGTCATCTACATACAAACATATAATAACACTTTTACCATTACTAAATCTATTGTACACTCACTTATCCGACTCATTAATCTTGAAACCATTTGATAGAATTACTGATCAAATTTCTCATGCTATTGTTTTGGAGCTTGTTTAAGTCCATATAAAGACCTAACCAATTTCAATACTTTATACTCTTGTTCCTTAACTACAAAACCTCCTTCAGGTTGATTCATATACACTTCTTCCTCTAATTCACCATTCAAGAATTTTGTTTTGACATCCATTTGATAAATTTCAAGTTTTTATATGGAAGCTAAAATAATAAGTAATCTAATTGTGGCTATTCTTGCAACTAGTGTATAGGTGTCAAAATAATCGACACCTTCTTTTTGTGTAAATCCCTTAGCCATTAACATTACCTTGAATTTATCAATAGTTCCATCCACTCTCAATTTTCTTTTGAATATCCATTTTCATCCAATGAGTTTTGAACCAGATGGAAGATCCATTAATTTTCAGGTCTTGTTCCCCATTATGGAATCCATTTAATCATTTATGGCTTCCTTCCAAAATACAGCATCTTGAGACTTTACAATCTCTTCATAAGTTTGAGGTTCAGAATCGACATTCAAGACAACTGGAATTGAATTACTTATTGAGTTTTTAGTTCTTTCTACCAAGTACATAAAGAAATCGGGTCCATAAGTTTTAGGAGTTTTAACTCTTTTTCTCTTTCTAAGTTCCACTTCGTTTTTGTCTACTTCCTTACTTGAATTTTGTTCTTGCTCATTAGTGTTTGAAACAACCTTAATAGGTGACTTGAACCTATTTCCATCAAAAATAGCATCTTTAGATTCAATGATAGAATTTATTGAGTAGTAATTATTTGACTCCACCACCATGAACCTATAAGTCTTACTATGAACAACATATCCAAGGAATATACATTATATTCTTCTTTCACCTAAGTTCTTTCTTTTTTGGTTTAGTGACTCTAACTATAGCCTACAACCTCACACCTTAAGGTAGTCTAGATTAAGCTTTTTATTCTTCCATAACTCATAAGGTATTACTTTATTTCTTTTTTTGTAAGGACTCTATTTAAAATGTGACACATTGTTAAAAGAATTTCACCCCAAAATCAAGGTCCTAGACTAGAGTTGGAAAACATGGCATTAACCATCTCTTTTAGAGTTCTATATTTCCTCTCTGCTACACCATTTTGTTGTTGTTGTTTATAAGGAGCAATGAGTTCATGAATTATACCATGTAATTCAAAGTATGAAAGATTATAGCATTCACCTCCCATATATTTTCTAAGACATTTAATTTTATTATCACATTGAAGTTCTACTTTATTTTTAAATATAGAAAAATTATGCATAGCCTCATCCTTAGAATGTAACAAGTAAACATAAAAATATCTTGTAATATCATCTATGAATGTTACAAAATATTTCTTTCTTCCTAAAGATAGTGTAGCATGCATATTACATAAATCACTATGAACTAATTCTAGAATTTTTTAATTTCTTTGAACATTTGGAAATGGTTTTCTAGTGATTTAGTAAGCATACAAGTTTTGCAATTTTTCATACTTATATCTAGTTTTGGAAGCAATTCTAATTTAACCATAGCATTCATTCGTCTAGCATTCACATATATTAATATTAATAATAATAATAATAATAATAATAATAATTATTATTATTATTATTATTAAGAATAAGCTTGAACATTCACTCATACATATATCCCTTCCCAACAAACATATCACCCTTGGATAACACAAACTTATTAGCCTCGAATACAAGTTTGAACTCATTTTTGTTCAAAAGGCTATCAGACACTAAGTTCTTCCTAGTTTCAAGAACTTGGTACACTTTAGTGAGGGTAAGGGTCTTTCCATTAGTCAACTCAAGTTGCATATTTCCCTTGCCTATCATTGGAACAATAGCAAAATTTCTTATGTACAGAAAAGTTCCTTCAGCCACTGGTTCATAGTTCTTGAAACACTTCTTTTCCTTGCACACATGCTTTGTTGCACCAGAGTCAATCCACCAAGCCTCATTGTCTTCAAGGACATTTGCTTTATTAATCACAGCCACAAAGTCTTGTGGTGCTTTTTCTTTTTTCTTCAGTAATCGACAATCTTTCTTGAAGTGCCCCGATTTTCTACAATGGAAGCATGAACTCGTAGTCTTCTTATTCTTGGAAGACTTTGTGGGTTGGTTCTTTCTCTTATAAGAATCATGAGAGTTCTTCTTTAAAGTCTCTCATTCCTCTATCGTATTAATTTTAGAGTGTTTCTTCCTCGCCTTATTTTCACAAGCCCTCCCCAATGAGAAGATGATTACCTAACTCCTTACAAGTCATGTCTTCCTTTTGGTGATTCAAACGATTCCTAAAATTATTCCAAAGAGATGGTAGTTTGTCTACAAGGGTTGTGACCGTTATGGTCTCATCAATTTTCAGATTATGTTGAGAGAATTGATCAAAAATTATTTTTATCTCACCAAACTGATCCATAACATAATGGGAATCAATCATTTTGTAAGCATTAAATTTAGTAATTATAAAACGCTTACTTGCAACTTCCTCCTTCATGTACCTTGCCTACAGTAAACCCCACAACTCCTTTGCAGTCTTGACATTGTGGTAGGCATCAAATAGATTGTTGGACATAGCATTCAAAATATACCCTTTACAGATATCATCATTTTGATCCCATTTTTGCCTATCTCAAGTCTTGGTAATAAGCTCATTTTATGTAGGTTCAATCATTGGTTTAGTGATCACATAGTACACACAGCGAAGTCAGGAGGAAAAACATCTTCTTTTGCCAGCGAAAAAAAATTTCACCATCGAAATGCTTTAACTTGTTGAAGTCCAATGCCAGGAAGGAATAAGTCTTACGCAATAAATTCATTCCCTTGATTCAAGTATTATGGCGAAACCAAGATGTTGAAGAAATTACTTGGGAGCATGAAGCAAGAATGAGGAAAGAATACCCCCAACTCTTTCATGAATTAGGTAAGGAAATTTCGGGGATAAAATTTTTGTAAGGTGGTTAGAATTGTAATACCCGTATTCGTAAAGAAAGGGTAAAGAAGTAATTTGATAAATATAACATGGAGTTAAAATAATATATAAATATATATATGCGAAAGATTTAATTTTTACAAAACAATTAAAAAAAAGGTGCGGACGCGTGGTGGTGTAAAGAAAAAGAAAAAAAAAACGTCCAGATAAAGAAAAAGAAAAAAAATGTTTTTTTTATAAAAAAATTCCGTGCAACACCTAGATTCCAGGTGTTGCAACAATTTACAAACTTTGTAAATGTTGCTACATGATAGGCAGCTATGTAAAATGAAAGTGGTGGAGCGGTGAACGATACCGCTAAAATATTTTATATATTGAATTGTTTTATTAGTTTTACCAAATCCTGTTTGGTTTTCTTCAATATCAAATTTAAACTACTTTATTTCTTTAAACACTTGGGGACCGAAAAAGGTTAAAAGAGTAAAATTTTGAAGAGATTTACGAGAGAATTTTATAGGGACTCACGGGAAGCTCTAAGAAAAGCATAAGGTAATAACGTGAAGTTTATTTTTGAATTTTAGCATACATGAAATTCCCGGAATTTAAAGTGGAAATTTTCAAAGCGTGTGAATTTTGGAAGAATTAAAGAATAAATTAGAATTTAATATGATTATTATATCAGGTGTTGACGATCAGCAACCGAGAAAAATTGCTGAGAGGAGCAGAAAAGGCAAGGAGGTGATCCACGGGTAGCTTTAAGTGCTACGTGGTGAGTTAGATTTACTTTAAGTAATCTAGATAAATATGAAATATATAGTGATAATATTATAATAAATTATTAACTTATGCTTTGGTGGTAGATGAAAGTTGTATGATGGGTATGATAAGTATAATTGATATGTAGAAATTTATTACATGAGAAGCAATATTATTGGAATAGTGATTCAATTTAATAATGAAGGTGATAAATGAAATTCTTAATGAGCTATTGTTGATGATTTGTTATGAATCATGAGAAAGAAAATTTAGTGAAATTTTTGATGAGCTATGGTTGAAGATTTGATATGATCTATGATGAGAGGAATTTAGTGAAAATATTTTTTAATAATAATTTGAGAATAATCAGGATAGCTAATTTAAATATTTGAGTTTGTGTTTTTTTTTAAATATTGGTTCATATGCATATTTCATATCATTATTCGTGTATATATATACATGAAATAAAAGGTCTAGGAAGGGGGCGGTCTAAATGAAATAAAAGAACTTGGAAGGGGCCGGTCTAAATGAAACACCGTGATAGTCGGTATATGCTGAAAATAAATGAAAACCGTGACAGTTGGTATATACTGGAAATAAAAGAACCGAGAAAGGGCCAGTCTAAATAAAATAAAAGAACTGGGAAGGCAGCCGGTCTAAGATAAAAACATGTCAACATGTAGGAAGATGTTCCCTAATAATAATTCGTGCATTACATCTGTTTTAAATATTGATTGCATTACTGAAATACTGAAGTGTTGATTTTTATTGTAAATTTATTTATCGATGAATGAGTCTCACAGAGAGACAGTTGTGGTAAGAAAAAAATATGAAAGTATGATATGATAAAACTATCTAAATGGTAGACTATATGCTGTGAACCTCGTAACGAGATAAATATGAGATATAATGGAAGGTCTTAAGATGAATAAATATATATAAGAAGAAGAGATTAATAGAGAATGGGGCTTATGATGTGGGTAGTGATAGTAGAATACTATTATCAAATTTTATGAAATATAAATGATTGAATACTTTAAGTAAGTTTAATTCACTGAGCTTGTGAATCTCATCCCTCATTGTACAATGATTTCAGGTAACGGACATGACAGATAGAGTTGTGAACGAAGATTCAGACTAAATCATTTTCTGTAAACCACGTGGCCCATATCCTCAGACTAATGGACAAAAAATATTTATAAATATTCATGCATAATATGTTGTATATACTATTCAATTGAGATCAAAATAATATATCTCCCCTGTTAAGGGTTGAGGATTTGATATAATTAATTGCAGTTGGTAAATTTTTACTGTTGCATATATGTGTCGTGCTGGGATTCTTAAAATGTGATGATACCATCTCGGGGGTGGCCAACCCAGGATGGGTTGTTACACAAACTGTTTCCTTCCTCTGAGAAGAAGGTCGTTCCTAGGAATATCCTCCCTTTCTGGACCTTTTTTCGATGGTCCATTCTCGACTGTTGTGAGGAAACGCAATATGGGGTATTTTTGCTATGTTTCTAGTTTTATAAAGGATAATCTCCTCTGTGAGAATACCTTGATTGCTAAAGTTCAAGGCCAATCTATCACTCAGTGTCTGCTTGTGACTCTCGTAGATCTCTTATTGCAGGCACTTGACCATAGAATTATGCAACTCACGGTCCATTCAACGTCCATATCTCTCCTTAATATCATGAACAATAATAACTTTAGCTGATCGGCTCGTAAGGATATTGTGTAAGTCAATCTCCTCTCTCAATATTTTCGATCGTTAATAAGGTGTTTGGAGAGCACCCGCACAACTTCCTTGCACGGGTTGCGGCGTCTTGCGAACCAAACTCTCTCCTAATTGTCTTCTTGGCTTTTGTCTTTGTAAAATCTATGTTGTCTTGTAGTGAAATCCACCATTTTTATGGATATCTGCAAAGCCTTTCTCTTTTATACTTCAGAAGACTCATCTGCATCCCCATTCCCCTTTCCTTTGGCATGCGACCATTTGGACAATTTGAAAAACACGAAACAAAGTTGTATTTGATGGTAGGGCTCCAAATCCTTCCCAAACCTTCGTTGAGAGCATAAATCTTGTTTCTCTCTGGTCCAAGGCTTCCACTTGGTGAGGCAAACTGTCTCCTTCCTTTGAGAAGAAGGTCGTTCCTGGGAATTTTCTCCCTTTCTAGACCTCGTTTCGATGGTCCAGTCTCGATTGTTGTGAGGAAACGCAATATGGGATATTTTTGCTATGTTTCTAGTTTTATAAAGGATAATCTCCTCCGTGAGAATACCTTGATTGCTAAAGTTCAAGTCCAATCTATCACTCAATGTCTACTTGTGACCCTCGTAGATCTCCTATTGCAGGCTCTTAACCACAGAATTATGCAACTCACGGTACATTCAACGTCCAAATCTCTCTTTAATATCCTGAACAATAATAACTTTAGCTGATCGGATCGTAAGGATATTGTGTTAGTCAATCTCCTCTCTCAATATTTTCTCTTTGGTGGGATGTTTGGAGAGCACTCACTCAACTTCCTTGCACCGGTTGGTCTTGCGAACCAAGCTCTCTCCTAATTGTCTTCTTGGCTTTTGTCTTCGAAAAAAGAAAGTGATAAATATGTTAAAGATTATTAATATTATTTATTGAACGTTATATACTCACTATATAAAAATGTATGATTTTAACTAATTTATTTGTTTAAATTTTATTATAAAATAATTTCAATATATTTATATATATTAGTGTTCAGTTTGGTTAAAGAATATAGAATACTTTAAGCAGCTAGCAGTTGGTGTTGAAATATTTACATCGGTGAAGTTGCCAATAATTGTAACTTAGCGGGTCGGTTGAGTGCTACTCAGCCATTCCAGTGGGACATTGGTTCCATCCATTGCGTGTCTCCCACAAAATGGTGTGTGACGCACAATATTTCTCTCCAATCACAGGCGGCAAAGTGGTCCCACTTCTTGCTGTTTTCATTTCTCTAAACAGATTCTCTACACTCGACGGGATATATGGGTCGTAAGTTTATCCTCCACAAAATTCGTTCCATCAAATATAAGATCCATATTGTTGGATGCTGTTGAACATTATAAAATCCCTTTTTATTGTCCTTTTTGAAGATGCCCAAGGAATCAAATGCAGCATCCTCACAAGTACTCTCATTGGCAGAATCAGTAAACAGACTTGACTGCACATTATATTTGATCAGTGCGGTCAAACATATATCAATTTTTTTAGTACAAGAGATTCGAAATCTCTAATTTTACTCAGATCCACTCTATTTTTAAAATTTGAAGTGGCATCAATTTTAAGGGGTGAGTATTAAAATAGGTGCTCATGAATCTCTTTTAAATCGGTGCAATGGATTGAGTTGAGTCGAATTTTTAAAAGTTTGGTATTGTTAAACCTAATGGATTGAGTTGATTGGGTTTAAAAATTTTCAATCCAATTCAAACCGATAATTCGATCATTATATAATTATATTTTATATATATTTAATATTCATTATATGTAATTATTTATATACTGTATTTATTTTTTATTTTATAGTGGTGTTGAAGTTTTAAAGAATTTGATTAATCAATCACGTCCAAAATCTAGTTTTTATTTCTTTTTGTTTGGTTTCTATTAAATTAAAATTGTTTGTATTTTGTGTTAAGTGATTTAAGGTGCTTTATAAGTAATGGATTTGTAAGATTTAGGTTGCATTGGATTTATGAATTTGAAATGCATATATTTTTATTTCAAATTAGATCAAAAGAAAGCTTAAATACAATTTAAAGACTAGAGCATTACACTGGCATTCACATTGATGAATTGATCCAGTCTTCAAAAGTTGTGAATTTAAAATACATTTTAAAATATGACATTTCAAACTCACACGTTTATGAGTCTTGAATGATCTTTTAAACATGCAAAATTGATAAGCTTGAAATTTCTTTCAAGCTTCTAAACTAACTTCATATATAAATATATGCATTTTAGTTTGATATTTCCAAATAAAGCATTATGAAATTTTATATGAATTTGATTTTGGATTTAATAAATGATGAATTATTGTAGTAGAATATTTTTTTTCTTATGGAACCCAAATGGATTTGAATGAATTGAGTTGAAGTTTGATGAGTTTACGGATTGGGTTGGATTAAAAATTTTTTAACCCGGTATGACTAAATTAGGATAAATATTTAGATCATCCCGGGCCGTACAATTCTATCAATTTTAATGCACAACTTTTCTATTCTTTTCATAAAGAAAGACTCGCTTATCTTCAGCACATTTTCTTTCCAGGGATCCTTGTACATACCTTGAACGACGACAGGAATCTGTGTTCAGAAAGAAATACGAAGTACTCATTGAAAGAATTTATGAAATAGTTTACTTTTTATAAATAAAAACTAAATCAAACACTTTTAAAAGAATTTCAAAATATAACTAAAAATAATTTTAAAAAGTAAATTTATATAAAAAATTGTTTTCATTGTTGCTTTACTAAACAATAATCAACTTTTAACTCTTCTACTATTTGATAATTTTTTTAAACATAATCAGTCATTTTGAAAATCATAAAGCAAAGCTACTGCTAAAACAGCAAATATTTACAGCCAGCATATTTAAATATTTTTTTTGATATATTCGCTAGCTATAAAAAATCAGAAGAGGACCTTTGACATTTGAACCCATGATATGGACATTAATGTGCCATGTCGAGAGCTGTTCAATTGAGACTTCATCTTCTGTTGATACAGCTCCCCCACGTTCAAATAATTATCATACTTGGCCGATTATTGACTACACAACTCGCTACCTATACAAGTGTCTAAGAACAAGTCGCATAATCGCAAATCTAAAAGTAGGCTTGCAACTTCAAGCATTTGAAGATACAGATAACACGGGCACATTGCATTTTCATCGGAAGTTTACATAGCGACATAGCGTAGACCTCAATAATGCCATTTTAGCAGGATGGAAATTCAACTTTAACAACTAGATAAGGAAAACTTGTAACACAAATGTAATTCGAGTTTTAAAATTCATACAAAATGCGCAAATGGCATATCCACCCTCAATAAACAATCCTCAGCATCCCCCCTAGTTTACATCAAGGCATCTCAATGCTATCCATAACACACCCAAATGGTTAAGGAAAATCTCCACATGGCCAAAAATATGTGCTGAACCACATAAACGAACTAATTTGGCTTCCGCATATTACGCCCAGCACGAATTACTTCATCCACCAATAGTAACTGCGATGCAATCACAGGCCTGCAAGACAGAAAAGCACATTTGCTGCTGAATTAATTCACATAAGAAGAAAATACTACTAACAAATTATACTAGTACATCCCTCTTTTTGATGATATGTTTCTCGGAGGGATATGCCACCAAGAATGGTATCAGAGATAAAACTCTTATTGTCATCAAGCAGTACAAAATTAAAATAAAACAAAGGATGTAGCTAGTTCGTATAAGAAAAGTGGCCATAAACATAGAAATGGTACCCAGCTGCAAATGTTTACATCTACCTAGCTTAAAGCCAAATTAAACTAAATAATGACAGGGAAAAGGGGGGAGAAAAATTGTCCCCACCTCCTGTGGGGTGGGTGGGGTGCATTAACAAATTCTTATTTCTTACATACCCAGAGTTTATAATTTGGCGCTTCACAGAGTAGTTGTCAAAGATACCCTCCATCTGGGGGTCAATGGGTTCCCCAGTGTGCTGATTTAGTCCCACAATATTCCCCCTGTCATGCTCTCCCTGAATAAACATCAGGAAGAAATGAAAAACTCTCAAATGAATATGTTCTTCAACTTCTTAATTATACAAAAAAGAGGGGATGGGTACAACTGATAAAAAGTACAAAGTATACCTTAAGAGAAATGATAACATCTTGTGTGTCCAGCCCAGAGTTCTCGGCAAGCGTCTTGGGTACCACAAGAAGGGCATCAGCAAAAGCTTCAACACCTAATTGGGCACGCTGCACCATGTAGGTAAACATTAGCAATGTTTCAAAAAATAATCAGTACCTACAAGTTAAAAATCATATTTTAAGCGTGGAATTTGGCAGAGATATACCCCTTGAACAGTTTTTTTTACTTCATTGATTAGGTACTGTCTGGCTGCAACTTCAAAAGCTCCTGCCCCCTGAACAGATTACAATAAAATAACATCTCTTTATTCATGTATCTGGACAGATCATAAAAATATAAGTGAAAACACATTTTCACATAATAACATCAATCTCATTTAAATCTCATAAAAAAAGACACTTAAACACGCTTTGCTGTGTTTAGCAAAGAAACACATCTTCACATAATAACATCAATCTCATTTGAATCTCATAAAAAAAGACACTTAACCACGCTTTGCTGTATTTAGCAAAGCATTAATTTTTTCCTTTTTATTGGGACAGAAAAAGGCATTGAATTTCAACTCCAATCACTATATTAAAGAACAGACCACGATTATGCCACTGGATTAATAAATTAGTCTTTTTAATCTAAAACACACAGTTCTTAGCTCATCATGCTATCGAAAAATATTTCCCCATCTCAGTGTATAAAGTCAAAACTATTTTTCAGGTTATTGACCCATAAAATATTTTGATCCCACTCAAGGTAATATAACTGAGTAAATTATCTCAAATCTCGATCACCAGTTTGCTATGAAGCATATCAAGAACTAAATGAAATACTTTCAAATAAAAAACTTCTTTTTACTGGCATTGGGGGTCAGTGACTCACTGAGTGTGAAAAGCTCTCATAAACATTCTATAAAGCCACAGAAAGGACATTACACAAGAAACGCTAAATCTGATTCAGCATAGAGAAGGAACTTTGAAAGCATAATTTTCATGCAAAATTGCAGACATCAAGAGATTTTCTAAATTGAGCAGGAACTTACTAACACGACGCATTCGTCTTCGATAGTATTTTTGACTGCTCTGAGCCCATCACGAACAGCATCCTTAATTTGGGCAATTGTATGGTCATTAGGTCCTACCACATTAAAGATAAGATAGCAATTAGATCTCACCTACTGAATTACCTAGAGCTATATGATATGATGTATTTCATACTTCGTTTTAACAGTGCCATAACAATTAGCTGAGTGCTGAAAATCGACAACAGATTCCAAGTACCTTTTATCAAAATTGTACATGAGTGAGGATTCTTCACATTTTCCACAAACGTATACTTCTCTTCCCCAAGAATATGCTCATAGATGAGTCCAGCCCAACCAAGACAATCAGGAGTTAAGTCATCAACAGAATTTACGGCCTCTCCTCCACAGGCCAAAACCAATCGTTCCATATTTCTCCTCTTTGCTCTTCTAAGGGCAATTATCTACAAAACCACCAAATTAGTAATTTGCAAATGCAACAAAACAACAGATCAGACGAACATAACTGAGAACCTTACAAAAATTATAGAGCAATAGTTTTGGAAAATGTTTGGATATATCAAAAAAAAATTATTTTTTGAGTGAACAATGCAGAAGATAAAACCCTAGAGCCTGGAATTGAATTCAAGATCTCCAACTATTTTAAGGGTAATGACCAGGCCAAAACCTTGGTGGCTAATCATGCAATATTAGTGAAGGAATTAGAAGTAAAATGCCCTGAAACAAGTTAGCTTATTGGGAACATTATCTAACAATGACATATTGACATATTGACCTTTATCCAAAAATAAAAAACAACATATTGACTAGCAGCAAAATAATTTTCATGAATTTCTGCAACCTCTTTGACGTTTTCCTCTCTTTCAGTCTTTTACTTTCCTTTTCTTCGGGGTGGGGGAGGGTACAATTTTTGAAACATGCAGTATAAACCAGAAAGTACCTAGACTAATCTATAATATATGCTTTTATCATAAAAAAATCTCTAAACTTTTTTACTATGTCAAAAACAAGACAAATAGCATACAGATCACAGCAGGTTTGTCCCACGTCTCGCTCATCGATTCCACATCAGTGTAATCAAAAAGGGAAACAGGATGGCTCTGCCTGAAGTTTCTAGAAAAGCGGCTTTTAAAGATGCTGAGCATATGGCATATAAGTTGAAAGTTTTTCCTACAAAGTATTTGTGTGGTGCCCGCACAGGCATTACCAAGTGAGTTTCTTATTGATTTTTTAAACTCCATAATTTTTCTTTTCTTTCTTGTGTACCTAATTTAGCTCTCTAGCATTGTTTGCTTACAAAACACTACTCTACTATTCACTAAGAATGCCTAATTTTACAGATGTTAACCAACAAAGAAAGTCAACGATAGCCAAAGCCTAACTACATTTTTGAAGAAAAAAGTTTAGGGCCAACAAAGAGAGCCATCCAAGCTACTACTTCGAGAGCAGTCAAAGAACTACCTTGGTATGCTGAAATGATGTTTACAGCACTAAAAAGACATTTAGAATTCTCTGGCTACTGAACCTCCTTAAATTTCTCAAGAGCATTATAACCACTAAAAATTACACCATCAACTAGGGGTGGACTCAAACAGAGGCCACCACCGAACTATTCGAGCTCAATTCGGTCAAAGCTCGGTGAAAGCTTGATTCAATCAAGCTTCGAACCAAGCTCAAGCCCAACTCTTAAGCTCGAAAACCTTACCGAGCCGAGCTCGAACACTTAGAAGTTCAATTCGATAAGCTCGCGAATAGCTCAATAATTTTAAATTATGTATAAATAAATATAAAAATTGAACTTCAAAAACATTGAAGACCCCAACTATTTAGCTAAGACCTCACATCCTCTTAATGATTATCGCCACTAGAGGTTACAAATCAATGATTCAAAGGCTGGGGAAATCAAGCCTTTTTATTTTTTTTATAATAAAAGAATTTATATATATAAAAGGCACCAAGGGGGTACCACCTAAGTACAAAAACCATCTACAAGATAGAATCTCAAAGAAATCTACAATATCTTTATCATTTACAAAAAAAAATCCCATTAAACCAAAACCCGAAAGTATGCAACCACCCATTCTTAATAACAACAAGTGGTTTTTCTTTGCCATCGAAAACTCTCATATTTTGTTCAAGCCAAATAAACCAAAAAATGGAAAGGGGAATCAAGGAGCAGGCTTTCTCCTAAGCTTTGAGCCTTGCATCCCACACCAAGCCCACACCTCGTCTTGAACAGAGCTGGCAGTCGCCCACTGAATTCCCACCAAGCTAAACGCCATCTCCCAAAGGGTCTTAGTGAAGGAGCATCCCAAAAGAATATGATAGTAAGACTCTGCCCCCTCCTTACAAAGAAACCACCTATTGACCAACACCTTCCCTCATTTCCGAAGATCATCAATGGTGAGAATGCCACCCCAACTCGCTTCCCAAGCAAAGAAATCAACCTTTGTTGGAGCTAGTTTGTTCCAAATCGCTTTCCAAGTAAAGTTGTCCCAGCCCTCCTCACTTTCGGACAACAAAATTTTCTTGTAATAAGACTTAACCCCAAAATTTCCATCCAGATTCAAACTCCATTCAACCTTATCATCATCAAACAAGTTTGCTTTCACTTTGCGAATGCTTTCAAAAAACTAATCACTTCCCCTAATTCCCAATCATGAGCATTTCGAGTAAAGGCAAAATTCCAAATAAGCACCTCATTATGAGTAGACACACAAGCTCACCAAAGCCTCTTTATCTCGAGCAAGAGCAAAATCCTTCGGAAATTCTTCTTTAAGAGGAGCAACCCCAAACCACAAATCATGCCAAAACCGAATAGCAATCCTGTTGCCGCAAACAAAGAAAATATAGGGAACAAAAGCATCCCAACCCTTCCTAACCCATCTCCAAACCCCTACACCATAAGTACCACACTTCTCTTTAGAAACCCAACCATTACCCTCCACCCCAAACTTAGCCACGATAACCTTGTGCCACAATTTGTCTTTCTCCACCATAAATCTCCAAAGTCACTTTCCTAGAAGGGCTTTGTTAAAGAGAACCAACGACTTAATACCCAGACCACCTTGCTTTACAATTCCCCATCTCACCAAATGGAACTTAAAATCTTCCCCGAAATTGCCCCAAAGGAAGCTTCGTTGAATTCCTTCCAACCTCTAAGCAACCTCATAAGGAATAGGGAAAAGGGACATAAAGAAGATGGGAAGACTCGAGTGTGCTCTTAATAAGAATTAGACATCCTCCCTTGAATAGATAAAGACTATTCCACCCGGCTAACTTCTTTTCAAATCTATCCACAATGGGTGCCCACATACTCGTCTTTAAACTTACCGCCCAACGGAGGCCCCAAGTAAGTCATTGGTAGGGTTCCAACTTCACACCCAAGCATATTTGCGAACAACTCCCCGTTAACTCCCTCTCCAAGAGGAGTCAAAACACTTTTACTTAGGTTCACCTTCGGCCCGAACACCACCTAAAAACAAAGAAGCAAACACCTAAGGTATAGAATTTGTTCCACCTCCGCTCCGCAAAAAACAATAGTATCATCCGCAAAAAGAAGATGAGACACTATTATGTCCTCACTATCACCCACCACAAACCCATTAATGAAACCCCGATCCAGCGCTCTACCAATTATCTTGCTCAGTGCCCATGACCAAAGTGAAGAGAAAAAGAGATGAGGATCGCCTTATCTAAGGCCTCTAGAAGCTTTGAAAAAAACCAAAGGATCTCCCATTGACCAAAATAGAGAAGGATGTGGAAGAGATGCACTTCTTAATCCATTTACGCCATAAGGCACCGAAACCCATCCTTTCTAACAAATATAAGAGGAACTCCCAACACACATGATCAGAGGCTTTTTCCGTGTCAAGCTAACAAATGACCCCTTTCTTTCCACTTTTTAAATGAGCATCGATCACCTCATTTGCAATCAAAGTGGCATCCATATTTTGTCTTTCCTTCAACAAAAGCATTTTGGTTCGACCCAACCACTTTTCCAATAACTTTCTTCAATCTACCAATAAGAACCTTGGAGAGAAGTTTATAAATAGACCCTACTAAATTAATCGGATGGAAGTCTTTTACGTTCGTAGCATCAACCTTCTTAGGGATTAAAACAAGAAAAGTGGAACTAAGACTACTAACAAAATCCCTTGTAGCAAAGAAATAGGAAAAAAAAAAGCCAAGACATCTCGCCTCACAATATCCCAATTAGCTTGGAGGAAAGCCATAGAGAATCCTCACAAATGAAGCCTTTTTATAGAGGAAGCTTCCTCTTTCTTTAAGGTTTATAACCGATGTGGGATGAGGCTATGTAGCAAAAGACTACCCTCACTTCCTTACTTTAGCAATGTGGGATAGACTACTTTCTCATTCCTTTGCAACAATCCCACATCGATTACAAAAGCCTTGTATGTCTCATTCAGCTTTATAAATAGCTTCCTCTTCCCCTCAAATTCATGAGTTTCATTGAATTTTGCTCAATGAACTTGGAGTTGAAATGTTGGAAAACATTTTCAAAATTTGCTTTGGTTTGCTAATTGCAAACTTCCTTGGCAATAGAAGTTAGAATTTTTGTAGTTAAGAGTTCATTTTGCTTGAAATTGAGCTATGTAGCTCAAGTTTGGATTAAACTTGGGTTTTGAGTGAGCTTATCGAGCTCGAACTCAATAAAATATTGTTCAAGCCAAGCTCAAGCTCAATTTTAGAGTTCGAGTCAAAGTCGAGCTACATTATTTTGAGTCGAATCGAGCTCAAATACCTCAATATCGGGCTCGATTCATCGAGTCCACTCCTACAATCAACCATCGAGTCCACCCCTACAATCAACCTTGGCTTACAAAATATGTATAGCGCCTTAGGGAGCGTTGGTTCTACCTTAAGCTATTACTCCCTCTTTTTCATTGAAAACAAATGGCAGGTAAAAATCAGTCGAACATTATCACTACAAAAGAAATCTGTTTTCCAGCTAACTGAAACTAAATTATGGCCATTGACCACTTACATATAAACATACAATTTCATAGATGGTTACGCAACTTACCCCTGCCCTTGCAAGAAGATCCAACGATGGGGGATCAATACCCTTTTGATTGATAACAACAAAGTTGTTATCATTACCAGAACAAACCTGCATATAAACATAGTATAGGCAAAGTTACAGAAGGACATGGCATATAATTGTGATGTTGGTATCATTTACAATCTAATAAATGAAGCATTTCAAGCTCTCTACTTTGTTTTTCATTTCAATAATTTTTTTGACTCTTTCGTCAACCGTACGCCTCTCAGCTGCAACCATTGCCTCACGCTGCTCCGCATTTGAGTAGAAAAAGCCTGCATTAATTTCACTGAGGAATATAACATTAGTTTCAACATGTCGACAGACTACATCCAAACAATCCTAACAGCAGCCTATGGCTGGATATCAGTCCATGTCCAACTTCGTGGAAACTACTTATCAAAAAAAGTCCAACTTCATGGAAACTACTTTGAAATCAATTTTATCTTGATCAGATCGGTTAAAGAAAAAGGGGGGGGGGGGGGATCCAAGAATTGCAACCTTTGGTGCCCTTTAAATTTGAGTAAAAAAGAAAGAAGTAAATGGATGTCACTAACACGAAAGAAAAAGAAACATAAGAATATAGGAGAGAATAGATAATGCTCAATTCAGCAGAAGACTGATTTAAGACTTCTACAGAAAACAATGAATAGTTTATACACATTTTTTTAATAGAAATTACAAATTAATCATCCACTTCATTATAAAGCGTAACTCCACACATAAAGAAAATGTAACAGATACAGGAAAGAGTTACATATACTTCTAGATATGTACCTTTTCTCATACTCCAATGACACATTGCATGTCAAGATGTAACAATTCTCTGCTCGTCGCTTCATATCAGGATGCCTAGAACCATGATCAAGGACAAGACCCTCAACCTATAGGAAACCAAAAGTGAACTAAGAAATTGCATGATTACGAAAAGTAGTTCTAGACTACATAGTTGTTAACGGCAGACCAGGGGCTAAAGGTGCAGCCAGGCCCAAGGGCCTGCGCCCGTGCTAGCATTGCACAAAAGCATGCATGATGCATATTTAGCTTTATTTTATTCTATTTGTTCACCATTTAAATTCAACCATTGGATTAATATGTATGATAGAAAGGATATGAGAAACAGATGGAAAGAAGCTTCAAGGGCTTACAATAATACAATCTCCTCAAACACAACTTAACCTTAGCCAGTTGATCTCGTTGTTGTTGACTAACATTCCTTTATTACTATCACAATAGATTTTATATATCTACAACTTGTGAATTTGTAGTACTTGTGCAAACTCTAACCTTGCAAATGTTTTTGTGTTGAACACTTGAACTATGCATGGTAGTTGATAATTCTTTGTACCGTTAATTTAGTATTCAACCTGTAAGTGTTTGCATTGAAATGATAGTGATGATTTGTTTACAAATTGAAAATATATGATATTCCATTTTATACACATTTTCTCAACAAAAAAAAAGTGTGCCTTGGGACTAGGCCCCAGCTGCCCGTTGCGCCTTAGTGCGACTTGACTTAGTGTGCCTTGAGCCTTTGACATCTATGCTAGACAATATATGACATAGAAGGAAACATTCAGATCTAACTGTAAATTAAAACCTTAAGAGCAGTATCATGAATGCCAAGCACCTAATCATGGCAAGCAAAGAAAGAGACTATAGCTTGAATAAACTATTAAAATGCCAGTAAAGTCCTCAACCAACTACAAGAAGACATGCCTTTGAAATAATCACCTAGACCTAGTAGACCACATAGGACATCTGAGGACTCTATCTAATCCCCACCGATCTCTCTCTCTTGGAAAAAAAAACTGCCTATTAAGCAGCAAGTAAACTTGTTCCAAAAATATTTTCTATTGGGGTGGCAGGGAGGAACACTTGTAATCAAGAACAATGATAAAAAAGTATATCATACCAGTCGTGTATCTACGTCAAACTTATGGCGCATGTGCATTATTTCCACCATAAAAAGATCAATAGATTCCTCAGGCTTTCGGATGCAGAGTACCTGTCATACCACAATTAATTCAATGCAGAATAAGAAGGTTCAGAACCAATTGTTGATTGAATAGCCACTTAACTAGATGAAAAGTAAAAGCTTAAAAATGAGTTACGCAGTGTCTGCGTAGAGTAATGATTGGACCTCAATATCACCAGGTACACTCACCCCATTAACGACTATGTCAGTCAATTGATCAGCCAATGCTTCATGCAACTGCGGAAGAAAGCAAAAAGTGTAAAACAAAATACTATATAATATATAACATAGAAAATAACACAGAAATGACAAAATACCTTAGTTCTTAGTGCTGTTCTGGCAACCATTTTTAGAATCTCTTTATCAGGCTCATTACCTATCACCACAGGAATCTTAAACTTCTCAAGGAATTGGAGAGTAGCTCTTTTCGCAATCTCAAAACCATCAACCAAGACGCGTGGATGCATCCCTAAAATAAGCATGAATTTCATATATGAATATATGAACAACACATAAGGAATAAGCCATATAAACATGCTTCTAGATTTTTTTTTTTTAAAAAAAAAACTTCCAACTGATAAAAAGGTTTCATCTTTTCACTAACACTGAAACAATTGCTTACTTGACTCAGGAACAGAATAACTGAAAAGTAATGAAACAAACTGCTTATACCCCATTTCGGTTAGTGATTCTAGTTGAATAACTGAATGTGATAAAAAAAACTAAACCCAATTTACAGTAAAAGAACAAAATAAATGGGCTGTCAATAAATAGTTGCATCATTCAGAAAAAAATTAGTAAAATTTGAGAAAGTGGGACTGAATAGATGTTATCAATTCCCATAGTTGCACTTGCACCATATTCTAAGCTACAATTAGTCTGATCACGCTTTTGCTTACACCATTTAAGTCCTACCTAAGTGTCCATCCTTTTAACCTACATTTATAGAGGCTAAAGAAGAAGCAAGAAGTAGCTATTCTTGGTAAATGGTTGTGGAGGTTCATGATAGAGAGATCATATTTGGAGGAAAGCGATGGTGGCTAAATTTGAGATGGAGCCTTATAGGTGGAAGTCTAAGGAAGGGAGAGGGGCCTACGTGGTTAGGGTTTGGAAATAGATTCGTAAAGGGTGGGATAACTTTCTTCTGTGTGACTATCTTGGTTGTAATGGAGAGAGGACTCGTTTTTTGGCATGATAGTTGGTGCGGGGATTCCTCTTTGAAAGTCCAGTTCCCGGGACTTTTTGCTTTGGTGAGAGACAATGATGTCATCATTTGCTCATGCTTTTCTTCATCCAATGGTGTTGTTTCTTGGGATATTCCTTTTGTCTGCAATGTCCATGATTGGGAGTTTGAGGTTGTGGAAAGATTCTTAGAGGTTGTGTATAGTTCTAGTATTGATGTGGCTCGAGAGGATATGGTTAGATGGAGGTCTAATCCGGACAAAGAGTTTAAGGTAAAGCTCCTCTTTAAGTCCCTTCTTGATGAGACTCCTTTGGAAAGTTCTCCCAACTTTCCTTGGAAAGCTATTTGGAGTTCTCTTGGCCCTAAAAAAAGTTAACTTCTTTATATGGGAAGCTTCCTTGGAAAAAATTCTTACTATTGATAATCTTCAAAAATGGGGGAAAGTGCTAGTTAATAGGTGTTATATTTGCAAAGTTTACGCCAAGTCCATGTCTCATCTTTTGGAAGTGCCCATTGGCTAGGAGCTTCTGGAAAATGGCCTATCGTGTTTTGGGTGTTTCTTGGGTGGTGGCCGATTCCGTGAAAGATAAAGTGTGGGCTTGGAGTGGAATTCGTGCTTCGAAGGAGTTAAGGAAAGCATACTCTTTAATCCCTCTCTGTATTTTTTCAATTGTTAGGAACAAGAGAAATAGAAAAGCTTTTAATGGAGAAGAGAGATCTTTTTATGTGATTAGAGATAGATGGTTCAATTCCCTTAGTTTTTTGTTCAAAGGTAATTGTTTTGGGGATGAAAATGAGCTTTTAGATTTTGTGGATTTACTATCATGCAAATAGTTTTGTACATGGGTTGCACCCATGTGCTTTTTTCATTTCTTAATATACCTTTTACTTATTAAAAAAAGGCACAATGTTGACCAACTTCCTCAAAATTAAAGAAAAAATCAGGCTGAAGTTTGAAATATTTTAGGTGACTCGATGCCATTATAAAAACGAAATAATAAGACTAACCTTCATCAATGTAACGCTCTGATTGTTTCATAAGCTCACCAATAAAAATGACAGTTGAAGTGGTACCGTCTCCACTTATGTCATCTTGTGCAACAGCTGTCCTTGCAATCATGATAGCTGTTGGGTTCTGAATTTGCTGCAAAGATATAGAAACATCAACCAAGTAAGCTTCATAAAAATGGAATTCATTCACAGAGAAATTAATCGAAGCACAACCAAAAACAAGAATGTTAAACTCTTAAGCATATTTGCACTCAGTAAGGTTTTTGTTTCCTACAAGAACACCATCTCCTCTTTACCTAGTTGCTGTTTTTGATCATCTCATGCTCATGGTCTTAAAAGGAGGTAAACACAGAGTGAGCATATAACTAGAATTCAACTTAAAAATACCAAAACAATACACCTCATCTTTTTAAGGCACACTTTTCGACTTGAATTTTTCTTTTTTTCCGTACCAGCTTTATTTATGTGACCCTAGCTACTTACATATCTTCATAGAAATACTTCTCCATGCTAACAAAGCTAACCAAAGGGATCAAGTTCATATCTGCCCTAAAATAGTACTAACCCTATGAATTTAATCCTACACATCTCCAAATCCAATGATGCACATCAGAAGAATATTATATTTTAAAGTAATTTTCCAGCAATCACCACAACGGTATTAGACTCCATCGTCAATCAAGTACGAAATCACAAACACAGAATATGGAATAAAAGGACAAAAGAAAACAAAAACGAAAAAGAGCAGATGCAAAATACTTGAGAGCTGCCAAAGATACCGTGCAGTGCTTATAACAAGAATTAACAAAAGTTTAGCATTAAAAGTATAATGAAAAACCTGATAGATCAAAAGATCTAGGGTTCTTAATACTGACCATTTCTTTCAAGAGAGTGTTGCCGTCCTTGGTGAGCTTGATATCACCAGCCCCACCGACAAGCCTATAGAACACAAACCAGGAAAAAAAAAAGGCGCGGAGAAAATCAGAGGAGGTAAAATGTGACAAAATGAAAGGAAAAAAACGAACTATAGAAAAACGGAGTGAAAAAAGAGATTTTAACATTTTGATAGTTCCTTTAGGGCCGAGGTTGGTCTTGAGGACGTCCTGCAAGCCCTTTGCAGCATTGATATTCATATGAAGCGCCGCCGATTTATTGAGCACTTCTGCATTTGGGTTCAGTACTCGCAGAGACATCTTCAAAAGTAACTAACTCTCGCTTGTTTTTAGATTTCTAAAGAGAGAAAGTGAAACTTTAACAAGAGACTTGTGGAGAAGAGGAACTAGTTGGTCGCTATGTCAGGTGAGAGAGTAAGGAAGAGATCAAGAAATAAGAGGAAGGGTGGGTTTTAGCCTTTTAGGGCTTTCTGAAACTCAAATTTTTATTTTGCTTCTGCGATCCCTCCACGTTTCAGAGACGAGACGCATCGTTTTGACGTATATTGCATAACGATGTCCTAGCTTATCTTTTTCTTTCCCTTTTTTGTTTTTTGAGAATGTGCATCTTGTTTTCTTGGTCTTTGGTGTTTACATTGATTATTTTACGAACCATTTGATTAGGGATATACAAACTTTGAGTACGGTGGATTAAAAATTTTAATTTATTTTTTTGGTTAAATTTTTAATCATTTGATCGAATTAACTTAAACCCTTCGATATTAATTGATCAATTACAGTCGATTAATCAATTAACATATACTATTTATATATTTAGAGTTTTTTTTAGTTTATTATATATTTAGTTTATATTTAAGATTTTTTAGTTTTTAGTTTATTATATATTATATATGTATTATGTATTTATATTTAATACATTATTAATATTAATGAATTAATTTTTTAATCGATTAAATTGTCGAAACGTTTAAAAAAATTTAAGCTCCAACCGACCAATTAATCGATATATATTATTAGATTAACTAATTTATTACTGATTTAACCAATTAACCGAACTGTTTTACTTAAACGGTTTGAAACGGTTCGAAACGGTTCGATTATCAATATTAACTAAATAATGAACACCCTTACATTTGATTGATAGTTGAAACAATTTTTTATCCATAAAATATTTTTTAAATGATTTATGATAAAACAACAGCAGAGTTAATACATTGTTTAATGAAATTTCTTGAATGATTTTTGTTTTCTATAAATAGACAATAGACCAAATAACACTAAAAAACAGGTTATAAAATTATTTCGGTTTCTAAGAAGTGAATTTATCCAAAAAAAAAAACTGTTTTCACTGCTGTTTTACCAAACATTAAACAATTTACTATAAACCATTTTAAAAACCATAAATCTTTTCCACATAGAATGCTTCTCATATAGCAATAATCTATGCATATCGCACCTCAAAAAGGCAATTTACAATCACAAACAAGAACAAGTTTATTTTGTTACATACTACATCATACTAAAATCTTATTGGAATGAATTGACAACCTACCTTCCCGTCCTAGAATGTTCTTGCATTGTTTTTAAAGATATACACTCCACCCATGAACACCAAAGATTCTATCAATTTTTCATGAGACTTAATGACTCCTCAAATATCCAAAGCCAAATATTAGCCATGGATCCACTACCTAGCGTTGGCAAGGCATATGCCATTATTAATCAAGAGGAAAAACAATGACCACTTCACATTACACCTCATCCTATTGATTTCATTACTCTTATTGTGAACAGATACAACAACAATCAAAGGCGTGGCAATCAGAATCCTCACAATCCCTCTGATCATTTCAATGCTTGTTACCATTGCAATCATTGTGGAGGTGATGGTCACAAAAAAAAAAAAAGGATGTTAGGAAATTATTGGGTGTCCACCGTACTTGAACAAGCAAAGGATACTTCTACCCAACAAAGATCAGCAAACATGGTGCCTCTTATTGTTGTACCATCAAATCAATCTTGTACTGCATCACCACCTCAACACAACACTTCATCTACACCTACCACTACACTAATTCCTGACTAATACAAGCATCTAATGTTTATTCTCAATACTAAATCCCACACTACTAATCTTGCTGGTAACATCTTCTCTAGTTCTTGTTATTCTTTACATTCTACCACACACACACCACTTTGGATAATAGAAAAGGGTGCCTCAGACCATATGATCACATGTTCTTCATCATTACATAATGCAACTGAGACACCCAACACTAAACCTATGAGACAGCCAAATGGTAATATAATACCTATCAATCATATTAGTTCCATTAATTTATCACCTTCTATCTCTTTGCATGATGTTCTATGTGTTCCAGATTTTCACTTCAATTTTTTATCTATGAGCAAACTAACTCAGTCTCTTAATTGTTTTATCATATTTTTTTCTATCTTTTCTGTTTTTCAAGACTTGTCAATGAGGAAGCTGATTGGATAGAGTGTGGCTTGTGATGGTCTCAACCACTTTTTTCTAACCCCTACACACATTCCTTCTTCAATGGCTATTACAAGTTCTTCACTTTGACACATACACTGGGTCACCCATCACGAGATCGTTTATCTCGCATTTTTTTTTCAGTAGTTTACCTTTTTTTCTTTTTCATATTCGTATTTCGAGATTTGTCAATTAGCTAAACAAACTCGTCAATCTTTTTCATTAAGCAATAATAGAAGCTCTATTCCATTTAAATTAATCTATTATGATATTTGAGGTGGATATCACACACCATCACACATGGGAGTACACTATTTCTTAATTGTAGTTGATGATTATACATGTTGCACCTGGTTATATTTAATGCGTTATAAATCTGAGCTCCACAATTCCTTAAATATTTTTATTTAATGGTTAAATCACTATTCAACTCCATTGTTAAACAAATTCATACTAAGAATGGTTGAGTTTTTTTTTTACCTAATTCTTCATCTTCTTTTTACCAATAGCATGGCATTATCCATTAACACACATGTGTCGATACTTCACAACAAAATGTTGTGGCTTAGTGGAAGCATAAACATCTTATTGAAGTTGGTATAGCTCTTTGATTTCAAGCTTACCTTCTCATATCTTTTTAGGGTGAATTTCCTCACAACTGCATACTTGATTAATTGTCTGTGTGCCTACTCCAACTCTACAGGGTAAAACCTCATTTGGTACCCTTCTCCAATGTACCCCATCTTATGGCCACCTTCACATCTTTGGATATTTCTCCTATGCGTCTACTCACAAACACCACCACTACAAATTCTCACCAAGAGCCTTCAATTGCATCTTTATTGGTTATCCATTTGCTCAACTTGGCTATCGTGTTTATGATCTTGAAACTAAAAAGATATTCACATTTGGTGATGTTTGCTTCATCGAAGACCAATTCCCATTCTGTCAAAAACACAATACTTCCTCACCCCCTCCTCCATTGTTTTACCTGTACCTATACCTAATGCAACACCTAATAACACTTTCTATACCCCACTTGATGATGCACCACAACACATCTAAGCTTCACCGGCAACAAACTCTTCTCCAACTCCTAACTGGGACATTAATCATCCAACATTAGACTCCATTGTCGTGCCATTGCAGCTTTTGACTTTTACCAATCTTCTTGATGCTCCTCGACGCTCAAATCTCACCATTTTGTGTCCATCTCTTCTTCATGATTATATTTTTTCCATAACTCAAGGTAATATTTCCCTACCTCAAATTTCCTCACCTAATGTTGCGTCGATTACTCTATATCCCCTATCTAATTTTATTTCTCATGCTTGTTTTTCACATTCTCATATTACCTTCCTGAATTTCTAACACT
Source organism: Bretschneidera sinensis (assembly GCA_023935145.1). Taxonomy (NCBI): domain Eukaryota; kingdom Viridiplantae; phylum Streptophyta; class Magnoliopsida; order Brassicales; family Akaniaceae; genus Bretschneidera; species Bretschneidera sinensis. The sequence goes on from CM043697.1 coordinate 26,311,336, forward strand.
GATTCTCATATCGAACCAAGCTATTTCTCTCAAGCTATTAAAATTTCTTAATGGCATTGTGTAATGGAGGCAGAAATTAAAGCCCTCCAAAAAAACAATACTTGGATCTTGGAAGATCTTCCCCCGACAAGCACCCCATTGGTTGTAAATGGTTATATAATGTGAAGACTAAAGTTGATGGGAGCATTGAGCAATACAAAGCTCGTTTAGTAGCTAAAGACTACACTTAAACCGAAGGCTTCGACTACTACAAGTCCTTTGCACCCGTTGCTAAATTAGTTATTATGTTGTGCTTATTTGTTATCGCTATTGTCAAACATTGGCCTCTCTATCAACTTGAAGTCAACAACGTCTTTCTCTATGGTGATCTGCACGAATAAGTTTACATGACAATCCCTTCTGGTTTTGCTTAAAAGGGGGAGCATTGGGTTTATTGGCTACGAAAATCTCTTTATGGCTTAAAGTAGGCTTTTAGGAATTGGTTCTCCAAATTCTCAATTTCCCTTAAGGACTTAATCCTTGGCGAACCACTCTCTTCATTCAGTCCCATCATCACACATTCACTTATGTCCTAGTCTACGCTGACGATATTGTTGTCATAGGCAACAACCTAAGAGCCATTGATTACCTCAAGGCTTATCTTCATCATAGCTTCCCCATCAAAAACCTTGGCTCCTTGAAATTCTTTTTTGGTATCGAGGTTGCTCGCTCCCCTGTTAGTATCTTTCTCTCACAGCGGAAGTATGCACGAGTTATACTTAAAGATTGTGGTCATATTCATGCTTGTCCCTTCTCTTTCTCCATGGAACAACATGTCAAGCTCTCTATTGACGACAATGAACTTCTCCCAAACCCCACTACCACTGACTCATTGGTCACTTGATTTACCTAACTATCGCCAAACCCGACATCGTCTTCTTTGTCAATATGTTGAGCCAATTCATGCATCGACCTCGCAAACCTCACTTGGATGCAGCCTTTCGAATTCTGCATTACATCAACTCTTCTCTAGGATAGAGAATTTTCCTCTCCTCCTCTAGTACATTGCATCTCACAACTTATTTTGACTTAGATTGGGCTAGCTACCCCACCACGTGATGCTCAACCACTGGCTACATCATTATGCTCGACTATAGCTCCATTTCTTAGAAAACCAAGAAACAATTGACAGTTTTGCAATCCTCTACTGAGGCAGAATATCGAGCCATGGCAACAACCATTTGAGAGTTGATTTAGCTTAAAGACTATTCTCTTTGATCTTGCAATACATATTTTTTTTGCCTTATGCACTTATATTGTGACAGTCAAACAGCTCTACACATTGCTTCCAACCTTGTCTTTCACGAATGCACCAAACTCATTGAGACCAATTTTCACATTATTCATGAGAAACAAAGTATATGACTCCTCACCACTTCATATGTTCATAGTTTCCGACAACTTGTTGATATTTTCATCAAACCCTTGAGCAAAGAGCAACTCCACTCTTTATTGCGTAAGTTGGACATTTCCAACCTCTATGCTCCAACTTGAGAGGGAGTATTAATAGATATTCCCATAACTAAATCATGTTGTATATTAAGAGGTATTTTGTATTGTTACCATATACCACTATCTCTTGTATTACTCTTATAATTAAAGGATGTGTTCCCTAATAGACTTGTATATAATCAGTCCACCCTCAATGTAAATCGTCATTTGCCTATTCAATTTCATTAAATATATGGAAAGAAAAAAACTTGACTCGAATTGAATTACCCGACCCTTGCTACCTAGCCCATCGTCACCGGAAAACACAAAGCTCGAATATACATCACGTCTTCTTCTTTCACATAAACCCTTTGTCTCTCTTTGTAAAATACTAAAATCATCACAATAATGATTGATAATGGCAATGCAAGCAAATATAAATGCGTCATGAAGCCAGTAATAACGTTAACTTTTCAAAACCTCGTCCTTAAACCTCTTACCAAAATATCAATCTTAACAAAATCGAAAATCTCTTTATTGCGATTGTGCTCTTCTTCTGGTCCTCGACTCAATCATAACCCAATAACAACAACAACCATAAGCAAAGTAAAAGTCTCATCTTCTTCACCCTCTGTTGATCCAATCTTCGTCGATGAGCTGTTCGCACTTGATTCCTCCATTGATTCCCCACCTCATAATCAGGTCAGACTTTTTTTTATATACACATGTATATATATATATATATACATGTATATATATATATACATGTATATATATATGCTTAATGTATGTATATGCTTGTGCATATGTTATATATGTTTTTTTATGTGTTTTGTTGATTGATTTTACAAAGTGGGAGTATTGGGTTATGCTATAATTTTGTGTTTGGTTCCAGAGAACAGGAAAGGAAAGAAAAGTGGCAATTGGAAGATTATAATCTTTTGTTTTTATTTTTCACTTCAGAGTAATCAACTAAGTTGTTGTCTTTTACCTTTTTGTGATGCTGATTGTCGTAGTTAAGTGAGTTATTTCACTTCTTAGATGCTTAAGGACCCGAAAATGCAATGCTTTTCACTCTATTTTTTGTTTATTATCTCAACAACCAAACTGAGCAGGGAATTTAATTAAAAAAATAGTTCGTCATTTTAATTCTAGTAACACTCTTTTTTGCATATTGAAATGAAAATGTGGGTTTTTCTTGTCACTCTGTTTGGTTATCGATAAAACATGGAGTAACACAAAGGTACTTGAAATTTTGAATAGAAAACACATCATTCTATACCCTTTTTTTCTTTTTCTCTTAATTCAGTTTGAAGAAAATGAAGAGAATGAAAGAAATTGAAAACTTGCTATCCAATCTAAAGAACTCGGAATAACTCTAAACCTTGAAATCAACGTTATAATTTCCTTTACTTTCCTACATTTTCGCAGCTTTTAAAAAATAAAAAAGGTTGATGAAGCATTTCTTTCGTACTTAAAGTTTTTTTTTTGTGTTTCTTGATATTTTAGAAGCTGGGAGTGGTAGTGAAGCCATTAGAGAAACCTCAACTTGTATTGGAGCTCATTTGGATGCAAAAAGACATCAGTATTGCACTCAACCAAATGATACCAGGCTATGACACAATATCTTTGAGTCCATATTGCTTTTGGCCGAGGAAAGATGCTTAGGAAGGGCTTAAGGTTTTGCTTGAAAACAAGCACCAAATACCTCAGACGCAGAGGGACTTTCTCAATCAGGCTACTAATATCATCAATTTGTGGCAAGCAAGCAGTGGTGATTTTTCTTAAGCTTTTATGAGAAACTTTTATTTTGTTTTTTCTCTCTATGGTGTAGCCTCGTTTATAGTGAAAGGTTAGGGTTGTTCTGTTGTGAGCTTTTGCATTACGGTTCTTTTCCTGCTTGTATTGCTTTTTGTTATACAAAATATGGGTTTTGTGTACTCACTCTATGATGTGAATCAATTTATGTTGTTTGTAGTTGTGAGATAACATTTTCTTGAAGATGTATTTAATAGCTATCAATTTGAAAATAGTTCCCTTTTTCGATGGGAGGAAATGTTGTTTCTTTTCAACAATGTGAGTTATATATATATATATATATATATATATATATATTTCATTTTGCTGCTTCTTTGTTCAGTTTGTTGTACCATTTTCTCATATACACTTCTACTGGAGAAATAAAAGAAAAAGAATAAAACATTAGCTTAAGTGACTTCTAAATGGGGTTTAGAGGTTCCTCTATGCAATGACGGTTTAATATTACATCATTTAGTCTCCTAACTATGTATTATAAGAAAGCACTTTCTCCTAACTATGTGTCGTAAGAAAGCTCTTTCCATGATGAGATCAACAGGTTATTTGAAGATCATTTGTCCTCGGTTTATTCAGATCACATACATGGTAAATCATGACAATTTAATTTATGTTCTTTTTTAATAAGTGACAATTCAACCGATTGATAGAGGTAGTTTGGGGTTTAAACCTCTTACTTTCTTTAATAGAGCTTTACTTGGTAAGTGGTTGGGGAGATTTACAAATGAAAACAATCTTTTGTGACGGAAAGTTATTTGTGCACAGTTTGGCCTGGATCATTGTGGTTGGACCACAAAGGAAGGCAAAGGCACTTATGGGGTTGGAGTTTGGAAATGGATTAAAAAAGATTGGGATAACTTTCTCCTATTGATTTCTTTTGAGGTGGGAAAATGAGAGCCTGTTCGTTTTTTGCATGATAGTTGGTGCACGGACACCCCCTCGAAAGACCAATTTCCTATGGTGTTCTCTATAATGAGAGAATCTGATGTATTGATTAGTGATTGTGCTTTTTTGGTGAACAAAGAGGTTTTATGGGATTTTTCACTTACCCACAACAATCACGATCAGGAACTTCAAAGTATTGGAGACTTTTATGAAAAAATTTATAAAGTAAAGATTGACTTACTTAAGGAGGATCGTTTGAAATGGGGGCATAATGACAATGGAAAGTTTGAGGTTAGCTCCATTTGAAAGACTAATGCTCCCACAAAAGTGGTCTTTCTTGTTTGAGAAGCTTCTTGGGGGCGAATTATTACCATTGATAATCTCAAAAGAAGAGGTAAAGTGCTTGTAACTCGTTACTACCATTGTAAAAAGGATTGTGAACAATGCATCATTTACTTCTAAGTTGTTCTTGGACTAGACAACTTTGGATTATGGCTTTTCGGGTTTTGGGTCTTTATTGGGTGAGTAGTGGTTCCGTTAAAGAGGAGATGTGGGCGGGCATCCGAGCTTTAAAAGAGAGAAAGAAGATTATTGCCTTAATCCCAATATCTATTTGGTAGATGATTTGGTTAAAGAGAAATATGAAAGCTTTTGATGGGGTTGAAAGATCGATTGTTGATATTAAAGATTAGTGACTTAACATCCTTGTTTTTTGGTTAAAGGAGATTTTTTTTTGTATATGAGATTTATCCTTTTGATTTCATAGAAACAGTATCTCTTAGATAGTTCTTTTTTTTTTTTTTTTAATTTACATGAGAGACACCTCCTTGATGCCCATTTATACTACTCTTTTTTCTTATTAAAAAAGTTTGAAATTCAGCATCATAATATTTCTTCTTGTAGCTATTAGGACTCGCAAATTCACCCAAGAATCTTTAATGTGCCTCAAAAATTGTTTTCATCTTTATTTCCCGTAGCAGATGATAATGTGAACTTTACATGGCATAAATAAGTAACTTGGTAGAAATAAAGAAATCTTAGGAACCATATACTCTAGCTTAGCAATAATTTAATTTTCAGAATGAATGGCAGAAAAAAAATATCATTTTTCTTAAATACCATTCAGACTTTATGCACTCTTCTGGTCATCATTTATATCCACTTCATATCTATCGTTGAATGCTCTGGATGTGGGTGCTCTACAAAATTCAAGCTATTGGTGCTTGTCAACTTAGATTTTCCTTCCATAGGTTTTATCACATAATCAGCTTGATATCTGAGTGGAATACATTTTAATGACCGATAGGGAAGCTCATTTTCATCCTGTTCTGGAAGGTTTTCCTCCTTGGCTGCATCATACTGTCTAGTCTGTTGGTTTTCATTTGTCGGCAAATGACGTTTCCTATCAGAGTCCAAATCGTAAACTCTGTTGACGACTGTTTCATGATCCAACTGCTCATTCTGGTATGGCAGATTTGAAGACAGTTCCCTCTCACTCAAATTGTACCCATCAAAATCCGAACTTGAAGCAGATGGTGTCCTTTCTATCCGCTTCTCTTTGCTGTCTTCCATTTCCTTGATATCAAGATAATTTTTGTTTTCAGCCATATATTCACCTTCTGATTCAGAGCTGAAGTTGTAAATTGGATGGATCTTGTCAAACCCCAATATGTTACCTGAGAGCTTGATTCCATCTGAAGCTTCACATTCATCAATTGGGAGTTCAGGTGTTGATGACCCATCAAACTTGCACACGGTTTCTTGTTGATTATTGGAACCACTTTGATCATCTGGATCATTGTCTTGTGATTCTGATCTCGAGAGTTCAACAGCAGCCCTTGCAGCTACTGCTGCATAAGCAGTTGATTCAAAGGCCTCTTCAGCAGCAGCAGCTACTTCTCTGTACTTCCTTGCTTTGATAGATTCAGATAACTTCTCATCCATGTTTAATTGTTCCGGAAAGTAACACGTGTCATCCCTGGGCTCAAGATTATCCGAGTCATCTGATTCATAAGTCTCTGGCTGCTTCTGCTTCTGGTCAACATCCAATTTCTCCTGCAGTCATCTTAAAAAGGTAAGTATTTTAAAAATTTAACATCATAATGTTGTATTCATTATATGATATACAAGTTTCCCTACCTCAGCAACCGCAGCAGTGTCTTCCTCAGAATGCAATATGATACCATCAGCAGAAGCAATTTCCTTTAGAAATTTTATTCTGTTTTCCAAGCTTGGCTGACGTGATAAAAACTTCTGTATCATCTGTAGAAGCCACAAAGACAATGATCGTGAGAAGAAACTCTTAAAGATTTTGTTTATTTCAAGCATTTCAATTCTTTTACCTTAGGATTCACTCTGCAGTTGCTGCGTAATTCAACAGCACGAGTAGCGAAGTCTTTCCCGAATGTTGATGTTAAAATCTCACGAATTTGTACTAGTTCTGGGAATTCTCCGCATCGTGAAGATGCAAAGATCAAGCTTGATATTGCCTCCTTGAGTTCATCAGGGCATTCCCTGCATAAAAACATTCAAAAAATTAGTACTCAAAACACACTTAAACAGTTCTAGTGGGATAAGATTAACCTGCAGAAAACTAACCTGTTCTTTTGAATGAGTGCAACTCTTTCTATCAGGAGATAGAAATAGTTTTCAATCATAACAAACACATCCAACATCTTCTGCTCCTTTATTACATGATCGACCTGTAAATAAATATCCATTCAAACTGAGCACGCGCACACGAGAGACAGAGAGAAGATAAAGATGAAGAGATTGAGAATTTACACGAAGGAGAGCGCGTTCTTGGTGACCAAGCTTAAGGAGCTCAATGACATCAGACCTTGCAAGGGAGTAGCGAACTTGACGATGGTTCTTGAGGAGGGCAATCCTTGATATTGCGAGTTTAGCAAGAGTTTTGAACTTGGAGATCTTGAAGTTTCTTCCAAGCAGAGCATCCAGTTTCCTACCCATGTTTGTTGTTGTTGCTGCTGCTGCCTACTGCTCTCTGTTGAACAACAGCTTACCAGTTTCCTTACTAGAGGTAATTGGTACCTATATGCACATCAAATTATATAATCCTACAGATAGGCTTAGTGACTGTCTGTGAATAATTTATATTCATTGACAAGTTAGACTGAAGCACGCGTCATTTGCATGATTTAGATTAAGAAGCTGTGTTGACAAATTGAGTTAAAACTTGGTCACCTGACCTGTTGATTGAAAATTCTTTTATGTCATGCTAGAGTTGAACTGGTCACAAATGGACAAAGCGTGTTTTTGGTCAAGTGTTTGGTGGCTTCTTGATGAAGAATTACGGATGCACCCGAACACACACCAGAAAGCAACATGTAGAAAACTGAACAATAATATGTTGGGGCGGAAATGTAAACTGTGAAAATTTCCACTTGTAGCGTCTTCCTTGACTATTACCCTGCATTTACCCCGATTGATCGTTCCATCACCAAATATGACCTTTCCCTTATATGACCCATACATTTTATATTATAATTTTATTATTAGCATTATATTTATTTATTTTTATTTATTACTAAATTAATATTAAATTTTTATATATTTAACATTAAATTACAATTTCAACTCAATCGATTATAATTGAGTTCGTTTGGCCAATTTTGACCATTAATTCTGACGAAAATCCACTTTGGCATTAATAGAGGGAGACACTGGCATCCAGTTGAGATGTAAGACCCACCTGGGTTTAATTGGAAACTCCAAAAGAACATTATTTTGGTTTGATAACATAATATAAAACCCCCCTCCTTTTTTTTTCCCCTGATCAAACCCAAAAAAATAAAATTACATCATCAATCCTAAACCTAAAAACTTACGATCCCTTTTTTCCATTCCTTTCTTTTTCTTATTTCTTCTTCTCCTTCTCTTCCTTTAACAACGCTCAACCAAAACACTCAAAAGAGAGAGAGAGACGTTGCCTGTGAGATCTTCGCAGCAGCGCGGTCGATGGCATCGTTTCGTTGCTGGATGCCAGTCTGTGTCACGTCGACAAGGTGTTGCACTTCGCCACCGCGAGGGTCATCGCGACTAGAGAAGGGTCAATTGGGGGGACGTCGCAGTTGGCCTAGAATCTTGCCGAATCAAGCCCAGGTTGATCAGATCTGGTCTAAATCTAACCAGATCCAATTAACTCTTCTTCTTTTATTGTTATGAATTTCTTATTTTTTATGAAATGCTTTCATTCAACAAATCCAATGAAAAAAATACAATCAATGACTAAGACGAAATTTCTTAATTGCTTTTGGTTATTAGTGGTTTAGATATTATAATCTTGGTTTTAATATGAATATATTTAGACTTTAGTTCCAATTTTAATATGATTTAAATATGATATGGATATATTTAGTTAAATTTGATCTTAGCAAATGGGAGAATTGTTTTAGTATGATCTTGTGTAGTATAATCGAGTTTGGGGGAAATTTGGTTGAGTTTGATCTTAGCAATTGGAGAAATGATTTTGTTTTTCCGTTAGTAAGGCCCAAACGATGTGTTTTGGGATTGGAGGCCCACGTGTGCCTCGGCACCTGCGGGTTCTCTCGCTTAATTAAAGCAAGTGGGTCTCATAAGTCACTCGGGACGCTTACGTGGCTTTCCAGCAAGTCAGGTCAGATTTTCGTTTAATTTAACTGATACTCAGTCAAAATTGACCAAAATGACTTGATTGTAACAATTTTCGACTCAATTGTTTATTTTCTAAGTTCATAAACCATATTGTAACCTACCCTTAAAATAGGGACCAAATTTATAATTTGACTTATCTTTTATTGTTGTTATTATTATATCATAAAGGGTCTGTAGGTATTATGGGCACAAAAATTTTACCCCCGAAGCCAAGATTTCCCTCCAACCGTCAACCAAAAGCCCTAAAAACAAACGCTTTTTCTTGGCCACGAGTGTTGGTATGGTCAATGGACGTAGAAAAGTACAAGACGTTATGTTTTACCAGCTCAGATTTTGACTTCATGAATTAAGAATTTTTCTTTTCAATTAAAGAATCTTTATTTTTCCAGGAAAAAAAAACTTTATTTGGTTTCTGGGTGTCTTTAAGGTCTTTTTTTCTTCTTCAATTTTGTTTCTTTTCTGGTGTCTCTAGAAGAAAGACATGGCTTCTTTAACAAGAATAGAACTTTATAAATTCATTTTGCTTTTAACAAGCTATCTTTGGCAATTTTATTGGACATTTATAGAATAAAATGAAATTCAGATTCAAGTTATCGGATTAGCAGGAAAACTGCAATAGGATGCAAGAAAATCATGTTGCCATTTGCCAATGAATTAACCCTACAAGGCTTAAGCAATTAGGCGATCATTACCATACGCTGTTTCATGAATGCAAAGTACTTTTCACCTAACCAGAAGTTTTGTAGCACCAGGAGCTGAAGAAAATAGAAATTTAAGTACTTCCAGTTGGTCTTTGTCATGTAAAATGCCTATTTTGTTTGAAAAAAAAGGCAAAAAAAAGGGCAAAGCTAAACCCCCAAGAAAAGGGAAGGGAAGACCAATAACACGCCTGTCTTTGGGGGTAGGTTCTTGGGCTGTTGTCGCAGTGGCCATGACTTCCTCATCAACTTGTTCAAGCAGAAAAAAGACCAACATGGTCCTGTTATTCTATGTTATGCTAAAGAGTTTAATTGATCATTCCTAGCTTCCAAAGCAGTTTTGCAAAACTACACTAAAAAAAAAAAAAAAAAAAAAATACTGAAACGATTTAGAAGGTTTCTTTTTTTTTTTTTTTTTGAGGAAAAAAATCTGACGCTGAAAAAATTTATGCTATTCATTGTTATGCAAAAGAGTTTAATTGACATTCATTCCTACCGTCTGGCCTAGCTTCCAAAATAGTTTCAAGAAGTAGAAGTTAGACCAAACAAAAAAAAATAAGAGTGTCTAAAAAGAATCAGAAGTTTTATTTAAAAAATTGAAGTCAAAAAATTTATTTATGCTATGCATTATTATGCTAAAGAGTTTAATTGATCATTCACTCACAGTTTGGCCAAGCTTCTAAAACGGTTTCAAGAAGTTGTAACTAGGACAAACAAAAAGGAAAAAAATTAGTTTTCAAGAAAAATCAGAAGATAAAGAAATAGATTTAATTTGTCTAAGATTAGGAAGCTCTACAGTGAGTGTTGTTTTACCGAACAGTAAATAATTTTTAACTCTGCAATTGTTTTACAAAAAAAGTTTTTTTGACAACAAAAAATGGTAGACATAGGTGTCTTGCCTTGTTTCAAGGCACCTGAAGCCTAAGAGCCAAATTTCAAATATAACTCAATATGTCCAATCACCTTCTTTTTGGTTGGAGAGTTTTTTTTATAACAATTATGGCTATGTTTAGTGTTGGATTTAATCGAACTTAAATTCAACTTTTTGCATTGAAGAGATTTAAAAAGTTAGATTTAAGTTATATTAAATCTAGCACCAAACATCACCTATCACATGCACTATTTCTAGAAATAAATATGCACCATACTTGAAAGTTAAGCATTGACACAAAAAATGCATGAAAAATAATGCTTAAAACTTTTGCAAAACAAATAATTTGAAAGAAAAAATTAAAAGGGTTTTTGGCTATCATAACAAGAAAATTGAGTATCAGCGACGAACAACGCTATTGTAGTAAACCTAGTCGCTGAATCCTTTATTTGCAACTGAAATTTTATCCGTCATAGAAACTTATTATCTGCGCTAGACTTTTCGTCGCAAATCAGTGTGTCACATTTACTCAGATTACTTTAAAATAATAAATTAATAAAGAAATATTATTTTCATAAGAACATCTGCGACGGATTCTCGTCGCAAATAATCAATATTGCTCATCGCTTATACTATTTGCGACAAACAGTATTCCGTTGCTATTAGTATATGCAATGGACAATATTGAGTATTTGCGATAGATAGTCTGTCGCAGATAATTTTTGAATTACTGTTTGAGATGGGATATATCCGTTGCAAATAATAAATGCAACTAAAATATTATATTATTTGCGACGAAATATCCGTCACAAATAATTATTTAGCTTAAATCCATTTTGGCCCCCAAGGTTTGGGAGTTACTTGCACTTTAATATATAGGGTCTCAATTTTGTCACATTGATACACAACCTTAAAACAAACGTTGCAATTGAATCAAATTGAACAATTCTCTTCAAATCAATGTAACAAAAATTGAGAGGGAGCATGTTTTTGGCACGTGGTTGTCAGTAGAGGGAAAAAACTCACTCTTATTGTCCATATATGTGAGACTATGGTGTTGGTCTCATTGAAGACAAAAGAGAAATAATTTTTGGGATTTATAGAGAGAGAAAGTCGAAAGGCTACCGATATTGGAGGTGACATCTATAGAGAGGAAGAAAGACATAAGAGAGGAAAATTGGAAGAGAAATCTTTAGAGTTGCGACATTCATGGAAAAATCGAGATCGAGCTGTTCATTTGTTTTGTCCTCAACATCTGCTGCTGGTCTACATTGTGAATGTGGCAGTTTGGCGCAGTTAAAGACATCTTGGACTGCAAATAACCCAGGCAGAAGATTCTGGGATTGTGCTAATTATCCGATAATTGGTGAATTTTTTAATTTTGTGTTCAATTTTTTTGTCTATATATGTTTATTTTTGGTACACTGATGCTTGTATTTGTTTAATTTTGAGATCTTGATGCGTATGTCTGTTCAATTTTGTGGCAGAACCAAGATGAGTGTGATTTCTTCTCATGGGCGGACTCTCATGCTTATCATCGAGGGATGCAAGTTTTACTTGGGTTACAGAGTAAGCTGAACATGAAAAGAATTGAACTTGAAGCTACTAAAAATGAAAATAGGAGTTGCTCAAGGAGAATAGAATACTGATATAGGAGAACGGCGAACTTCGAAGGTAACTATTTGCTATGAGGAGGGTGTTGAAGATTTACAATGCATTCCTCTTGTGTGTTTTGTGGGAGTTTGTTTTTCATTTAGCGTATGTGATTAGGGGGTTGGGGTTGGGTTAAAATGCATAATCCTGAGACATCTGCTTGCATAATGTGTACACAATGGCCTATCTACCAGCCCTTAACATCCATAACATCCACATCCACAATTACAAAATAAGTAATAAGTAGCACAAAAAAATTACACTACTGTTCTTTATGAACCACACACTTATATAAAGTTAAAATCATGTTTGGGTAATAGAGCTTCCCATGCTACTGCCCTTGCCTTTGCCTTTGCCTCTACATCTTCCACCACCTCTTCCAACGTTGTATGGACCTATTGAACCATGCCACCTTTTCTTCGAAAATGTTGAAAGCCTATGCCTAGACCGGTACTTGTTGTCCACATTTGCTAACCAACCAAATGTATCTACATTCTCTTTCTTCATCTCCTTAATTGTATCCTCCCAATCCACACAAAAGTTGTTGCCTTTGCAGCTATCCATATCAAATCCTTTAATGCTTGACTTTGTGCTTAGCCTTAAAGTTTCCATACAAGTGTTTCACACAGTACCTATGGTCAACCCCAGGCATTAAGCAATCAAAGGTAGGCACAAGACCCTAAATAGTATAGTTCAATATATATAAAGAGTTTAAACATAGTTCAAATAGTAGTAATAAAGAATGTAAATACTTTTCACCATTTGCTGGTAAAAAAATGAAGGTCCAATTCTTCTCCCTAACTGAGTCAATGTTCTGTGGAAGGTTTGTAAGAAACTAAGTCTAATTGCTTCTAGTCTTGGTGTCCACAATAGCATATGCAATTAGATTTAAAGTCTCATTCCCATCAACACCCACTACAGTAAGTAACTCTCCACCAAAAGGACCTTTAAAAAAATCCCATCAATGCACACAATAGGCTTGCATCCCTCTATAAAACCCTCTCTATAAGAATCTAGGCAAATATACATTCTATAAAACTTGGGCTCTTCACCTTGGGAACCCATTGTAACTTGTACATCTACATGATTTTATGGATTACTTCTCTTCAACTCCTTAACATACTACCAAATTTTTTTTTTTTTTTGTATTGTTCCTTGTATATCCCTTATATTGTCTCCATAGCCTTTAGCTTCCCTCTATAAGCTTGATACTTACTAACTCCTGTTGTTGTATCTTTCCTCACCTTATCCTAAATGTCCTAAAGCTTCCATGTAGGATTAGTCCTAACCTCATCAACATAATTCTTCCCAATATAAGGTGAATTAACAAATATGTTATTTAAAAATCTAGCGCAATTATGGGCTTCTCCTAGTTTCTTTACTTGAAAAATGTTCTCACTATGCATCCTAGATGCATAAACCCTCCAAGGACAATCCTCTTAGCATCTAGCACTCACTTTCCATCTCTCGGATATGTCAAATCAAATATTTAATCTTTTTTTAATTGAGTATGCTTTAACTACATCCCTAAATTGAGGTTGAATCTTAAATTACAGTCCAATTACCCACTCCACATCACCGCTTTGTGAAGGAGTATAAACCGATTATTCATTATCATCCTCATATTTAGACCCACTTGGAGAATGGAGGTCTAATAAGGAATAGTTGTCATCAGTATCAGTAACTCTATCAACATCCCATTCATTGAACTCCTCAGTTTGTTTGCATTCATCACCTTAAACATGTTCTCTATCACCCTCACTGAGCTCATGATCTTTTATGTCTTTATCCACATTAAAGTCAAAATCCTCATCATCATCAGTATCATTAACTCCATATTCATCAACATCTAACTCATACTCATCAACATTAACTCCAAAGTTTTCATCTTCCTCAACATTATTATTCTTAACATTAACTTCAACATTATCACCCTCAACATCAAATTCAACTTCAACATTATCACCCTCAATATTAACACCACCACCATACTTTCTTCTTCAAATGGTGCATCATATAGGAAATGAACTGACCGATGATAACTATAATTATCTATTTCAATTTGAAATATGTACTCTACATAGATGTCCATAATCCTAGATATAGGTATGCCTTCTAGCATATTTAGCATCTCTTCATCATCTTTAACCTTAATCATACCAAAGTACATAGGATCTTAGAATAACTATACTAGAAACAAGATATATCAGTTACATTTCATTGTCTTGCCATAAAACCAGGTCATAGTAACAAATTCTTTTAGGATTTATGTTACATAATACATCCATTGAACCCCATATATATGACATTGGTTAAACATAATGAGTATAACCGTTGTAGTGAAATCTCATAGTAAAGGGTTGATGATTAATGTTGCATAGAGGCAAATAAATAGCTTTAAGTTAAAAAAAATGCAAAACATATAAGAGCACATGACATACACTAGCTCAGAGGTCGTATGTAGACAAAAAAATTGCCAACAAAGTTAAACAAATTATGGGACACAATGCTTTGTATAGAGAAACATATGGGGGCCAACAATCAACATACAATGAGACAATTAAGCACATACACATACTCTAATGCAATCAAACCCATTTTACCCATATTCTAATACTATCAAACAATAAAATAAACCCATCATCAATCATTGAACAATAATGATGCAAAAATCCATTTTGGCTTTAATTTTTGTTGTAATCTTATATAAAATCAACCCATTTTCTATTGTAAACCTATTCAAAACCCTTAACCACATTCAACCTCAAAATCCCATGAATTTATGGTATGATATCCGTGTCTCTTTTTCTCCCTCGTCGATAAACCTAGATAATCCATGGTGTGATCCCTCTTCTGATTAACTTAAGAGTGATTTCGAACGGGAAACGGGAAATGCAAGTTGAGTTCTTCGAGTAATTCTTTAATGCAACGTTATTAATTTTTTTAATGCTTCATTAATAACAAGAAGACGATGAGGGCATGTTTTTTTCCCTCCACTATCAACCGCGTGCCAAAAAAGTGCTCACACTTAACTTCCATTACATTGATTTCGACAGAATTATTAAATTTGATTCAATCGAGACGGTTGTTTTAAGGTTGTGTATGGATGTGCCAAAATTGACACCTTGTATATTAAAGTGCAAGTATCCCCTAAACCTTTGGGGACAAAATTGGTTTAAGGCTAAGCATTAATTTTTTATTTTTTTTTGGAATCACCTATTAAATTAAAAATAAAAATTTCAATAAAGCAATTTTAAAAAAAACAATCTCACATGCAAATCATATGCCAAACAGGTATGGGTAGTACACATCCTTATATTTCGTGTTTTGTGCTCCATCAACAGTATTCTGCAAAAGAAGTTGAAGAAAAATTATAAGATGCATATATAGTAAAGCTAGACATATGATATTAATTAGTTACAGAAGATGAATAAAATCTGAACAAGTGATCCAAATTTGATTCAATTTGTTCTTACAACTCACATTCTACATTACGGACATACCAGTATGCCCGGCTCGTCCACACGATGAGTATTACACATTTTTAGCCCTAAAAGCATTAAATGTTAAACAGTTCAAACTGAAAATACCTACTTTCTCACCTAAAATCTAAACGATGATCCGAATCCGATTTAGTTTGTTCTCACAACTCACATTCTACGTTACAAACATGTTAGTATCCTTGGCTCATCTATAGGGCAAATGTAGATACTATTTTTTTTGTCTGAGACCCATTCATCCGGCTCATTACCCAATGCCACTTCCTTTAAAGAAGGTGGATATGGCTAGGGTACGAATTATGATGAGTAGACATATAGAAACGAGTGAAACCTACGAAATCTAATACAAACCCTTTATAAGTAGTAAGGAGACTCCCATGATGGATACACTTTTAATGTAATAGACAAGGGGCCATTTGTCATCCAAGCACAAAGCAAGGATGACGGGTAAGGAGTCGCCATTTGACCTTGAAGAGGGTTAAATCCCTTGTCATTGGTCTACATGAGAAATTCTAAGGCTTGGGAGATTTGGGTGCAAGAGAGTTAGGATTTAAAGCTCTCTCTCTCTTACCTAGACCGAAGTCTATCCCTTTGTGTTTTGAGAAAATTAATTGAAATTTTAATTCAAGTATTATTAGCATATACTACTAATGAAGCCAAACACACATTTTTCAATTTATATTCAAACAAAGCTACACCAAATATCAATTTTAAAATAATGCAGTAAAAGTAAGCACGGTGAAAGTAAGCATTTAAAAGAAAAGAATTATGAAACAAAGAAAATATTAATACTACTTGCAAAGTATGGATGATAAATAAATTGAAGTGTGTGAATTTAAACAAGGTGGATTAATTATGTAAGTTAAACTAATGGATTGAGACTAAATTACTTTAAACTAAATGAGTTAAAAATAGAAATTAAGCTAAACGGATTTAAAATAAACTACCTTAAAGATGAGATTCAAAATAATTAATAACTAGTAACTTTTTTACTGGGCCAAAGGGGGCCCAAAATTATTCTTAAAGAATTAAAGTTTACATGTAGTTAATTACAACTTAAAATAAAACATCTAAGTTAGAAGACATAAAAAATATTCTTAACATACAAAACTAAAGGAAATAACTTTAAAACTACCATTAACTCAAAATTACATTTATCAAAGAGAGACTACATTATGACTACTAACTAAATGAAGAAAGACATAAAACTAGTGAAAAATAAAATGCTAAGGAACTAGTAAGTATCTTAAGATAATAGTTTTTAAGTGAGTAAGATTAATCTAGTCCATTTTCAAGGTAGTTTAAACACATGAATCATACTAACGATTTATTTTTCAAGAAATAGAAGCTTAACCAACCTTCTTTTACTAAGGAAAATTTCCACGCGTGGGGCTTATCCTCGGAGATCCTTGTGCTCTTGTGGACTTAGTGAATTTGGAAGAATGATTTGTAAGAAGATTAGAAGACCAAAAAACAAAGAGTGACCGAAAATGATGAAGAATTCTCTCTAGTTCTTCTTTTGTGTTTTATTCTTTGCTCTTTTCTCACCTTTCTTGAACACTCTCTTCTTTTTTATTATATTTTTTCTTTGATCTTCTTATTCTTCTCTATTTTTACCTCTTTTTTCACTTTTTTCTTTCTCTCTTTTTTGAATAACTTTGCCTTAGTATTGTGTTGGTGTCTTATGTTAGCAAAAAATGTTATTTATAGGAGGATTAAGGGCTTGTCAAGGGATTTAAAAAAGAAAAGTAATGGGTGAAAAGAATATGCATAGCTAGCCATATAGGGAAGGGGAAAGGAGTTTCAACTTTTGAGGTGAAAATGTGTTTCACTGTTGAGGTGTAAATGTGGGGCTAGAGAAGTTGAGGTGTGATAAACTAAGTGAAAAGTGAGAGAAAAAAGCCTTTTAGGTGGCTGGCCATGGAGATAATGGAAGGGTTTCTTTGTGATGAAAAAAAAAGTGAAGAAGAAGGTTTGCAAAAAGGTGAATAAGAAATTACAATTTGGAGTGTTCTCAATAAAGTAAAAGCAAAAAGTGAGGAAAAATTCTCCTTGGTTTGGTCGGCCATTAGGGGGGAAAGGCTCAAATTGTTTTTTAGTTTTAGAAATATAATAAAGTATAAAATCTTAAGGATAAATGATGTGCAATTACAAAGCAAAAGAAGGGAAAAAAAGGCTAAACACTCTAAAAAACAACTATTGTTTTTTAGGTGCTATTTTTTGGGTATAAAATGTGATTTTTTAGGTAGAAAAAGATAGTATTTGGAATATAGGAAAGGTTGGAAGGTTAAATAAGGTAATGTCTAATTAACTAAGCAGAAAGAGAAGAAGAGAAACTCCATCTTTTTGGTACACATGATTGTCCAAATAATGAGAACAATATGCTGCTTCTTAAGTGCATAGTTATTTTTTTTAGGAGAAAAGAGTGTTATTTTATTTCTAAAAATGTGAAATTTAGTACAAAAGGAGGTGAAGAAACCTAGGAAGGAGATGTGACGAAACCTAGGAAGGAGATGTGAGTTCGAAAGGCAATAAAAATGAGTGAAAATTCCTTCTTATGGCCAGCCACGTAGGGAGAGGAAAGTGATATTCTTTTTGTTGTTAAAAAGTAACTTCTACTATGAAAAAAGTGAACCAACCAAGGGGTATAGAGTGCAGGGTGAAATTAGTAGTTCATCTTTAAAAATTAGAAGTCTTCTTTGGCTTTAAATTTGGGTCAAAAGTGTTTAGGCTTAGGAAAGATCAGTGGCTTTTAGTGGGTTTTAGATTTATTGAATCAAATAAGGCCCAATTGATTTTAAACCTAAAGTGGATTAAATAAATTGAACAAAAAAAGCTTACAATTGGTCTTACTCATCAAATAAATTCAAACTTCCACATTTACCAATCCCGAGTATATTACGATTAACGATTTTTCAGAGACACCTGCGTGTGGTCCATTCAAAAATTTTGGAACAAAAATGGGTGTGTATAGTTTGCCCCCCTTTGATTGGGGCTCCCTCAAAAGTTTTAATCAAAGGTTGTGAGGGACCACTATTTCGTTTAAAAATTTTGGAATGATAAATATGTGATTCGCACATAAAAGTAAACATGTTGTTGGGAAAAGTTGGTGTCATGGGATCACCCATGAGAATGAAATATACCTGAAGTGATGGAGCTGGCGTCCGTTCACTCCTGCAATACTCCCGGATTGACTAGTGCTTGCTGTGAGGACTTAGATTTTCCTACTGATGAGGACTTTGGTTTATGGCTTTTCCTTCCAGTGAGGACTTTGCTTTGCCTACTAAGGATGACTTTGGTTTACTTCCTAACGAGGAACTTGGTTTACCTACTGAAAATGACTTTAGTTTTGCTTGCTAATGAGAACTTTAGTTTGTGATTTTGCCTGCTAATGAGAATTTCAGTTTGTCAGCTGATAAGGACTTTGGTTTATCTGTTGACGAGAAACTTGGTTTGTCTGCTGAAGAGAACTTTAGTTTTGCCTCCTAATAAGGACTTTGGTTTGCATGCTAATGAGAACTTTTGTTTACTTGCTAGTAAGAACGTTGGTTTATAATTTTGCCTGCTAATGAGGACTTTGGTTTGCCTGCTTATGATGATTTTGGTTTACTTGCTGATGATGACTTTAGTTAGTGATTTTACCTGCTAATGAGGACTTTGGTTTGCCTGTTTACGAGGGCTTTGGTTTACCTGCTGATGAGGACATTAGTTAGTGATTTTGCTTGCTAATAAGGACTTTGGTTTGCGTGCTAATGAGGAATTTGGTTAGTAAATTTGCCTGCTGATGAGGACTTTGGTTTACCTGCTAACAAGGACTTTGGCTTGCCTACTAATGAGGATTTTGGATTTGCTTACTGACGATGACTTTTTGGGTTTTGTGAGGGTTTTTAGCTGTTGGTTTTACAGAGTCTTTTCATTCAAAAATCATTAAAACTTCAAATTTCTTAGGTGTGAGCTGAGTCATGGCATTGATGATTATGTCTTATAAAGTTTGGAAAGACAATGTATGCAAGAAATGATTTTTGAAAAACAATGCACTTAGTGACCTATTCTTTGACCACTTATTTTATTTGACTCAAAACTTGTACTTAAACCCATCTTTCCTCCTGACAGAGTCAAGATAAAAAAACATTTAACTCAAAACTTGTGTTTAAACCCATCTTTCCTCTCATTTAATACGCATCCTCTAGTAGATTTAAGAACTAAGCTTTATAACTTGTCCACAATCTTTCATCCTTACTTCTTCAAAAGAAAGCTGAATAAAGTTATCTCAGTGGGATCGGCAACTTGAAGGGTATCTAGCTCCACAAATTCTCTTGGTAAGGCATCAACAAAATATTTTCACTTAAAGGCGTCAGGATCGATTGGAATTTCTTAAAGGCTACAATGGCAAAGCAGGATCTTAACACCCACATACTTGTTCCAATTTTCCCTCCATTATTCTTGCTCAAAATTTGCCATCACTGTTGAGCTCGGGATTGAGTAAAAAAAACTTAACAGTGATATGATTTCTCATGTTCTTTGTATACTATGTGTGTTATGAAATTCACTAAGAATAAACGATTGGCATGAGTCATGTTCAAAATAAAAAAAAAATGTTTCTACTAATTTGGATACTGAAATAGTTCTATTTTGTTATGTTCATTCACCTAGGTCTTAATGACGTATTTACATGGCTTTGATGAGGACAGAAGGAGAATTAAGGTTCTATTGCAAGATCATGGCCGCACAAAAGTGATTGCCTATGTACCCAAAGAAGGATCAAGCCTTACATAGTTCGAGGGTTTCATCTCATGTGTTTGGCGAACACATTTGATTGGCTTAGATGTAATGTGAGATTTGGTGGAAACCTCTAGCAAGTGGTGCAAGAGTGAGTGTTGCTTTGACGAACTTATTTCGGAGGGATAATCTTTCGCAAATGGTTTCAAGACAGGGTATGTCCGCTCGGAAAAGTGAAGTTCCATCATCACCTAAAAATAGTTTGTAAGGCTAAGCGGTCTTCATCGATCTAAAAGGACTTTCTCAAGGTTTGTAATATGTTCAATCGTTTCTAAGGTTAATTAAGGAATGGATAATCAAAAGGCTTAAAAGGTGTTTCAGTGTTCTAATAAGCCAAGAATTGCCTTTTGATCTTCTTCTTTTTCATCTCTTTCATAAGCCATTCTCTTCATTTTTCACTTTTTTTCAACTTTTGTCTCCTTCATTGGTCATTCTCTTCATTTTGCTCTTTTTTTTTGAAAAATTTCATCGTCAAATGTGTTGATGTTGAAAGGAAGTGGAATCTACCCGAGTATACCGAGGAGTGGAATCTGTTTGGGTCGAATCCACTTGAGTAAAAATCCATGGTGGGAGAATCTGTTTGGGTTGAATCCTCTTAGGACTGAATCTGTTGGGGTCCCAAGAGGCAACCACGTGTCAGGCCTTGATTAGGTGGTATGAAAAAAAATCTTGGCGAGGCTTGTTTTGAAAGAAATCATAACAAGGGAAAATCTTGATGAATGAGAAAAATAGAATGATGGCATTTCGTCATCTCAAATCCAACCGCTTAGCCTTTCCAAACAAAGGATTTTATAGGTTCAAGATTACAAGTGAACTTCCCAATGTTTTTTTTATCTTTTTTTTAGGCTGTGGTGACCTTTTGCTCAAATGTTTAGGTATGCTATGCATATATACCACAAATATTTTTGTTTTTATTAAAATAAAATAGATGCAATACCCAAATTAACAGTCTAAGTTCATTTGTTTCAGTTTTAGTTTTCAGAATCAAGTTCATTGAAAGGGATTTCTTATCATATATTGAAGACATAACACATTCAAAATTAGACATCCTTTAATTGACATGAGAAATGCATTTGGGTGGAAGGCAGAGATAAAATTCCCATAGTCATACTTTAAAAGAAAAAAATTTCAGACTTTCGACTCATATTGGTCCTACCATTTGAGTTCCTTCTTGGTGCTCTTAAACTAATTTGCATCATTCACATGCTATGAATTTGGCTGGTATTCTCTGTTTTGCTTTGTTTCTCAAATATATCTTTTTAGTCTTAGGTTCATTAATCTATTGTACCCTTCAATCTATTGTCATAATAGGGCGTACCACTGATATTGCATTACCTTCTTTCTCTGTTGCGATCTTCAAAGCCAAACCATATAGATCCAAGAATTGTTCAATTTGGGCCATGAGTTCCCAGAATTTGGCACTACTCATCTCTCCAAAGTTGAGCTTGGAAGGGTTAGTGTTTGTTGATGTGTTTAAGGTCATTTTGGGGTTGTGTTTAAGGTGGAAAGGTCGGGTGTAGTGTTTAGGGTGGAAGGGTTAGGGGTAGTGAGTGATCCTTTGATCATTCTAAGGAAGTTTGGTAAGGCTATATTACGATAACTAGGAATGGGAGCTGAGTCGTTAGTAAGTTTTTCCATTGAAGGTGACACTAGACTCATAGAAGACCTTTTCCTTAGCCTTCTATTAGATGATCAGTAAAAAATGAAGAATGATTGTCCCTTATCCTGGACTAATAACTAATTTTTACAAAAAATAAAAGACATTTTTTTTAAGTTCTTTTATATTATGAATCATTTTTCTATGCTCACTTATATATAGTATTACCTTAACTTTATCAATGAGTTTCGATTTTGTATCTAAAGGCCCACTGAATGAATTAGAGTCCACTTATGGATAAGTTCTCAATTATCCCAATTAGATGGAGACAAAAACATAAAGGAAATTTTTTTCTAATTAAATTACAATAATTTTTTTTTGGTTTTTCTCATGGTTAAGTGTGGTAGATTTGACATCAACAAGCTTCCCAAAGGGTTTGGACTCTAATGGTGATTTACACTAAACCCAATACATGGATCATTCCAGTAGATGCTTGAGCCCTTAGTCACTTTAATTTTCGATTACTTGGGTTAAGACCTAATCAATATTAGTTTCTTCTGATGGGCTTCTCAATGATGTCAAACTACCTTAACTAAGGTAAAATTTTCTATTTTGAAACAAATTGGGCTCTCTTCATTTGGTCGCAATTTAATCAAAAGAAATTTCCTACGATTAAATTCTAATCAAACTTCCTTGATCTGGGCCCCTTCAATCTCCTATAAGCTTTCTCATGATTAAATATTGTGAATTTGACATCACTACGTCTCCTAAGAAATTTGGAACCTAATGGTGATTAGGACTAAATCCAAGAAGCCCAAATGAATGTTGAAGAGTGCCCTTGACATGTACCTTTTCGCTTGATCCTTAGGCCTTCAGTCACAATAATTTTAGATTTCTTTGGCTAAGGCCCAATCACCATTAGTTTCCTTCATGGGCTCTGATGCGATGAAATTGACACTAGCAAGTGCACTAATTATTCAAGTAATAAAATGATGAGTGAATATCGTTCTTAACGAGAACTGAATAAATACTGCATAAATTATGACTCAACTCTTACCGTTATTTGAGCAAACGAATAATTATAGGAGAAAAATTTACTAACAATTAACTACGGGAAAAACAAATGACAATAGTAAATAAAGGAAGACTTGCAAACTTTGGAATGAAGATTCTTATGAACTAACGTTCTAAGGACTCGACTTCACCTAAACCATTATTGCCAAGAGTTTTAAATGGACAAGTATCGTTTAATACATTTTTCAAGATGGTAGAATTCCCAATAAATTGGTTATCCATATTCCAGGTCTAACCACAATCTCAAGAATCATTAACTTCAAATATCCATATTCTAGGTCTATTCTAGATTAATTCAGATTGAGAAGCATTAAGTTCAATGGAATTCCTTTCAGTTAAATCTCTCTATTCAGTTACGATTTAAATGGACCATATAAACTTTCTAGAATCCTTATTCGGTTACTCCAATTCCATTCATGGCATGTTTTACCCTGGTCTTTGCATAGATAATAATCCAACATCATATTTATTAATTCAACCATTCATAAAAATATAGCTTCTCTATTCGACGCATCACCATGCTTAAAGAAGGAATCAAAATAATAAACAGCATTAAGAACAATAAAACACACTCTTTGAAAAACACATTAAATTCCAACTTGTCCAAATAGCAACTTAAGACATAGGTTTAGGATTCATCTATCCTTAACACAAAAATATCTACTCCATAATAATATTCAAACAAACCATGTTCATATCATAAAACATCAACATAACTACATAAGAATAATACAAAACCAGAGAAGAATGATTAAAAGCTTTTGAGTAGTCTCCAGGGGTGTTTCCAACTCCCCTTTTGCGTCTCGTCTCCTCCAAATTCTGTTTTTTTTTCTTCAACAACCACTTTCCTCTTGTCCAGCTAGGGTTTCTATTTATAATATTCAAAATCCACGGGCCAGCGCTGCAGCGCCAACTTCCCAGCGCTGCAGTGCCGAGACATATTTCGAACCCTAGTCAGAGCTGCAGCACCAACTTTCCAGTGCTACAACTTTGAGTTTCTGTCAAAATTCTTCTATTCATGCCAAATTCCAGCGTTGCAGCGCCAACTTTCCAGCACTGCAGCCTTGAGTTTCTATCCAAATTCTTCTATTCATGCCAAATTCCAGCGCTGCAGCCTTGAGTTTCTGTCCCCCTCACACATTTTGCCCTTCCAGTGCTCCAGTAAGTGTCTGCACAGTAGATTTCCAAGACTTAGCGTTGATCATTTAACTAAAACAACTATTAGTGGAATAAAATAAACTCAACTAAAAATTACTAAAAACACATGAAACACAATTCAAATGCTTAAGATCAACACCAAAAACGTGCCTAAAAGAAGTATAATAACATGATTTATTCACAGTTATCACACCCGCAAACTTACGTTTTTGCTAGTCCTCGAGCAAACTAGAACAAAATCCTAACACACATATCCTAAGAGTGAGAGATGGTTTGATTAGATTTGATATAACATGCCTCAAAGATTGCATATAAATCATAACACAAGAAAAAATTTCCAAAACCTGCTAATGTCAAGAATTTCAAATTTATTGCCAGCCTTATCTTACATCAAATTCTTCAAACACGTGTGAGTGTGTAGCACCTTTATAAACTTAATTGTCTCGCTACTCTGATCAGTTTATGCAAGCAAGTAGGATAATGCCAATCTTTCAAAGTCTATAAGCTTGCTTTTCACACCACTCTCCATTAATGTAGGCCATGACAATACCCGAGATCACCAGGACTTTATTTAGCTTATAACTTTGGCTAGGGCTAAGGTATGGTAAAGGATTTATTTGAGGCTCACATCACCTTAAGCACATCAACCAATAAAAAATTTATTTCAAACTTTCCCTCAGTTATCATGTAATACTCCAATACTTTTGTTGTTGTCACATCTTCTTCTTCTTCTTTTCTTTTCTAAGACTTTTTTTTCGTATGCTTGTACTATAGTAGCACCAGTCTTTATTTCCATGTGCATGAATGAAACTATAACATAGCATGTACACGACGATCAAACACAGCTTTGCCAGCTGCCTGTGATAGATAAAATGCAACTTGATCAAATAGTTCGTGTGGTAAACCTTTTCAACTTCGATCTGTCCCTTGCCCTCTTATGACTAGGGTCCTTTGCTCACTCTCAATAGGAAATATTTGATACTTAACACAGCTAAGTCGAAAACCGCTTCCTTTTACTCAATCCTCTGCCACCACTTAAGAGAATAGTCCATTCATTAATCAATGTGCTTATAGGTGAAAGGTAGAGTTGTAGCTTTTTTTTTTTTTTTTTGAAAATAGGTTAGATGATCGGGTGACAAGGCAACAGATATTCAAGCTCAAACAGGGAAAACTAAGGATAATCACATATCAAGGGTTGGCTAGAAAAGCTCAAACGTTCCAAACATGGCCTGGATCATTTCTTTGGTACTGTACTACCTAGGATTTCACCTCGAGTGGTCTTCAAACAAGTTCTAGAGTCCAAAAGATCTCAAGAAACTACATTGCTCACATAAACGCTCTCTGAAACAGCAAGACAACAAAGTGCTTAGGTGTAAGTGCTCATTGTGTTCAAAGAGTTCGATGTAAAATAAATCCAACAACGAATTCAAGCAGACAGACAAACGCAACATTTTTCAAATTTTCAATGGCTATAATCAAGTCAATCTATTTCTCATCATCGGCAAAATCAAAATCAAACAACAGAAAGTACTCAAATAAAACAAACAGAAAAATAACTAGAAACATGAGCAGCACACAACACTCAGATAACTTTCCCACCCCCAAACTTAAATGATACATTGTCCGCAATGTATAAACATTTAGCATAAAGTAAGAGAAAGGAACTTCCCTGATTAGTTGGAGCTCGAATCAATCGTTATCCTCATTCTCCTGATCATTGCTGAAAGTGCGAAGAGAGTGTTTTTTTAAAACCCAGTGCACGACTCGGCGCTGCAGCACTGACTTCCTGGGGGTGCAGCGCTGAGTCTCTGGTCCAGCCTCTTCATAATGGTCTTTTCAGCGCTGCAGTGCCCAAAGCTTATGGCTGCAATGCTGGTTCTTGAGCCTGACTCAAATCAATCCTGAAAACAAAACAAAAAGAACTAATTTAAAACAATAAAAACTTAACTAAAAGACAAACCAAACAAAAACAAAATAAACACACAAAACAAATTCAAATGCAAGAAAAATAAAAACAAAATGTTAGTTCTAATTTATAGTCTTTAGCTTGACTTTCAGATTTATGGCTCTTGGAGAATGGTTGTGGATGATTGAGAGTTAAACGTCCACATGATGTAGTGCTTCAATCTGTGCCCGTTAACCTTGAATGTCTCATTGTTTTTCTGGTGTCGTATTTCAATGGCACCAAAAGGTGATACACTTATCATGGTGGATGGTCCAGTCCACCGAGATTTCAGCTTTCCCGAAAATATGTGCCTTCTTAGGACTTCCAGCAACTGTTCTTCCATTTTACCTATCAACGAAAAAGATATTATAATAGGGAAAATATTTTTCTCTAAATAAGCATATTTCAAATGGGCAAGTAAAGTTTTCAATTTAGTTATTATTATTTGTTCTTCTGGCACTTCTTTTCCCATTTTAGACTAAAAGTTCCTTGCTTCTTCTTGGATGACGAGTTCTTCAGTGGTAGCAGTTCCTGATTCCATGATGCATCTCTTTAAAGTATCTTTATTTAATGTTTTCTCCTGAAACTCCTCAATGAGGTTATCAACAATATCCATTTGAAAATAAGAAAAAGTAGATAAGCCAGAAGGGTATTTCATAATTTTATACATATCAAAAACTGCTTGCTCATCATTGACTCTTAAAGTCAATTTCCCTTGTTGTACATCAATTAGGGCTCTCTCTGTAGCAAGAAATGGACATCCAAGAATAAAAGGTACCTCACGATCCTCTTCCATGTCGAGAACGATGAAGTCTACAGAGAATATAAATTTATCAACCTTTACCAGTACATCTTCTATAATTTCCCGTGGTCTCTTAATAGATCGATAAGCTAATTGCAATAACACTGTCGTTGTTTTGACTTCTTCTAATCTAAGTTTCCTGAAAATTGAATGAGGCATAAGATTGATACTTGCACCAAGGTCACATAAAGCTTTATAAAAGAATGAACTTCCCAAAGTGCAGGGTATAGTAAAACTCCCTGGATCTTTCAATTTTGGAGGTAGCTTGTTTTGCAGTATGGTGCTGCACTCTTCAGTTAATATCACCGTTCCATGTTCCTCAAGCTTCCGTTTATTAGGCAAAATTTCCTTCAAAAATTTGGTGTAACTAGGCATCTATGATAAAGCCTCTACAAATGGAATGTTAATATGCAATTTCTTGAAAATCTCTAAAAATTTTGAAAATTTCTTATCTAGTTTTTCTTTCATAAATTTCTGAGGATAGGGAAGAGGTGGCATATATTTAGTTTCAGAGTTAGAATCGATCAAACCTTTACCAGTAGACTTCTTTTCTAAAATAAGTTTCTCCTCTTGCATAGTCTCTTCTTTCTCGCCTTATTGATTAGTGATTTCTTTAGATTTTGGCTCATCCAATTGTGTGCCATTCCTTAATGTTATGGCCTTGACATCTTCCTTTGGATTTTTTTCTGTGTTGCTCGGAAGATAGCTTTGTGCACGTCCAGAAATTATAGTTGCTAGTTGGCCCACCTGAACTTCCAGATTTCTAATGGATGCTTGTTGATTTTGGAACCTGGTTTCTGCTGTACTTGAGAATTTGGTTGGCCATCATGTCCTCCAAGTTTGACTTTTTTTTCTTGAGGTGGGTATTCAGGAGGAGGTTGTTTCGCATTGCTTTGATTCCAAGATAGGTTCGGGTGATTCCTCCATCGTGGATTATATGTATTGCTATATGGATTGTTTTGCCTGTGAAAAATTTGAAACAAAGATAGCTTGTTCAGCAGATGAATTATATGCAAACTGATTACCTGCCTGACAGATACTGCTATGGTGGCCAATACCACCACACAATTCACATATAACATGTGTAGTAGGATAAAGTCCATCTATCTTCTTGGTGAGAACTTCCATTTGTGTTGTTAAAGCTGTAACAGCATCTATATTGTACGATCCTGAGGCTCTATTAACAGGTAAACTTTTAACTGGCCATTGATAAGAATTTGTGGCCATATCTTCTAGCAATTCAATAGCTTCTTTTGGAGTTTTTCTCATGATAGTGCCACCTGTAGCTGCATCAATCATGTTTCGGGTTGTACTGGTTAAACCATTATAAAAAGTTTGTACCTGCATCCAAGTGGGTAATCGTGATGAGGACATCTTCTCAAAAGGTCTTTAAAACGTTCCAATGCCTCATAGAGTGATTCCTGATCGACCTGCAAAAACATAGTAATTTCATTACGTAACTTTGCAGTTTTTGTAGGAGGAAAGTATTTCCTTAAAAACTTTTGTGCCAATTCTGCCCATGTCGTTATGGATCCTGCTGGCAAGGAAGTCAACCGGCTTTTTGCTTTATCCCTCAGTGAAAATGGAAAAAGTCTTAAGCAGATTGCATCCTCCGATACTCCGTTATGCTTAAATGTGTCGCAAATTTCATTGAAATTCACCAAGTGAACATTTGGATCTTCTTGCGATAAGCCCCCAAATTGTACTGAATGTTGAATCATCTGAATGATGGCGGGTTTAATTTTGAAATTGTTTGCTTGTATAGGTGGTCGTCGGATGCTAGATTCAACATCATCCATCTTTGGCATAACATAATCCCAAAGTGCATGTTGCACCTCTGCATTGTTCCCTTCTGCCATTGTATTAACTGTTACTGGTGCTGCTCTTCTCAAAGCGTGAAAAGTGCGCTCAATCTCTGGATTAAGTTCTGCAAGTATTCTCCCACTAGTACGTGTCAAGCACTAGAAATGAAAACCCTACAAAATAGACTTAAAAACCAAATTAACAAACTCTCAAATTAACTAGTAGAATCACAATAAATGCAATATTTTATTTCAGTCCCCGGCAACGTCGCCAAAAACTTGATGCGATGAAGTTGACACTAGCAAGTGCACTAATCGTTCAAGTAATAAAATGATGAGTGAATATCATTTCCAACGAGGACTGAACAAATACTGCAGAAATTATGACTCAAGTCTTACCGTTATTTGAGCAAACAAATAATTATAGGAGAAAAATTTACTAACAATTAACTACGGGAAAAACATATGGCAATAGTAAATAAAGGAAGACTTGCAAACTTTGGAATGAAGATTCTTATGAACTAATGTGCTAAGGACTCGACTTCACCTAAACCATTATTGCCAAGAGTTTCGAATGGACAAGTATCGTTTAATACATTTTTCAAGATGGTAGAATTCCCAATAAATTGGTTATCCATATTCCAGGTCTAACCACAATCTCAAGAATCATTAACTTCAAATATCCATATTCCAGGTCTATTCTAGATTAATTCAGATTGAGAAGCATTAAGTCTAATGGAATTCCTTTCAGTTAAATCTCCCTATTCGGTTACGATTTAAACGGACCACATGAACTTCCTAGAATCCCTATTTGGTTACTCCTATTCCATTCATGGCATGTTTACCCTGGCCTTTGCATAGATAACAATCCAACATCATATTTATTAATTCAACCATTCATAAAAATATAGCTTCTCTATTCGACACATCACCATGCTTAAAGAAGGAATCAAAATAATAAACAGCATTAAGAATAATAAAACACACTCTTTGAAAAACACATTAAATTCCAACTTGTCTAAATAGCAACTCAAGACATAGGTTTAGGATTCATCTATCCTTAACACAAAAATATCTACTCCATAATAATATTCAAACAAACCATGTTCATATCATAAAACATCAACATAACTAGATAAGAATAATACGAAACCGGAGAAGAATGATTAAAAGCTTCTGAGTAGTCTCCATGGGTGTCTCCAACTCCCCTTTTGCGTCTCGTCTCCTCCAAATTCTGCTTTTTTTTTTCTTCAACAGCCGCTTTCCTCTTGTTCAGCTAGGGTTTCTATTTATAATATTTAAAATCCGCGGGCCAGCACTGCAGCGCTGAGACATATTTCAAACCCTAGTCAGAGCTGCAGCACCAACTTTTCATCGCTGCAGCTTTGAGTTTCTGTCCAAATTCTTCTATTCATGCCAAATTCCAACGCTGCAGTGCTAACTTTCCAGCGCTGCAGCCTTGAGTTTCTGTCCAAATTCTTCTATTCATGCCAAATTCCAGCACTGCAGCGCCAACTTTCCAACGCTGCAGCCTTGAGTTTTTGTCCCCTTCACACATTTTGCCCTTCCAGTGCTCCAGCAAGTGTCTGCATAGTAGATTTCCAAGACTTAGCATTGATCATTTAACTAAAACAACTATTAGTGGAATAAAATAAACTCAACTAAAAATTGCTAAAAACATATGAAACACAAATCAAATGCCTAAGATCAACACAAAAAACGTGCCTAAAAGAAGTATAATAACATGATTTATTCAGAGTTATTAGGCTCTATAATGAGGTTACATTAAGAAAACTTAACTAAAATAAAATCAACAATTTTTAACCAACATTGGACTCAATTTATTTGATTGTGATTTGATCAAAGGAAATATTAAATTACTAAAATGTTATCAAACAAATTGATTTAATCTTTCTTTAACATGTTCGGTGAGAGAAAACACATACAAACAAGAAAATGGATAAAAATGGTCCATATCCAAAATGGGAAGGTTCTAGGTTTTGCTTAAAGAGATAGTCTCACTTTATAACACTAGTGGGCTTAGGTACCTATGGCTAGAAGGATGCTATCATACTCCTTTAGTGGCTTGAAAAAAGGATCATAAGAGTAAAAACGAGTGTGGAAAACCTTTGTTACATGGATAAGAACTAAGAAGAGCTTGTCCCACACCAAGAGCTGACAATAAGCAAATTGGGGTCACACCAGAAACCAAGAGGAAACAGGCCCCCCCAATTTTCTCTGTCGAGAGCAAAGGGTAAGTTCTAGTGTGCAAAGTGAAGTATAAAATAATAACTCAATTTAAAATATCAAAAGATTTCCAAGGTTAAATCTCCCCAGTGGAGTCACTAACTTTAAGTACCGCTCTTTTCCGCTTGAAACCAATGCATCCGTTTTTTTTTATGTATTAGACAATGGGTCGTTTTTCATCTAAGCACAAAGCAAGAATCATGGATAAGGAGCTGTCATTTCACCTTGAAGAGGGCCAAATCCCTTGTCATTGGTTTACGTGAGAAATTCCAAGGCTCAAGAGCTTTGGGTGCAAGAGAGTGAGGATTTAAAGCTCTCTCTTACCTAGACCGAAGTCTTGCCCTTTGTGTTTCAAGGAAATTAATTAAAATTTTAATTCAAGTATTATTATCATACACTACTAATAAATCCAAACACACATTTTGCAATTTATATTCAAACAAAACTACACCAAATATCAACTTTAAAATAATGCAGCAAAAGTAAGCGTAGTGAAAGTAAGCATTTAAAAGAAAGGAATTATGAAACAAGGAAAATATTAATACTACTTACAAAGTAGGGATGAGAAGTAAATTAAAGTGTGCGCATTTAAACTAAGTAGATTAATTATGTAAGTTAAACTAAAACTAGATGGATTGAGACTAAATTGCTTTAGATTAAACGAGTTAAAAATAGAAATTAAGCTAAGTTGATTTAAACTAAACTACCTTAAAGATGAGATTCAAAATAACTAGTAACTTTTTCAAAGGGCCAAATTAATAAGGACCAAGGGGGCCAAAATTTTTCTTAAAGAATTAAAGTTTACGTGTAGTTAATAACAACTTAAAATAAAACATCTAAATTAGAAGGCGTAAAAAAAATTCTTAAGGTACAAAACTAAAGGAAAACACTTTAAAACTACCATTAAGTTGAAATTACATTTATCAAAGAGAGACTACATTATGTCTACTAGCTAACTAAAGAAATACATAAAACTAGTGAAAAATAAAATGCTAAGGAACTAGTAAGTACCTTAAGATAAATTTTTTAAGTGAGAAAGATTAATCTAGTCCATTTTCAATGTGGTTTAAACATATGAATCATACTAGCGATTTATTTTTCAAGAAGTAGAAGCTTAACCAGCCTTCTTTGGCTAATAAAAATTTCCAGAAGAATGGATTATCCTCAAAGATCTTTGTGCTCTTGTGGACTTAGTGAAGTTGGAAGAGTGATTTGAAAGAAGATTAGAAGACCAGAAAAACAAAGGGTGGCCAAAAATAATGAAGAACTCTCACTAGTTCTTCTTTTGTGTTTCACTTTTTACTCTTTTCTCACCTTTCTTGAACCCTCTTCTCTTTTGTTATATTTCTTTTTTATCTTCCTATTCTTCTCTATTTTTCTCTTTTTTCTCACTTCTTTCTTTCTCTCTTTTCTCTATTTTTTGCTTTACTTTACCTTAGTATTGTGTTGGTCTCTTTTGTTAGCAAAATAGAGGTATTTATAGGAGGAGTAAAGGCTGACTAAGGGATTAAAAAAGTAAAATAATGGGTTAAAAGAATGTGCATAGGGAGGGCGAAAGGAGTTTCAACTTTTGAGATTGAAAGGTGTTTCACTTTTGGGATATAAAGGTAGGGCTAGAAAAGGTGATGTGTAGTAAACCAAGTGAATTACTAGGAGGAAAAAATCCTTTTAGGTGGCTAGTCATGGGGAAAATGGAGGGGTTTCTTTGAGGTGAAAAAATAGTGGAGAAGAAAGTTTGCAAAAAGGTGGACAAGAAAGTACAACTTAGAGTGTTTTCAATAAAGGAAAAAGTGAGAAACTCTCCTTGGTTTAGCTAGCCATTAGGACTATCGCATACAATCACACTAACTCCTCCGCTGATGCATCTTTAAACAAAGCCCCATCAACATTGATTTTGACTCTGTTACCACTAGAAAATATCTTGACTCCTAAGTCTCCTTTTTGCACTTTGGACTGATGAACCTCCAAATATTCTACTAAATACTCAGTGTTAGAGTTAGTGCATACTTTACGGGTTCAGATCTGTAGAACCCTCGACCACCACGAGGGTCCTGTTCGTGTCTTAGTTTCTTTCTATTTTTAATTCGTGTGATTAACAGGTCTCAAATCATTTAATTGGTATTATAGCCTTGTGTTTGAGGATTAATGATCAGAGATGTCGATTGGATCACATATTGAAATCAAAAAGTTCAGATGGAAGATCTTCGAGTTGTGAAAACTAAAGATGGGTGATCCACTTATGGACAGGGATCTGTGAATGGTGATAGCCGATAAGATGCCGAAAAGTACGATGAGCATGATAGCAGCGTCCATAGCAGAGGCGACGTCGCCGGTGGTGGTTTCGGTATCATTTTCAGCGGCCATCACAGAGTGGGAGAAGCTCTATTGGAAGACACAAAGTCTAACTCGGCTATGCCTGGTCGATTCTGTCCTAATAAATGTTTCTAGAGAGAAGATTACGAAAGAACTCTGGAAGAAGCTGGAAAGCCTTTGTCAGAGTAAATCTCTGGTAAACAAACTGTTTCTGCGAAAGAAGTTATACAACTTTCGGATGGCTGAGGGCAATTTTTTCTCTGTTCATCTATATAAGTTCAACACTTTGGCAGGTCAATTATTGTCAATCAATGTTGATGTGATGGATGACGATAAGGCTATTACACCATTCTGTTCACTGTTTGATTTGTGGGATAACTTGATAGTTATGATTGGTAGTGGTATGACTAATCTGTCATTTGAGAATGTTATGGCAGTCTGATTGTCTGAGGAGATGAGGTGGTAGGGTACACATAACTCATCAAATGAGGCCTTATCTGTGAGAGAGCGAACACATGATAGAGACTATAAGTGGTCTGGTGATAAACCCAAGTTCAAGGGAAGATCGAAAAGTAAGGATAAATTTGGGTTGAAGTATTGGAAGTGTAAGAAGCTCGAACATCTGAAGAAGGATTGCAGAAGTAAGAGTGTAAACCTTGAAAAGTAGATAGGCGAGATATCAGCTTTAGAAAACAAGAACCAGTATGATGATGATGTTGGTGACTTAAATATGGCATCTTGTTTGGCTCAATCAGATCGACGTGTTTGGATAATTGACATAGGAGCATCCTTTCACATGACACCTCATAGGGATTGGTTTTATGAGTATGAAAACTTGGATGGGGAAGATAACTCTTCGGTGAAAAATATTAGTCGTGGGAAGGTGAAGTTGAAGATGAATGATGGGACGGTCAAGAGAGTTCCAAGTGTGATGCATATTCCAGGCTTCAGCAAGAACCTGATGTTAGTAAGCAAGATGACAGATGGGGGAGTGAATTTCAACTATGACAAAAATTTGTGCAAGATGACTCGTGGATCGCTAGTAATCGCACAAGGTATTCAGTAGGTACTTTGTACAAGTTGCTGGGAAGTACAATACAAAGTCAGTGCAGTGGAGGTTTTATCTTTGAGGATGCGACTGATGATGAGGCAAATTCCTCTATGTTGTGGCATCAAAGGCTTAGGTATATCGGTAAAAAAGGACTATCTAATTTAATCGAAGCATATGGTGAAAAGAGTCCCAAATTGCTCAATAGGATTCAGTTTCTATGAGCATTGTCTACATGGCAAGCAAAACCGTGTGAGTTTTAAGTCTGCTGGCACGAGGGCGAAGGGTATTCTGGATTTGATACATAGTGATGTGTTTGGGCCAGTTCCGGTCCAAACTCTTGGAAAATTAAGGTATTATATCTCTTTCATTGATGATTTTTTAAGGTATGCATGGATTTACTTCATTAAGAGTAAAGCTGAAGCATTTAATAAGTTCCGTGAGTTTAAAGGATTGGTAAAAATCAGACGGAAAGAAATATAAAGGTACTAAAAACAGATAATAGAGGAGAATTTTGCTCAGATAAGTTTGAGCAATTATGTGTTGTAAGTGGCATTGCAAGACAGAAAATAACTCCATATACACCTCAACAGAATAGGGTGGCCGAGAGACTCAATCAGACACTCATGGAGAAATCGAGGAGTATGTTGAGTTGTGCAGGCTTGGAGCTAGAGTTCTGGGCAGAGGTAGTGGCTACAACATGTTATCTGAAGAACATATCACCTACATCAGCTTTGCAGGATCATAAACCATTTGAGGTACTATTCGAAAAGAAGTTGAGTTTGGCTCATGATAAGGTGTTTGGGTGTGATGCTTATATGCATGTGCCAAAAGAAAATAGGAACAAACTTAACAGCAAATCAATGAAGTGCATTTTCATTAGTTATAAGGATGGGGTCAAGGGGTACAAGTTATGGAATCTAGAAAACAAGAGTACAGTTTTTAGCAAAGATATTATGTTCAGAGAAACATAAAAGGATGTGGCAGTTGTCCAAGATGTACCAGAACAGCAAAAACAGGTTTAGATTGATCTTATTCTGGGAGATAAAGAGTGGGAGCCTATCGCACAGACTACATCGGATACTTCAGATTATGAGTCAGTTGGGTTTGAGCATGATATTCATGTTTCTGATGTAGAGGATGAGGATTCAGATACTGACTCAGGGGTAGAGACCACGCTTGTCATAAGAAGATCCACATGGGTTGGGAGGCCACCCATTAGGTATTCCTCTAGTGCTTGTAGTGCATTATATGCTTTAAATATTACTGGTGATGATCCTAGCATAGTGAAAGAGGCGAGGACCTCGGAGGATGCAAATTTGTGGGAGGATGATATGAAAGAGGAGATGTAGGCACGAGATAGGAATAAAACATGAAGCCTTGTGAAATTTCCTAGAGATAGGAAGGCAATTGGGTGCAAATGGGTTTTCCATAATAAAATAAATGGAAATGAAATGGTAGAAAAGTACAAGGCATGTCTGGTTAGAAAGAGGTACTCGCAAATATAAGGAATTAACAATGGTGAGATATTTTCTCCGGTAGCAAAGTTGACATCTATCAGATTTGTCTTAGCTATGGAAGCTTCTTATAATCTAGAGCTCGAGCAACTCGATATGAAGATAATTTTCCTTCACAGGGACTTAGAGGAGGAAATTTACGTGAAACAGCCTGAAGGCTTTGTGAGCAAAGGCAAGGAAGAGTTGGGTTGCAAATTGAATAAGTCTTTGTATGAACTAAAGCAGTCACTATAGATGTGGCACCAAGAGTTTGAAACATATGCCATTTAGCTTGGATTCACTCGCAGCTATGTTAATCACTGCATCTATATGAAAAAGTTAGGGGTTGATTTTGTCATTTTAACCTTGTACGTTGATGATATGCTATTGATTGGAAATAACATAAAGATGATTAGCACTATGCAAGCATCGTTGGAAAGGATGTTTGACATGAAAGACTTAGGGCCAAAAAACTTTATCTGGGGTAAGCAGATAAAGAGGGATCATGAAAATCAAAAACTGTGGCTAAATCAAAAGAAGTGTATTGAAGATATGTTGAAGAAATTTAATATGTCTGATAGCAAGCCGGTTGGGACTCCTATGCCTTTAGGAACCAAGTTATCTACGGAACAATGTCCGAAGATGGAGTAAGAAGCTGAAGAGATAGCGCATGTACCTTATGCTCTTGCGGTTGGAAGCTTGATGTACGCCATGGTGTGTACAAGACCCGATATTACCCAAGAAGTGGGAGTATTGAGCAAATATATGTCTAATCCTGGGAAAGAACATGGGACTATAATCAAGAGAGTTCTTAGATATCTTTGTGGCACGTCAGAGTTTGCATTATGTTATGGAGGTATAGGAGGTAAGAAGAATCTTGATATTGTAGGATCGGTTGATGCTGAATGGGAAGGATATATTGATAGCAAGAGGTCTACAAGAGGATGTGTGTTCAATTTGTTTGGTGGGGTAGTGAGTTAGGTAAGCAAGAGGTAAAGTATTGTTTCTTTTTCATCCATAGAAGTAGAGTATATGGTGATAACTCATGCTAGAAATGAAGTGGTTTAGCTTCAAAGGTTGTGTGCTGAGCTTGGGTTTAAACAAGGAGCAATGAAGGTGAAATGTGATAATCAATGTGCTATTTTCTTAGCAAAGAATCCTACGTTTCATTCACGGACGAAGCACATTGATATCCAATATCACTTCATCCGAGGAAAGATTAAAGAAAAGGTGATAATCTTAGAGAAAGTCGATACAACAGTGAACGACACAGATTTCTTGACTAAGGCAGTTAGTCTAGCGAAGTTTGAGTGGTGCGCTGTTGAGATGGGCTTGAAGAAATAGAGTTCTGGGAAGTTTTCCATGTGTGTGAAGTATTTACCAAGTGGGAGATTGTTAGAGTTGGTGCATACTTCATGGGTCCAGATCTTTAGGCCCTATACATGTTTTAGGTCTATTTTTTGCTTGATGGTTTGGGCTTGGGCCCATGAATAGCCATGGTTTTGTAGCAAGGTGAAAACCTTAATTAGGTCGTCTTAAGTTGCTTATAAATACTCTCTATATATTGAGTCCACATTGTAACGATAGAAATTGTGAGGTTGATAATAGTGAAACTTCTGGCAGATCGTAGCCCTATTCTAGGGTGAACTAGGGTATATAATGCCTTAGTTTCTTTCTGTTTATAATTTGTGTGATTGGCAGGTCTCGAATCGTTCACTCAAAAGCAAATTGAGCAATTTCGTTGGGTGTTTTCCTATCTCTTCCGAATGTTAATTGATTGCGATTTGACAATATCATCCATGCTGTCACACTCCACAATGCTAGCTTCTTAACATGCCAAGAATCACATTTTTCAAACAACCAGTTATGCACCACTATCTACCCCTAAACCTCCTTAGCTACTGGGTCAAGAAAAAATTACATGGTCGTAATCCTCTTATCATTTTGACACACAACACATTAAAGCTCTTAAACCACCCCACACCTTGCAAGATTTGTCTTACAGAGAAGATATTCATACAAAGTCACCACAAAAATAGCCAGATTTTATTTAAAATATAGAGAGACCAAATGAGCCTCCAAACCTTATATTGCCCACCACTATTCATCATCAAAGTAGCAAGGCTGTCCACTTCTCTTTTCTAAGCCTCGTGTAACATGATATGCTCTTTTTACATAAAACTGACCAGAAGAAGTATAGTGCTATATGAGCATATCTTCATTATGTTGAAAACTCAATGGAATCTTGGCAACGGTAGTAGCTTCACGAGGGAGAGAGCACACTTATAGTTCCTCTATTTTCCATCGTCGACTATCCCCATCTATTAAGTCAAAAACATAAGCCCCATTGTCCAAATGCCTTCTTAGAGACACCACTCGAAAAATCCATAGGACTAGTATCCAACTATCAATCCATATATTAATATGAGTTCCCATACCTTCCCGCCATCGCAATCCCTATACTAACACTGTTCAGCTCTCCCAAATACTTTTCCACATATATGAAGGAGCATGCCCAAATGGTGCTTGCAAAAAACCACAATTCTGGAAATACTTCACCTTTAGCACATAATAACAAAGAGATCTTGTATTCTGAATCAACCGCCACCCCTATTTTGGCAATAGAGCCAAATTGAATGTTGTAAGTATCTAAACCCTAACCCCCACATTCTTAGGCTGACATATCTTCTCTCAACTTAACCAATGAATATTCCTCTCATTAGATTGTTGTACTCACCAAAACCAGTCATGGCTCCTAGTTCCTAAATAACGATATGGGCAATTTGAAGCAATTCATAGTATACGTTGGAACAGCTTAAGCTATTGTTTTAATTAATATTTCCTTCCCCGACCTTGACAATAATTTTTCTTTCCATTCTTCAATTTTATTCTATACCCTATCTTTGAGAGTCTTAAAAGCGAGACTCTTGGATTGACCAACTAATATTGGCAACCAAAGGTATTTCTCATGGCATGATACAAGTTGAAATTGCAATATATTAAATAATGTATCACAAAGGACCTCATCACAATTCTTGCTAAAACATGCTGAAAATTTATGAAAACTAACAACTTATCCCAAACTGTGTTCATATAGATCCAAGACTTCAGAAATCATTGTACACTCAACCCTTGTGGCTTTGGCAAAAATGATACTATCATGTGCAAAAAAAAAAAAAAAAAAAAGAGATATGAAATAGAGGGTCTGTTTAGACTAGCTTTGACTCCATGTAGTAACCCCTCCCTTTCCTTCCTCCTAAGCAAAGATGAAAATCCATCTGCACATAATAAAAATAAATATGGAGATAAAGGATCACCTTTCCGAGTCCCCCGAGATGGAACAATTCGACTTTCGGGTCCTCATTCACCAAAACAAAATAGGAGATCGTTGAAACAAACTTCATGATCGGTCTTAATTGAGACATGACCTCCAGGTTCTTAACTTTAGGAATCAAGACAATATGAGTAAAATTCACAGCATTATCCATCTCCCCACCATGAAGAAAATTTATTACTTTACTAGTGACCTCCCTCTAAAATTCGAAGCACAACATATATGCAACAACTATTGCATTAATACCTTGAAAATAATTATAACTTTAGCCTCAACTCTTTTACAGAGGAGTTACAATAACAACACTGATATAATAAATACATCGATGCATGACGAAAAATCCCAAGGGCAAGTTGTCCATAGGTGATAGTGTAAAATAGTATCACCCAGGGACTGGTCCCTCGGTGATAATACTTTTACACTCGGTATTAAGTGCATGTAATATTTGAAAAATAATTTTTCATTTTTTAATTGGAAATAAAGTATCACCGAGGAAATGGATGACGTCGGTGTTAACAAATAACTATAAAATTACTTTTAAATTAATTATTAATTAAGTAAAGTAATATCACTAAGGGCTAAAAACTTATCACCAAGGGCTAAAACCTTATTACTGAGAGAATTTAGGCCATCAATGATAGTTTAACCTAAAATTAAATTTATGTGCACAGCTTCCTTCTCCACTTTATCTCTTCTCATGGTTTTTTCCCAGCATCGTATGACTCCATTTCCAAAACCCTCAAGAAACTTTCATGCTCTCTCTCTCTCTCTTTCATATTTCGTCTAGTGCCATCTTCAACCTGCATTTCTAGCAATTTTTCTCATGTTTTCCCCCACTCCACTGATTTTTGGGATCTCTCTCTATCTCTATTCGGACTCTCTCTACCATTGTTGTAAGTTTCCTCTCTCTCATATATTTGTGTATATATATAATTAGTTACATTTTTTAATCGATTGAATGAATTTATTTGCATATATTGGTGCATTTTTAGATTTGACATTTTTTCAAATTTTTTGTGCTATGTACGTATTTGTGCTATGTAATGATTTTTTTTATAAAAAAAATTAATAGATTTCATAATATTTCTTTAAAATTGATTAGAATGTCTTTTATATATTATTTTTAATTATTTATTTTTTAGTTACCATTGGTGACTAATATTTAATAGGTTATTTTATAAGATTTTTAATATTTTTATTATATTTAGAGTAAATGGTAAAATGGATAGAAAGTAAAAGGATATTAAGTGTAAATTAATTCAATCTTTTATACAAGATATTTGAATTCGATCTTCCTTCCCGCTAATGTGGAAAAAAAAAACAATCATACATTTACCATGGTTTAGTAAAAGGCTTTTAGTTGAGTAGATTGTCATCTACTGTATTAAATGTGCTTTTGATACACAAAAATAAGTAGATTATAAAATTCAAGTGACGAGAAGATAAAATGAGATCATTTTTATATAAAAAAAAAAAACAAACATAAAGATTGAGTTCAATAATATGTTCTCATATCCATTTGTTAAAAGTTGAATCAAGTTTGTTTATTTTTTTTTATGAAAATTATGAAAACTTAATTGATTTGTTCTGCTATTAGGTAGTAGAAAACTCAATTGGATTAGGTTAGGATTAATTAATATTCTTTATTAAAAAAATATAAGATCGCCAAATCTCTCATTAAAAAAAAAACTCACCAAACCTTAACTACAACTAGACTTGTTAACCAATTGGATTAGGTTGGGATTAATATATATTCAAATCTATTTGTCAAAATTGAGGTTTCTTAGCTTAATGGTTATCTTTGTCTTCCAAATATAAGACATTCAGATACGATCCTCCTCCTCGTCCACATGCCAAAAAAATTAATTTATTAAAATTTTCTTAATTACATATGTATTAAGTTTTCTAATCTTTCTTACTTTATATTTCTTATTATATCTCCTAGTTCTGTTAGGATTTATATGTCCTATTAATTTGTTTACACATTACTCCAAATTTGGATTTTGGATCTCACTTCCAATAAATTCCTTTTAGATGATATTAATTTATTTCATAGGTATGTCTAACTGAAGAAAAGAAAAATGTACTTATAATTGTGCATACATGCATCATGGCATATCATGAATATATTCATGCATTGCATCTTACCTTAAAATGTATGTCCAATGATTATTGAGTGACCCAAATGCTCTCTTTCTTATCAATTAATATGTTTACAATGAGAGTGTTTGTGTTCAAATAATCATTAGATTGTCCATAGTGAAAAGTTCAGGAATGCGTGATCGATTTTTCAATTTGTATGTCATAGCTTGTTTTGTTTCGACTAGATTTCGATAGCATCTCTCATTGTTCTTTGGGTACACACTAAATTCATGCCTATCTTCTTCGGGATATAGTTTCGAATTTAAGTCATGTACTTGGAGGACTAAGTAGAAATGTTGTCAAAATCGAGTCCTAACAGAACAGTTTGGAACTACAAATTACAAAATTGATCACACATTCCTGAATGGGTTAGGATCCCCTACCTATTAGTGAGTTGGATGATATGGTTAAAAAGCATGCATCCATATGCATGATGCATAAGGAATCATTTTGTTGTTTACTAATTTGTTATCAATTTTCATCTCGCAGACTACAAACGATCTCGACTCAGTCGTACTTCACCATTATTGATTGAGCCAGGTATGTAAATCCAAATATTTCTATGTTAGCTCATTGGTTGTGTGATAAATTTATGTTAAATCTATACTTGTTTCATTATAATTTAGCATTATTAGAAACCACATGTATTT
Source organism: Bretschneidera sinensis (assembly GCA_023935145.1). NCBI lineage: Eukaryota > Viridiplantae > Streptophyta > Magnoliopsida > Brassicales > Akaniaceae > Bretschneidera > Bretschneidera sinensis. The sequence goes on from CM043697.1 coordinate 26,353,268, forward strand.
AATGAATCATTTTTGGAAGATAAAAAAGTGATAACAAAATATATGTTTGTGATTGTATCATGTTATTTTGGTCTATATATTTTTATATTTATGTAAAAAAAACACTATGGTTAATTAAAAGAATACTATGTATTTAAAACATTATATTGGCAATAGATTCTATATTATTTTAGTAATTAGTACAATGTCAGTAGACCATAGTTAGATGGATTGTCAAGTTTTTAATCATGCTCTATCTAGGAATTTTTAGAAGGGGTTGAGGTTTTCCTTGAATTTGTATATGGTAATCCATTGTTTGTGTATGATGGAACTATTCGGTGTCCTTGTTTTCTATGCCAGAATTTAAGGTTTTTAAACCTAGAAACAATTACCTTGCACCTATATAGGAAATGTTTTACTCCTAATTATAAGAGGTGGATTTTTCATTGTGAGAGTTATTTGAGACGCGAATGGTCGATTCCCCAATCAGATCACCATGTTGAGGAATGTTTCGGAGAAACCAATCGGATAAGGGAGATGGTAATGGATGTTGCTAGCCAAACTTTAACTAGGATGCTGAAGAGGATTCGAATCCTAGTGCTGCGAAGTTTTATGACATGTTAAGAGATGCTGATGAGCCCTTGTGGGAAGGTTGTAAAAAGCACATTAAGTTGTAGGCGATCTCACAACTGTTGAATTGTAAGTCTGATTTCGATATGTTTAAGAATTATTTCGATAGATTACTGATAATAATTAAGAGTATGTTACCCGAGAACAAGATATTGCTTGAAAACTCTTATAAGACCAAGAAGATGGTGAATGAGTTGACATCCTTGGTTTAAACCTAGGCAGAAAGGTAAAAAGAAGCTAAAAGACATACTATACAAGGTGTTACGTTACCTTCCGCTAACATCTAGACTTCAAAAGCTTTATTTGTCGAAAAACACTATCGGACACATGAGATGGAACAAGGAGAACAAACGTAGTAAGCAAGACATGGTCATCCATCCAGCATATGGGATGACGTGGAAATATTTTGATAATACTCACCTTGAATTTTCCTATGAACCACGCAATGTTAGGTTGGGACTCTCAATTGACGGTTTCTCTTTGTTTGGCCATTCGGCATGTCCTTACTCTTGTTGGCTAGTATTTATCAGTCCTTATAATTTACCTTCTGGTATGTGCATGAAAGAGCATAATCTATTCTTATCATTAGTAATTCTTAGTCCAAACAACCCTAGAAAGAATCTGGATGTTTATCTATGTCTATTAATAAACAAGTTGAAGGAGTTGTGGACGGATGGATTTCCTACTAACGATGCAGCCAAAAAACAAAATTTTAATATGAAGGCTACACTTCTATGGATGATCAGTAACTTCCCTGCATATGGTATGCTTTCTAAGTGGAGCACCCATGGCCTACTAGCTTGTCTTTACTGTATGGAGCATACAAAATCGTTTCGACTATCACATCGTCATAAAAATTCTAGGTTTGACTGTTACCGTCAATTCTTACTAGAAGATCACGCTTTTAAAAGGCAAACGCAAGGTTTCATAAAGAATAGATTTGAGAGTGGCCCGCCACCACCATGATTGTTGGGGGTAGATGTGAAAGTTAGAGTGATGTCTTTTGAACAAATCATATTCGGTTGAGTGATTTCTTTTGAACAAATCATATTCGGTTTCAATGGTAAAAATCAAGAAATCTCTTGATTTGGGAAACATCATAATTGGACAAAGAGGAGTTTCTTTTGGGAACTATCATACTAGTCAACTAATCTTTTTCGCCACAATCTAGATGTTATGCATATTGAGAAAAAATGTGTTTGACAATGTTTTCAACATTGTTATGGATATCAAGAGTAAAACCAAAGACAATGCTAACGCTTATATAGATATGGTAAAGTTCTGTAGAGGTCCTCAGTTGGAGTTAGTTGAAGTCAATGGTAAACCTAAATATAAACCCAAAGGTAACCTACACATTAAATAAGTCTCAGATAAAGGTGATTTGCGAATAGGTTTCAAATTTGAAGTACTCAGACGGGTATGCCTCAAATTTAGCACAATGTGTTAAACTAAAAGAGTGCAAGTTTTACAAGATGAAGAGTCACGATTATCACATGTTCATGGAAAGATTAATTCCCCTAGTGTTTCGTGACTTTTTACCTGACCTTGTGTGGGATGCGTTGACAGACCTAAATAACTTCTATAAGGACATATGCGTAACTGAACTATGTGTTGAGCATGTAGAGTTACTTGAGAAAAATATTTTTGTTATCCTATCCAGCATTCTTCAATTCAATAGAGCATTTTCAGATTCACCTAGCTTATGAAGCTAAAGTTGGTGACCTTATGCAATATCAATGGATGTATCCGTTTAAGAGGTAATATCAGTAATTTTTCCAATTATTATAGTCTTCTCACTTCATATTATTGAATTTCATTTTAATATATGTGTACATATATGTAAAATAGGTGTATGCACAACCTAAAGAAAAAGGCTTGAAATAAAGTGTGTGTTGAAGGTTCCATGGTTGAAGCGTACATCATACAAGAAATCTCAAATTTCTGTTCTGAATATTTTCAACCAAATACTTAGACAAAAATAAATCAAGACAGTTGCAACGATGACAGAGAAAATGTGAATCAAGGAGAAAGACTATTAGAGTATTGGTCGTGAGACTATTAGAGTATTGGATGAAAAGAACTGAAGGTCGTAGAGATCTATGTTTTCCTTAATTATGTTGAAATTATGCCATATGTGGAGTGAGTGCTCTTGTCATTTTTAAATCCAATGTATTCTCATACCATATATGCATATTTTAGACGATAATTAATTTATCATATTGTAGGCAATATGACGAGTCCTTGAGGAGTGCGCACTGAGGTATAACTAACGAACAAATTGAGAAGCTTCATGGGAAGAACTTTGCAAAATAGCTTCGAGATCTTGTAAGCCATGCTAGATGATATATTATAAATATTGTTAGTATATATTTATTATATAATAATATATTGATATTTAATTATCTTTGAATTATATATTCTAATTATAAGTCACTAAGGATAAAACAATTGACAAGCAAATACGAGGGATAAGCGTTGGCCTGATGAATTGTGTGAAGTGTTATCCCAGATATTATGTCAACGGATTCAAGTTTCACACCAAGGGAGTATAGGCAATAGAAGAAAACCATGAATAGTGGTGTACTTGTGAAAGGTAGTAGTTACGATGAATATGAACGTGACTTTTACAGGATGCTAACAGAAGTTACAGAGCTCCAAAATATAGTAATTAATAACAATGTTGTATTTTTCAAATGTGATTAGTGTGATTCCTAGAATGAACTTCAAATAGACCGACATGGTCTCATACATATTAAGTATAAATCTAGACTTAGCTCAGATGAATCATTTGTGTTGGCTTCACAAGTAATACTAGTATACTATTACACTTACCCTTCAAATAAGAATGGAAGAAATGATTGGTGGGCAGTGTGTGAAATGAAGGATAGGAGTAATGTCAAATTCCCTTTGTATCAAGATTCAGATGATGATATAATGCTTATAGTTGCGGACTATTTCCAAGAGTATGAACCATCGGTTCTATATGGAGTCTTAGAGGATGATATAGATATATCGACTATCATTTATGATGTTGGTGGTGTAATGGAAGAAGTAAATCCATCCAATATACTTGCTCTTATAAATAAGGAAGAGGATGAGGAAGAAGAAGAAAATGAAGAAAAAAAAGAAGAAGAGGAAGAAGAAGAAGAATAAGAAGAATGTAGACTGAGGTTCCAACCCAAGAGGGGGTGAATTGGGTTTTTAAATTTTTTTGATAATTAATCATAAGTTTATGAAAACAGATGAACCAACAAGCATGTAAACAAGTAATGTGTTGTAAACAAAAGAGTTTTAGGAATAGAAGATGTAAACTCAGTTTATAGTGGTTCGACAATATCAGATTCGTTCCGACCCTACATCCACTCTCTTCAAGGAACCTCCTTGAAGTAATCCACTAAGAACCTTAGTCGTTCAACTTCATAAGTGTTGCACAAACCTTACAATCCCTTCCTCTCGAAAGCAAACCCCTTCCTCTTGGAAGTAAACTCCTTCCTCTCGAAAATAAACCCCTTCCTTTCGGAAGCTCATCTCTTCCTTTCGAAAGTTAATCCCTTTACAATAAAAGCTATAAAGTACATGGTAGAGAGACAACAATGAAGGCTTATACAACTGAATAATATCTCTATTTCAAGGTAAAGCTTGAAAAATGGCTCAACACAAATATTTCAAAGTTTTTTGTGTATCAAAGAGTAAAAACTTGATTGAATGTGTAACTTCCTATTTTGAAATGCTCAGTAGTGTGGGTTTAAATAGCCTTGATGTAATATATCCATTCTGAATTGATTTTATACGCTTTTGTACATCAAATATATAGTTCTGGCGCCATAACAGGCATATTTTTTGAATTACTAGTTGACTGGGTCCACTTTAAGAATCTCATTTTTAAGGCTATTGAAGGTACCAGTCGACTGGGTATGACTTACCAGTCAACTGGGAAACTTCTGCCCAAAGTACCAGTCGACTGGGTTGTTCTTACCGGTCGACTGGGGACTATCTGTCCAGAACACCAGCTGACTGGTATGAAGCATCCAGTCAACTGTGGACATACTATCCTATATACTAGTCTTCTGATATATGTACCCAGTCGACTGGGTTGCCTATCAACCCAGTTTTCATGTTTTGAAAAGATTTTAATTTAAAACATTTGATAAAAGGGTTATGTTAAAATACCTTAGACCTATAACTTGTTTTAATACCTTAGACCTATACTAGTTCTTCTGTCTTCACTTGATGTTTGATTCGGGTTGAGTTCTTGCACCTTGATCCTTGGTTGAATGCTCTTACTGCTTAATACACTTAGATAGCATTGTTAGTATAATAAGAGTTGTGTTTTGTCATCATTAAAATATAAGTGAAGGTCAATAATCTCTCTCTTTTTGATGATGACAAAACTTATGAGAAAGAAAAACAGTTTAAGAAACTAAGTGTTTGATTTTTTGGAAAATCGAGCAAAGTTTCCTCTGTTTTATGAATAAAACCAACTTGTAAAAAGATCAAACACAGTTTATATACAACTCAACCAACCAATGCAACATATATAAGCATATTCCAATATCTTTAGAGCAATGCTCCCCCTAAATCTATGCATTATCTTGAGTTTACATTAAGTTTTTCACATTTTCTCATTTTTCTCCCCCGTTTTGAGAACATCAGAAAAGGGGCAGTAAACCAAAAAAAAAAAAGCTATTTAGCCACCATAGTCATCAAGAGCATGCTTAAACAAAATTACATACGAAAATTTGGCATTATTCAGAGTTTGGAAGCCTTCCTGGGAAGAACAGGAAGTTTCCATATAAGCAGAAGCAGTTTTAAAGCATATATATGAATTTAAAGAGATATTAAGCATGCAGACATATATAAAACAAGTACATGAAATGGATCAAAGTTGAAACATAAGTTATAGTCATATATAACAAAAGTCTATACAATGTAGGCTTCGTAGAGCCATAACAGAAGTACAAAATAACATATGAGACTATGTCCGTGCTAAGAACAATGAAAAATCTACATAAAAAATTACATCGAGAGAAAGATAGTAAAGTGACTCATGGAGCGGGAGAGTCTGAGCCATCATGAATGAGATCCCGAATCTCAACTAGAGAACTCTCGGTGCGCTTTCGGTGTAGCTCGAAGTCATCTTAGAGGGTCTCAATGGAGGAGCTCAAAGTCTAGAATCTGAACTGCATGGTCAGCTGGAGGCTCGTGATAGCCTGAAGTAGATCGCTATACCCAGCCTGACCAGCACTCGAGTCACCCATAGGAGGTGCTTGGGCATCCATATCCATATCCATAGCATCAACAATAGCAACATCCTCATCATCATTACTGCCATCCTCTCCAATCCGAATGTGCTTCCCGGCCTTGGAGTAGATGAAGCCATCGTGGACCGTGCATCCCATCTTCTTCAGCGATGAGACATTGATGACGTCCTTTGGCCTGATATCCTAAGCCTCGAAGGTGGGGAAAGGTACTCAGAAGTGATGGAGTATGAGTGTGATAAGCATCCCGTAGGGAAGACATCCAGAGTTGCTCGCTTCATCATTAATCATATTGCCGAGCAGTGGGGGGTATATACTGAAGTGGTGCCCAGTTTTAAGGCACCAAATCAATATAGTATCTATCTTAGATAGATACCCCCGACTCCCTAGTCTCGGGTGGATGGTCCAACTCACGATGAGATTAACAATTTCAAGTCTAGGGGCATATCACAACATGTGTGAAATGTAGTGGGTCTGAACACATAGTTAGGGTCGCCCCTAACTATCTGACATGCCTCATCAATCTCAAAATTATCTGGCCATCCATCTAGACTCTATTGGATCCCTCCCACAGGGATCCTCAAAATGCTCACCAAGAGGTCAGTATTGACCTCACACTTCACACCCATGACACTGGTTCTGAATCTAAGAGCCAATGGACTGGGTTTCACCAAGTTTGCATAGAACTGGTGAATCAATCTTAGGTAAAATTTCTCATGAATCTTGACCAGTGGGGTCAAGTGTATTACCTCGAAGGTAGGTAATATATCAAAATTACCATGACAAATAGAGTCGAAGTCGATAACTCTACCCATCATGATTTTCTTGTGGCGGATAACAGAATTATACCTTGTCTTCGTCGCTGGGCTGAAGAATTGAGTGTCGTCAAGCTCTGTTCTGGGCTTCTTGTTGGATGAGCCCACCACACCCTTCCCCCTCGAATCCGAAACCATGGATTTGGTGGACCTTGGCCTTGTAGGCGCATTTGGTCCCCCAGTGGTGTATTTAACTCGGATTCTATCGATCATTTTTGGGAAAAAAAGTTTTTGGGTAAAAGGAATTTTTGGTGGAAATAGGATATTTCAACTGTAGAAAGTTGAAAACGAGGTTTTAGATGAGTAGATCAATGTGTTTAGGTAGTATTTTGAAGGTTTTTAGATCAAAAAGATGAGATTTTGTAGAGAGAGAATGCTAAGGTTTTCAAAAATGGCATGAAAATCTGGAAAAAAAAAAAAATGAACAGCTTATTTATAGAATCGCGATACCAGTCGACTGGGGTGAACATACCAGTCGACTGGGTCCTTTGTAAAGATGAATATTTTTGCATACCAGTCGACTGGGTAAGGGTACCAGTCGACTGGATGAATTGGAAGAAAGATACCAGTCGACTGAGTAATTTGTACCAGTCGGCTAAAAATTGGCTCCAAACAAAGTCTAGATGAACTAGTCGACTGGTATGGACTTACCAGTCGATTGGGAAATTAGGCAGAGACTTTCTAGTCGACTAGGATAGACATACCAGTCGACTAGACTCTTAAAAAAAATTTCAGTCTTGAGTCTTAGCACAAAATTTGTTTATCTATGCCATCTTGAGTGAGGGAGATATTAAACAAAGATTAATACTCATTCACTAGATGTCAAGTATGCACAATGATGAATGAAGAAGCAATCAGTCATTTAGTTTATCATATTCTAGCAATCCCATTAACATTTTAATCTTGCAGAAACTAGCTTCACTTAGAGGTTTTGTAAGAATGTCAGCTATTTGATCTTCTGAAGGTATGAATTCTAGTCTCATATCACTTTTTTAGCATGATCTCTTAAGAAATGGTGTCTAATTTCTATGTGTTTAGTTCTACAGTGCTGAATAGGATTCTTAGTTAAGTTGATAGCACTAGTATTATCACAATATATTGGTATACTTTTAAGGTTCATGCCATAGTCTACTAGTTGTTGTTTCATCCATAATACTTGGGTACAACAACTTCCAGTTGCTACATATTCAACCTCGGCGGTTGATAGTGCAACTGAGTTTTGTTTCTTGGAAAACCAAGAGGTTAACATTGCACCTAAGAATTGGCATGTTCTGCTTGTACTTTTTTTATCTAACCTAAATCCAGCAAAATCAGCATCTGAATATCCTACAAGCTCAAAAAATGAATCTCTAGAGTACCATAGTCCTATGGTTTGAGTTCCTTGTAGATATCTAAGGATCTTTTTTACTGCAACTATATGTGATTCCTTAGGATTAACCTGAAATCTAGCACACATGCATACACTGAACATAATATCAGGTCTACTTGCAGTCAAATAAAGTAAAGCTCCTATCATGCTTCTATAATTTTTAGTATCTACACACTTACCTCCTTCATCAAGATCAAGTTTTGTAGATGTGCTCATAGGAGTGCCAAGTGGCTTTGAGCTTTCCATCCCAAACCTCTTTAGCAGATCCTTAGTGTATTTTGATTGATTGATGAAGATGCCTCCTTTCAATTGTTTGATTTGAAGTCTAAGGAAATAGGTAAGCTCTCCCATCATGCTCATTTTAGATTCACCTTGCATGCACTTGGCAAACTCTTGACACATAGATTTATTAGTAGCACCAAATATAATATCATCAACATATATTTGGACTAACAAAGTGTCATTTTTGTGAGTTTTTGTGAAGAGGGTTGTGTCTATCTTACCTCTTACAAAGTTTTGGTCAATCAAAAATTTACGTAGTCTTTCATACCATGCCTTTGGAGCTTGCTTCAACCCATATAGAGCCTTAGAAAGCTTGTAGACATGATTTAGAAGACTAAGATTTTCAAATCCAAGAGGTTGTTCAACATAAACCTCTTCTTCTATAAATCTATTTAAGAAGGCACTCTTTACATCCATTTGAAATAACTTAAACTTATTAAAGCATGCAAAGGCCAACAACATTCGAATAGCTTTTAATCTAGCTACAGGAGCATAGGTCTCATCAAAGTCTATTCCTTCTTCTTGATTGTATCCCTTAGCAACTAGTCTAGTCTTGTTCCTAGTTATTATCCCATTTTCATCCATTTTATTTCTAAATATCCATTTAGTTCCAATTATTGTATGATTCTTAGGTCTAGGAACTAGATTCCATATATTGTTTCTTTCAAATTGATTTATTTCTTCTTGCATGGAAATTATCCAATCATTATCTTTTTCAGCTTCAATAAATGTCTTAGATTCAATTCGAGAAAAATAAGCTACATAATTGCAAATATTTCTAATTGAGGAACGAGTTCTTACCCCTTGTGAAGGATCGCCAATCACTTGATCAATCAGGAAATAATTTACATACCTCCAATCTTTGGGAAGACTATCCTTTTGTTGGCTTGTAGATGGTTGGTCCAATTTGAGAGTTTCCATCTCTTCATTTGTTTGAGGTGGACTCTCCTTTTGGTCAACAATGGGAGTAGGTGTTTCTGTTCTTAGAATAAAATCTGCATCATCAATGAAAGAAACTACTCTACTACTAATTGGGTTAGACTCATCAAGAGTTACATGTACGGATTCTTCTACCACTAGAGTTCTCTTGTTGAAGACTTTATAAGCTTTACTAGAAGTTGAATATCCTAAAAAGATTCCTTCATCGGTCTTAGAGTCAAATTTACCCAAGTTAGTTTTATTGTTGTTTAGGATGAAGCATTTACAACCAAATGTACAAAAATATGAGATATTAGGCTTTCTACCTTTCCATAGTTCATACAGAGTTTTATCAAGCATAGCCCTAAATAAAATTCTATTTAAGATATAGCAAGAGGCGTTTACCGCTTCAGCCCAAAAGTATTTTGGTAAATTATTTTCACAAAGCATAGTTCTTGAAAATTCTTCTAAAACTCTATTTTTTCTTTCAACAACTCCATTTTGTTGAGGAGTTCTAGGAGCTGAAAAGTTGTGATCAATTTTATTTTCATTAAAATTTTGAAAAGCTTTAGTTTTCAAATTCTTTTCCATGATCATTTCTAATGCTTGAGATACAAATCTCTTTTTCATTTTGAACCTTTTTGCAAAAGTTTTCAAATCCTTTGAAAGCTTTATCCTTGTAAGCAATAAAAATAACAAAGGTATATTTTGAATAGTCATCAACAATAACAAGAACATATTGATGGCCACCTAGACTAATGGTACTTATTGGACCAAATAAGTCCATATGCAAAAGTTCTAAAGGTCTAGTAGTTGAGACTATATTCTTTGATTTAAAAGAAATCCTATTTTGTTTTCCCATTTGACAAGCATCACATACTTTGTCTTTTTCAAAATTGATTTTGGGAAGTCCAATGACTAAATCTTTTCTTGAAATGATTTTCAGCAAATTCATGTTCACATGATCAAGCCTTCTATGCCATAGCCATGGATTTTCACTAATGGCAGGAAAACATTTTTCATTTTCGGAATGTAAGGATTTCAAATCAACTATATAGACATTTTCATGTCTATGGCCAACAAATTTGATCTTGTTACTCTTGATGTCTATAACTAGACAATGAGAGGTCTCAAATGTGACTTTGTTGCGTTTGTCACAAAGTTGACTAATACTCAGTAAATTTGGCTTCAGGCCTTGTACTAGCAATACATTATCTATGGTTGAGGAATTATTACCAACTTTTCCATGCCCGATGATCTTTATTTTTGTGTTGTCTCTAATGATGACAAGTCCACCATCTCTTAGAGTTAGCTCCTTGAACACACTTTTATCACTGGTCATGTGTTTTGAGCATCCACTATCAAGGTACCAACAGTTACCTTTCTCCTTGGTGTGGAGACATATCTACATCACACAATGATACATAATTGCATTTTTAGGTACCTAAAATATCTTGGGTCCTTTGGGGTTAGTCCTTGAAAATACAGTTCCTTTTAGGACCCATACTTTCTTAACAATATATGGAGTTCTATAGATATGATGATGCATAATCCTAGGATGATAGTTATTGAATTTTCTATGAGTATTTAGTTGTGCATGCCTATAATTCTTAAGATATGAATTCCTAGGATGCATGTTTCTATTGTGTGGAATATGAATATATATGTCATTTCCAAAAAATGGATGTAGATGATTTCTAGGATACATTCTTGCGCGCACACTATTTCCAGAATGATGGTAACTGTCGTGTGCATGTTTTGATTATACATATTGTGTCTAGGATTCATATTTTGATTATTCTTAGCATGTGTATAAGCATTCCTCGAATGAGCATGCATATAAGCATGAGTATTTCTAAGGATTCTTCACTCTTATATATGCATTAGAATTAGAGTTTCTAGTCATGCTAACATTCATTGTAGGTGTGATATTGACCTTTGAAGTAGAGGCTTCATTCACACAAGAGACTTTCATGAATAAGCTCTCTTTTGATTTTTGCTTGTCTAATGGAGAGTGTCCTAACCCGAATTTTCCTCCATTTAATCTTTGGCAAGAGAGCACTTCATCAAACTTTTCTTTCCCAAGCATGAGTCTAGATATTGTGCCATTCAATTCTAATATCTTTTTCCTTAGGTTTTCATTTTCATCTTTAAGAAATTCTTGAGAAGAATCATAAAGTAGTGAAGATAGTTTTTCTTTCTCTTCTCTTAGACTTATCATCTCTTTAGAAAAGGATGACACCTCTTTCTTAAGAGTGGAGTTCCTAGAATTTTATGACTTTTATTAGCTCTTCACTACTACTAACCATGTTATTCTTAGAGGAGGGAGAATATGATACCTCATTTTCATCATCGATTGCCATAAAACATAGGTTGGAAATTTCCTCGTATCTGACTTCTTTATCCGAAGAGACTTCTTCTTCATCATCACTCTAAGTGGTTGCAATCATAGCTTTCTTCTTGAAGCTCCTGTATGGTTTGCTTGTAGCTGTGCAATCAGCCTTGATATGACCAAGATTCTTGCATCCATAGCACATAAGTGGTTCCCTTTTTGAGGTGGGATCCTTTGTATATGGTTTCTTGCGTTTCTTCAAGAATCTATGAAACCGTTTGGTGATTAAAGCCATTTCACTATCTTCTTCGCTGCTCTCCTCCTCTTTTTCGATTCTTCTTCTTTGTTGCTTGTGGAGGCTTTGAGAGCAATCACTTTTTTCTTTTTCTCATCATTATTGACAGTGGGATTCATTTCTTCCATTTCATATGTCAACAATGACCCAAGGAGTGTCTCAACATCAAGTTTGTCAAGATCTTTGGCTTCCTGAATAGCCGTCTTCTTTGCTTTCCAAGTAGGTAGCAAAGATCTTAGGATTTTTCTTGTTAGTTCAAATTCCTCAATGTTCCTACCAAGAAGCTTCAAACCATTAACAATAGTTGTGAAACGTGAGTGCATTTGAGAAATTGTTTCGTTAAGAGACATTCTAAAAGATTCATATTCAGAAACTAGCATATAGATTTTTGATTTTTTAACCTCACTAGTTCCTTCATATGTAATTTGCAATTTATCTCATATTTCCTTAGCCGAAACACATGCATAGATTTTATTGTATTCAGATATATCTAAAGCACAATGTAAATACTTGTGGCTCTACTATTGAGAGACATCATTCTACAATCCTCATCATTGTACTCAGTTTTGAGTTTAGGCATTGCATGATTGATTTCTCCAATAGTGATTTCCTTTGTAGGAATTCTAGGTCCTTCCTCAATGACTCTCCACAGATTATAATCTTGTCATTCGATAAATATTTTCATCCTGTTTTTCCAATAGTTATAGTTGGAGCTATTGAATAAGAGAGGCCTAGTGTATGAATGTCCCTCAGAATAGCTATTTGCTGCCATCGGATCATCTCAGGGATATTAAGCCTAAAATTGATAACAATGCTCTGATACCAATTGTAGACTGAGGTTCTAACCCAAGAGGGGGGTGAACTAGGTTTTTAAAACCTTTTGCTAATTAATCACAAGTTTATAAAAACAGATAAACCAACAAGCATGTAAACAAGTAATGTGTTGTAAACAAAAGAGTTTAAGGAATAGAAGATGCAAACTCAGTTTATAGTGGTTCGGCAATATCAGATTCATTCCGACCCTAACCTCCTTAAAGTAATCCACTAAGAACCTTAGTCGTGCAACTTCACGGGTGTTGCACAAACCTTATAATCCCTTCCTCTTGGAAGCTAATCTCTTCCTTTCGGAAGTTAATCCTTTTACAATAAAAGTTGTAAAGTAAATGGTAGAGAGACAACAATGAAGGCTTATACAACTGAGTAATATCTCTCTTTCAAGGTAAATCTTAAAGAATGGCTCAGCACAAATATTTCAAAGCTTTTTGTGTATCAAAGAGTAAAAACTTGATTGAATGTGTAACTCCCTATTTTGAAATGCCCAGTAGTGTGGGTTTAAATATCCTTGATGTAATATATTCGTTCTGAATTGATTTGGTACGCTTTTGTATATCAAATGTACAAGTCTGGCGCTATAACGGTCATATTTTTCGAATTACCAGTCGACTGGGTCCACTTTAAAAATCTCATTTTTAAGGCTATTAAAGGTACCAGTCGACTGGGTATGACTTACCAGTCGACTGGGAAACTTCTGCCCAAAGTACCAGTCGACTGGGTTATTCTTACCGATCGACTAGAGACTGTCTGTCCAGAACACTAGTCAACTAGTATAAAGCATCCAGTAGACTGTGGACATACTGTCCCATATACTAGTCTTTTGGTATATGTACCAGTCGACTGGGTTGCCTATCAACCTAGTTTTCATGTTTTGAAAAGATTTTAATTTAAAACATTTGATTAAAGGGTTATGTTAAAATGCTTTTCAAAAAGAGCAATTGGACAAGCTAATTACCTAAACAACTGAGACTTACAACTTGTTTTAATACCTTAGACCTATACAAGTTTTTCTGTCTTCACTTGATGTTTGATTCGAGTTGAGTTCTTGCACCTTGATCCTTGGTTGAATGCTTTTATTGCTTAATACACTTAGATAACATTGTTAGTATAATAAGAGTTGTGTTTTATCATCATTAAAATATAGGTGAAGGTCAACAAAGAAGAAGAAGAAGAAGAAGAAAAAAAAAAGAATTAGAGGAAGAAGATGAAGGCGAAGAGGAAGAAGGAGAAGAAGAAGAAGAAGATAAGGAAGAAGAGAAGGAAAAAGAAGAAGATGATGATGATTGATGTCGATTAGTTAATGGTACGATCAATTTTATTCATGGATGATGAGAATTATATGAGTTGTATGACTAGCAAATTATATACATTGTATGATTTCTTTATTTTCATTTGCATGAACTAGTTTTAAATAGATTGTATCGATTGTCATGTATTCACATTTCCAACTTTTTTGCAAAATAGGATGCCACGAGGCAAAGGGCGATCACTTAGAGGTGCAGAAGGCAGGGGCTGTGGACGAGGTCCCAGAAGCATAGATCTTACCGAGACTAGTACTATAGAGGCTACGCCACCAAAGGCTATTGCCGGTTTAGCTGGTAAAATTATCATCCAATTTTGTGTTGTTCTTTAATTATGTCTATTTCTGTTAATTTAAAGTAATTCTTAAATAGTGTATTATTTAATATGTGAAGTTACATTCTCATATGCAGGGGTAGAGGTCGAGCCTTTTGAGGCCCTTCTAGTCAAGAGGCACAGGGTCAGAGGACCAAACAGAGAGAAGCTCATATCTACACAAAATATACTTTTTACCATATTGAGCGAGAGGTGTTTATATTTGTTCATTGCATATTATTCCTATCATTAATTTCCATTAATATATATCACCGATCGATTAATGTACTTATTTGTTTATGAATGTAGTAAATTCCATGGGTGCAAAGACATGTCCAAAAACATTGTGACTCAAGTGAAGAAGCACATGAATGGCCCATGGAACACTTACTCTCAATTCCATGTGGACAGTCAAACCTCTATTTGGGAAAATTTCCTGGTATACGTTTTTCCTCAATCTTTAGTTTCAATGTTGTATTCTCATGAAGTGTTATATATCATATGCTTGTGTTATATATAAAATAATTGACTACTAATCATTTTTTAGTTGTTTCTCAAGAGTGCTACATTTTTGTGACTCTAGAAGAGCTTCAAGCTACTAGGTTTGTCCATGATAGGATCATTGGGGCTCACCTCGCCAACTGGCTTAATGAATTAAGGGATAAGTGTAAGCAGTAGCGGGGCGAGAATAAAACAAATTGATATGGTTAGAGTGGGCACAGAACCTCAAATGAGCATTAGGAAGCTTTGGTTGGTTTATGGGCCTTAGAGATGTAGATTCATCACTTCAATGCTACATCAGTGAATAAGCGATTGGGCAATGATTGGTGTGTTCACCATGTTAGGGGTCCATCAATACGGATTCCCACATGACTACAATGGTATATACTTTCTTTGTTTCTCTACACTTTTATATATATATATATATATATATATATATATATATATATATATATATATAGTTAAATTCACTTTTTCTAACAAATTTTAATATGCAGTCCCAATAGTTGGGTAGACAAGCCACACCTGTTGAGGTGTTTAACAAGATGCACAAATACTAAGGGACGGGTGATTATGTTGATCATAAGTCGAGGGACATGATGATATGTATAAAATTTATTTTTTACTTATATACAAAATAATTGTTGCTTTTAATATTTTTTGGGAGAGTGGTGTGTATAAAATGTATTTTGTACTTATATGCAAAATAACTGCTACTTTTAATATTGTTTGGGAAAAAAAATTTAACCATATTCATTTGTTTGTAATGTAGGAAACATATGACCAGCATGTTCGAGAAAAGAGTGGTGGCCATATTGAAGCATTCTCACAAACTGAGATCAACCCAACTCAATGGTTGCATGCATTGGGTGGGCTGAAGAATGGGAAATTTTATGGATTCGAGGGGGATGAATGACGATCATCTTTTTGCTAATAGCTTTGTAGGTAACAGTTCCTCCGTCAGATCCATTGCATCACGGTTCACACCGATCATTAATGTCAGAGAGATACAACAACAATTGGATGAGGAGAGGTCAATGAGGGAAAAGCTTCACGCACAGTTGGCCCAAGCCAACAGTCGAGCGGATGGTATGCATACACATCTCGAGTTTGTTGAGCAGATATTACAGCAGCTTAGGATGGTGGGGAGTTCTAGGGCGATTTTTACCACACGACGCAATGTAAGTAAAACACATTGAACTTTTTTTACATTTTAGTTACCAATCGTGTGTGTTTTTGAGAAATTATATTTTCGTAAGTTGGAGGTTTTAAGGTTAAAACAATAAAATACTGAACACCAAACTGAACGGTTCAGTTTCTAAAAATTCAGTGTGTTAAATTGGGTTTTTTAATGCTTTAAGGTTCGATTTTTTTGTTAATATCGGTTTTTAGTGACCGATTCGGTGCAATTTATTCTCAACCGTACCAAATTTAATTTGCTATGCCTATACGATTAGGTTCACACTCACACACAGTACCCTAAGTTCCCTAAACAAAACTCCCATTCTAAAATCAAATCCCTAACCAAAACATCATCTTCGACTCTTCTCTCTCTCGCCTCTCCCCCAACCTCCATACCACAGTTAGCAAAACTCGGCCCTCACTTCACCGTCTCCCTCACCAGTTCTTTTTCCCTCACCTGCTCTCCCTCTCTGTCTCTCACTGGATCTGTTTCCCTCAACGATTCTCCCTTTATGTCTCTCACCGGCTCTCCCTCTCTTTCCCTCACCGACTCTCCCTCTCTATCTCTCACAGAACAAGTAACTTTTATTTTGTAATCTTTTTCCTTTTTTCCTTAAATTTTTGGTATAAATCATCCTTAATTTTTTTCGCTACGCAATTGCTTACAGGCCTCTAGACCTAGTTGCAGTCCTCACTCGTCATTTTCTAGTAAGTATAAACAGCTTGAGTGTTTGACACAGTGATGCATCAAAGTTACTAGGTAGCCCGTGTTACGCAGAGGTTATTTATTTATAAAATTGTTATATATTTGTTCATTTGTTGAGACTAATATTCAAAAAGTTCTAAAAAATACTTTTGGTAAAGATTAGAATGAACTTTCATACAGTCTTTTACAGGTGAATCACTTGCACACCAGTACATCCCTAGGCATGTCTCAACCATATAAGGTGTCTCCCTTAAAAAAATTTCTTAACCTTGAAAATTAATCAAGCTTTTGCTTTTAGACATGAAGGAAGCTAAGGCATGGTTTCTCGTATGATTTTACTTTTTAGACATAGTTGCTTCCGAGTTGGATGTGTTATTTGTCCACGCTTAATCACTGTAATTATATGTTTAGCCTACAAAATTTATGAAATTAATTGATATAACAGTAGTGTATAAATTTCTCTTCTTGTCTGTAAGATTATAAATTGTGCTTTGTATAAAAACAATAGCGAGTAAATTGTGGTTGCTGGATCAATATGATTTTGAAAATCATGTTGTTATTATAAAAGTCATGGAGACATGATTTTTATTTTCAAAAGGTTGGGATTAAACACCGAAATTAAATAAAATTTTATTTAAATTATGCTCCATGGTATAAAAAAAATAAAAAATAAAAAAACTATTATCTAGGTTGTGTCAAGGTTGAGTTTATTCCTTTTTTTAGCTGTGAACGAAAAACTAATCCATCTTCAAATTCAAGGTTTAATTTAAAGTCTTAAAAAAGAAAAGAAAAAAAAAAAGAAATGATAACATAATTAGTTATCATTGTTTATTCAACTTGTTAAGATTTTCAGTGAATTTTATTGTCAATAAATTGTGCTAAACACTGTTAGCTCTTATGGTGAGTTTGGTTCGCAATATTAGATTTGTCTGGGAACGAATGAATTATTTGGAATCTAGATAAGTATGAATAAAATCTTTGGGTAAATACGACTACTACGGTCATTCATAGAAAGAAACTATAGCAACAAAGCTGCATACAATAAGGCAAGTTTTAAACAGCAAGCCTAACAGAAATACAAAGTCAAAACCTTATCAAAAAGGCAAAGAAACTATACAACAAATAACACATATTTAACTATTAGGTTCCAAAGACCAATACCCCATGCACAGAGGTTTTATATCTTTTCAAACTGAAAACTCTTGTCCTAACATCTTGAATGATCACTTATAGATAAAGCACACACCATGAGCAACTTGGTTATGAATTCTAGAATTTCTCTCCCTCTAAATGATATCAATGAAGCTGTCCAAGCAAGATGCTGCACAAAAACAGCAGCTTTGTTAGTACAAATTATGAGCAATTGCCCATTACAAATTTTGAAAGGTGTGGAGATGGGAGATGAAGTGAAAGATATTACATTTAAAATGTTTAATGAGTATAAGGCTATGATGCAACCTCAATATGGTGAAACTAGTGTGGCAAATCAGAAATCAAGTACTGTTGTGAAACCTAGGAAACACTTATTTATGAGCATAATGTATTTGAAGTTCTACAACGAGACATGAAGTGTGGATAGCAAATCTGAGTTGGATAGGTATTAGAGTGAAGATATTGAGAAGCATCGTGATGAATTTAATATTTTGGAGTGGTGGAAACGCAATAATGCAAGATTTGAATTCCTCTCACAAATGGCTCGTGATGTTTCGGCGGTTCTTGTCTCCATGGTTGCTTCTGAATCAGCTTTTAGTATGGGTGGACGTGTTCTTGATCCATTTAGGAGCTCCATGTCTCCTAAGATCGTAGAAGCTCTTATATGGGCTTATGATTGGACTCGGGGTTCATTTATTCAAGTTAATGTTGAGGAAACATTGGAAGATGTTACTAGAATTGAGAATGGTAAAAAGATGTTACCAGAATTGAGAATGGTAAAGAAACTTTCTTTCTATGGTTTTTTTAATTATTATCTTTCAGAAATTTAATTGTTCTAAAAAAAATGTTCATATTTCTCTTTTTCTTTCTTTCTTTCAAAAATAGCAAGATTAAGAATTGCAAAAGACATTTGAATGCTTTGAAACAAGTGGTGCTAACTAAGTCATAGTTTTCTACTCTTCTTGCATTGGCTTTGAGACTTGTATTTTTTTTATTAGTTAGTTGTTGTTGATAATTGACAATTATCCTTTGACTCCTATCTTTTATATATATTTTTTCCTACATTTTAGATTTGTGGATGTTGTGCTGGCATGCTGTTGCTACTTGCTGCCATGCATTGAAGGATAAAGACATTGAAGTGTACTTGAGGATTGATGTTGTGCTGGTATGCTATTGCTGCTTTTTGCTTGTAATAGTGTAGTATTATGTATTAATGTTTAAAGACTTAAAGAATAAAGCTTACTATAGTTTCTTGATAATAGCTAACTGCTAAACTTGAGATATTTTAAATTTCTTAGATTTTTATTTTTTGCATTTGAATCAAGAATTGCAACAATATATTATGTTGATTTTGAGGGCTCAAAATCCAATCTTATTTGGTTTGATTTTTTTGCACCAAAACAACCGAAAAACCTTTTTTTTAATTTTTTTTTTCACCAAAACCGAACCGAAAGCTCACCCTTACCATTGCAAAAAGAAATCCAACTTGATGATTAAATAGGTCTATTTTTTATTATTTTCTATGAAACAGTGATTTGATCATTAATCCATTGATTCAACTCGGTGTTTTGAATTCAATTGATTCTTTTTTCAGCCATATCAATAAGATCATGCAAAAATCTTTATTTCCTAAGAAAATTTAATATACGAAAAAAAATCAAACTAAAAAACAAGCATATATATGAAGATTGATTGATGCTATTGGGACACTCCAAACTCATTTCATATACCTTGAATATTATAATAATAATTACTAATACACTTTCTACCATGGGAGCAAATATGTCCACCTTGCAGCCATCTTTATTTTGTTTCGTAAGAGTGTCTATCCTTCTGACCAAACTAAAATTTCCCCATTTAACACAAGCATGGATCACCTTATAATTTCCATCCCATCAATGTCATTCAACGATCTTAAATGACCCTTTCAATTAAAAAAATCCAAGTGAATCTGATTACCCTGTTAGGTAATAAGATCCTCTGTTTAATGATTTTCATAATGAAATAAATAACGTACCACATACGTATCCCACAAAAAAAGCGTATCACATCATTTTAAAATTACATCTACAATTATACTTGCATCATTTCATTTATTTTACGTTAGGTGTTACTCATAGTAAGAGATTCTTGGGTGTGCATTAAACTAATTTCATACCATCTCATCATGAACATCATCAAATGCACAAATCACTAAATTCAGAAAATCCTAATCCTCCTATTAGCTTTGAGGCTAAGCTTACATACAAAATGAATAGACTATAAGCTAGAAAAGCTACTGAGACATAGCATTCACTCGCTGAATGCCAGACCTTACTCCACTTGTTCACCAGATAAAACCACACTTACCAAATAACTCCTTTTAAATCCTAGCTTTTCCCTTAAATATTGATCCTCGTCTGACCTTCAAAAGAAGGTATACCTACAAGTGCGGCAGAACCCTGACGACCTTTAAAGAACACTAATTGCAAAAGACAAACTGCCAGACTGCTTTTCGCGGCCATGTTAGATCCCACTACCTATTGTACCATAATGCAAACACCTAGCTTGTCAAACCACGACCCAAACAAGACTTAGAATTGAAAAAAGAGAGTTGTACAGGCAATGAGGCATAGCATATTGCAACACAAGATTTATGTATAATATGGTAACAAAGAATTCTGAAATGCTATTGTGTCCATGAATAAATCGAGGACATGAACATCTTAACAGAATGCTCCAGACTCCACATGACATATAGTTGGGATAAGACACCTAAATATAAAAGCAACTTCACCCAACATAAAAACATCATAAGCATTAAAAAGAGACTAATGGACAAACAGGCAACTTTAATCATTCCTCAAACTCATGCATGTGATCTAAAAGATAGTTGGCCGCTAACTCCTCATTCTTGTTACATGCAAAGAATACCTCCAACACGATAGCCCGATCAAAGCCCATTGCCTCAAGCTGCAAAAACCAAAATGCCATAGAAGACCAAATAACTTTTCACATTACGTCATCACACTTTTGGATGTTAGGATCAAGATCATACTTGATGGCGGGTTAAAGAAAATCTTAAAAGACTTCTAAGAAGCGTAAGTACACAAAATCAATTTTTTATAAGTAAACAAAATCATGAAACATGGTAATAAATAATATCATAAAAAAGCGATTTGCAAAGTAAACGTGCTTATGTAGCGCACTTGTAGTTGAGGTGCGACAATGCATTGAACTTGTATTGATTACAGAGAAAAATACTTGTTAGCCTTTTCCGTCAAGAAAAAATTATTGTAGGTAAATAATTGTAATATAAATCTTCAGAGATTCAAGCAAGACAGAACCAAAAAATCAACATGGAGCTTTGAAACTTAAGTGCTATAGAAAGCTACACCATTGGGTAGTGGCTTCAAAACCCTAAAATTTCTCTAAACAATTCTTCATAAGAGAAGACAATTAGCAGTTACAAATCTAGAAGCATTAGTTGAGTTGACAATATGGCACAAAGTTATTTTATAAAGATCATCACATACATGATAAGGCGTATCTTGCTCACCCTCTTAGGTGAAAATAAAAATAATAATAAATAATTAAATAACTAAAATATAAGAAACTACCAAGGCATTTTTGTTATGCTACTCTTCATGACAAGCGTCAAAGTGCAAAAACCTTTTTGGGCTATGATAATGATTGATACTGTTATCATGACAACACCCACAAAGCTACTGCTAGTATGTGCAATAGTCTATAAAATAATGCACCAACTACGGAAAGAACATTGCTGAGATAAAACACAAACCCGCTCAATTGCTTCACGCTCCTCGGGGGTGACAGTCACGGCCTGTGGCATTGCTGACGCCAATTGACCAAGTATGTCTCTGACCACATTAATAAACAAACAGCATCATATGCATGCAACTAGTGTCAATTAAAAACGAGTGCTAACACAAAAACAAAAGACTCTCTCACCCTTCCCCTTCTACAGGTTCATTTATCAAGCGTAAGAAGTCAGCTTGATGCTCTTGAATGAGCCGCATCAGGTGTGGATTTTGCTTTCCAAGCTCCTGAAGCATAGGCTGAAACACAAAATAATGTTGAGTCCTCAGATACAGAGGTGCGACACTATTAGGTATTAACTATCTTCTGCAAACAGAGAATAACATAAAAAGTACCTGCAAAATTTGAGGATTTGCTTGCACCATAGCTCGCAAGGCTTGGAACTGAGAGAAAGGCAAGGACAATAAATACTTAGAACACTACATCAAACTATTGCCTGGCTGACACCAAACGAATTGATTTCAAATACCTGTTGACTGTTACGCAGGAAATCCAGTCCTGCACTGGCATTTGAACCCATATTTGGCAGGCCCTGGTTCCAGTAGAATAAAATTCATCACCCAATTCCTTTATAGAGGTCCAAAAATTTCAGATTCCTTTTAATTTTTCTCAGTCAAAAATTACAGATAAAAAGCATGTACCTGTGGAAAGAGATCTAGTGGGTTTGCATTAGGACCAATGGTAGGTGCCACTGGTTGTTGAGCCTGTGCAGGAGGATTTGCCACCTGTGCTGGAGGAGGAGCTCGGGCAACTGGTGGAATTTCTGCTTGCTCAGGAATCCCCTGAGGCATTAATTCTTGTGTTCAAAGATTATATCACTCAATGCTAACAACAATTATAGTAAACCTCTATTGATCTAGGGATTGAAAGAGTCTTTAAAAGCAATAGACAAGGAGCATGCTAATCTTCTGCTTGAATTCCTTCAAAGAAAATCTCTCATTGGGAAAGACCTCGATTTTCAGCTTCAAAATCACTCCATGCAATACGAACATTGAAACATGGAAATGGGACCTATATAGCATGGTAGGGACAAGTTCTAACAGCAATGCCAGACATATACATATGACGATAAATGCTAGCATTTGAATCAAGCTATGCACAGCTGGGAATAACTGTATGACAAAATGAACCAAGAACCCCAAAAGTGGGAAGGTGCTTACAGAATATAGATATTCAACAGCTCTTTCAGGGTTGTTATAAGCAGCACGCAGAGCACGGACAACAGTATCACGGTCCCAACTTCCTCCACCCATATCAAGAATCTGCTGAATGGTAGGCTCTAAATTACTTCCTCCAACAAGATTTGATGCTGCTAGGCCATAGACATCTGATTCTGATCCGCTTCAACATGACAAAGGAGAGGAGAAATAAAACATGAGCAGGCAAGAAACATCAGCTTTGTCAAATTAGACATATATGGTCAAAATATTACACCCTTATTTAGAAACTAAAAGAAATACTCACGAAATAGGAGCTGCAGCAGGTGTAGTTTCAGGGGTAGGCTGTGCTCTGCACAATTTGATACAAAAAAATATGGTAAAGGTGAAGCAACATAGTAAATGCATTGTCTTTTTTATAAAAAAAAATCAAGTAAAAAGGAAAAAGAGAAGCTCAAACTCACGGTGCCACAGCTGGTACAGGAGCCTGAGATGTAGCTGACGGTTGAGTTGATGGAGGAGGTAACGAACTCATAGGTTGGGCCTACTCATGCAAGCAATTCCATTAGATGAACTAAAAGTGACAAGTGTTGTTTTGCTTTTTTATTTTAAGTTTTCTTGCTAGGAATAGGGCATATAATAAAGGCTTATAGTTTTACAGAAAAAGATCATGAAAATCCAATGAAATATAAGAAAGATCATACTGATCCTGACATTGACGCTAATAAAAGAAACTGAATACTAATCAATACAAATTTCCTCTACTTACCTGACTTGTAGGTGCAACAGAAGCAGTTGAGGCCCCACTTGATGAAACCTTATTCTACAGGTGTTTCAGCATGCACGTATTAGTACAACATTTCAAGGAACTATTATGCTTATTTTCTCTTACAAAATCGTTTGATAAAAACGCAAATTTTACAAGTCTTCATTAATAACAAAACCTACTTATAATGGTAATAATTATCGTACAATTCTAATTACTATTGTTTGTTATTATTAACATACTGGGAAAAAAAAGCTTTAAAATGTCTAGCAACACTAAAAAAATTCATGACAAACTGTATATAAAATAAACTAATTACACTACATGACCAGAAAAGCAGGTGGCTTCAGTGTGGCTGCATGCATATAAATATCAGAAAAAAATGCTATAATAGACTTAACAAAAGGGGATCAATAAGCTATTAAAAAAAAGGACTCAACAGAAGTGACTGTCATGGTTCACCTTAGTAGGTAGAGACCTTTGATACAACGGTTTGCATATCTAGAAACATGAACTCTGCCTGTTCCATTTCTAGTATCTTGTCTTTCACACAGAAAGTTCTAAGCCCAACAAAAGAAGTAAGTATTATTATAGCAACTGCAAAACACCTCCTGAGCTTCAATCCATAAAAGGAAGCGATTGCTAAAAATGAAAAAGAAATTAGAAAAAAATAACTAAATTTGTATATCAAGTAACATTAAAAAAATGAAGCTAAGCACCAAGCAAGATATAGAGAACATTGGAATTAGTTCATTATATGGTACCATTCATGAATCGGCCATATTTGGGTGAATAGAGAGTGCTTTCAGTTTTGCAAGAGGTTGCAGGATGCTCAAGTTAGTTCCTTGGCAAAGAATACTTAAAGGGACTTGCCTTATAGGCTAAAAGATTTAAGAAAAAAATTCATCTTCCCCAAGTGGTTCTCACTTGACTGAATTATTTCATCTTTCCAATTTATGCATTTATTTTTCTATTTACCATTCCAATAGACAGTGAATGCTTTTATTATTCTCATATTTCTCCCCTTTCTATCAACAAAATATGTTGTTACTTTACCAATAGAGGAAAAAAAAGTGAGATTTCAGCTCTCTTACTTTCTTTAATTTTTTGTGTCTTATTAGTACACATTGGCAGCTAACCAAAAGTCATCAATTTTCATTTATGTCACTTAAATGCAATCCAAATAATCACAAATATAACCTAACTCTGAAAGCTAAATCTGAACCCACCTTGGCCAACATAATGACGACAAAACTGTTTTCTGCAACTTTATTTTCATCCAGTGTGGTATTATCTTTAAGAACTTTCCCCTGATGAATAAGCATCTGCTGCGCAGCAGGGTAAACATCCGGACCCTGCACCGTCTCTATATTTTTTTTGACATCAACAACCTAACCACAAAAATATTCCAAAGGAACGTCAATGTCTTAAATAGCACATCCATCATAAAATTTTAACATCATATACTGTGGCACTGTTTGGGTATTTACTTAAATGCAACTTAAAACATTTAACTTAAATTTTTAGACTCTAAAAACTTAAGCTTTTGTGATTTAAGTTGTATTTAAGCAACTCCCAAACAACATCTATATGGCTAGCAGCAGCAAAATTGCTAGCTTAACTGTATTCTTTAAAGGAAACACACACACACACAAAAAAGGCAACATTATAAAGTGCAAGTAAATTATCATTCAGAATCTTACCCGAAGAAGACTCGTTATTTATTAGCAAAATGATTTATAATAACTGTTTTCCCAAGAAATTTGGACTATCTAAAAAAACTTCTATCATAGGCTCCCAATTGTCAAGAGATCTCTTGAAACATAAAAGTTACACATCATAAAAAAGGGTGCCGTACAACATTCACCCTTTATGCAAAGAATGTTTCTATACAAGACGCAAGAATCTACCCACAACAAAAGACTAACAAACCAGTGAAATGAAAAATGATCAAGCTATATGCTATTATCCAAAGCAATTAAAGCCAGCTTATCGCATCAGGAAATGGCAAGCTTTAAATCACTATGAGTATCTGGGAATTTAATCAGATTATGGAAACCCTACAAAAATCAACAAATTGTAGAACTGTCCAAGTTAAAATCCCACAGGAAGCCCATTGAATTACACTTGCGAAAAATCAGAACAACAATTTGAACTGGCCAGAAAATAGTCCGTGTCTCAGTAAGATCTTTTACAAGATTGTTAAAGTTTGCTACGTTGTAACCCAAAAAACAAAGTTTGCTAAGTTCTCAATTCACAGGTTCATTTTCACACTAGGTAAATTTAAAAAGGTAGTACAGATCCCTGCAATGCCCACACCGGAAGCAATATGATTGATAGATAGTACAAAATCTTGAAAACAAATACTAGAAGAAAACAACTGAGATAGGTCAAGTTTCATTCCACACAAACACAGCACATGACTCAAAACTCTTTGCACGTAAAACCATAAACCCAGAAACCAATTAACCATAAAATTTGAACATGCAAAAAATTACATCAAATATGGCGATTCGTAATACTAAAAGAATGAACTTTTCTTAATTCACTGTCAGTACATGGGAAACCTATCCACCAAAATTCACGCTAAAAATAAAAACTTCTACGCCATCAAATCGCAAGTTCACCGCAATTCTCAACCAGGAATTGAATTAAGCAAATCAACCACTCAAATGTCTAAATCTGAAATCACAAAACAGCAATAGAAGACAAACTTAAAAAAAAAAAAAAAAAAAAAAAAAAAAAAAGACTAATTCCTAATCGATCCTGGAGGCCTAACATCAAATCAAAACCCTAATCACACCAATACCGGAATTTCTTCATATTAAACAACAAAAATAACGCGTTCTTTATGCACTGATGAAGGGATAAATAAAGAGGTAATTGTACCGTGTCCTCGGGTTTCACTTCGATCTCAAAGTGAGTGCCCTTTAAAGTCTTCACAAAAACCTTCATCTTCAAGCACCAAAAGCTCGTCCGTTCAGTCTCCGATTAAACGGCGAGCCTCTGATCTCTCCCGTCGATGCCGGCGAAACCTTACACAGAGAGAGAGAGAGAGAGAGAGAGCCGAAGTCACTGAGTTGGAAAAAGCTGGGGACCTCTGTTCACTTCATATAGCTGAAAGATGCGAATGATCTCGTAACAGGGATGTTCGCTTTAAGGGTTTAAAGACCAATTGTGTAGTGACACGTACATTAACCAAAGGTTTGTGACAGGTGTCTCATTAGTATTGGATGGTGAGGAATTCATTAAGGGATAGAGTTGCTAGTAAGCACGTGCTAAACGCTAAAACTGGAATTAGCTACTCCTATATTTCTGTGTCCAGCAATTACGTTGTTAGGGAAATTTTTGGTTTGGGATTAATGGATTATTAGTACTCAATAAATATGTAGAGGCCCAAAATCTTCACACTGTATATAATTCTCGAGCAAGTAATGTTTTACGTTTCCGCCTCGACAACGGTTAAATTTCTTGATTTCCTTAAATTTACATAATTTTTTTTTTTTTTTACTTTTAAATATTTTTTTAAACAATTTGAGTATTTTTAATATAATTTAAAAAATATAATTTTTTTTTTTTAACATAATATTAAAAAAAGTTTTAAAAAAACTATTTTTTCAATTTTTTAATATTACTTTGAAAAAAAAATGTTATTTTTCAAATTAGATTAAGAATATCCAAATTATTGAAGAAAGTATTAAAAAAATATAAATAAAAAAATTTCAGAACACAACTTTAGGATCTTTATAATTAAAGCAATGTATTTTTAAATATTTTGTAAATAAGGAAGATTGTGAGACGCTCTTATTAAACACTTTGAAAAATATCCTAAAAACTTAAATGATAATTGTTTGAAAATTTAAGTGGTAATAACACTCAAATTTTCAAAATTTATAAAGTAAGTGTTTTAGTAGGTTATCGAGTGTTCCATCTTATGTAAATTTTCTAAATCATATATATTTTATTTCTACGTATAAAATCACTTGTCCGTTTACTTATAAAGAACTATATTTCATCTTTAGTTTACAAAAAAAAAAAACTACTCCCTCCACTTTGTGTTGGTATGTATAAAAAACTCAATTTTTTTAAAAAAATATAATAATTAATACTACAATTTATTAAATTATGAAACATCCCAAAATGGAGTCAATATATATGCATATCCTTACTAATTGTAGATATCACTTTCATACAATTATCATTAGCAAATTATAAAGATGACCAGTTGTACATATAATAGGTTGGCAACGTCTAGTTGGCCTGTCAAAATAATTGACTCGATTTGGTCTATAAATAAATGCTTGTAAGATATTAGATGATAAACAAAAAAGTTGTAAAAAAGAAAAAAAAAAAAAAAAGGAACTAAAGGCAATCATGAAAACATTAAAAGAGAATTGATTGTAGAGATCTGTATGAAAATCATTGTAATCTCTCATTGATTATTCTAGTGGGCATACATCTTACAAACTGAATCACGTAAAATCTTATCTTTATTTTTCTTAAGCTTTCTCCATCAATTTTTCAATTTTTTATACCAAATATTTCGCTATCTCTTTGCAAATCATTCAAGTAAAATATCAAAAATAAATTATTTATGAGAAGATCGGACATGAAATTGACAAATCTATTACCTAGTGACTCCAAAATCTTATCGATTTTATAAACATAAAAATTTTTTGTTTACACTGATTATATAAAAATGAAACTTTTTATTTTAAGTTATATGCTCAATCACAAAACACTCACCATTTACTAAAAATAAGACCATGTTTATTATATTTAAAGGGTTGCTAAAGATCATACACATCAAATCGACGGATCAAGGATTTTATCCATATTCGATCATATTAATTGAATATGGATCAAATTTGAATGAAAATTTGATCTATTAACAAGTCTTAGTGTATCAATTAAAAATGTGTATTTCTAATTGTCACAATGTGCTCATCATACCTTTTGTTTATATCAATTATATAGCTCCACGTGTTAAGGAACCTGCCAATTAAAGACATAATACTTTATTAAAATATTTTTTTGGTGAAAGACACTTTTGGTCCTTAAAGTTTACATGAGATATCAAATTGATTCTTGATATTTTGATGTGATCAATTGCATATTTTAATTTTAATAAGTGTTACAATATGATTTTAATCGTTGACATTGTTAGATATTGTTAATAGGGTTTCATCATGTGATCATCTCTTATGCAGTCGAAACACATGATGTTAATTAGGATAAGGAATATGTTATACAAGTGTTGTCACGTGATGAATTTGTGATAACTTTTTTATTAAATGTGTTTAACATTATTAGGGATCAAGATTATATTGAAGCACTTCTTATAGTTTGGAAACGAAATCGATTAAATCGAAATATTACGGACTAATTTGATACATCATGTAAACTCTCCATATTCTTATTATTTATTTTGTCATTTAATCATCTATTTCTCTTAATCTATTATTAAATTACAAAAATGCTTTATATTCAAGGAATAAAAAGTTTGTTTATGGGAACAGAATCTCTTTGTGCCTTCTCATGGCCCATTAATCTCAGTTTTTTTTGTATGAATTTAATTGTAAAATTTGTTATATTTTAAAATGAATTGAAATTAAAATTTGTTTGCAAATGAAACAAATAAATTCACTTTTCATTTTCAAATGGATCAAAACAATAATTCATTTGCAGGTAAATTTAAATAAGTTTTTATCTTTTGTATAATTGTACTTAAACTGTAAAATTGAAATGAATTTTATATTTGAAATTAATCAATAATTTTTTTTTGTTGCATTTACTTACTCTGCATTGACATTATTAAATGTTTATGTGCAATTATTAAATTAAACATGGTGTATGTGCAACATTATGCTTATTCCCAAGCCTCACATAGGCAAATGAACTTGGCAAACCAACCATTGTGCGCCCTACAAAGATTAAAAAAACATTTATTTTGTATGAAGCCAATGCTCATTGGTAGCAAAAGACAAAGGAGTGAGAAACATCATCCTAGCTTTGATATTGGTGTGGGCATATATCTTCCAAGTATATTTTATGTTGTTACCTAACCAAACTCCTCATGCAGGTAAAGTTATCCTTGTTATCAAATATTTTATAATTAGATTTAAGTTTTACTTTTATAAGTAAGTCATTGAAAAAAAAAACTCTGTATGAACAAGTTGTAAAAAACACATGCATTTAGTTAGGGTATTTAAATCTATTCATATGTATTTCATTATATATATATATTATTAAAAGGATGAAAAAAGGGAGGGATGCAATCTCTTACATATATATTTTTATCAGTGTGATTAATTACTTGATCTTGATTTAAATAGTGAAATTTTTGTTAATATTATATATATTCTTTTAGGAAAAGCTTAAATTTTATCTTTTTTTGAAATTTAAAATAAATAAATAAAATATTCACAAGAAATATTTTTTTGGGATAATGACAATGTTTAGATGATAGTTTTGTCCACGGTTTTTTGGCTAATTGGGGAAAAAAAAACTAGACAAGCTTATTGTTTGGCCTTAGCAACAAAAACCCATTAATTTCTTTAACACAAGACCCAGATATATAAACAAGACCAAAATTTTTGAGCCGCTAAAACAGAATTCTCCACTCTCCCTCACACGATCAGGCACCTTTCCATTCCCTCTTTCTTTTTTTCTCCATCACCCTCTACAACTCATGACATCCTTGGCATCACATGAAGTCGCGCATCCAGCAATTGTCTGCAGCATATTTAGGTAACAGTTTTTTATTTTCAGTTTTTAAAAACTGTTTTTAAAAATAAAAGTTAAAAATTGTTTTCGAAAATAAAAACTAAAAATAGTTCTCTGAAAAAAAAAACATGTTTGGATAACTGTAACTCGAAAACTGTTTCCAAAAGATAAAATAATGATTTTTTTTTGGATAATCTTATTTTGAAAACTGTTTTGATATACCTTGTAATTATTTTTAGTTTTGAGTTTAAATTTAAAATCTATATTAATTTTATTTCTCATATTTAATAAATATTTAAAAATAATTAACATTATTTTATTTTCAAAATTTTAATATTTTTTATATACCATTGAGAAAGAATGAAGCAGAGAAGTGACACTGATTTTAAGACAATTTTTTAAAAATTATGTCAGAAAACACTAATTTGGAGTTTTAAGAAAACAATTTTTAAAAACTAGTTTTTTGAAAACTGTTTAAGAAACTTTATTTTAAAAACTGTTTGCTAAACATAGAAAAGAGTTTTTGAAAACTGTTTTCAGCTTTCAAAAACTGAAAACAGTTTTCAAAAACTATTTCCAAACATAACATTGATGTTGCATCATCAACCAGCTTCGACAACCATCAACCACTAATAGACCCTCCCAAAATCTCAGGTAAATCCCTCTCTTTCGTCTAGACAGATTGAATCCTTCCTTCATACACTTATAAATTTCTTATTTATTCCAAAATAAAGTGCATATATATGTTAATAAAGCTAAAACATGAGAATGATAAATTAAAACTTATCGGAGTTGTTAAGTGACTTAACAATTTCAGTTTTCTATAATTTTATTCATTGTTAATTTAGTGATTTGAGGAAGAAATCCTGACAATACGATTAAATTAATTGCTTAGAATTTATATAAGAATATGTCTTTTCAACATAATATTTAAATATGTTGCCCCAAAATATAAATATGATAACAATGAAACACTTAAGAGTTAGGTTGACTAAAATTTTTTCAAATAAAGAAATAAAACAAATCAACTTTTTCAATTGAAACCATAATTGATCGCTCAAAATAAAACTTAAAACACAAAGCTTTGAGCAATCAAGCACAAATACTCAACAAGCTAATATATAAATATAACTAGATATTTTTTTCACCACAATTACTTAAACAATATGTAAACAATTATAGCAAAGTAATTATGCAATAATATAAAAGAGTTGAGGGATAGAGAGATGCAATCAATATATAGTGGTTAAGCATCAACTCAAGCACCTACGCCCACTCTCTTAAAAGCTCCTCTTGAAGCTCCACTATCCTCAAATAGCACGCTAGAATTACAAAGCTTTAACAAACCTTTACTCAAGTGCTTTGTAAGTTCATTTTTAACCTTTACAAGAGTTTTATCAATGTTCATTTCTGACATTTTACAAGTGTTTTATGCTTACACTAAAACCCCTTTATCAACTTTTTATAAATTATAATGATTTACAAATCCTCACAATGATGGATATACAAATTGAAGCACAAATTGAGTTCTTGACTCTAGAAGAAGAGAATGATGATTAAATGGTTGATTCCTTGTTGTAGTATGTTCTTTTCTTTACCCGAAGGAATCTTGTAGTGTTTTGAAGTTTTCTAGCTATTGGAAACCAAATAAAGTCGATAGAGCGCTTTAAAACAGTCAAGAAATAAGTCTAGTTCACTGGAAGTCGATTCTTAAACCTAGGAGTTGATTCTCGATGTGATGACCCACATGCCACATCGTTATATGTAAGGCTTAATGATCCTAAAAACAACTTGAGCTAATACTTTGGAGATGAGTCTATGGTGTTACATATTGTAACAACTTGAGCTTAATCCATTGATTCAACTCGGTGTTTTGAATTCAATTGATTCTTTTTTCAGCCATATCAATAAGATCATGCAAAAATCTTTATTTCCTAAGAAAATTTAATATACGAAAAAAAAATCAAACTAAAAAACAAGCATATATATGAAGATTGATTGATGCTATTGGGACACTCCAAACTCATTTCATATACCTTGAATATTATAATAATAATTACTAATACACTTTCTACCATGGGAGCAAATATGTCCACCTTGCAGCCATCTTTATTTTGTTTCGTAAGAGTGTCTATCCTTCTGACCAAACTAAAATTTCCCCATTTAACACAAGCATGGATCACCTTATAATTTCCATCCCATCAATGTCATTCAACGATCTTAAGTGACCCTTTCAATTATACAAATCCGAGTTAATCTGATTACCCTGTTAGGTAATAAGATCCTCTGTACTTGAAACTTTGTATAGTTAATGATTTTCATAATGAAATAAATAATGTACCATATACGTATCCCACAAAAAAAGTGTATCACATCATTTTAAAATTACATCTACAATTATACTTGCATCATTTCATTTATTTTTGGTTAGGTGTTACTCATAGTCAGAGATTCTTGGATGTGTATTAATCTAATTTCATACTATTTCATCATGAACATCATCAAAAGCTCACTAAATTCAAAAAATCCTAATCCTCCTATT
The DNA here is from genome assembly GCA_023935145.1 of Bretschneidera sinensis. Lineage (NCBI taxonomy): Eukaryota > Viridiplantae > Streptophyta > Magnoliopsida > Brassicales > Akaniaceae > Bretschneidera > Bretschneidera sinensis. Next base: position 26,386,145 of record CM043697.1, read on the forward strand.
AGCTTTGAGGCTAAGTTTACTTACAAAATGAAGACTATAAGCTAGAAAAGCTACCGAGACATAGCATTCACTCGCTGAATGCCAGACCTTACTCCACTTGTTCACCAGATAAAACCACACTTACCAAATAACTCCTTTTAAATCCTAGCTTTTCCCTTAAATATTGATCCTCATCTGACCTTCAATAGAAAGTATACCTACAAGTGCTGCAGAACCCTGACGACCTTTAAAGGACACTAATTGCGAAAGACAAACTGCCAGACTGCTTTTCGCGGCCATGTTAGATCCCACTATCTATTGTACCATAATGCAAACACCTAGCTTGTCAAACCACGACCCAAACAAGACTTAGAATTGAAAAAAGAGAGTTGTACGGGCAATGAGGCATAACATATTGCAACACAAGATTTATGTATAATATGGTAACAAAGAATTCTGAAATGCTATTGTGTCCATGAATAAATTGAGGACATGAACATCTTAACAGTATGCTCCAGACTCCACATGACATATAGTTGGGATAAGACACTTAAATACAAAAGCAACTTCACCCAACATAAAAATATCATAAGCATTAAAAAGACTAATGGACAAACAGGCAACTCTAATCATTCCTCAAACTCATGCATGTGATCTAAAAGATAGTTGGCCGCTAACTCCTCATTCTTGTTACATGCAAAGAATACCTCCAACACGATGGCCCGATCAAACCCCACTGCCTCAAGCTGCAAAAACCAAAATGCCATAGAAGACCAAATAACTTTTCACATTACGTCATCACACTTTTGGATGTTAGGATCAAGATCGTACTTGATGGCGGGTTAAAGAAAATCTTAAAAGACTTCTAAGAAGCGTAAGTACACAAAATCAATTTTTTATAAGTAAACAAAATCATAAAACATGGTAATAAATAATATCATAAAAAAGCGATTTGCAAAGTAAACTAGTAAGGATAAACATATTTCCTCCATGTGTGTGCATTGCAAACGTGCTTATGTAGCACACTTGTAGTTGAGGAGCGACAATGCATTGAACTTGTATTGATTACAGAGAAAAATTCTTGTTAGCCTTCTCCGTAAAGAAAAACTTACTGTTGGTAAATAATTGCAATATAAATCTTCAGAGATTCAAGCAAGACAACCAAAAAATCAACAGTTTCCGTCAAGAAAAAATTATTGTTGGTAAATAATTGTAATATAAATCTTCAGAGATTCAAGCAAGACAGAACCAAAAAATCAACAGGGAGCTTTGAAACTTATGTGCTATAGAAAGCTACACCATTGGGTAGCGGCTTCAAACCCCTAAAATTTCTCTAAACAATTCTACATAAGAGAAGACAATTAGCAGTTATAAATCTAGAAGCATTAGTTGAGTTGACAATATGGCACAAAGTTATTTTATAAAGATCATCACATACATGATAAGGCGTATCTTGCTCACCCTCTTAGGTGAAAATAAAAATAATAATAATAATAATAATAAATAATTAAATAACTAAAATATAAGAAACTGCCAAGGCATTTTTGTTATGCTACTCTTCATGACAAGCGTCAAAGTGCAAAAACCTTTTTGGGCTATGATAATGATTGATACTGTTATCACAACAACACCCACATAGCTACTGCTAGTATGTGCAATAGAATATAAAATAATGCACCAACTACGGAAAGAACATTGCTGAGATAAAACACAAACCCGCTCAATTGCTTCACACTCCTCAGGGGTGACAGTCACGGCATGTGGCATTGCTGACGCCAATTGACCAAGTATGTCTCTGACCACATTAATAAACAAACAGCATCATATGCATGCAACTAGTGTCAATAAAAAATGAGTGCTAACACAAAAACAAAAGACTCTTTCACCCCTCCCCTTCTACAGGTTCATTTATCAACCGTAAGAAGTCAGCCTGATGCTCTTGAATGAGCCGCATCAGGTGTGGATTTTGCTTTCCAAGCTCCTGAAGCATAAGCTGAAACACAAAATAATGTTGAGTCCTCAGATACGGAGGTGCGACACTATTAGCTATTAACTATCTCCTGCAAGCAGAGAATAACATAAAAAGTACCTGCAAAATTTGAGGATTTGCTTGCACCATAGCTCGCAAGGCTTGGAACTGAGAGAAAGGCAAGGACAATAAAAACTTAGAACACTAAATCAAACTATTGCCTGGCTGACACCAAACGAATTGATTTCAAATACCTGTTGACTGTTACACAGGAAATCCAGTCCTGCACTAGCATTTGAACCCATATTTGGCAGGCCCTGGTTCCAGTAGAATAAAATTCATCAACCAATTCCCTTATAGAGGTCCAAAAATTTCAGATTCCTTTTAATTTTACTCAGTAAAAAATTACAGATAAAAAGCATGTACCTGTGGAAAGAGATCTAGTGGGTTTGCATTAGGACCAATGGTAGGTGCCACTGGTTGTTGAGCCTGCGCAGGAGGGTTTGCAGCCTGTGCTGGAGAAGGAGCTCGGGCAACTGGTGGAATTTCTGCTTGCTCAGGAATCCCCTGAGGCATTAATTCTTGTGTTAAAAGATTATATTACTCATTGCTAACAACAATTATAGTAAACCTCTATTGATCTAGGGATTGAAAGAGTAATTAACAAGGAGCATGCTAATCTTCTGCTTGAATTCCTTCAAAGAAAATCTCTCATTGGGAAAGACCTCGATTTTCAGCTTCAAAATCACTCCATGCAATACGAACATTGAAACAAGGAAATGGGACCTATATAGCATGGGAGGGACAAGTTCTAACAGCAATGCAAGTCATATACATATGACGATAAATGCTAGCATTTGAATCAAGCTATGCACAACTGGGAATAACTGTATGACAAAATGAACCAAGAACCCCAAAAGTGGGAAAGGTGCTTACAGAATATAAATATTCAACAGCTCTTTCAGGGTTGTTATAAGCAGCACGCAGAGCACGGACAACAGTATCACGGTCCCAACTTCCTCCACCCATATCAAGAATCTGCTGAATGGTAGGCTCTAAATTACTTCCTCCAACAAGATTTGACGCTGCTAGGCCATAGACATCTGATTCTGATCCGCTTCAACATGACAAAGGGGAGGAGAAATAAAACATGAGCAGGCAAGAAACATCAGCTTTGTCAAATTAGGCATATATGGTCAAAATATTACACCCTTATTTAGAAACTAGAAGAAATACTCACGAAATAGAGCTGCAGCAGGTGTAGTTTCAGGGGTAGGCTGTGGTCTGCACAATTTGACACAAAAAAGATGGTAAAGGTGAAGCAACATAGTAAATGCATTGTCTTTTTTTATAAAAAAAAATCAAGTAAAAAGGAAAAAGAGATAAGCTCAAACTCACGGTGCCACAGCTGGTACAGGAGCCTGAGATGTAGCTGACGGTTGAGTTGATGGAGGAGGTAACGAACTCATAGGTTGGGCCTACTCATGCAAGCAGTTCCATTAGATGAACTAAAAGTGACAAGTGTTGTTTTGCTTTTTTATTTTAAGTTTTCTTGCTAGGAATAGGGCATATAATAAAGGCTTACAGTTTTACAGAAAAAGATCATGAAAATCCAATGAAATATAAGAAAGATCATACTGATCCTGACATTGACGCTAATAAAAGAAACTGAATACTAATCAATACAAATTTCCTCTACTTACCTGACTTGTAGGTGCAACAGAAGCAGTTGAGGCCTCACTTGATGAAACCTTATTCTACAGGTGTTTCAGCATGCACGTATTAGTACAACATTTGAAGGAACTATTATGCTTATTTTCTCTTACAAAATCGTTTGATAAAAACGCAAATTTTACAAGTCTTCATTAATAACAAAACCTACTTATAATGGTAATAATTATCGTACAATTCTAATTACTATTGTTTGTTATTATTAACATACTGGGAAAAAAAAGCTTTAAAATGTCTAGCAACACTAAAAAAATTCATGACAAACTGTATATAAAATAAACTAATTACACTACATGACCGTAAAAGCAGGTGGCTTCAGTGTGACTGCATGCATATAAATATCAGAAAAAAATGCTATAATAGACTTAACAAAAGGGGATCAATAAGCTATTAAAAAAAAGGACTCAACAGAAGTGACTGTCATGGTTCACCTTAGTAGGTAGAGACCTTTGATACAACGGTTTGCATATCTAGAAACATGAATTCTGCCTGTTCCATTTCTAGTATCTTGTCTTTCACACAGAAAGTTCTAAGCCCAACAAAAGAAGTAAGTATTATTATAGCAACTGCAAAACACCTCCTGAGCTTCAATCCATAAAAGGAAGCGATTGCTAAAAATGAAAAAGAAATTAGAAAAAAATAACTAAATTTGTATATCAAGTAACATTAAAAAAATGAAGCTAAGCACCAAGCAAGATATAGAGAACATTGGAATTAGTTCATTATATGGTACCATTCATGAATCGGCCGTATTTGGGTGAATAGAGAGTGCTTTCAGTTTTGGAAGAGGTTGCAGGATGCTCAAGTTAGTTCCTTGGCAAAGAATGCTTAAAGGGACTTGCCTTATAGGCTAAAAGATTTAAGAAAAAAATTCATCTTCCCCAAGTGGTTCTCACTTGACTGAATTATTTCATCTTTCCAATTTATGCATTTATTTTTCTATTTACCATTCCAATAGACAGTGAATGCTTTTATTATTCTCATATTTCTCCCCTTTCGATCAACAAAATATGTTGTTACTTTACCAATAGAGGAAAAAAAGGTGAGATTTCAGCTCTCTTACTTCCTTTAATTTTTTGTGTCTTATTAGTACACATTGGCAGCTAACCAAAAGTCATCAATTTTCATTTATGTCACTTAAATGCAATCCAAACAATCACAAATATAACCTAACTTTGAAAGATAAATCTGAACCCACCTTGGTCAACATAATGACGACAAAACTGTTTTCTGCAACTTTATTTTCATCCAGTGTGGTATTATCTTTAAGAACTTTCCCCTGATGAATAAGCATCTGCTGCGCAGCAGGGTAAACATCCGGACCCTGCACCGTCTCTATATTTTTTTTGACATCAACAACCTAACCACAAAAATATTCCAAAGGAACGTCAATGTCTTAAATAGCACATCCATCATAAAATTTTAACATCATATACTGTGGCACTGTTTGGGTATTTACTTAAATGCAACTTAAAACATTTAACTTAAAGTTTTTATACTCTAAAAACTTAAGTTTTGGTGATTTAAGTTGTATTTAAGCAACTCCCAAACAAGACTTGTATGGCTAGCAGCAGCAAAATTGCTACCTTAACTGTATTCTTTAAAGGAAACACACACACACACACACACACAAGGCAACATTATAAAGTGCAAGTAAATTATCATTCAGGATCTTACCCGAAGAAGACTCGTCATTTATTAGCAAAATGATTTATAATAACTGTTTTCCCAAGAAATTTGGACTATCTAAAGAAACTTCTATCATAGGCTCCCAATTGTCAAGAGATCTCTTGAAACATAAAAGTCACACATCATAAAAAAGGGTGCTGTACAACATTCACCCCTTATGCAAAGAATGTTTCTATACAAGACGCGAGAATCTACCCACAACAAAAGACTAACAAACCAGTGAAATGAAAAATAATCAAGCTATATGCCATTATCCAAAGCAATTAAAGCCAGCTTATAGCAGCAGGAAATGGCAAGCTTTAAATCACTATGAGTATCTGGGAATTCAATCAGATTATGGAAACCCTACAAAAATCAACAAATTGTAGAACTGTCCAAGTTAAAATCCCACAGGAAGCCCAGTGAATTGCGAAAAATCAGAAAAACAATTTGAACTGGCCAGAAAATAGTCAGTATCTTAGTAAGCTCTTTTACAAGATTGTTAAAGTTTGCTAAGTTCTCAATTCACAGGTTCATTTTCACACTAGGTAAATTTAAAAAGGTAGTACAGATCCCAGCAATGCCAACACCGGAAGCAATATGATTGATAGATAGTACAAAATCTTGAAAACAAATACTAGTAGAAAACAACTGAGATAGGTCAAGTTTCATTCCACACAGACACAGCACATGACTCAAAACTCTTTGCACGTAAAACCATAAACCCAGAAACCAATTAACCATAAAATTTGAACATGCAAAAAATTACATCAAATATGGCGACTCGTAATACTAAAAGAATGAACTTTTCTTAATTCACTGTCGGTACATGGGAAACCTATCCACCAAAATTCACGCTAAAAATAAAAACTTCTACTCCATCAAATCGCAAGTTCACCGCAATTCTCAACCAGGAATTGAATTAAGCAAATCAACCACTCAAATGTCTAAATCTGAAATCACAAAACAGCAATAGAAGACAAACTTTAAAAATAAAAAATAAAAACTAATTCTTAATCGATCCCGGAGGCCTAACATCAAATTAAAACCCTAATCACACAAATACCGGAATTTATTCATATTAAACAGCAAAAATAACGAGTTCTTTATGCTCTGATGAAGGGATAAATTAAGAGGTAATTGTACCGTGTCCTCGGGTTTCACTTCGATCTCAAAGTGAGTGCCCTTTAAAGTCTTCACAAAAACCTTCATCTTCACGCACCAAAAGCTCGTCCGTTCAGTCTCCGATTCAACGGCGAGCCTCTGATCTCTCCGGTCGATGCCGTCGAAACCTTACAGAGAGAGAGAGAGAGCCAAAGTCACTGAGTTGGAAAAAGCTGGGGACCTCTGTTCACTTCACATAGCTGAAGGATGGGAATGATCTCGTAACAGGGATGTTCGCTTTAAGGGTTTAAAGACCAATTGTGTAGTGACACGTACATTAACCAAAGGTTTGTGACAGGTGTCTCATTATTATTGGATGTTGAGGAATTCACTAAGGGATAGAGTTGCTAGTAAGCACGTGCTAAACGCTAAAGCTGGAATTAGGTACTCCTATATTGCTGTGTCCAACAATTACGTTGTTTGGGAAATTTTTGGTTTGGGATTAATGGATTATTTGTACTCAATAAATATGTAGAGGCCCAAAATCTTCACACCGTTAAATTTCTTGATTTCTTTAAATTTACATGAATTTTTTTTTCACTTTTTAAATATTTTTTTCAACGATTTGAATATTTTTAATATAATTTAAAAAATATTATTTTTTATTTTTTTAAAAAAATTTAAAAAACTATTTTTTTAATTTTCTAATATTACATTGAGAAAAAAAATGTTATTTTTCAAATTAAATTAAAATATCTAAATTATTAAATAAAATATTAAGAAAAATATAAATAAAAAATTTTCAGAACACAACCTTAGAATCTCTATAATTAAAGCAATATATTTTTAAATATTTTGTAAATAAGGAAGATTGTGGGACGCTCTTATTAAACACTTTGAAAAATATCCTAAAAACTTAAATGATAATTATTTGAAAACTTAAGTGGTAATAACACTCAAATTTTCAAAATTTATAAAGTGTTTTAGTGAGCTGTTGGGTGTTCTAAATTGTTTAAATCATATATATTTTATTTTTAAGCATAAAATCACTTGTCCTTTTACTTATAAGGAACTATATTAAAAAAAAACTTACTCCCTCCATCTTGTATGTGTTGACATGTATAGAAAACTCAATTTTTTTATTAGACATAATAATTAATATTACAATTCATTAAATTATAATATACTTTTTAAAAATACTTTTATTTAATACCTAAACTTAATGGTAATATTCTAATAAGCTTAAACTCAAGGGTAATTTAAGACATTTAACTAAAATTGAACTATCCTTACTAATTGTAGATATCACTTTCATAAAAATATCATGCGAGTATAATGGAGCAAATTACAAAGATGACCTGTTGTACATATGATAGGTTAGCAACGTCTAGTTGGCCTGTCAAAATAATTGACTCGGTTTGGCCTATAATTATATGCTTGTAAGACATTTGAAGATGATGAACAAAAAAATTGTAGGGAAGAAAAAAAAGAGAAAAACTAAAGGCAAACATGAAAACAATAAAAGAGAATTGATTGTAGAGATTTGTATGAAAATCCCAGTAATCCCTCATTGATAGTGAAAATTTTTTCTATTGTGCCGGTGGCTATAAGTCTCACAAGCCGAACTATTTATTTTAATTTTTATATATAATTCATCTACTTGCTTCATTTCACTTCAGGACTCATTCTCATCTGCTCAATTTACTCATTTGCATATAGTTTGCACAAAGAGCAAAGAAGCAAGCGGCGTGAAGAGCATTGAAAGGCGATTTATTTCAAGGTATGTGGTCTCTCTTTAATTTCTTCCAATCTCTTGCAAGTCAATTCTGTTTTCTCTCTCGATTATAGGTTATGTTGGAGAATTGATTTAAAACTAAAGGCAAAAAAATCTTCTTTTTATTTTGCTTGAGCTTTCTCTATCAATTTCTCAATTTATTATGTCAAATATTTCGCTATCTCTTTGCACATCGTTCAAGTGAAATTTTAAAAGTAAATTATTCCTTGCTCAAAATCTTTGGAAAATTATACTTATAAGAAGATCGGACATGAAATTGACAAATCTATTGCTTGGTGACTCCAAAATCTTGTTGAGTTTGTAAACTTGTAAATTTTTTGTTTACACTAATTATATAAAAATGGGACTTTTTATTTTAATTTACCTGCTCAATCACAAAACACTCACCATTTACGAAAAATAAGACCGTATTTATTAGATTTGAAGGGTTGCTAAAGGTCGACGGACCAAAGATTTTATCCATATTCAATCATATTAATCGAATATGGATCAAATTCGAATTAAAATTTGATCTATCAACAAGTCTTAGTGTATCAATTAAAAATGTGTATTTCTAATTGTCACAATGTGCTCATCATACCTTTTGTTTGTATCAATTATATAGCTCCATGTGTTAAGGAACCTGCCAATCAAAAACATAATACTTTATTAAAATATATGTTTGGTGAAAGACTCTTTTAATCCTTCAAGTTTGCATGGTGTATCAAATTGGTTCTTGATATTTTGACTTGATCAATTGCATATCTGAACTTTAATAAGTGTTACAATGTAATCTTAATCATTGACATTGTTAGATACTGTTAATGGAGTTTCATCATGTGACCATCTCTTATGCAGCCGAAACACATGATACTAGTTAGGATAAGTAATATGTTGCGCAAGTGTTGTCACGTGATGAGTTTGTGATAATTTTTTATTAAATGTGTTAACATTATTAGGGATCAAGATTATATTGAAGCACTTCTTATAGTTTGGAAATGAATTTGATTAAATCGAAATATTACGGACTAATTTGATACATCATGTAAACTCTTCATATTCTTATTATTTATTTTGTCTTTTAATCATCTCTTTCTCTTTTATGTATTATTTAGTTAGGGTATTTAAATCTATTCATATGTCTTTTATTTTATATATATATATATATATTATTAAAAAGATGAAAAAGGGAGGGTTGCAATCTCTTACATATATATTTTTATCAGTGTCATTAATTACTTGATCTTGATTTAAATAGTGAAATTTTTGTGAATATTATATATATTCTTTTAGAAAAAGATTGAACTTTTATCTTTTTTGAAATTTAAAATAAATAAATAAAATTTTCACAAGGAATATATTTTTGGGATAATGACAGTGTTTAATTTTGTCCATGGTTTTTTTGCTAATTGGGGAAAAAAAACTAAACAAGCTTATTGTTTGACCTCAGCAACAAAAAGCCATTAATTTCTTTAACACAAGACCCAGATATCTAAGCAGGGCCAAAGTTTGGTCTTGAGCCGCTAAAACAGAATTCTCCACTCTCCCTCACACGATCAGGCACCTTTCTATTTCCTCTTTCTTTTTTTCTCCATCACCCTCTACATCTCATGACATCCTTGGCATCACATGAAGTCGCACATCCAGCAATTGTCTTCAGTATATTTGGGAAACAGTTTTTTATTTTCAGTTTTTAAAAATTGCTTTTGAAAATAAAAACTGAAAATTGTTTTCGAAAATGAAAACTGAAAACAGTTTTCTGATGTTTTCTGAAAAAAAAAAAACATATTTGGATAACTGTAACTCGAAAACTGTTTCCAAAAGATAAAACAATGAAATTTTGTTTGGATAATCTTATTTTGAAAACTGTTTTGATATACCTTGTAATTTGAGTTTAAATTTAAAATCTATATTAATTTTATTTTTCATATTTACTAAATATTTAAAAATAATTAATATTATTTTCTTTTCAAAATTTTAATATTTTTTATATACCATGGAGAAAGAATGAAACAGAGAAGTGACACTGATTTTAAGGCTATTTTTTAAAAAATTATGTCAGAAAACACTAATTTGGAGTTTTAAGAAAACAGTTTTTGAAAACTGTTTAAGAAAATTGCTTTTGAAAACTGTTTGCTAAACATAGAAAAGAGTTTTTGAAAACTGTTTTCAGTCTTCAAAAACCGAAAACAGTTTTCAAAAACTGTTTCCAAACATAGCCTTGATGTTGCATCAGCTGCGAGGATTGGAAGTTTCAGTTATTGCTCAACCAGCTTCGACAACCATCAACCACTAATAGACCCTCCCAAAATCTCTGGTAAATCCCTCTCTTTCGTCTAGACAGATTGAACCCTTCCTTCATACACTTATAAATTTCTTATTTATTCCAAAATAAAGTGCATATATATGTTAATAAAGCTAAAACATGAGAATGATAAATTAAAACTTATTGGAGTTGTTAAGTGACTTAACAATTTCAGTTTTCTATAATTTTATTCATTGTTAATTTAGTGATTTGGGGAAGAAATCCTGGCAATATGATTAAATTAATTGCGCAGAATTTATATAAGAATATTTTTTTTCAACATAATATATAAATATGTCGCCCCAAAATATAAATATGATAACAATGAAGCACTTAAGAGTTAGGTTGACTAAAATTTTTTCAAATAAAAAATTAAAACAAATCAACTTTTTCAATTGAAACCATAATTGATCGCTCAAGATAAAACTTAAAACACAAAGCTTTGAGCAATCAAGCACAAATACTCAACAAGCTAATATATAAATATAACAAGATATTTTTTTCACCACAATTACTTAAACAATATGTAAACAATTATAGCAAAGTAATTGTGCAATAATATAAAGGAGTTGAGGGATAGAGAGATGCAATCGATATATAGTGGTTAAGCATCAACTCAAGCACCTACGTCCACTCTCTTAAAGGCTCCTCCTTGAAGCTCCACTATCGTCAAATAGCACGCTAGAATTGCAGAGCTTTAACAAACCTTTACTCAAGTGCTTTGCAAGTTCATTTTTAACCTTTGCAAGAGTTTTATCAATGTTCAGTTCTAACCTTTTACAAGTGTTTTAGGCTCACACTAAAACCCCCTTATCAACTTTTTATAAATTATAATGATTTAGAAATCCTCACAATGATGGATATACAAATGGAAGCACAAATTGAGTACTTGACTCTAGAAGAAGAGAATGATGATTAAATGGTTGATTCCTTGTTGTAGTATGTTTTTTATTTTACCCGAAGGAATCTTGTAGTGTTTTGAAGTTTTTTAGCCATTGGAGACCAAATATAGTCGATAGAGCATTTTAAAACTATCAAGAAATAGGTCTGGTGCACTGGGAGTCGATTCTTAAACCTAGGAGTTGATTCTCGATGTGATGACCCACATGCCACATCGGTATATGTAAGGCTTAATGATCCTAAAAACAACTTGAGCTAATACTTTGGAGATGAGTTTGTGGTGTTACAAACGGTATCATAGTTGACCTAGACCCACTACCATATGAATGTGTGGTATTTGGGGCTCCTAACGGGCTGAAACCGTTGGTGTGATTTGTGATATATGATTTGTGCTTCCTCTTATGAGGATGCGAGAGTCTAAACGATGATAGTTTGTGATGACCTACATCTTACATCGATAGTGTAATAAGAAAGATCTTGGTTTTTACATAAGGCCTAATGATCCCAAAAGCAACTTGAACTAGAAATTTTGAGGGATGGGCTCGTGGTGTTACACTTAGGATCTGGGAGCTATCTCTTAAATCTTGGAGTGAACTTCGACAGACAATAACTATTATGCACTTCATTCTTCATGTCTTCGTTCTTTTTTACCTTTTTTAGGTGCAAAACATTTATCAGTTGACTCAAACTTTTTTACACATTAAACACATAAGTCAAGCACTTCAAATATGATTTGTTATCATCAAAATCAAACTCTTGATTGATACCTAAAGTCAACAATCTACCTTTTTTTTATGATGAAATAACATATAACAAATTTAAGCACAATGTATATGTAAGACAGGTAAAGAAGAGCAATTTTAATACATGATCAATTAATTTGACCTTTGCAAATGAAAAAAAAAAAATTCTCTTTTCAATTCATCACAAAACTCCCATTTATCTTTCCAATAAATATTCCAATTCTTCTTTCCCTTTTTGTTATCAATAAAAAGATGGATAGAAGATAGGAGTTTTTCAAAAACTCTCTTCTTAAATATATGTATTATGATTTCAAATAAGTTTATTATCAAAATTAATCATAAAGCATTTTCATTTTCTTCCTCTTAATATATGCTCATCAAAATCAACAAATTTGAAAACAAGAGCATACTTAAACCAATTTATTATGAAAAATCAACTATTTTTCTTTGCTATCTGTAACTCACCATGGAAAAAAGAAAGAAATCAGACCTTTTTATATAGTCATTTATTAGAAGATATTCTCTTCTAATAGGAATAGAATTCTTGGTCATATAAGGACTACACCAGCCAACAACTTTAACTTTCTTTAATTTCTTATTTTAACTTGCTTATGGGTTGGACCCTACAAGCCCAACAATCTCCCCTACCATGCGACTCACTTGGAGTCCATCCTAGCCATCGCCGAGCAAAACTCAAGCTTTTCTCTGGGAACAACCTTTGTCATCATATCAGCCACATTTTTATCTGTGTGAATCTTTTCCAACTTCTTCAACTATTTTTCAATCACCTCACGAATCCAATGGTATCTCACCTCAATGTGTTTCGTACGTGAATGACACATGATATTTTTGCTTAGATCCATGGCACTCTGACTATCACAAAAAATCATATACTATTGTTGCTTCAAACCCAATTCTTGAAGAAACCTCATCATCCAAAGCATCTATTTCCTTGATTCGTTTGCTGCAATGTACTCAACCTCGATAGTTGATAAGGCAAAACAATTTTGCAGTCTTGACTACCACGAGACAGCTCCCCCTACAAAAGTGAACAAAAACCCCAATGTAGACTTTCTTACATCAAGATTACCTGCCATATCTAAATCTGTATAACCCTCAAGAGCTGATTATGAGCTTTCGAAACTCAAACACAACTTTGATGTACCTTTGAGATATCTCAAGATCAATTTCACCGCTTCCCAATGACTTTTACCCAGATTAGGCAAAAGCCTACTAACCACATCAACAACACGAACAATGTCTGGTCGCGTGCAAACCATAACATACATCAAACTACCGACTGTAGAAGAGTAAGGAATTGCTGGCATCTCTTCCTTTTCTTCTTTTGTTGATGGAAATGATTTCTTGCTCAACTTAAAGTGGTTGGCAAGAGGGGTACTGACTGATTTTGAATGCTTCATGTTGAACTTTTCAGGCACTCGCTTAACATACCTTTCCTGTGATAACTTTCTGGCTTTTCTATCACGAACAATCTGCATTCCTAAAATCTATCTTGTTGGTCCCAACTCCTTCATGTAAAAGGACTTAAACAATTCATCTTTCAACTTACCAATCATCTTAACATCTTGTCCCACAATCAACATATCATCAACATACAGTAGAAGAATAATAAAGTTACCATCAAATAATTTCTTGACATATACACACGGATATGCAGCTATCCTCTAGTAACTATGATCCACCACGAATGAATCAAACTTCTTGTACCATTGTCTTGGAGCCTGTTTTAATCCATACAAAATCTTCTTCAACCTGCAAACCATGTTCTCTTTCCCTTTCACTTCAAAACCTTTCGGTTGAACCATATAAATTTCCTATGCAAATCACCACGAAGAAACGTCGTCTTCACATCTAACTGCTCAAGCTCAAGATTCAAATTAACCGTCAAACCATGTATAACTCGGATAGAACTCATCTTACCATTGGAGAGAAAATTTCATCGAAGTCTATTCCTTTCTTTTGACCGAAATCTTTCGCCACCAGTCGAGCCTTGTACTTCACTAACTTTTCACCATCTTTATTTAGCTAGAACACCCACTTGTTCCTTAGTGCTTTTCTGCCTTTAAGAAGATCAACCAATTCATAAGTATTGTTCTTTTCCAAAGAACCTATCTTTTCTCTCATTGCTTCATCCAGCAATCTTTTTCAGCATGTGACTGCATTTCTTGGAAGTTCTTTGGCTCCCTTCCATCAGAAGTAAGATATACTCAGAACTAGGGTACTGAGTAGACAATTAATGCTCTCTAGTAGACCTTCTTAACTGAGGCCCTACAATCTCCAGTGCAAAGGGATACTCCCCCCACTTAACATGCTCTGTGTCATGTATAATATCATCATCAACTATCTCTGGCTTCTTATTACCCATATGTTCTATTTCATGTATCTCTCATTCATCTGTGACACTGTTAAAAGGAGTAGGATCTGGTACAAAGTTTTCAAGTCTGCCTGTGCTATGTTGTATCTTCTCATTTTTCTCAATATCAGCCAAAGTTTCATTTTCATAAAAGACAACATCTCTGCTTATGATAATCTCATTCTTTTCTGGATCCCATAACTTGTAACCAAATTCAGTATCCCCATAACTAACAAACACACAAGTAGCTATTTTTCATCAAGTTTTGACCTCTTCTTCTTGAGAACATGTGCAAATGCTTTGCAACCAAACATCTTCAAGTGAGAATAAGAAATATATTTTTCTATCTCAACTCTTTATGGAATTTTAAAACCATAGTGGAACAGATAGAGATCTATTAATAAGGTAACAAGCTGTGCGAACTGCTTCACCCCTAAATGCCTTAGGCAACATAGCCATTCTGAGCATGCATCTAACTCTTTCCACAATAATACGGTTTATCCTCCCAACCACACCATTATGTTATGGGGTAGTAGGAAATGTCATCTTACGCCTAATGCCAAACTGTGAACAATAATCTGCACATTCATTGGAGGTATACTCTCCACCATTGTCAGTATTGAGACGTTTCAACTGATTCCCTGTCTCTCTCTCCACTATAGCATAAAACTTCTGAAAATACTGAAATATCTGGCTTTTTTTCTTCAACAAATAAACCCACACTTTTCGTGAAGCATCATCAATTAAAGTAACAAAATATCTATTACCACCCAAAAAGTCTACTTCAATGGGACCAAAACATCATAATATACTAATTCTATTTTTTTTTTGTTTTCTTTTAGATTACTTACTAAAAGAAACTCTATGATACTTACCAAATAAACAATAATCACATGGGTTCAGATATATACATTTGGAAGAAGGAATAAACGACCTCTTAACCAAAATCTGTAACCCTTTCTCACTCATATGCGCCAGCCTCTTGTGCCACAAGTTTGAAGAAGCATTATCTTCAACTGCATTCAGCTCATTACCACACACTATCACACGTGTCTTGTACAAGGTACAACACATATTTTCTCTGGCAACCACCAATAATACCTTGGTCACTTTCCACCTTCCATTACTGAAGTAGTGCTCACACCCTTTTTCATCTAAGACATGAGTTAAAATCAGATTAAGACGCAATTTAAGAACATGTCGCACATTTTTCAAAGTCATAGTGCACCCTACATCTGTTTGTATGTGCGCATCACCAATCCCCACAATCGGAGCAAAACCCAAGTTACCTATTTTCACTGTACCAAAGTCTCCAGCTCTGTATGTTGTAAAGTAATCTTGATGTGGAATATAATGGTAAGAAGATGTTGAGTCAACCAGCCAGTCAGTACCAAAATCTGTAATATAATTACACTCCTCAAACTCACAAGCAAGTAGCACAACCTTTTCACCATCTGAAACAATTTTTGTTGTGTTCTTGTCAATGGTCTTTCTCTTATTCTTCCAATCTGGTTGCTTCTGTTTTCAGACCCAATAATTTATCCTCATATGACATAGTTTATTGTAGTGATAACATTTCACCTTATCTCTGGACATTGCCCTGTCTCTAGATTTACCATGACCTTTAAGATATCTACTCTTACTTTTTCCCCTATTCTCTGTGACAAGAGGTTGACCACTATCTGTGCCTAAATCCTTTCTACGAGTCTCCTTGTTAAACATATTGTCTTTCACTATAGATAAACTGAGCTCACCATTCAGAGTAGAGTTACTAAGTGACACTACTAAAGTCTCCTAGCTATCAGGCAAAGTACCCAAAAGAAATAGTGCTTGTAACTCATCATCTAACATTATTTTCATCATAGACAATTGGTTCACAAGATCTTGAAAATCATTCAAGTGTTCGACAATGGAATGTTTATCTCATACTTCAAATTCACAAGCTTTCTCATCACAAAAGCTTTGTTATAAGCTGTCTTTCTTTCATAAAGTGTCTCTAATTTTACTAAAGAGATTTAACATTAGCCTTTTTGGCCACATGATGGAACACACTGAGATCCACCCACTGTCTGATGGCACCAACTGTCTTCCTGTAATACAAATCTTTGAAATAGAGATAATCTTCCATCTTTGGTTTCCATACTGAATAATTAGAAGTTGTTAATAAAATCATAGTACTAGATTTTTCATCCATGTTGACCAACACAAGCAACCCACTATCAATAATTAATCAAGTACCACAATTCTAACCGAAGATCACAAATTAAATATAATAATCACCAAGCCCAAGAAATAAAACGACAAGCACTAAATAAAGCAATAAACCAAGAACATAAGAATTTACATGGAAACCCCTCCAGTGTAGAGAGAAAAAAACACAGGGCAAAAATAGCTCCACTATGTAAATAACAATTACAAAGTTCATGTCCCAAGTTTATGCCCAAACTTGAGACCCAAAACAATTTGGTAATATTACAAAATTACCTCTCTAAGGAAAAATCATTGTTGTACTACCAACCGTTGAAATCTAGAAAGTCTCTAGCTTCACCAAAATCAAGCACCATGATAGAAACTGCAAACTCCAAGTAGATTGATTCTCTATGACCAAACACCTTGAATAATACCCTAGAGAAAATATCAAACTGCTGTACCTTTTATCCATTTTACTCTTCCGGTAAATAGAAAGAAAACTCCCTCTCTGTACCTCATGACAGAGCTCTATTTTTCTTTGCTCTCTGTAACTCACCATAGAAAAAAGAAAGAAATCATGCTTTTTTGTATAGCCATTTATTAAAAGATATTCTCTTCTAATAGGAATAAGATTTTGAGTCCGATAAGGACTACACCAGCCAACACTTTTAACTTTCTTTTATTTCTTATTTTAACTTATTTATGGGCTGGACCCTACAAGCCCAACATGTTTTAGTTCTAATAGTAAATCGAAATAAATTATTCTTATACTTTGTTTTGTCTTTTATTTTTTTTGGTTTTTTTCGGCAATTGCGATTTGTTTTGGTTGTTTTTGTCAAGTCACTTTATTTATGTTAAAACATAACATTATATGGTTTTGAGTTTTTTTTGTTCATTTTTTCTTTTCTCCATTCAAATTTGTTTTCACATAATATTTTTTTTACAATGACACATTTAATTAAGTTAAGAAAGTTTGGTAATACAACTACTAATTTTTTTTTTTAGTTATTGTTGCTTTGGATTTATAGTTTTTAAAATAGCATGAATTTGATTTTGTTTTATATTAATAATTGAATTTTGGATGATAATTATGATTTGGTGTTGGTTAATAGGTAATCTTTATTATTTTATGTTTGAGTGATAATGGTTTTATCATTATCAGTATCTATAATTTTATATATTTTTAAAAATATATGTAATCTAACAACGTTTTTAAAAATGCCATCAAATTAAAAAAGGTACACCAAACACTACATAATTTACAATCTTGCTTTACAATGCATTAGAAGCAAGTCTATTTACTAATAATGTAGTCTGATTACATTTGGTGGTAGATTGATCTCTACATTTCACAATATGAACTCATGTTTTAAGATGCCATGGAAAGCAAAATACGAGTGAATACGCACAGAAACTTCATGAAACCTAAGCGAAATGCTGACAAAACATTCACCTGTGCAGTTAATAATGGTAGCTAGCTACTGCTACGGTGGCATTGGGTTACGAATTAAGTGTAGTCCAACACAAATTTTTCAAGTGAAGATAAAAGAAGGCCGCCTAAAAGGGTACCTTGCCCAGCTTTATGCAGGCAACAAGGGCTATTAATTGCATTTAAACTTTGGGGCACTCGAATCTCCAAGGTAATAAAACAGTGCAACAAATGTTTTGGTAGATAAGAAAATGTTCTTACAAGCAATGAAAGGACTACATTTGTAGGTTACAATAAAGCATTTAATATTTTTTTTTTGAAATTTTCTGAAACTCTATTAATAACATAAACTGTTCGAAATATGTTAATCACACGAATTATAAACAAAAAGAAACTAAGACACGATATACCATGGTTCATCTCAAAATAAGGATACACCCTATCAGAAGTTTCACTATTATCAACTTCATAAAACTCTTGTTGTAATGTGCGCTAAATACATAGAGAGTATTTATAAACAACTTAAGAAGCTTTAATTAGGGTTTTCGCGTTTTCGCCTTGTTGCAAAGCCATGACTATTTATAAATCCAAGTCCAAATTGACAAACAAAAAATTAAACCCAAAATATATGCAAATATGAACTTATGAAGTATGCACAAATTTTAACCTATCATAGAAAGATTAAAAAATAAAAATTTCATTTCATATTTATATGATACAATTTCATTGAGAAAAATGTATGTTTTACTGTTACGAATGTTTGTACATCTCTTGTCGTAGTACTTTAAATGGCATTTAGGGGGATAAGGCAAGATGCAACACGAATATTTCAATAGAACTCACCACAATGGGTTTTTGGGTAATAGCTAGCCTTATCCATTTGGGTAGACTAGGCTTAATTATCATCATGAACATTGTACTTTCATGTACCAAATGGAAAAACCAGTTTTACATGTAAGTTCAATCATGGATATTTATGCAAAGTGCTGCCACTTGCCTGCAATCTGCCATCAAGTGGCAGAGGCAATCTACCAATTCTGCTTAACCAGTTTTTTTTTTTTTGTTGTTAATTTTCTCTTTTTCCTAAAAAAAGATGTCTGATTGAGGGACGCAATTTGTTTCAATTGGCCAAGCTTTGATTCACACATGGTGTATGAGTACGGGGACAAATTTCGGATGCAGAAACGTTGGAGTTCTCCTTTTTGGAGGTTGAGTGTCACTTTTACGTGATCATCATCAGTTGGACATTTAACTAGTACAATTCTAGAGATTTGGACAGGAAATATGTAATTTCAAGAAAGCAGCTCTTTTGAAAGAAAAAAATATTTTTCTTTTTGATTGGAAATATAAAAGCTATATATGTTGTCGCATATTTGAGAGAGCAAGCTTTCTATTTCTTTTCTTTTTTACATTTTTTCATTACTATTGTTATGGCTCTTGTTTTCTTCTTGTGCCCGGGGTCAAGGGGTGGATTTTAGGTAGTGGGCTGGAAAATTCGAGAACATGAAACTTTGGGCAGATAATGAAAACAAGAAGTCACAGAGAGTAAATTTAGAACTCCAAATAGATTGTTATGTTATTATTTGGTTTATATCTTTATCGTTATAACTACTATGTAGAGGTGAACATGAAAACCGATAGAATCACTGTCTTAGCCCAAATCAATGAAATAAATTAGATTGAATTGAGCTTTTAAAAAAACGAGTTGTGTTAAATCACGAGTTCAAAAAAATTTCAATTCGATCCATACCAACAATTCGATCATTATATATTTATATTTTTTTATATATATTTAATATTTATTATATGTACTTAATTTTGTGATATTTGTAAGTTGTGCTACATTAATGTTAAAGTTTTAAAATTTTTGATTCATCAAACATTTCTAAAATCTAATATTTGTATTAAATGATTCAAATAGAGGTAAAATAACTGTTCGTGAGCAGTTCGTAACTCGTTGCGAAAACTCAGCTCGTGACTGGTAAATCTCAAGCTCAAGTTTAGTTTTAAACTCATTTGAAAAATCGAACCAAGTTCAAGGCAATAAAAATTCAACTTGAGAACTCACGAGCCATCTCGAAGTATTATTCATCGAATACTTTTATACATCTAAAAGTTGAACTTCAAAATTTTAACTTAAACATTCAGAGGCCTTGCTACAAAGCAATCCTCAGATTGTTTTTTGCATTAAAATTCTTCAACTGAAACTACGAAAGAGATTAAAGTATAAGTAAATAATTAATCTAAAAGTTGAACTTCAAAATTTTAACTTAACATTCAGAGGCCTGGCTACAAAGCAATCCTCAGATTGTTTTTTGCATTAAAATTCTTCAACTGAAACTACGAAAGAGATTAAAGTATAAGTAAATAATTAATCTAAAAGTTGAACTTCAAAATTTTAACTTAAACATTCAGAGGCCTTGCTACAAAGCAATCCTCAGATTGTTTTTTGCATTAAAATTCTTCAACTGAAACTACGAAAGAGACTAAAGTATAAGTAAATAATTAAGTTTAGGGGGCATTTTATAGGGAACTCCATGAGGTGTATCGTGTTTCCAAGGGACATGGGATTGAAGAATGTATGTCTTCACAAAATGTGGCTGAATCCCACATCTTTTAGGCACCAGCTGGCCAGGGACAAATACCTATAATTATAGTGAGATCCAAGTGTTTTGAATCCCACATCACCTACGTTCAAATTGGGTGTAGGAACAAGGTCCTATAAACATTTGTTGGCCATGCAAGTTTAAGTTTTCACAGTGAGTTAGGGATGTAAGAGCCTTTGGCTTTTGATAAATGCTTAAAGAGATTTAATGAATTAGTTGAAAATTTGTCAGAAAGTAAGTTTCAAAGGCTTAAGCTCCTTAAGAATTTTTGATGTGGCTAACTCGAGAGGGAGCTCAAACTTGCCAATAGTTTCATTAGTTTTCGAGTTTTAATTTTTACACTTACGCTTGCCTTGACTAGTGTTTCTTTTCACAAGCCGATTCATCTTTAGACTCAGATTTTTAAATTTTAATGAAGCATGGATTTGATCGTAAGATGAATTTTTTTTACATATAATGTTCTTAATTTTCAAGTGAAAAAAATATTAAATTTGATTTGGTTAAAATGGGTTGAGATTTTCTCCTATCCAGAATACAAAATTGAGTTGAACTTTGAAGCCAACCGTACTCATGCATGTCTACTTCAAAAGAAACACCACTCATCCTTGGGATTTTAATTCAAAAATTGCTCCAACTAATAACCATATTATGAAGTCATCACCACGAAAGTGCAATCCTTTCTTTTCACGATGAACCATGCACACCTTACCCGGGAGTAACCTCACCCGAGCACAGTAGATGTAGGAAATACATAACTAATTGAGAGGAAACTAACAATCCCCATAGAGCTAATTCATGGTCTAAAGTCGGTCAGATAACTTTTTTGGTCTAGGTATGGAATAGAAGTGTACATCTCATATTCAGACGTAAAGTATAATTACTGAGAAGGGAGAACGAAAAGGGCCGAAAAACACAAAGGAAAAGAAGAAAATAAAATCAACTGATAGTAACGAAGAGAGAATTTCTCACTAGTTATTGCAGCAAAAGAATGGAGGGAAGGCTGCTATTATCACTACAAACTCTCAACCAAAACATTTGCACTCAGTGCTGAGCACCGTAAAGGTTCCTAGACAGTTAAAACTACAGCAAAGGAAAATTTAACCGCAAATGGAAAAGGAAGAATACGTCAAGTATGCCAGAACCTGCAGCCTGGAGAGATCACTGGCTTAAACATTAGACTTCTGAACCCCAGGAAAATCCTTGCTAGGTATCATGTTAAGATCAAACTAATAAAAAAAGCCATTTTATGCATAGAAGACCATAAACATTTAATGTCTATACAAAAAACCAGAGTGAAAAAAAATTAAATTCTTGCTCTATGAGAAGATCTACAATTTGCCTGAGCACAGCATGTCATAAAGCATTCCTTAAATCATACCTAGAATATGCCCAGTCATGTAACAGTTATAATCTCTAACATTATGTTACTGGCTAATGTAACAGTGAAAAATAATCAAATTAAGAAACATGACAGCATAATATGGTACAGTAGGCCAAAATCAGAGTGAGTATTGGTAGGCACCTTGCTGTGAACTGATGTTATAGTAAGCACTTTGCGAAGCATTGATGTTGGCATAAGCCCCTTGTGGAGTACTCATCGGGTAGGAGCTTTGCTGCTGAGTATTCATCGGGTAGGAGCTTTCTTGCTGAGTATTCATCAGGTAGGAGCTTTGTTGTTGAGTATTCATCGGGTAGGAGTTTCGTTGTTGAGTATTCATCGGGTATGAGCTTTGCTGAGTATTCGGTGGGTAGGAGGTTTGCTGAGTATTCATCAGGTAGGAGGTTTGCTGAGTATTTGTGTTCTGGTAAGGGCTTTGCTGCGCATTCATGCTTTGGTAGGGGTTTTGTTGGGTATTCATGTTTTGGTAGGGGCTCTGCTGAACATTCATGTTTTGATAGGAGCTGTGTTGAGTGTTCAAGTTTTGGTGGGAGCCCTGTTGGGCATTGATATTTTGTCCAGCACAAGCCATGAATGCCTGAGTAATATTTTGAGCAGCGTTTAAATTTTCAGGCTGTCCACGTATTTCAACTACGCACTCAGAGCCACCAGACTGAGGATCTTGGAGCTCTACCCTTGCTCCAGCAACCTTGAATAACAAAACAGAGACTTAACAATCCTCTTGCAAAATGAAACACAAAATACAAATATTTCAATTGTTCTCTATAAAAGAATATAGATCCAAACTCCGTAACTTATCTTTTCTTTCTTGATAAGCGTGCAAGTTAAAAGTCACTGAAGGGCATGCTAGATTAGCCAGTAAAAATCTTTTGATGGTTGTGACAAGGGAGGACTACTTCCCTTTTGTAGCCCCATCCATTAAAATTCCCCTTCCCTCCATAAAAAATATTTTAAAAAGAAAATCAGTCATCACACCAGTCTAATGCTTTAATCTTATAAATCTGAAACTACTCCAAATGTTGCCATGACCAAAAATGGAGACAGCAACATGGATGAGAGCTGAAATAGAAAGACTGGGTAAATTATATAAAAGGCTCCTTGAGTTTATATCGAATATACAGTAAGCCCTCCGATTTTCATATCATATGTTGTCCTCCTAGTTTGCTTAAATTGGTAATTTTACTGAAATAGAAAGACTGGGTAAATTATAAAAGGCTCCTAGAGTTTATATCGAATATACACTGAGCCCTCCTATTTTCATATCATATGTTGTCCTCCTAGTTTTCTTAAATTGGTAATTTTATTACACTTACCTCCCTCCATGCACCAAAATCAGTTCTCTTAGATTATGTGAAGGAGGAAAGTACAAAATTGAAATATATGGTGTATTTTCAATAAAGATGCAAGGACTTTTTTGTAATTTTGCCAAAAGGACTAATTGAGATATCCTCATTTCATAATCTTGCATGCAACTAAATAGAGTGGCACATTCCAATCCACCCCATAGATTGACAAGGTACAATTAGAAATAAGGACTCCCCTATATGATCATCCTCTTCCATTTACGCTATCCAAATTCTGCCATTGGCTGCAACAAACAACAATAACAAATATACTCCCACGGGCAGAACAAGGAAGTAAGGGGTCATTTGGCATCACTTTTGTTTATTTTTTTGTTTCCATCTAAAAGAATTATAACAAACACAAAAACATATTTGGTAACTTGTTTTGTTTTCTGTTCTGCTAAAAAGTAAAATTTCTGTTTTCTAACTTAATGGAAACTTTACTGGCAGACAAAACAAGGGGGCATGCTTCCACCTTATGGTCCACACATCCACCCTGAGTTTGACTCCTTGTAAGCCCATGTTATCCTTTCTCCTTTTTTTTTTTTTTTAAACCTCCCTCCCTCCCTCCCTCCCTCCTCTCTCGTTTTTGCAGACCTCAATTCCTCTCACCCAAACCTTCCCATCTCTTTCTCTCCTTCAATCTCCCTAAAGCCAGAAAAAGGCCATGATCAGATCATAAGATTCTTCATCATCGTTAAGATCTTTTCCTCTCCCAAAAATCACATCAAGTGAGGCTGATTTGGTTTTGATAACAGAATAGCTAGTTAGGTACGACTCTGATTTGGACTGAGGATACAGATTAGGTCAATGAGATTTGATTAACTATGTGCTTAGATTGTAAATACTTATGAGATTATGTTTGTTGTATTGCAAGAATATGGTTGAAAGAATCTTATTATTTATCTTTGATTTGGCTTGATATTGATTACTTAGAGAGAGAGAGAGAGAGAGAGGAAAACATTGATCGCTTCCTTGCTAGATTATTGGGGTGTAAGGTGAGATCTCTTCCTTCTACTTATCTTGGTCTTCCCCTTGGAGCTAGGTTCAAAGACAAAAGTATTTGGAATCCGATTGTATAAAAGTTTGAGAAAAGATTAGTTGGGTGGAAGAATCACTATCTTTTGAAACGTTGGAGACTCACCCTTATCAAAAGCACTCTATCTAGTCTTCCCATCTACTATATGTCTCTTTTCCCTATTCTTAGTTCGGTGGCTAAAAGGTTAGAGAGTATCCATTGGAGATTCCTTTGGGGCAACTCGGCAGAGAATTTTAAGTAGCATTTGGTTAAGTGGGATGTGGTTAAGAAACCTTTATAGAGAGGGGGTCGTGGTATTAACTCCATCTCTTTACTCAATAAGGCCCTTCTTGGTAAATGGCTTTGGAGATTATTATTGAAAAAGATCACTTGTGGAGAAAAGTAATAGAGGCCAGGTTTGGGATGGAAAGCGATGGTTGGATGTCTAAGGCGTCTCGAGATGCCTATGGAGTGGGTCTGTGGAAGTGGATTAGGAGTGGGTGGGAAGTCGTTCGGCTTTTTGTTGAAGTTTCGGTGGGTAATGGTGCAAGGACTTGTCTTTGGTGTGATTCTTGGTGTGGGAATACTCCTTTGAAAGATAAATTTCCAAACATTTTTAGCATTGTGAGAGAAAAGGAAGCGTGAATTCATTCTCGTTATGCTTTGACTAATGAAAGTGTTTCTTGGGTTGTGTCATTTATTCGTAATGTTCATGATTGGGAAGTTGAGGAGGTTGTGATGTTCGTGGACTCTTTATACAATTCTATAACCGATGTGGAGAGAGAGGATGTAATGAGCTTGGGGCCTAGTCCAAATAAAGGTTTCAAAGTGAAAGATTTTTACAAGATTCTTGTTAATAGAACCTTTGAATATAATCGTTCTAACTTTCCTTGTAAAGCAATTTGGTGCACATAGGCTCCTAAAAAAGTAACTTTTTTTGTTTGGGAGGCATGTTGGGATCAAATTCTTACTATTGACAATCTTCAAAGAAGAGGTAAGGCTTTTGCTAATAGATGCTTTATTTGTAAGGGATGTGTTGAATCCATGTTTCATCTTTTAGTAGAGTGCTCTCTAGCTAGGAGTTTATGAGAGATAGTGCATAGAGTTGTGGGGGTTTCTTGGGCGGTTGCGGGTTCAATAAAAGATAAAATTTGGGCTTGGAGTGGTTTGAAGGCTCAAAAGGATGTCAAGAAGGCTTTAGAGTTAATTCGTCTCTCTATTTGGTGGATTGTTTGGAGAGAGAGAGGAACCGGACGTCATTTAATGGTATTGAAAGGCCTATTGCAAATATTAGGGATAGTTGGTTTAATACTCTTAATTTTTGGTTTAAAGGAATTTTTTTTGTAAATATCGATGATCTTCTAGATTTTGTGCAGTTTTTCAATGTAATTAGCCTCTGACTTAAAGTAACACCCTCTTGGTGCTTTTTAATAAAAAAATTACTTATAAAAAAAAAGAGAGGGAGAGTCAATGTCTGATGCGAAGATAGGAGAATTAACGTTTCTAGTGGTCGAAACAGCGTAGACATTACAAGAAGGAAACAAAAGCTTGGGAGGAACAATTCGTATTGATCTTTCGTTTACTACCAAACTTATCTCATCATGTATTATACTTTACTTAGTGATGAAACAGCAGTTATCCTGCTTGTGCAATATGCTTTATCCTTGGGTTTGCAACTGATTATACCCTGTCATATTTTGGTATGGCCTCAATTTGCAGTATGTGTTTTCTTTTGTTTTTGGTCAAATGGTTGGGCTACACAATGGGGGTAGCCCTCCCTCATCCCATATTCCCTCAGATCCCTTGGGATAACCACCAAACGATTTTACCAACAAAGCTAGTTGGCACCTTTGCATCTTGTGTTTTCAATAGCATCATCGTGCACCTAAAACTTTTAAATAATCTCTAATAGACACTTCTAGCCCCTGTTGACCGTTAAAAAAGTCAAATGCACACGAAGGGATGTGCGAATGCCACGTGACAATACATGACCACTATTAAGGGCAGAGAGATCACTGTTGCTAAGCTTGGGCTGGAGTATAGTGGCTTGATTACTAAAGAGGATAGAGGTGCTTAATGTGTGGGGGGTACTGGAAACGGCATTTATCTTTGGCATGATACATGGCTTGAAGCTACTTTATTCTTGCAGTTCAGATAAGATTAGGACTGCTATCTGTGTCCAGTATGCCGATTGAAAGAGGTGTTATAGTTATGGCCGCCGTTCACCAGGGCTAAGGTTGCCGGCTCCCCATCATCAGGTCACTAACTTCACTTTTGATTCCGCAAGATTTGTTCAAAAATCCCTTCCGTAGAAGTTAGAAAAAGCATCACTTTGATCGGGGATGTCCTCTATCAAGCTAACAAGGATGCTTTGATTAGCTCTTGTGCAAATATTTAAAATGAAGATGTGTGGGATATTCCTACTAGTCGAAATGCCCGATTGGAAAATGGTACATGTTGGTAACTTCTTGGCAATCATCTACAAGGCAAGAATTAATTTGCTTGATAAGGATAACGTTAGGTGGAAGATAAAAAGGCGAAGCAAGTTAGAGTTTAAGTCTTTCTATAAGATACTTTTCATGAAGTTTCGTAAGGAAGGGCAAACTTTCCACGGAAATCAATTCAGAAAATTTATACTCATTTGAAGGTTGTTTTTTTTGCTAGAGAAGCATCTTGGGGTGGCATTCTAACTATTGAGAATCCTCTAAATAGAGGAAAGGTCTTGATCAATAGGTGTTATATTTGTAAAGAGGAAGTTGAGTCCGTCAACTATCTTCTTTTGGGGTGTTACTTCACAAGACAATTAAAGGAGATGGGTTTTTGTGTGGTGACTGTTCTTCCATTTAAGAGGAGATGTGGGCTTGCAGCGGTGTAAACTTCTAAAGAAATTGAAAGTCCTATACCTCTCTCTATTTTTTGGGTGGTTTGGAATGGAAAGAATAGAAGAGCCTTTTGATGGAGTGGAAAACCAATAGCCTCTAGAAAGGAAGGGTGGTTCAATACTTTTGGGTTTGGTTTAATAAGAATTTTTTTTAGATGATGATGAATTCATAGACTTTATTGATATATTATATTGTAAATAGTTTTTGTACCCTTGATGCCTTTTAAATTTAATTTTACATATAAAAAATAAATTAGTTTAGTTTTAATTCTCTTATATTTTTTTTATAAGTTGTTCAGTTTTCATTCTTAGTTCCAAATATCTACGGGTAAAATGACACATCTGAAGCCCCTAGCCTTTCTTCGATACGAACCCCTAATGATAGATATTTGGAATCAAGAATTAAAACTGAACGACCTTTTTAACAGTCCAACTAATTTATAATTTAAAAAAAAAATAACGATTAACTTGCAAAGAGCATTTTACCCTAAATGATGGTCACATGATATGTTGCTCAGACTTGGGTACGGGTGTCGGATGCGGGTATGTATCTAAGTGTCTGACTCACCAATTTACAAAATATAAGACTCGGGCATACAGTTTAAAAGGGTCGAAAAAGTAGATATCGGTACTGGGACTCATTAGATATTTAGTAATATTAAGATTTTTTTATGCCTAACCCATTTGGAAATCAACGAAGTGGAGACATGTTACCAATTACTTTGTTTTAAATAGAAAAAAAATGCCTTTTTAAGTAAATGGAAGAATAAATTCATCTCAGGCTTGGGCCTAACATTTTTAAAAAGAATAAATTCATTAATCTGGGCTTGTTCTCTTATATTTGGCTGAGTTTAAAAGGATTGGGCCTAAGACCATTCATGAAATACAAATGAAGGTACTCAAACGAAGCTCGCTAAACTTGGCCCCAAACAGTGTGTTTTGAGAGAGATTAAATATCTCCTTCTCCACACCCTATCCCCCTGCCTCCCTCTTTTCTCTGTCCTTTGCGACAGGTCATCCCTGCAATTGTTTTTGTTTTTTTTTTGTTCTCACTTCTTCTGACTCTACCTTTCTATATCTTCACTCTTCAGTCACTGTGATAGCATCTCTCTCCCCAATCAGCGACAATTTCTCTCTCCTCGCCGACGACAAATTCTCTCTTCTCACCAGCTATGACCTTTCTCTCTCTTCTCCAACTCAAAGTCAGACGTGTCCGAGCAATGTAGGTCACATGTGGCACTCGCATGTGCTGCACATCTGCCAATTTTAACTTTTCAATGTCTAACAGGGGCAAGAAGAGC
Source organism: Bretschneidera sinensis (assembly GCA_023935145.1). Taxonomy (NCBI): domain Eukaryota; kingdom Viridiplantae; phylum Streptophyta; class Magnoliopsida; order Brassicales; family Akaniaceae; genus Bretschneidera; species Bretschneidera sinensis. The sequence goes on from CM043697.1 coordinate 26,414,859, forward strand.
CTATTGAAGATTATTCTTGACAAGGTGTAATCAGATAAACCCTTATACTTGATGAATGGCTCTCTTGTACCGGAAAAAGAAAAGGACTAAAGTTTTGCATGCCTGTGGATAAAAGGTCTGATAGACAAGGTGAAGCAGAGATGATAAGTAGTTGGGGTCGAAGTGTTCTAATAAAAGGGAGATCCATGGATACTATTTTTTTTCTTGAAAAGTATCGTTGAAAGCTAAAATTAAAAATTAAAAAAAAAAAGATTATATCTTATTTTGTTTGAATTACAAATCACATTATGTTTTTATTGTTTTTAAATTATGCACTAGTAATGGTAAAACATGTTTTCTGTTTTCAAAAGCATAAAAGAAACAAAAATAAAATAATCATCTTCTTGAAAACAGAAAACAAGAAATGAAAACATTACCAGAAGGAACAAAAATGAATGATAACCAACACTGCAAATCTAGATCCTTTTTTCCCTTTTTCTTAACAAGGACTTCTTTTGTATAGGGGGGAGGGGGGAGGGGGGAGGTAACATCTATAACAAAGCCTATGAATAACTACTTAAAAACAATCTGAGGGGTAAACATTATGCCAGTCAGAAGATTTGACCCAACAGAAGAGTTACTTTCTCTTTGTCAAATTTCTTCCCTTCAATTAGAGTTAAATCATACCTCACCCATACTGGGAATATTGCTCCGTTCAGGTCCCATAAGAGAACCTACTGCACTGTTTGGAATTTTAGCCTCCAAAACACCGCTCATATTCGGGTATCTGAAACAATAGAACACCAAAAACAAAATCAATAACATCAACTAAACATGAAAGTTAATAGTACTACAGAAAATAGTAGCAGTGTACCCAGTAGCAGCTGGACGAACAGGATAACTCCGAGGTTCATATTCATGTCCACCACGCTTCAGAAAAAAAAATCATAAGTAGGATGTAATAATTATGACACCATTCAATCATGAGTTCTAAACATTCATCTAGAACAAAACAACAAAAGTTTAACCTGTTAAATATTCTAAACAAGTCATTGCAAGCTTCTAGTTAAGAAAATCTATTAGAATTTTCAATTTAATAAGTTTCGAAACTATGGAAGCCCAAAAAGGGGTATCATTGTGACACCAGGTGAAAATAATACGGTCCCTATATTTTTAGGGTTTTGTTTATTTCGAATTTAATGTTATGTTGTTTTGAGATTTAGGTTAGAGACTAAGAGAGAGGGAGATGAGAGATTAAGAAGAAATATTATAGAGTTATTATTATTGATGTTGTTGTGTGAACAAACCTATAACCCTATATATAGACCTAAGACTATAAATCCTAATAAGAATAGGAAACATAATAAGAAACATAAACTTAGGAAACCTAATACATATCTAATTAGGAAACCTTTCAACACTCCTCATGTTAGAGCATATACATGAACCAACTTGTTACAAATAAACTCATACCAATAACAAATCTAATCCAATCTAAAACAAATAAACTAAACCCATAAATTACAATAACCCATGAGAACACATCGGGGCTCCACACTACGACAAACAGTTAGGTCACCACGTCGGTACCACCTAACGACAAGATTCAAGAACACCGAATCAACAAGACTTTGATTTTTTTTGTCTCTGTTTTTTATTAACTTTGACTTTGACTTGAATGAGCTACAATAAATAAGTCAAAAGGATTATAACATCAACACAGGTTAGATAGGGTTAACAACATCAATATGCATGGGGTTAACAATATCAACATCAACATCGGGTTAATAATATCAACAGGGGTGAGAAACTCTTTTTGATCAAGAACTCTTCTTCAAAAACTTCATAAACTCTTCTTTTTGTAAGAAACTCAGACACACGACCAAAAACACAACAGATATATTTTTTCTTTTTTCCTTTTTTATGATAGAGGATATGACCTGCTTTAATTAATGGAGATTAAGGGTTTTATATGTAAGACTTTAGATAGATAAAGGGTTTGGTTTGGATACCAAGTCTAACCCAGGTCCCAAACCATGTTGAGATTTAGGTTAGGGACAGAGAGAAACAGGGACATGAGAGATTGAGAAAAAATATTAGAGTTATTATTATTGATGTTGTTGTGTGAACAAACCAATAACCATATATAGACCTTAAGACTATAAATCCTAATAGGAATTGGAAACATAATAAGAAAGATAAACTAAGGAAGATTAGGAAACCTAATATATATCTAATTAGGAAACCTCTCAACATGTTGTACCAAGCTGTTCGTATAGATTCAACTAAACTACTAAAATAAAATACAATGTGTTATAATAACATAGTGAGTTGAGGCTTCAAACTTCAAAATCAGAACTCATTTGTTAATTCATCATAAAAGCTAAGCAAGTAATTGAATAATCAAGTTTGACCTTTGCAGTGGACACAACAAACTAGTACTGAAAACAGGCAAAAAGAAAGGGGTAAAAAATAAATACCCTGAGAGGTTCATATCCACCAGAGCTGCCAGCTCGCATTGAACGAGATGGTGGGGGTCCCTTGCCTGGTATGCTTACAGAGGTACCAAATCCATGGACAGAATGCACAGGAGCAGGTTCTGCTCCAGCATTTGCATCTCGCAGAGTTCTCACTCTAAGTCTTGATGCAATTTCTGCCAAAGCTTCTTTCGCAACACCAAAATTTCCGGATATCTGAATGACCAAAAACATTAGTCTAGAATATTGTGAAGCTGAAAATATTAAAAATATAAGTTCATCAGGAATTGAACAAAACAAAACCCAACCATAACAGCATTCACCTACATCTATTATGAAATGCATCATGCAACCACACCTGTACAAGCTCTTCATCTTCAGAGGCACACTTAGGCTTGTCATCCTTGGAATAAACACGAATGTCTGCCTGGGTTCTCCTTCTCATCTCATTGATGACATGACCTCCTTGCCCAAGGATGCAGCCAACCTTACTTGAAGGAACAAGAAGCCTGGAAATTACACCTTTCTCTGAGAATTCACTTGTTTGGTTCTGAAGTTGAAGAATTGCCTCAATGGTTTGGGATCTTGGGTTCCAGATAGCCTGAACAATATCATTAAAAGAAACGTAAAACAATTCTCATTAGTATTTTCAGAACTCGACTCAACTAAGCCTCAATCTCAAGGAAGTTGGGGAATACGAAAGGTTGATATAGTGCTTCTACACCATATGAAATACAGGATGGAGATGTTATAAAAATGCATACCTCAAAAGCAGAAACACGAATCACACGTTCATCAGAGTCAGTTGATGCATCCTCAACATGAATACTGGCTCCTGTCTCTTGCTGTAACTGTCTTACATTTAAGCCTCCCTTGCCAATCACCCCACCAATTTTCCCAGCTGAGCACAAAATTTTCATAGAAAACTCAATTGAAGCTTCTCCACCATGTCCAGGAGGAACACCATTGAAGCCACCAGGCCCAACTCCAGAAGGCTGGTCTCCATATCCCCCCATCCATTGCATGGGCGGCATACCATGTGAAGAAGAGTTCCGATGAGACCACATTGGATTTCCTGGGGGAAGCATATTTGTCAAGGGAGGACCAGGAGGAAGAAAACCTTGGCCCCCATGAGGCATGGAAAAATTCAAAGGAGGTTTGTCTTTGCGAGGATTCTGATGCAATAGCGTGGAAACTTCATAGAGTGCCCTCTTAGCTAAATCTGGTTTTCCAGATATCTGCAATAAACTTTCCAAAATTTCATTTGTTGAAAATTGAAAAAGAAAATTGAAAATTGACTGAATCGTTCTCCAAAATTATAAGCATTTCAAAGGTATAAAAAATGAAGGGGAAAATATCCACATACAAGAATTAATATAGCACAGAACTTTACTCCCCCAACAACATCATAGCATCAAAAAATTCAAGTAATTGAAGCAACCAAATTCAAATATGTTTACAAGTTTGTGCCCCATTTATTCATAACAACAATAACTCCATCAGTAGTAAAAAAAAGCACCAGAGACCTCGAAATAATTCAGTAAAAGTAGCACTGACTGCAATGGAGGCACAATCACAGAGTAAACCAATAAAAGGAGAGCCCACAGTCCCTCTTCTAATTTTCATGTTTCCTAGGCCTTCATTTTCAGTACAGGTCCATCTATACTATAGCCATCAAGCTTGTTTTGACTGGAGAGAACTTCTAATTTCCCTTAGGATTTACCGATAAGAACCTGCTTGATAGCCACTGTAATTAAAATTATTACTGCAACTAATTAGGGTCAGGCTAAACATCCAGGACATTCTACTATCCAAGGAGCTCATGAAGTGGCCCAGTTGAACTTACTTGAAAGCCAACCAAACCAACATAGGTCTATTACCGGAGGTAACCCTTTTCAAGATCAACAAACCAGAGAAGTATTGAGGGCAATCAACTCAGCTCCAACAGAATACATGCGTTTGAACTTCAAAATCAAACCAACATGTGACTATCCACAGCAAGTAAGGAAATTGAGACTAATCACTTGATCTGACACCTACCACAAAGTTCCACCCAACCATTTGCCACCAACTTGTCTGACATGCATCTGATGGCAGAGTTAACATATAACCTTGCCCCAAACTCAGATATCATTCAAAATAGCAGATTGAAAATTTTAAAAAGTTGTCTTATAGATGCTATATCCAAGCACAGACTTCTCCCAATCATCTACCATAGGGAACGGAGGGGGAGAGCAGCCATTTCATGGATAATATTACCCAATAAAAAATATTGATATGTATTAATAAGCAGCAAAAAATTTGAAATTTCCTAAAGGTAGGATATGTAATTCCATCAAAATTGAGAAAAATCCAATGTCTTCCAATAAATGACCATGAAACAGCACAGATAAATTGACTACGCCAGTGATTTTTCTAACCATATTCTATCCTAGGGAGCATCATTCACTTAGTCACTCCCCTTGAGTCAATATAGCAATGTATTAAGCAAAGGCCATTCCACCCCACCTTTCAAGCATGCCTTATCTCTGCAATAGCCACCACCTTGCCCAAGTATTCTTGGAACTTCCAGGAGCTTTCACATTTCCGGATACACCTCCTAAATTCAAACTTAGGCCTGGAAAGCTCTTCCATCTGAAGCACATTACATTCACTTGGGCAGATCAATCCTGCCTGGTATGGATGTCGATCTCCTTGAAGACAAATAACAGCCAGCATTCCGGCGAGCTGCTCATAAAAAGCAGAGCAAAGAAAGGCCCATTTGCACAAGTGGACCTGCATTCCACTATGCTGGTTCACGAGGTGGAACTCACGTAAGAAGTCCATCAATCAATATTTTAAAACTAGTAGACAGACTAAGATCCCAAAGCAAAAGGTCTCCTTGAAAGACAAAAACTGTTCATGTATCCTTTTTCATCACTTTCAGATCAGTTATCAGTATAACTTGACTAAACCCAAGTCTCTTCTACTCAAAGCCCTCATTTAGGTGAGCTTCGGGTAATATATATCACTAATCATCACAAAAATAATTCTTTGAAATCTTCAGTAACCTGCTACGTAAATATGTGGTAAAAAAATTGTTGTTTTTCTTAAGTGTCTACGGTGCCAGGCTGCCAGCCCTTACTAGTATAAAACATAAAACAACAGTTAAATTATGGCAAGCTTTTGAAGATACACTTCCGCATCCTGCCTCAAATGCAAGGCATAGACTTAAGCAAATAACTGCAGAAAGAAGCACTTCAATCCACTTTACCAAAAGACCTTCACCATCTAAGGTTTCAGAGACAGAAAAGGGTGAAAAAAAAAACCTCAAACTAGGATTCGTTCTGCAATCAGCAATTTCCACTGGTAGCAAACCCCACATTTGAACTACTAACCAAAAGACCATGAGGTCCATAGTGACCTAAGCCCCCCTCTACAATAAAGCATACAATCTTACAATGGAATGAAGAACCAAAAGTAAAGCTTTTGTGCACCAGCCATTCTGTACTTCAAAGGGATTAGGCTAAAGCTTAGTTCCAAATGGTTCTAAACCTAGCACAGATAGTTCAACAATGTAAGCTTCGTTCAGTGAGATCTAGACCAAACCTAAAAGATGTTCTTATTATCCTAGCCCAAATGTCAACTAGAAGTTTGGAATAAAATAGTCTAGAAGTTTGGAATAAAATAATTAATGTCCCCAGTGGGTCTCACCTGCTGCCAAAATTAATAGGCACCATATAAGCAATGTCAATAGTCAAGAATTGCTGTTCAACTAACAGAAGAGCCTATCCACCAGTGATCACACCATTTAAAAGCTGGGTGGTTAGGCAATCCAGATCAAGATGAAAAAGGTGTAAAAATCAACAGGCCACAACTCTCCGATAAGTATCCCACGTTCCCAAATAGTAGAGGCAATAATAACCCTTGCACTTGAAACTCACAAGAGCCTCTGTCCTAAATTGCAGGATTGATATCAAACTCAAGGGGGACACAATTGTTCAGCATATCACCCTGCTTCAAATCTTGACAAGAGCAACCAACAAAGACTCCATTTTTTTACAAGAGGTTCATATGTCTTACATTGGCCATCGCACCTAAACACATTTAAATTATACGTAGGACACAAATAATAAAGTGGAACACCTAGACCAGAAATGTCCTTGTACAGCTGGAACTTGTACCACTTCAAAGTTCAAACATTATTTCCTAAACATTGGATCAATGACAGTTTACGACAAAGCAAAGAAAAACCTCATGTCTAGGTTACAATTTCGATTAGTGTTTTCGAAACATAACTACAAACTTGGATAACTTTTTTTGACTGATGATGATAACAAGAAGAATAAGAAGATGGAAGAGGAGGATGTGGAGGCAGAGTTAAAGAAAAAAACCCTAGCATTTGAATTAGAATTTTAAACATCATTTCAAAGATGAAGCATCAAGATATTCTGTGAGTATGTCCGTTCATCACTGATGATAATAAGATGAAGGTGGGGGCGGGGAAGGATGGGAACAAGCAGGAGAAGATATATTCGAAACAGATGACAGATAGATAAACTCAAATAAAAAAGGTCGAAACATCACAATATTTTGATGGATAGATGAGCTCATTAAAAATACGATGTCATCAACTCTACGCACGTGACTCAAATGGACTATTAAGAGGGGGAACTGAAATTCTCAATAAAACTGACTACATTCATACTCCAAAAAAAAAATTTAAAAAGAAGGGAAAGCATATGTGCAAACCACTTTCAATTCCATAAAATTCATTTAATTTGTCCTTTTTTATAAATTAAAATTCATTTAATTTGTCATATGCCTAGGTGGCAAATATGAGAAAAGAAAAGAAAATGACTCAGTATATTACCTGCACTAGTTCATCAGTACTCATAGCACAGGCAGGAAGATGTTCTGCAGGAAGAACACGAATGTTTGCACCCGTTTCACTTCGCAATTTTTGAATAACATCTCCACGTTTGCCAAGAAGACATCCTACCATGTTGTTTGGAACAAGAAGCCGTGAGGTGACAACAGTATTTTCATTATCATCATCAGATGCCATGCCACCAAAAAGATCTTCCTTAATAATCCTGTCGTGAACTTTTAAGAGAGCATTCTGGGCAGCACACTGTGACTCCATGAGCTCCTGTTCATCCTCATCATTATTTTGTTTCCTTGACATTTTTGTTGGAGAACTAAAAATAATAATTACTCTCTCATCTGACCCAGGAACGGAATCAGCAACCGTAATTTTTGCCTGTGTCTCTTCCCTCAAGGCTTTGACTATGCTCCCACCCTTTCCAATAACACCACCAATTTTTCTAGAAGGACAAAGTATGCGATAGACAGTGTCGACAGGTTGAGAATACCCTGAAGATTGTTCATCACCAAAGGAATTGTTCCAACTTCCCTTGTTGTTAACCCCTTTTCTCTTGAATTGGGTGTTTAGGCGTTTCTTGAAAAAGTTTCGCTTGTTCGAGTCCATAATGTCACAAAGTACACTAGTAATATACACTAGACTTGAGCTATGTTTAGCCTGGAATAAAACAAGTTTTTTTTATCATTTGAATAAAAGAAACAATGATTATGTACATAATAAAACTAACAATGGAATTAACATAACAATATAATGTTTTAGAACAGCCAGACCCTTTTGTTTGAATACACGTATAACACATAAGTTGATAAAGTGAAAGATAGCAGTAAACAAGCAAAGCAAAATGTTTCGGCACACTAAAACAACTACTTGACGTTAATTCTTATCATTCATCAGCCATAGGAAACATCCTCTCCTGTTTCACTTCCCCGAAACAAATTGGGAATAATAAGTCAATGTAATAACAGTTGGTAACTTTATAGCAACAAGACGCAAGAATTTACCAGAATCTAACCACACCCACAAATGCGCACCTGCCATGCAAACTTTAAAAACATAAACTTAGAAATACATGGCTTTGCTAGAGTATATCTTTTCACTTCTTCAAGACAACATAATTTCAAACAAAAAGCTCAAGACTTTGATATTTTTTCATATTCCTCCCTCACTTCTCCCAGCAACCAAACACAGGGTTAAGGTCAACACCACCCCAAAAAAAATTCCTAACATGCAACATTCACTGTATGGTAAAATCCTCTCCATGTTTTTCTTCTTCCATGGAAATAATGCGGCTCTCTCATAAATCATAATGCTGATCATATGCTTAACTATTCAATATAACTACTGCTATTATACACCAAAGGTAGAACAACAAAAATGGCATTGCATAAGTACCTCAGTAGCTTATGAGACACAAATTCTTCACAAAGCTCCAAAAGTGCTTGCCAAGTCTGTCCTCAACGTCTTCAACTTCGAGCCGAGTCAAGGCGTCTAGGGCTAGCCTTGATATGGAAGGCTCTACAGAGCAGACACAATTGAACAAAAAGTTTTGATCAACAAGGCGCATTGGCTTTACTTTATTGTTAGTATTAAAATCTTCACGAGAAAGAATAATCCTAAAAAGGCTAAAACTTCAATTTTAGCAGTGTAAATGCAGAGCTGACTTCAATTAGTATTATTCGCGAATCAAATTCACTTAGCTACATATTGATAAGCTACCGATACAACGGAGAAAAAACTAAATATTACAATGAATGCTTAGGAGTAAATAAAAATGCTCAACAAAGTTCAATTTTCGAATTTCACTCTCAAAATTAACCAAATCTTTAGGAGAGATTTAATCTTGTCGCCGCAGAGACGAATGATTAAGATTTTCCAAGAAAAATTCACTGGAAATCACTAATTTAATGAATAAATAAAGGAGAAAGGAGGAATTAGGGTTTCGACAGAAGAAATAAATAAAGAGGAAAGCAAAAAAAAAAAAAAAGTAAAAGGCAACGTACCTGAGAGAGTTTCCCGTGTTTGTTTGTGCGTATTTAAGAGGAGATTCGATTGAGAGTGGCGATAGTGGGAAAGAGAGAGGGAGTATGTGTTAGAAAAAGACTTGACTGCCGCTTGCTGGGTCGTGTGGCGCTCTCCATCCGTAGGATTGGAAAGAGGAGAGGAGGGAGGAACGAGGGAAGGTACAATAGGGCTCTTTCCGTCTTTCGTGTTGCAGTTCTGCCCAAATAATGGGGATGGGCTAGCCCATGAGATTTTTTTTTTTTAATACGTAAATGATAATATATTAATCAATTATATACAAAATACATTGGGTATTCCTGTAACTTTATAGCTTATACAAAATTACAAACTTTTAGTTACAAAAATAGTGAAAGCTGGCATAAACTATTCTATACACATGTAACAGTGCTAGCAAAAGCTGCTCTTTTGGCCTTAGCTGGGGCCCATTCCCTTTTGCTTCTTTATAAATCCATTTGACTGCACTTCTTAAGGTATTCATACCTCTTCTACACCATAACCAGCCTTTGATGATAGCCCAGATGGCTTTGCTGATCCGGCAAGAGAAGAATAAGTGGTCAGTTGACTCATCACTTTCTCTGCACATTGGGCAGATACTGTCCACTCTAATAACTTGCAACTTGTCTTTAGTGAGCAGTTTACCTTTAATACCAGCCATAGGATAAATGAGTGTTTGGGGGTGCAACTGCTATTCTAGACAATAGGTGTCGAGAAGGCTTTGTTACCTTTAGGCCTTATGCTGTTGTAGACATTTTTTTATACTAATTTGGTTATGATATTCCCACTCTAGCAACTTGGATTGTGCCTTCTGGATGGACTCTTCTGTTGATATCAAACCATTTTTAATTTTTAGAATCTTCTTCCATAAGGTTGAATCTTTATGTTTAGGACTTGCATTCGAAATAGAACTCTCTTGAAGTTAATAATGGTGAACCTATCTAACCCACAATAAGTCTTTTTTATGATGGATGTGACAGCAGCCCATGAGATATTACTCGAGGATTTCAAGTATGGACCATTAATCACTGAGAAGCATTGTTTAAGTAGTAAGAGAACGAGAACAGCCGCTAAGGCAATGCACTTGTATCGAACCGAAAATTAGATCGGTTTGATTCCTACAAAACTTCTGAGAAGAGGTTCAATCACTTTGAACGGATGTGAACCGGTCGGATTTTTATAAATCAGTGAGAACCGATTGGTTTATGGAGAACCGATTGGTTTTTAAATTTACTTAGAAATTCAATAAAATCACTTTTAAGTAAAAAGACAATTAAGTGGTGATTTGAACCTTTGTTAGCTTGGTATAATTATCAATACACAACCATCAAGTTAATTATCTTCTTTTTAAAATTAACGTGAACCAATTGATTTATGGAGAACCGATTGGTTTTTAAATTTACTTAGAAATTCAATAAAATCACTTTTAAGTAAAAAGAAAATTAAGTGGTGATTTGAACCTTTGTTAGCTTGGTATAATTATCAATACACAACCATCAAGTTAATTATCTTCTTTTAAAATTAATGTTTGTATTTAATATTGACCATTACCAAACAATATATATGTCATATATATTTATATATTATAATATTTAATTAATGCTCATATTTAATATTTTTTTAGAGGTGCACTTGACTTTAATAATTTTTTAAGATAAAAGTTTTCTTGCTTGTTTAACTCTAACTATTGGAGTATGAATGATTATTTGTTATAGACTTGATTTATTGTTACTTTTATCAAGCTAGAGTTAATATTTAGTGATGATTTATAGATATTATACATTTGCATGTATTTAGTATAATATAATTAATATTATATATTTTTTATTATTTTTTATAAACCAATGATTTGATTATTGATCAATTTGTTGAACCAATAACTCAATGTTTCGACAGATTCAATGTTCGGTCCGATTTTGATAATTGTGCTTGAATTAACATTTACAACTAAAAGTACAAGTAGTTTATAAAAAGTTAAAATGACTTATTACCTTAAATTGAAAGTTTATAGTACTTTGGTGTTGTTTCGTTTCTTCGCTTTAAGAAAAACCAAAGCATTTATAGATTACACTAATTTTTTTAACCTTGTACTATACACTTATTTATTTTCAATTTTTTTTATAAATTTTATATTTAATTGTTATCACACTTTTATTTTTTATTGATCAAATGCATTAATTTCTTCACCTTAAAATCCGACTTAATAAATTAAGAGATTTTTTTTCAATTTACTGTGAAACAACAATATTATGATGATGTTTGGGATCAACATGGTCGACATCAAACATGCCAGGGTTTGACCTGTAGGTTATGGTCCACAGGTTGAATGTAGACTCCGTCCACAAGCTAGGACAAAGGAAAAGGTCATTTGCCCTAGAGCGGCAACAAGCCATTAATGAAGAAGTGGACAACCTGCTTATTGTGAACTTCATTAAGGATATCCATTACCTTAACTGGGTCACTAACATGGTAATGGTGAAGAAGGCTAATGGCAAGTGGAGAATTTGTATCGAATTCACTGACCTCAAAAGGCCTGCCTGAAGGATAACTTTCATCTTCTCAAAATAAACCAATTAGTGGACGCCACCTCTGTATATGAACTTCAGAGTTTCATGGATGTGTACTCGGGCTACAACCAGATCAAGATGCATGAGGCCAACCAACCCAAGACTACCTTTGTCAAGAAAAAAAAACCTTTACTACTACAAGGTCATGTTCTTCGATCTAAAAAATATGGGTGGTTAACAAGCTTTTCAAGAGCCAAAGATGGCATAATATGGAAGTATACGTTGATGACATGCTCTTCAAGAGCATGAAGGCGAAAGAGCATATAGCAAACTTGGAAGAAGCCTTCGAAGTACTCAGGTTACACCAAATTAAGTTCAATCCAACGAAGTGTGTTTAAGTTGACGTGTGCTTTCGAGGTCACCTCAGGTAAATTACTGGGCTTCATGACAACTCAACGAGGCATTGAAGCCAATCCCAAGAAGATAAAGACAATCTTGGACATGAGCTCACTTTGTAATGCTGTTTTGAGTTGTTTCATGTCCAAATCTATTGAGAAATGTTTGCCTTTCTTCAAGGCATTTAGGAGACCCAAAGAATTCGAGCAGACAAAAGAATGATAGACATCTTTCAAAGAACTGAATAAATTCGATGATTGTCGTCAATTTTCCAAATAAACGAACATCATGGACAACCAATTTTCTAACTTAATATTCTCATTAAAACAAATTAGAATTTATGTACAGGACAGTTCCTGACTGTTATCTTCCTTTTTTCTCAATGATAGGACTTTTTCTTGATATTTCTCTATTGAATAGAAGAATTTCATAGAAAAAAATAAGAAAAAATTCATTGCTGCTCATGAGTTTAGCTAAATGTATCAATTAACCCTTGAAGTTTTAATTTACACCAATTGACCTTTGAAATCTTCAAAATTGATCCACTCAAGATTTTTGTCAACTCCGTCCAAATATGTGAGCTTTTTTTGTTAAGTATGCATATTCGTAGCACATGATCGGTCAACCCAAGACCATAATGGGCAAATTCTTTCGTTCACCCCCTAAATTTTCCCTTCTCTTTCTTTCCTCCTTCATGTTCATTTGAGACAAAATACCCTTTTCCCTCAAATCATAATCACCCAAATACATTTTTGCTTTTCCATACTATTTAAAATATTTTCTCCCTTGATTTTCTACTCCCCATACTATGGCCTTCTTCTCGATTTAAACATCGAGAAATCACAAGAAGATAAGGACTCAGTTTCAGTTTTGAGAAAGAGAGGGAGAAATAAAAATTTTCTCTCATTTTTTTCTCACCCAAACACTTACTAATTTGCCCCAGAAATCAAGTATTTTGTAGCAATTATGGTCCAAAGCCCCACGTGGCCTCACAAATCTTTGCTTCAACTTCCAGAGGAGATCCTTTCTAATCGTTCTCCACATTCATAGTTAATATTATCTATTGGGAAACCACCTTGGATGATGCCAGGAGGTGATATTCCAAACACCTAAGTCTAGAATGACTTGTATAAAGAAAATAGATAGCAACCAATCAAAGCAAGAAAAAAAAGAACACAAGAAATTTGTTGATGAGGTTCGGCAATATACCTACGTCCCCATGAGCTCCTCAGAGTTCTCTGCACTATCTTATCAATGGAGTTTTTTTACAATCAGTAACACCCTTCCAGGAACTCACAGGTTCTTGAAGAATAAAAGAAGAAGAAGAAAAAGAAGAAGAAGAAAGTGATAAGAACTAACCCTGGAATTTTCCCAAGAAAATTCCCCTTACAAGCACTTGAATCCCCTTTCTATTCTACTCTCTCTTTCTAAACAACCAGCCTCTCTATAGAATCTCTCTTGAGTTTAGTGTCTTTGCACTCTCACAATTGATCTCAATTCTAATCACAAGTTATCACATTATTTTAGACTGAAGCTAGGTGACCCTTTATATAGTGCACCAGCTTCTTGACCATTCTTGAAAGTCAATCTCCACCCTTAGATCTTGATGACCAATTAACCATGGCCCTCCACCAATCTTAAGTGATGTTGTGCATTTTGGACATGCCCCACACACCTTTCAAAAGGCTGAACAAAATGTCATTAGTGTGCCTTCAGGCCACGGCCTAGAACACTGCATCCCATGGCCTGGAGTAGGGCTGAAACTTCTTTCTTTCTCACCTTTCTGGGTGCTGCAACCTGGAGGAGTCTGAGCCGCATTGTAGACCTGGCTAGAAGCTCCTCCATGCCGGGCATTGCGGCCTAGGAAGAGCTGAGCCGTGGCGCACACTAGTGTGCACACTTTTAACATGCTGAACTTCATTCTTCCATCTTTGTTTAATTATTGGAAAAAAACTCCAATAATCTCTACCTTTGTCTAAGCGATTAAACCCGAACCCATTATGTAGAGAACTCAGGATCCAAACTTATCTTGAGTTATTATATCAACCGACTCCAATCCTAAGTAATCCAAGGCAATAATTGAACTTACTTAGAGGTAGAACTTTAGTACCTAAATCCGTAGGGTTTTCTTCTGTGCCTACCTTGTCCGTATGGATGCATCCTTTCGTAACATTTTCCTAAATGAAATGGTACTGAACATTCATGTACTTTGTCCTCTCATGGAATACCGAATTCTTGCACAAATGCAATGCACTTTGGCTATCCGAATACACCATAACCTGCTCATCTAGTACCTTCAACTCTTCCAGCAACCACTTGCACCATATACCCTCCTTGATGGCTTTTGTAGCCGCTATGTACTCAGCCTCGGTTGTTGAGAGTGTTACCATCGGCTACAACTGAGCTTTCCAACTTACACAATATCCGTTTAAATTGAAGAAGTAGGAAGTAATCGATCTCCTTTTATCCCGGTCTGCTCCATAGTCCGAATCAACATAACCCTCAAGGCAGATGAACTTACTCCTCTTCTTATAAACTAGCCCCACATCTAGGTTTCCCTTCAAGTACCTCAGTAGCCACTTCATCCCAAGCCAATGCTTCTTTCCATGATTACTTATAAACCTACTAAGAACACTTATTGCATGAGCAATATCAGGTCTAATGCTTACCATGGTGAACATTACAAAACCAACTGCACTAGAGTAGGGGACTTTTTCCATTTCATTTTTCTTCTCATTTGATCTTGGACATTGATCGCTGGAGAACTTGAAATGACCAGTAAGAGGAACCTTCACTGTTTGCTATCTTCCATAGAGAACTTAGATATCATCTTCTCTATGTAGGAAGTTTGAGAGATCTTCAATCTGTTTCTCTCTCTTTCTCGGATGATACACATCCCAAAGATATTCAATGTATGGTCAAAATCCTTCATCTCAAACTCCTCACTGAGTTGAGCCTTTAATTTTCTTATCTTCTCCATGCTGCTCCCAACCAGTAACATATCATCAACATAAATCAGGATGATCACTACTTTCTCCACCTTCTGCCCCTTGTAATACAAACATGAATCATAGTAGCTCCTCATGAAACCCAGGCTGGTTACAAAGGAATCGAACCTCTTATTCCATTGTCGAGGTGATTACTTCAGGCCATACAGAGATTTCTTTAGTTGGCACACCAAATCTCCCTGTCTTCCTTCCTTGTAGCCTTCGGGTTGCCTCATGTAAATAGTCTCATCAAGCTCTCCATGTAATAACACTGTCTTCACATCTATTTGCTTGATTTCTCAATTGAATTGGACCACCAATGTTAACACTATCCTGATCATTTTGTATTTCACAACTGGTGAAAATATTTCGGTGAAGTCTATGTTTTCTCTTTGTGTGAACCCTTTCGCCACTAGTCTAGCTTTATATCGGACTTCATCCCCTAGAGTGTTCCCTTATTTGATCTTATAGATACAACTAAAATCTATAACTATCTGTTTTTCTGGTTTGGGCACTAATTCTCATGAGTTGTTCTTCTTCAAAAAATCTATTTCTTCCTTCATAGCTAGTTGTCATTTTAACGAATCCTTACATTCCATGGCTTCCATGTAAGTTTCTGGTTTAACCATCCCTCATTCTGTCTAATGAGCTGCTACATTAGCATCTGCAAACCCATATCTCAAAGGTGGTCTAACTATCCTCCTTTTCCGGTTCCTTGTGAGCTGGTAGTCATTTAGACTTGTTGTATCATCTCCTTTCAGTTCAGCCTCCTCTTGAGTGTCCTGAGCTTGGCCTTCATCAATGGGCTCTACTTGGTCCGAACCCTCTTGCTGTCCTTGCTTTACCTGAACTGAATTCTCCTTGATGCTATGCTTCACAAATTTTGGGCTGGTTTGCTCACTATCCCCTGCAGGGTTAGTTTTCTCCAAATAGGGAAATAACAATTCATTAAAAATAACATCTCTACTTATTATGAGTTTCAATCCTTTTGGTTCTAAGGACCATAACCTATACCCCTTAACCCCATCACCATACCCTAGAAATACACATTTTCTAGACCTTGGGTTAAGTTTATCATCCTTTTGATGTGCATATGCAGCACACCCAAAAGTCCTAAGGTTGCCCAACTCAGGGGGCTTTCCACTCCATATCTCCATGGGAGTCTTAAGATCTAAAGCCCTAGAGGGTGATCTATTTACCAAGTATGTAGCAATAGACACAGCTTCCCCCAAAAAATATTTTGGTAAACCGAACCCAATTAACATGCACCTAACCTTTTTCATAAGGGTTCTATTCATCCTCTCAGCAACTCCATTTTGCTGAGGGGTTTTCACAACCGTTCTATGCCTTAGAATATCATTTAATTCACAGAATTTATCAAAATCCTTATTAAAAAATTCTAAGCCATTATCAGTTCTTAACATCTTAACTACCCTGCCTGTTTGAGTCTCCAGCAACTTTTTCACACCACAAATTTATTCAAAGCATCCGATTTATTTTTAAGCAAATAAACTCAAACCATTCTTGAATAATCATCAATTAAAGACAGAAAGTAACGATTACCTCCCTATGTTGGTGTCCTTGCTGGTCTCTAAAGATCCGTATGGATGTAGTCAAGAATCCCCATAGACTTGTGCACTCCGGTGTTGAAGCTGACCTGATGTTGCTTCCCAAGAATGCAAGCAGAAATCAAGTTTCTCTACTTTGTCACCACCAAGTAGACCATCATTGTTGAGAACTTGCAGCCCCTTTTCACTCATATATCCCAAGAAATTGTGCCAAAGTGCTGCCTTATCCATCTGAGCCATCAAGCTTGTTGCTTGCTCATTGATTTCTATCTCGTCAATCATCTCATAAAGTCCATCTTTGATTGCTGCTTTAATCACTATAAAAGAACCCTTGGTTACATTGATATTTCCTCCCTTAGCTTTGTATGTATACCCCCATGGAATCCAGCTGCCCCAATGAGATCAAATTCCTCCTCAAATCCAGGAGATACCTTACATTTCGCAGCAGCTTTGTGACTCCATCAAACATCCTCAACTGGATGTCTCTTATCCCCCTCACTTAGCAAGAATTGTCATTCCCCAAGAAAATCCTTCCATCATTGGTCTCCTTGAAATTCTTAAACCATTCCTTATGAGGGCACATGTGATAAGTGCACCCAAAATCCAAAATCCATTTCTTGCTGCCTTACCTCCTGCTCACATTTGAGCACATAACAAGAACATCATCTTGTTGTTCTCCTTTGGAAACCGAAGCATCTCCATTGTTGGTATGGCTTTTCCCTCTCTCATCCTACAACATCTTCTTGCAATCTTTCTTGAAGTGACCCTCTTGTTGCAGTAGAAGCATCGCCTTCTTCTAAACTTCGGTTTGGAATGCGATCTCCCATGGCTCTGCCCTCTACCTCTTGATTTCTCCCTGTAGTTGCCATGAATGCTACTGCCATTCCGAGTTGCTGGCCTTCCTTTTATAAACAGCTTTTCCCCACTTGATGCCTCTCTACTCTTGGCTTTGAAATTATGAGCCCTTATAGCATTGACCATAATTTCTTTGGTTAGTGTATCTCTTCCATATTCAATTGCATTAATTAAACTATCAAAACAATCAGGGAGAGAATTTAATAACATAACAGTCAATTGTTCATCCGGGAATTTAATACTACAACTAGTCAAATCTTGAACTAGTTTATTAAAGACATCAAGATTATCTTGCAACTCTTTATTAGGATCCATTTTAAAAGCAAAGACTCTTTTAAGAAGATAAATCTTGTTAAGGAGAGTTTTGGTAAGAAACAACTCATCTAGTTTCTTCCATATGACAGTAGGATCTTCCGAGTCTCCGCATTCCCTTGTGACACTATCCGATATGTGCAAGAAAATGGTGTTGTATGCCATCTTCTTCACATCAATCTGCTGGTCCTCCGTGATACTTGCTGGAAAAGCATCATCTTCTCCAATAGCCAAGTCCACCTTCTGTTGCATAAGAACAACCTTGATCTTCTGCTTCCACATGGAAAAATCTCCCTTTTCATCAAACTTCTCAACAACGAAATTTGAACCCATCTTGTAGAGATGATCCCAGATTTGTGCAGCACCCACAAATGCTTTCCAACTTCTTCTAAACCTCAAGAACACGATCGAAGATTGATCTCAATACCGTTCTTGAATCAACCTCAAGAACACGATCTGATCTTGATTTTTACTCCGTTCTTGAATCACCCAAGAAGTTTGTTCTTTGATTCTTGGAGTCTTGCTCTGATACCTTCTGTTCTTGCTCCGATACCCAGCTGTGCAAGCTCTGATACCACTGTTGTGATATCTTCTCCAGCTCTGATACCACTGTTGGGAAACCATCTTGGATGATGCCCAGGAGGTGATCTTCCAAACACCCAAGTCTAGAATGACTTGTATAAAGAAAATAGACAGCAACCAATCAAAGCAAGAAAGAAAATAACACAAGAAATTTATTGACAAGGTTCGGCAATATGCCTACGTCCCCGTAAGCTCCTCCGAGCTCTCTGCACTATCTTGTCAATGGAGTTTTTTACAATCAGCAACACCCTTCCAAGAACTAACAGGTTCTTGTAGAACAAAAGAAGAAGAGGAAAAAGAAAGTGATAAGAACTAACCTTGGAATTTTCCCAAGAAAATTCCCCTTACAAGCCCTTGAATCCCTTTTATATTCTACTATCTCTTTCTAAACAACCAGCCTCTCTACAGAATCTCTCTTGATTTTAGTGTCTTTACACTCTCAAAATTGATCTCAATTCTAATCACAAGTTATCACATTATTTTAGATTGAAGCTAGGTGACCCATTATATAGTGCACCAGCTTCTTGACCATTCTTGAGAGTCAATTTCCACCCTTAGATCTTGATGATAAATTAACCATGGCCCTCCATCAATCCTAAGTGATGTTGTGCATTTTGGACATGCGCCACGCACCTTTCAAAAGGCTGAACAAAATGGTATTAGTGTGCCTTTAGGCCGCGGCCTAGAACAGGGCATGCCATGGCCTGGAGTAAGGCTGAAACTCCTGTCCTTCTCACCTTTCTGGGCGCTGCAACCTAGAAGAGTCTGAGCCGCTGCACACACCTGGCCAGAAGCTCCTCCATGCTGGGCACCGTGGCCTGGGAAGAGTTCAGCCACGGCGCACACTGGTGTGCACACTTTTAACATGCTGAACTTCATTCTTCCATCTTTGTTTAATCCTTGGACAAAACTCCAACATCATCTTCTCTCTCTAGTGTCCAGTATCTACTCTCTGGTTTATTCAACATAAAATAAAAATGAAAAAACACTTGGAAAAAGACGAAAAAAAAGAAAAAAAAAACAGAAATAAAAGTTGTTGTGTCTTCTATGTTTTTTATCGAAGAGAGAAAAAAAAAGAATGAGAGCTCTTAATTCAAGGTTTATGTTAATTGATATCAAAAGCTCATGACATGCACCAAATAGTATTCCACGACATCTCATCTACACGATCTCCTCTTCGTCATTTCGTCGAATAAATCGTGCCCATCAAAGGATCATCTCGTCGAAGTCATCTGCGTCGTTGACATTTCAGTTCTCGAGGTCCGGAGGTTGTTCGATCGCAACACTTCGGGAAGTGGGTCATCCTCAGATTGCACAAACTCGACTTCGACCTCCCAATCCCAAGCCTGTATGGAGCTAGAGATGTTCCTTGAGTTATTGCCTGTGAAGATTTGAGGGGTGACATGACTAATATCGCCTGTAATTTTTGGTTTTTTTTTGTGGCTTAAATGGAGGAAATTGAAAGGATCTGGGAGTGTTTGGCAAGAGAGAACCTAAGAGACTCTCTTACTTTCTCTTGGCATGGATCAACTAAGCCTTTTTTACTCTTTTGATTATATTTTCTAAAAAAATTGTCTAAATAATGATTTTTCTCTCTATTTCTACTCCTTCAATTAAAGCAAAAGGGAAGGAAGGATATATGCGTTTGGGAAGCAAGAAAAAAAGAAGAGAGAAAATCATTTGTGGAGAAAAAAAGTTGAGGGGTGGCAGGACAAATTTGCCCCTGGTTGAATTGGCTTGACCGTTTATGTGCCACACACATGCACACATAACAGGAGAAAGCTCAGAGATTTGGATGAAAGTTGGCAGAAGTCTTAATTGGAGCAAACGTCTAGGGTCAATTGACGCAAATTAAAACTTCAAAGGTTAATTAATACATTTAGCTAACCTCAAGAGTAGTAACAATTTTTTCCATAAAAGTACTTGTAATTAATTTTAATTGGTACTCACTAAGTGCATAGCTAATGAAGTATATGATGTGAGGATTAAAAGGACTTGTACAACATAAGTTTTCGTGGATCCATTATAAGAAGGATACCACTGTTTCGAGATTTTCTAATGTTGGTGAGATGCCCATGGAATTTTTCAAAATTAATAGATCCTCGAAACTAAAATTGAATTATATTTGAGTTTGAATTTGTTTATTTTTTTTTTGTTTCAAGTTGAGTGTTATTTCGATGTAAAACTCTGCTAGTTATTTTGATAATAGTTATTGCCAATGTTCTAGTTCTCATTTGTAGAAACTAGAATATTTTCTTCCTTTCCATCTAAAGAAGTTACTTTTTCTTTTTAGTTCTCTATTGAATGGAAGAATTTCATTGAAAAAAAAAAGTTAAAAAAAAATTAGTAACTAATGTGTAAAAAAACAAAATAAAAATTTCATCTTCCTCTCTTTCTTTAAAATAAATAAATAAATAAATACATGCATGCACTTATGGTGAAAAAGAAAGTAAAAAAGGATCAAAAGTGAAATTTATTATGATTATCTTTCCTAATTATAATAATAAATAATTACATATAATGTATTTAATATTGATATTTATTATGATTAAAATTTAAATTAATTAAATTTTAATAAACTTTAATACTTTTATTAATTATAGAGCATATAAATTACAATCATAATTTTATTTAATAAATTAACTTTTACAATCAACTTTTACGTTTTAAATTCTTATTTTTGGCTTAGTTGGGACAAATCAAACAATAATACAATATCTGGGTATTTAATAAAGGAGTTTATATACACTTTTGTTCTGCGATCAATAAGGCGCACCGTTGAAATTTTTATAAAATTTAAAATATAAAAAAGAAAAATCAAGTTTAAGATTAGACCTTATGTCTAAATAATTAAAAATATAAATCTTAATCGTTAAATTAATTGTTTTTATTATAATATTATTTTATTTCATAAATATTTATTACACGATATTTATTATACGATATTTAGTCTGTAGTTATTATTAAACCAAATATCATGTAATAAATATTTATGAAACAAAATAATATTATAATAAAAACAATTAATTTAACGATTAAGATTTATATTTTTAATCATTTAGACATAAGTTCTAATCTTAAACTTGAATTTTTTTTTCTATATTTTAAATTTTATAAAAATTTCAACGTGCGCCTTGTTGATGGCAGAACAAAAGTTTATATAAACTCCTTTATTAAATACCCAGATATTGTATTATTGTTTGATTTGTCCCAACTAAGCCAAAAAAATAATTTAAAACGTAAAAGTTGATTGTAAAGTCTAAGGGCCCAACAATTACAAAAAGGGTGGGCTCCCCTGATGTAGTTTGTGGTAAAAACAATAATGACAATCGTTTTTAGCCCTTAAAAGTTCATGGGCTGGTCTTTACGTAATCTGAATTATGCCCAAATGAATTTTAAAAAGTGACGTATATACTTATCTGATTATCACAAAATGGATTTTTTTAATAGGTGAAAAATGTAAACAAGAAGCATCATTAATTCATTATTTATTCAAAGTGGTCCTAAGTCCTAATAGGTGTTCCCATATTGGCTGTAGGCTATAGCATCAAGCAAATGCAATTATTGTACTGTTTTTATCTTTCATAAATTGCATTATTGACTATATATGAAATTAATTGTAGGCCTTTCTCATTAAAATCTTTGCACATCCTAATATAGTATATCGAGTTGAAAATAAACCAATGAATATCATCAGGCATTACTAGATCAATAGTTCAAAGCACATAATTGTTGTTGGGTGAAGCAGAAACCTCAATCATGATAAATATCAATTAATTAGCAATTTCTATCAAAATCATATCATTCTCTCTCTCTCTCTCTCTCTCTCTCTCTCTCTCTCTCTCTCTCTCTCTCTCTCTCTCTCTCTCTATATATATATATATATATCATATCATTCTCTCTCTCTCTCTCTCTCTCTCTCTCTCTCTCTCTCTCTCTCTCTCTATATATATATATATATATATATATATATATATATATATATATATATATATATATGGTTCGGTTCCTATTCTTTTCCTTTTTAAAATAACATCTTATTTTCTTGTCACGAGAAAATAACACATCACTATTTGAAAAATCAATAATTGAGATTTACACAAATGGAAAGGTAATTTGGTAAATGAACAAAATCAGTGAAATAATTTTTTTACTCTTAAAGTTTTTTTGCGATATCAAGACAACCGTGAATCAAAAAAATGTTCCATAAGTATCGTTGGAAAGCTATCGCCAATAGTGATCAAATGAGACTCATAAGTACTATCTTTCGTTGAAAAAATGTTATTTTTTTTAAAAAATTTCCTAACTTTTTTAACGTGATAAAAGATACTCATAAGATTTTTTTCATTGTTTCATTGTTTACACAACATGAAATTTACTTTTAATTTTTGAATGTTGAATTAACATTTGAAAAATCAATGACTAAGATTTAACTACATATACTAAACCATTAAAAAAAATCACAATGAATTACAGATCTCTCTATTATTTTTTTAATATTTTAACATTATACTTAATTTTACACTATTAAAACTAATTTATTTTAAAAAATAAGAAATTTGTAAAATTCATTAAATTATTGTCTTGTAGATAATAATAATTAAAATAGCTATATATACCACTACGTTTCTCTCATCTAAATTAACATTTATTTGTTTTAATAGTTTGATCATGATGATATATGAGGTGATTGTGTCAATTTATTATCTTCTAAATCTGCAATTGCTTACTGCACTCTTAACCATATAAAAAAAAATCAAGAAAACGTCCACATTTATTTGTTTGATAGATGTGTCATTGATTTTTTTTTTTCAAATAACAAATGTTAATTCAACATTCAAAAATTAAAAGTAAATTTCATGTTGTGTAAACAATGAAACAAAGAATTTTTTTTTATGAGAATATCATTTTATCACGTCAACAAAGTGAGGACATTTTTTGCGATATCGAGACAACCGTGAATCGAAAAAACGTTCCATAAGTATCGTTACAAAGCTTTCGCCAATAGTTATCAAATGAGACTCATAAGTGCTATCTTTCGTTGAAAAAATATTATTTTTTTAAAAATGTCCTAACTTTTTTAACGTGATAAAAGATACTCTTATAAGATTTTTTTTATTGTTTCATTGTTTACACAACATGAAATTTACTTTTAATTTTTGAATGTTGAATTAACATTTGAAAAATCAATGACTAAGATTTAACTACATATACTAAACCATTAAAAAAAAATCACAATGAATTACAGATCTCTCTATTATTTTTTTAATATTTTAACATTATACTTAATTTCACACTATTAAAACTAATTTATTTTAAAAAATAAGAAATTTGTAAAATTCTTTAAATTATTGTCTTGTAGATAATAATAATTAAAATAGCTATATATACCACTACGTTTCTCTCATCTAAATTAACATTTATTTGTTTTAATAGTTTGATCATGATAATATATGAGGTGATTGTGTCAATTTATTATCTTCTAAATCTGCAATTGCTTACTGCACTCTTAAACATATAAAAAAAAATCAAGAAAACGTCCACATTTATTTGTGTGATAGATGTATCATTGATTTTTTTTTTCAAATAACAAATGTTAATTCAACATTCAAAAATTAAAAGCAAATTTCATGTTGTGTAAACAATAAAACAATGAATTTTTTTTATGAGAATATCCTTTTATCATGTCAACAAAGTGAGGACATTTTTGAAAAAATAATATTTTTTTTCAATGGAAGGTGGTACTTATGGGTCTCATTTGATGGCTCTTGGCGAGAGCTTTCCAACGATACCTATGGTACATTTTTTTGACTCGTGTTTGTCCTGATATCGCCAAAAAACATTAGGAGTGAAAAAATTAATCCAATAATTTTGTTCATTTACCAAATTATTCTCATATTTGTGTAAATCTCAGCCTTAGATTTTTCAAATGATGATGTGTTATTTTCTCATTAAAAGAAAAGGAGATGTCTTTTTAAAAAGGGGAAAATGATGAAAGCCAAACCCATGCAGTAGTACATACTACTAAGCATAATGGACTCCGACCCTTTTACCATCAAAACAACACCAGCTTGACAAATGAAGAATATGGTGAATTTGTATGATGATGAAGAAGCTCTAATGAGATACCCGCCTAATAATCCTCAGAACAGTTGCGATGAATGCCTAATTATTAGTATGATGATGTTTATCATCCCTATATTTCTTCCCATCATCTCAATCTCAATCTTTGAGCCTACACTGGTTCCTGATTTTAGAGTGTAACTATTTTCTGTTTCTGGTTCCAAATTTTCTAGTTCAGGCTTCACGACTATATAGGAAGCTACATTGGTGGTAAAGAAGACAAATTTTACAACAATTTGCTTCAATAAAGCAAACAATTGTGTATTATAGAGGCGACAATGATGCTCTTCTTGTTCTATACAACAAAATAAAGTGTTGATGTCAAAAAGAGGATATAGAATAGCCTTATCTTTTTTTTAACTCAAACGGGGTGAAAATAGTACTAATGGTTTTGGATTTGGGGAAGATGAAACTTGACCCTAGATTTGTTCCTATAATCATGTCTGTCTGGTATATGAACCCCTGTATGGAAATCCACTCAGAGTTTGGTGTTCTAGGAAGTACCCTCCAATGATTAAGTCAGTAGATGTACTGAAATGATGTATGAGGAAAGGTTTAGAGAGATATTGAAGTTATATGGAGGGAACCAAAGTTGTTCTCTGTAATGGCCATTGTTTTTTTTATGTGGTTGCCTTTTTCTATTGCTTGAGAGCTTGATTCTTTATATTGGATTTGGAAGCCCTTTGTCATGAGTTTCGAGGTAGACCCTAGCAGGAATATGACTTTCCGAGGCTTGAACTTTATGAGATGCAATCTCTGTTTGTGAACTCTCCCATCAAGAACAGAATTTTTAGGCTCTTAGGGTGGCAATCTCATCATTATGCTTGGGGAGGTCTGACTCCTATGTAACCTAGGGTGGCTGGTTATTATTAAGCTCCACGTGTCTAGTTCTTACTAGAACGGTTGATTTTTCCCGTATCATATGCCCTAAACTCCCTTGAAAGTTTGGAGAGTTTTATAAGGGAATAGATATCTTCTTTTGTATCTTCCTTGTTGTTCTTAGTTTGACTGTGTATCTCGAGGTATACTTTGTTGGGCCCTTGTAAAATTGAGTGGTTGCTTGTGTGGAACCATGTGGCTACCGAAGCCTTAGTTTTACTTCGGTATGGGTGAGACTATATAACTGAAACATTAACTCTACTTCAACCTGGATGGAACTATGTGAATATGGAGGCCTTGGTTTCATTTAGGTAGGATTTGAATGGCTAAAGTCTAGTCCTGCTTCGGTAGAAATTGTATAACTAGAGCCTTAATTCCACTTTAGTGGGAGTTGTATGACTGAAGCCTTAATTCCTCTTTTGTTTTTGTAGAACTGTGACACGTAGAAATAACAGTTCTACTTCGGTGAGAATTGTATGGCTCAAGTCGTAACTCCACCTTAAAAGGAATTGTATGGTGTGATTGGTAATTCCTCTTTGAATCTACATGGAATCTCAATGCGTGGAAGCTGTAGTTCCTTTTTTTAGTGTGTAAGAATTGTATAATTGGGGCTTTAATTCTATTTCAGTGGGAGTTGTATGACTGAGACCTTAATTTCTCTTTTGCTCGAATGGAACTGTGAGACGTGGAAGCCATAGTTCAACTTCGATAGGAATTGTATGGCTGAAATCGTAACTCATCCTCAGTAAGAATTGTATGGCATGAGCCATAATTCTTCTTTGAATTTGGAAGGAATTGTGAGGTGTAGAAGTTGTAGCTTCTATTTTGCAGGGATTATATAGTTGGGGCCTTGGTTCCTTTTCAGTGGGAGTTGTATGGCTAAAGCTTTAATTCATCTTTTGCTCGAGTGGAACTATAAGTATGGAAGTCGTAGTTCCACTTCAACGGGAATTGTATGGCTGAAGCTGTAACTCCACCTCAGTAGGAATTGTATGGCACGAGCCGTAATTCCTCTTTGAATCTAGATGGAACTATGAGACATGGAAGCCGTAGTTCCTCTTCTGCAGGAATTGTATAGCTAAGATCCTAATTCCACTTCATGGGAGATGTATGATTGAAACGTTAGTTCTTTTTTCGCTTGAGTGAAACTGTGAGGTGTGGAAGCCGTAGTTTCATTTTGGCGGGAATTATATGGTTGAAGTCATAACTCTACCTCAATAAGAATTTTATGTCGCGAGCTGTACCTCTTTCAATTTAGATGGAACTGTAAGGCATGGAAGCCGTAGTTCCTCTTTTGTATGAATTATATTGCTAGGGCCTTAATTCCACTTCATTGAGAGTTGTATGATTGAAGCCTTCATTCCTCATTTGCTTGAGTAGAATTGTGAGGCATTGAAGTCGTAGTTTCACTTCGACGAGAGTTGCATAGCTGAAGCCGTAAATCCACCTCAGTAGAAATTGTATGTTGCAAGCCGTAATTCTTCTTTGAATCTGGAAGGAACTGTGAGGTATGGAAATTGTAGTTCCTCTTATACACAAATTGTATTGTTGGGGCTTTAATTCCTCTTTAGTGGGAATTGTATGGTTGAAGTCTTAATTCATCTTTTTTTTTTCAAGTGGAACTATGAGGTGTGGAAGTCTTAGTTCCACTTCAGCGAGAATTGTATAGCCGAATCCATAACTCTACCTCAGTAAGAATAGTATGACGCAAGCCGTAATTCCTTTTTGAATCTGGATAGAACTGTAAGGTGTGAGAGCCGTAATTCCTCTTTTGTAAGATTTGTATAGCTGGGGCCTGAATTCTACTTCAAACTTTTCAAAAAGTAGATTGGGAGAAATATAGAAGTCTACGTCGATGACATGCTATCAAAAGTGTTAAAGCTAAAGATCACGAATCTGACTTAGAAAGCATTTGGAATACTCCAACACCACCAGATGAAGTTAAACCCCAGAAAGTGTGCATTTGGAGTCACATCCGGCAAATTCCTCGGCTTCATAGTTACTCAAAGAGGAATAGAAGCCAATCCTAAGAAGATAAAAATAGTCCTCGACATGATTCCCCCTCGCAATATTAGATAATTCTAACGGTTGACCGGTAGCATCACCGCCCTCAATCGTTTCATGTCGAAATCAGACAAAAGGTGCCTATCCTTCTTCAAAGCAATAAGGAAAACAAAA
This sequence comes from Bretschneidera sinensis, assembly GCA_023935145.1. Lineage (NCBI taxonomy): Eukaryota > Viridiplantae > Streptophyta > Magnoliopsida > Brassicales > Akaniaceae > Bretschneidera > Bretschneidera sinensis. The sequence goes on from CM043697.1 coordinate 26,442,582, forward strand.
GAATTCACCTAGATAGAGGAGTGTTAAAAAACTTTTGAAGATCTCAAAGAGTGTCCGAGCTCACCCTCTCTTCTAACTAATCTTGTCGCCAATGAAAAGCTCTTTTTGTACATCGTATCGAGTCAGGATGTGGTAGCCTCCATCTTGATCAGAGAGGAAAACAAATCTTAAAAACCATATATTATATCATTAGAGTCCTCCACGATGTTGAAGTACGATATCTCCCCATAGAGAAAGTGGCACACGCTCTTCTAGTTACAGCTCGGAAGCTTAGGTCGTACTTTCAGGCCCATACAATCACCTTATTGATTGATCAACCCCTAGGGAAAGTACTCCAAAAGCCCAACATCTCAAGAAGGTTGGTAAAATGGTCTACATAATTAGGGGAGTTCGAAATCTGTTATAAACCTCAGACAACCATCAAAGCCCAAGCTTTAGCTGACTTCATAGTGGAGACCACATTCCTGAAAGTATCCACCAAGAGACAAACAAGCACCAAGTTGGACACTGTTTATGGATGGATCTTCAAACAATATTGGTAGCAGAGCCAGGCTCATCCTCACTAGCGCCAAAGGCTTTACATTTCAATACACCCTCAAGTTCGACTTCAAAGCTTCAAACAACGAAGCTGATTACGAGGCAATGCTCACAGGAATGAAACTTGCAAAAACATTGACCACCCAAGCCATGGAAGTATATAGTGATTCACAACAAGTGGTCAATCAGAAGATCGAAGAATACGAAGCAAGAGGAGTCAAGATCATCAAATATCTAGAGAAAGCTCGTAAACTCGCCACAACCTTCGAAAAGTTCTAAATAGCACAAGCACCCTGAGCACAAAATTCAAAGGCAAATGTGTTAGCTCGACTTGCCTCTAACAGGCAATCTAACCTCACTCAAACAGTCTATCTGGAGACTCTTGTCACACCTAGCATTGACGAAATCTCGGTCATGCTAGTTGTCGAAGAACAAACCTGCCCTTACCAGAAGAATGACTCCAAAAAGGTCCTCTCCCGCACTTCGCGATTCATAATCATCGAGGGGCAATTGTACAAAAAAGGCCTCACGACTCCATACTTGAAGTGCTTCGAGCCTATTGACATTAATTACGCCCTCCGAGAAGTTCATGAAGGCATATACGGTAATCACCTTGGAGGCTGAGCTCTGGCTTATAAAATACTCCGACATGGATATTACTGCCCAAAGATGCTACAGGACGCCACTGATGTGGTCAAGAAGAGTAAGATATGTCAGCAATACACCTCCGTGTCTTGGCAACCTGCCAATGCACTGGCATCAATTACAAGCCTGCTCTTTTTTGCGTGTCACCCTCTAAGGGCAAAAAGGTAACTGCATATACAAGGCAAAACAATTAATTTCACACCAAGATCCCTAATTCTACCACTACACTCTAGCTTATAGATAACTTAAACATCCCGATTTACAGATAATCTAGTCTTATAAGAATATCCCAATCTATGAGAATCTCGATCCTATCATTATACTGAGTGATCAATCACTCTGTTAATTGGACTCTGCACCAAAACACTATATACGAGGGCTCTCCCTATCAAAAGGTACATTAAACTTTTATTCGCAACTCACTCTAAATTCTTCAGCTTTTCTATCATTCAAAAGCTATATACTAACTTACGCATCAGAGAACCCTTTCGAATGCACAACCCCTACGGTCTTTCGATAAATTTGAGGTTTTCTTTCATCTTTATATGCACAAGTCTCACTTTCTGGCTATTTGTTTGCTAGATAGATTTCGACTTCAACATTCATTGAGTTCAAACTAATGAAAAAAAATTTGTATAGATTCCATTTTAAATCTAATGAATTATAATATATATATATATGTATATATATATTAATTATGCAATATGATTACATTAATTTTTAAATTAAAAAAAATACTAAAGTGATAGACTCACAGTCGTACCTCCAAACTGATAAGGCATAGTACCAAAACAACTGTCCGTTCAATATCCTAGGAATGTCAATGGACCTATCTATCGTATCCTTGGTTCTGATTTCATGTACTTCTTCAAAAAGCAACAAACAATGGTCACATCAAAAAGCAAAGCAGCGTATCACATCAAACTCGAGAATTAGCAAATGTGCGCTGTTTTTAACGTCAAGAAATTACCATTACTCCGTTCATAAATTTACCGTCACTATTGTAAAACGACACTTGTACAAATTTGTTTCTGTTCATAAAGGAAACAAAAAAGAGAAAACCGAAAAGAAAATTGCAAAAAAAGAACACAAGAAAGTCACAGTAGTTCTTCTATGAAACTAAACATAGCCGAACTGAGACGTCAAAACTGAACACCCAAACTTTCCTTAGGCTTCAACTAATCAAGCCCCAGCTCCATTTTACACGTGTTCCCCACGAACGTGGCACATGCCTCTATCCTCCTCTTCTTCACAGGAACCACGTGATGAGCACGTGAAACCGGCTCAAACCCTAGAGTCAGGTCCAGCCCAATCTCCTCACCATCCTGATGACACCGCTCATCGGGCTTCGCGCTAGACTCCGGCTCGGTACGGAACAAAAGCTTAGTCTCAGCCGTCTCAACGGAGATCATGCTTTCCGTCTCTTTGCTCTCTCCGTCCACAACAGCCACCTCGGACTGGTGACTCAGCGACGACTCGTGACTTGTCGACCGATTCTGCTCGTCCAAATAACACACACCGCACTTCCCCGTCTTCTCCTCACGAGCGGAGTCGTCCACCGAGCCGAACTCGGGCTTGTTAGCTTTCGGCTTCACGACTCGCTTGGCTCGGCACCGAGTCTTGACCTGGTGTTGGTCGTTTGAGGCGGTCGAGTTCTCATCCTTCAACACGTGGCGGATGTCGTAGGCCTTCAACGGCGGGCCCTGGACGCCGGCCGTTGCTTCAGAAGCAATCGGCGTGATCTGCGCGCCTTTTAGCACGGCTTCAACGGCGTCTTGGCAAAGCTGCCAGCTCCCCGACCACAACAACCCAACAGACCCGTAAATCGGGTTCACTATCCTCCCGCAAGCGTCGTATAACAACGACTTGAAGATTGCTGTAACCCAAAAAAAATTCGTCAGTTCAAAATTCTAAGTTAAAATTTTTCTAAGTCAAAATAACTCGTATCTTCACCATTTGGGTTAAAAGACTAACCAGGACGGAGGTGTTCGGGTCCGGCGTTGATGAGGTTCATAAGTCCAGCGCGGCCATAAAATTTGGCGAGGAAAACAGTGGCGTTTGCTTGAGATTCTACGCTTCTGATCCACTGCAAACAAGGCCTTATACTGCAATTTTCACTGCACCCTTTGCGCAGTACCCTGCATCCATTACAACTCATACGCATTTTGGCTTCCACAACGTTTGTAGAGAGAAATTAAGCATGAAGTAGAGAGAAGAGGGAGATTGGATTTGTGAGATGAGAGATGATGATCAGTATGATTTTGAGAAGGGAAAAACGTGAGTAATGGATATTTAAGAGAAGAGTGAGTTGGTAGAAACTAGAAAATAAAACGTTTGGGGGCCGCTGGGTTTTCAGGTACCGGGGACGCAGTTGTTTTTATCTCCAAGACACTGGTTTCCACATTCAAGGAGGTTGGGGCTTTTTTAAGCTTAAAATATGAACTCCTTGAGCAAAATTATAGTATAAATTATTAATCTCATAACTACTCTCATTAGTAGCGCGTGACCACAACCGTCTATGGTGGGATCCTATTTCGCATTATTAATGGGGCGTACCTCGTGTACTGTACTGGCTGTTCACATTTGCGTGCCATCTTAATTGTTACAAAAGCTTCCTCTTCTGAAACGGATGCAAAATCCCATTTGGCTCTTTTTGGTACTAAATTAACCTTGGATGGTTTCGTAAATTGCAACCTTTCCAAGGTAAGGTCGAACATAAAGCAAGGGCAATATTGAGAGTGAAGAAAAAATGGGTTAAAGTGAGGACGAGTGGGAGAAAAAAAATTAGAAGAGGCATGCAAGTGGATCCAAAAATTGAGGAAAGAAGATAGCAGCGCGTGGCATCCACGTTCTGGTGTCAGAGTGCGGTCGAATCGCCACATTTTGGGGGATGGGGAAGAAGGGCCCACTAGGAGCTCCCGGTTTTTTTAAAAGTAAAAAAAAATCGATAAAGAAAATGAAAATATAAAGCTCCTGGTTTTCGGGAAGTTTGTGTACACAAAACCGCTAATGGGAAAAACCAGTGATCGGTTTCCGGGTTTAGTGTTGGGACTGTGGGCGCACTACAAGACCTGTTAGCCAACGGTTTTGGGCTTTTCTTATATTTCATGCTTATCCTCTAAGACAGGATCCTAACTTGAGATTATGATATTTAAGAATGAATTAATTTGGGTTTTTAACAAATTTAGGATAGAGATGTTCTCTAGAAAAACCAGCAACCCACGGGCCACGGTAAAACTAAAAGCAAACCATTTAACTTTGACTTGTTAACATCAATGTTTAATTTCTTCTGATCACGTGTAAGATTAGTACGATAAGATTAAAATTAATATAAAATAAAAAAAATAATATTTTAATTTTATATTTAGTTTATGAGATTGTGGATTAAAATTAAAGTAAAATAAAAAATTTAAGCTTCAAAATATCTTAATAGTATTCAATATCCTAATACTATTAAGTATCCTTAATAACTCTAAATTTTAATTATTATTATTATTATTATATTTTTACTATTATAACAATAATAATAATTATTAAATTATTACTATTTAATTATTTTATTATCATCATCATTAAAAGTATTATTATATAATAAATTTTTATTATTATAATTTTTATTATAATATTAATAAATAATAGATATTTTTAAATTATTATTTTAATCATCATAATTATCATTATAATAATTATTATCATTATTACTATAATATTATTATAAATATAATTATAATAATTATTATCATTATCGTTATCGTTATTATTATAATAACTAATATTAACAAAGACAAGACCTATTCAAATGAATGAAGAATTACTGTTATATTGCCAAAAAGAAATACAAGTACTTTTAGATAAAAAAAAATAATTAAGCCAAACAAATCTTTTTTGGAGCTATTATGTATTTTATGTTCAGAAACAAGCTGAATTGGAACGAGGAGAACCAAGATTAGTAATTAATTATAAACCATTGAATATGGTTTTACAATGGATTATGTATCTAATACCTGATAAAAGAGATATAATCAATAGGTTATATGGTGCTACAATATTCTCGAAATTTGATATGAAATCAGGCTTTTTTGGAAAACACAAATAGCAGAACAAGATAGATACAAAACTACTTTTAATATTCCATTTGGTCATTATAAATGGAATGTAATACCTTTTGGGTTAAAAAATCCTCCATCTGAATTTAAAATATTATGAACGATATTTTCAATAATTATACTAAATTCAGTATTGTATATATTGATAACGTTTTAATTTTCTCAAAATCTATAGAACAACATTTTAAACATTTACAATTTTTTTTTTTACAAATAGTTAAGCATAATGGTCTTGCTCTATCATCTTCAAAAATGAAATTATTTCAAATAAAAATTAGATTTTTAGGCCATGATATCAAGGAACAATTAAACCAATAGCTAGAGCAACAGAATTTGCTGATCAAATTAAAGGAAAATCTCAATTACAAAGATTTCTAGGATGTCTCAGTTACGTCTCTGATTTATTTTCTAGATTACGTCAATTATGTGAACCTTTATATAAAAGGTTACAAAAAAAAAATCGTATTCCTTGGTCTAATGAGCATACTACAATAGTTAAAGAACTCAAGTCTAGAGTCAAATCTCTTCCTTGTTTAGGAATCTTAAATCTTTATGCTTCAATCATAATAGAAACAGATGCATCTGATATAGGATATAGTAGCATACTCAAACAACATCTTTTAGATAAACCCGATGAACAAATAGTTAGATTTCATTATGGAATATGACTTGGTTCTCAAAAGAATTATTCAACCATTAAAAAATAAATTTTATCAAATTTTTATGTATTTCTAAATTTCAATATGATCTCTATAACAAAAAGGTTTTATTAAAAATTGATTGTAAAGAAGCCAAATAAATTTTACAAAATGATGTTCAAAATAATTTTTTGCATGATGGCAAACAATTTTAAGTGTTTTTAATTTTGATAGAGAATTTATCAAAGAAGAATTAAATTATCTTCTTGATTTTCTTACTTGTAAATTTTTGCGAGGTAAAATATTGGGTGAACAAATACAAAATTAGTAAGAAAGTCACAACCTCCAATTAGGCCTATTCAAGTTCAGAATCCCTATCATACTCAAAAGTTCAAAAACCCCAATCACCTTCAAGACCACAAAGCCTAATGGATTATGCAATGCATAGCCTACACCCTTCACAAACATCTCCAGCTCGATCTTCAAAAACTCCTCAACACCTAATATAATTTAAAAACACTTGAGGAATTTCCTCATTTACCCCTGAGTTCCAATTACTCTCAAATCTTACAATTACGACCCAAATTTCTCCTTCAACCAATTCAACTACCTTCATCACAAACATTACCATATAAGAAGGCTATTAAAATCACAAATATTCAAAATGATATTCAAGACTCTCAAATTATACTTGATATTGCTGTTAATATTTTTCCTACAGGTTTTCAAATTATTCCAGAAAAATTTTCTAAATCTCAAGAACTTTATGAATTAATTTTAGTGGACACCAAATCTGTTGAAATTAATCAAACCTAAGACAAAAACAATTATTTTATTATTGCATTTTCAAAATATAAAATTCTCAAAATAATAAACCCTTCTCAATGGCAAAATCCTTATTCAAGAAAGTCTTTTTCAGTTCCGTTTGTCCCTAATCCTATGCATATCATGACTATTAGATGGCATAGTATAATATATTCTTTATTCATCCTATCACTCATTCTCGGTTTATCCTTTTTGAAAAAAGAAGTCCTAAAGATTTTCCATTTTGATTTTTGGAATGTTAGATTTTTTTATGGCCATTCTGAAAGAGTTTTCCATCCTACTTGTAAAGATGCCTTTAATATCTTCAAAGAGCATTCAAAAAAAGAGTATGGCAAAGAATTGCTAGACATATCTACTTTTTATGTTCCATGAATATTGTTAATGTATTATATGTGCTTAGTCCCACATTGGTTGTGTATAGCTTTGCTTCTCCTATTAGCTTGTATAAATAGGATAATCCCACATTGGTTGTGTATAGCTTTGCTTCTCCTATTAGCTTATATAAATAGAATAGCTCCCTTTGTAAGCAAATCACACCATTCAATACAATTCTTCTTTTTGTATTGTCTCACTTCCTCTCTTAAATTCAACATGGTATCAGAGCCATAATGGTTCTCGGTATTTTAAGAGTTGAGTATGCTCTGTGATTGCCACTATTAGTGGATCCTTCACATCAGAAATTCTCGGTATATTAAGAGTTGAGTATGCTCTGTGATTGCCACTATTAGTGGATCCTTCACATCAGAAAAACTTCTAGTATATCCTTTTCATACCTGTCGGGTCATCACTATAGTCGGAGTCTCATCGACATCATCTCCGCTGCTGCTCTTGTTTCAGAAACACTGCTGCCACGTCAGCCCTAAAGGCCACATCAACGCCACGTCACCTGTTGACATCACATCCGCTGTCGCTTCTGTTTCAGAAACGCTGCTATCACGTCAGCCCTAAAAGCCACATCAACGCCACCTCACTGACACGTCAGTGCCACATCACCCGTTGACCACCACATCATCAGTTGACCGCCACGTCACCGATTTCTTGGAGGTTCACCTTCCTCTTTGTGCCTATGGCTGAATCGTACTTACCCCGGGTTATTACTACCGTTCTGGATGAATCTAATTATGTTGTGTGGGCTCAAGAAATGTCTGGTTTCCTCCGTGGACATAAATTGTGGCGTTACGTTACTGGAGATATCACTGAACCCAAGAAGAAGGACGACGAAGATGCTGACAAATATGTTGACCGTCTAGAGGACTGGGATAGTAAAAATCACCAGATTCTCACATGGTTTCGTGCCACTATTATCGCAGAAATCAAACTTCAATTTGGTACACTCCATACAGCTAAAGAAGCTTGGGATCTTCTCCAACACCGCTACACCAGGGCAGACATCTCAAATCAATATCGTATTCTTTCCATCCTTCATAGTATGCACCAAGAACCTGGACAAACTATCAACAGCTTTCTATCTCAGATGACTGCCGTGTAGAACCAGTTAGCTCTCACTGAGCCAACTTGGGAATGCACATAAGACGCCGATGTTCATGGAAAGTACCGAACTGAGACACGCATTATGCAATTCCTGATGGGCTTGAGAGAGGAATTTGAACCTGTACGAGCTTCAATCCTACACCGAGGCGCGATACCTCCCCTAAACGACGTCCTTTCTGATCTACTCAGTGAGGAAACACGTCTCGCCATATTACAAGGATCTCATACAGATGTTGCCCTTGCAGTACCCGTTGTTCTTGCCACACCAGCTGCCAAGACAAACCCATACCAGAAGCCCTTATATTGCAAGTATTGTCATTCACAAGGGCATGAATTGCTCAAATGTCCTTCTCGCCTATGTAAAGTCTGCAGAGAACCGGGTCACTATCTTGCAGACTGCCCTAAACTTCCTTCTGGAAATCAGTCAAATGGGAACCAATATCGCTCACGAGGCTAATACAATCGGTACTATTCCAAGCCAAAGAATACTGCTGCTGTAGCCACGGATGCTACACCAACTTCATCCAGCTCTTCACCTGATTGGAGTGGTTTATGCACCATTCTTACCGAGGCTCTAACTAAAACTGGTAACAATATAGCCATGTCAGCTACACCAGGTACATCTCGATAGTATTTTGATTCTGCTTGTTGCAATCATATGACTTCTGATGCCTCCATATTTTCCTTGAAAACCCGTGATGAGCATGCACCTACTATTCACACAGCCAATGGATCAAATATGTTGGTTAGCCACACTGGACATGTTGATAGTTCTCATTTGTCTCTTCCTGACACATATTTGGTTCCTAATCTTACACTTAACCTTATATCTGTTGGACAACTATGTGATCTTGGACTTGATTTGCATTTTTCTTCTACTGGTTATCGTGTGCAGGACCCTCAGACAGGAAAACTCCTTGGAACCGGCCGTAAAGTTGGACGCCTCTTTGAGCTTACTCACCTCCAAGTCCTATCCTCACCATCACCAAACCAATCAGCCGCATCCATCCCAGCACTCTCTCCCGTGGAATTGTGGCACTCTCGGTTAGGTCACACTTCATCCAGCCCTCTACGTTCTCTTATTTCTAGTGGTCAGTTAGGATCACTTCAGCATGAGTCTTTTAATTGTATTCATTGTCAACTTGCAAAACAATCAGCTTTACCTTTTAATGAAAGTCAGTCTGTTTCCCTTGCACCTTTTGATTTAGTACATTCTGACGTTTGTGGGCCTTCTCCTCTTACATCAATGGGTGGTGCTCGTTATTTTGTTATATTTGTGGATGACTATTCTCGTTATACTTGGTTATTTCTTATGAAAAGCAGATCTGAACTCTTTCAAATATATTCTGATTTTTCTTCTATGGTTCAAACTCAATTCTCTCGGAATATCAAAATTTTTCGTTCAGATAATGCAATGGAATATAAAGACCATGGTTTCCTAAACCTACTTCACAAAAATGGCACGCTTCCCCATCGCTCGTGCCCTGGAACCTCCCAACAAAATGGACGAGCCGAACGCAAACACAGACATATTCTTGACACTGTTCGTGCTCTACTAATTTCGTCATCATGTCCTGAACGTTTCTGGGGTGATGCTGCCTTAACCGCAGTGTACACAATCAATCGTGTCCCTTCCGCTACAATCCAAAATCAGTCTCCATTCGAGCGCCTTTTCGGTAAACCTCCTGATTACTCTAACCTCAGAGTCTTTGGTTGCGCTTGTTTTGTTCTTCTCAAACCACATGAACACAATAAATTACAACCAAGGGCTCATCTGTGTTGTTTCATTGGATATGGTATTGAACATAAGGGGTATCGGTGCTGGGATCCTATTTCTAAAACTCTTCGTATCTCTCGTCATGTCATTTTTTGGGAACATCAAATGTTCTCTTCCTTACGGTCATTTGACATGTCAACCATCACTAACTCCAGATTCTTTACTGATCCATCTATTGAGTTATTTCTTGAGAATCCAGTTTCAGGTACTGTTGAGTCCACCTCCGAATCACCAGCCGATATCACCCCTTCCGTTCCGGACCCAGCTCCAGCTCCAGAACCCTCAACTGACCTCACCTCTCCGACTCAATCGGTCGTGCCCGAGGATATTCCTATGTCTGATGAGTCTGCACTAACTCCCTTTGAGAGCCATCCTCCATATCACCCCCGCAGATCTACCAGGGTAACTCATCCCCCTTCTCATCTTGCTGATTACCATTGTGATTATCATTGTTTTTCCATTATACTTCATCTGCATGAGCCTCAATCCTATAAGGAGACTAGTACTAATCCACTTTGGCAGAAAGCAATGGATGAAGAACTTCAGGCCCTAGCTAAAACTCATACCTGGGATATTGTTGATCTGCCCCCTGGAAAAACTCCTATTGGGTGCAAATGGGTGTTTAAGATTAAGACACTTTCTGATGGCTCTATTGAACGATATAAAGCCCGACTTGTTGCCAAGGGTGCTCAGGAATATGGCATTGACTATGAAGAGACATTTGCTCCAGTGGCGAGGCTCACATCTGTCCGTACACTCCTTGTTGTCGCTGCCATTCGAAGATGGACTCTATTTTAAATGGATGTCAAAAATGCATTTCTCAATGGGGATCTTTTTGAGGAAGTCTATATACATACACCTCCCGGCTTGGATGCCCCTCGAAACAAAGTTTGTCACCTTCGCCGTGCCCTATATGGTTTGAAACAAGCTCCACGTGCTTGGTTTGCCAAATTCAGCACTACTGTTCATCAGTTTGGGTTCACACCGAGTGCTCATGATTCAGCTCTGTTTATTCGCCATACTGCCAACGGTATTATCATTCTTTTACTATACGTGGATGATATGGTTATTACTGGAGATGATCTACATGGTATTTCTGAACTCAAAAAGTTTCTCAGTGGCCAATTCGAGATGAAAGATCTTGGTGTGCTCACCTATTTTCTTGGCCTCGAAGTCTCATCTAATTCTGATGGATTTTTTCTCTCTCAGGCCAAATATGCCTCGGACCTTCTTTCCAAGGCTGGGATCACTGACTCAACCACTGCCACTACTCCTCTCGAGCCGAACGTCAGACTTAACCCACTTGATGGTTCACCTCTTCAGGATGCCACTCTATATCGTCAACTGGTTGGAAGTCTTGTATATCTTACTGTCACTCGCCCTGACATTGCCTATGCTGTTCATCAGGTCAGTCGGTTCTTGTCCGCTCCTCGGACCACCCATTACTCGGTTGTTCTTCGCATTCTTAGGTACGTCAAGGGTACTTTATTTCATGGGCTTCATTTCTCAGCAAAATCTGCCCCCGTTTTACAAGCCTATTCTGATGCTGATTGGGCCGGAGACCCCACCGACAGACGTTCAACCACTGGTTACTGTTTCTTTTTGGGAAATTCTCTCATTTCCTGGCGTAGTAAGAAACAAACTGTGGTTGCTCGCTCCAGTACTGAAGCTGAATATCGTGCCATGGCTGATGCAACTCAAGAACTTCTCTGGCTTCGATGGCTACTTGCTGACATGGGTATCTCTTCTCCTGCTGCCACTATCCTACACTGTGACAACAGGAGTGCTATTCAGATCGCTCACAATGATGTCTTCCACGAGCGTACAAAACACATCGAGAATGATATCCACTTCATCCGTGATCACATTCTCCAGAATACGGTTCGTCTACAATCCGTCAATTCAGCCGATCAGACAGCTGATATTTTCACTAAGGCTCATCCACCCGGACGCTTTCACTCTCTGGTTTCCAAACTCAAGTTCATCTCCCACTTACCGCCTTGAGTTTGAGGGGGGATGTTAATGTATTATATGTGCTTAGTCCCACATTGGTTGTGTATAGCTTTGCTTCTCCTATTAGCTTGTATAAATAGGATAATCCCACATTGGTTGTGTATAGCTTTGCTTCTCCTATTAGCTTATATAAATAGAATAGCTCCCTTTGTAAGCAAATCACACCATTCAATACAATTCTTCTTTTTGTATTGTCTCACTCCCTCTCTTAAATTCAACAAATATTATGCTGGGACTATGATTTAGCTCCAATATATTAAGATTATCCTCATGTTCTAAACAAGATCTTCAAAATTAAATGGTGGGCTAAGTTTGATTGCAATAGTGCCCGTTCTAAAGCAGTTCAAACTTGGTTTGATTTAAATTCACAATTTTGCAAGCCTCCTGCATTAGCATCTTCATCCTCTTCGAGATTGTTATCAAAACAGGAAGAAAGAAGAAATTATTTGATGAACTCTCTTAACTCTCTGATGAAAATGAAGATGATTTGTCGACTTTTGATCCATTTGGTGGACCATACTTTCAAGACCTTTATGCACTGTAAAGTTTAGAGAATCAATAATTTATGTCAGATGAAAAATCCAACTCATTTCGAGGATAAGATTTTCAAGACTCCACGTCTTCTCTATTATCGTTGTAAAAAAGTTTATTGTCTGTATGTGACTACAGTGAAAAATAGAAGTTACTTTTCATTTTGTCAAACATGTAATAGTAGTCTCAATTATCTCATTTCAATAATGTAATAGATACCAAAAGTTATGAAATCCGAAGTCTCTTTATTTATAGTTTTTCAAAAAATTGTACAAGGCAGAGTGAAATTTACGAGTACAAAAGTCTATAAGAAGTTTCAAGTCTCCTTTGTAAGTTCTCTAAATTTTTTTCATAAAAGTAAAGTTATTCAAAATTTATTGTGCTTTCTTGTATGTTATTTATTTTGTTTATTTGGATTTTTAAGATAATAATTATTATCATTATTATAAATATATTATTATAATTATTATAGTAATAATATTAGTATTATTATTGTTAATATAAAAAGTTATTATAATAATATTATAAAAATATTATTATTATCAATATAATAATAATAGTAATTATTATATTTATTATTATAATAATGGTAATTATTATTATTTTTTATAATAATAATAAGAATTATTATTTTAAGAAATAATTATTTTAAATAATATTATAATAATTATTACTATTATTCAAGGGTAAAAAGGGCAAAAAAAATTTAATCCCACATAAATGATAGATTCTATGCCATGGGGAGAGATGAGACAAAAAAATGTGGGATTACGACTAATTTTATCCCACTTTAATCCCATATGAATAATAAATCTCTCCAACCAAATGAGGAATAACTATTCATGTGGGATTAAAATAGTCTAATCCCATCTTAATCTCACAAACCAAACATGCCACAATTATTGGTGTCTGCTCATGTTCATCACTTCTTATATGATGATTGGCAAAATTATTTATTTAGTTAAATAAAGAAGAAATTTTTTAATAATTAATAATGATACTTAGGTGATGTTTGGATGAGTTTAAAACTAATTTTAAATTGGAGTTTATTCTTTAAAATTTACCAAAAACTTAATCAAATAAAATCAAACTATCTATTAATCAATATTGCAATTATTATTTAATGAAATAATAAGATTTCATTTGGCTAAGTTTTTTTATAATTTTTAAAAATTAAGCTCGGACTTTAAGCTAACCCAAATATCACCTTAAAAGTTAAAACCCTTTTAAGAGTCCCGTTTGATTGAGGAGGAAATAAAATGAGAATGAACTATTATTAATAGTTTGAAAATGAAGTTTGGAAGAGATTGTAATGATTAAGTGTTTGTATTTTATTTGGGAGTTATTTTAGGAGTGGACTCGAGCTAAGTCGAATGTATTCGAGCTTGACTAGACTCAAATTTAAAGGGTTTGAGCTTGAGTCGGACTCAAAATTAGGGCTTGAGCTTAACAATAAAAAATTCAGGCTCGGCTCGATAAAGTAAACGATCATATTTAACGGACTCGAGCACAATTCAAAGCTCGATGAGCTGAGCTTTGATCGAGCTTGAACTCCAATAACTTGATAAAAGATCGGTTCAAGTCCACCCTTACGTCGTATGTCCAATTGAAAAGAATATGATTGTCAAATGTAATATGATAATTTTATTTCTTCGGCTAAAATACATGAATAACCATGTGATTTGTCTCATTTTCATAACAAATTTTGAGCTTTTTTTTTATACATAATAAACCATGTGGCTTGCACTATTAGCTAGGGTGGGATTCCATTAACTCTATTGGTTATCTGTACCCATTTTGGCACGAGATCAACCCATTTTGATGCCCAATAAATTTTATAAGCTATTTGTACAACATCAATTCTGCGTATGGTTTTGTATTATTGGCAAGAAAATGTACAACATCATTCTTGTAATCACTTTAACTAGTGAATAATTATATAGGAATGAGTATCTAATAACTGGATTTCGGTTTTCTTAATTTTGATAGAGAATTTTAAACTCAAGTTAAATCTATCTTAACCATTCAATTGTTCTAGATAGATAAAATTTTGCCTCTAAAACTTTAAGTCTAAAATTTTCTTGTAAAATTAAGAGAACTGAAATCTTTAATAACTTTGTATTATTTAATGAATCAACGGTCGCAAAGAATTTGGAATACAATGACTTCACTTTCTTCCATACATTGCATGTAATTTATTTAGTTATTTTTTTTCTCAGCAATAGATATTTAAGTTGACTTTGGTTTATTGTTTTATTCGTAAGAATTTAATAAATTCATTAGCGTAGCTTCTCTTTCAATATCTTAACTTCTCTTGGCATCATTTGTCAAGTTGCTACATTAAGTAAACCAATGTATTTTAGTGACCAACTTGCAGAATCTAACGTGAAACTGTTAGATCTCTCGTTGTATTTTATAATGTTGTTTCTTTCTTTGTCCCCCCTTCCCTTGCTCACCGTGCAATGATCTTTGAACTAATCAAAGGTACAAAGCGGTCAGCTGGCTCAGTGTTTGCATGGAAGTTCTTTTTGAGGTCATTTTATTTATTATCCGTCACATGTTTAATAAAAAATGGACTTATATTGTGAATGTGTAATGTGAATATTGGGGATTAGATATGAGATAATATTGTAGGATTGTATTGTCATTGTTTCATTAAAAAAAAATCTATTTCAAAAATCAATTGTTCTCTATGTGTAGTTCTATTTTTTTTTAAATTAATTTTTTCTTATTTAAAATTTAAAATAGGTCAAAGTTACAGAACAAAAAGGATGTTTTGAAATGTTAAAGTATACGTTGACTTAATTAATAAATTGTGCCATTTACCCAAAGAAGAAAAATAGCGTAAATTTTCTTCTTGGGGATGGTTTTTAAAATGATAAGTTTAAAAATTGAAAAAAATGAGAGCTATTCTTTTGACAATTTGTTTCATGACCATGCCAATGCCAAATATCTTCAACTGAAGATGCAATTTTCCTCTCTCATAAAAAAAAAACACTTTCCATGGTTGATTTTCTCCGATCTATAAATGTAGGTACCACTCTTTTTCGCCTGAGACTTATGCATCCGACTCATTACCAAAGACCACTCCTCTTAAAGATGGTGGATATGGCGAGGGTGCGGATTACGATGAGTAAGTATATGGAAACGAGTGAAACCTATCAAGTGTAATATAAACCCTTTATAAGTAGTAAGCAGGCTCCCATGATGGGTGCGTTTTTAATGTATTAGACAATGGGTCATTTGTCATCCAAGCACAAAGCAAGGATGACATGTAATGAGCTGCTATTTGACCTTGAAGGGGGTCAATTCCCTTGTCATTGGTCTACGTGAGAAATTTCAAAACTCGAAAGATTTGGGTGCAAAAGAGGAAGGATTTAAAGCTCTCTCTTACCTAGACCGAAGTCTAGCCCTTTGTGTTTTAAAAGAATTAACTGAAATTTTAATTCAAGTATTATTATCATACACTACTAATAAAACCAAGGACACATTTTGAAATTTTTATTCAAACGAAGCAACACCAAATATTAACTTTAAAGCAATGTAGTAAAAGTAAATATATAAAGGAAATAAATTAATTTGACTATGAAGAAAAAAAAAATTAAAACTACTTGCAAAGTATGAATGAGAAGTAAATTAAAGTGCACGTATTTAAACTAGGTTGATTAATTATGTAAGTTAAACTAGATGGATTGAGACTAAATTATTTTAAATTAGATGAATTAAACTTGAAAACTAAACTGAATGAATTAAACTAAGCTACTTTAAACTAGACGAGTTAAAAAAAAGAATTAAGCTAAATAGATTTAAATTAAACTATCTTAAAGATGTGATTCAAAATAACTAGTAAATAGTAACTAGTAACATTTTTAATGGGCCAAAGGGGGCTCAAAATTAACAAGGACCAAGGGGGCCCAAAATTCTTCTTAAAGAATTAAAGTTCACACGTAATTAATCACAACTTAAAATAAAATATTTAACTTAGAGAACATAAAAATTCTTAAGGTACTAAACTAAAGGAAAGAACTTTAAAACCACCGTTAACTCGACATTGCATATAACGAAGAGACTACATATGACTAGTAGCTAACTAAAGAAAGACATATAACTAGTGAAAGAGAAAATGCTAAGAAACTAGTAAGTATCTTAAGATAAAACTTTTTAAGTGAGCTAAATTAATCTAGTATATTTTCAAGGTTGTTTAAACACATAAATCATGCTAGCAATTTATTTTGGAAAAAAAGTAGAAGCTTAACCAACCTTATTTGGCTAAGGAAAATTTTCATGTGTGGGGATTATCCTCCGAGATCCTTGTGCTCTTGTGGTCTTAATGAAGTTGAAAGAATGAAATGAATGAAGATTAGAAGAACAAAAAATAAAGGGTGGCCAAAAATGATGAAGAACTCTCACTAGTTCTTCTTTTGTGTTTCACTCTTTGCTCTTTTCTCACATTCCTTGAACACTCTCCTCTCTTTTTAATTTCATTTTTATATTTCTCTCTTTAATCTTCCTCTTTTTCTCTATTTTCATTTCTTTTCTCACTTTTTTCTTTCTTTCTTTTCTCTTTTTTTTTTGTGTGCATTACTTTGCCTTAGTGTTGTGTTGTTTTTTGTGTGTTAGCAAATGAGGAATATTTATAGGATGAGTAAGGGCTGGCCAATAGATTAAAAGAAAATAAAATAATGTCATGGCTGGTCATATATGGAAGGGGAAAAGTAGTTTCAACTTTTGAGATGAAAAAATGTGTTTCACTTTTGGGGTGTAAAGGTGGGGCTAGAGAAGTGAGGTGTCGTAAACCAAGTGAAAAGTGAGAGGGAAAATAATTTTTGGTGGCTGGCCATGGGGAAGAGGGAGGGATTTCTTTGAGATGAAAAAAAGTTAAGAAGAAGGATTGCAAAAGGTGAACAACATATGACATTTTGGAGTGTTTTCAATAAAGCAAAAGCAAAAAAGGTGAGGAGAAACTCTCCTTGCTTTGGAAGACCAATGGGGGTGAAAAAGCCATAATTTTATTTAGTTTTTGATATATAATAAAGTGAAAAAGGTTAGGAAAAAAGTACAATTACAAAGCAAAAGAAAGGAGAAAAAGGCTTCACATTATAAAAAAACCTACCGTTTTTATGTGCTATTTTGGGGGTATAAAATGTGACTTTTTGGGTAGAAAAATGTGGTATTTTACGTTTAGAAAAGGGTTTAATATTAATAAGATAGTGTCCAATTAACTAAGTAAAAGGAGGAGATGAGAAACTCCCTCTTTTTGGTACACATGGCTGTCCAAAGAGGAAGAAAACTCTAATGCTTCTTAAGTGCATAGTTGCTGTTTTTAAGTGAAAAAAGCCTTATTTTGTGTGGAAAAAAGTAGAATTTGGTTCAAAAGAAGGTGAGGGAACCTAGGAGGGAGAGGTTCAAAAGGCAAAACGGAAGAGTGAAAATTCCTCATTATTGTCTGCCACATAGGAAGAGGAGAGAGGCATATTTTTTTGTTGTAAAAAAGTAACTTTTACTTTGAGAAAAGTGAACCAATCAATGAGTGCCAAGTGGAGGGTAAAATTAGAAGTTCACCCTTAAAAATTAGAAGTCTTCTTGAGCTTGAAATTTGGGCCAAAAATATTTGGGCTTAGGAAAGATCAATGGGCTTTAGTGGGTTTTGGATTTGGTCAAAATTTAAATGAAGACTTTGGTCTTTGATTAGTTTAATCAAATAAGGTTCAATTGATTTAAACTGAAAGTGAATTAAATGGATTGAACAAAATGGTCTTGCAATTGCTCATGTTCCCCAATTAAATCCATACTTCCTCATTTACCAAGTCCAAGCACACTAGGATCAAAGATTCGTCATAGGAACCAGTGTATGGTCCGTTCAAAATTTTTGGAACGAAATTGGGTGTCTACAATAAAATCTATCTTTAATTCACTTGCAGGTATCGATCACCCACTTACTGATGAAGATCTTGTTATGCAAATTCTCACTGGATTACCATATGATTTTTATAGCTTTGTTGTTGTTGTCACTGTTTGCCCCATCTACCATCCTTTGCTGAAATCCGATCACAACTTTTCACTCAAAAATTCGGCTTTATCAAGCTTGCCCTTGCAACTTTCTGCTGATCAACAAGCCTTCTTTACCAGTCGTGGGACAACACAAAACTCTAGGTCTCCCTTTCTTTCCTAGCCATGGTTATCGCCACCAACACCACTCCTTTACTTCCCCACACCACCATCCTCAGCCCTTCACATTTGATGGTTTTCTTACCACTCCTACTTCCACTTCCATGTGTAGCCTTAAATGTCAAATCTGTAACTGTACCAATGATAGTGCCATTTCTTGTCATCATCGCTTCAATAAGGTCTATATTGCTGATGATCTTCCTCAATCTTTTGCTGCTATGACCAGGAGTCATTGGCTAAGGAAGTTGACTACCTTCTCCGTGAGGGATGGATTCCTTGCTTGGAATTCGAGTTGGAGGTCATTTTTCAAGTTTTATAATAAATTTGATTATTACTTCTAATTTTATTTTTGTTTGGAACATTTTATTTTATGGTTTTTGTTTATTATAAACAAAAATTAGCTGAAACATATTAAAAACGGTATATCAAATGGTTTATTACATAATTTTTGTTTACAAAAATTTGAATTTGCCTAAAAAAATGTTGGGATTTTACCTCTAAAATCCACGTACTTAATGTTTAGGTAAAAAAAATACAACCACAACAATTAAGTAGGCAAAACAAACAAAAAGTGAGAACACCAATAATTAAAGTGGTTCGGCAACCTCTTTGCCTACATCCTCCAACAACTCTACTATTTTATTAATCTTCAACTACAACTTTATGAGAGCAAAGTTGTCGAACTCTCACCTCAAAGTCACAATACAACAAAAGCTCTTAACTTAGCTATAGTTGTTAGTGCTCTCTCTACTTGACAACCAAAAACACCAATACACTAAAAGCTCTCATCCTAGCTTTAGTAGTAAACCCCTCTAGTTTACAATGTATATGGAATTATGAGTGTGCCTCAAACTTTCTCTGAAACCTTTTATATAGAAGATATTTTCCTAATACTATTAGGAAAAAAAACAACAATATCGTAGTAGATTACTACTACTTGTACAACCAACAATCTAATAGGAAATTACTACTATTCATACTAGAACAAGCAAATACAAAATAAGAAACAACTTTTTTCAAACTAATTAGAAATCTTCTTTATGAGGAATTGAGCCAAAATCCTAACAAAAAAAAGTTTTCACTGATGTTTTACCAAGTATATTATAAACCGCTTCAAAAATCATAAATCACTACTACCATTAAACCAAACAAAACATTTAAATATTAATTAGATAATTAGTTTCATATATTTCAAATTAACTATTTGTGTCGATAATTTGTTGGGTTTTTTTTTTTCTTGTGTGTTATGTAGCACGGATTTGTGTACCGTGAGAACAACAGGTCACCAGGGTACTATGACGGTAGGTACTGGACAATGTGGAAGCTGCCCATGTTTGGATGCACAGATTCTTCATAAGTGTTGAAGAAACTTGAGGAGGCAAAGAAGGCCTATCCTAATTCATTTATTAGGATCATTGGATTCGACAACAAGCGTCAAGTACACTTGTCACGAGTTGCAAGCTTAAGTCGCTAACCGTGTAGCCTTAGGCTCGGAAACACCTTCGTGGAATGCCTAAGTCAGCCTTCCTCTTGACTACTCAAGAACACCGCCCTCGAAGCTAGACCCACTCAAAGAAAATAGCCAACACTAGAGAGAGAATATGAGACAAAGCTAGAGAGCTTGCTATTGCTTGAATGAATGAATGAGTGAATGATTTACAAATGAGGGAGGGGAGGCCCTTTATATAGGGAGAGCTCCCTTACATCTATGGTTACCATCTTGTTAAGTGTACTAAAAGTGTAGCACAAGTGTACTACAAGTGTAACACAAGTGTACTACAAGTGTAGCACAATAGTACAAATGTACTACAAGTGTAGTACAGAAGTACAAGGTATTACCTCACAGTGCACGTGCAGTACAATGTTGTACATTATAATCACAAAGTATACTAATAAAGTGTACTAGGAAACCCTCGAACACATAGGTCTCACATGGGTTGTGACACAATGCATTAGTTTCATTGCCTACAAGCCTCAAGGCGTTTAAGTTTCTATGATATGTAAACATTTTAAACCCTTTAATTTATTTTGAGGGTCAGTTTGTTTTCAAAATTGTATTTATGTTCTTTTTTGGATTTTGGGTTTTTCTTATCTTTTTTGGGGAGATATTCTCTCCTTTGTTTTTTGGTTTCGATCTAGATTTCCAATTTTCAGTGGAATGGTTAAGAATTAATGAATGAATGATACGTTATCTTGTCAATTTACATAAATTTTAAGAATTTTTTTTATAACCGGAGATGAAGAATTAAAACATAAGATCTTTTGTTTAAAGAGAAACGTGATTACCAATTAGATTCCGCCTAATTTACATTCTATTAATTAGCACCTTGAATACTAGTATATGTACCTTGATTAAAGTTAAGCTATTTTGGGCTTTTGGGCAATCTGTTGTCTTTAGTGTTTTCCGTTTAAAATTTTCAAAAAAATATTGCAATTTTTCTCAAATCTTATAGATCAGATGGACTCTCAAATAGTTTTGATAAAGCAATCTTACTTTTGAGAAAATTATTACTTCAATTTTGAGATTAGAACTTATCTACTGGAGTGGTCACCAATACACAACAATGTAGGTAAGTTCAAGAAGCATTAAAAACTAGTGGCAATTATGACAGTTCGCAATCACTTTCATGCTGCAATATTAGAAGCCAATAAAAAAAGTTTTCAATTCCACTGAAGGGTAGGCTGGAATTGAAAGTCTCACTGCTTTTCCCAATTAGTTGCTGTGATCAAGCTAAATTTTGGGAATTTGCAGAAGATAACGATTTAGTGAAATCGCGTTTATTGTAAGTACAAGCCTGTACTATTGTTTCTTTTCCCCAAAAATTTGGACATAATAAAATGAAAAAAACTAATTCAATTTTGTGAGAGCAATGATTTAGGCGGGGTCAATATCATCCCCAAACTTGAGCATCACATCTTATGTATATTTTGATGGTCGCATCTCATGTATATTTTGGATGCAATAACACGACAAGAAAACCGGTTGCCGTCGCCGAAACCTCAAACCCATCATTGATATCCATCAATGACAAGATCCTTACGTAAAACTGTACGTGACAAACAATCATAACACAGCGATGGGATTTGATATGAGCATCAGCGAAGGCATTTGTGACGGAAAGTCACTGCTGATGTGTTAAAATAATTATGCGACAAAAAAAATTAATATTTTAATATTTCCTGCGATGGAACCTACGAGTGAAAACCGTGGCTGATAATGAGAAAGTATTAACAACGTTTTTTGTCGTCGTTAATACACTCAAAGAAGATGTTTTTATTTTTATTTTCCCACATACATCAACGACGATTACCGTTGCTATTGCCGTCACTGATGATATTTACTGTCTTCTTTTTATCAACAACGGAAAGTCCTGTCACTAATGCCATCGCCGATACATAAATTTTTTTCATTCGTAATTACCTGCTGAAAATTTATTAAAATTAAATTCAAAATTGTACCAAATCCTAAAATCAATACTAGAAAATCATCAAATTCTAATTATGTTAAAAATGATAATAACAATATATATATATTGTTATATCAATAAACATTTCAATATTTGATATTATTCTCAAAATATTAATTATGATCAATTAACAAAAAGAGGTCATAAAGGTCTTGTAGGGAAGCTAGTCCTCCTGACAGTCGGTGTGCATAGGATTCTTAGGGTCCTCGCCATCATCGTGGCCCTCGTTAATTGTATTTTGATCAGGCACCTAAAACAAAATAAAAATTATTATTAAAGAAAAATGCCAAGTTAGGAAACCGCTAAGTTGTGAACTTTTTTAGCCTAAAATGCACACGTTTGGTAATGAGTGATCCAAAATGGATTCCATTTATTTCTATTAATCACATTCGGCTAGACGAATATGACGATAACCCCAGCTCATCCATTAGACAAGGATTTTATAATTTTGCCTTTAAAACCACTAAGTTACGAACTTTTTTAGTCTAAAACACACACATTTGGTCACCAGTTATCCAAAAGGGATTCTAATTGTTTCCACTGGTTATATTCGACCACATGAATGTGATGATAACCCCTGACTCGTCCATTAGACAAGTATTTTATAATTTTTCCCTTAAACTAAGTTATGAACCTTTTAAGCATAAAACCGTTAAGTTTTTAATTTTTTTTTAGCATAAATTATCAAATTGACCTTAACAACGTTAATATATATGTGTGTATGTTTACTTACATCAGATCCAGTTGGTGGTGGAGATTCGATATCTGAAGGACTTATGCCCAACCGCACGCATATCTATTGAATCATATAGTGCTCTCCATCGCTGCTTTCACTCTCTCATTAATCTTCTACTCCATATATCTCTCTTGGGTCACAGTAAAGTTCGGTGATGATGGATCATATGCGGAGTTAGGAGTGGGGCACGAAACGCATCCTGATGAGATGCCCCACCTAGTATAGGGGTCGATCTAGTTATCATATCCATAGTTCCTCCCCTTGCTTGACCCGTCATACACTATCAACCACGTTTCCTTGTCGAAAGCGGGCTGTGAGGATGATTCATCTTTATATTTCTCCTCCACCATATTAGTATAATTCTCGTACAATTACAAGTGTACAAATTTCATCAATATGCATTTTTTATCCCTCAAATAATATTAATAAAAGATATACTAAGTATCTGACACTACATACTACTTATGAAACAAAAAATTATTACTTACAACAATTGTTTTTGACTTGGTGTCCACAAATTCACCATCCCTCTTCAACTTGTGTGTCTCCAAAAACAGTTCAATTTTTTAAGGATCTTTGCCCAATTTTTTTTCCTGCACATAATAATGAATTTTGTCTGTACAAAATAAAATGAATTACACAAGTAACTATGTATTATTGAAAACACCAAGTCATCAATGGACACTATATTTTTTCATAATTATACTAGTAAGTAAGATTAAAATCATCCTAATATCTTAATCAAGTATATATTATGCTTACCAAAGAAAGGATGCACCATACCAGTCTCTCCATGTAATATCTGTATTCGTAAAGAAATGGTAAAGAAGTAATTTAATAAATATGAAATAGATTTAAAATAAAACATATATGTGAAAGATTTAATTTTTATAAAACAATTCTTAAAAAAAAAAAAGATGTGTGGAAAGCATGTAAGGAAAAAGAAAAAGAAAAAGGGGAAAAAATTCGTTGAGGATAAGTAGACAAAAATAAAAGGGGGGGGGGGGGGGGGGGGGGGGGGGGGGGCTTGCAACACCTGGACTTCCAGGTGTTGCCTCAAAACTTCTAAATTGTTGCATGTTAAGCAGCACAAAAGTGAAACTCTGGGGGGGCGGCGGCAAATTTATATGTACACATACACACACACACACTTTGTTCTTTATTTTATTTATACTTACCAAATCCTGATTGGTTTTCTTTCTTCTACAATTCAAACTACTCTATTTCTCTAAACAATTGGGGAGGACCGAAAGAAAGGTTGAAAGAGTAAAATTTTGAAGTGGTTTACGAGGAGAATTTTATAGAGAGTCACAGGAAGCTCTAAGAAAAACAGAAGGTAATAACGTGAAGTTTATTTTTGAAATTTAGCATACATGAAATTTCCCAGAATTCAATGTGAAAATTTTCAAAGGGTGTGAATTGCGAAGGAATTGAAGAATAAATTATAAATTTTAACATAAATATTATGTCAGGTCTTGACGATCAACAACCGGGAGAAATTACTGAGAGGAGCAGGAAATGCAAGGAGATGATCCACGGGTAGCTCTAAGTGCTATGTGGTGAGTTAGATTTACTTTAAGTAATCAAGATAATACGAAATATATAATTATAGTATTTGAATATATTATTAACTTATGATTTGGTGATAGATGAAAGTTAGTTGATAAGTATGATAGGAATAAGTGATGTGTAGAGAATTATTATATGAAAAATACTATTATTGGAATAATGAGTCGATTTAGTAATAAAAGCGATAAATGAAATTCTTGACGAATTATGGATGATGAGTTGATATGATATATGAGGAGAAGAAATTAATGAAATTGATCAAATAATGATTTGAGAAGAACCATGATAACTAATTTGAATGTACGAATACATGTATGTTTTTATATTATTGTGCATATGCATACTTCATGTCATTATTCATATGCATATACATGAAATAAAAGAACCGGTAGGGCAGCCGGTCAAAATGAAAAACCGTAACAGTCGGTATATGCTGGATTAAATGAAAACCGTGGCAGTCGGTATATGCGGGAAATAAATGAAAACAATGATAGCCGGTATATGCTGGAAATAAAATAACCGAGAGGGCAATCGGTCTAAATAAAATAAAAGAACCGGGAAGGCATCCCATCTAAGATAAAAGCATATCAACATGTGGGAAAACGTTCCCAAATAATAATTCATGCATTGCACCTGTTTTAAATATCGATTTTATTACTAAAATGTTGAAGTGTTGTTTTTTTATTGTAAATTTATTTATAGATGAATGAGTCTCACAGAGAGACAGTTACGGTGGGAAAGAAACATGGAAGTATGATACGATAATAACTATCTAAATGGTAGACTATATGCTATGAATCTCATAACGAGATAATTATGAGATATAATCGATGGTCTTAAGGTAAATAAATATAAAGAAGAAGAGACTAATAGAGAATGAGGCTTATAATATGTGTAGTGATAGTAGAATGCTATTATCATGTTATATGAGATATAAATGATTGAATATTAAAAGACTATTTATACAAATTGAATACTTCTAATAAATTTAATTCACTGAGCTTGTGAAGCTCATCCCTTAATGTTAAATGATTTCAGGCAGGACAAATAGTTGGTGAGCTGAGATTCAGACGGATTCATTATCTGTAAGCTACGAGGTCCACATCTTCAGACTAATGAGAAAAAAAATTGTAAATATTCATGCATATTATGTTGTATACAATGTTTAAGTTGAGATATGAATGATGTATCTCCCCTGTTAAGGGTTGAAGATTGATGTAAATAATTACAGTTAGTAAATTTTTCTTGTTTGATATATGTGTAATGCCGGGATTTTCAAAATGTGATGACACCATCTCAGGGGTGGCCAACCCGGGATGGGTCGTTACAATTTTAGTATCAGAGTATTAGGTTTTATGATTCTGTAGAATGCATGAGAACTTAAAGAAGTGGAAGATCTAAATAAATTTTATTTTAATGCAAAGTCTGAGGATGATATGTGGATGTGCTAGAGTTAGAAGTAGAATTCTAAATCAGAGGGGACGTGGTAAACCCCAATATTTAGAAGAACTGAAGTAGAGGAAGAAGTTGAGTATGTGGTTCCTGCAAGGGAACAAATTGATAGTGCATCAGGTACTAGTAAAGCTGGAAGAGAATCTGAGGTTAGAAGGGATGAACTGAGATAAGCTCTTAAGCATGCCCTAGAGAGGATGAATGCAGCTAAAGAAAAAGTCGATAATTTGTAGAGGAGATTAGAGGAGAGAAGTAGAAAAGAACCTGATGTGGTGAGGCAAAAGGTTTATGAGGGAGAATGTGTGTTTGCACATGAGATGCAAGGTGATTGTTTTATGAGATTTCTTAAGTTTAAACCCCAGTCTTTTAGAGGATTTGTAAATCCTGTGGAAGCTAAGCAGTGTATTAGACATGTTGAGAAATAATTTGAAGTCTTACCAGTGACAGATAGACAGAAGGTTGCTTTTGCTTCATTTATGCTAGAATGTGAGGCTTTAGAATGGTAGGAGGATATTCTTCCCAGGGTGAGTACATAAGTATAACAACCTTTAACTTTGAGTAAGTTTAAGGATGAATTCTTTGCAAAGTATTTTCCAGATACATTTCGGGCACAATAAGAGAGAGATTTTATTCATCTTAGGCAAGGTAATTTATCGGTGGCTGAATACGATAGTAGAATCATATCCCTGTCAAGGTTTCTACCTGAATTAGTGAATATGGAGGAGAGGAAGTGTAAGAGATTTTTAGATGGATTACACTATGACATTCAGACTAAACTCTCTTACATGGGCATTGGAAATTATGCTATACTGGTGGATAAAACATTACAAATTGAGAAGGATTTGAAAGAGTTTAAAGGTAGGAGGGAGTGGTTGAAGAGGTCTAGATTTGAGGGACCTAGAGGTGGTGGAAGCATGAGTGTGCAGGGTGGGAGACCACCCTAGAAGGGGCGTTCCTTATAACAAGAAACTATAGTACAGAGTCAGAGACAAGCAGGATCTGTTGCTTCTGTCGCTCAGAGTAATACCGGTGGGACCCCTAGATTCATGAAACATGCTATGGGAAGTGGGAGTTATAGTAGAAGAGTAAGTATGCTCACCAAGGGGAGGTGGTAATATGATGTATAATCGAGAGCTAAGGGTTTGCTTTAGATGTAATCAAACAGGGCATCGGTCTCGAAATTGCCCTATGTAGATATGCTTTGTATGTGGTAAGGGAGGACATGTTGTTGTAGATTGTCCAGTGGGGAAATCTGCTGACGTAGGCATTGGAAGTGTTGGGAGAAGACTAGTAGAGAGAGGTGGTGGATCAGGGAGTGTGTAGGGCAAAGGTCGAGGATTGATAGCTGAGAGAGGATATGGTAGCCAATTACAGTCCAGAGACAGTAGAGTCTATGCATTGACCCAACATGATGCACAAGCCACTCCTGATGTTGTTATGGGTATGGTATCTATCCTTGGTAGGCCTGCTAGATTATTGATTGATCTTGGTGTAACCCATTTTTTTGCATCCAGTGTTTATATGAAATCTATTGATGCTAGTGCCAGTCTTAGTCCTTTGATGCATACTATTGTTGTTGAGGTTCCTACTGGGGATAGAGTTATTATCAAGACAATTTACCAAAGTTATGTGATTAATATGACTGATAGAGAATTTGAAATAGATTTATTGCCTTTAAATATGACAGATTTTGATTTAATTCCGGGGATGAACTGGTTCTTTGCATATCATGATTGGGTAGATTATTTTAGGAAGAATGTGGTGTTCAAGATACCTGGACAAGAAGAGTTTAATTTTCAGGGAGAACATAAGATACTTGCTAACTATCTTATTTATGCCTTAACTACCAGTAAATGGTTGAAGAAGAGTTGTGAGTGGTATTTGGTATATGTGGTGTATTCTAGCAAGAAGAGTAGGAAGAGAGAAGAAATTTTGGTAGTAAAATTTTTTTCTAATGTATTCCCTAAAAGGTTGTCTAGTTTGCCTCCTAATAGGGAGATTGAGTTTTCTATTGAGGTGATTCTAGGATCAATACCCATATCTATAACACCTTATAGAATGGCACCAGTTGAATTGAGAGAGTTGAAAGTTCAGCTTTAGGAGTTGCTAGATAAACAGCTTATTCGACCTAGTGTGTCACCTTAGGGAGCCCCTGTGTTGTTTGTCAAGAAGTAGGATGGGACAATGAGATTATGTATGGATTATAGACACTTAAATAAGATTGCCATCAAGAATAGATATCCTTTGCCCATGATAGATGATTTATTCGAGTAGTTACAAGGAGCTAAGGTGTTTTCTAAGATAGACCTAAGATCAGGTTATCATCAATTGAGGATAAAGGAGGGGGATGCGCCTAAGACTGCTTTTAGGATAAGTTATGGCCATCATGAGTTTTGATCATGCCATTTGGGTTGACTAATGCTCCTGCAGCATTTATGGATCTAATGAATCGGGTGTTTAAACCATTCTTAGATAGATTTGTGATTGTGTTTATTGATGATATTTTGGTATATTCCAAGAATGAAGAGGAGCATATGAAACATTTAGAGATAGTGTTGGAAATTCAGAGGAAAGATAAATTATATGCAAAGTTCTCTAAGTGTGAGTTTTGGTTGAGTAAAATATCTTTCTTGGGGTATGTTGTGTCGGGAGAGGGAATAGTAGTTGATCCACAGAAAGTAGAAGTAGTGTTGAATTGGGAAAGACCCACTAGTGTAATTGAAGTTATAAGCTTTTTGGGGTTAGCTGGTTATTATAGGAGATTTATCCAAAAAAATTTCTATGATTACTGGACCATTGACTAAACTGACCAGGAAGGACGTGAAATTTAGGTGGTCAGAGGAATGTAAGAGAAGTTTCTATCTGTTGAAAGAAAAATTGACTACTGCCTTGGTATTAGTGCTTCTTTCTGGTGATGAAGGATTTGTGGTATATAGTGATGCATCACATCAAGGGTTGGGATGCGTGTTGATGCAACGTAGGAAAGTTATAGCTTATGTATCTAAGCAATTGAAGAACCATGAGATGAATTATCCGACCCATGATTTAGAATTGGCTACCATAGTTTTTACTTTGAAGATTTGGAGACATCATCTGTATAGAGCCAATTGTGAAATTTTTATTGATCATAAAAGTTTGACGCATTTATCTACCCAGAAAGAGTTGAATTTAAGGCAGATGAGGTGGATGAAATTGATTAGTGATTATGACTGTATAATTCATTATCATCTAAGAAAGGCTAATGTAATAGCTGATGCATTGAGTAGAAAGACTACAGGGAGATTAGCTGCTATTGGGAGTCATAATACTAGCTTAATGATAGAATTAAGAAGAATAAGGACGCAGTTGAGTGTTAATGATAGATGAGTATTGATGGCAAATATGGTGGTACAGTATTCTATTATTGATCGTTTATTATAGATCCAGGGTAGAGATTAAGGGATAGAGAAGATTAGACGGGAAGTGTTGCGTGGGAAGCCGACTGAGTTTAGAATTAGGGAAGATGGTATGGTGGTATTGGGGCATAGAATTTGTGTTCCCAATGAGGTGGAGATAAGAAATGAAATACTAAGGGAGACTCATAATTCTGAATATTCCATGCACCCAGGTAATAATAAGATGTACAAGGGATTGAGACAAAATTATTGGTGGTCAGGGATGAAGAAGGATGTAGCGGAACATATTTCTAGATGTTTAACTTGTTAACAAGTGAAGTCTAAGAATAGACATCTAGCAGGTTTATTACAACATCTTCCAGTACCTGAGTGGCTATAGGAGAATGTGAGCATGGATTTTGTCTCTGGTTTTCCCCGTAGCCAGAGGGGTCATGACGTTGTATGGGTTATAGTGGATAGACTTTCTAAGTCTTCACATTTCCTTCCTATTAAAACTACCTAGAGTCTTGAAAAGTTGGTTGAATTGCATGTAGTAGAGATTGTAAGATTACATGGAGTACCATTGAGTATAGTATCAGATAGAGATTCTAGATTTACCTCTAGATTTTGGAGAGAAGCTATGGGTACGCAATTACAGTTTAGTACAGCTTCTTATCCACAAACTGATGGGCAGACGGAGAAGGTCATCAGAATACTAAAAGATATGCTGAGGGTAAGTGTATTGAGTTTCTCAGTCAGCTGGGATGCTTATTTGGCTTTGATTGATTTTGCATACAATAATAAATATCAAACTAGTATTGGGATGGCACCATTTGAGGCTTTATATGGTACGAGGTGTAGAACTCCAGTATGCTGGGAAGAAGTTGGAGAGAGAAAGATATTTGGTCTAGATATGATAGATTTGACTACTGAGAGGATCAAACTGGTTAGAGAGAACCTTAGAGCATCACAGAACAGACAGAAGGGATATGCTAATAATAGAAGACGTCATCTCAAGTTTCAAGTTGGTGATTGGGTATTTTTGAAGATATCTTCGTGGAAGGGTGTGTTGAGGTTTAAAAAGAAAGGAAAGTTGAGCCCGAGATTTGTGGGGCCATATGAGGTGATTGAGAGAGTTGGACCAGTAGCATATAGATTGGAGTTGCCTCCAGAGTTAAAGCAATTACATAATGTGTTTCATGTGTCACTTTTGAGAAAGTACTTACGCGATGAATCCCATAGTATCTCTAATCAGGCGATAAAACTTCAGGAAGATTTGACTTTTATACAAGTACTAATCAGAATTCTAGACAGAAAGGAACAAGTCTTGTGCAATAAAGTCATTCATTTGATTCAAATATTATGGCAGAACAAAGATGTTGAAGAAATCACTTGGGAGCATGAAGCAAGAATGAGGAAAGAATACCCTAACTCTTTCATGAATTAGGTAAGGAAATTTTGGGGAAATTTTTTTTGTAAGGTGGGTAGAATTGTAATATTTGTATTTGTAAAGAAAGGGTAAAGAAGTAATTCAATAAATATGACACGGAATTAAAATAATACATATATGCGAAAGATTTAATTTTTATAAAACAATTCTTATAAAAATAAATCGTGGAGGATAAAAAGAAGAAAAGAAAAAAAAAGGGCTTGCAACACTTTGACTTCCAGGTGTTGCCTCAAAACTTCTAAATTGATGCATGTTAAGCAGCACAAAAGTGAAACGGTGGGGGATGGTGGCAAATTTATATGTGTATATATATATATATATATATATATATATATATATATATATATATATATATATAGACACACACACACACACTTTGTTCTTTATTTTAATTATACTTACCAAATCCTGATTGGTTTTCTTTCTTCTACAACTCAAACTACTCTATTTCTCTAAACACTTGGGGATCGAAAGAAAAGTTGAAAGAGTAAAATTTTAAAGGGTTTACAGGTGAATTTTATAGAGAGTCACGGGAAGTTTTAAGAAAAACAAAAGGTAATAACATGAAGTTTATTTTTGAAATTTAGCATACATGAAATTTCCCGGAATTCAATGTGGGAATTTTCAAACGGTGTGAATTATGAAGGAATTGAAGAATAAATTATAAATTTTAACATAAATATTATGTCAGGTGTTGATAATCAGCAACCGGGGAAAATTGCTGAGATGAGCAGGAAAGGCAAGGAGGTGATCCATGGGTAGCTCTAAGTGCTACGTAGTGAGTTAGATTTACCTTAAGTAATCAAGATAAATATGAAATATATAATGATAGTATTTGAATATATTATTAACTTATGATTTGGTGATAGATGAAAGTTGGTTGATAA
The DNA here is from genome assembly GCA_023935145.1 of Bretschneidera sinensis. Lineage (NCBI taxonomy): Eukaryota > Viridiplantae > Streptophyta > Magnoliopsida > Brassicales > Akaniaceae > Bretschneidera > Bretschneidera sinensis. The sequence goes on from CM043697.1 coordinate 26,474,248, forward strand.
GTATGATAGGAATAAGTGATGTGCAGAGAATTATTATATGAGAAATAATATTATTGGAATAATGAGTCGATTTAATAATAAAGATGATAAGTAATATTCTTGACGAACTATGGATGATGAGTTCATATGATATATGAGGAGAAGAAATTAGTGAAATTGATCAAATAATGATTTGAGAAGAAGCATGATAACTAATTTGAATGTACAAAATTCATATGCATATATATGAAACAAAAGAACCAAGAGGGCAGCCGATCTATATAAAAAACTGTGACAGCCGATATATGCTAGAAATAAATGAAAACCTTGACAGCCAATAAATGCTGGAAGTAAAAGAACTGGGAAGACAGCCGATCTAAATAAAATAAAAGAATCAGGAAGGCAGCCGGTCTAAGATAAAAACATATCGATATGTGGGAAGACATTCCCTAATAATAATTCATACATTGCATCTGTTTTAAATATTGGTTTTATTACTGAAATGTTGAAGTGTTGTTTTTTTATTGTAAATTTATTTATAGATGAATGAGTCTCACAGAGAGACAATTATGGTGGGAAAGAAACATGGAAGTATGATACAATAAGAACCATCTAAATGGTAGACTATATGCTATGAACATCATAACCAGTTAATTATGAGATATAATTGATGGTCTTAAGGTGAATAAATATACAAGAAAAAGAGATTGATAGAGAATGGGGCTTATTATATGAGTAGTGATAGTAGAATGCTATTATCAAGTTATATGAGACATAAATGATTGAATATTAAAAGACTATTTATACAAATTGAATACTTCTAGTAAATTTAATTCACTGAGCGTGTGAAGCTCATCCCTCAATGTTAAATGATTTCAGGCAGCATGCAGGATAGATAGTTGGTGAGCTGAGATTTAGACGGATTCATTATTTGTAAGCCACGAGGTCCACATCCTCAGACTAATGAGAAATAAAAATTTGTAAATATTCATGCATATTATGTTGTACACAGTGTTTAAGTTGAGATCCAAATGATGTATCTCCCCTGTTAAGGCTTAAGGAATGATGTAAATAATTGTAGTTGGTAAATTTTTATTGTTGTATATATGTATCGTGCTGAGATTTTCAAAATGTGATGACACCATCTCGGAGGTGGCCAACTCAGGATGGGTCGTTACACTCCATGTGGTGCGGTATATGATGGATCCCACCAGATGGTGAACCATCTTATTACCCACCCGTCTCCTGTTTGAAGAGGAGACTTAGGAACACTTTTGCTACGACTCATACGCCCACCTATCACACATCCTATCCCCTTCCATTTGGTCACATCTTCTGTATCCATAATGTTTTTTTTTTTCCTTTTTTTCGAGTCTTTGATAAAAGATCCAACATATGCCTAGTTGCAATGTGATCAAAGACATGTCTAGTTCGATCGATTTTGCACCTCTTGGTTCTGAAACCTATAGCGGTCTTGAAAAGCAACCAAAAGAGGATTACTTGAAATCTACTTTTTATTAAGCACATATATTTAACATGATGTATAAGTAATTACATTTAATATTTAACAGGAAATAAAATGAATTATACCAAAAAGTCTCTCCAAACGATGTTCGTTATGGAATTTAGGTAATGGCTCTATGAAGGATAAGGATTGGGCATATGCTGCAAGTCCATATGGGAAATGACACCTACTACCTTGTCGTACACAAAGAAGGTGTTACAAACATCGAAAGCATATTGTCAATATCATAACTATAAAGATGACCTCAAGGACATGATAGTCAATAGGGGCCACTGAGCAGGGTTCACTAGGGATCTAAAATCTATGTAGGTACTCTCTTGACCCTTTCATACCCTTCGATACTATCAGCTACATATAATAATAGTTGATAATTTAATACGCATTTTTCCATAAATAAGGAAACAACTAAACATATATAATGACTTCATGTTAGAAAATAGTCAATTTATACGTCCAGGAGAATCCCTCCTCACATAGGGTTGCCCTCTACATCTGGTTTCAATATATTCAGTAAATAATTTAATAAAATTTTTATATAATTAAGGAAACAAATAAACATACATTATATAATTAAGGAAACAACTGTAATTTATACCTACAGAAGAACTCGACTCATCCATGGGTGGTCCACTATCTCTCTATTGACCGACCCCATAACCTCTACCTCTAGCTTTACCTCTCATCACCATCCTGTTTCATATAAATAAGTGTGAATAAAATTGATACAAATGGTTTAAAAGTGATACAAATAACAAGAAAAAAATCATTCAATTCATACAACTAGTATAATATCCTCAACATGCATGAATAAAAATTTTACCATTCACTGATCAAAATCTATATAAGTACCAGAGTTGGCATCATTATCATCATCATCATCATCTGTTAAAAAAATCATAATTTAATATGCTTCAAAATCAGATGTTGGGTCATTAATGCAGTTCATTGAAGTTGGATGTTTAATTTCTTTTTTGTGCACTGTCTTTGGTTCTTGTATTAGCTTCAATATTATAACACCTTAAAGACATAATCATAACCTTCTTCTAAATAATATATTTAGTTTTCTCAGTGAAGAAACAATATGAATGATTTCAAATTGCAAGAATGGTGCATTAAGTGCCAATCTTTAACAAACAGAAGAAACAGTTGAAGTTGTTAATGTGTGTGTCTATATATATATATGTTAGTCCCACATCGGTTAGAATGGAAAACATTCCCCTTAGGTTAGGCTATAAATAGGATACTTCCCTTGTAAGCAAATCACATTATTCAATTCTCTTCTCTTTGTATTGTCTCACTTCCTCTCTTAAATTCAACTTGGTATCAAAGCCAAGTTCTTAGTGGTTCTCGGTATATCAAGAGTTGAGTATGCTCTGTGATTGCCACTATTAGTGGATCCTTCATATTAGGAAGACTTATTGTATATCCTCTTTATACCTATCGGGTCATCACTATCGTCGGAGTCTTATTCTCCATCGACGTCATCTCAGCCGTCGCTCTATCGATGTCACTATAATCGGAGTCTTATTCTCCATCGATGTCACCTCAACCGTCGCTCCATAGATGTCACTATAATCAAAGTCTTATTCTCCATCGATGTCACCTCAGTCACCGCTCCATCGACGTCACTATAATCGGAGTCTTATTCTCCATCGACGTCACCTCAGCCGCCACTCCATCAATCGTTGACTCTAGTTGGCTTTGCCAATTAGATGTCTCAGTTCCATCCTGTTCAGACTCAGTCAGTCATTTCATGACCAGTTCATTCCTTGCCGATACAACACAAGAACTTCTTTGGCTTTGTTGGTTACTTGAAGACATGGGCATCACTTATTCTACTGCCACTATCATCAGCTGCAATAATCAAGTGCTATCTAGATTGCTCACAATGATGTATTATATGAATGCACAAAACACATTGAGATTGATTGTCACTTTGTGCATCGTCTGATTATCACTTTGTGCATCGTCATCTCACCCATGGGACTATTGGACTATTATCAGTTTCTTCCGCCGATCAAACTACTGATATCTTCACTAAAACTTATCCTCCTAGACGCCTTCAGGATTCAGTTTCCAAACTCAAGTTGGTCTCCATTTTACCACCTTGAGTTTGAGGGGGGCTGTTAATGTATGTGTGTGTGTGTGTGTGTATATATATATATATATATATATATATATATATATATATATATATATAATGTATATGTTAGTCCCACATCGGTTAGAATGGAAAACATTCCCCTTAGGTTAGGCTATAAATAGGATACCTCCCTTGTAAGCAAATAACACTATTCAATACAATTCTTTTCTCTTTGTATTGTCTCACTTCCTCTCTTAAATTCAACTGAAGTAATGCTAATCATATATTTAATCGGCAGATTAATATTCCCTTATAAATAGCCTCAGTTTTAACGTTTTAGCATAAAAAAATTCACTTTTTGCTCCAATTCTCTACAAAAATACTCTGTTATTTCCTAATCTATTATTTTACTTGGGCCATTACTCTACGAGTTCGAAGTCTTATTTGTAAGTGCACACAAACTAGGCTACCGTTGTATCCTAGAGAGCGACTGTCAGAGCCATTTGCACCATAGTCAGGCAAAATCACTTATCAAGGACAACTGATTAATTTCCATGCCTCAGTACTTTCTTTCCAATTTATCATCTTTTGTATTTAATTTTTGAGGTAATTTTTTTGTTAACACTTTTTTTGGTTAATTATTTGAGCACCCCATTATTATTTTTCCAACAATCTTGAGAATCAATTTTTGGTGCTTACTTTATTAATAAAAATAGTTCTAATTCCAAATATGTCAAAGTGTTCAAATGAGAGGCATTAGATAAAATTACTAAACACATTACATTAAATTTCTTAGCGAATGAATTTGTTTATCTTGATGCACATTTTTGGAATAATAGTTAGTGATGATTCTAAGTACATCATTAGTAATCTTGAATGATGTATTGGGTTGCTTGTTTATAGGCATGTATATGGGAATTTCATATAGAAAATGGGTACCCTTAGATTTATTTGTGATGAAGAATTAATTGTTTTGGTAATCTAATAAAATTACTATGGATATAACTTTAATATTGATGAGAGCAATAGTTTGGCATGCGATTTACGTGAGAGTAATGTATATTTAGCATAATTATGCATCTCATGATTGTAATATATATATATATATATTATATTTGCTTGCACTTGCTAAATCTATATATCTTATGCCATCTCACTTGGCAATAAATTGAAAAAATGCACGTGAATCTCAACAATGTAGCAATACAGTGCTGACATTTCTTCCCTCTCATTTTAATGCTACATAAGCTTGTGATTAGAGTTCATTTTGAGCAGAAATTGAAGTGTTAACAAAATCCAAACTATGAGATCGAATATTCTACCTAACTAATATGTATGTAGAGAAAAAAAAATTGTGAAGTCTTATATTTATTGGTGATTCCTTTGGTGAATTGGCGTGTATGTGTGTGTATATATATGTATATACACACACATATCACCGATATAATAGTTCATGCATCAATTGATTCCATTGAAATTCTTAAGAAGTTTAAACGGTTGTTACACCTAGCAATTATTTGTCAACTAAAAAAGTAAAATATAGGGATATAGGTATGGTTCTATTACCATATCAAATTTGTAAGTAAATGGGGTTTATTTTATATGAAACTTGCATGAGGAAAAAATATTTGGAAAATTCGTGAATATCATAATATGAGATTTTTATGCTTCATGAGAAATTTGAAAAGCATGAGATGACATTTATTTATTTATATATATTTTAAAAAATGTAAATTTCCTAATATAGAAAAAATGTGGGGGATTTCATGAAAAAAATTATTGAATTTATTGAGAATATAACATGGAGGATTTAATGAGAGAAATAAGTTATTGAGATACTCATAAATGTGAGGTAGTAAATGTAGATTTTTTATAAATAAAAAAATAATGAGATATCTCACATTATTTCTTGGGATTCAATTTGAGAAGTTATTTTTAAGGAAAAAATTTAGGTTGTGTAGCTTAGACATTTTCATTACTAAATGCATCTATGTTACCAGTATTTTTTGTGCATTGAAAGTACAAGTGGGGCACTTAAATTAATATCTCGTGATTTACTCATCGAGGAGTATCATGTGCAATTTTGACCTATTGATTAAGGGGCTTTGTAATAATGTGATTTACCTAGTGAGGAGTATTGTTATGATGTGATTTGGCTCGTTGATGGGTGTTATAAAATCATATTAAATTATGATATTATGTTGGTTCTAGTTGCGAATGTATTTTATGCATGTGGAAATTTGAGAATGAGAAATCCATCAATGGCAGAACATATGAGTTCAGCTTGAGCCAGTGAAAAATTAGGTTGGTATGGTGAAAAATGTGAGATTTACCACTTACTATAAACCCATAGATTAAAAAAATGATAAATAAAATCTTTGGGTTCTAAAACATTTATTTATGTGTTTATTGATATGCATTTTGCTATAACATATCATATATTAACAGGTGTACTATAAGCTTATATTAATGCGAGTTAATTAAAGCCAAAGAGCGGTTATCTGTTTACTTTGGCAGGTGGTACCGGATTTTTGAAAATCATAAAAGCAGTCTATCATTAAGAGGTCCACTATGGAACACAAGTTTATTGCCTTGGAAAGGTTGGGTCTAAAGCTGAATCGTTAAGACAATTACTTGTAGATATTACATTGTGGGAGAGATTAGTCATATTTGTGACTCTCCATTGTTATTGCAAAGCAGTAATAGCTTGTGCTAAAAATAAAATCCATTATGGGAAGAATATGCGATTAAGGCATAATATTGTGAAATAGTTTATAAGCAATAGGTGATAGGAAGAGTTATGATGTCAGGGAGAAAGTTGGTTCATGATACATCGAGGGGGATGGGACTAAAGCCCATAGAGTGAACTTTATGTAATTGTAACCCAAGCTGTATTAATGGAGATCCCATAAAGTAGGTTCCATGGGTAAAAACAAGTCATAAAGAAGTTCAAGGAAAGCACTATACATTTTGTATGTCCCTCCCTATGGTGTAGATGGTGTAGATAGCGCTTACTACCAAATATAATATGGTTGAGTGTATGAACTCAGAGCCTGTATTGGTGGTGTGTGGCAGTACACACTTGATGGGCTCGCCTTGTTGGGTGTGAGGGTGGTGGCCGCCTTCTATAAGAGACATGGAAAACTCTCTAGAGCACCTATGAAAATTCAAGCAAGGTTCATAGCTATAAAAGTACCAAATCAAGAACTCATTAAAAGAGAAGATGAAGTGTGTGTGCAAATTCGATATTTATATAAAATGTGATTGGTTCAAGACACATAGTCACCAATTACATGTAAATTAAATTTTATTACACAAGCCTTGGATTCAAGTCCACAAGACATCGTTGTTTTAACTTCATTCTAGCCCAAGTTTTTTTACTACTTCTAAATTTTTTAATTATGTGGGGATTGTTAAAAAAAATCATAAATTAATATGCTTCAAAAATCAGATGTTGAGTCATTAATGCAACTTATTGAAGTTGGGTGTTCAGTTTCTTTTTTGTGCATTGCCTTTTGGTTCTTGTATTAACTTCAATAGTATAACACTTTTTTTGACACAATCATAACCTTCTCTAATATATATTTAGTTCTGCCTAGTGAAGAAAAAATTTGAATGATTTCAAATTGCAAGAATGGTGCCCATCTTTACAGCACCTTTAAAGTTGCAATAAAACCCAGTTTGACAAATGGAAGAAGCAATTGAAGTAATGTTAATTATATATTTAATCGGCAGATTAATATTCTCCTATAAATAACCAATGTCTTACCATTAAAAAAAATTCACTCTTTGCTCCAATTCTCTAAAAAAATACTTTATCATTTCCTAATCTATTATTCTACTTCGGCCATTTCTCTACAAGTTCGAAGTCATATTTGTGAGTGCACACAAACCGAGCTATCGTTGTATCCTGGAGTGCGACCATCAAAGCCATTTGCAGCACAGTAGGGTAAAATCTCTTCTCAAGAACAACAGATTAATTTTCGAGCCTCAGTACTTTATTTTCAATTCATCATCTTTTTTATTTAATTTTGGAGAAAATTTTTGGTTAATTATTTTAGTACCCCATTATTATTTTTCTAACAATCTTGAGAAGTGATTTTTAGTGCTCATTTAATTAAAAAAAATGGTTCTTAATCCTAATATGTCAAAGTGTTCAAAAGAAATTGTGGGGAATCGGATAAAATTACTAAACATATTTTATTAAATTGCGTAGCGAATGAATTTGTTTATTTTGATGCACATTTTTGGAATACTAGTTAGTGATGATTCTAAGTACATCATTAGGAATCTTGAATGATGTATTGGGTTGCTTGTTTATTGACATGTATATGAGAATTTTATATGAGAAAATGGCTACCCTTAGATTTATTTGTGATGAAATATTAAGTGTTTTGTTAACTAATAAAATTACTATGCATATCACTTTTATATTAATGAGAGCAAAAGTTTTGTATGTGATATACGTGAGAGGAATGTATATTTAGCATAATTATGCATTTTATGGCCGTGTATGTGTATATATATATTATTTTCACTGTCACTTGTTAAATCTATATATCTTATGCCATCTTACTTGGTAATAAATTGAAAAAATGCATGTGAATCCTAATAATGTAGCAATACAGTGCTGGCATTTCTTTCCTAAGTTTGTGGTTAGAGTTCATTTTAAACGGAAATTGATGTGTTGACAAAATTCAAACTACGAGATCGAATATTCTACCTAACTATTATGCATGTGGAGAAAAAAAAAAGTGTGAAGGCTTTGTAAATATATATAAGTAACTCTTATATTTATTGGTGATTCCTTTGGTGAATTGGTGTGTGTATATATACATATCACCAATATAGTAGTTCAGGCATCAATTGATTCCATTTAAATTCTTGGGGAGTTTAAAATTTTATTACAGCTAGTAATTATTACACGACAAAAGAATAAAAATATATTTTTACGCTGGGATGCAGGTATGGTTCTATTACCATGTCAAATTGGTAAGTAAATGGGATTTGTTTTATATGAAACTTGCATGAGGAAAAAAATATTTGAAAAATTTGTGAATATCATAAGATGAGATTTTTATGCTTCATGAGAGATTTGAAAAGCATGAGATGACAATTATTCAAATATATATATATATATATATATATATATATATATATATATATATATATATATTAAAATATGTAAACCTCTTAATATAGAAAAAAATATGGGGGGATTTCATGAAAAAATTTATTGAGAATATAGCATGGAGGATTTAATAAGAAAAATGAGTTATTGAGAAACTCATCAATGCGATTAGAAGAAAAATGTAACATAGTAAACGTAGAATTTTGATAAATGAAAAAAAAAATAATGAGACATCTCACATTAAATCTTGGGATTCAATTTGAGAAGTTAATTTTAAGGAAAAATTTTAGCTTGTGTAGCTGAGATATTTTCATTACTAAAAACGTCTAAGTTAACAGTATTTTTGTCTGCATTGAAAGTACAAATAGGTACTTAAATTAATATCTAGTGATTTGCTCATCAAGGAGCATCACGTGTAATTTTGACCTATTGATAAAGGGGCTTTGTAATAATATGAATTGCTTATTGAGGGGTATTGTTATGATACGATTTGGCTAGTTGAGGGGTGTTATAAAATCATATTAATTTGTGATATTATGTTGGCTCTAGTTGTGAATGTATTTTATACATGTGGAAATTTGAGAATGAGAAATTCATCAATGGTAGAACATATGATTTCAGCTTGAGCCAATGAAAAAGTAGGTTGGTATGGTGGAAAATATGAGATTTATCACTTACTATAAACCCATAGATTAAAAAAATGATAAATAAAATCTTTGAGTTCTAAACATTTATTTATGTGTTTATTGATATGCATATTGGTATAACATATATTAACGGGTGTAGTAGAAGGTTATACTAAAGCGAGTTAATTAAAGCTGAAGAGCAGCTATCAGTTTTCTCTGGCAGGTGGTACCGGTTTTTTGAAAACCATCAAAGCAGTCTATCATTGAGAGGTCCACTATGGAACATAAGTTTATTGCCTTGGAATGATTGGGTCTAAAGCTAAATGGCAAAGACAATTAGTTGTAAATATTATATTGTGGGGGAGATTAGTCATATTTGTGATTCTCTATTGTGATTGCCAAGAAGTAATAGCTTGTGCAAAAAAACAAAATCCATTATGGGAAGAATATACGATTAAGGCATAATATTGTGAAACAGTTTATAAGCAATGGGTGATAGCCATTGTTGTGATGTCAGGAAGAAATTTAACAGATCCTCTGACAAAAGGATTATCAAGAAAGTTGGTTCATGATACATCGAGGGGGATAGGACTAAAGCCCATATAATGAAATTCTTGTGATTCTAACCCAACCTATATTAATGGAGATCCCATTAAGTATGTTCAATGGGTAAAAACTTGTCACAATGAAGTTCAAAGAAAGCACTATACATTTTGTATGTCCCTCCCTATGATGTAGATGTTGTAGATAGTGCTTATTGCCAAATATAGTAAGGTTGAGTAAATGAACTCGGAGCCTGTATTGGTGGTATGTGATAATACACACTTGATGGGTTCACCTATGTGGCTGCGAAGGTGGTAGTTGCCTTCTATGAGAGACAGGGCAAACTCTCTATAACACCTATGAAAATCTAGTCAAGGTGCATGACCATAAAGATACCAAACCGAGAACTCGTTAAAAGAGAAGATGAAGTGTGTGTGCAAAATTGATATTTACATAAAATGTGATTGGTTCAAGACACATAGTCACCAATTACATGTAAATTAAATTTTGTTACACAATGCATAGATTCAAATCCACAAGACATCATTGCTTTAACTTCATTCTGGCCTAAGTTTCTTTCCCACTTCTAAATTTTTGAATCATGTGGGGGATTGTTAAAAAAATCATAAATTAATGTACTTCAAAAATCAGATGTTGGGTAATTAATGCAATTCACCGAAGTTGGGTGTTCAGTTTCTTTTTTGTGCATTGCCTTTTGGTTCTTGTATTAACTTCAATATCACCTTAAAGACACAATCATAACCTTCATCTGATATATTTAGTGTTGTCCAGTGAAGAAACAATTTGAATGATTTCAAATTGCAAGAATGGTGCATTAAGTGCCCATCTTTACAGCACCTTTAAAGTTGCAATAAAACGCAATTTAACAAACGGAAGAAACAGTTGAAGTAATGTTAATTATATATTTAATCGGCAGATTAATATTCTCCTACATTTAGCCTCAGTTTTAATGTTTTAGCATTAAAAAAACTCACTCTTTGCTCTAATACTCTATCATTTCCTAATATATTACTCTACTTGGGCCATTTCTCTACAAGTTCGAAGTCCTGTTTGTGAGTGCATACAAACCAAGCTACCGTTGTATCATAGAGAGTGACAGTCAGAGCCATTTGCACCACAGTGGGGTGAAATCACTTTTCAAAGATAGCAGATTAATTTTCATGCCTCGGTACTTTCTTTCCAATTTATCATCTTTAGTATTTAATTTTGGAGGTAATTTTTTTGTTACCATTTTTTTGGTTAATTATTTGAGCACCCCATTATTATTTTTCCAACATCATCATCATTCACACGCATGCACGCACACCCCACCCGCGCATGCACGCACACTTGAGCTCATGAACACACACACAAACTCACCCATCCACCCTCCACGCAAGCACGCTGAAAGATTTGAGACCTATCAGTCACACGAATTATAAACAGAAAAAAATAAGACATGATATACACAGGTTCACCTGAGAATAGGATACATCTTGCCAGAAGTTTCACTATAATCAACCTCACAAATCTCTTATTACAGTGTGCACTCAGTACATAGAGAGTATTTATAAGCAAATTAAGATGCTCTAATTAAGGTTTCCTCTCTGTTGCAAAACCATGACTATTCATGGGCCCAAGTCCAAATTGCCAAGCAAAAAACCAAACCCAAAACATGTACAGGGCTTGAAATTTTTTGAGGCGTTGCACCATAACCCCCGCCCGCTCACTGGGGAGCGGGACCTCGTGGTCATCGAGGTTTCTACAGAGCTAGACCCATGAAGTATGCACAAACTCTAACAAAAGCTTCATTAGACATTAGTAAACCCAAATGATTAAACCGGAAACCACTTCCTACTCTGTATAATTCGGGTTCAGTCCTCCCTCTAAGAACTCAATCTGGTTTAGGATAACATAACCATCAAAACCTAAATCATCAAATAGACAATTTGAGCCTTTTCCAATGATAAGGTACCTGATGGAATGCTCATGGCAGTATCTGCAATGTTTTTAACAAGTAAAAAGTATGGTGTTAGTTAAAAACTCACCGAAGAGCCGGACCCTGTGGTCATCAGGGGTTCTACAGATCTGGACCCGTGAAGTATGCACTAACTTTAACACACGCATGCTTACGCGCACACACATATTCTTCCTCAACTTTCAAAGCCTTATTTTCATATTCTTCAATAAAGCCCAACCAATTATCACTTTTTAAAGTTTAATCATCAACATAGGAATATGAGATTGGAAAGTGAGATTTAGGTATAGTATCCCTATTAACAACTAATCTTAATTAATAAAATGAAAAAGGACTACCCTTTAAGAATTATTTATGGAAAATTTTATTAATGGATATCTTTGTGATAATTTTTTTCTTTATACTTTTCTTTTTCTTTTTTTTGGGGGGGGAGGGGGCGGGGGTTAACATAACTCATATTTTTACTAAACTGATGAGAGTCATAAAATGCATCTTAACAGTACTTATTTGTTAGCATTTTAGGGTTGTTCGAGGTTTGAATTACACTTTTATACCTTAATAACTCTAAAGTGATATTCTTGGATCATTGACTTATTTCGGTGTATTTTCAGGTACTTTGAGTTCAAAAGAGATGGAAAGCTATCATAGCTTAAAGCACGATGCTTCGATGCATATTCAAGTGAGGGCATGGGTGCGGAAGGACAAAATGAAGAGAAACTAAGTCTTAAGTGTGGGCGTTGTGGCCTGAAGAAGTCTAAGCCTCGGCCTCCATAACCAAGCTCAAAAGAGCAAGGAAGCCATCAGTGTGCGCCGTGGCCTGGACTAGGCTGAGCTGCGGCACCCAAAGTCTCCATAAGTCAGCACCAGTGTGCACCATGGCCTGGACTAGGCAGAGCCGTGGTGCCCAGAAGCTCACCTAACCAAAGACTAGTGCGCACACGAACCCCTGTTTTCCTAATTGGGGTTTTAGTTGATTGTTAGACCCAAAACACCTTTGGACCTTTATATCATAAATAGATCACTTAGGGTTTGATAAAAGGGAAGTTTTGGGAGGCTAGAAACAGAGGAGAGAGCTCGACATTCTTCTCCATTACGGTGTTCAAGCATGAGCCCCATGGCCAACTAATCTCCAAGCAAGGCAAAGGGATGAATCCCTAAGCGTAGTTGTTCTTATTTTCCATTATTGATTCAGTTATACTTTGGATTTATTGTCAAAACATTTTTTATGATTTACTCTTTGATTAAACAAGAAGAATTTAGGTTCATGTGACAACTGCACTTTATGTTCTTCTTATCTTAGATTTTCTTAATCTGGTGATTGCATGCTTCTTCTCCATATAAGTCTAGTCAAGCTCTTCTTATGCCAAGTTGGTTAGATGTGACTGATTCTGGTAGATTTATCTTTTAGGTTTGTCCATTACTGCGATATTGTCATTGAGATATATTGTCATTTCTTGATAAATCTATAGGATAGGTCGTGTGTGCTTGAATCGAAATCAATAAGTGATTCGTAGCAATTACATTAGGGTTTTCATATGCTTTGATTGAATACTTGCCGATTGCTTGTTTGGGATGTGAAACTAGTAATTGAGATAAAAACAATTGAATCGAGATTGGAATAAGGCAACAAACCTAGGGAGGATTCCCGGAACCTTGTTATCTGTCCATTATATTCTTCATTATAATTACACAACTCCTTCGCACTATTTTATTATCAAACTCAGATTTACTCATTTGGATTTTATCGTTTTGTATTGAAGTTTACATCTTCTCTTGTAGTTCGCTTTTTTCTTGTGGGATCGACACCTCAACTATACACAATAATCGCGTATTAGTTTGAGCGTAATCAAATTTTGGCGTCATTGCCGGGGAAACACGCTTAAAGTACAAGGAAGATTGTCAACGTTGAGACAAGACGGTAATATCGTTCTCTGCTCTTTGTTTTGATTTCTAATTTTTATTTTTCTGTTTTATTTTTTCCCTTTAATCCCTTTGGTGTATGCTTAGATCGAGAGATTCGCGAGGTAGATTCATTAAAAGACCTGAAATAGAGTTACCCTCTCTTTCCACGTCCGTTAGTGAAACCTTGTCTAGATCAAACCATAGTGACACCCAAGTGAGAATTTAGAGGATTTTGTTAACATGGCTGAAAATCACAATGAAAATGTTGCTAGGACACTTAAAGACTACTTGCACCCTAGCCGAACGAGCACACCATCTTGTATCATGTTCCCCCCTAATGTTCAACAACCTGAGTTTAAGCCGAGCATGATCCAATTGCTACCAACCTTCCATGGGTTTGAGAATGAAAACCCCTATATCCATATTATGGAATTTGAGGAAGTAATAGCAACCTTTCAAAGTAGGGCTGATATGGTAGACACCGTCAAACTTAGGTTTTTCCATTTTTCACTTAAGGAAAATGTCAAGGTTTGGTTGTACTCATTAAGGCCTAGGTCCATAGGTAGTTGGGATGAGATGATCCAAGTTTTCTTCCAAAAGCACTTCCCAACCCATAAGACCAACAACCTTAAGAGACAAATCTCAAACCTTGCATAAAAGGAGAGTGAAACCTTATATCAAGTTTGGGAACATTTCAAGGACCTTTTGAATTCTTATCCACACCATGGGTATGAGAGTTGGCGGGTAGTTAGCTATTTCTATGATGGACTTCTAAGTAGGGAGAGGTAGTTCATAGAAATAATGTGCAATGGGGATTTTCTTCAAAAAGATCCCGACCAAGCTATAGATTTCCTAGATGAACTATCGAAAAAAGCCCACACTTGGATTGGACCAAATGCCATGGAAAGTACTAGGAGAAATCAACCCGCTGGGATTTATCAACTTAAGGAAGAGGACAGTCTTAAAGCCCTTTTAGAGGCCCTAACTAAGAAAATTGAAGCCTTAAAAACCAAGGATGCTAGAACCCCCGAACCAGTTGCTAGGGTAGAGTCCCATGAACCTTGTTTTATGTGTAATGGGGTAGATCATTTACTTAAGGATTGTCCAGCTTATTTTGAGATAAAGGGAGAGTGTAATGCTTTAGGTATACCCTTTATAAAACTAGACTCACCCTACTCTAACACTTACAATCCCGATTGGAAAAATCACCCTAATTTTAGTTGAAGATCCGATATGTAACCTCCTGCCCAATCTAGTACCCAATGGCAATAGGAAAAAACCTCATTTAATGCACCTAAAAAATCTTTACCTTTGGAAGATATGTTTAAATCATTTATGCAGGTACATGCCAAGAGTGTGGAAGAGCAAGGCAAGATAAATCAACGGTTGCTAGAGGAGCAATAAGCGATCAAAGAGGAACAAAAGGTGATAAAGAGCCAACTCAGCAAGATGGCTAGTTTCTTGACGATTCAAGAACAATGTCGTTTTCCTTCACAGTCACAACCTAATCTAAGGGGACAACATATGTCAGAAACGATCCTAAAAATCAAAATGTTAGAGAGGTTAATGCCATAATCACCCGCAGCGGTAAGAAAATCGATGGTCCCACTCTACCATCACACTTGATTCCTAATACCGTGAGCAACAAGGATGAAGCCCCCAAGGAACAAGAGGCCCATGATGATTATTCTCCACCGGTGCCTTTCCCTCAAGCACTCCTTAAACCTAAGGAGAGAAATTCAGCATTGAAAGGTGAGATTCTTGAACAACTTCAACATGTTAAAATTAACCTCCCTCTTCTTCATGTCATAAAACAGGTTCCCAACTATGCTAAAGTAATCAAGGATCTATAAACACTCAAGAGACAGTAAGACACTGCCCAAATATAAAGATCCGGGCTGTCCAACGGTGGCTTGCCAAATTGGAAAAAAAATCTTGTGGTCAGGCATTGCTAGATTTGGGTTCTAGTGTGAACCTCATGCCATACTCTATGTACTTGCAACTCAGTCTAGGTGAGATCAAACCCACTTCCATGGTACTCCAACTAATAGATCGATTGGTAAGAAAACCAAGAGGTATTGTAGAAAATGTTTTGTTGCAAATTGATAATTTTTATTATCTCATTGACTTTTTGGTTTTAGATATCGTTTCTATTGTAAATACAGAGTCAAAAATTCCTTTGATACTTGGAAGACCATTCCTTGCCACCGCCAATGCCCTCATTAATTGTAGGAATGGCCTAATGACATTATCATTTGGAAATAGGACTCTAGAGGTAAATGTTTTCCGAGTCTTAAGGCAGCCACATGAAGAGGATGAGTACATTAAAGATAATTCTAACTCTTCGAAATTCACTCCTAATAATTTTGAGTTCGATGATTCTTCAATTTATCCCCATGCTGTTAATGTTGTTGATGTTTTTGATAAGTCACAGGGATTTATTAAGAAATCATGCTTTGAGGAGTTGCCTGAGATAAGTCACAGGGATGCGGGAATCATATATCCTATTGCTGATAGTGAATGAGCAACACCAAGAACACTTGAGCCACATGTGGTGGACTTCAAGTATTCCTTATCAAAAGATTAGCACTGAGGCCATTGAGTTTGGAGCCTCATCTTCAGCACCACAATGAGGCCAGCTGTGAGAGTGGTGCAGCGTCTGGCTGAAGACGTAAAACTTAGCGCTCATGGGAGGCACCCCATAGCATATCCTTTAATTTATTATTATTATTATTTATTTTTCTTGTTTATTATTAGTATTTTGTTGTTTTTCAATATTACCTTCGTATTTCTTTTTCAGGGACAAATATGCACAGCAGTTCAATTGGTCATGTACAACTTTCGGCTCCACGCACCTTTGGTTAAAAAGGGAGTTTCCTTAACTTTTTCTTTTACATTGAGGACAATGCTTATTTTAAGTTGGGGGGTGGAGGAAACACATTTCTTATTGCATACATTGAATTGTTGGGTGTGACCTCCCTTTTCTTTTTCGTTTTAATTCGTTTGTTTTTTTTATTATTTGTTTGTTCTTAGCATGCTTTGTGTTAGCCTTGGAGTTAATTCACATGTCAATGATATGAGCTTAATTGAGATAGCATATAGCACTTAGAAGAAGTTAAATCTTGCTTCGGTTTGAGAATAATTTAAGTATCAATCTTCATTTGGTTTGAGACTTTGGTTTGCGGTAAGATAGCATGATTAGTCTAAAACATTTAGAGAAGTTTTATGTGCGATTGTTTTTGTGAATATTTTTGCGGTCTCGACAAGCTCTAGAACTTATTTGATAATCGCTTGAGGCAAATTCCTAGAATGCGCATTACTTAGGATATGATGTAGGCCAATTTTGGACCGTTTGAGTCTTTCAACCTACCCTTGCTATATTTATCACTAGTCACCTGTTTGAGCCTTTTTCTTGAAAAGAAAAATTGAGCCTTGTTTCTTTCGATAAACCATTTACTTACCTTTATGAGCCTAAAAATATTTTATCCTTACCTTTCTTTTAAAAGAACTTAGTTATACACATTTGTTGAGAAACACTTAAGAGGAGTAAGGATGGAAATATGAAAAAATACTATTACCATAACCCAAGTACATTAAAGGAGATAAGTTGGGGGTTGTGGAAAAGAAAAGAAAAAAAATGAAAAAGAAAGTGAATGGTCTTATACCAAAATAAAAAATAAAAAAAAAAGTGAATTGTGGCAAAGAAAAAAGCAAAGAAAAAAATGGTGATTTATTGAGAAAAATGCTCGAAAAATGGTTGAAAAGAGTTGGGTGTTGAAGTAAGGTTATCCAGTGCTTAAAATAGGTTGTGTTTAAAACTAAGAGATTAAATTCTTTTACTTGTTGAATCCTTCTTGTTCTTTCTTAACCTTTACCTTAACCTAACGTTACAAGCTTATTAAAGACCTATTGATCCAAGGTGGTGTGATTTTTTCTACAATAGTGGAAAGTGATTTGAAAAGTGAGCCTATGGAGCTTGTTTTTATAATTGATGTCACGCAAATTAAATATTTTAGAGGCCAAGACTTGTATTTATGAATGTTATGCATAAAATCATCCGGGTGTTCGGATTAATGGATTGTGGTAAGATGGATGTTAAGAGTCGATAACAATTTTAAGATTGATGTTTGGATTACTTTTGGACTTTGGTGATATTTAATGATTCTATGAGCTGTGTGTTATGTACGATTTTTGAGACAAAAGGTGAATTGCTCTTAGTATAACGCTAACATTACTTTACCTTGTTTTGATTCCTACCATAGAATTCATTTTATATTGTCTTGTTTTCACTTGAATTGCTACGGACTAGCAATAAGCTAGTTGGGGGTTATGATGAGAGTCATAAAATTCATCTTAACAGTACTTATTTGTTAGTATTTTAGGGTTGATCGAGGTTTGAATTACACTTTTATACCTTAATAACTCTAAAGTGATATTCGAGTGAGGGCATGGGTGCGGAAGGACAAAATGAAGGGAAACCAAGTCTTAAGTGTGGGCGTTGTGGCCTGAAGAAGTCTAAGTCTCGGTCTCCAGAACAAAGGCCAAAAGAGCAAGAAAGCCATCACTGTGCGCCGTGGCCTGGACCAGGCTGAGCTGCAGGGCCCAGAGTCTCCACAGGTCAGCACCAGTGTGCGTTGCGGCCTAGACTAGGCAGAGCCGCGGCGCCCAGAAACTCACCTAACCAAAGACCAGTGCGCACACGAACCCTTGTTTTCCTAATTAGGGTTTTAGTCGATTGTTTAGACCCAAAACACCCTTGGACCTTTGTATTATAAATAGATCACTTAAGGTTTGATAAAAGAGAACTTTTAGGAGGCTGGAAATAAAGGAGAGAACTCAATATTCTTCTCTATTATGGTGTTCAAGCATGAACCTCATGGCCAACTAATCTCCAAGCAAGGCAAATGGATAAATCCTTAGGTGTAGTTGTTCTTATTTTCCATTATTGATTCAGTTGTAGTTTGGATTTATTGTCAAAACATTGTTTATGATTTACTCTTTGATTAAACAAGAAGAATTTAGGTTTATGTGACAGCTGCACTTTATGTTCTTCTTATCTTAGATTTTCTTAATCCGATGATTGCATGCTTCTTCTCCATATAAGTCTAGTCAAGCTCTTCTTATGTCAAGTTGGTTGGATGTGATTGATTCCGATAGATTTATCTTTTAGGTTTGTCCATTACTACGATATTTTCTTTGAGATATATTGTCGTTTCTTGATAAATTTATAGGATAGGTCATGTGTGCTTGAATCGAAATCAATGAGTGATTCGTAGCAATTACATTAGGGTTTTCGTATGCTTTGATTGAATACTTGTCGATTGCCTGTTTGAGATGTGAAACAAGTAATCGAGATAAAAACAATTAAATCAAGATTGGAATAAGGCAACAAACCTAAGGAGGATTCCCAGAACCTTGTTATCTGTCCATTATATTCTTCATTATAATTGCACAACTCCTTCACACTATTTCATTATCAAACTCAGATTTACTAATTTGGATTTTATCGTTTCGTATTAAAGTTTACATCTTCTCTTGTAGTTCGTTTTTCCTCGTGGGATCGACACCTCAACTACACACAACAACCATGTATTAGTTTGAGTGTAATCATAAACCAAGACCTATAAAATATCCATGTACTCTATTAAGCATAATTAAACATACCAATTTCTTGTTTTTTTTTTCTTTTTTCACCAAGAGCATTTTCAGTCATGAAACTCTCATTTGCATGCAAATTAATAGAAAATCCAAAATTCCAAGTACATAAACATCAAATCAAACAAACTATCATTTTCAAATTTCAATTACTAGTCATAAATGTTGCTAGTAAATGTTACTGCCTTTGATAGTGAAGTTGCAACAATTTGGGGTCTTGTATCTGCTTCTTGGTTTGTGATATATTTTTGTTTTCAATTGTAAAGCATTATCTTGAGCATTTCCCTTTGTAATAGTTGTAGCAAACTTTCTGCTTTGTACCTTTGTGCTTTAGATGAATAAAACCTTTACATTTATCCAAAAATAAAAAAAGATTCAGCAACTACCAGAGTTCTCCACTGCAAATGCAACTCCCCCTCCTTTCAAAAAAAGAATAAACACTTTAAACAGAAAAAATGAGGACAACAGTAGTAAATAAGGCATCTAAACCCTACAATAAAAACAGTATTAACAAAGAAAAAAATAAAATAAAATAAAATTCGTACTAATTGAGAGAATGAAAACCGATACAAAAGCTAAAAAAGATATGTAAAAAAGTTTCACAGTAGATTACCAGCTACTTACTGATTCGACTTAAAATCTTCTAGTATCTTGGACTTCTCCCCATGTCTTCTCTCTTT
This sequence comes from Bretschneidera sinensis, assembly GCA_023935145.1. Taxonomy (NCBI): domain Eukaryota; kingdom Viridiplantae; phylum Streptophyta; class Magnoliopsida; order Brassicales; family Akaniaceae; genus Bretschneidera; species Bretschneidera sinensis. The sequence continues at coordinate 26,494,350 of CM043697.1, forward strand.
AATATCGTTGGAGGTCATATGTGTAATCACGAACTAAAAAACACACTTATTTTCACTACCCAAATGTCTTTTGTTATCTCTAAAAGAAGAAGATGAAATTTCTCTCTAGAGTCTCTTTCTCTCTCTAGAATGCATTTTTCCAGCAACCTTTTCTTGCATGTAAATACATATGTATACTGTAGAGAGTGGGTGATTATTTATAGTTAAAAATAACTAAGAGTTGCATTGTTTCATCCATATTTCTTGGTTCAAAGCTAAACAGGGGGGTCGGGTCACCCATCATGGGTGCCTAACCCGGCCCAGATTTCCTATATCTCCCGCTCACACATGATTCTTTTGACATCGCTCAACAGATGGAGATAGAAACCTGAACATCAAATTTCCTTTAGAGAACTTAATACTAGCAAATGGGTCGTGTGGTACACATGCACTTTTGAGCCCAATACTATGCACCTGTTGGGGATACATAACGGTTTCAACCCTAAATAGAAAAAGAATTAGTAAATTGTCTTGTTGTACCCCGTACTTATTTTATTACATTAGCTTTAGCATACCTAATCTCTTTAAGGCTATGCTAGACTTTACTTTTCTTACCATGTATCCACAAGTATGTCTAAGCTTCAACAAAGCGACATAATTGGTCGACTTGTGGATACATGTGGTGAATGTAAACAAAACAATCTTCCTTCCGCACTCATGTCTTTTTGTTTTAGACCAACTCCTTTCCTAGACAAGCCCCATAATGCTAATTATTTCATCAACATTGGAAACATGCTAAAGTAGAAACATCAGTCTGCCCCCTTTGAGAACATAGTCAAAAGTCACATAAGGCGCTAGTTGAGGCTTTCAATTTACATAAGCCTTTGGGTCTCACACAGTGAGGACACATGGATTCACTCATTCACTTCCCCTTTAAGGTCATACTGAGCACATATAGTATGAAATACATGTTATAGTGGTTTACTCTTTCTTGATAAAAGTGTATGTCCTTTAAAATTATATACCACTATACATATCTTAGCCTAGTCTCAATCTACATCATCATGCTCTCAAGCGCCTAGCTTGAGTTCTTTATTAGCTCGCTCCTTTGAGCGCCTTAATAAGTACTCGTATCCAGCTTCCATCCAGGTTTCTATGATCGTGGGATGATCGTGATTAGTCTAAGTTTTTAAGCTTTGGCTCAATATCTCATCTTGACTATAGTCAATGCGACTTTTAATAAGGTACACTATTTATGAATTCATCACATTCACTATATACTTGTCTCACTTTCATTAGTGTCAAAATAGTACATAAAGTCCCATCTCAACTCACTTTCTCAGTGCTTGAGGCGATCACTCATGTGAGAGAGCCGACCTTTTTCCTGTGACATACTTTCATATATGTGTGTTTGTGCTAGCGTCAATATGTATAAGACATCCAACATGTCTAAAATATATAGAATGAACACTTAGTTCAGTAATAGACTAGTACATAGTTTTTTTTATTAACCAAGACGCATACCTAGAGATTTCAATATAAAACAAAATCATACTTCTAGGGATAATTCAACTTAGTTATCTAATGCACAAAAATGTATTGTTGGACCACATTCTTTTGATCCACACTGTCTTCGTTGTAAGTTATTCTTATAATTAATATATTTGGTCCCACCAGAATATTAAGGATCTCACATGTAAGCAATATCAACTTGACTATTAAAGTTGATTGTCACTAATTCCCAGACAGTAGCGATAACTCCCAGGTTTTTCAAAGAACCTCGTAGCAAAACAAACTATGATCTTAGCCTCAATGGCTAGTCATTTGCAGTGCTCTTAGGTATATGTGGATCCCTATTGACCATTATTTGATGCTTCTTCTCATTCACAACTATTTACTAGCTTCAAGGTTTAGCAAATATCAGACTTAGTGTGTCTCTAGCATACTATAGGCTTTCGCTAGTACAGAAGAAAGAAGCTCCTCAATTTTTTTTTTTATTATTATGGAGTTTTAGATATAATTCAAGGTTTAGGCCTTCATAAGTTTTCATAGCTCGATGAAATCTCAAATATCACTGTCTAGATAAATATTTCATGCCATACACGAAACATCGAAGCTTGCATTCTTGGCCTTCTAACACAAAAACTATGGGTAGTTTCATATAGATTTAGTTATTCAGTTATCCATTAAGAAATGTAATCTTAATGTCCATCTGATGCTTTCATAAGCTTAAACTTATGATGATAACTATAATGAGGCGAATAGAGGTAAACCTCACAAGCTACACCGTCTTATAGGATATAGTCTTTCGCAACTAAACGTGCCTTTTATCTCTCAATAAACTCATTCACCTATCGCTTTTCGGGAGATCTTGAGAGCTCACTCATTCTCATTTACTCTACAATAGCTAAGAGTTTTACCAAGTCTCAAACATGGTTAGTTTTTTTCTAAACTCCAATATGTTTTAATCCATTTCCTTTTCTAGGGATGATATCAAAAAAACTTATCTCTTAAGCTCACATCAAAGATAAATGATCCTTTTTTAGTTGCTACCACCCAATTATGATTCTAGAGTTAAGCCTCAAACATGCCTCAAACAGACCTCAAACTGAATCACTAATCAATGTATCGCTCCCACTAAGTTGATAAGGTTTAGGAACAACCTTGTTAACCTCACCTTATTGATTGCATACACTAACATGATTAGGATATTTCATCTCATAAAGCAAAAATGAACTTATTGATCTAACCTTATTTGAGGAAAAATCGATTTTAGGACATTGCTTCTATCAACTTCAGTCAAACTTCTAGTTGCTTATTAATAAGCACATCCCTTTGGAGTGTTCTCAGTATCTACTAAAAATACACCTATACGTTTTGACCCAAACTTCCCAAACTTATGAGAATAGCCATGAACACAAGCAATTGACCCCAAGGTCATCAATCGACTTAAAACAAGTATCAAACCTATTCATAGTCAATTAAATAGAAGTAACTGATAGAAAAGGTATGTGGTTAAGCATACATACAACAATTAATAAGGCATCTCAATAGAGATAGATTGTGCCAATAACTTAACCATTTATAAAAGTATCATATCCTATATCTCTGCAACAACGACTTGTTGCGAAATTTTTAAGGAATGGACAACTTTTTTCTAAAACCCTTTCAAAAAATGTCCTAAATCAAATCTTCCAGACCACAAAAGTCCAAATAAATTACTAACAACGAGATCTTAGTTCTAGGTTTTGTATCAAATGGTTCGTAGTTGTTTTATCAGCTAGACAAAGTTCACACATATGTAATAATAAAACTAGTGATTTAGCTTAACATGCTATCACTAGTTAAACCATTTAATTATTTCAAACCCAATGTGATCTAATCTGGCTTTTCAAATAGTTTCGCATCAACAATTTACATTGAAAAGAGATGTAATTATATAAAAATAACCATAAGTCTAATTAAATTACAAAACACAAACCAAATCAAAATGTTTTAGAACCATTTAATACATCAACACAACAAAGAAGTCTACTTCTAATAATACATCAACCCAAAACCAAAGTAAATAACATTAAAACTATACCTAGAATGACTAAACACAAAAACCAACTCCATCAAATTAAAGTACATTTAGGACAATATGTAAAGACCCATCCTAAGTGGGCCCTACTCGGATTGGTATCCAATACTTTTCATAACTGAGCACCTGGACAATCATATATAATAATAACATAACCTGATATACATCAAGACATACTTATAAACTTTACAAAGTTATACCAAAAGCTTTAAGCACCATACTTAATGATTACAAAGGTGCCTCAAGGGACACAACTTTCAAGGGTTACTATCTGGCACATACAAACTGAAAATAATTATTATTATAACAAAAGACTTAGACGAGGATGCCCGACACATGGACTAACCTAAAAGACTTTGTTTCTTTACAAACTTGCCACTTAAGATCCAAGATCTTCTGAAAAACTTCTTGAAAATATTTAAAAGGAAGGGGTGAGCTATAAAGCTCATCGAGTACTTATCTTTCTCAAAGTAATCATTTTCAATTGCTTTTATATTAAAATTTATCCTTACAATCATAAGTACTTCCAATAATCAAATCTTGATAATAATATTTTGATTCATGAATATTAGATACATATATATTTCATCATATAATAACTTTTACTAACATTAAAATCATAGTAATATAAACCTCTCAATAAACAAATCAAACCAAATACCCGTCATGAGTCAATTAAATTCATACTCCCCTATGGGCCAATCAATTTAACTTTCACATAATAAACAATGCAATGTAATATGACGCATAATTCAATTCATCACATAATCATTCATAATATAACGAGGACGTCTCCCCATGTACTGGTATATTTTCTCAATCATCATTCATAAATTTCTCAAATTTCATATTCCCTACACCATTATTTCAAGTGGAGTCCTACAAGAACTTCCAAAGTTTCTTCCGTACCCTTATACCTCTTATGGGAAGGGACCTACTGCAATCTCACCCATCACTCCCCCCTTAATAACATACCATCAAATCAATTACATAATATTAGAAATATAAACATAAGTCCATCATCAATCCATTTCCAACCATTCATCATTTTCAACACAATATTCAATTATAAGAAGCTTTATTTTATCATCATATACAAAGCATTTATATTTATACATAATCTAAACTTCTTATAAGTATTAATCTTTCTTTTTTCATGTTTACTAAGGGTAAGGTGAAACTCACCTTGAGAACTAAATCCTATTCTCGAATTACTTCCTTGCCTTTATTACATTCTTCAATCCCAGATATGGAAGATATTACTTAACAGATGAGCTTACACACTCATAATATTTATTCAAGCCAAGAAAGAAAGTAAAGAAGAAAAAACTATGTCCTAAGTCAAAACTTTTACTTTCCCTTGGTCTAAGTGTTTTTTAAGATTAAGAACGAAAAGAAAAGGATATTCTTAACCAATTTAATTAAATTTATAACACATAGTTCATTTGAAATGGTTTAGAAAAAGTTACAAACTTTAAAAAAATAAGAAAAACTTTTATAATTTTTTAAAAGGAAACTGATTCAATCGACTGATGGCTTTTTCAGTCGACTGAAAAAGGTCTAGAGACTTTCTGCCTATTTTCCTAGTCAACTGGATATTTAAGCCAGTCGACTGGTTACCCGTTTCCAGCGAAATTATCCGAGAAAAATAATCTTTTTTTCCTTAAAATCACCATGATTCACCCATAACAAAATTTCAATTTTAAAGGCTTCAAATCATTAAACTCAACACAAAACCCATTCTTGAAACCTAAAAGCCCATTTTTTCTTCAAATTCAAAGTTCTTGAACTCAAACTCATGAAATTATCTTACAAGAACCATTTTGAAACCCTTAAGGTCTCTTTTTCAAATTCTTCGAAAAAAACTTAAATTAAATAAATTGATACTTAGATTCTACACAATTTATATACAAGGACAAAGAAATTGAGCCAAGAAATTCTTACTTGGTATTTTTCTTCCCAAATCCTCAATTCTTCTAGCATATAAGTCAAGAGAAAGGAAGAGAGTAGAGAAGTCTTGAAATTTCCTGAAATTTTAAGAGTGGGCCGAGAATGAGAGTTGCCTCTCTCTCTCTTTCTCCCTTCAATCTATTTATACTAAGGAGTTAAAAGACTCATTTAACCCTCTCTTGTAAATTGTATTAACTTGCCACCAAAACTCCTCACTTTTAATACTAATTCCACAATAACCCCCATGATTCTTAATTCTCTTAAATGTTTCTTAAAGAAACTATCTCATTTCGAATTATAATTAAATTCTCGCAATCAACACAAGGCATTTAATTATTTCTAAATTAAAGAAATAATAATTCAAATAAAAACATTAAAATAAGAAAACAATCTCTACACATTAGTAGGACTCAGGTTTGACAACCTGTCAACCTTAGCTGATAGGTGTCAAAACCCTTCTTTTCAACTCTTAAATTTCTCCTCACATATATCCAACGTGCACTTTGTCAGATTTGATTGTACCCTACAATGCTCCCTATTCTCTAGCTGCATAGCATGCTCCTTGAGAGTCTACAATCCATAAAGGATAAGATTCAGTAAGTAACACATAGCTAGAAACATAAGCATTAACCAAAGAAATAAAGTAGGGTAAGACCTTCTTCGGCTTAGTGCAATTACGAGCGAAGTGACCCAACTTAGCACAGTTGTACCAGCTCATTTTGGTCTTGTCTTTCTTACCACCGTGCTTACCCCGCTTACTCTTCTTAGTCTTCTTGGGTACCAAAACATTCCCTTTACCTTTCTCATGCTCTAGGCATAGAGCCTTATGCAATCTAGATTCAGCAACACAAGCTTGACTTTAATATCTAGTAGCCTCGAAGTGCCCATCTTCAAGTTCCAAGTGAGTTTCTCAGTACGCATCATCTCAGCTTTCATGTATTCCCGTTCCTTAGGTAGAGACTGAACTACTACATGAACCTCTTATTCATCAGTTAAGGGGTAACCTTCGACCTTAATTTCCTTTATCATGTTTGACATCTCAACAAGGTGTTGCTTCATTTAATGATCTAGGAACTTCTCATAGGTGACAAATCTGCCAATAAGACACCTCAGTTTGGCCGAGAAACCCCCATATTTCTTTTTCAAGGCAACCAAGATTTCTCGAGCGGTGTTATACTTAACATGCTCATATGTGAGATCATCTTACATATTACTCAGCATCACCATGCGAGCAATGCTACCATTCATCTTCCAAGATTCATAAGTCTCATGATCTATCTCACTTTGAGCAGAATTTCCTCGCTCAGATTCATTCAAGGTGTGGTTGACGAATTTATTAACAACTAGTGCTTCAAGGATGCATTGAAACTTTTGGTGCCAAACTACAAAGTTTTCACCATTCAGTTTTTTATCCTCATTCAAACCAGCCTTTACAGTCTTAGGATTTGAAGATATGGTCTAAATAACTACATGGAGACATTACTAATCAAATATTAGCACACTCATAATCTTATTCACACATTTATTTTGCAGCTAATATAAACTAATTTGATGATAATTTTACTTAAGACATTGAATCAAAAGTTCGCTATGCTCTTAATCATCTCCCATGTACAAAATTTTAATCATCATGAATTTAGTCCAATTAGCGCAAAATTTAAGTGCTAGATGAGAATTCATCTCAACTCTATCAACCTAGAACTCCCACTCAGTTCATGTATATTAAATACATTATATAACATGCAAATTACATTATCATGAACATAAAATAATAAAACATTCTTGAATGAAAGCATTTTATTTCATTCATCATGCAAACAAAATATGTATAGAAGAAAGACCTAAGTTCCACTTCGTTAACTTAGATTCATTCATATAATTATTTACATATCATAAGCTTCTAGTACAGTCTACACTTTTTCTTTCTTTTTCTCATTTGGAAAAGATTGTAAAGGTAATTTCTTGGTCAAACTTTGAACATGTTTGTAATCTTCCAAATAATGTGTATTACCAAATAAGCTTATTTTCTTTTATATTACTCGTTTTCCTATCCTAATCATCTAAGGATCCCTCTTTCCAACCAAAAAAAAAACTTAAATGTCTTGGACTACTGAGATTTAGAATCTATGATAACACAACATCACGCCTCATTCCTGAAAGAAGCTTACACTTTTCTACCAATTCCGACTCACTAGTGACCTTAGAAACCTTCGGTCGTACCTCAAAGTAGTCTTCACAGTTTCCTAAGCATCATCAAAAAGAACTCGAACAGGACTCGAGCCATAAGACATTTAGAAACAGTGAGATATTCAACTATAACTTTATTCCACTTCTTTGCCACTACATCTATGTGCTTATTTATCATAGGTTTCATATCTTTTTTTATAATTAAGACAACTCTAATATAAATGACATGTTCACTACATTATAGAGTAATTAACATCTATGACATGTTCACTTACATGAAAACCAATATATATGCACACAATCTCGATCGAATTCGATTTCAACTTTAGAAAAAAAAAATGAACTTTTACAAGCTCCCACTAGATACTAACCCCAATAAAAAAAATTCAAGCTTAAAAATAAGTTTGCCACACTCAAAATTGCTCAACCTTGAATTTTAGAATTTTTTTATTTTTGTATAAATATTTAATTATTTTTGTTCAAAAATTAGTATTAAATAATCCAAAAAAAATAATTTTTGAAATTATTATGCAAAAATCATAAGAAAAAAATTTAGATCAAAATGAAATTTTTCGTGTTGCCGGTCACCGTCACACGCCGGTGGAGTTTAGAATAGTGGTTATTATTTATAACAGCCGAGAAACATAATACTCACAGACCAAGTGCATGTATGACACGTGTTGTTTTGCTTGAGTCTGATCGTGACCGGACCGGTGGTGATCACTTCGTCTCGTGGTGTTGGTCATGGTGGTGGCTTTGGTTTAGGGTTTAGGCCATCCGAAAACTAAGAGAGTGCACCCACTTTCCATAGGCACGTGGGGTAGGGCTGTCTGGAGGTCATCTTCAACTTCCAGAGTTGTAAATTGGCCCAAAAATCACTAGATTTTTTGGACTATTTTCTCTCCTATAGTGAACCAAAAATGCGTGCAATATACTGTTGGAAAGATTATTAAATTATCTTTCTAACTATATAAATTTTATGTCATGAAAGTAAACATACAATTTATGACATTAATTCAAAGTTTCGGCTCTTTAGACTAGGCTTTCATTTTTCTCTCTTGTCTTTGAGAGTTTTCAAGCCATATTTTCCAAATTTCATGTATATCATATATACTATGTAATCCTAGAAAAACATGACATTTTAATAACAAATGGACAAGATTCCATTTTTAATCCATTTAAACCTTTAAAAAATTATTAATTATGTTCTCTCTCCACAAGGAGTGTTAAGCCACGAGAATTTTCAGATTTCATCATTTATTTATAATTTACTCACATATGAAATTTCGTGGTTTATTTTCGAGAAACTAAGAAGCTACCATTTTCAAGTTTTAACCTTTATATTTCGGGTTTCATACTAGAACATGCATGTCCAAGCAATTCAATGCATAAAATCATCATCATAAAGTTTATATATACCCAAAGAATATAAACACAAGCTATGATACCAATGTAAAAAAGTTTCGCAGAGGATTAGCAGGTACTTAGTGATTCGACCCGAAATCTTCTAGTATCTTGGACTCCTCTTTGTGTCTTCTCTCTTCAATCTCGCCGGAGGTCGTGTTTGTAATCACGGAATCGAAAAAACACACTTATTTTCACCACCCAAATTTCTTTTATTTTCTCTAAAGGAATAAAATAAACTTTCTCTCTCTAGAATGCATTTTTTCAACCGCCTTTTCTTGCATATATATATATTGTAGAGACAGTGTGCTTATTTACAGTTAAAAACAACCAAGAGTTGCATGGTTTCATCAATGTCTCTTGGTTCAAAGCTAAACGGGCGAGTCTGGTCGCCCATCATGAGTGCCCAACCTGACCCAGATTTCCTACAAGGTACAAATGCAAAATCATAGCACATTAACTATAAACTATTTTTTACAATTAAATAATTTTCACATTAAATAAATAGATGGGTTAAAATTAAAATTAACTCAAATCTAACCTGAAGATAATGGTGGTGCAAGGTCGGCGGTGCTGACAACGATGGTGCAGTGCCGAAAACGGATAGAAAGAAAGAGAAAGAAAATAGAGAAATGGGAAAATAAGAGAGAGAGAGAGAGAGAGAGAGAGAGAGAGAGAGAGAGGAAGGATTGAGAGTACGGCGAAAATTCACAGCAGAGGGAGGTAGAGAAAGAAAAAACAGCAAAAGAGGAAGAAATTTGCGATGAGAGAAAATTAGGTTACAATTAAGGGGTTTATAAATATCAGCAATGGCAAACCCGTCACTTATATTTTTAAAACCCTTGCTGAATGCTCGCCAATTTTTTTTACTACTCCCAATTTCTGTTTGAAATTTCAATATTTATTAGTGACGAGTGTGTGTATATATATAATTTCTAAAATAATTTAAACCCAAATAATTTGGATAAAAATCAACGACGAGATAATTAATTATCAAAGACGACCATCAAATTATTAGAAATGAAAATGCAAGTATCAGTGATGGGTTTTTCCTCGCTAAAAGTTTTTCATCAAAATTTACTGTCAATTAATCAGTGACAAGCTTCAATTAATAAGCAATGAGCTTCCCGTCATAAATTGCCATTTTCAGCAATGATCAAAATATGCCATCGCTATTTTGCCGGTCATGGAAAATATTTTTTCTTGTAGTGTAATTAACAAGTACTAGTAACTAGCTCAGACAAGTGAACTGTGTGCTGTAGGGAATTATTTCGCCATATCAACAAACCTATAATGACGACGACATTTGAGATAGATTTAATTCAATTTAAATTCAGTTTTTTACATCTTTTCAAGACAAAAAAAAACACTAGATTTAAACTAAATTAAATCCAGAACACAAAAGTTGCCATTTAGTAGACTCCATACCAAAGTAATAATTGATATTAGAATAACCATGAATTGTACTGAGAAGTACCAAACAAAACAAACTCAATATGTTTTAAAAAATTTATTCAAAAAAAACACATATCTCTCTCTCTCTCTCTCTCTCTCTCTCTCTCTCTCTCTCTCTCTCTATATATATATATATATATATATATATATATATATATAAGTAAATTCATTTGTCAGAAAACGCAAAATGAAAACAAATTTTTCCAAACCAAAAAATAGAATAAAAAATTATGTATTTTTTAAATTGATATATATTTATTACCAATATTATATGTGATTATCTCTTTTTCTTTTTTGTCAGTGTGTTTTACTAGCTTGAATAATGTAAAAAAAAAATACTCGTTTCGAGCTGATCGATAATAATAAACAACCCGAACTCCACTTGGTAAGATCTACGTCCGTTCTCTCATATACCGTACTTGTTATAAGAATGAACTTTCTTCTTGGCCAAAAGTATAGTAATGAGCCATAAATAGTGACCCCCTGGGCGCATGCCCAGATAGGATGTCCACATGATGGACATGGTTCAAATAGCTTAGAGCACTTCAAGTTTGCTCTAGAATTTCATTATAAGTGACTTCTTGCCTTGACAATACAATGCCTAGCTATACATTCTTGTTACAGATTTTGTACCTTCGACACATGGATTAGTAGAAGGAAGACACGTGTCATTAATTGGGTATGCTAATGACAAGATCCACTTGCATATAGGTTATACAGAACTCTCGAAGATTTAGACTCAATATAAGTTCATCTTAACCATTCAATTCTTTTGAACGGATAAAATTATGTTACCATATTTATCCACATCAATAATTAAGTTAAATTAACATGATTTTTAACATGGTTAGCATGAAATTACCATTAATTTTACATTAGAAAAAAATACCGGCAATCAAATGTTTCTTAATGTGAGCTTTCACAAATTTGCCCTAAATTATAAGGATTTCATCGCCCAAACCGGGACTTAATGTGCGATACCTATCTTTCAGTGAAAAGTAGACATGCTTATTTCTTTGCAAATCACCTCTGTAAGTTGAAAATTATTTTATCACGATTTTGAAATTATCGAATGCTATAACAACATCCTTTAAGTGACTTAGTCGAGCAAACTCACTCTCCTTTTAACCTACACCATGTTTGTCCAAGGAGACGTAATATTTGGAATCAGCCATGTCCCCATCTCTCAATCAAAATCCTCATTGGTTCAATACTGACTTTAAATTAATATTGTTAGATTATGTATAGCCTAGTTATTGCTTAGTTAGTTTAGTCCCACATTGGTTGTATATAACTTTGGCTCTCTTATTGGCTCCTATAAATAGGATAGCTCACTTGTAAGTAAATCACACCATTCAATACAATTCTTTTCTTTGTATTATCTCACTTCCTCTCTTAAACCTTAACATGGTATCAGAGCCTTCATGGTTCTCGGTATATTAAGAGTTGAGTATGCTCTGTGATTGCCGCTATTAGTTAATCTTTCACATCAGAAAAACTTCTTAAGGTTCTCGGTATATTAAGAGTTGAGTATGCTCTGTGATTGCAACTATTAGTGGATCTTTCACATCAGAAAAACGTCTTGTATATCCTTTTCATATCTGTCGGGTCATCACTATAGTCGGAATCTCATTCTCCATCAATGTCATCTCAGCCGCTGCTCCAACGTCGTCACTATTCAACCATTGACCGTTGACTAGATTTGACCAGATGGCAGAAAAAGATATTTTTCGTCATGTTCAGTCTGTATTGGATGGTACAAACTATATTGTTTGGTCTCAATCTATGCGAAGTTTCCTCAAAAGTTGTAAGTTTTGGTCTTATGTGGTTGGTACTGTCGATAAGCCAGTTAAAGGGGCTATTGAAACTAATGATGCTCTTCTCACTCATCTAATTGATTGGGAAAGTAATCATCATCAAATTCTCACATGGTTCCGTAATACTACTATTCCATCTATTTCTGCCCTATTTGGTAGCTTTGATGAAGCTAAAGGTGCTTGGGATATGCTTGCTTCTCGTTATTCTGCTGTTGATGGTGCTCGAGAATATCAACTCCTGTTTGAGCTCTTCTACCTGAAGCAAGAACCGGGGCAGAGTATTAATGATTTTCTTGCTCGCATGCAATTCTTATGGAATCAAATTGATCTCTCTGATCCTATTTGGAAGGATCCTATAGATGCCAAAATGTATGCTGAACGAAGGGATCAACATCGTCTTCACCATTTTCTTATGGCATTACGTGATGATTTTGAGCCTAGCCGTGTGCAACTTTTACATCACTCTCCTCTCCCTACTTTGGACAACACCATCTTTTAACTTATTCGTGCAGAAAGTAGATCACAGACCATGCACTCTCAACATAGTCCTTCAGTGTTGGCTGCTCCATTATCTAGTTCTTCATCATTTCAGCTAAAGCATTCTGACAGGTTTGGTTCTCCTCGACCTCCTCCTAAGCCTCGCGACAACAATTTTTGTCGTTTTTGTAAACGTCGAGGGCACACTATTGATATGTGTTGGCAAAGGGGAAGATCCAATACTCCCACTGCAGCAGTTGCTCATCCTGAGAGCACTCTCTCTACAGTTGTTCCATACCCATCTGCGACTACAGCTTCATCTTCAGTTGCACCCTCTGACGGGTCATCAGGAACTACTGTCACCTTATCTGCAGCTGACTTCAAGGCAATAGTTAATCAGGTCATCCAGTCTCGTTCTGGTAATGCATCTTCCTCTGCCCTCTCAATCTTGCCAGGTAATTCTGCCTCTTGGCTTTTTGATTCCGCTTGTTGCAACCATATGACACTTTTCCCAGCTTCATTTACCATATCTGCACCTTCACCTCATTCCTCATTCATTCGCACAGCTGATGGCTCCACTATGACTGTTAAAACTATAGGCACCATCAATAGTCGTTCTCTTTCTATTCTTGAAGTTTTTCATGTGCCAGAATTATCCTATAATCTTCTTTCCGTTGGGCAAATATGTGAACTTAGATATAGACTTGTCCTTAACTTTTCTGGTGTGAATGTGTAGGATCTTCATACTGGTCAGACCCTTGGGACCGGGCGTAGAATTGGGCGCATGTTCGAACTCTCATCCTTACATCTTTCCACCTTTAACGTCTCTGCTGCTGCCTCCTTGTCACCACCATCCCTTGCACTTTGGCATTCACGTCTTAGTCATGCATCTGCATCTCGGGTACAACTTTTAGCTTCAAAGGGTTTGTTAGGGTCAGTGTCTAAAAGTTCTTTTGATTGTATTTCGCGTCAACTTGGAAAACAGCCGGCTTTGCCTTTTAATAATGGTGAGTCTCATGCTACTGCTTCGTTTGATTTAATTCATTCTGATGTTTGGGGACCTTCTTCTATTGCTAGTATGAGTGGTTCACGCTATTTTGTAATTTTTGTTGATGATTTCTCTCGTTACACTTGGGTATTTTTAATGAAATCTCGTTCTGAATTATTAGATATTTATCGTACTTTTGCCAAAATTGTTGAAACCTAATTTTTAAAACCCATCAAAGCTTTTCGTTCTGATAATGCTTTAGAATATACTCAACATGCATTTCAAGCCATCCTAAAAAATTATGGCACTGTTCCTCACTTGTCATGTCCTGGCACTTCACAACAAAATGGTCGAGCTGAACGTAAACTTAGGCACATTTTAGACACTGTTCTAGCCCTCCTCATTTTCATATCTGTTCCTACCACATTTTAGGGTGAAGCCACTCTAACAGTTATCTACACGATCAATAGGCTGCCTACCCCTATCCTTGATAATTGCACTCCTTACGAGCGGTTGTTTGGCTATGTTCCCTCATACCACCATCTTCGTGTGTTTAGTTCTACTTGTTTTGTTTTACTCCAACCTCATGAGCGCACCAAACTTGAGCCTCGTTCTCGAATGTGTTGCTTTCTTGGATATGGAATTGAACAAAAAGGCTATCGATGTTATGATCCTGTGTCTCGTCGTCTTCGCATCTCCCTTCATGTAGTTTTCTGGGAGTATAAACTATTTCATGAAATTGGCAAATTTAGCATGCCATCTTTTCCTCCTTTTACCACACTTATGGAGCCTCCTATTTCTCCTACTCACACTAGTGATGTCATTCCCGAGTCTCCCTTACCTCACACTAGTAATATCTTGCCCGAGTCTCCCTCACCTAAAACTCTCGATTCCACTCTACCTGATACTCTCGACGTCGCTTCGCCTGAGCCCCCAGGGTCTGTTACATATGAGGATCATGTTTACACTTCCTCTCTAGACCTCGCCGATCCACAGAGTAAGATCTCTTCCATCCCATCTCCAGGATTTTCATTGCTTTCATGCTTTAGCTACTTTACATGAGCCCCACTCCTATCGTGAGGCTTCCACTAACTCTTTTTGGCAGACTGCGATGAAAGAGGAACTTGATGCTTTACACAAGAATAATACATGGGATTTGGTTAACTTGCCTCCTGGAAAGTCTGTAGTTGGCAGTAAGTGGGTTTACAAAATTAAGACTTGTTCAGATGGTAATATTGACAGGTACAAGGCTCGACTTGTTGCCAAGGGTTTTACTCAGGAGTATGGTGTGGACTATGAGGAGACCTTTGCTCCAGTTTCTCGTCTATCTTCTATGCGTGCTTTGCTGGCTGTTGCAGCCTCTCGCCATTGGTCACTTTTTCAAATGGATGTTAAAAATGCATTCCTTAATCGTGATCTTAGTGAAGAAGTCTATATGTAGCCACCTCATGGACTATCTAATCCAACAAACAAGGTATGTCGTCTTCGCCGAGCTCTATATAGACTTAAGCAGGCTCCTCGAGCATGGTTTGCTAAGTTTAGCAACACTTTGTCTAGCCTTGGATATTCCATCAGCTCCTATGATTCAGCCTTGTTTATTCGCCGCACAGCCTGGGGCATCATACTTCTTCTGTTATATGTTGATGACATGATTATCACCGGGGATGATCCCATTGGTATTCAGGAACTTAAACAGTTTCTCAATCAACATTTTGAGATGAAAGATCTTGGTCCTCTCAGCTATTTTCTTGGTCTTGAGATTTCATCTTCTTCTGATGGTTATTATTTGACACAAGCCAAATATATCTCTGATATACTTTCTCGGGCAAATCTCACAGACAGTAAGGTTGTTAACACACCAACTGAGCTTAATGCTCGTCTTACACCCCATGATGGTGAACTTCTTCGTGATTTTACTTTATATCGACATTTGGTTGGTAGTCTTATCTACCTTACTGTTACTCGACCTGATATCTCGTATGATGTCCATCAGGTGAGTCAGTTTATGGCTACTCCTCGCTCTACTCATTTTGCTACTGTTCTTCGCATCCTTCGTTACCTAAAGGGGACATTGTTTCATGGGCTCTTTTTCTCCTCTCGGTCTCCTCTTCAGTTGTGTGCTTATACCGATGCAGATTAGGCAAGTGATCCTACAGATCGTCGTTCTACCACCGGTTATTGTTTCCTACTTGGCACCTCTCTTATCTCTTGGCGTAGTAAGAAACAAACTGTTGTTGCTCGATCTAGTACTGAGGCAGAATAACGTGCTTTAGCTACCACTACATCTGAGCTTCTTTGGTTGCGATGATTGTTACAAGATATGGATGTATCACTTTCTGCTGCCACTCCTGTATACTGTGACAATAGAAGTGATATTCATATTGCTCATAATGATGTGTTTCATGAACAGACCAAACATATTAAAATTGATTGTCATTTTGTCCGTCATCATCTCATTCAAGGCTCCCTACAGCTTCATTCTGTCACATCCAAGGATCAGCTCACAGACATATTTACCAAGTCACATCCTCCAGGACGTTTTCGTGATCTTGTTTCCAAACTCAAGATGATTTCTCATATTCCACCTTGAGTTTGAGGGGGGCTGTTAGATTATGTATAGCCTAGTTATTGCTTAGTTAGTTTAGTCCCACATTGGTTGTGTATAACTTTGGCTCTCTTATTGGCTCCTATAAATAGGATAGCTCACTTGTAAGTAAATCACACCATTTAATACAATTCGCTTCTTTGTATTGTCTCACTTCCTCTCTTAAACCTTAACAAATATAAAATTGAACCTTAAGATCCTTTTGCACAGGCATTGCTTCAAACAAAGGCCACTTTTTTTAAGGAACAAAGGCCATGTTTGAGTTAAGGAAGGACATACCCTTTTAGCAGATTTGAAATTATTTGATATACCAACGGCAGTTTGATTAACAGTGTTTAATTTATTCAATAAACTTAATTGTTGATGTGATATAATTTTTATTTGGTGGTATAATTTTATTCATCGAAAAATAACTAAAAGATTAAGATGTATTTAAATTAAAGTTTTTATTCCCTTTTTAAATTAAGAGGACCACAATATTAAAGAACTGATAATTAGGTTTTCTAATTGAGAAGCTTTGGTTGAGCTCATGATGAGATCATTAAGCTAGCTCAAATAGACTACATACCACAAATACTTGAACAGGTCAGTTCATGAGCTAGCTCAATTGGAGCTCAATCCTAAGCACAGATTAAGCAGCCTAATACTCTGCAGAGCTGTGCGCTACTACAGTACCTTAATTACTTCTTCAACAGAAATTGCAGCTTGTCAGGGTCATATTGCTCCATTCTTGTTCCCGAATGTTGGATTCTCTTATTCTGCGTAGGGCTGCAAACGAACTAATAACCATGCTCTTTTTAATAAGGAACCGAGTTTTTAAAGTGTTGTTCATGTTCAGTTTGTTTTAACTTTTAGAGAGTTCAAGGTCGTACATATTCAGTTCATTTATTTTAATAGAAACAAGCACGAACACCTAAATGAACTAATTTAAACAAATGAACATAAACAAGTTTCAATATAAAATATTGAACAAACACGTTACAAACAAACTCCTAAGAAACATACGCAGAAGATTACATCCGAACTCAGATGAGAAGAAAGAGCAAGAGACGAGAGTTAGGTGTATAGGGTTTATTATACACATCAATCATTTGGCTATCTTAATTAACATAAATGAGCCTTTAATGATCTCGAACACGATCTTATTCGTTAGTGGATCGTTCATGTTCAGTTTGTTTAGCTTTTGGAGAGTTCGAGTTCATTCATGTTCCGTTCGTTTAATTTAATAGTGTTAGGGTTGGCGCATACTTCACGGATCCAAAACTGTGGACCTCCCAACGATGACGGGGTTCTCACTCACTGGTGAGCGATCGGAGGGTAGGGGGCAACGCCTCTGGCCCTCCAGACCTTGTACACGTTTTGAGCCTGGATTTTCTTCTTGACGGTTTGAGTTTTGACCTATGAATAGCTGCGGTTAACAGCAGGGCGAGAACCCTAGTTAGGGTTTCTTAAGTTACTTATAAATATTCTTTATGAACTGAGTATAAAAACATATGAGAGATTTTGGAGACTGATCATAATGAAACTTCTTACAAGAATTAACTTTATTTTGAAGTGAACCTGAGTATATCGTGTCTTATTATTTTCTTTTTGTTTGTTTTCGTTATTTGTGTGATTAAAATATCTTGAATCGTTCAAATAGAGACGAGCCTAAACATCTAAACGAAATAGTTTAAACAAACGAATTACAAATGAGCATAAACAATGTTTTAATATAAAACAATGAACAAACAAGTTACAAACAAACGCCTAAGAAACAAAAAGAAAAAAAAAAGAAAGCATTAACACCTCTAATTAGGCATACAGGGTTTATTATGTATGTCATTCATTTCGTTATCTAAACGTGAATGTGCCTTTAACAATCTCGACCACAAACTTGGTCGTGAACATCTGGTTCACTTGCAACCCCAACTCAATCATCATATTCACATCCCGTCGGTTAAGGTCGCTATATCGGTTAAGATCAGCTCGGTGCTTCTTTTAATTTCCTCAATAGGACTATGCTATTTATTTTGGAGTTCAACAAATCGCAAATACCAAAGTGTACAATAGATTTTCTACTCATTTTACGGTGCCTTTATTATATTAGATTTTCTTCTGTTAATTAATTAGCACCGTTTGTTTAAGTGCTTCAAGCAAGATTTGTTTGATATTGCAATTACTCACGTAATCATCTGACCTCTACAGTTGGTTAATTAGGACTTTTCTTCTTTTTTTTTCTTCTTTTTTTTTCTCAAATGGCCAAGAAGTTTTTGTGCCATCCATGCTTTTCAATTGATCAAACTTAATTAAGAAATCTAATAAGATTATTTAAACAAATTAAAAAACCAATGATCAAACTTCTTAAACTCTATCAACGAATCTCTCAAAGGGATTTTCAAATCTCTCAAAATTTGAAGAATAGAACCTTGCCATCAACTTATGTGCAGTAGTCGAAATGATCAAATCATGAGCTCAATATACAAAACAAACCAAAGATAAACTCACGATTAACAGAACAGTTGTTTACATTTAACAGCATTTTCACTTGACTATAAAAAAAAGAATAAAAAAGAGAGCATTTTCACATAACTAGATGGACAGACCTCTCACACACACACTCTCTCTCCTCTCTCTCTCTCTGTCCCTCTCTCTCTCTCTCACATATGTGTAGCTACAAAGTTGTTTACATTTAAGGCTTTGGGATTTCGCTGATGTTTTTCAAGTTCCAAAGATCATCTTCCCAAAAATCACCATCAAGATCATAGGGATCCACTCTACTAACCCAATCAAGACCACTCATCACCTCCCAGTAAGGATGCCACCCGAATCTCCACTCTTCCTCATAAGTCCATGTCGCTGGCGACTTCTCCAACCCCTCTTCCAACTTCATCCCCATCACCCCACCGACAACAGCCTCTTCTTCAGCTTTTGCCTCAACCTTCTTCTCCTTCATCACTGTTTTCATTGCCATCGATCTTGTGACTATTGTTCTCTCACTGGGAAGAGTAAAATTCCCTCTACATTTATACTTTGGATCTTTCGCCGCCATTCTTGCCTTCCTTGAGTTCTCTACTTCTCCTGTTCTGCATCTCTTTCTCCCCCTCCTCCCTTCATACACTGAGCTCGCTGTTGCTCTCTTCATATTGAGAGAAAGAGAGGAAGGCAGCGAGAGAAATAAGCAAAGGATAGTTGGGACTTAGGAGGAGGGAGGGAGAGCGTTTGTGTGAGATATATATATATAGAGAAAGAGAAAGAGGAAGAGGGTTATATAGAAAAGGATCTCTTGATGGGGAGGGGCATAAGATATGCAGGGTGTGGGTATAAATAGTACTATTACTAGTGGTAGCTGTTTATGGTTTTGGATCTTGCGGAGTACTAAATGTGTCATGTGAGGAGAAGGGTTTTCCTTTTCAGAATCTAGGGTTTCTATATTTTCCGGAGATAATCCAAATGATAATGCCATGATTAACTTACCCAGTCAAGAAATAAACCCATGAGCCCCCCACGAGATAGAAAACCAATCATAATTTCTATGTGAAAATCGCAAGAGGAACGAGGCTGTGTGCGTTTCAGTAGCCTTTTTTTGGATACGTAGCCATGCACGACAGGCACGTGAATATGTGCACATGCAGAATATGGGACCCACCAACCAACTATAGAGTGGCTTTATTTTTTTCTATTTTTTGGGTAAAAAGACTATTTTGGCTTGAGTTGAATTATGTTCATTTGAAAATGCAAATAGTCTTTTGAGGAAAAAATGAATAAATTTTGATTCAAATTTATAATAAAATTAAATATCATATTATAGTATGATTTTTATACCTTTCATTACACTTTACAATAACTGCAAAATCCAAATGAATCCAGAGGAATAATCTGTATATAGCATTTGAATAATTTTACACTCGGGAGAGGAAAATATGGGGAAAAAAGGAAAAAAGGGGAGGTTGGGGAATGGCAGATCCTTTTACCACTATTGGCATAGTTTACTAACGTCAAATGTGCAGAGGAAATCCAAAGAGATCTGTATTACCAAAAAAAGTTCAGACAATTAAAACTATGATATCTAACAAAATCTTTTACCTAATATGATAAGTTGACAAATTTGTGAAAGTGTAACTTGAGATTTTTTTTTTTTTTTTTAAAAATGTAACTTGAGATTTAAATCTTAAATGTCAATTAGAACATTGAACAGCTTGTCTAAACCAATCAAAACCTCATGATGGTCAAATATTATCAAGATCACAAATAACAAAACATAAAAGGCGCCGCTTTTGCCTTATTGGTGTGACACGTATTTAATGGTTCAAAAGTGAGTCATGTCAGTACTTGAACCATTAAATACAACATACTACACCAAAAACTACACCCTTTATATAGTATTGACAATCCTCACTCAAAAACATACAGAACACATGCATTTAGATACAATACACACGGGAAAATTTGCATGTGTGACACTAAATAATAAGAGATGCAACATCCAATGGCAATGAAAAAATTAATTAGCATTTCTCATTTCATCATAATTAGTAAGTCCCCATCAAAAATCTCGCCAAGAAGTTCACGATATTTTGCCATATTAAAATAACCAAGACTGCATTCTCTACAAGGACAAACAAAATAAATATTTACGCTGAATAGCCTATCTGGGTAATGCAAATTCTTAATTATACTAGAAAATTGTCTCATCAGGAACATCCGAGAGAATGGGAACATACCTACATTATATATATGTTGTAACAATCAAACTGCTCATTGTAACCCAACAGCAACAGGCTCTAGCTCTATCAGTTTGGGGCGGTTGGACTGAATTAAGAAAGTTCATCCATCCTTTTCTAGTGAATCTAATAGAGGAAAAGAACAGTTGATTCAATAAGAGACAACAAACAGTCAAAATTATATCTTATGCCTCTGCAAAACATGAGGGTTCATTTATTCCAAAGACCAAAAAGAAAATGCAGAGACAAAATTTCTCCTATGTCCAAAATGTTTGTCTTTCATCTTTTGCCATAAACTTATACTAGAAGATCCACCTATCCCACTAACTTCTTGATTAAATTGAACCAAGATAAATGACTTTGCCCTTCTTAATGTCGCATCAATGTCTAGTCATTGTTCTTGACCAAGTGGTACTTAGGCTTTGAATTAAATTTTGCTTGTACATAGCTTCATCTTGTTCAAAGTTGCAATGAGAATAATGTCTTAAGATAATGTTGTAAATTCATACTTAAATGATTGATGTATTGAGAGAATGTAGAGAATATATAAAATGTGTAGAGAATACAGTTTTGAAGGGACCTCAGTTCTTATCTTATATGTGTTTCTTATTACTGACTTCTCCTAACCTTTGTTCCCTTCACCACCATTTCTACTAAACTCAAATTAAGGTCGACTCACTAATTTATTTTGACCGCAATGGCCATGTTTGGAACCATATTTAAGCCAGCTTGCTTTAAGTTTGCTTAAATATAGTTCCAAACATGGCCAATATCATTATCTGCATATAGACCAATGAAATTGAATTTCTTATTGCCAAATTTCCATATTTCATATGTACCTAGTTTTTTTTTTCTTTCTATTGCAAGTCCTACAACAGTGAGGACACTCTCATTAATTAGTTGTCATTTTCACAAGCATGTTCAAAAGTCCTAAGAGAGAGTGGACATGTATTTCCCTTCCTAACTATCAGTCAATCCGGGATGCCTATAACAACTTTCAATAGGTTTGTCCCACTAAAAAATAGCCCATGAACAGGCATTATGCAAACCAAATGGCTCTCCAAGATCAACCAAAGCACAGCAAACCATCCATGCAAGGCAACCAAAAGATTAAATGTAACTGAGACAATAAACTGTTAAGGAAAGTCGGTCTCTATCATCACTTGTTATTATCAGTTGAATTACCGACATCCCAAACATATACATTGCTCAATCCAAAACTTGATCACATCCCCAATGTCAAGCTTATTCCAACCCTTGATTCAACAATCTAACTATGACATTTGTGCATCAATGAACTATTCTAATTGTCTACAAGAAATTATATGAGTTCAGTAAGAACCACTGTAGTAAGATATCACGATCTTCACAAGAACCTGAAAAATAAATTCTTCGTTGTACTTAAATGAACATCTTCCATCAAAGCACATCATAGTATCCATCTGTTTCTGTAGCTTCTGTATACTTCTATGCCTTTTTCTATTAGAACCTACAATATCACTTTCATTGATGGCACAACTTCCCAATCTATCCTCCAATCTTTTCATTTTGATTAAAAGAATCATCTAGTCAATTAGTTTTGTTAGGACAAACCAATGCTAATAGATAGAACTTTCATCTCTCACCCAACCACACTCTTTTGTGTATAAGAAAATTCTTGACCATTTTCATCATCTCAACTATACCTAACATTGCTAACAATTTTCCTGATTGGTGATTTAGAACAGAAGAAAACAGTTGAAAGACAGGATCATTGTTATTACTTTTTTCTTTTGACATTTATAACTAGGATATAGTAACACTTTCTTCCTTGTAATCAAACAAGCCAACCCTCATGGCTCCATTGTTGAGGTTAAATGAAGAAACATAGAAGTCTTCAAATAATAGGGAAATGGCCATGTAAAATCATTGATATTCAACATGATGAACCTCAACCAACTCATTTATTGCCTACTCTGTGTTTGCACTAGATCAAAGCCAAATAGAATTCGATAGCCCTCCTTACAATCTACAGCGTTGCATACAAATGTGAGGTCTAAAATATATTTGAATCCTTCATAACATTCGTCAAGGGATGAAATCTTCGACCTTTGTCTATGTAAACATCTAAACTTTGCAATGTTTGATGGTCACCACATTTTGAGGAGGGGGGGGTCAATATTTCATTACATAGAAATAAATTATTGCAAAAAAGAAGGGGGGGTCAAAACCGGTAAAAGAAACTTTTTAAAATATGAAAACACAAAAGTAAAAAAAATAATAAAAAGAGACTTGGGCAGCCTGATGTGAGCGGGATTTGATCCCATGTCATTTTGGCAACAACAAGTGACTTTACCAACTAAGCTAACACGCCTTCCTCTCCATTTGAAAATTTAAACGGAGGTCAAGTTCATTGTGAGATTGAATGTCATCTTGACACATTTGAATTTAAATATTCTTCATTTGATGATATGGCATTCAATCTCATCATAAACTTGACTCTATTTCAATTCTCAAATAGAAAGGATCATGATCCGATAATATAATGATGTGACCTTGGTCGATTCAATATTTTCTTTCCTTTCTTTCCTTTTTTCTATTTGTGTAGTTTGCAAAATCCTGGTCTATGTTCTTGTATAATTTCTTATAGGTTCTAACTCTTCTTTTTCTATTGGGAAAATACAATTACCGCCTAAGGTTTGCAAAAACTACACTCTTGTATTTTAGAAAATTACACCAACATCTTTGTCTTGTCATATTCATGGTTTGGGTTTTTTGTATTACTAACCTCGTTGCCGTCGGAAATAGAAGCCTGAGTAAAGGGAGTTTTTTAATTATGCTAACAAAATTTGACTTGATTCTTGTTACAAAAACCTTTTTGTGAAAGGGTAACATTGTCTTTTATCAAATCTGTCAAAAATTAACAAAAATCGTCTGGTCAAAGCTAGTCAAAGGATGTCAATGTAATGTTCAAAAATACAAGTAGGTAAGTGTAGTTTTTGCAAAACGTCAAGGGGGTAAATGTAACTTTCCCTTTGCCATTTACATTTCATTGAAACTTCAAACCTTATAAAGATGTGAACACCTCCCAAAAAAAAAAAGAAAAAAGAAAAATAATTATCTGAAAAATGGTCTCAGTTAATCATTGCAGCAGAAAAAGTAGCAAACAAGAAGACATGAAGATATTGATATCTTACTCCAATAAATGAAAACTGTGAATGTAGAAACATAGCATCAAAATGGCTAACTGATGTTCAAATAGTCAAAGTTGTCTAAGTTTCCATGGGCATGCTTATGAGAGGTGGTAGTTAATGCCTAATGGACACTACATGAAGGTAACAAGCTGACATGAAGTTACTGATTTCATAGCCCTAAGGAACAAAACTAAGAATCTCAACTGAGAGGTCATCTACATGGCCCTCCTAACATTTAATTAGTCAAAGCTGTCAATGTTTCAGTGGGTATGCTTATGAGGTGGAAACCGGTGGATACTTCATAGCCAAAATATATATTAGGCCTCGTTGTATTTTGATCAGTAGCGATAATTGGGGGTGGGGGTATTTGAAGGCCTTATATATGCATGCGTCTACAACGTAGTAAAATACAAATTAAGAAAGCTATGAGATTCAACTTATCGAGAACATGCGACGAATGGTGACATATGAAACTATTTAGGTTCATCATGCACAACATCATACATTATGCCTTGAAATCCCCAAACTATCATCTCCACATTACACAACTTAAATGCCCCTTCATTCAAACTCCATACTAGCTACCATGAGGATTAGCCTCTTCTCTATCACAAGAAAGCTAAAATCCAGTGTGATTGTGTGACCTTGACTCAAAAATATTCAAGTTTTATAGTTTCATGGATAATCTGAGAACATTTATAAGAACTGTTTTATTCTTTTCGTACAAAATGGTTCTTTCTTAATTAACATATGATCTTATTTTTCGTGTGTGGAACTAGCTCAAGGCCTATATCCAGCATGTGGGCTAGTATAAATAGCTCAATTTCTATTATGAGCGCAGAGAACTTTTTTAAGAAGACTTGCTCATTTACAAAGGGTAGGTTTATTTATTGCCATCATATTAATTAGCTCAATTAAAGTTCTTTCTTAATTGAAATATGTCTTATTTTCTTATATGGAACTAATTCAAGGCCTACATGCAGCACGTGGCTAGTATAATAGCTCAATATCATTACAAGCACATAAAACCTTTTAAGTAGATTTACTCATTAACAAAGGGTAGGTTATTTATTTTCATCATATTAATTAGAACTCTTAATGACCATCCTTGAAAGATTGTTCTACAATTCTTTATAATTTTTCCATCAAATTTAGTTTCTTTGAAATATTTTATTTATGTAGATGAGGAAAGGAATCTAAGGTAGCCTCAAGAACCAATGCATCCACTTCAAGAAGACCATAACTTGTGTAAACCTAGAACAGTAACTAAAGGAGTTGACAAAATCAATAAATTTGTCACGGAATTAAGTACTCCTAGAATATGTTTCCATAAATGTCATAAACCTTTAAGACTTGAAAACTAACAGTTAATAATGTGTTCTGAGCAAAATGTCAATCCAGAAAATCTGGACCAGGTTCAAGAATCGTTACCAGAGTACAGTCCATTGACTGTGGGTTTTCATGCTTCAGCGGTAGATGTGAGTGCTCATAAATTTAGAATTGTGATTGTCCAATATCCATAACTGCCATAAAAATATCACTGATTAGAAAACCATTTTAAAAACATGATACAAGGAAAAATGATAGAAAGAAAAGTGTGTTTCTAATGGCTATCATGAGAAAACGAATAAAATAGGAGAAAGATACACACACACACACACAGAGCAGATTGGTGAGAAATGCAGAAAAATAGTTCCATACTTTCTTGCCAATGGTTGGTAAGGTCATTCACATAAAAAGGAAAAACGTTTACGATGAGGAAACACCCATAGGTAATACATGGTTCACGGAATCTCAAAAAAAAATTGGATTTTCTTCTCATTAATTACATTTGTGAATTTTTATAGCATGCATCAGGCAAGTTAACTTACAACAAAAAGTCTCACTTTGTTGACAATATGAGCAAGATTTACTTTTTTTCTTTTGGTAAGTCTTAGCATGATTTAAATAAAAAGAAAATATTCCATCTCAAGGAGATTAAAATTATAGGCATAGTAAGGAAAACCAATAACTAAAAAACTTTCCTTAGACCTCAGGTCAGGTGGAAAACAAGTGGAAATAGATTTATGTGCATCTGTGAGTGCATAGAACTGTTTAATTGGGGGTAGGGGATTTGAAGGCCATATTATATATGCATGCGTCTACAACGTAGTAACATACAAAATAGGAAATCTATGAGATTCACTTGAAAACATGTGAGAAATGGGGAGATATGAAACTATTTAGGTCCATCATGCACAAAATCATACATTGTGCCTTAAAATCCCCAAACTATAGGTCCACGTTCCACAACTTGAATGCCCCTTCATTCACACACCGTACTAGCTACCATGAGGATTAGCCTCTCTTTTATCACAACAAGGCTAAAATCCAGTGTGACTGTGTGCAATTGACTCAGAAATATTCAAGTTTTATAGTTTCATGTATAATTTGATAACACTTATATGAACTATTTTTTTCTCTTTTTGTACAAAAAGGTTCTTTCTTAATTGAAATATTATCTCATTTTTCATATATGGAACTAGCTCAAGGCCTATATCCAGCACGTGGGCTAGTATAAATAGCTTAATTTCTAGTATGAGCACAGAAGTTTTTAAGAAGACCACTCATTTACAAAAGGTAGGTTTTACCATAGAAGCAAGGAGGTCAACCTCTTTCAAACATACAACATGGATTCTGGCAAAGCAATGTAGTTGAGCTTTCATGTTGATCCGAATGAATCATCTTTCCACAGAGGGCCTGCTAGGCAAGAGTATGGAACTAGTTCAAGGCCTACATGCAGAACGTGGGCAAGTATAATAGCTCAATATCTAGAGGTGGTAAATTTTGACCCAGCCCGAAAACCTGACCCAATCTGATCCGACCTAAACTAGACCTGACCCGAAAATGAACCAAAACAATATGACCCAAATCGTCCTAACTCTAACCCGAAATGACTCAAATTTAAAATAACCCGAACACGACTCAAAGCAAAAACCCGAACCTGAAATTATATTTTTTTTTTTAAAAATTTAAAATATCTTGCTTATTAAAGTGACGTAATGGTTAATTGACTGGTTATCAAATAAAATAAATTATATTATAATTAATTAATTATTTATTTACATGTGTTGATCTGCATGATTCAACATTCTATTAATATTAGTAATCTCTTTAACTTCAAATCAAAAATCAAGGAGACTAGTAAATTCGTATTGATTTTCATACATAATAAATTTTCTTTAATTGGTCTGGAAAAATAAAATTGAATGAAATGATTATATGAAATTTAATCATCAAAATCTAGTGTTTCACTAAATTTTAGGATTAAAAGCCATAATATTGCATTCAAAAATTAAATATATTATTTAGAAAATTCAGTTTTGATTTATTAAAAATTAATTTTCACCGATTTGGACATGTAACTCCTTTAGTCGTATTATATGCAAATAACATATTTTTAAATTAAGTATAAATATTTATTTTGTTGACCCACCCCGACATGACTTGAGACCCAATACGACCCAAAATCGAAATGACCCAAACCCAAACCGACCTTGCCTGAACTAACCTGCAGCTCAATATGACCCAAACCTAACCCGACCCGAAGTAGAGTCGACCCGACCCGATTGCCACCTCTATCAATATATGTTATGAGCACATAAAACCTTTTGAATAGATTTACTCATTTACAAATGGTAGGTTTATTTATTGTCATCATATTAATTAGTATTCGTAATTACAATCCTTAATAAGATTCTTCTACAATTCTTGCTAATTTTACATCAAATTTCAGTTTCTTTGAAATATTTTATTTATGTAGAGGAGGAAAGGAAAATCTAAGGTTGTATTAAGAACAAATGCATCAGCTTCAAGAAGACCATAACTTGTGTAAACTGAGAAAGGTAAACTTATTTTTCTAAAGGAATTGACAAAATCAATAAATTTGTCATAGAATTAAGTAGAATATATTTCCGTAAATGTCATAAAACTTTTTAAGACTTGAAAAAGTAACAATTAATATTGTGTTCTGAGCAATATGTCAATAGAGAAAATCTGGACCAGGTTCAAGAATCCTTACCAGATTACAGTTGACTGACTGTGGACTTTTCATGCTTCAGCGGGAGATGTGAGTGCACAGAAAACCAGAATTATGACTATTCAAACTCCATAACTGCCATAAGAATATCATTGGTTAGGAGATCATGAAATAAACATGATACAATGAAAGTGAGAAAGAAAAATGTGTTTCTAATGGCTATCAGGAGAAAACGAATAATATCACAGAAGCTAAACAGAAACCAGAAAGACACAGGCACACACAAAGAGAGAGAGAGAGACGATCAGATTGGTGAGAAATGCAGTAAAATAGTTCCGTACTGTCTTGCCAATGGTTGGTCTCATTCACATAGAAAGCAAAATGTTTATGATAAGGAAAACCCCATCGGTATGGTTCACGGAATCTCAAAAACATTTTGAATTTTCTTCTCATTAATTACATTTGTTAATTTCTATAACATGCATCAGGCAAGGTAATTGACATCAAAAGCCTCACTTTGTCAACAATATGAGCATGATTTAAGATTTTCTTTTTTTGGTAAGTCTGAGCATGATTTAAATAAAAAAGAAAATAATTCATCTCAAGGAGATTAAAATTATAGGCATAGTAAGGAAAACCAATCACTAAAAAACTTGTCCTTGGACCTCAGGCAGGTGGAAAACAAGTGGGAATTTATATGTTAACGAGTATGTGTGTGTGCATAGAGAGAGACAGAGATTTTTCTGTCTGTTTGTGTACGTATTGCATATTTGCATGTGTGACACAAGATTCGCGTGTAGTATACCGTAGCTCTTCACATGCATGAATCTCTGATGTCGCATAACCTAAAATACCAATAAATGTGACCTTAAAATAAAGAAATATTTATCAAATCTAACAAAACTGTTCAGAAGTTCATTTATAAAAGTTTAAAAGTCATACCTCTTAGTAAAAGTCAGCATTCTCCAAGCATTTCTTTATAATTTTCAAAAGGCATATCTCTTAGTAAAAATAAGCATTTTCCAAGCATTTGTTTAGAAAAATTTCCTGTTTATATTTTCAGTTGGGTTTGGAAACAACTTCCAACTATGTTATTCTAGGTGCTCGTGATATTTGACACAATTTTGAGTTTTTGACTTCGATTTACTACCATGGAAAGGAAGCCACCTCTATAGTTCTCAAAACAATACTGTAGATTATTTACTGTAGAAAATTACAAGCCCAAGAATCAGTAGGATTATTAAAGTTCAAGAACCATTGCTTTTGAATACTATGTTGTAATATCTTTTCCTAAGATACTGGCAACCAAAGGCTGAAACAGAAAACCATCTTCTAGGCTCACCATATAAGTTATTTGGTTGAAATCTGGCTGGTTTGACTCTACATAGATCTAAATTCTAAAGATGGTGTACATCAACATGAACTTAATATTGATAACAAAAAATGGTGATGTTGATGCAATTATGGCATTAATAAAATGGGCATATAATTTCAAAAAGGGGGGTGGTATCATGCAATTTAGGTCCATCATGCTTATTATACATTTTTTTTTTTTTTGCAAAAGCCTCCTTGAGGGCAAAATCATACATTGCGCCTTGAATCCCCAAACTATCACCTCAGCATTCCACAACTTGAATGCCCTTTCATTCAAAAGCCGTACTAGAAGTCTAGAACCATGAGGATTAGCCTTTTTGTCCCAAGAAAGATAAAATCCGGTATGATTGTATTCACTTGGCTCAGAAATATTCGAGTTTTATAGTTTTAAACTTTCATAGATAATTTGAGAAAATTTATAAGAATTATTTTTCTCTTTTCACATAAAACTATTCTCCGTTAGTTGACAAATGATCTTATTTTACTTAAATGAAACTAGTTCAAGGCCTACACATCGCACATAGGCTAGCATAAAAAGCTGAATATCTATTATAAGCACATAAAACATTTTTAAAAAGATTTACCCATTTACAGAGGGTAATTTATTTACTGCCATCATATAAATTGGCAAAATTAGAGTGCTTTCTTAGTTGACATACGTCTTATTTTTCTGAAATGGAACTAGTTCAAGGCCTACATCCAGCACGTGGGCTAATAAAATTGCTCAATATCTATTTGAGCTCAAAGAACTTTTTTAAGTAGATTTACTCGTTTACAAAGGGTAGGTTAATTTATTGCCATCATATTAAGTAGAATTCTTAATTACCATCCTTTAAAGATTCTTGCTAATTTTGCCATCAAATTTCAGTTTCCTTGAAATATTTCATTTGTGTACAGGAGGAAAGGTAAATCTGAAGCAGTATCAAGAACATTGCATCAGCTTCAAGAAGAACATAACCGTGTAAACTAAGAAAGATAAACTTATTTTCTAAGGAGCTATGACCACATCCATAGATTTGTCATGGATTAAGTAGAATATATTTCCAGAAATGTCATAAAACCTTTCAAGACTTGAAACTAACAACTAATAATGTGTTTTGAGCAATATGTCAATTCAGAAAATCTGGACCAGGTTCAAGAATCCTTACCAGAATACAGCCGACTGTGGACTTTTCATGCTTCAGGGGGAGATGTGAGTGCACAGAAAACCAGAATATGACTATCCAAACTATGTAACTGCCATAACAATATCATTGGTTAGGAGACAACGAAATAAACATGATATAATGAGAAGTGATAAAAAGAAAGTGTGTTTCTAATGGCTATAAGAGAACGAATAAAATCACAGAGGCTACAATGAAACCAGAAAGACACACACACAGATAAGAGAACAGGCTGGTGAGAAATGCAGTAAAATAATTCCATACTGTAATGGTTGGTAAGGTCATTCACATAGAAATAAAAATGTTAAAGATGAGGAAACACCACCATTGGTAATACATGGTTGATAGTTCATGGAACCTCAAAAACATTCGGGATTTTCTTCTCATTAATTACATTTCTGAATTTCTATAACATGCATTGGGCAAGGTAATTGACAACAAGGCCTTACTTTGTTGACGATATGAGCATGATGAAATTCATTTATAAAAGTTTGAAAAGCATACCTCTTAGTGAAAACTAAGCAGTCTCCAAGCATTTTTTTTTAAGAAAAAATTTTGACGGTTACATGGAGGAAGGAGATATCCTACTATAATTTTTAGTTGGGTTTGGGAACAACTTCCAACTCTATTATTGATAGTGCTCATGATTTTGACTTTGTTTTACTACCATGGAAAAAGAAGCCACCTATACATATTTCAAAACAATATTGTAGATTATTTACCGTCGAAAATTATAAGCCCAAAAATAATACCTTTAGTAAAGTTCAAGAACTATTTTTTAATACTATGTTGGAATATCTTTTTTGCTAAGATATTAACAACCAAAGGCTGAAACTAAAACCAAGAATCTTCTAGACTCACTGTATAAGTTACTTGGTTCAAATATAGTTGGTCAGACTCTACATAGATCTTGTAATCATGTGCACATAAAAAAAAAAAAAAATATATGGTGTACATAAACATGAACTTAATAGTGAGAGCACAAACAAGCGAGGTTGATGCAAAAATGGCATCAATAAAATGGCTATACGGTTCCAAAAAGGGCAGAGAAGTTGAAGGTAAGAATCTAAACTGATGAGTGATGAGATGGTTTTCATATTTCTCTCGAAAAGAAAATCAAGTCATGTAGCAGATAAGCCAGTCAATTGGCTTTAAAATATAATAATGTATAGTTTCAAAATTGATTTTGGAAAACATGAGAAAATTTTTCTGTTTCATTTAATACTTGTATATATAAAAAGTTCAGCTCACACTAAGCCAAAACAACTCTTGGCACCAAGCTTTCACTTGTGCTATATAACTGGAACATTGGATCTGATTTGCAGCTTTTGAATGGTATCCAGATTCATCTATTATTTAGGTTTAAATATCTTAACCTCCTATTGCTTCCTCACAGAGTGCTGCCATTAAGGAAAACATGAGTTGGCAACGATGACAAGTTGCATTATTTATCTATAAATGCTGCAAAGCAAAAGTGAGTCCCCAATGAGTTTCAGAACCCAGGATTAAAATCAAATTGTTGGTAGAGAAATAGAAGAAGTTAGGTTTTTTTTTTTTTTTTTTTTTACAATATTAGTCCCAAGTCAAAAACTGTAGCTAGTTGTAAGTCTAACTTAATCTAGTTATCAAAAAGCTAAGCACCAAATGTAAAAACTAAAAGAACCATTCAATGGCCTCAATCAACAAAGAATTTGGCTGATCTCAGTTAGCTAAACAGTCGCAGTTACAAGCACTCAATTTAATCGGTAGCATGTAACGGAACAAAGCATGCTAATAAGATAAAAGGGGGTGTTGTCACAATAAATACCAATTCTTAAAACTGAACACTAACAATTACAAGTAGTATTTAAAAACTGCAAGCCAATCTCCTCAAGTAACTCGTCATCTAGGATAATTCTTCATAAGGCAAGTTAAAAAGTTTCTAACTTACCTGTATTGAAAGTGACCTACTGTCCATTGCATCCACGTTGCGTAGCAACAATTTGCAGAAAGCTCCATGATAACTGTACATTTCACCCTGATCATAACTTTACTTGTTAAACTCAGACTGCTCAATAGGTCCAAAAACATCAACATACCTGACTATTGCTGAACAGTCGAACACGAAAACTAACTTTTATAGGGTTTAGAAATTATCTTCTTCATATTAGGCCTAATTCCAAAATGAATCTCTTTCAATTCTACGAAAATGATAGTATCTGCTAAATACTTACCAAACACACGTTTATATATGTACAAATTTCGATGAAAAGGACTTGGAATTATATACTGACAAATCTAAGGAAGTCATTGAAAACAAAGAAAATATATTTTCAGCTGAATGAGAGAGAACTGAACGACGCCGTCTGGTGACTGTAATAATCCACTGTGTTGAAGCAAGTGATCCGTAGTACTAGTGAACCTGAGACGGAACTTAACAAATTGAAGAGTTCCGCCGGACCACCGGGGTTGAAAGTTGAAACGGCTTCTTTTAGATCGAAGAAGGTTTCTACACGTCATCTTAAATTTCCTGCGTCATTGTTTACAGAGTATTTTTCAAAAAATATAAACTATTATCTTCCAATACTTTTACATGTGATTTTATTTTTAAAATTATTAATCTATTTTTATATTTTAAACATATATTTAATAATAATTTTAATAAAATTGATATTAATACACACAAAAATTTTGCTTAAAATTGATACTGCACACAAAAATCCAGACAATAAATTTTTCATTTTATTGACTCAACCTTTTATCGTATAATAAAAAGTAATAAAAATAGTTTTTTAATACAAATTCATTGTTATTAAAACTTACTTTTCAATTTTTTTTTATTTTTTTCATAAACTATTTTTGAAGAGGTGTTTAATACTTTGATCTAGCTTTTATTTTAAAAAAAGCAGATTGAAATCATTTCATACTCTCCAAACAATTCAGATGGATCGAACTTGATTTTTTTTTCATACTATGAATAAACCTCCTGATGTTAGACAATAAAAACACATTAATGGTTTGGCTTGGCTTTGCTTATTTCACAACAAAAAGCAACACTTCAACAAATAAAATCATCTCAAACTCTCTCATTTTTTGGGACAAATAATTTCTCTAAAATGAGAGGTTAAGTCCATCCTTACTTCTTGTCGCCAGCCAACCAATGGAGCACTAAGAAATTTTGCTAGACATACTGACCCCATTAGATGTAGCTTTCTGAGGACTAAAAGCACTTTTTCATCGCCATTCGCTGACAATTTCCAAATTGGTGCAGCAGGAGACATTTACCAACAAAGCATAATTATTATACTAACGCGAATGAAGCATGAAAGGCATTTTTCCTCATCTTTACATGTAAACCAGTAAACAGAATATTTTTTAAATAAATACTAACATTAAAGTACCAAAATAAATCATGACATTAACAGTTACCAAAACACATTTACAGGGTTAAGACCAAGATTTAATCACCAAAGGGGTCTATACAAAATATTTCATGGTGATCCCCAAAAGATACAAAAGGACTCTACAAATACTAACCCTTTTTATATTACAGACGGGCCTTGCTCCGCAACATATTCAA
This sequence comes from Bretschneidera sinensis, assembly GCA_023935145.1. Lineage (NCBI taxonomy): Eukaryota > Viridiplantae > Streptophyta > Magnoliopsida > Brassicales > Akaniaceae > Bretschneidera > Bretschneidera sinensis. The sequence continues at coordinate 26,528,785 of CM043697.1, forward strand.
ACCTTTCTTAAGAACTCAAGGTTTTCCCTTCTTCTCTTTCTGACCAACCAAACTACTTACAGAGGTATTAGCAATCAAATAGATCCAACAAAAACACATGATACATACACTAACCATCAAAACATTTTTATCTCCAAAAAAAATACTCAAGATCCCCTCCTTGTTAAGACTTCTGTGATTGTAAACTGTTGTGGCATTCAGATTCCTTCTATGTACACTTACTTTTTATAGGGCTCTAAGCCACAGCAGGGACGCTGGAATTTTGGCGATCCCTGTTGAGGCAATCAAATCCTTCTACTCTAACTGCAGCAGGCTTAAGGCCAAACTTCATTCTAACACAGCCTCCTTTGCGTGCCGATGATGATGGAGACAACAAACCTGATGGGGAATGAATAGGCAATGCTGGCATAGGAGTAAATTTCTCGTCTCCAAAACGGGCATCCTGTACTAATGGGTTAGCAGCCCTGCTTGGAGGAGACCCAAGAAAAAATGGGGGTGATGAGGCTACCGGTGTTGCAGATTTCCCTGTCCCACAATCCTCCTACAGCAACCAAAATATTACTCAAATAAGATCATGATTTGGCATGAATCCCTAGCATAAAAGAATCAGCTCAAACAATCCCATCTATAAGAGAAAGGAACAAATGATAACAAGCAGATACACAAAAGCCAATACTGATACTGCTTAAAAGGCCTATATCCATTTCAATTCTCAACCCGAATTTCCAAAGAAACCCTTGCAAGACAGAAAAAGAGCAGGCACATGATATTTACAGAATATCACCAACAAAAAAATTCATCACAGAAATAGTTTTTTTTTTTGAAGTGATTTGTTCAGATAAGACTATCCCCATGAATTACATGTCAATTAAACCCAAATCAAGCCTACTCCATATGTGAAACCTAACAACACAAATATGAAAGTGATTGTATACCTTCATGAGAAAGATATCAAGAAGTTCTGAACCAGCTTTTGAATCGCACACCTCTGCTGTTTGACTGTCAATAAAAACAAATCTTCAGAAAGTTAAAATATTTGAAGTGCTTAAAACATGCATCATACAAATCATTTGGCCATTTAAACGCAAAAACTTTACTAAAAGTTCACCTAAGGTGCAACCTCCATGGCCTGATAGGATTGTTAGCTAGGATGCCAACTCGCCGAGGCTTAGGGCAAACAACCAGATTCTTCTGATCACAGATTGAGATCAAACCCCTCATCTCCTCACAGGGAACTGCGGCGTTCTGCTGAAGATTGCAATGATTCATCTTGGAAAACCGCTTCGATTCTACAGAAGAACGCCTAATCTGAGCAACACAAACACAACAATTTCTAAAAATTACCAAAACAACGATTTGGATTGAAAAAGAAAGTATATAAACAAAAATCATTTTACATGTTTATTTGTTGCATCTGATGTTTTAAAAAAATATAAAAACATTGATTGAACTGTTCAACTAATTCATCTCAAAACTTTATGATCGACAAAATAAATAAAACAAAAGACTGAAATATTTGTTCACCAAACTGTCTCGTTTATCATAATTTCCTCCATTTTCCTCACAACCAAACAAACAATCACAAGATTCGTGTAGCAGCCCAACAGATCCGAGCCCATACCTTTCGAAAAAAAAACAAAAACGGAACTTTTATTCGACTAAAAGCGCAAATCATACGCAAAAAAAAAATCAAAAATCGAAGCGCTTAATTCAACAGATCGGACCAAAAAGGGGCTTAATTTTGGTGTTTTGCAATAATGAAGAGTAAACAACTTTATAGAAACTTGATAAGGAGAACAACTCAAATTGATTAACCATATGTTGACTATAAAGCCATGAATATACCAGATCTGTTCTAAAAGGATAAGCAAGGGTTTTTGAATATTGACTGGAAATTTAAAACAGAAAATAAAGCAAGACCAAAATAGAAAAGCCAGATCTGCAAAGTAGACATACTAACTGTGATCTCTAATATCCACATATAAGCTGTATTACTAAAGATTTAGCACATAGCTTTCTCAAATATGTATAGAGAGAGATGTACCTTGAGGAATCCTCCGAAAAGAAGAAAGCAGAGGTGTGCCACGATGAAGAAGAGACCCAAGCGACAGCAACGAGGGATTTTATAGAGGTAAAATGATGTAGATATGGGAATGTGACTCCTCTTCAAACGGTGGCGTTTCTAAGCCTAATAGGTGTAAACAAATGGATATTTTTATTTCGGCGATAGTTTGCAGCGAACTACTAAAAATAGACAAAATGTACGAAGAGAATTAGTTTTTTACTCTATTCTTAAAGTTTAAATAGTTAATCAAATGTAAAGTGTAGTAAACCAAAATCAATATAATTTATAAAAGAGGGTTTTACAAAGATTTAATGGTTGCGTGAATATTAGATATCTTAGAGTTTGGGTTATAAGATTGGATAGAGTTTTAACATAATTTTTCATTGAATATCGGATGTATTGGGGTTTAGTTTATAAAATTATGGAGAGTTTTCATACAATTTTATCTAGAAAAATTGCATATTGCTTGGAAAGAGTTTTTATATAATTTTGTTTAGAAAAATTATGTATTGTGATGTAATAAGTTTTAGCGGTTTTTTTCTATCCAAAAGTTCAAAAGAAATGGAATAGTAAATGACTAGTGGACGTAGGCAAAGAATTATGTCAAACCATGTTAAAATTTTTGTGATTATTTTTCTCTTTATTTTTGCTATTATGATTGTATGATTGATGATTGGATATCAAATTCCCAACAAGTTATATCAGAGCCAGATATGCTGTTGAAGATCAAATTTTAAACCTAGGTTGAGGATTATTGGGATTAAACCTAAAATCTGATTAAGCGGTATTCAAGGTCTGATTAAAACCGAGAGGTTTTGACCACGTGGAGGAAAACCCAACCCAATAGTCGAAGTGTTTGGAGATTTGAGTTGATGGAGGAATTTGTTAGGATACTCCTCAAATCCCACGTCGGAAAAAAATATTATTGTAACTAGTTTTAGTCTCACATCGCTTATGTGTCAAAACGATGTGGTTACTAATTATTATAAATATGAACATCAAGAGAGTTAATCCCCCATCAAATTCTTAAAATAGGAATGGTTGGTCACATGTAGAGTACAACAACCAAACACCAATATAACTGGTGTATTGGGTAATTGACTCATAGACTTAGACAAAAAGTTGTATTGAACCACATTAAAGATTTTATATTTATTTTTTATTTTTATTATTGTGATTGTATAGTTATTGATTTAGTGCCATTAAAAAAATAAATATTATAGCGCAAACATAAGTGTCGATTTTCTAACGAAACAAACAGCAAAAAGATCCCTGAACTTTGAATACCATGGGAAAAATTAAAATCACCAAATCAAATGATTAACTGATGCTAAATCAAAGATCCAAAGTCAAGCCAGTGAATGAGTCCCATTTTCCTTTTCTTACCGATGTACTTCTAAAATGGCGACAGGAGAGAAATTCTTACATTCACGATTTTTGCATGAAACTTTATTCATATAGCCACAAATTATCAGTGAATTAGGTAGTTATCATTGAAGTTTTTATCAAACACAAAAATGATGTTTTACATTCATTTAAAAATTTATCGAGAATATCATATTGCATAGAAAGACAACGTTTTGGTTTCAATGGCCTGACTCCAATAACTGTAAACAAGTACAGTCATTAATTTGTGAGATTTTAATTCTTTTGTAGTAATAAATAATTAATAAAAATATGACACTAACATTGATTATTGAATAATATGTTACACGTGAGGGTTCTTCCATTTGATTATTACTACATAGTGAATGTTTGTTTTAAAATTTGAACCTTGACAAATCATTGTACTAGTGAAATTCTCCTTTAAGTTCCTTATGTGTTTAAGTTTGTTGTTGGGAAATGGATTTAAGGAGTTGATTGCTATTAATTCGTAGTTCAAGGACTCTTTGTTCTAAATTAATAGTTCAAAAAGTTAAATACTACAGATCTATAGTTCAAGGATTTACATTACAATAAACCCATAGCTTAAAGCAAACTTAAAAAAGGCAACGTACCATATGGCTATTGTTGTATATAGATTTTGTTACCAAACGAAAAAAATAGTGACACACATGAAATTGCATTCTAGTCCCATTTCATTCGATGTGCCAATCGGGTTGCAAAAAAAGGGCTTTTCACTTTTTTTCAGTGCAGAACATAAATGATATGGGCTCTTAGATCCGCCTTTAAAGATACTTGGTTTGGGTTTTTGTTGCGTCTAACAATCAACAACTATCATTCGACGAAACATCATCAACTCAATTAATCTTAGCCGCCCAAACTAGGGCAACCTCGAAACCCTATTTTCGACCCTATTAAACCTCGTATAAACTCTAAGCCCCTTTGAGTTTCCCTTGTAAGTACAGATCTCAACCTTCACTTCTCTTTTTTGTAAGCTTTCTGATACCATATGGGTGTTCTATTCCTTGTCTATGAGCGGCATTCTCTTCATTTCCTCATATTCCCCTCAAACGTTTTCTAGGAACGTTGCTGCTTTGTAGTTTGTGTTTTTAAATCATTATTATTTGATACAATTTAGCGGCTAAAGCAAGCAAGATCTATTGTTTCGCTTGTTTATTATCTAGGTTGCTTTGTTCTTTGAATTTGGCTCACATATTTTCTGGGGTGTTGATGTCGTTTGCTGTTTAGTGCTGACGTGGCTTGTGAGCTGGTGGAGGCTGGGATCTGCGTGGCTTGTGAGCTGGTGGAGGCTGGAATCTGCGTGGCTTGTGAGCTGGGCTCGGCCCGGGGGGCGACTCGGCCTGGGTCCTACACAAGTGACAAGTATAAACTGAAGGCCCTCGGAAGGAGGGGAGGGGAAGACCTCCGAAGGTGCTCCGATGCTTAAGTTAGCAAATATTCAGGGGAGGAGTCGTAGGTTCGAGAGAGGAACCAATGACTCTTTAGAAAATCAAATGGACTGTGTGTGTCAACCTTAATCTGAATCCCCCCTGTTGTGTCCATACCTTGGCCTATTTATAGTCGTCTGCCGATGGAGAGGGTATGATTGCAAGCCTAGGAGAGGGGACACAGTAAGGCGGCCGTAGGGTGGCGGGTGGCCATAGGGTTGTGGAGTGGCTAGTCCCTGTAGGGTAGCTGGTGGTGGTAGGGGAGATCTTGGTGTGGGCCGGTTGGGTTATTCTTCGCGGGTTTGGGGATTCTTGCTGGGCCGTGGAACAATTGTCCGGGCCGGGGATGTTCATTGAGTCAGCTGGGCTGGATTACCCTTCCAGGGTCCGAACTTACCCGGGCCATAGGTTTGAGCCGGGGCTGGTGTTTGTTTGGGCCAGTGTTTTTTAGGCCGTATCACAGGCCCCCCACTTCTTGGAGTTCATTTATGTGTTCCGGGAAGTATTTCTTGGGCCGGGCTACTCATGGATGTTGAGTGAGCTTGTCAGTGGATCGTCATTTTGTAGGAGGCAGAAAGTTTCAAGGGAGGACGAATAGCCTTCTCCGGATCGCGAGGTCAACCAGTGGTTTAAGTGGTGCTCTTTGGGAACCGGATTGTCATTCTCGGAAGGTAGGAAGCCGCCTGGAGAAGCGAAGAGTCTTCTTGAAAATCATGGGGTTGTTTCTTTTTTCGTTCCTGGTATTTATTGCTTCGCTAAACGTGTTTCCTCGCCTTATAAATAGGGTCCTCTGGCACTTTTTGTTTTAAGCAGAAAAGTGTGGTTTCTGAAATGAGGAGAGAAAAGCATTTTCTGAGGATAGCCATCACGGCACTTTTGCCTTGAGATTGAGGTTCGGGTTTCTTCCTGACTCCGAGTGGGGACACGGGCTTCTTCCAGACTCCGAGTGGAATGGAGAGAGGAGAATGTCGTGTCTCTGGATGATGGGGGGCCCTCATGCCCTGGCTTGCTAGGAACAGAAGAAAAGGAGGGGCATGGCTGCAAACTCCTAGGAAGTTGGGAGTAAGGCTGCAGCTTCTCTTCCAGCGGTTCTTCTGGTGGCAGCAAGATAAGAGGAAACGCTGTCACCCTTTCCTTGCAAGCTGGCTAGGGTTTTCTTGAACCTGGGGCTGATCATAGTCCGCACTTTCAGTCTCAGGTTCGGCCCACGAAGTTTTAGGGTTCGTGCCGGGAGCTCTTCAGTCTGAAGTGGGTGAAGAATTTCGTGACCGATGCTGCCTGGAACTTTTTGGTTTTCATTATCTTCTTTGTACTTCAAGGCTGTTAGTTGTAAATGGTTGTAATCCATTAACATCAATAAATTACCCCTTTTTAAATATTCATGTTTTCGTATGAACTTCTTTCTCCTGATACTTGTTCAAATTTGATGGCAAACTTAACGGAACGATGGGGGGGTCCAAAGCCCCCCGTACTTGGAGATTCGACCGAGCGTTGATTGGGCTCAGATTTCCTGGAGAAATTTACCGAGCGTGAGTAGAGCAGCTTATACGCTCAGATTTTCTGGAGAAATTTGCCGAGCGTGAGTAGAGCAGCTCATACACTCGGATTTATTTGGAGATTCGACTGAGTGTTGACGGGGCTCGGATTTCCTGGAGAAATTTGCCGAGCGTGTGCAAAACAACTCATACGCTCGGACTTATTTGGAGATTCGACCGAGTGTTGACGGGGCTCGGATTTCCTGGAGAAATTTACCGAGCTTGAGTAGAGCAGCTCATACGCTCGGACTTATTTTGAGAATCGACAGAGCGCTGACGGGACTCGGATTTCCTGGAGAAATTTGCCGAGCGTGAGCAGAGCAGCTCATATGCTCGGACTTTTTTGGAGATTCGACCGAGAGTTGACGGGGCTCGGATTTCCTGGAGAAATTTGCCGAGTGTGAGCAGAGCAGCTCATACGCTCGGACTTATTTGGAGATTCGACCGAGCGTTGACGGGGCTCAGATTTTCTGGAGAAATTTATCAAGCGTGAGTAGAGCAACTCATACGCTTTGACTTATTTGGAGATTCGACCGAGCGTTGACGGGGCTCGGATTTCCTAGAGAAATTTACCGAGCGTGAGCAGAGCAGCTCATACGCTCGGACTTATTTGGAGATTCGACCGAGCGTTGACGGGGCTCGGATTTCCTAACAATCCTGCGCGCAAGGGCTTTTGGCTCACTTTTGGTCTGCCAGATGGTCGCGACTTTCTTCTTCGTGTGTGGGCCTTTTGGCCCATTTTAGGTCTGCCAGATGGTCGCGACTTCCTTCTTCACGCGTGGGCCTTTTGGCCCATTTTGAGTCCATTAAGTAGATGCAATAAATGGCGACGCTTGACAAGAAATTGTGGCGTATCAGTTTTAGTAGAGGTCGTGCTCTAGTGACAGTTGGCACCTAGATTACTGGAGGCAGTGCCTGGGGAATCTGAAATGGCCCCTAAAAAACTGCAAAGGACGCGTCCGTTCTCCTAATGCGTGATTTGATTCCCTCGTTTCTGCTGCCATAACCCCTATAGAAGGGAGTGCCCCCTCTTTTCAGTTTTTACTTTGCATTTTTGAGAGATTTTGAGGGTTTTGGTTCATCTAGTGAGTCTGAGAGCGCTCGGCATTACTTAGGGGTTTTTCACAAAAGCTTTCCTTCTTTGCTTGGTGAGTAATGTCTGTCAGTAGTGAGTCTAGTGGAGCCCTGTCCAGGGAGCTAGGGGAAGCAATGGGTGTTTCTTCTAGCGAAGGGGCTGCTTCTCGTGAAGTGACTTCTGGGGGTGGAGGCCGGGCCTTAGTCCCATACGCGAGAGACAGAGGGGATGGGCAAGGGTCCGAATCATCAGGGGGAAATGAGGACCTGGCGCTTGCATCTATCAGGGACGAGGCTCGGGACACAGAGAGAGAGGAATGGGTGTTCGAAATGAACACCGTTCCTAGCACTGTGGCGGGATCCAACCTTTTAAGAATGAGGGTTAAGTATAGGATCCCCATGGATTTTAACATGAGGGCTCCCGAAAGTGGAGAGAGGGCTTACGATGTCTTGTCCAGCCGGCAACTGTATGAGTTGTGCCTCTACGAGCATCAGCTTAAGGCGGGGCTCAGGCTTCCTCTCCACCCGTTCCTCTGCTTAATACTTAGATACTTCGGTATTGCGTTAAGCTAGCTGGTGCCTAATTCGGTTCGGCTGATTCTGGCATTCATTGCTGTGTGCCAGGAGGTAGGGGGTGATGAACATTAACGTGTTCAAAGCCCATTTTCAGCTAGCCCGGTTAGGTCACTCGGACTGGGTCATCGTCAGTTCGAGGCGGGGGAAGAGCGTTCTAAAGGAGAAGCCATCCTCAATCAAGGGATGGAAGAGGGGATTCTTCTTTTTCTAATTTGCCGAAAGTTTTAACGTTCCCCTTACTTGAGGCCTGGAGTGTGTTGGCAAATGCAAGAGGCCACACCTCTCCCTTCGTGAGGAGGAAACATTGAGGGCAATGCTGGTCGCGCCCTTGGAGATCGATGTTCTTGGAGACAATGAGGAACTCCACAGGCGTGACCTGTGTCCTCCTCGCCTTCCCTCACGAGTCTTCCATGGAAGTCGCTGGCTCGTCGACTTATAGGAATTTTTATTTATTTTTTTCTAAGTTTTTAATGCTCTTTCTTTTTGTGCAGACATGGAGATGGCTACAATGGCTAAGTATTTGGCCCGCGAGAAGAAGAGGACAGCTGAAGCTAGCAGTTCTGGGCAGAAGAAGAGGGCCAAGGTTCCGATCGTGGCTGCGATTCCGGTGGATAGCCCTCCTAGACCTTCGGTGTCCCCTTCTCCTTAAGTGGCTCCCTTGCCTCGGGAAGGGTCTGAGATGGCCCCTCTCTTCACCCCTCAGTGGGCTCTGAGGCTGGATGACTCGGTGTTTGCCAGCACCAAGGTCGCTTGAGAGCACTTGGTGCTAGGGATCCCTCCCCGTGATAAGGCGAAGATTTTGTCGAAGTCTTTTGAGTTGCTCTGTTCAGCGGCGGAGGTTGCTTCTTCTTAGGCCGGGGTTCTTCATGGGAATCTTTCCCGACGTGCCCTGGAGATGGCGGACCGCTTGTCCAAGACCGAGCTTAAGCTGAAGGATTTCGAGGAAAAGCTTAAGGAGTCTGAGGATATTGCCCATGACCTGACCATTTCCCTCGAGATATCGGAGAGGGAGAGGGCAGAGGCAATTTTTAACAGGGATCATCACCGTAGGATTGCAGAGGTCCTGAGAGAGGAGTTAGAGGAAGTTCGACGTCTTTCCACGGAAAAAGAGGCTTCTTTGACGAATGAAGGGGCAGTTCAGTACCTTGAAGGCTTCGATGAAGCTAAGAGGAGGGTTACACTCCTTTTCCCGGGGTTGGATTTCTCAGGTCTTGATCTTGCGGCCGACTCCGAAGGCTCTAGTGCAGCTGATTCTTCAGGAGGAGACGACGGTGCAGCTGTTCAGGCTGGGGGTCCAGAGGGCCCAGGTGAAGCCCTGCCTGCCCTAAGTGGCGATGTGGGGGAGGCACAAGCTGGAGGGGAAAGCGAGGTTCAGTCTTTGGGTGACCGCGAGGTTTTAAGGGCCTCGATTGCTCCAAAATAGTCCATTGTATCCAGGGCCAATAGTGTCTTCCTTTTGGACACCTCTCTTCCTATGAATGAAGTAAAGAAGTTTCAGAATTTCAAATTCTTTATTGATTTTCGAGCTTTTACATTTTATTGGTAAAATCTACGCAGATTCTCCGCGTTCCAGGTGCGGGAAGCTGGCTTTCCTTCCATGTCTTCTAGCTCACAGATGCCTATCCTGCAGATCCTTCGAACCCTGTAAGGACCTTCCCAATTTGAGACCAACTTACCCGTGTGTCGGGGGCGTGAGACTTCACTCTTCTGGAGGACGAAGTCATTAAGTTTGAAGTCTTTGGGCCGTATTCGGGAGTTATAATACCGAACAGCCCTTTACTGATAGTTTGCGAGGTGAATTTAAGCTTTGTCCCTCGCTTCTTCAACTAGGTCCAAGTTCATTTTTAACCCTTCTTCGTTGTTGCTTGGCTCAAAACACTGTACTCGGAGTGATGGGACCCCGATTTCGAGAGGAATGACGGCTTCTGACCTGTATGCCATGAAGAAGGGGGTTTCACCTGTTGGCGTCCGGGCCATTGTTCGATAGGCCCAAAGGATATGGTGGAGCTATTCTACCCACCGATTATCTGCCTCTTTGAGTCTTCTCCTGATTCCTTGCAGGAGTGTCCTGTTGGTTACTTCAGCCTGGCCATTGGCTTGCGGGTACCCCACAGAGGAGAACCGATGGTCAATATGGAGGTTGTCACAAAATATTTTGAATCGGGAGCTGTCAAACTGTTTTCTATTGTCGGTGATCAGCACGCGAGGGATCCTGAAGCGGCATACTATCGACTTCCAGACGAAGTTCCTGGTTTGGTGATCCGTGATACTTGCCAATGGCTCAGCCTCGACCCATTTGGTGAAGTAATCAATGGCCACGATGAGGTGCTTCTTTTGCCCAACGGCCGTTGGGAATTGGACCAGGAGATCCATCCCCCACATGGCGAACGGGAGGGGACTGATGATGGAGACTAAGGGGTTAGCAGGTCGATGCGATGTCGGAGACCACCACTGACAATTTTCACATTTCTTGACCAAACTTGCCGCGTCATCCTTTACTGTGGGCCAGTAGTACCCCCGATTGAGGATTTTGAAGGCTAAGGCCCGAACTCCAAGGTGGTTTCCGTATATCCCTTCGTGGACCTCCTGGAGTGCATAGTCGGCCTCTCTGGGTCTGAGGCATCGTAGATACAGTGTAGTTAGATCCCTTTTGTATAATTGCCCTTCCATAAGGGTGTAACGCGAGGCACGGGAGATCACCTTCCTGGCTTGGTCCTTGGGTTCCGGCACAGTGCCGTCTTTCAGATACTTGAGAATTGGGTCCATCCACGAGGGTCTCTCTTCTACCGGCAGGACCGGAGCTTCATCTTTACTTGGGGCAGAGAGAGTTTTCTGATAGACAGCTCGACTAGGCACTAGTTGTTGAGAGGAGGCCAAATTAGCAAGGGCATCTGCCTTAGAGTTTTCGGCTCGGGGAATCTGAGTTATCCGAAATGTTTTGAACATGGTAACCGACTCCTTCACTTTTCAGAGATATCGGGAGAGCTTTTCGCCCCTGGCCTCGAATTCTCCTCACACCTTGCTTACCACTAACTGAGAGTCGCTGAATACCTCTAGTGCTCCTATTGCCAGTGCCTCGGCTAACTTTAGTCCGGCCAGAAGGCTTCATATTCTGCTTTGTTATTGGAGGCCTTGAATCCGAACCTCAACGCATATTCAATGGCGAAGCCCTCAGGGATGCAGAGGATGAGTTCTGCCCCGCTCCATAGTGAATTTGAGGATCCATCCACATTGAGACTCCATCCCAGAGGGGAACCATCGTTTAGATGTGCTTCTGGTTCGTCCGAAATTATGGGCAAAGTCGTCTCCACGATGAAGTCGGCCAGGGCCTGGGCCTTGATAGATTGCCTGGGTCGGTAGCGGATATCAAACTCCCCTAGCTCGACTGCCCATTTTACCATTCTTCCTGAAGCACTCGGATTGTGTAAGACTTGCCTCAAGGGTTAGTCTGTCAAAAGGACGATAGTGTGCTCTTGAAAATAAGGCCGGAGTTTTCGAGCGGCTATTACCAGAGCGTAGGCCATTTTTTCAATAGGAGGGTACCTCGTCTCGGCCTCATGGAGAATTTGACTGACGTAGTAGATGGGCTTTTAGATACCCTCTTCTTCTCATACCAGGACAGAGGCCACAGTGCTTGGTCCGACGGATAGGTAAAGGAAGAGCTATTCCTTCGGGAGTGGTTTGGTCAGAAGGGGGTGGCGAACTTAGGTACTTTTTTAAGTCTTGAAACGCCTCTTGGCAGCTCTCGGACCAGGCTAAGTTTTTTGCCTTTTTGATAGCCTGAAAGAAAGGGAGATACCTTTCTGCCGACTTAGACATGAAATGGCTTAGAGCCGCAATTCGTCCAGCGAGTCGCTGGACTTCTTTCACTGACTTGGGAGGGGCCATGTTGAGGATAACTTCTATCTTCTCTGTGTTGACATCTATCCCTCTCTGAGTGACCATGAATCCCAGGAACTTGCCTCTAGTTACCCCATAGGCACACTTGGACGGATTCAACCTCATATTATGCTTGCGCAGGACTCTGAAGGCCTCATCCAGATCGGAATGGTGGTTTCGTGCCTCGGGGCTTTTGACCAGCATGTCATCCACATAGACTTCTATATTCCTCCCGATCTGTCTTTTGAATATTTTGTTCACCAACCTCTGGTAGGTTGCCTCGGCGTTTTTCAACCCAAAAGGCATTACCTTGTAGCAGTATAACCCTCACTCAGTGATGAAGGCGGTCTTTTCTTGATCGGACTTATGCATGAAGATCTGATTGAAACCAAAGTAGGCGTCCATGAAAGAGAAGAGTTCATGCCCTGAGGTGGCGTCCACCATTTGATCGATCCGGAGGAGAGGGAAGCTGTCCTTGGGGCAAGCTTTGTTCAAGTTGGTGAAATCAATGCAGATGCGCCACTTTTCACTGACTTTTTTGACCATTACCACATTAGATACCCACTTGGGATACCTTGTTTCTTTAATGAAATCGGCTTCCTGCAGCTTGTCTACCTCGGCGTTGATGGCCACCTAACGCTCTGGGGCAAAAGACCTCTTCTTCTGAATAACTGGCTTGTATTCAGGGTCTACGTTCAGGTGGTACTCAATGGTTTCAGGGTTGACCATTAGCATGTCTGATGCTGACCAGGTGAACAGATCTTGGTTCCTCCGGAGGAGGCGAATGAGTTCTTCTCTGGCCTCCTTTGAGAGGTTTGTTCCTACTTGTATGGTCCGGGTAGGGTCTTCCCCTAGGAGCACATCGATTAGTTCCTCGGCGAGTTGGCCTTTGGGTGCCCTCGTTTCATCCTGCGGATCCTCAACTTTAAGTGGTAGGGCCTCGGTCTTTTTCCCTTCCCTGATGGCGCTCAGGTAGCAGGACCGGGAGGCTCTCTGATCCCCCTTTATCACCTCTACACCTTCGCTAGTGGGGAACTTGACCTTCAGGTGATAGATTGAGATGACGACTTTTAGCTTGTTGAGGGTGGGCCGCCCAATTATCATGTTGTAGGAGGAGGGTTGTTTTACCACAAGGAACGTAGCCCGTATAGTAGCTGTTCTCGGTACTATCCTGGCTGTTACCAGGAGGACTATGCTTCCTTCTGGGAAGACTGGGGATCCCCCAAAGCCGTAGAGGGGGGCAGGGGCAGGCTCTAGACGTCCCTCCTTCAGTTCCATGCGCTGATAGGTATCGTGAAACAGTATGTCAGCGGAGCTCCCGTTATCGATCAGGACCCATCGTATCTCGTAGTTGACCACTAGGAGCGCGACTACTACAACGTCATCATGGAAAATCTACACGTCCTCTAGGTCATCTTCCGTGAAGGAGATCATCGGCTCCGTTTTCCTTTTCTTGTGGGGGCTGTTGACTGAGGCCACGGCCCTGGCATATGCTTTATCGCTCTGCCCTGAATTTCCTCCTGCGACCGGCCCTCCGCAAATTGTTTTGATGATTCGGGTGGTTGCGGGTACTTCCAGCTTCTTCTGGCGGGGCCTCTCCTGTTCTGCCCTGGGGTCTCTTCGAGGATTCGACCTTTCTTGCCAGGGCTGATAAGAGCGTCTGTCATCTCTCCTTGGTGACACGGGGTTTTCATGCCTTCGAGGCTCAGTGAACTCCTTCAGGTGCCCTAGGTTGATGAGTTTCTCAATCTGTTCCTTCAGGTCGTGGCACTCCTCCGTGTCGTGGCCACGACTTTGGTGGAACCGACACCATTTCTTGGGGTCTCCTCCAATGGGCTTCTTGGGTGGCCACTGTAGGACAGACTTGTCTTGAAGCTGCATGAGGACGTCAGTCCGAGTAGTGTTGAGGGGAGTGAAGTTGTCGACCCGAGGGTGGGGCCTATACCTGTCCTCTTGGTGAGGTTTTTTGGCCACTCCCTTCTGAGGGGCAGGATCTTTCCTCTTTCTTTCGGTTTCTCATTCTCTTTCTCTTCTGAAGGCTTAATCGTCCTCCGCCAGCATGTATTTTTCTGCCTGGGCCAGGATTTCGTTCATGTCTCGGGGTGGGTGCCGAGTTAGCTTGGAGCTAAAGATTCCTGACCTTAATCCGTTTTTGAAGGCCATCACCTGGATGTTGGGATCAAGGTCTGGAATTTCCCAAGCTGCTGTGCTGAACCGAAAAATGTAAGCCCGAAGCCTTTCTCCCTTATGCTGGAAAATGTTGAAGAGGCTTTCCGAGGTTTTCTTGGGCCCCTTGCTGCTGAGGAAGTGAGAAACGAAAGCATAGCTGAGTTCTTTGAAATTACCGATGGTTCCTGGCTTTAAGTGCGAGTACCAAGTGCCTGCTGCCTTTTCGAGAGTCAGGGGAAAAACGTGGCACATGATCTGGTCTGAGTGTCGGTGCAGCACCATCGTCGTTTTATAGTGTTGGAGGTAGTCCATCGGATCCGTAGTCCCGTCATACATTCTGACCTGGGGCATCCTGAAGTTTGGCAGGAGAGGGGTTTCTAGGACGCCTTCCGTGAAAAATGGGTCATGGACCTAGAGTTCGTCAATAATACTGAGATTCTTGTATCTCAGAGCTGAGTCTATTCTTTCCTGCATTTCCTCAAATCGTCTGTCGAGGCTGGGGTTGCCCTTTGAGGTGGAACTTTCTTTGGGGCCGGCTATGGCACCGTGAGGGCTCAGCACGAGGCTGGTTATGTGTTTGGTCATTCCTGCCTGATGACTCGGCCTCTCTCAGAGCTTGGTGGGGAGGATATGAAGGCTACCGGCCCCCTTCTCGGACTTGAGCCGCCAGATTGGCTATCATTCTGGACAGTTCTAATAACTGAGCTTGGGTCGCCGGAGCTTGGAGGTACGCAGGGGCTCCCTCGTCATCTGGGGAGTCGGTTTCAGCAAGGTGGGGACGTTTTTCCCTGGTGGGGGTGGCATGCTCTGGGATTGTTGGAAATCCGGATTTGGATAGGTGACCGTGAACTTCGCCTTGGATAGGGGCCGAGCTCGCAGCCGGGGCTTCCTTGTTGGCTATCCTAGCACCGTTCCTTGGTGGCATCGTGACAGATAAGTTCTTTTACTTCTTTGCTTCTATTGTAGCGAGAGATTGTGGTTTCCCACAGACGGCGCCAATCTGTTGATGCCGTTTGCTGTTTGGTGCTGACGTGGCTTGTGAGCTGGTGGAGGCTGGGATCTTCGTGGCTTGTGAGCTCGGCTCGGCCCGGGGGGCGACTCGGCCTGGGTCCTGCACAAGTGACAAGTATAAATTGAATGCCCTCCGAAGGCGCTCCGATGCTTAAGTTAGCAAATATTCAGGGGAGGAGTCGTAGGTTCGAGAGAGGAACCAAGGACTCTTTAGAAAATCAAGTGGAGTGTGTGTGTCAACCTTAATCTGAATTCCCCCTGTTGTGTCCATACCTTGGCCTATTTATAGTCGTCTGCCGGTGGAGAGGGTATGATTGCAAGCCTATGAGAGGGGACGCAGTAGGGCGGCCGTACGATGGCGGGCAGCCATAGGGTTGTGGAGTGGCTAGTCCCTGTAGGGTGGCTGGTGGTGGTAGGGGAGATCTTGGTATGGGCCGGCTGGGTTATTCTTCGCGGGTTTGGGGATTCTTGCTGGGCCGTGGAACAATTGTCCGGGCCGGGGATGTTCATCGAGTCAGCTGGGCTGGATTACCCTTCCGGGGTCCGAACTTACCCGGGCCGTAGGTTTGGGCCGAGGCTGGTGTTTGTTTGGGCCAGAACAAGCCTGCTGGGCTTGGTGTTTGTTTGGGCCAGTGTTTTTTAGGCCGTATCATGGGATCAACGTCGTCTGTGCTATACTAGTTGTAAGTAGGGAATGTATTAGTGAAACCAATTGGCGTTCTCCTTTTGTGTGTCTCTCAATGGGTTCTTTGTTTTATAGTGTTTTGCTAATATAGTTGGGATCAAGGGTGAAGCTATAAATTTTTTTTGAGGTAGAGTTGAAATATATAATTGATACAAGCACTTAATTATAATTATTTTAATTGCATAGTAATCACCACAAGTCCACAAAGTATATAAAAAGTTTTCTACATAATAATAATATTTTTATATATCTTCAACATGACACGTTTTTCATACAAATTAAACCAAGTAATAGTTAAGACTATATTTTTAAGAATTATTAAAAATTGTATAGATGTAGTACGAAAGTGAAGGTGGTAAAATTTGATCCAATTATACCAAATAAATGAACAACATTTTTCCAAGTGGATGGACAGATAAAAATTATATTTTTGACCCCTACTCAAACCTACCAGGAGAATTGTTCTTGAACACCAAGTAGCAACTTTTTTCAAGTGAATGAACAGACGAAATTTCTCTTTTTGACTCATACTCAAATCTGCTAAGAAAAATGTTATTGAACACTAAAGAACAACAATTTTTGTATGAATGGAAGGATGAATACATTCTCAAATACAACTATCAAGCTATATTTGCACATATTGATCGATTGAGCAGTCTAACACATATTTAACCATTAATTTTTTTATTTAAAACAATAAAATATAACTTATTTTTTAAACAACTTGAATATTGATAAATATTAGTTGAAATTATCTCTGTGTAAACAAATAAATAGATCAACAATTTATTATATACAAATCAACTTACCATTCCCCTCAATTTAATGACAAAAGTCAAATGAACCAAAAAATTATGTTTATAACTTTTTTGAGCTTAGAACTCAATGTCAAAGATCAAGATTTATTAAATTCGAAGAGATGTCTACAAATTAATCAAGCGGAAAAACAATATGGTTTTCTAATAGGCTTAACTGTCAAATAAAAGTAGAAATTTGAACTGAATGTTCTTTTGGGTTTATAAATCATCCTTCAACATTCAATTTTGGATTGTTACTTGGCTGCCCATTAAACATTACATTTTCTTGAACTCAAAATCCTTTTTTCCCTCTATTTCAACAATTCTTTTTTAAATTTTGAAGCCAGTCCAACCTCTTTTGAGTTAATTAATTGAATTGGGCCAAAGACCCACCTCAACCGAGACCAATTTGATCAACTCCCTACCCATCTCTAACCCTAGCTATTTAAACCATACCCTTTATCCCAAAATAACCCTAGACTCATTTTACAGCCGCCAAGAGAGAAGGTCTCTCTCTCAGCCATCTTTCATCTGCCCCTCTCGGTGGCGAAGCTAGGGATTTTCAGAGAAAAATAGAATCTAGAGATTAGGGTTTTTAGAGAAAGTATCCATTTTAGAAAATTTGATTTTCTGTAATTTGTGCTTGGTTTGTGGGATTTAGGTCAATTGTTCTTGGTACACACAGGTACATGTTCTTCCTACCTCTTTTGCTTATTTACTGCCGTTATGTGATTGGGGATCTTGAATCGAAGTTGCCGTTTGGATTATTTTCTTTTAAAACCTGATTTTTTCCCCTTCTTTCTCCGTTTCTTTCTTTCCTATTTCATTTATTTATTATTTTCTTCCTACCCGTAGGGTTTTTTATTATGTATTTCTTATTCTTTCTTATATTTAGTTCCAGAACGTGACTTTATATTTTTGGTTTGTTCTTTTTTTATTTATATTTTTCTTTCTTCTTTCTTCCACGCATTCTTAGTTTAAAGAATGTAAAGAGGGGTTGGGCTGGGCAACTGGAATATTTTAAAGAAAAGTTGAGCCCTGGAATCAGCCCAGGTCCGCCCGTAATGCACCTTCGCCCATTGGGATCAACCCTGTCTGTGTTAATTTGAGTGATACAGTAGTCTTGAATCCAATGTTTTCCCATCTTTGCGTCTTTGGTATCTAGGTAGACTTTGTCTTCATAATTGGTCTTATAATTGATTATAACTATTATGTTTACCTCTTTGGTTTCCAAGAAAACAGCAGAAAAAGGATGAAGTTTTTAAAGTGACTCTTGGGGAACTTGGCTGAGTTGATTGTAATTATTGTATTGGGTTTTGTTTTTTCTTGTCTTCTTTTTTGGTGCTTGTGGTTTAAAAATGGGCGCAGTGGTGTTAAAAAAGCAAGCAGCGTAAGTGTTAGATATTTGCTTTGTGTCTCATTGGATGAATTTATGAAAGCAGGTTATTGAAGTAAATTATTTCCAGTTGGTGTTTATTTATTATAGTATTCTTCTTATTATTGTAAGTAGCATTAAAATATTTAGAATATTAGTTAAAAAAGTTTTGGTTATTTTTGTTTATTATTTTAAGTAACATTAAAATTTTTAGCGTATTAGTTAAGAAAATGTGTTGAATTTCGCCAGTCTCTTTATCCATTCTACTCATTTTTACATCTGCAGGAATCCCATATAGAGAGGGCACTTTCAAATTCTTTGGAAATTGCCACTACAGTTATTTGTAATTTTGTTATATTAATAGCTATGTGCAAATAGTTGGGTGTATGGTTTAGATGTAAGCTGTGTCACCTTAGAATTTGGGGAAGTCTTCAACATTTTCTCTCAGACAATTATTTTCTTTTCTCCAGTTAAGTTTCTTCATGTCCAAGTTTTTCTTTTAAGTACCACTCTCTTGTATCAGTCCTAAATGGTACTTGTTAAGGATCCTCTTATAGACTTGTGTGATGGAACGTTTGGCATTAGTAAATTTGTGAATGTCAGTCACTCTTAAAAGAAATGTCAGATAATGACCTTTATGGAAAACTTGAAATGTGCGAATGATTAGCTACATTGATATGAACAGAAGAGTGCTATTTGTATTCATTTTTTAAATATATCCTTGTTCTGTTGATTGCTAGATCAGTCAAGATGTTTTCTTCAAAGAACAAGATTCACAAAGACAAGGATGCTGAACCAACAGAATTTGAGGAGACAGTTGCGCAGGTGAGTTGTTATAGCTGCTTTAAGTAACTTGACTCTTGTTCTTTATCAGTCTGGATAGTTAACATCCCAATGCTCGTCCCTGCAGGCGATATTTGACCTGGAGAATACTAACCAGGAGCTAAAAAGTGATTTGAAAGATCTTTTCATTAATTCAGCAATGTATGAATAATATTACTTGATTGCTATATTTGAAACTTTTGATTGTGCCCACTTTTTGACCCTTTGCCAATGATGAAAACATTTTTGATCCTGCAGTCAAATGGATGTTGCTGGAAATCGCAAAGCTGTTGTTATTTTTGTTCCATATAGATTGAGGAAGGCTTTCCGCAAGATTCATCTTCGCCTTGTGAGAGAACTGGAGAAAAAATTCAGCGGGAAGGTATTCCATCATTTACCAGCCATTTTTTGTTTATATTTTTTCATGGACAAAAATGATGTTATGAGAATATGAAACTCTGTACACACTTCAGCCTTTCTGTAATGAATGTGTTAACCATCTTTCTTATAATATACAATTGGCAAAATGATTTCTGCAAAATATAATTTCATTTCAAACACCATGCATACAGTATTATGTGATGTTTGTACACAAGTTATAATGCAACTTTGGATTTCCAGATTAGAAAAAAAATTAAATCAATCAGTGTCAAGATTGTCTTTGTTCCATTAATTCATTCTCAAAGTCAAATCATCTTTTACATGTTGCTGTTCTCCAACGTTGTTAATCTGTCCAATTTATCAGAAAAACATGATTAATTTGTCAAGGGTAAGTGCTAGAATGATACTGATTTCTTTTTAATGGTTACATCAATTGCTCCTTTTCTGTTGGCAGGATGTTGTTGTGCTTGCAACCCGAAGGATTGTGCGCCCACCCAAGAAAGGCTCTGCTGCTCAGCGACCACGCACCCGCACACTTACTGCTGTCCATGATGCCATGCTTGAGGATGTTGTGTATCCTGCTGAGATAGTTGGGAAGCGCATCAGATACCGCATTGATGGGTCCAAGATTACCAAGGTAATAAAACATAGCCTCTCGTTTTCTCATCACCCTACCTATGATATTCTAATGTGTTTATTTCACACTTGTGTTAGATTTTCTTGGATCCCAAGGAGCGGAACAACACTGAATACAAGTTGGAAACATTTAGTGGAGTTTACAGGAAGCTTACAGGCAAAGACGTAGTTTTTGAATATCCCATCATAGAGGCCTGAAGATGGTCTTTATGGACCTTTATATTTTGTTCCTGTTATTTTATTAAATAAGGTGCTATTAAAATTTTGGCTATTAAATTTGGTTTGATGACTTTTTACCTAGATGGGTGGAACTTTATGAAGGTTTCTTGCTTCTGTGCTTTTTCGTGTCCTGCTAATTATGAGGCTGTAAAACTTTATGATGTGTCTTCAATATGTAGGCTGGTTTTGGATTCATTATTCTCTGTTGTTAGAATGTTGATATGGGTGAGAATTTTCATCTTTTGTTAGTTCAAGTGCTTTCGGATTTCAAATATTCCTGAGGAGTCGTTTGATATTTGAAATCTAAAAATATGAGATCACTCATTTTTCTTATTATCTGAATCGTATTGCCTAGTAAATCATTGCCCCATCTGGTTTTCTGAGTATTGTAAGGACATCTCATTGGTAATGTTACTGGGTACTGATATTTGCACAATATTTGTTCAATAAGATTTTTTATGTTATATTGTCTTGTTTGATTTGGATATCACTGTTTTGGTGATTAGGTAATAATTTTAGGATCTTTTTTAATAATGCCCTTCGATTCTAGAATTTAAATTACATATTACAAATTCTCTGCCAAGTCTGCTTGTCTAGCTCAGTTTCCCACTGATGAGAATACTGATATTGGTGGGATAGGGTCTGGAAAGCAATCGAGGTGTCCTCAACGTATTAGCATTTTCCTTTGGCTCGCCCTTCATGACTGTCTCCTCACAAATAAGGCCATGGCTCAAAGGGACCTATCTTAGGATGCTTATTGCCCGAAGTGCCACCATTCATAAAATTTTGCGTTGCAACTCATTCGAGATTGCTGTGTCTAAGCAGATTTTCACAGGGGTCCAAGCGGATCCTCTGGCCTTGGATTCCCATTCTAGTTGTATTCAGTGTTGTTGGGATCTTTTTCATAGAGATTGGAAATGTTCTGTGTAGAAGCTAACCGATGTGCGGATTTCCTAGTTAGTCTTGGGCTTAAATTTCTCTTGGGTCTCTCGATTTTGGATTCAGTTCCTACAGCTTTGCGGGGCTTGATTTGTAATGATGTTATTGGGGGTCTGTTGGCCTATTCTGGACGTGCTCACTCCATAGCACCAAAATAAAATAAGAACGTAGAATTGATGTTTTATTTATAAATGTATAAATCATAATTTTCTCAATTTGATAGTATTGGAGAGTGAAAAATTAGAGTAAAACATATAAAATTATAATTTTTCTAATTTATCTTCAACTAATTTATCATATTAACATTACGAATGGATAAAATGGTAAAAATTATACTATTTGCATATTTTTTCTATTATTTTTTCACTCTATTAAACAAGATAATAACAATATTTTTGTTCCTTTTACTTTTTTATCTCTAGACTAAACACAGGAAGGAAAATAAAAAAAGTTATGATGCGTTTAGTTGTGAAAAATGTTTTCCATTTTCTATCTCTATTTTCCTCAATACTTTACTCAACAATTTGTACATTCTTAACATAATTTAGAAAACAACACTTTTGTTTTATTCACATTTTCAACATAATTGAGGAAACAATATTTTTTTCTCAACTTTTTCGATATTATGTTGAACAAATAAGTCTTGTTTTTCAAGTTATGATGAGAATATGCAAATTGTTGAGTAAAGTGTTAAGAAAAATAAACATAGATATAAAAAATATTTTTCACAATTAAACGCACCCTTAATTTTCTTACTTCTCTATTCTTCTAGTTCTGCGTCATCACTTTTCTTTTTTACTAAACACATCTTGAATATCCATAAAAATCAATTAACTAGTTGCAACACATACTCCCGTTTATACTCCTCATTAGGCAAAGAAAAGAACCCTTATATCCAACAAGGTAACAACAAGAGTTTACTCGGGGAAGATTTGTATCCTTTCTATCTGACAATTAAAATGAAAATCAAGTTTATGGTAAGATTGAATGTCATAATGACAAATCTAGATTTGAATCATCTCCATTTAATGATGTGATATTTAATCTTATAATGAAATTAACTCAATTTCAATTCTTTAAATAATCCAAATTCACTTTGAAAAAAAAGTAAAGTGAGATATAAAATATCGTGTTTTAATTGAAAGGTGAAGAAACAATCTTGGGGGAGGGGAGAGGGGAGAACGACACTGTTAAGATTGTACCCAAATGAAATTAATTTGATGAAAGTGGTAATGTTATCTGCTTTTATCATGACACTCATGTTTTGACGCAATGATGAGTGACATCTTAAATTTGACTATTGAGTATTGTTCGAATCCCTCATTTACAACCTAATTAAAAAAAACATGATAATCAACGTGATTTTCCATAATCTTGCATATGTATGATGTAAATTTGGAACCATGAGATTTCCATCTTTTATGTGTTTCACTAAATTGGCATAATGACATTGGCGGAAATTGCATCAAAGTTTGTTCTCTAGGAATCTACTTGAGATTTGTTCACCCCACATGATACCGGACATATCTGATCCTGTTCCTATATATGTGATTTGATACTAAATTACATTAGAAATTTGAGGGAAAGAAAAATTAAGTGAAAAGTTAAAGGTCTGTTGGGTATTGTTACCATTTTCTGTTTTTTTTTTTTGGTTTTTAAATGACAACAAAAAAACATATTTTGATTGCATTTAACTCCATGTCATTTTCAAAATAATGAAAACAAAAAAAAATTGCAACAAAAAACTGGAAACCACAAAAACTTGTTTTCATGGTTTTTGGAAACAAAGTGGAAACAGAAATACGAAAGTTTCGCGTTTCCATTCCTCTTTGTCTATGGTTAATATTAGGGGTGAGTATGGGTCGGTTTGGATCTGGTTGGCTTAAAAATTCAACTTAACCCAATTATATTGGGTTAGAAAAATTTCAACCCACAACTCATGAACCCATTCAATCCCAACCCAACCCATTTAAATAGATTTGGGTCACCGGTTTATTATTTTTTTTCACTTAAAAAGTAACGCAAACATATTACGTAAGAAAATATATTTTACTACAATTATTCATTATTCATTATGTCTAAAATCAAATCTATACATTAATTTATTAAATTTTACAAACCATCATTTACAAATTAAGTACTTTAAATGACTTCACATAAAATTCAAGCAATCTTAATTTAATAAAAACCATACAAAAGTAAATACAAAAAAAAAAAAACTAGATTTTAAAAGAGTTTGATCAATCAAAATTTTCAAAACTTCAATACTAGTATAGATTTGGTCCTAGAATCTCCATAACCAAGTTCCATTATACAAAAAACATAAAGTGAATGAACATATGATAAGTAAATCAATTTAATAAGTTTTGAAAAGTATATTGAAAGTCCAAAACAAAATAATTTTACCAGAACAAATGGTCTTCTTTAACTAAAAAATATTAAAAAGAAACATATTCTTCACATATTTAAATTCTAATTGATCTTTTTGATGGAAACTATCATTTTTTGTTTGAGGGTTTCTAAGAATAATAATAAAAAAAGATTTTATATATATATATACACACACATAAAATTTATATTGCAACTCAAACTAATTTACCAAAACATGAATGAGTCCATCAATCCTTAAAGTAAGTATATATATATATATAAAATATAATTGTATAATGCCGGGTTACCGGTTTAGGTTAGGTTGAAATTTTTTAACCTGTGACCCAACCCAACTTATCGGATTCAAAAAATTCTCAACCCAAACCCAACCCAATTTTTGAAAACCCCAACCTATTACATCAGTTTGGGTTGTGTTCACGGGTCCACTGATTTCCATGCACACCCCTAGTTAATATAGCACGATATATATATATATATATATATATATATATATATATATGCAAAAATTTAAAAACATGTATCAACATAAATAATAATTACATCTATATCCTCAACTCTTTACAAAGGAGATACATCATCTTTCTCCCATCATAAACAAATATATACAAAAACAACAAAATGCATGTTCAGTCATTCTTAAAAGTTTCTTTCTTTCTCTTTCTTATAATGTATGAGGACGTTGACCATGAGACTTACTTAAATTACTCACTTAGAGTATCAGCTCAATAATCTATCAGTCTTGTCGGCTGCTTGAAATTTATCAACAATGAGGAGTGAGTTTCACAAGCTCAGTGAATTAAATTTACTAGAAGTACTCGATTTATATACTTCTAATCACAACTCATAATTCAATCATCTATCTCTTTTAATATCATATAAAATCAATCATCATACTATATTCTTGCAAAATTCTATCTCATATACATATCATTTCAATTATCTTCTCATATAATCAGCTCAAGTTTATCATTTCAATATCAATATCATCATTTTATTATTATAATTTACCTCGTTATGAGGTTCACAATATACATTCAATCATTATCTATCATATTATATTCAATCAATTCTTAATCCTAATTGTCTCATCATGATACTCATATTCCTATCATAATTATTCAATCAGTATGATGCTAAGGCATCTCAATTATCTATTTATAAAATATTCAAATAAAAATACATGCAATCATATCATTATCATCTCTTTTTTTCTTATCATTTCATCATCACTTCATACTATCAATGTAGGGGAAAATACCAATTTTGGTATATCATTTGGGAACGTCTTCCCATATGTCAGTATGTTTCATCCATACCAGTTACCTTTTTAGTCTTCTCTCTCTATGCATATGATCAATAACATACAAGCAAGTATATTACAATATTAATACAAATCAAACTATCTGTTCATATAATATCAACTTGTTGATCACAAACATAAAAGATTCATTCTCTGTTTAATATATATAATCTGTTTAATATATATATATATATATATTTCTTTCAATAAATCTTTCATACATACAATATTAATTCAACAATTTCCATTTCATCTAACTATCTTTTTATTTCATCTAAGTATCATATATCATCCAATTTCCTAACAATAGCAATGGGTTACTGTTATCGATCTTGTTCTTGAATGTTGAGTGTGGATTTATAGGAGGGGAAATAGAAATTGCATATAAAGTGTTTGAGAAAAGTCTCAAGTGAATTGTTGCTTGAAGTTTTAGTGAGTGGGTGCAAATCGATCCTACTTAAAAGCTTACCATTGAAATCCAACTCTCTGAGTTAGATTAAGTCGCTCTCTTTGAATTCAAATATCCATGAGTGATGACTGTGAAAACATTATTATTTCAAACTAAGTCTAATGTAATGTTTAAGGCTTTCTAAGTTATTCAAGGATTCAATATACCATGTTGGGAAGATAAATTTATTTAAAGGTATTCTTGATTTAAAGGTATTCTTGATCGTAAATTTAGGAAAATAAAAAAATTATATTTCAGGTTGAATTGGGACAAAAAGAGAGAAAAGAAAAAGAAAGAAAGTATGACAGTAAGATTGTAAAAAAAGACTGCTGCGAATGAAATAAAAATGACAATTATATTTTAAGATCTATTTATTGCTTTTTTTATTTATTGAAAAGATCTATTTATTGCTGATTTTAAATGAAAATTAATTACTTTAATGAAGGTAATTTGGTCTAACATATAAATCTGCATTAAAGAGGCTGTGGGCACAGAGCCTCACCCTTATTTTTCCCTGGACCATGATAAGCAACAAGTGAATTGAGCTTACCATAATCAGATGTCATATGGTAACTGTTCTGGGTGAAATCCACTCATCTTCCGAATTTCCTCAGTACTGTGTCATGCCATGGAAGATCCAGGGAAGTGTGGTAGACAAGTGATGCAAGATGAGAGGAAAGAGAGACACCCAAAAAAGTCTAGGTATTATTATGAGTAAGAAAACCATTAACTTGAGAGTGTGTATTGAATAATCAATATAGTATGAACAATTGTTTAATCATATTTCTCAGTTTCACTTAGCTTAAGTAGAGAAA
The DNA here is from genome assembly GCA_023935145.1 of Bretschneidera sinensis. Classification (NCBI taxonomy): domain Eukaryota; kingdom Viridiplantae; phylum Streptophyta; class Magnoliopsida; order Brassicales; family Akaniaceae; genus Bretschneidera; species Bretschneidera sinensis. Next base: position 26,554,733 of record CM043697.1, read on the forward strand.
CGTTCTTACTTGACATAGTGACATGAGAGATACATGATATAAGAGTTCATCTTACAACTAAACATGAAAAGAGAAAGAAAAATAAATTTTATTTTCATTCAAAGGTGAAATAAATCTTTATACCATGTATCTTTCATGACACTATAATAAGAGTGTTATGAACTCATAAATATTAACTCTAGACGAGTATATTGAATCTATATCAACATATTCAATACGATATCTCACACTAATTAAATCATTTTAGATTTATATAACCTCATGAAAAAATTAGATAAACACACTTTTAATTCTAGTATATATATTAGGTTTTGTGTTGAATGCTAAGTATATATTAGGTTTAGGAGTATCAATTCGCATTGACATGTCGTGTTCGTGTCATGTTAAATTGAGTATTATTAATTATGCTAAAAATACCCAACAATAATTAGGCTACAAAGTGCGGAGGAATACCTCCATATTTTGGTTGAATTAACCAACGATGACATTCAAGAGTTGTGCGCTTTGAACGGGTTGCATATTTAACCGTTTATAAAACCAAACGCAAGATTTTGATTAATGACCACCGTCAATCTTTGTACTAGTATTAAGGTAAGTGAGATCCAATGGAAATTGCACACGTGTCGTCACTTGAAGAGGCCGTGGTCCTCTTACATAACCATACGGTAACAGAGTCTCCCGAACCCGCCGCCTATCTACCCACTGTCTTCTCTCGTTTGGAACCTTCGCACCAGTTGAATAACATGTGACGCGTTCAACCTCCATTCAGCAACTAAAAAACATACTTCAGAAAATAAAAGAAACATAAAAAAAAAAAAGTTGAATTAGTACTACTTGTGGCAAGACAATAATAATATTCCCACTCAGATTGCATCTTCAACATATTTGTTTGCTTGTAGTCAGATTTTGTTATCGTTTTGGCCACCTTATAGGACCCGTTCTCTCTCAAAAAAAAAAAAAAAAAAAACACATGGCTTTGAAACCGCCAAAGATTCATAGGCTGTCACCCTTTACACGGTAGGATTGTTATTATTATCTTATTTTTATTTTTATTTATTCACTTAGAAAAAAAACAATTTCACTACATCTCAAAAACTGCAACCTCTCTGTTTCCTTTTTTTCCCCCCTTTGTTCTCTCTTTAAACGTAATTTTTTTATTAAATTTTAATTAATATGCGAGGATTTGGTGGGATTTAGGGTTTGCGTTGAGGGGAAGAGAGAAAAGGAGAGTGATGGCACCGGAAGTGAAATTTGGAGGAGGGGTAGATGAGAAATTACAGAGGATTTTGGATGCTAACATGGACGAAGTGCCTGCCAGAAGGCGAGCTCGCGAGGCTTTCAAGAATATTCAGCTTGGGATTGACCACATCTTGTTTAAGGTATGGTTTATTGAAATCAAAATGTTATTTTTTTTCCTACAAAACAATTTTCTTTTGCTAACTGTAAAATAAATCCATCTATCATGTGTGATAACGTTCACTGCAAACGATTTTGAAATAGTAGGGGTGCACATGACCAAACGGTTCGTATCCTTGACGAGTCCATGTTCCATGAAATATGTTCCTGTACGTGTATATGTATACGCATAGCACCATATGTATGTGCGTGAGTGTGGAATTCAGAGAAATATGTACAAGCTAGTTAATTTGTGTTCATCTAGAGATTTTTTTATACCTAATTTACTCTCTTTTTGGATGAATGGATGGTTTCTTATGTAGTTTGGATTTGTTAAGTTGAGAAAACTTAGAGCCAATTTATTTGTGGGGAGATGGGTTTACAGTGAGAAATTGATTTTTTTTATTGAAGTTAGAAATGGACTTTGATATGTGTGTTTTTGTCTATGGTGGACATGGCAGTAGTGATGATAAGGATTGACATTTTTAAGCAGTATGGTTTGCCAACATCATCAATGCTCATTAAGGAATTCTAGTGGGAGAGATAGTAACTGAGGAATATATAAGTTAGAAGAAAATTCGATAGCTCACTTAATTTAGTACATAGTTTAGGCGTGTTTTAATGTTCCTGTTTTTGTTTACTCAGTGAATTCTAACAATATTGGACAATGTAATGAGTTGATAACTGTTGTCAGATAGACAGAGACTAGAAGTGTGTTTCATACAGTTTACTTGAAAGTTTCTTCTCTTTACACAGACCATTGTTTTTGTGAGTGTTCTGTTTCTGTTGTGCTTTAAGGATTATTATGTTTACCTTTCTTGGATATTTTTTGAGGTCATTTCTTCTTTCTTTTGCTTAGTGTTATATAGCTTCAAATTTTTCTGAGAGTATTGATTGCTTTACTTTCACTCACTTGCAGACGCCAGCTGATGGATTAAAAATGAAGGAGGTAAAAATTCTATACATGTGTTTCATCTTTTCTTTGAATTTCTATTTTTACTTCCTGGGGGTGGGGTGGGGGCTTTGTGCACCAAAATTTGGGATGAATAAGTTTGCGTGTTTTGCTCACGACATTGAAATGGACAACTAGAGTCATCACATTCTAACAACTACACCTCTCTCTAGTATCTAGCGGTTAGCTAATTTTTGCCAACATTTTCACTTCAAAATATGAATTCAAAGCTGCATGCTGATGATATATGCGTGCAGTGGGAGAGGATGGCATGGGAGTTTGACTCGTAAGACTGCTTTATATGCGCAGAGAGCTCCATCCCACCCTCTTCTTTTCTAACAAATCATTTTTCAAGTTCATGTTTTATTCAAATAAGATGATTCAAGGTTGATGTGTTAGTAGAAAACTGTTTGTCTCGTTTGTTTTCATTTCTTTGAGAGGGGGTTGTATGCTTTCTACTATTAAAGCTTTAATTCTTGCAACTGAAGCTATTGTTTCTCCAGCTATTTATTCATATTTGTGTCAAACTAGAAAGGTGTTTAGATTAGCTATAAATCAATAAATTAACTTGGGAACCAACTTCATTTACTAATTCCTTCCTCTTTGGGGTTTGTTTTATACTTTTATTTCACTTTGTTTATTTTGGGATTTCCCCCTTCCCATTAATATTCTTATAGCCGTTCAATTATATTTTACACGGAATTGAAAAGGTTAAATATTGGACTTCATCTGAATATAATCACTTGATATTTTGTGCTACAGTCATACGAGATGAACTCTAGAGGATTAGAAATTTTCTCCAAAAGTTGGCTTCCGGAAAACACTCGCCCCAAAGCAGTGGTGTGTTTTTGTCATGGTTATGGAGACACTTGCACATTTTTCTTTGAAGGCATGTAGCTTGTAGCTTGTAGCAAGTACCAGTGACCTGTTTGAAGCTTGGGGTGTGTTGTTTGGAGGCTAATTATCTCATGGCACTCTTAGCAGGAATTGCGAGGAAATTGGCATCATCTGGATATGGAGTTTTTGCGATGGATTACCTGGGATTTGGTCTTTCAGAAGGTCTGCATGGGTATATTCCCAGCTTTGACCGACTTGTTGATGATGTTATCGAGCATTACTCTAAAATCAAAGGTGCGCCGAGTATTTCTATGATATTGTACTGAACCTATTTTGTTTAAAGTAACTTCAGAATGATGGAAAAAGAATTCTGTTTCAAGAATAGGATTAGGTTTCCTTGCATGGAAGAGCTAAATGATATAATATTTTAGATGTGTTTGAATTATGTTGGAGTCCTGAGCTCCCGATCAAATAGTTATAGTCCATGACCTTCTATTAATCTTTTATCATTGGTTCTCCTTTGTGTTTCTTTAGAAGTTTTTTTTTTGAGATCGATGAGGCAAGGGTACCTTCTATAAGACCTTTATTTCTAAGTACTTTTATCGAGACTACTTTCTCTGTATTTCCTATGCATTTTGTTTTCTTCAAGTTCCTAAAACTGTGGACTGGTTGGGGTTGGCCTTCTCCCTTTTGTTAGAATTCGTGATTGAATGAGACTATAGAACCACAACTAAATGACCCATATAAGTTATTTTGCTGTAACGTAACTTTTGTTATAGAAACATCATGGAAAGTGTCAATATATCAATTATCATTTCTTCTTGATGTTTATATTTGGTTGATTTGGCTGTCAGATAATCCAGAGTTCCGTAATCTACCAAGCTATCTCTTTGGGCAGTCTATGGGTGGAGCCGTAGCCCTGAAGATACACTTAAAACAGCCTAAGGCATGGAATGGTGCTGTTCTTGTAGCACCTATGTGCAAAGTATGCTTTTTTTTTTTACATGTGCGAAGTGTGTTCCTTAGCCTAATTATGTCGAAAGTCTGATTGATTTCTATCTACTGTTAACTTAATTATTTCATGTAGATTGCAGATGACATGGTTCCACCATATATGGTTACACAAATTCTGATCGGTGTAGCTAATATTCTACCAAAGCAGAAGTTAGTTCCACAGAAGGATTTGGCTGAGGCAGCATTTAGGGACTTGAAGAAGAGAAAACTGGTTTGTTTTTTACACTCCATTTGGTTTAAATGAATTCCTTTCTTTTTGTGGAATTCATTTGATTTCATATTTTATTGTGTTTGGTTTACTAATAAAGTGTGGATTTACTATTCCATTTTTACTTATAAAAAAAAAAACTAATAAAGTGTGGAATTCATTTACAAATAAAGTGATCACATATTCGGTTTGCTACTAAAAGTGTAGAATTCATTTAGTTATAACATTTTGATAGAATTTGCAAACAAACTCTATACATGAGCTTTTATAAATGAATTCTACAATTTAAGTAAAATTATTCCAAACATGAAAATTCATTTAAGAACGTTCATTTGTAGATGAATTCTAGTTTACTTCATATTAAACGAAGTGTCAATCAGATTTGGAAGGATTGAAAATAAAATAAAACTACTTCGTAGGCTTTGCAAATAAAATTCTTTGCGTTATAGGATGAGGATGCTTTCGTGTTTTGCTAGAATGACATAGTCTTTCTGCCTGCTTTAAATCACCTTTCTGATCTGTGTTCCATTGCTTTTTAAAAAGAACATTTTGCAATTCTTTGTTTAAATGTCTTTTCCTGACTGCAGGCATCCTATAATGTTATTGCTTACAAGGATAAACCACGTTTGTGGACTGCTGTGGAGTTGCTCAGAACCACTCAAGAGATAGAAAGCCAATTGGGGAAAGTATGCCAATGTCTTCCTCTTTTATAAATTTTGTGAAGTTTGATTCACTTGGTCCTCCACCCCTTTATTTATTTTTATTATTGGCTTCCCCTGAATCCTGTTGCTCCACCGAGGCTATCATCAGTTGCCTAATATTTTTGCCCCTGCATTCACTGGGGCTATTATCATTTGGCCGGGACCCATCTGGTGAGTAGAAATTATAATTGACTTAAGTTGCTGAGTTTTTAGAGGTCTATAGTTGCATAACCTAAACCTCTTAACCAAGTAGGTGTCGATTTATCACATACCCAAATAATTAAATATAGGAGCGACTAAATACCTTTTAGGACTAATATTTATGAAATGTACTTCAACCTAATATAACCTTAAAAGGCTGAGACTGCATCAAAAAGATGCATAAAATCTTCCAACATGCTGAAAGGCAGGGGAAATTTCTTCAATGGTAACATTACTTCAATAAATTTAGATGTCTGCTGATGTCAAATTTCTGAGTATGTGCTAGATCTGAGTTTCAAAAATCAAGGCTAGTATAGGACTTGTGAGAGTCATTTGACCTATATTAATCTACTGTTCAGTCTTAACAAAAATCCCTGTATTAGGGTTTCTGTCTGAGTGAGTTGTTTGAGGACAATTTAACGTGAAGCTTTTATTGTAAATTGGTTATTCAGTTGACTGATTTTTGCCTCTTTAATGAATTAATTGTGGTTAAGAGAATAAATTATTTATCTTTTGCATAGGCTACACCATCATAATTAATATGTCATAAAATCGTTACTTAATGTTATGGGATTGTGGTTTGCAAGAGTTCTATTGAGAACATATGTCAAAGAAAGGTTATTGCTGTTTAGGATATGAGTTCAGAGAAAACTAGTAGCAAATGAGATCGTGAACATTTTGGCTTTGAGTTTTATCAAAATGTCACATGTCAAAAACTTTGGTTTGACAGAAAGTTGAAGTTGACTTAGGATACTCGACCAGTACATAAAATTGTTACTTTATGGCATCGGCTATGTTTTCAGGTTTCCCTGCCAATATTGGTCCTGCATGGAGAGGCTGATAGTGTAACCGATCCGTCAGTGAGCAAAGCCTTGTATGAGAAGGCGAGCAGTTCGGACAAGAAGTTTACTCTTTACATGGATGCAAGTCATTCTCTTCTTGAAGGTGAGCCAGATGAAATGATAATTCGAGTTTTTAGTGATATCATTTCTTGGCTTGATGAACACAGCCAAATTACTGCAAGCTGATCAATCAATTATCTGTCATTCTTTTTTCTTGTACCAAAGAAAATAAAGAAGGAACTTGAATTGTTGTCGAGGAAAACAATAAGGTTGGCTAGGACCACATGTACAGAACTGTCTAGTGCATTACATTGAAACATCGTATTAATTTACACAATTTAGTTATGGCAGAGGAAATTTATCATTTAGTAGCATGAATTTTTTACTTTTAATTAACGATTATGCTTTGATTGAGAGCTCGAATTACAACACTTTTTAGGCATAGGCTGCAAGTTGGGCGTTGGACCATTTTTTTTTTCAAAGCTTATTCAAGGAAGACCTCAATCTTTTCTTTCACTTTAATTTTTTTTTTAAATAAGAACGCGGATGCTAGATATTACCACCATTTATCAATGCTAGTAAATAGAGTTGGTCATAACTCGCTACTCGTGAACTCAATTAAACTGGTAACCAACAGCTGTTAATATTTTTTTTTGGGAGAGGGGGGTGTTGATGCCAAGAAACGGTTGGTGCTGACGTGGCCTAAGTGAGGATGTGGCCTGGGAGCTGACGTGGCTTTGGTGAGGACGTGGCCTGGCCCTGCACAAATAACAGAGGGGACTAAAGGCCCTCGGAAGGAGGGGAGGGGGAGACCTCCGAGGGCGTTCCGATGCTTAAGTTAGCAACGATTCAAAGGAGAAGTCGAGGGCTCAAAAGAAGCCGAAGGCTTAAGTATATCAAGTATAAGTGTAGGTGTGTATCAATGAATGGTGAAGTCCATACCTTGGCCCATTTATAATGGTCTGCCAATGGGGAGGTTATGATTGCAAGCTTAGGAGAAGGGGGCGCTGCAGTGTGGCTGTAGGATGGCCGTAGGGTGGCCGCAGGGCTAGGGAGTCATAGAGTAGCTGCAGGGCGGCAATCGTAGGGTGGCTGGCGGCTGCAGGGTGTCAAGTCGTAGGGGGGATCCGGGCGCAGGTTTGCCGGGCCATCCTTCATGGGCTTGGATATTTTGCTGGGCCGGAAGGGATATTGGCCGCTTGTCTAGGCTGGAGGGGTTGCTGGATCAGAACATTACTTGGGCTGGAGAGTCCATTTGGGCTTCTTATTGGGTTGGAGCATCTTGTCGGGCCCGAGGCTCATTTGGACTGGACTGCTCTGGTGGGCTCGGTGCTCATCTGGGCTGGAACTCATTTGGGCCAGGGTTGCTCAGCTGGGCCTGGAGCTCGTTTGGGCCGGAGTATTTTGGGCCATATCACAGACCCCCCACTTCCTTGAGTATATTTATGTGCTTAAGGAAGTATTTTGTTGGGACAGGCTTTTAATTGGACCCAGAACGTGCGTGGGAGCCGAGCCGTTACTGCCTGAAAGAGTGAAAGGACATCTTGAAACCGAGAAAGCAGTTATGCGTCTGGGTGGTTGTTCTTGGCAATCGGAGCGTCACTCTCGGGAGGCTAAAGGTCACTTAGAGATACGAAGAGTTTCATTTTTTTCCGCTTTCTGCATTTATTCCTCTTCGCTGAGCGTGTTTTCCCTTCTTATAAATAGGGGTCTTTGACACCTTGTGTTTTAAGCAGAAACAAGTTTAGTTTCTGAGATGAGGAGAGGGAGAGAAAAGCACTTCTTGAGGATAGCCATCATCAGCAGTCTCTTAAGGGTTTGATGGGAGTCAGTAGGGAGGACTAAGTTACTTTGGAAGAGGACCGTGGTTCCCCATTTTTGGCTTGACACTAAGGTTCGGGCTTCTTCCTGACTCCGAGTGGAGACACAGACTTCTTCCAGACTCCGAGTGGAGTCGAGAGAGGAGTGTCGTGTCTCTGGAAGGTGGGCCCCTCGTGCCCCGGCTTGCTAGGAACAGAAGAAGAAGAGGGGTGGGGATGCTTACTCCGAGTTCTTGGAAGTTGAGAGTAAGGCTGCGTCCGTTCTTCTGGTGGCAGCAAGATAAGGGGGATTGGTGCTGCTCTCTTCTTCTTGTTTCGAGAGCGGGCGCGGGGGGGGGGGGGGGGGTGTCTTGAACCTGGGGCTGATCATAGTGGTTAACACTTTCAGTCTCAGGTTCGCACCGGCTCTTTTAGGTTCGTGCCAGGAGTTTTTCAGCCTGAAGAGGGTGTGGGAGCTTGTAACCGGCGCTGCCTGAGGGTTCTGGCATTTTATATTTTTCATTGTTCTTCGAGGCCGTTAAGGTCATCTTTTACTTGTACTTCGAGGTCGTTAGTTGTAATATTTTGAATTAATAAAATATCTTTTCCTTTATTCCCTGTCTTCATTTAATATCCTTACCTTCTACACTTGTATGAATCAATGACAAATTATGCGAGTGGAGAGGAAGGGTCCAAAGCCCCCGTACTTGGGAGTAGCTTTTGGCAATGTCTTTGCAAAGTTAAGCTCGGGCTTCGGAGAAACCATCGAGCGTGTGCAATGTTGCTCACACGCTCAGACTTTCTGGAGATTCCGACCGAGCGATAAACAAGGCTCGGATTTTTGGAGATTCAACCGAGCGTTGACAAGGCTCGGATTTCCTGGAGAAAATACGCCGAGCATATGCAACGCAGCTCATACGCTTGGACTTTTTAGAGATTCGACCGAGCGTTGACAAAGCTCGGACTTCCTGGAGAAAATGCACTGAGCGTATGCAACGCAGCTCATACGCTCGGACTTTTTGGAGATTCGACCGAGTGTTGACAAGGCTCGGATTTCCTGGAGGGAATGCGCCGAGTATATGCAACGCAGTTCATACGCTCGGACTTTTTGGAGAATCGACCGAGCGTTGGCAAGGCTTGGATTTCCTGGAGGGAATGCGCTGAGCGTATGCAACGCAGCTCATACGCTTGGACTTTTTGGAGATTCGACCGAGCGTTCAGGACTTCAAATAAATCATGAGCTTGGGCCTCTTTCTTCTTTTGGGCCTTCTAGAACATTTTACCTTGGCCCATGGGTTTCTGTCCGTTGGGTGCGTTAAATGGTGGCGGTGGCTATCCAGAGGGCGGCGCATTGGGCAGAGCGAAGGGCAGGTTATGATGACAGCTGTCACCTAGACGCCTAGGGAATGCCAAGAGACGTGTCCTTTCATCTGACGCGCGGATTGATGTTTCTCGGTTCTGTTGCCTCTAGCTTCTATATAAGAGGGTTTCTTCCTCATTTAGGTTTCATTTTGCGAGTTTGAGAGATCCTGAGTTAGCTTAGCTAGGGATTTTGAGAGCACTCGGTGTCTTTAGGGGTCTTCCACAGAAACTAGTATTTTCTTTCTAGGTGAGATGTCTGATGATAGCGATACCAGTGGGGCTTTGTCCAGGGAGTTAGAGGAGGTGATAGGCTCTCCTTCTACCGAGGAAGCTTATTCTCAAGAGATGGCTCTCCCGGGTGTGGGCCGAACCCTTGTTCCGTACAGGGGGGAAGGAAGAGGGGGCCTAAAGGCTGAGTCATCTGGAGAGGGGGATGTTCAGGCGTTATTGACTATTAGAGACAATGCCCTGGATACTGAGAGGAAGGAATGGACGTTCGAAGCGAATTCCATTCCGAGTGCCGTGAAGGAGGCTAGTCTCGTGAAAATGAGGGTTAAATATAGGATCCCTCTGGAATTCCATATGAGGGCTCCCAAGGGTGGAGAGAGGGCATGCAATGTCCTGTCAAATCAGGTGCTTTTCGAACTTTGCCTTTACGAGCAACAGCTTAAGGCTGGGCTCAGGCTTCCTCTCCATCCATTCTTTTGCTTGGTGCTCAGATACTTTGGTATCGCGCTGAGCCAGCTGTTGCCCAACTCAGTCCGGCTGATTCTGGCATTTATCGCTGTTTACCAAGAGACTGGCGGGGTGATGAATATCAGTGTGTTCAAGGCCTATTTCCAGTTGGCCCGGCTTGGCCACACTGGGTAGGTCATCGTTAGCTCAAGGCGGGGGAAAAGTGTTCTGAAGGAAAAACCTTCTTCCATAAAGAAGTGAAATGAGAGTTTTTTCTTTGTTCAGAGTACTGAGAGTTACGACGTCCCTCTTAGCTGGGGTTTGGATTGTGTTGGTAAATGTAAAAGGCCACATCTTCAAACCCGTGAGCAGGAGACGTTGAGGGCGATGCTGGTCGCGCCCCTGGATATAGAGATGCTCGTAGATAATGAAGAACTCCACAGGCGCGGCCTGTGTCATCCTAGCCTTTCCCCGCACATTGGGCACGGTAGCCGCTGATTTATTAGTGTGTAGAAATTTTCATCTTTTTATCCAAGTCTCTAACGCTCTCCTTTTTGCCCAGATATGGAGATGGCAGCATTGGCTAGGCGTATGGTCCGTGAGTGAATAATGGCTGCAGAAGCCAGCAGTTCGGGGCAGAAGAAAAAGACCAAGGTTCCTCCCATGGATCCGATTTTGGTGGACAATCCCTCTAGGCCTCCATCTTCCTAAGGAGGGACCGATCCAATTGTACCTGTGCCTCATTCTGGGACGCTTTTGCCTCAGAAAGAGCTCGGGATGGCTCCCCTCTTTACTCCGAGGTGGGCTCTGAGGACGGACGACTCTGTGTTTTCTAATCCCAGGGTGGCCTGCGAGCATCTAGTGCTGGGGATTCCCCCTCGTGATATGGTGGTCGCTTTCACGAAGCCTTTCAAGGCTCTTTGCTCGGTCGCGGAGGTCACTTTCTCTCAGGTGACGTCCGCTTTGCCCTTGGATTCGTCTTTAGCCTTTTAGCCTTTTTTTTTGATGGGTTTGCTTTATTTTTTTAGGTGGGGGTTCTTGGTGGTGTGCTTTCTCGGCGTTCTTTGGACGTGGTGGATCGTCTGGCTAAGACTGAGCACAAATTGCAGGAGTCCCAGGACACTGTTCACGACCTAACCATTTCTTTCGAGACAGCGGAGAGGGAGAGGGCGGAGGTAGTCTTTGAGAAGAGCTGAAGGAGGTCTGTCGTCAGGCCGCAAAAAAGGAGGCGTTCCTTACGGAGAAGGGCGCAAATCAGTACATAGAAGGCTTTGAGGAAGACAAGAGGAGGGCCGTGCTCTTTTTCCCGGGGGTTGATTTATCGGGCCTTGATTTGGTTGCAGACTCGAAAGGGTCTGACGTTGCTCATTCCGGAGGAGGTGCTGAAGAAGGGCCAGGGAGTGCGGGTCAACTTGCCCTAGAAGAAGGGGTTGAGGGACTTGCTGATGACGCTCGGTAGGGGGAAGGGGGAGATTGCGAGGCCTACAAGGCCCCGGTTTCTCTGTAGTAGCTTAGTGCTTTTGTACCCGAGGCCAAAAGTGCCCGGATTTTGTACTACTTCTCGATATGAATAAACCTATGCGATTGAAACTTCAAGTTTTTATTGATTTTTTAATTTCTCTTGCATTTCATTGATAAAACCTATGGAGGTTCTCCGCGTTCCAGGTGCGGGGAATGGTTTTTCCTTCCATGTCCTCTAGTTCGTAAGTGCCCATTCTACAAACCCTTCGAATCCGGTAAGGGCCTTCCTAGTTTGATACTAGCTTCCCCGTGTGGCGAGGGCGTGACACTTCGCTCTTCCGGAGGACGAGGTCATTAAGCTTGAAGTCTTTTGATCGGACCCGGGAGTTGTAGTATCGAGCAGCCCTTTGCTGGTAGGCTGTGAGGCGGATTTGGGCTTTGTCCCTGGTCTCTTCAATTAGGTCCGCATTCATTCTCAACCCTTCTTCGTTGTTTCCTGGTTTCGAAACACTGCACTCGGATCAACGGGATCCCAATTTCCAGATGGAGGACAGCCTCTGACCCGTACGCCATGAAAAAAGGGGTTTCTCCAATCGGTGTCCGGGTTGTTGTTCGGTAGGCCCAAAAGATATGGTAGAGCTGCTTTGCCCACTGATTATCTGCCTCGTCAATTCTTCTTCTGATCCCTTGGAGGAGTGTCCCATTGGTTACTTCAGCCTGGCCATTGGCCTGTGGATACCCCACAGAGGAGAATCAATGTTCGATGTGGAGGTCATCACAGAATGTCTTGAATCGAGAACTGTCAAACTGCTTTCTATTGTCGGTGATCAGCACTCGAGGGATCCCGAATCGGCATACTATTGATTTTCAGACAAAGTTTCGAGTTTGGTGATCCGTGATACTGGCCAACGGCTCGGTCTCGACCCATTTGGTGAAGTAGTCAATGGCCACAATAAGGTGTTTCTTCTGCCCAACAACCGTTAGGAATAGGCCTAGGAGATTCATCCCCTACATGGCGAAGGGGAGAGGGCTGGTGATGGAGACGAGGGGGTTAGCGGGGCGGTGTGATATTGGAGACCACCGCTGACAATTCTCACATTTTTTGACCAAATCCACCGCGTCATCCTTAACTGTGGGTCAATAGTACCCCTGGCGAAGGACCTTAAAGGCTAAGGCCCGAGCTCCTAGGTGGTTTCCGCATATCCCTTCGTGGACCTCCCGGAGAGCATAGTCGACCTCTCTCGGCTCGAGGCATCGTAGGTAAGGCATGGCTAGAGCCTTTTTGTATAATTGTCCTTCCATGAGGGTGTAACGCGAGACACGAGAGATTAACTTCCTGGCTTGGTCCTTCTGTTCGGGCACCGTGTCTTCTTTTAGATATTGGAGGATTGGATCCATCCATGTGGGTCCCTCTTCTACTGGTAGGACTGGAGCTTCATCTATACTTGGTGTAGAGAGGATTTCTTGGTAGACAGCTCGACTGGGCGTCAGTTGCTGAGAGGAGGTCAGGTTCGCAAGGGCATCTGCTTTGGAGTTCTCGGCTCGAGGGATCTAAGTTATTCATAATGTTTTGAGTATGGCGACCCATTCTTTTTTTTTTTGGAGATACCGGGAGAGTTTCTCCCCCCTGACCTCGAACACTCCCTGCACCTGGCTTACCACTAACTGAGAGTCGCTGAATACTTCCAGCACTTCCACCGCTAATGCCTTGGCCAACCTTAGATCGGCTAGGAGGGCTTCGTATTTTGCTTCGTTATTGGAGGCCTTGAACCTGAACCTTAACGCATATTCAATGGTGAAGCCTTCCGGACTGCAGAGGATAAGTCCTGCCTTACTCTTTTGTGAATTTGAGGACCCATCCACATGGAGATTCCATCCCAGAGGGGGGCCACTGGTCTCAGATGCTGCGGGCTCGTCCGGGTCTATAGGCAGGGTCGTTTCTACGATGAAGTCAGCCAGAGCTTGGCCCTTGATAGATTGCCTAGGGCGGTAGTGGATATCAAACTCTCCCAGCTCGACTGCCCATTTTACCATTCTCCCTGAAACACTTAGATTGTGAAAGACCTGCCTCAAGGGTTGGTTCTTCAAGAGGACGATAGTGTGTGCCTGAAAGTAAGGCCGGAGCTTTCGTGATGCTACTCTCAGGGCGTAGCCCATTTTTTCCAATGGGAGGGTACCTTGTCTCAGCGTCGTGGAGAATTCGGCTGACGTAGTAGATGGGCTTCTAGATACCTGCTTCTTCCCGTACCAGAACAGAGGCCATAGTGCTTGGGCTGACGGATAGGTAAAGGAAGAACTCTTCATCCGAGAGCGGTTTGGTTAAGAGGGGCGGCGAACTCAGATACTTCTTCAAGTCTTCAAATGCCTCCTGGCAGCTCTCGGACCAGGTGAAGTCCTTCGCCTTTTTGATAGCCTTAAAGAAAGGAAGGCACCTTTCTGTCGACTTAAACATAAAACAGCTCAGGGCCACCACTCGTCTGGTGAGTCGCTGGACTTTTTTCACAGACTTGGGAGGGGCTATGTTGAGGATGGCCTCTATCTTTTCCATATTAACCTCTATCCCTATCTGAGTGACAATGAATCCTAAGAACTTGCCCCCAGTTACCCCAAAAGCACACTTGGACGGATTCAACCTCATATTATGCTTATGTAGGACTCCGAAGGCCTTTTCTAGGTCGGAGCAATGGTTCCGTTCCTCGGAGCTTTTGACTAATATATCATCCACATAGACTTCCATATTCCGCCTAATCTGCCCTTTGAAGATTTTGTTTACCAACCTCTGATAGGTTGCCCCAGCATTCTTCAGCCCAAAGGGCATCACTTTGTAGCAGTACAGCCCTCACTCGGTGATGAAGACGGTCTTTTCTTGGTCAGACTTGTGCATGAAAATCTGATTGTAACCAGAGTAGGCGTCCATGAAAAAGAAGAGTTCGTGCCCGAAAGTGGCATCTACTATCTGATCGATCCGGGGAAGAGGGAAGCTGTCCTTTGGGCAAGCTTTGTTGAGATTGGTGAAGTCAATGCAAATACGCCATTTACCGTTGGCATTTTTGACCATCACAACATTGGATACCCAATCTGAGTACCTTGCTTCCTTGATAAAGTCGGTTTCCAACAGTTTGTCCACCTCCGCGTTGATGGCTACCTGGTGTTCGAGGGCGAAAGACCTCTTTTTCTGAATAACTGGCTTGCACTTGGGATCTAAATTCAGGCGGTGCTCGATGGTTTCAGGGTTAACCCCTGGCATATCTAGGGCTGACCAGGCGAATAGATCCCGATTCTTTTGGAGGAGGCGAATGAGTTCTTCCCTGGACTCCTTTGGGAGGTTCGCTCCTATTTGTATGGTTCGGGCAAGGTCTTTTCCCAGGGGTACAGTGGTTAGTTCCTCTGCGGGTCGGCCTCTGGGTGTCTTAATCTCGTCCCGTAGATTCTCTACTTCAAGCGGTAGGGCCTCAGTCTTTTTTTCTTCTCTGATAGCACTCAAATAACAAGACCGGGAGACTTTCTGGTCCCCTCTGATCACCTCTACACCTTCGCTGGTGGGGAACATGACCCTCAGGTGATAGGTGGAGACGACGGTCTTTAGCTTGTTGAGGGTGGGCCAGCCGATTATCATGTTGTAGGAAGAGGGTTGCTTGACCACTAGGAATGTAGTCTGTATAGTGGACGTCCTCGGGGCCGTCCCCGCGATCACGGGGAGGACTATACTTCCTTTGGCAAAGATTGGGGATCCCTCGAAACTATAGAGGGGGCAGAGGTAGGCTCTAGATGCCCTTCCTTCAACTCCATGCGTTGATAGATATCATGAAACAATATGTCCGTGGAACTCCCATTATCGATCAGGACCCGCTGTATCTCGCAGTTGGCCATTAGGAGTGAGACTACCACAGCGTTATCATGAAGAGTCTGCACGCCCTCGAGGTCATCTTTTGTGAAGGAGATCACCGGCTCTGTTCTTTTTTTCTTGTGGGGGCCGCTGACGGAGGCTACGGCCCTGGCATATGCTTTGCCGCTCTGCCTCGAATTCCCCCCGTGGTTGGCCCTCCGCAAATAGTTTTGATGATTCGGGTGGTTGTGGCCACCTCTTGCTTTTTCTGGCGAGGCCTTTCCTATTCTGCCCTGGGGTCTCTCCGAGGGTTCGGCTTCTCTTGCCATTGCTGATAAGGGCGTCTGTCATCCCTTCTTGGTGGTGCGGGGGTTTCCCTTCTTCGAGGCTCAGTAAACTCCTTCAGGTGCCCTTGTTTAATGAGATTTTCAATCTGTTCCTTCAAGTCGTGACATTCCTCAGTATCGTGGCCATGACTTTGGTGGAACCGGCACCATTTCTTTTGATTCCCCCCAAGAGGCTTCTTAGGTGGCCACTGTAGGACAGACTTGTTCTGAAGCTGCATGAGGACGTCGGTCCTAGTAGTATTGAGGGGAATGAAGCTGTCGACCCGAGGATGGGGTCTATACCTGTCCTCTTGGTGGGGCTTCTTGGTCGCTCCTCTTTGGGGGTAGAGTGTTTCCTCTTCTTCTCGGTTTCTCCCCCTCTTTCCCTTCTGAAGGCTTAATCATCCTTCGCTAGCATATATTTTTTTGTCCGGGCCAGGATCTTGTTTATATCTAAGGGCGGGCGCCGAGTTAGCTTAGAATTAAAGATGCTAGACCTCAATCCGTTTTTGAAGGCCATCACCTGAACGTTCGGATCGAGGTTTGGAATCTCCCATGCTGCTGTGTTGAACCGGGAGATGTAAGCCCGAAGCCTTTCTCCCCAATGCTGGATATTGTTAAAAAGGCTTTCCGAGGTTTTTTTGGGCCCCTTGCTGCTGAGGAATTGAGAGGCGAAAGCATAACTGAGCTCTTTGAAGTTGCTAATGGTTCTTGGCTTCAAGAGTGAGTACCAAGTACTTGTTGCCTTTTTGAGAGTCAGAGGGAAGGTGCGGCACATGATCGGGTCTGAGTGCCGATGTAGCACCATCGTCGTCTTATAGTGTTGGAGGTGGTCCATCGGATCTGTGGTTCCGTCATACATTCTGACTTGGGGCATCTTGAAGTTTGGCGGGAGAGGGGTCTCGAGGACACTCGCCGTGAAAGGAGGGTCCTGGACGCATAGTTCGTCCATAAGGCTGGGATTCTTGTGTCTTAGGGCCAAGTCTATATTTCCTTCCATTTCCTCAAACCATCTGTCCAGGCTGAGGTTGCCTTTTGAGGAGAAATTTTCCTTGGACCGACAGCAACGCGGGGAGGGCTCCGCAGGAGATGGGCTGTAAGTTGGGTCATTTCTACCGGTCGACTCTGCTTGTCCCGAAACTTGGCCGGGAAAGCTGGAAGGCTGCTGACCTCCCTTCCGAACCTGGGCCGCTAAATTGGCTATCATCCTGGACAGCTCCTGAAACTGGGCTTGAGTTACTGGGGCTTGAAGGTGAGTGGCTATTTCTTCATCATCGGGCGAGTCGGTCTCTGGAAGTGGGGGTGCTGCTCTCTGGCGGGGGTGACATGTTTGGGTACTGTTGGAAATCTGGGTTTGGAATGGCGACTGCGAGTGCTGCTTTGTTCAGGGGCCAAGCACGCTGCTGGGGTTCCTTTGCTGATTCTTGTGCTGGTCCTCGGTGGCATCGTGACAAATGAGTTCTTTTACTTCTTCGCTCCTGTTGTAGCGAGAGATTGTGGTTTCCCACAGACAACGCCAATCTGTTGATGCCAAGAAACGGTTGGTGCTGACGTGGCCTAAGTGAGGACGTGACCTGGGAGCCGACGCGGATTTGGTGAGGACATGGCCTGGCCCTGCACAAATAACAGAGGGGACTAAAGGCCCTCGGAAGGAGGGGAAGGGGAGACCTCTGAGGGCGCTCCGATGCTTAAGTTAGTAACGATTCAAAGGAGAAGCCGATGGCTCAAAAGAAGCCGAGGGCTTAAAAGAAGCCGAGGGCTTAAGTATATCAAGTATAAGTGCAGGTATGTATCAATGAATGGTGAAGTCCATGCCTTGTCCCATTTATAGTGGCCTGCCAATGGAGAGGTTATGATTGTAAGCTCAGGAGAAGGGGGCGCTGCAGGGTGGCTGCAGGACGGCCGTAGGGTGGCTGCAGGGCGGCAGTCGTAGGGTGGCTGGCGGCTACGGGGTGTCAAGTCGTAGGGGGGATCTGAGCGCAGGTTTGCCGGGCCATCCTTCATGGGCTTGGATATTTTGCTGGGCTGGAAGGGATATTGGCCGCTTGTCTGGGCTGGAGGGGTTGTTGGATCAGAAAGCTACTTGGGCTGGAGAGTCCATTTGGGCTTCTTATTGGGTTGGAGCATCTTGACGGGCCCAAGGCTCATTTGGACTGGACCGCTCTGGTGGGCCTGGTGCTCAAGTGGGCTGGAGCTCATTTGGGCCGGGGTTGCTTTGCTGGGCCTGGAGCTTGTTTGGGTAAGAGTATTTTGGGCCATATCAGGGGGCTCTGCTCTGAATAAGAACCCGAATTTAAACCCGATCCAACTAGCCAATCTGCAGCTTCTGCCTTCTAGTACTAATAGTTACTAAAAGTTCAAATCCAAGCAAAAATGTTAGGGAAAAAACAGGGATACCCGCAATTTGTCCATCTTCTCCAAAATTGTCTTCCATGTTCTCTCTCACACACAATCCCAATCTGTTACTGCAATCACCAAGAAACACAAGTCCATTAATTCTCTGTAATCACAGCAACATTTTCAACAAGAAATAACAAACCCAGAACTGGAATGTATTGGAATTCGTACTCTGTAATAAGTTGTTGAAAGATCTAAGCACTTGGGGCATCGGTGGCTCTTGCGATTACTTTGTCCAAGTTTTTTACCAAACCTAACTCTTTCTGCTCTCAGATTTGCTTTTTTTTCGTGTGACTTTCTCAAAAATGCTGAAAGAACTGTTTTGAAATGGAGATGTGATGGTTTCAATTTTCAGATAGAATTGTTTTCTCCTTTTTTTTGGGTGATAAAATAAGAAGAGAAGGCACTTGGGCACTTAGCAGAAGTTTTCTCAAGAATTGGAGCTATCATCCACAAATTTCCAAAAAGTGGACCATTCTGTGCAACGTTGAAAGGACTTTTACAGGCTATTGAAAATAAATTGAATTTTATGAGCTTTCCATCTGATTCAGTCGATGTAAAAAACAACAGAGCCGAAAATGGTTTAATTACGGAGTAGTAATATAGAAACTTAGCAAAAACTTACATAGGATTAACACTTAAATAGTTTTCATGGCTTAAATTAATAAGTATCGATTAGATTTTAACTAACACCACACCTTTTACTTGTTAAAAACATTGCAGATACTGCCATGAGCATTCCATCAGGTACCTTATCATTGGTAAAGGCTCAAATTGTCTATTTGATGATTTAGGTTTTGATGGTTGCGTTATCCTGAACCAGATTGAGTTCTTAGAGGGAGGACCGAACCCAGATTATACAGAGTAGGAAGTGGTTTCCGGTTTAATCGTTTGGGTTTACTAATTTTCAATGAAGCTTTTGTTAGAGTTGATGCATACTTCACGGGTCCAGATCTGTAGAACCCTTGACGACCACGGGGTCCCGTTTCCCGGTGAACGGGCGAGGGTTAGGGAGCAGTGCCCCCGAAAATTTCATGCCTTGTACATGTTTTGGGTCTGGTTTTTTGCTTGAAGGTTTAGGTTTGGGCCCATGAATAGCCGTGGTTTTGCAGTAGGGCAGAAATCCTAATTATGACGTCTTAAGTTGTTTATAAATACTCTCTATGTACTGAGCGTACGTTATGAAGAAAGATTTGTGAGGTTGATAATAGTGAAACTTCTAGCAGGATGTAGCCCTATTCTTGGGTGAACCTGAGTATATCATGTTTTATTTTCTTTATGTTTATAATTCGTATGATTGACAAGTCTCGGATCATTCAATTGGTATCAGAGCCTTATATTCGAGGATTAACGATTAGAGATATCGATTGGATCACGGATTGAAATCAAAAAGTTCGGAGGGAAGAGCTTCGAGTTGTGGAAATTGAAGATGGAGGATTTACTCGTGGACAGGGACCTATGGACGGTGATAGTCGATGAGATGCCGAAGAGTATGATGACCATGACGACAGTGTCCACGACAGAGGCGGCGTCGCTAGTGGTGGTTTCGGCATCATCTTCAGCTGCTATCACGGAGTGGGAGAAGCTCGATCGGAAGGCACGAAGTCTGATTCGACTGTGCTTGGCCGATTCTATCATGATAAACGTTTATGGAAAGAAGATTGCGAAAGAACTCTGGAAGAAGCTGGAAAGCCTTTATTAGAGTAAATCTCTGGTAAACAATCTGTTTCTGCGAAAGAAGTTGTACAACCTTCGGATGGTTAAGAGCGATTCTTTTTCTATTCATCTACATGAGTTCAACATTTTGATAGGTCAATTATTGTCTATTAGTGTTGATGTGACAGATGACGATAAGGCTATTACACTGCTCTGTTCACTGCCTGATTCGTGGGATAACTTGATAGTTGCGATTGGTAGTGGTACGATTGATCTGTCATTTGAGAATGTCGTGGCAGCCTTATTGTCTATGAGAGGGCGAACCCATGATAGATACTATAAGAGGTTTGGTGATAAACCCAAGCCCAAGGGAAGATCGAAAAGTTGGGATAAATTTGGGTTGAAGTGTTGGAAGTGTAGGAAGCCCAGACATCTGAAGAAGGATTGCAGAAGTAAGAGTGTGAACCATGAAAAGTGGACATGCGAAATATCAACTTCAAAAAACAAAAACGAGGATGATGATGCTGGTGACCTAAATATGGCGTCATGTTTGACTCAATTAGATTGAAGTGTTTGGATAATTGACACAGGAGCATCCTTTCACATGA
Source organism: Bretschneidera sinensis (assembly GCA_023935145.1). Classification (NCBI taxonomy): domain Eukaryota; kingdom Viridiplantae; phylum Streptophyta; class Magnoliopsida; order Brassicales; family Akaniaceae; genus Bretschneidera; species Bretschneidera sinensis. The sequence continues at coordinate 26,574,993 of CM043697.1, forward strand.
CACCTTACAGGGACTGGTTTTGTGAGTATGAAACCTTTGATGGGCAAAACGTTTTATTGGGAGATAAATCTTCGATGAAAATTATTGGTCGTGGGAAGGTGAAGTTGAAGATGAATGATGGGACGGTTAGGACACTTCTAGGTGTGATGCATATTTCGTGCCTCAGTAGAAACTTGATGTCAGTCAGCAAGATGACAGATGGCGGAGTGAATTTTAGCTGTGACAAAAATTCGTGCAAGATGACTCGTGGATCGCTAGTAATCGTATGAGGTGTTCGGTATGGTACATTGTACAAGTTGCTGAAAAGTACAGTACAAAGTCAATGCAATGGAGGTTTTATCTCTGAGGAGGCGACTGATGATGAGATGAAGTCCTATATATTGTGGCATCAAAGGCTTAGGCATATCGGTGAAAAGGGGCTATATACTTTATCGTCGAAGCAGATGGCAGAGTAAATTTTAGCTGTGACAAAAATTCGTGCAAGATGACTCGTGGATCGCTAGTAATCGTATGAGGTGTTCGGTATGGTACATTGTACAAGTTGCTAAAAAGTACAGTACGAAGTCAATGCAATGGAGGTTTTATCTCTGAGGAGGCGACTGATGATGAGATGAAGTCCTTTATATTGTGGCATCAAAGGCTTAGGCATGTCGGTGAAAAGGGACTGTATACTTTATCGTCGAAGCAGATGGTGAAGGGAATCCCAGATTGCTCAATGGGATTCGATTTTTTTGAGCATTGTCTACGTGGCAAGCAGAATTGCGTGAGTTTTAAGTTCGCTGGCACGAGGGCGAAGGGTATTCTGGATTTGATACATAATGATATGTTTGGGCCAGTTCAGGTCCAATCTCTTGAAAATCAGAGTATTATTTCTCTTTCATTGATGATTTTTCAAGGTATGCATGGATTTACTTCATTAAGAGTAAAGCTGAAGCATTTGATAAGTTCCGTGAGTTTAAAGCATTGGTAGAAAATCAGATAGAAAGAAAGATAAAGGTACTGAGAATAGATAATGAAAGAGAATTTTGCTCAAACAAGTTTGAGCAATTCTGTGTGGCAAGCAGCATTACAAGACAAAAAACAACTCCATATACACCTCAACAGAATTGGGTGGCCGAGAGACTCAATGGGTCACTCATGGAGAAATCAATAAGTATGCTGAGTTGTGCAAACTTGGAGCCGAAGTTCTGGGCAGAGGCGGCGGCTACGACATGTTATCTGAAGAACAGGTCACCTACATCAGCTTTGCAGGATCAAACATCGTTTGAGGCACTATTCGGGAAAAAGCCGAGTTTGGCTCATGTTAGGGTGTTTGGGTGTGATGCTTATATGCATGTGCTAAAAGAAAGGAGGAACAAACTTGACAGCAAATCAATGAAGTGCATTTTCATTGGTTATAAAGATGGGGTCAAGGGGTACAAGTTATGAAATTCAGAAAATGTTAGTACAGTATTCAGCAGAGATGTTGTGTTCAGAGAAATACAAAGGGATCTGGCAGCTGTCCAAGATGTACCGAAACAGTCAAAGCAGGTTCAGATTGATCTTAGCCCGGGAGATAAAGAGTGGGAGACTACCCTATAGATTGCACCGGATACTTCAGATTCTGAGTCAGTTGGGTCTGAGCACGATATTCATGTTTTTGATGTAAATGATGATGATTCAAATGCTGGCTCGGGGGTAGAGACCACGCCGGTCATGAGGAGATCCACACGGGTTATGAGGCAACCCATAAGGTATTCCCCTAGTGCTTGCAGTGCATTATATGTTTTAAATATTATTGATGATGATCCTAGCACAGTGAAAGAGGCGAGGACCTCGGAGGATGCAAATCTGTGGGAGGAAGCTATGAAAGAGGAGATGCAGGCTCTGGGCGGGAATGAAACATGGAGCCTTGTGAAATTGCTTAGGGATAATAAGACAATTGGGTGCAAATGGGTTTTCAAGAAGAAAACAAATGCAGATGGAATGGTAGAAATGTACAAGGCACGTCTGGTTGCAAAGGAGTATTTGCAAATAGAGGTAATTGACTATGGTGAGATATTTTCTCCAGTAGCAAAGTTGACATCTATTGGATTTGTCTTATCCATGACAGCTGCTTATAATCCAGAGGTCGAGCAACTATATGTGAAGACAACTTTCCTTCATGGGGACTTAGAGGAGGAAATTTACATGAAACAGCCTGAATGCTTTGTGAGCAAAAACAAGGAAGAGTTGATTTGTAAATTGAAGAAGTTTTTGTACGGACTAAAGCAGTCACCATGGATGTGGTACCAAAAGTTTGACACATAAGCCATTCACCATGGATTGCAATTCTCAAGGTGTGCAAGGAGAAGGCAGCAAGAATATTTAGAAAGGTAAAATCATTGAATTTTGTCTCCTGGAATGCTTTGTTTACTAGGAAATGCTTAAATGGGTATGCATATTTATTTATACGAGAAGATTAACTCAACCAGTGGGGGAGCAAAGCGCCGGCTCAGTATTTAGGAACCCGTATGATTTGGGAATTGTAGCAGCTGAGTTGATTGAGAAAGCTGGGTTGAAAGGTTTTAGATTGGGAGGAGCCATGGTCTCAAATGTTCACGCCAAATTCTTCATAAACTGCGGTGGCTCAACTTCTCAATATATGCTTGATCTCATTGCTTTGGTTAAGGACATGGTTGATCAGAAGTTTGGTGTACAACGTAAGGAAGAAGCATTATATTTTCATCCATACTGCAACAATTTGAACCCATACAGGGACAAGTAACCAGCAATGAATTTGATGAAAGGAAAAACCTGAATTTTTTTTTCCCTGAATGAATGAAACGAAGAGTCTCTTGTTGAAAAGGAGTGTAATTTTACAATTCTGAAGACACTTTCAAATAATAATTTTATTGAAATAAGAAATTTTCAGATTTTTCCTTCTTAGGAATCTGTTGTTTGATCGCATAAATGATTTGTTATTACATGCCGTGTCTGGTATCTCCTGTGCTTTTTGTAAGCAATTTGGTGATGACGTGAGTAACAATGCCAATGGGACAAAAGAGAAGGCAAAGAGAAACTGAATGCCGGGTCTCGATTTGGTTTTCCAGTCCATCATGAAAAATCTGCCTGTATGAGTAACAAAGTTCAAAACATCAGAGATCTGTGTTTGACAGAGGGGGAGAGAGAGAGAAACAGACAGATAGTTAAATGGAGACCTTGCGGCAAAGAGATCTATAACTAACAAGTGAATCCATGCAGAAGCTAGTGTCATCTCACTAGAGAACATCTTTGCCATACCAGGTAGCTGCAATTGGTAGCCATGAAGAAGGATAAACTGTTAAATAGAAACACATTTGTCTTGCACAGTTACTGACATATTGTTTGGAACAAATGGATTCTATAGATTTGATGGAATTCATTTGTAGTTCTATGCTTGTTACGCTTGGAAAGACAAAAAACCATGGAATTGAGTTAGCTTGTTATAAATCTTATCAAAATTAACAGAATTTACAAATGAATTTCACAATATAAAGAGAAAAAATTATGTTGACGAAAAATGACAAAGTTCTCCAATGAAAAAGTTTAGAATATAAACATTAGATTCAATTTCGTTTATTTCAAACATTTTAAACATGAGAATTTAATTGAATTCTATAATTTAATATAAGAAAGTCAAACATGAAAATTCATTTTAGTTCATTTAAAAACGAAATGATCTTCATTTTCATTTGATTCCAAAGGGATTGTAAATAATTATTGAATGAGAATTCAGAGGTGCTAACCTCTGGCAGCAAGTATTTACTAGCAAACATCAGCCTTATTGTATCAGGTGTCCAAGAGAGGTATAGTAGATATGCATACAGAAGTCCGAGCACAACATACGGGATGCTACTTTCCATGCACTTCTTAGTCTGCATTTTCAAGATATTGCAAAGTTCAAAGATTTTCAAGATTAATGACTAAGATTAAAAAAAAAATCCAGTTCTAGACAAAACCACAGCAAAAAGGAGACCAAGGGATATACTATAATTTGCAATTGATCATTTAATATAAGAGCTCTAGATAAATGATTAAATTTTACAAGAACATTACAATGATTGAGAAGTCATATTGTATTATGTAACTATGAGGAAATCAAAAAAAAAAAAAAAACTTAAATAGATAACTGAACCATAGATGGGAATTTCCAAACAATCACAAAAAGAATTACCAGTTTAGCTTTAGGAACAAAAACCATCAGAGTGTAAAAGGGGAGAACAAATGCTGTTCCCATGGTAAATACACTATTAGCGATTTGAGAACTTGCCAACCCTGCAGAAGAGATGAGGAAGAAAATTTAAAATTGATAGATAATGAAGCTTAATAGTAAGGAGAATAGAAAATCGTTTAGCTACTTAGTTTTTGTTTCAGTGTTCTGCTAAAGTTAAAGAAACATTGCTCTATCGCACAGAAATACAGTTGGAGCTCTTAATCACTAATCAAGTGACTAGGACGGCAGATTTAAGCATATTGAGGCACTAGAATTCCCTGATTTCTGAAACTGTAGTAAATCAAATAATTTAGAGGATATTGATGATCGAGTTCAAACATAATTTAATCAGAAACCAGCAATATCGATGCACGTGTCCAAATTAATCAAGTAAAACCTTTCTTCTTCAGGCTTCAGCAGCAATTTTATATGTATTTTTTTCATGTGAAAGCAACAAACTTATCCAGCATAATGAAGTAATCCCATCTCCTTCAGGCTTAAAATCTTTTATAAAACTCATTACATGAAGAACAAAGAATGCTCTTAGATAATAAGGATTTTTTCACCAAAGGCATATTTTCATCTCTTTCCAAAGGCATATTTTCATCTCTTTGGTTATCTAAGAGATGAAAATATGCCTTTGGTGAAAAAAAAATGACGCTCTTCCTTCTGGTACATTCTAAGCACTTTCAAAAAAGCTAAGGATCTTAGGTCAATGATGAAACAACATGAAGAAAAATAATAGGATCAACACACAAGCATGTGCTAAAGAGTAAAACCTTAGGAAAAGCATTTAGCAGGGGACATGCCTATGGGAGATGCACACCGAATTGGAGAGGGAACTCGACGTAGAGGAATGCTGACACAAATCCCCCTCTCTCTCCTCTTTTGAATTCTTTATTTATTCAAAATATTTTAAAAGTCAGAATTTAAATGAATTCTACAGTTTAATATAAGAAAGCCAAACACAAAATTTCATTTCAATCCATTTCTAAATGAATTCTTTTTCCAATTCATTTGAAAATGAAATGAATTCCGTTTTCATTTGGTTCCAAACGGAGTGTAAGGATCAAACAAGGAAAAGAATTTAGATCAATCTAGCACCATCTAATTCATTCAAAAAGTCTCCACTCTCATACTTTTGGCAAATTGAAATTTAGGAAAAAGAAAACCTCAATTTCCTCATTCTTTCTTTTTCCTGTCAAAATTCAGTTAGCAGAACATACTTTGAATGAAGTCAGTCTCACCAATTAGCCATTGATGGAGTTTTTTGGTAGATCCAAATCTTGAGATATCCTAGATCAAAACTAGGGTAAACAAACACTGAAAATCCTTTATCATCAAGCAATCCCATAACTCTATAGCAATGGATTTCTCATATTCTTTATTACAGTTTTGCGAAGATATTATGTTGAGTAGAAAAAGTGGCAGACACTCTTTGGCTACAATGAGCTAGTTTGAGCCACCAGAACTAGATTCTCTTTATGCCAAAATCTTTTAAGATTAATCTTCATAGATTAGGAACCAAATTTGTTTGATGCATTTCAATATTTCACTTTTTTAGCCTTCCCCTGATACAGAGGATCTCCATATTATATGTGGCAGAATTGAAATTTTGAGTCCCCCATATTGACTCGTTATGGAATTGCAACTGCCAGTATGGTTCCATAATGCATGGATTACTGAACTAATATTTTCTTTCTTAGAGACAAACCAAAATAGTTTTAATGTTTGTCAAAATATTTTTGCCTCACTAGACTATATTTTCTTTCTGATCCAATGTAATTTACTACATAAAAATGAACATATTTTCGAACATTTTCTTCATTCTTTCTGTAACTTCTTCACATTTATATAAAAATTAGTGTTTCATCTTGATCCTCAAATATTCAAGTGTCCTAGATATCACATCATGTTCCTCAGACAGAAATTCTAAAGGAATAAAGAAATTACAGTTACAGATAATTAAAAAAATAAAACAGCTTTGAACATTCTAACATCGTGTGAAAAAAATATGGTAACTTTTAAGGAAAATTTGCAAGTAATATTTAGCAGAAAATGCAAAGAATATTCACCAAAAAATAAAAAGAAATGACAAAGAATATTACATGAAGCTTTTACTGCAGAGCCTTTTCTAGAGTTAATGAACGGCGCATCTTTGGGTCTAATGATAATTCTTGATCCTCCCACAAAACTCCATTCAGTGCTTAAGTTAGTTGCCATCGATGCAACTTGGCGCCCTAAAAGTTCAGTGGTCGTACTTTTAAGAGCAAAAGTAGATCTATGATCCACTCCAACATCAGGCTTAGGTCCTATATGCAGCACCAAGCTGTCATTCTATAAGAAACAAGCCCAACAGTAAGGAAATCTCTCTAGCTCAAACATAAAAATAGCAAACTACTAATTTCTAACACTCAACACAGTTGCGTGATGATCTTATCGCCTGCTTATCATACTTCAAGCTAATCAGTATGGAGATAAAAAAAGAAAAGAAAAGGATGTAAAAATGAAGACAGATAGAGAAACTTCAAATTAGTCACACAATTACTTCATAGTGTTGGCTTGTGATGCTTTTACAAATTTCACACTCATGGCGAAACAAAGCGCTAATAAGATAGAAGGCTAACTGATTAAGGGATCCACCAAACAGATTATCTAGTTCATTTCAATTAGATTATCTAGTTCATTTCAATTAATGTACCTTCTACAGCAGTGCAAATGTGAGACTCAAAGAAATTATCCCATCTGCCATCTTATATGATAACCAGATCTATATATGCATGCTACAAACAGGTGATGAACAAGCAATAATAACCATAATTTCATAACATAGCATACATCAGAAAATAAATTTTGAGAAACAAGGAAAGAGAGAATGAGAAATCCTGGGAGCAAAACAATAATGAAAAGCCCGTGAATGCCAACAATTATATCTCCAATCATGTTTATTATGATAATGATCATTACAGTAAGTTAGGATTTTGGCTCAATTCCCCACAAGGAAGACTTCTAATTAGTTTGGGAAAAGTGGTTTCCTATTTTATAATTGTTTGTTCTAATAGGAGTGTTAGCAATTTCCTATTGGATATTGTTTGTCCTAGTAGTAGTAGAAATTGTTTTTTTTTGTTATAGTTCTTTTCCTATAAGTGTTAGGAAATTCTCCTTTATATAAAGGGGATCCCAAAAAAGATTTGAGGTACACTCATAATTCCCATATACATTGTAAATTAGAGGGGTTTACTACTAGAGCTAGGATGAGAGCTTTGGGTGTATTGGGGTTTTGGGTTGTTAAATAGAGAGGACATTTACAACTAGAGCTAGGTTAAGAGTTTTTGTTGTATTGAGACTATGGGGTGGGAATTTGACAACTTTGCTCTTCCTAAAGTTTTAATTCAAAATTAATAAAGCAATTGGTTTGTTGGTGAATGTAGACAAAGAGGTTGCTGAATCGCATTAATTCTTTGTGTTTTTACTCTTTATTTGATTTGCCTATTTAATTGTTGTGGTTGTATTTTTCGCCTAAAATTTGAGTAGGTGGATTTTAGAGGTAAAATCTCAATAAGCGATATCAGAGCTGTGGTTCTGATGGAAAAAATACAAAAAATAAGCATGATTAATAATGAACTATTTGATGAATTGAAGATGGAAGAAGGAATGATGAATATTAGCCTTTTTAGTTCCATTATTACTAATTTGTTGAGTAGTATTTTGACAAAGACGAAGTACTTGCCACTGGAAGAAAAAGTCACGATGTTAATGGTGGGCAAGGAAGTTTGGATGGATGGAGAGGTTCCTGCGGTATCTCCAGAGAGAGATAATTTAAGGAGGTCAAGTGTGTTCGAGGTTGAAGAATTGTTCGTGATTATATCAAGAGAAGAGCAAGACAGAGTGAGCGAGTGGAGCACTTCAAGGAAGGTGGAGGAAAGATCAAGATCCAAGTTTGTAGATTTTTTAAATAAGGAGTGCATCTATAACGAGGAAGAGAAACACACACAATTGCAAAACAAGGCCACGATAAAGGACTTGGAGGAGTTGAGTAGAATGTAGCAGAGTGATAATGGAAAAGCTAATGAGGATGATGAGATGTAAATTCTTGATGCTTCAAAGGTCGTGATGACAGATACCGTGAACGAAGAAAGCTTGTACGTGTTGAATGAGAGGATGATTGCTTCGAAGAGTAAGCGGATGAGATAGGAATACCAAAAAGAGTGATCGGACCAACCAAAAAAGAAAGCCAAATTTGATGATGAGGTGGATAATTTGAGCAAATGTAGAGATTTGTTAGCATTTTGGCTCAATTGCTCACAAGGAAGACTTCTAATTAGTTTGGGAAAAATGGTTTCCTATTTTATAGTTGTTTGTTTTAATAGGAGTGGTAGTAATTTCCTATTGTATATTGTTTGTCCTAGTAGTAGTAGAAATTGTTTTATTTGTTGTTATCCTTTTCCTATTAGTGGGGGTCCTAGAGAAGATTTTAGTCACACTCATAATTCCCATATACATTATAAACTAGAGGGGCTTACTAGTAGAGTTAGGATGGGAGCTTTGGGTGTATTGGGGTTTTGGGTTGTCAAGTAAAGAGAGCACTTACAACTAGAGTTAGGTTAAAAGCTTTTGTTATATTGGGACTTTGGGGTGGGAGTTTGACAACTTTGTTCTTCCTAAAGTTATAATTGAAGATTAATAAAGCAGTTGGTTTGTTGGTGAATGTGACAAAGAGGTTGCCGAATCACATTAATTCTTGGTGTTCTTGCTCTTTATTTGATTTGCCTATTTAATTGTTGTGGTTATGTTTTTTTGTCTATAACTTGAGTAATGGATTTTAGATGTAAAATCTCAACGCAGTAAAAATCTCAATCGCCAAGGCACACATCCATCCCCCAATAAAGTAAACAAAAAGAGAACTATTCGGAATTAGAGGATCTTCTAAATGGTAGAAGTTTTATAATAAATCTAATCACATTCACTGCATAGCATATTAAGAATAGCTCAGCAAATAAACAAACAGAACACACAAAATTATATGGCAGGGAGATAAAATTCATGCGTCCATTGGTGATGAAGAGAGACATTTCACTTAACAAAACTACCGAAAGACAGAACTCTCCAATCCCTAATCCACAATGCATCCAATTCCAGCTACCAAAAACTGGATTGAAAGCAATTCGCTCTGCTCCACTACGCTCAAGTAAATGCACCATTGACCTTGGATTTGGGCCTAAAGAATTTAAGCCATAATTAATTTAGAAGGTATAATCCCATGATACAGAACACACAGTTTCTAATGATCAATACTGGTTGATAACACAGTGCCATTACCAAATCTAGGAGAGATTAAACTCATACACGTGTAGCATGCCCAGATAAATCATATTCCAAGACATCTTATATGCCCAAACATAATTCTAAAGAAAACATCCAAATTACCGCAATCAGTATATCACTATAAAATGTCAAAATTTAAAGAATACCCAGATTAAGAAACTAACTAATCCTATAAGACTCCAAATCTAATACTTAAACAGTTAAAGAACAAGAAAGAGAAAATTGAAATTAAAAGGCACGAAAACAATACCTTGAGTGAGGTTAGAGGATGGCAAAAGCAAGAAGAGAAGGTCATGTTTGGAGGAAAACTGAGAGGTTTTTCAAGAACAACAATAATGGACTCTTCATCAGCTCATAGAATTATACTAATAAATTAAAATGCAGTGACCAAAATGGTGAGGTGGGATTAATCCACTAAGTGAAAGAAAGTACAGACATGAAGCTGAGAGAGAGAGAGAGAGGGGCCAAAAAGTAAAGCAACTAATGAGTCACTGCAATGCGCACTCATCAGTCTCTTATCAGGCTTGTTTGTGTGATTGATAATATGATAGACGAGCACCGAAAGTAAAGGGCCAAATTTAACTGGACAACCACCTCATGCCCACTTGCTTTACAGCAGTGTGTACAAACTACAAAGTCCATATTTTGTCTCTGTTTTTTATGAGAGTTTCTTCCTTTTACTCTTCCAGTTCATTGGTTTTTTTGTTTCTCCTGCTATTGCCATCCACCCGTATTCTTACGCGTGGCTGGATGTGCTGTGTTCAAAATGAAGACCATGACTGACAAAATTAGAGCATGTTTGAGAGGGGTTTTCAAAAATAATTTTTAAAATTAAAAATATAATATATATTTTTTTTATAAAAAATATATTTAGATAATTATAATTTAAAAATAATTTTTAAAAATAAAAAATAATAAAAATTCGTTTAGATAACTAGGTTGGGTATGAGAGATCGCACGAGTTTTCGATCGTTCGGGATTCAAGTTGATCGGAATCGAGGTCGCTTGGGTTTCGGATCACTCAAGTCACAGTTTGTTTAAATTTCGAAGATAAAAACTGTTTTCTTTTTTTTTGAAAGTTTTATAAAATAGTTTTCAAGAAAAAAAAACGACTCATAGTAGTTTTCTAAAATTGCAGTTTAAAATACACTTGTTTTGAAAAACAACTACCCAAACAAATTATTTTTTTTTTTAAATTTAAAAGCTGCATTTTGTTTTTAAAAACAAAAAAAACAGTTTTAAAATGTGTTCTCAAATATGACAAATGTGTTTTGTAAAAAAGATTTTTGTTCTTAAAACATAAAAAAATGATCTATATCCAAAGTACATTTAATTACGAGCGCTGCTGAAACACGTTATACAAACAGTAATATATATATATATATATATATATATATATATATATATATATTTCTATTGGTAATTCCTTGAATATAAAATGATAATTTCATAAAATTCAAATAGTAACATGGGATTAAATTTTTTTCTTTCTATTTGTACATGCATGTTGCATTTTCATTGGCGGTTCGAGAGGTATGTTTGTTACAATGTTTGTTTTTAATGGACGTTTCTCTTTACCAATTTGAATACTCTTTTCATAAACAAATTTTGAAATATAATTTACTTTTAAACTCGTAATAAAAAATACTTATATTTTACCTTTTAAAACTGTTTTAATATGATTTAAAAAACATGAAAAAAATACAATTACAAGTGAAGAATAAGTATTCTTTTTAATGTATTAAAGTGAGTAGTAAAAAATAAAACTCGTTAATAGTTACTCAAACATGTTTAATGTTTCTAATAAAAAAATTATATTCTATTCTCGTTTTTAAAAACATCACTAATATTAAAGTTTAAAATTTTTAATATTATAAAGCAAGAATAAAATGGTTATAGATGGTAAGGAAAATAATTTCCTTTTTTTAAATGGGAGATGGTAAGGAAAAGAATTGATTATTAACATCTTTGGAAGGTTAAATATAGGTCTAATTGTTTTTTTAATGGAAAGTAGTGGGCTAAATTAGTTAGGTTAAAGATATTTTTAATATCCATATCTACAAAGTGGTTAGGTTACATTAGTTTTTTTTTACAAATTCTTTAGATTGAGCGTAGATGATTTGCTTTCGACCCGTTAAAGAAATCAAACCAGCATAGTGCACGCAAGTTGACCCACAATACTATTTTATTGTTAATAAAAAGAATATATTTTTAATATTATAAAACAAAATATAGTGAATTTGTATTTACTAGATACTGAATTAGGTTAACGCATTGTAAAGTTATTAAGAATAACATCAAAAGTAACAAGATCAAGTTTGTTAGCCATAGACACAATAATGTCTATATAGTCGATTTAAAATCTTTGCATTTGAAAAATGAAAAATGTTTTCCCGCTTTTAGTGAAAACTCATGGCTATGGCATAAAAAACTTGGTCATGTGAACATGGATTTGTTTAAAATTATTTCAAGAAAGGATTTAGTTGTTGGACTTCTAAAATTAAAATTTGAAAAAGACAAGGTTTGTGATGCTTGTCAAATGGGAAAACAAACTAGAATTTCTTTTAAATAAAAAAAATATAATCTCAACCTCTAGACCATTGAAACTTTTGTATATGGACTTATTTGGTCCAATAAGTACCATTAGTCTAGGTGGTCATCAATATGCTCTTGTTATTGTTGACGGTTATTCAAGATATACCTTTGTTATTTTTATTGTTTACAAGGATGAAGCATATAAAGGATTTGTGAACTTTTGCAATAAAGTTCAAAATGAAAAATGGATTTTTATTTCAACTATTAGAAGTGATCATGGAAAAGAATTTGAAAACAAAAATTTTTCAAAATTTTGTGATGAAAATGAAATTGATCAATATTTTTCAGCACCTAAAACTCTTCAACAAAATGGAGTTGTTGAGATGAAAAATAGAGTTCTAGAAGAATTTGCTAGAACCATGCTTTGTGAAAATAACTTACCAAAATATTTTTAGGAGGAAGCCGTAAACACTTCTTGTTATGTTTTAAATAGAGTATTAATTAGGCCTATGCTTGATAAAACTCCATATGAACTATGGAAAGGTTTAAAGCCTAATATCTCTTATTTTCATGCTTTTGGTTGTAAATTCTTAATCCTAAATAACAATAAAACTAATTTAGGTAAATTTGACTTAAAGACCAATGAAGGGATATTCTTAAAGTAAGACTTATAGAGTCTTTAACAAAAGAACTCTAGTGGTTGAAGAATTCGTACATGTTGCTTTTGATGAGTTTAACCCAATTAGTAGTAGAGTGGTATATACAGATTTTTTTTCCAAGAATGGATGCATCTACTCCCATTATTGACCTGAATAAGAGCCAACCTCAAACAAAACAAGAGGTAGATGCTCACAATCATGATCAATCATCTACAAGTCAACAAAGGATGATCTTCCCAAAGATTGAAGGTATGTGAATTATCATCCAATCGATCAAGTGATTGGTGATCCTTCACAAAAAGTAAGAACTCGATCTTCTTTAAGAAATATCTGCAATTGTGTAGCTTACTTATCTCAAGTAGAACCTAAAACTTTTTTAGAAGCCGAAAAAGATGTTGATTGGATAAGTGCTATGCAAGAAGAATTAAATCAATTTGAAAAGAATAAAGTATGGAATCTAGTTCCTAGACCAAAGAATCACACAATTATAGGAACTAAATTGGTATATAGAAATAAAATGGATGAAAATGGAATAGTAACTAAGAACAAAGCTAGATTAGTTGCTAAGGGTTATCATAAGTGTAGTTTTTACATGATTTTTATTACTCTTTTACTTATTAAAATTGTTAATTTTCCTTTATTTCTTTTGATTTGATTTGATTTGATTTGCTTGTGCCACATTGTTTTCTATTTTGTGTTATATTTCTTTTTAGTTACTTTCGTATTTCATGTTTTCCTAGTAGTATGTTGGAAATCACCTTGACAAGATGCCCAGGTGGTGATCTTCCAAACACCCAAGTCTTGAATGACTTGTAGAAAGAATTTCAGCAATCGAACTCAAGAACAGAAAATCAAAGAAAGAAAGAAGACAAGTAATTTGTTGTCGAGGTTCGGCAATGTGCCTACGTCCCCGTGAGTTCCTCCGAACTCTCTGCACTATCCCAATGGTTCTTACAAAGTTACAGCAATCCCCTTCAAGAATCCAAGTTCTTGAAGAAACAAGAAGAGAAGGTAGAAGATGAGAACTCAACAATGTTCTCTAATCTAATCTAGACTCTCTCTATCTAATTACAACCAACCTCACTACAAGAGTCCCTCTTGTGTTTATGTCTCTCTACACAATTCTCTCTTAGTGTTTACAATGATCTCACAATGTCACAAAACTCTCTTGTATGTATGTTTTTGTATCTTGTATTATCTTATGAAATGAGGCCTTGAGAACCCCTTTTATAGCCTCTTAATTCTTGGACATTCTTGTGAGTCATTATCCTCCCTTTGATCATGTTCTTCCTTTAATCTTAGCCCTACATCACTCTCCAAGTGATGCTGTGTGTTTTGGTGTGGTGCTGTGTGCTGCGGCGTGACCTGATGCTGCAGCCACCTGATGCTGTGCGCACACCTCCTGCCTGTGGGCAGAAACTTCCACAGCAGTGTGTCTGACATTCCTATGCTCAAAATTGAAGCACACACATGTGTGCAACCTTATAACTTGCTGAACTTTGATATCCCACAATTGGTTTGGACATTAACCAAACTTAGACCATGTTTGGACATGTTTGAAACTTAGGCAAATAACAACAATCTCTACCTTTGTCTAAGAGTTCAAAAACCTGAACCATTGTGCAGAAAGCTTCGGGATCCAAACTCATCTGGAGTTACCAATTAACCAACTCCATTCCTAAGAAGTCCAAGGCAATGATTGGACCTTCTTAGAGGTAGAACCTTGGTGCCTAAATCTGCAGGACTTTTCTTCGTGGTCTTCTTGTCAACATGAATGCATCATTTCGTACCATTTTCCAGAATGTAATGATACCAAACATCCATATGCTTTGTCCCCTCATGGAACACCGGATTCCTCCAAAAGTGCCCCGCACTTTGGTTATCCAAAGTTACCACCACCTGCTCTTTTAGGACCTCCCACTCGTCCAACAACCCTTTGCACCCCATAGCCTCCTTTATGGCTTCCGTAGCCGCTATGCATTCTGCCCTGGTTGTTATGAGTGCTACCACTGGCTGCCACTGAACCTCCATGTACCTCAGCAACCACTTCATCCCAAGCCAATGCTCTTTTCCGGGATTACTCACACATTTTCTGAAAACATCCATTGCCCAAGAAACACTTGACCTGTTTCTCTTCCTTTCCCGGATGATTCTCCTCATCCCAAGGATCTTTTGTGTAAGGCTGAGATCCTTCCTCTCGAACTCCTCACTGAGTTGAGATGTAAACCTTTCCATCCTCTTCCTGCTGTTCCAAACTAACAGCCCATCAATGACATAGGTGATGATACTCACCATCTTCTCCACCTTGTGTCTAGGTGAGAAAGTTTCTGTGAAACCTATGTTTCCTCTTCTTGTGAACCCATTCGCCACCAGCCTAGCCTTGTTCCGGACTTCATCTCTTGGAGGGTACCCTTCTTTGACCTTGTAAGTGCACTTACATTCCACAACTTTCTGCTTTCTTGGAATTTTCACCAATTCCCAAAAGTTGTTCTTCCTCAAAGAATCCATTTCTTCCTCCATAGCTAGTTGCCACTTTGACGAATCCTTACACTCCATGGCATCCGTGTAAGTTTCTTGTTCACTCATCTCTCCTTCTGTCCAAGGAGCTGCTGCATCCGCAGCATCCGCACACCCACATCTTGAAGGTGGTCCGACCAGCCTTCTTTCCCGGTCTCTTATGAGCTGAAAGTCCTTCTGACTTGCTGCAGCATCCTCTTCTTGTTCAGCCTCTTCTTGAGTTTCTTGAGCTTGGCAATCATCCGAGGGCTTTACCTGGTCCGAACCCTCTTGCCTCCTTTGCTATACCTGAACAGAATCTCCCTTGATGCTATGCTCAACAATTTCTGAATTGGTTTGCTCACTAGCCCCTGCAGGGTTAGTTTTCTCCAAGTAGGGAAATAATAATTCATTAAAGACAACATCCCTACTTATTATGAGTTTAAATCCTTCTTTTTCTAAGGACCACAACCTGTACCCCTTAGCCCTTTCCCCATATCGTAGAAACACATATTTTCTAGATCCTGGGCTAAGCTTGTCCTTCTTTTGGAATGCATACGCAGCACACCCAAAAGTCCTAAGGTTGTCCAACTCAGGGGGTTTTCCACTCCATAACTCTTCGGGAGTCTTATGGTATACAATCCTAAAGGGTGATCTATTAATCAAATATGCAGCTGTAGCTACAGCTTCTCCCCAAAAATATTTTGGTAACCCGGATCCATCTAACATGCACCTAACCTTTTCCATAAGGGTCTTATTCATCAACTTAGCAACTCCATTTTGCTGAGGAGTTTCCACAACAGTCCTATGTCTTAGAATGCCATTTAACCTACAGAATTGATCAAGTTCTTGGTTAAAAATTTCTAAGCCATTATCGGTTCTTATCCCCTTAACTACTCTACCTATTTGAGTCTCAACCAGCCCTTTCCATACCACTAATTTATTTAAGGCATCTAATTTATTCTTAACCAAATAAACCCATAATTTTCTTGAATAATCATCAATTAAAGACAGAAAGTAAATGTTACCTCCATGTGTTGGTGTCCTTGCTGGTCCCCAAAGGTCCGCATGAATGTAGTCAAGAATGCCCTTAGACTTGTGCACTCCGGTGTTGAAGCTGACCCGATGTTGCTGCCCAAAAACACAGCTCTTACAGAATTCCAGTTTTTCTACTTTGTCACCACCAAGTAGACCTTCCTTGCTAAGCACTTGCAGGCCCTTTTCGCTCATGTGTCCCAAGCGAGTGTGCCAAAGGGTTGCCTTGTCCAGCTCAGCCATCAAGCTTGCTGCTTGATCATTGGTTTCTGTTTCTCCGATCATCTCATAGAGTCCATCGTTTCTTGCTGCCTTGATCACTACCAAAGATCCCGTGGCCACCTTGATCTTTCTTCCCTCCATCTTGCATGTATAGCCCATGGAATCCAGCTGCCCCAATGAGATCAAGTTCCTCTTCAAATCTGGAACATACCTCACATTTTCCAACAGCCTTGTGACTCCACCAAACATCCTCAATTGGATGTCTCCAATCCCTCTCACTTGGCAAGAATTGTCATTCCCCAAGAAGACTCTTCCATCATTGATCTTCTTGAAATTCTTGAACCATTCTTTGTGAGGGCTCATATGATGAGTGCACCCGGTATCCAAGATCCATTTCTCGCTGTCTTCTTGCCCCTTGCTCACACTTGAGCACACAACAAGAACATCATCATCTTGCTGTTCTGTTTTGGCAACCGAAGCCTCTCCATTCTTGGTATGGCTTCCTCCTCTATCCCTTGCCATCTTCTTGCAATCTTTCTTGACATGACCCTCCTTATCGCAGTAGTAGCAGCTCTTCCCTCCAAATCTCAGTTTGGAATGCAATCTCCCATGGCTTTCTCCTCTACCTCTGTCCCGGTAATAGCCATGCATGCTACTGTGCACTCTCCCATAGCTCTCTCCTCTACCTCTGTCCCGGTAGTAGCCATGCATACTGCTTTACACTCTCACATGGCTCTCTCCTCTACCTCTGTCCCGGTAGTAGCCATGGTTGCTGCCATACCAAGTTGCTGGCCTTCTTTTAAAGAACATCCCTTTACCACTTGATGCACTCCTTTTCTTGGTATCAAGATCATCTTGCAACTCTTTCTTAGGACCAAATTTAAAAGCAAAGATTCGTTTATGAAGATACCTTTTATTAGGGAGAGTCTTGGCAAGAAACAACTCATCTAGTTTCTTTCATATTGTAGCTGGATCTTCCGAGTCTCCGCACTCTCTTGTGACATTATCCGACATGTGCAAGAAAATGGTGCTGTAGTCCATCTTCTTCATCTCGGTCCGCTGGTCCTCCGTGGCACTAGTTGGAAAAGCATCATCTTCTCCAATAGCCAAGTCCACTTTCTGCTGCATGAGAACCGCCTTGATCTTCCGCTTCCATAGGGTAAAGTCCCCCTTTCCATCAAACTTCTCCACACAGAAATTTGAAGCCATCTTTTGCGGACAAGATCCTAGATTTGTGCACTAACCACAACTACTTTCTTTAACCTCAAGAACACAGATCGAAGATGGATCTTTAACACTATTCTTGAATCAACCTTCAAGAACACGACCGGATCTTGATCTTTAACCGTTCTTGATTCACCCAAGAAGTTTGATCTTTGATTCTTAGAGTCTTGGCTCCGTACCTTCTACATCTTGTTCCGATAACCAGCTGCTGTGCTCTGATACCACTGTTGGAAATCACCTTGACAAGATGCCCAGGTGGTGATCTTCCAAACACCCAAGTCTTGAATGACTTGTAGAAAGAATTTCAGCAATCGAACTTAAGAACAGAAAATCAAAGAAAGAAAGAAGACAAGTAATTTGTTGTCGAGGTTCGGCAATGTGCCTATGTCCCCGTGAGTTCCTCCGAACTCTCTGCAATATCTCAATGGTTCTTACAAAGTTACAGCAATCCCCTTCAAGAATCCAAGTTCTTGAAGAAACAAGAAGAGAAGGTAGAAGATGAGAACTCAACAATGTTCTCTAATCTAATCTAGACTCTCTCTATCTAATTACAACCAGCCTCACTACAAGAGTCCCTCTTGTGTTTATGTCTCTCTACATAATTCTCTCTTAGTGTTTACAATGATCTCACAATGTCACAAAACTCTCTTGTATGTGTGTTTTTGTATCTTGTATTATCTTATGAAATGAGGCCTTGAGAACCCCTTTTATAGCCTCTTAATTCTTGGACATTCTTGTGAGTCATTATCCTCCCTTTGATCATGTTCTTCCTTTAATCTCAGCCCTACATCACTCTCCAAGTGATACTGTGTGTTTTGGTGTGGTGCTGTGTGCTGCGGCGTGACCTGATGCTGCAGCCACCTGATGCTGTGCGCACACCTCCTGCCTGTGGGAAGAAACTTCCACAGCAGTGTGCCTGACCTTCCTATGCTCAAAATTGAAGCACACACATGTGTGCAACCTTATAACTTGCTGAACTTTGATATCCCACAATTGGTTTGGACATTAACCAAACTTAGACCATGTTTGGACATGTTTGAAACTTAGGCAAATAACAATAATTGGAAATCACCTTGACAAGATGCCCAGGTGGTGATTTCCAACATAGTAGAAGTATTTCCCATTTCAATTTCTTTCCTTTCCCTAGGCTGCACTTTTTCCTATTTTTTGTTATATATCTTTTTAGTTACTTTCCTATTTCATATTTCCCTTGTAGTAGAAGTATTTCCCATTTCAGTGTCTTTCTTTTTCCTAGAATGAGTATTATTATTGTACTTTCCTTTTCTTTTCTAGGAGTTTGCCTATATAAAGCCAACTGCTTTTGCCTTGTAAACACAATAGATTTTTCCTATACTACAGATTTTTTCCAGACAAGAGAATAAAGAGAGAAGAGAAGGAGGGCGGCTGCCAAGTCTCGTTGAAGAGAGAAGAGAGATCTTCAACAATCTTGAATGCTTCATCAACTTATTTCAAGCAAAAGAGTTTTATTTTCTTCTCTTTAGTTTCTTTTTGATGCATTCTAATAAGAACATGGTTGATTTCAGATTTGTTATAAACTAATTTTATTTTTCTAGGGCTTTGATGTAGTCTAGCTTTGAATGCACAATTTAGATTCCAAGTTATTTTATTTCAAAGTTTTTTATGTTGAGTGTTTATCCTTAATCTTATTGCTTACAATTTTCTGGCCAATTGTTGTTTGATTTATTGAATCATAATGAAACCGATAGGTAATTTGTGATTACAAGCTTTAAGGATTAAACATCATTAGTTGAGCAAAAGATAAAGATACTTTACCGCATTTAGTGTGATTTTAGATTAAGAAAAATCCAAAGAACTTAATGAATCGTAAAATAATTTAATTTACATAGAGATATGATGAATTATTAGGTGGAGATATTTCCAATGTTATTCGAGAGAGAACACTGAATAATTAAGGGATTTATTTTTCATCAACTTGAAAAATTGGAATTTTATAACAAGGAATAATAAATTGTGTAAGATTAGCTAGGTGAAATCAAAAGCTCTAGATTTATTTTTATTATCTCTACAACCTTAAGTTTTATTCTCTTTTCTTTTAATTTTTTTTGTCAAGCACTTTAATTTAATTTAGGTGATAAAGTCTTTAAATTTTCAATTTTATTTCCAAATAGTAAATAATTTGGTAAATTTCAATACTCAATAGCATAATTAGTCATTGTAGGTTCAACACTTTTTTCTTTAAAACTTTACTACTTGTTGCGTTTTTGTTCACTTGCAAATATTTTCACACCAAGTTTTTGACGCCGTTGCCGGGGACTAATTATTTGTAATTGATATTGATACTAGCTAGATTGTTACTAATTTGGATTTTTTTCTAGATTGGTGATTAGATCTCATTTTTGCTTTCCTTTTATTTTTATTTCAGGATTTAGAAGTGCATGCCTGGATCTAAACCATTAGTGTCTACACTTTTTGATCCCGAGATTGAGAGAACTTTGCGTCAAATCAAGAAAAAAAAGAAGCAAGAAGTCACCACACCTGCCATCACTATGGTGGATCAGCGGAATAGAGAAGTGAATAGGGCTTTGAGGGACTATGTTATGTCCTAGGTTAATGGGGCTACATCTAGCATAACGAGGTCGGCTATACAAGCTAATAATTTCGAGATTAAGCCGATGATAATTCAAATGATACAACAAACTATTCAGTTTGGGGCGCTGTCGCATGAGGATCCTAATGTTTATATCGCAAATTTTCTAGAGATTTGCGATACCTTTAAGCACAATGGAGTAACGGATGATGCTATTCGTTTGATACTTTTACCTTTTTCACTCAAAGAAAAAGCGAAAGCCTGGCTGAATTCTCTACCACCTGGTGTCATTACTACTTGGGAGGAGTTAGCACAATAATTTTGGCAAAGTATTTCCCTCCGGCCAAGACAACAAAGCTAAGGAATGATATTAGCATATTCACTCAATTTGAAAATGAATTTTTGTATAAAGCATGGGAGAGGTATAAAGATTTATTGTGAAAGTTTCCTCTTCATGACCTTTTGGCATAGCTTCAAGTCCAAACACTCTGCAATGGTTTGGGAGCTACAAACAGGTCCATGGTTGATGCAGCTGCAGGAGGGGCTTTAATGAGTAAAACTCATGAAGCAACTTATGAACTTTTGGAGGAATTGGCATCCAACAACTATCAATGGCTTTCGGAGAGGGCAATGCCAAGAAAGGCGGCTGGAGTTTTTGAACTTGATTCTATTACCACATTGGTGGCATAAATGGCCACTTTATCTAAACAACTAGGTAAGATGAATGTTAATGCTATTCAAACTAATGTTGTGTGTGATTATTGTGCAGGAAATCACTTAAGTATCGATTGCCAAGCGTGGAATCCGTTTGTTCAACCAAATTCTGAACAAGCTAATTACGTGTCCAATTTCCAACGTCAAAACAATCCTTATTCAAACATATTCAGTCCCGGATGGAGAAATCACCCCAATTTTTCATGGAGCAACAATTAAGGGGCAGCTAGACCATCTTAAAATTTTTTAAAGCAAGAAAAGAAGCTGATACCTGAGGAGATGTTCATGCAATACATGCAAAAGATGGATTTTGTGATCCAAAACAATTCGGCTTCGATTCATAACCTTGCTGCTCAAATTGGTCAGCTTTCAAATATTCTTACAGAAAGGATAATGGGAACTTTGCCGAGCAATAGCATTGAGAAGTGGGAGGACAATTATGCAGCCATAAGGAGCAAGTACTGAGCAAGATAAGGCTGAAAATCATGTGGAGTCCGAGCCAAAGATGGAAGAATTGGAGCAACAAGTGGCTGACCAGTAAGCTAGAAATTCTAAAGCGAATAACAAAGCTTCAAAACCCACGAATTCCAGGGAGTTTACATCTGAAACTAATTATCCTTCAATTTATGATCCACCGATTCCTTTTCCTCAAAGATTTTAAAAAAATAATAATAATAAGTTAGATAATCAATTCTCTAAATTTCTTAGTATTTTTAAGCAATTGCGTATTAATATTCCTCTTATTGAAGCTTTAGAGCAAATATCTAAATATGCTAAGTTTTTTAAGGAAATTTTATCAAACAAGCGGAAGTCAAAAAAGCGTAAGACAATGATGTTAACCGAAAAAGTAGTGTAATTTTACAAAAGAAGTTGCCTCCTAAATTGAAAGATCTAAGGAGTTTTACAATTCCAAGCACTATAGGAAATTCTTATTTTGATAAAGCTTTATGTAATCTAGGAGCAAGTATTAATCTTATGCATTTTTCGGTTTTCAGGAAGTTAGGTCTTGGAGAAGCAAAACCTACTATGGTCTCCTTACAATTGGCAGATAGGTCTATCAAGCACCTACGAGGACTCATTGAAGACGTTTTAATGAAGGTAGACAAGTTTATTTTTCCAGCAGATTTTATTATGCTAGACATAGAGGAGGATGAGGAAATAACTTTTATTTTGGGGTGACTTTTTCTTGTTACGGGGAGAACTTTAATTGATGTCCAACAATAGAAACTTATTTTGAGGGTGATGATGAGCAGGTTACTTTTAATGTGTTTAAGGCTATTGATTTTCTTTCCAAAGTACACTTTTGTTTTCAAATTAGTGACATAGACTTATAGGACTAGATTTTCAAATCTGCCACTTGAGGTGTGTCTTACTCATTCTACAACTCTTGAATCCAAGAATGAAGAGGTTAGGGAGTGTGTAATGTATTTGGAAGCTACACCATCATTTCATCCTTCCATAAAGACGAAATTGGAAAAGCTAGGTTCATAACATCTTCAAGTAAGGAACCACCCAAACTTGAGCTCAAACAACTTCCGTCAAATTTGAGGTATGCTTTCTTAGGCCAAGACTCTATATTTTCGGTTATTATTAATGGTTCTTTAAGTGATGTAGAGGAAGAAAAGATGCTAAGAGTTTTAAAAGAGCATAAGATGACTTTGGGATGGACAATCTCGGATATCAAGGGAATTAGTCCTTCGATTTGTATGCATAAGATTTTAATAGAGGATAGTTTCAAGCCGATAGTTCAACCACAATGGAGATTGAATCCATCAATGTAAGAAGTGGTGCATAAAGAAGTATTGAGGCTTTTAGATGCTGGAATTATCTATCCAATCTCGAATAATGCATAGGTTAGTCCGATTCAAGTGGTCCCAAAGAAAAGAAGAATAACCGTGATAAAGAATGACAACAATGAACTTATACCAACAAGAATAGTCACGTGATGGCGAGTATGCATAGATTATCGAAGACTTAATGATGCAACTCGAAAAGATCATTTTCCATTGCCTTTTATCAACCAAATGTTAGAAAGACTTGCAAGCCATGCTTACTATTGTTTTCTAGATGAGTATTCTGGATAGAATCAAATCGTAATTGCTCCTGAAGATCAAGAAAGATTACTTTCACGTGTCCTTACGGAACTTTTGCATATAAGAGGATGCCTTTTGGTCTTTGCAATGCTCCAGCCACATTCCAGAGATGCATGATGTCCATTTCTCCGACATAGTGGAAAAATTTAGAGAAATATTCATGGATGACTTCTCGGTTTTTGGTTATTCTTTTGATAATTGTTTATCTAACTTTTCTTTGGTTTTGCAGCAATGTGAGGAGACTTATTTAGTTTTAAATTGGAAAAAATGCCACTTTATGGTCGAGGAAGGGATAGTGCTTGGCCATCGAATTTCCTTCAAAGGAATTGAAATCAATAAAGCCAAAATAGATGTTACTGACAAACTCCCACCACCGGCCAATATGAAGGGCGTGAGAAGTTTCTTGGGTCACACTGGGTTTTATCGATGGTTCATTAAGGATTTTTCTCAAATTACTAAACCTCTTTGCAATCTTTTAATTAAAAATATATTGTTTGATTTTTCTCATGAATGATTGCATGCTTTTGAAAGAATGAAAAATAAATTAATTTCAGCACCTATAATTGTTTCATCATATTGGAATTTACTTTTTAAATTGATGTGTGATGCTAGTGATTTTGCTATAAGGGTTGTTTTAGGGCGAAGAAAAGATAAAAAATTTTCATGTTATTTATTATGCAAGTAGGATTTTAACGGGAGCTCAACTTAATTACACTACTACTGAAAAAGAATTATTAGCAATTGTTTATGCTTTTGACAAATTTCATTCTTACTTAATAGGTTCGAAGGTGGTTTTCTATACCAATCACTTCACTCTTAAGTACTTGATTACGAAGGAGGATGCTAAATCAAGATTACTTCGATGGATTTTTCTTCTACAAGAATTTGATTTGGAGATTAAGGACAAGAAGGATACCGAAAATTTGGTGGTAGATCACTTATCATGGATTGAGCCTAAGGGTACAGATGATGAGAAACAATTGCTAATTAATGAAATATTTATAGATGAGCATTTGATGGTTGTACAGGTTGTTCCATGGTATGCCGACATAGTCAACTACTTGGTGTTGCAAATTCTACCCCCCGGGATGACATATCAACAAAAGAAAAGGTTCTTCTTTGACTTGATTATTTTTGGGAGGAACCTTTTCCATTCCAGCATTGTGCAGATCAGATAATTAGGATATGTGTACCCGAAGAAGAGAATGAGAGCGTACTCTGACATTGCCACTCATTGGAAGTGGGCAACCACTTTGGTGGAGCAAAAACAACGGTAAAACTTTTGCAATCCGGGTATTATTGGCCTTCTATTTTTAGAGATTCTTTTAACTTTGTTAATTTGTGTGATCAATGTCAATGGGTTGGGAATATTTCTAGGAAACATGAAATGCCTTTGAATAATATTTTAGTGATTAAATTGTTTGATGTTTGGGGGATAAAATTCATGGGTCCTTTTCCATCTTCGTATTCTAACAAATTTATTTTGGTGGCTGTAGATTACGCATCCAAGTAGGTGGAAACTACTGCTTTGCTAACCAATGATGCCAGGGTTGTGGTGAATTTTCTTCGAAAAAACATCTTTTCTCGATTTGGCACTCCAAGGGCGATAATTAGTGATGGTGGGAAGCATTTTTGCAACCGTCCATTTGAAGCTTTACTTACTAAGTGGCAAGAGAATAAAGAGAGAAGAGAATGAGGGCGGCTCTCAAGTCTCAATGAAAAGAGATCTTCAACGATCTTGAATGCTTCATCAACTTATTTCAAGCAAAAGAGTTTTATTTTCTTCTCTTTAGTTTTCTTTTGATGCATTCTAATAAGAATATGATTGATTTTAGATTTGTTATGAACTAATTTTATTTTTCTAGGGCTTTGATGTAGTCTAGCTTTGAACACAATTTAAATTCCAACTTATTTTATTTCGAAGTTTTTTTTTAATTTTTTTTTTATCTTTGATCTTATTGCTTATAATTTTCTGGCCAATTATTGTTTGATTTATTGAATCATAATAAAACCGAGAGGTAATTTGTGTAGAAGCTTTTAGGATTAAACACCATTAGTTGAGCGAAAGATAGAGACACTTTACCGCAATTAGTGTGATTTTAGATTAAGAAAAATCCAAAGAACTTAATGAATCTTAAAATAATTTAATTTACGTAGAGAATTGATGAATTATTAGGTGAAGATATTTCAATGTTATTTGAGAGAAAAAATTGAATAATTAAGGGATTTATTTTTTATCAACTTAAAAATTTGGAATTTTATAACAAGGAATAATAAATTGTGTAAGATTAGCTAGGTGAAATCAAAAGCTTTAGATTTATTTTTATTATCTCTACAACCTTAAGTTTTATACTCTTTTCTTTTAATTTATTTTTGTCAAGCACTTTAGTTTAATTTAGGTGATAAAGTCTTTAAAATTTCATATTTATTTCCAAATATAGGTTCAATATTTTTTTCTTTAAAACTTTACTACTTGTTGCGATTTTGTTCACTTGCAAATATTTTCACACCGGGTTACAATCAAGAAGAAGGAATATATTTTGATGAGACTTATGCTCCCGTAGCTAGATTAGAAGTCATTCGTATGTTATTGGCCTTTGCATGCTTTAATAAGTTTAAGCTATTTCAAATGGATGTAAAAAGTGTCTTTTTAAATGGTTTTATAGAAGAAGAGGTAAACATTAAACAACCTCTTGGATTTGAAAATCCTAGTCTTTCAAACCATGTCTATAAGCTTTCTAAAGCTCTTTATGGGTTGAAACAAGCTCCAAGAGCATGGTATTAAAGACTAAGTAAATTTTTGCTTGAAAATGGTTTTACAAGAGAAAAAATAGATACAACCCTCTTTACAAAAACTCACAATAAAGACACACTATTAGTTCAAATATATGTTGATGATATTATATTTAGTGCCTCTAATGAATCAATGAGTCAAGAATTTGCTAAGTGTATGCAAGGTGAATTTGAAATGAGCATAATAGAAGAGCTTACCTACTTTCTTGGACTCCAAATCAAAAAATTGAAAGGAGGCATATTCATCAATCAATCAAAGTATACCAATGACCTATTAAAGAGGTTTGAGATGGAAAGTTCAAAGTTAATTAGCACTCCTATGAGCACCTATAGAAAACTTGACCTAGATGATGAAGGTAAGTGTGTAGATACTAAAACTTATAAAAGCATGATAGGAGCTTTACTTTATCTAACTGCAAGTAGACCTGATATAATGTTCAATGTATGCATGTGTGCTATATTTCAAACTAATCCTAAGGAATCACATATAATTGTCGTAAAAAAATCCTAAGATATTTACAAGGCACTCAAAACCTAGGGTTATAGTATTCTAGAAAATCAATTTTTGAGCTTGTTGGTTACTCTGATGCTGAATTTGCGGGTTGTAGGCTAGATAGAAAAAGCACCAGTGGAACATGCCAATTTTTAGGTGCAATGTTAACCTCTTGGTTTTCTAAGAAACAAAATTCGGTTGCGCTATCAACCGCTGAAGCGGAATATGTAGCAGTCGAAAGTTGTTGTGCACAAGTTTTATGGATGAAACAATAATTAGAAGACTGTGGCATGAATTTTAAAGATATACCAATTCATTATGATAACACTAGTGCTATCAACTTAACTAAAAACCCTATTCAACATACGAGAAACAAACATATAGAAATAAGACATCACTTAATGAGAGACCATGCCAAAAAGGGTGATATTAGATTAGAATTCATCCCTTCGGAAAACCAAATTGCTGACATTCTTACTAAGCCCATGAATGAAGATAGCTTTAGTAAGATTAGACTATTAATGGGCTTAACAAATTATGAAAATATGTGTGTTTGATTGCATCTACATTCATCATATGCATATTTGACATCTGGTGAATGAGTATGAACTCCTATTTAATATCTCTCTTACTCAAGATGGCATAGATAAATTATTTCTTGCAAAATTCCAAATTAAAGCTCAAAATTTTATGATTTATGAAAGACCCAATCGACTAGTAGCTTGATCTAGTCGAATGGTATCTCTCTGTCCATTTACCTAGTCGACTAGTTGAGTCAATCCAGTTGACTGGTAACTCACTGCCCATTTCACTAGTCGACTAGTACAAAAACCCAGTCAACTGGTATTACACGAGAAATTGGACACCATTTCAATATTTACCCACTCTTACTTACCAACATGATCAATGGCGAAGCACATGACTCCGAGTGTCTCCCATACGACATACTTATCACCCTGATCCTCTAGTACTTTAAAGTCCCTCTGCCTGCCTCCGAAGCTCAAGATATCGGCCCCAAAGACATTATCAATGTCTCTTCACTGAAAAAAAGGGGTGCATGATCGGAAATGGCATAGTTTATTCCAAGGCTGGGAAGAACATTCGGATCAGTGATGATGATGACAGCGAAGAGGACGACGATGTGCCTGATAATGCAGCGCCTCCCATTGCCATAGACACTGACAAGCAGGCACCTAGTCCACAATATGCTACACATGTTGGTTCTAGTGCTGGTTAGGTTGGACATGAGGACTTACTACAGGCTATAACGAGCTTCCAGCTGTCCATTTAGTCCGAATTTTAGAGCTTGAGCTTTTCTGTTGACCTGAGCTTTTAGTTGGTGTAGACCAATATCGATCACATGTGTCACAACATTAACACCCTCAGTTATTATTTCGAGTTACTCCATGAGCACTATGAAGGCTCATTGGCTGAGATTCGAGATCTTCTTCGAGATAGCTCTGACTCTCCTGCTCAATGAGCCATTAGCACTTTTCAGTTGCCATTGTCATGTATTTATCTTTTTTTTTCTTCATGGATAGTTTTCGCAAGAATGTTATTTTTTTTCATACATTCATCTGCCTGGTTTGCATCAGATTTTCTTACTTAAGCTTAGTGATGTATGGACTTGTGTATATACATGCTTACTTTTCACTTATATAGCTTATGGCTCATGTATGTGTTTTACTATTAGCTATATGGTTGCCTACTTTGAGCTTTTAAAGCTCATCCACATACTTTAATGTTTCAAGTTTATGTGCACACTTTTGATTCTTTTTGTGAGGTCTTTCTAACTCTCATTAATGCTTAGTTTCTTTCCAACATTTAGTTTTTAAAATTGTTTTTTCTCTCCTTGTTTTTGTCATCGTTAAAAAGGGGGAGATTATTGACCCGTAATTGATTTTAATAATGACAAAACACTACTTAAATTGCACTAACAGGTTTAACTAAGTGTTTAAGCAGTAAAAGCATTCAATACAGAAACAAGATGCAAGAACACAACACGTTCAGACACCAAAGAAAGACAGAAGATCTAGAATAAGCACTAAGGTAATCGAATTACATTGTAAATCTCTAAAATTCAAATATTTAGCTCGATCTATGACTGAATTTACAAAAGGCTTTGACAAAACTAAAATACAAATATGTTTCTAAGTTAAAAACTATTTTGAAGCAAAAAACTGGGTTTAAGGACAACCCAGTCAACTGGGTCTCTATACCAGTCGACTGGAAAATGGGACAGTAAGTACCCGGTCAACTAGTAATATGACCCAGTCGACTAGTAACTTAACCCAGTCGACTGGTCCTATGACCCAGTCGACTTGTACTTTCTCCAAGCCTAAAAGTGAACCTTTTTTTACTTGATTCGATCGACTGGTACAAGGACTCAATCGACTAATAATTCAAAAATATAACCATTTGAAATGCGGGACTTAAGTATTTAATGCTCCAAACCCACCAAATCAGTGTCTAACGGTCATATAAGTCCAAGGCTATAAAAACCCTCTTCAATGAGCATTTAAAACAAGGAGATAGCACATTCAATTTATACAATAGCTCATTAACTCTCAAAAGCCTTGAAAATTTTATTGTGAGCCATTCTTCAAGCTTGTTCTTGAAAGAGATATATTCTTCATTTGTAAAAACATTTATTGCTATCTCTCTACCATTTACTTTACAGTTAACACCATTTATTGTAAAGAGAAAGAGTTGATGTAACTCTTAGAGTGTTTAGGATTAAACACTTCTTTGTAACTTCTATGAGGAAGAGATTGTTTGTAAGGTTTATGCAACACCCATGAAGTTATTCGATTAATGTTTAGTGGATTACTTCAAGGAGGTTCCTTGAAGTGAGTGGACGTAGGGTCGGGGAGATTTCAATATTACCGAACCACTATAAATGAAGTTTGCGTATTCTCTTCCTCAACTTCTTTATTTTCAAGCATATTATTTGATTGTGAGCCTTGCTTATTAAACTGTTTTAAAACTTGCAAGTTTAGCAAAAAGTTGTAAAATTCAATTCACCCATCTCTTGGGTTTGAACATCGAGTTACGTTATTTTTCTAAAAAAAGAATTATTGTTGTTATTTACAACATAATAATAATAATAATATTGTTATTGGGTTGCTAAAATATTGCAGCCATAGGGAGTCTTGGCAGAGGCAAACCTACCAAAACAACCAAAAAAAGAATATTCCTTGAAAATATTTCTCCTCAAAACAAGCAGCACATTATTTTTCAGAATCTCAAACATCTAATCTATTATTACCATGAAAGAGAAACCCAATTGCCCCCTTAATTACAGGGAAATTAAGGAGAAAAAAATTATTTGCAACTACCTAGAGAGAAATCTAGTTATAGAGAAATGATAATTTAGGGTGTTTAGGTAATTTGAATATATAGGGAGTTAGATCGAAATTGGTGAGAAGTGGTAAAGATAGTTTTGATTTTATAAAAAAATTCATTAAAATTTTATAAGCTACCTGATCAAGTACATTCTAAAAACCCCTTCACCATTGCTTCTTCAAAAAAGGGACTTTTAGCTTTCCCTTACAGCTCTTTTTGGAAAAAATGTAGTAAAAGTTTATCAAACAACAATTTTAGGAAAAGCTTTCCAATCTATTCTCACCCGTTGTTTTTCTGTGGATAAAAACTTTCCCAAACGCACCCATAGAGTAGGTCTTAACCTATGGGAGAGGAACTTGACCTAATGGATATAAGAATCGTTTACATTAGCGATAGCCACTCACATCACATATTATTGTACATGTCTCTAAGATAGTTTTGATGGGCAAACTATCCTCCATATATCATTAAGAATATATAAAGTAAGTTTTAACCTATGGGAGAGGAACCAGACCTAATGGATTTTATACGTTAATTGGGTCCTCTCACGAGTTCAATTAATGATAAATAGCTCATTACGCCACATAACAGCCATGCCATTTTTTCTAAGATGCACTATAACCAAAACAACTTTATAGATACCGTATTATGCTCTAATCAGCTTAATCAGTCTGTCTTCTAATCATTACTATGTCATAAAGGTGAGACGACAATCATAAAGGGTATGCGGATTTATATTTATATATGATTGTCCTAAGAAAATTTTCATTTAACTTTAAGCCTCTAAAATTGATTCTGCTGTCAAGAAACACAAGGCCAAACACCTGTTAGAAAGAATCAGAATTTTGGCTCACACATTGTTAAGATATGTATTAACTTTCTAATTATATTTGGTTTCCTAGTTATTTGGTATTTAGTTTCCTATGTTTATTAGGTTTTATATTCTTATTAGACTCTATATAATCTTGTATTTGTCTTTCAAGAAACACAATAATGGAGAAATTCTTCCACTCTCTCTTAATTTTAACACGCATCAAGTTATTAATTGATAAATTTGTCTGACTAGCTAAGTTTGCTTTGTAGGGAAGCATTCACAAACTCTAAGGAAGAGGGCAAAGTCATAATTACATCTTGTTGTTGCACTTTATTCAATTTGTTCAACCAAAACCATTGGATCCCTTTGATGTATAGCAGCAATTTGAGGTAATTCCCGAAACGTGGTACAGCTTTCATGCTAAGTCTGTTGCTCCAGATGGGTTTCCTCCTCCCTTTTTGGAGACAAAAGGTTAGAGTATTGATATGTCTAAGCCGAAACATTACCGATTAGGTGAAGCTCAAGGCCTTGATATCTCCTTAAGAGACCGTCTCCCAGAATTCAACTTCTCACTATCTAATGAGAGCTCTGAAACTGTGCTTGTGGGGAAGTGGTATTGTCCTTTCATCATTGTGAATGAAGAAATGAAATTAAAACACCAGATGAAAATATCATCGTTTTACGAAATGACACTTGAGCAAAGATGAGTCGAGATTTTTGCAAGAAACAGTAACGATAGCGAAGAAACTGTTGTGCGCATGGATGTTGTTGTTCAAAGAAAAAGAGTCTCTGTGGTTGGAGGAGTGCTTGAAGTTGTATGGGATGAAAGAAATGTGGAAGATGGGGTGATATGATATAAGGGTTCTGATAGTGTGGGAAGAGAAAAAAGAGTTGGGGTGAGTCTAAAATTTTTTGAAATCAAATGGGAGCAAGAAAGAGTTAGGTGGATTGGTGGCGAAGGAAGGCAATTGAGAGTGGGGAGAGTGGAAGAATTTGGAGGGATATGCAAGTGGATGAAATTTGGTTGTTATGCATTCGTTGAGAGGTTTGTATTGAGAAGAATGGATAGAAGCTTAGTGTTAACCTATGATTTTAACCATACTCACCAGATTAAGTGCAAATGGCAAAATTATACTTGTAATTAGGTCTCTGACGAGATCTTAGGGAGATGTCAAGGACTTGGGCTTCACCCAACTGGTAATGTTCTGGCGTTGACATTTCAACAGTCCAACCTTTTCTCCTCAAGAAAGATGGAGGAAACCATCTGGAGCAATAGACTTACCGTGAAAAAGGTAGTCTACATTAGAAGAATCTAATGGTCTTGGTTTAAATCTGGAATAAAAGTGCAGCAACTATAGCAGGTGAATTTGTCCTCATCCTTTTGAGTTTGTGAATGCTTCCCTACAAAGCAAATTTTGCTAGTCAGACAAATTTACAAATTAATAAAAATGATGTGTATGCCGAATTGAGTTTGTTTTACAGATTTTTCTAAAAACAGTTTCAAGGTGTTTAGCCTCGCTTCTGTGGCAACAGAATCGATGGCCAAACCAGGGCTTAGAATTGAGAGAAATTTTGCTTACCCTTTACGCCTGCCGTCTCGTGTTATGACACAGTAATGATTGGAAGACAACGGCTTATTTATAACTGGAATTAAAATCACAGCATCGCTATATATAATCTCTTTGATTTCCTTCGGCACCTTATGAATAACGAACTATTAGTTTCTTGTTCTGAGGAAAAGGCAGGTTCCTTACTTGAGAGTCCTTGACTCTGAAACGACAATAGGAGGTAGTCTTATATTCTTCATCTTGGTTGACAAGATAACCAGAATTTGGACCCTCCATGGGATACCGTAATGAAAGAGAATCTGGTAAGTTTTTGCATAGGGAGAGAGGCCTAGTCATCACATACATAGTATTTTTTCATATATTGCTTTTTAACAAGGCAATTATATGACTTAGGTGTATGTAGATATCGTTTTTAACGCGTAGACAATTAGATAAAAGAACATGTGATGACACATTAAAGACGAACCAAATTAGTTTGTTAGGTAAAGAAATAAAAAATGATAATAGAGTTAAGTGTATGTAGATATCACCTTTAACACGTGAGCAATTAGACAAAGGAGGAAATGGTGGCACATGAAAGATAAACCAAATTAATTTATCATGTAAATAATCAAAGAATGAAAATGGACTGCAGGTAGCTAAAAAAATACGTGCTCATAGACATTGCACATGGGAAATCTCGATACCATATTATCATGTGGTGGAGATAAACTTTGGTATGTTTCTTGTTCTGCAGTTGTTTTTACATATAAGACCCACACTCCCAAGCACAGTTGAAGATCACAGGCATAGAAATTATCTTTCCATTTCAAGGCATTCTTAATCATTCGATGTCTTGAGTGAAAAGATGAGATTGATCTCATTTCATCAATAAACAATGCAGCTTTTGCAAAGTTTGTTAGTAGTGTTAAACATTCAAAAAGTCTGTTCATTTGTTGAGCTCTCCATACTGATTATTGTTAATCAATATGGAAAAATGTAGAAAACAAAAAACTGGTCCCAAGCCATCGATTACATTATCTTCTGTAGATTCAGATTCTCACGCATGAGTGTAACAAAGCTAAGCATCACAGCACTATTTGAAAATTACAGGATCCGGGAATTTTTTGTTAACACTTTTTTTAAATAGTGTGGATATAATCATCAGAATTTCCATGTTTGATTAGTTAGTTGTAGTACCTGCAAACTTGGCCTTCCATATGCCATATGAAAATTTTCTCCATTTTCCCCTCTTGTCTAAGTAATTGAACTCATGTATTTACTGCAGATTTCTAATTTGAGTTGGAAACACAGAACTGCCAGTCGGTCATTAAGAATCACAATTTCTATAATTTTCATATGATGCCGACTACCATCATTCCAAAAAAACTAAACGAATAGATAAGTACATTATTCAATGAATTGCAGTCAAATAAAGATTGAGGACAGTCCAATCCAATCTTTATTTTATCTCCACACAGCTGCACTATATAGCATATGCACAAGCAAAAAACAGAACAAAGGCCAATTTAAGAATGCAATAAAAATTTGCAAAAACACTCATTCCCACTTGCTCCTAATCTGATGAGGGTGCTTGAAATCATAGATTAACGCTAAGCTTCCATCAATTCTTTTCAATACAAACCTCTCAACCAATACATAACAACCAAATTTCACCCACTTGCCTATTCCTCCAAACTTCTCCACTCTCTCCACTCTTACTTGCTTTCCTTCCCCACCAATCCATCCAACTCTTTGTTGCTCCCATTTCATTCTCTCAACAACTTTTAGATTCAACCCAACTCTTTTTTCTCCTCCCACACTATCAGAACTCTTATACCATATCACCCCATCTTCCACATTTCTCTCATCCCAAACAGCTTCAACTCCTCCGGCCACAGAGACCCCTTCAGTCTGGATAACAACGTCCACGAGCACAGAAGCTTCTTCACTATTGTGACCATCCCTTGCAAAAAATTTGACCCATCTTTGCTCTAGTGTCATTTCGTAAAAACTTGATATTTTCATCTGATCTTTTAATTTCATTTCTTCCTTCACGAACATGAAAGGGCAATACCACTTCCCCACAACCACAGTTTCAGAACTCTCATTAGATAGTGAGAAGTTGAAATTTGGGAGACGGGCTCTTAGGGAGATATCAAGGCCTTGAGCTTCACTTAACTGGTAATGTCTTGGCTTAGACATTTTAACGCTCCACCCTTCTCTCCTCAAGAAGTCCGGAGGAAACCCATCTGGAGCAACAGACTTAGCGTGAAAGCGATATCGTTTCTGGCGAATTATCTCAACTTGCTGGTCTACATCAGAGGGATCCAATGGTTTTGGTGTAGCATTTGGAATAAAAGTGCAGCAACAACAGGTGACTTTGTCCTCATCCTTTGAGTTTGTGAATGCTTCCCTACAAGACAAATTTAGCTATTCAGTCAAATTTATCAATTAATAATTTGATGTGTAAGCTGAATTCTAGGGTGTTTTGCAGATTTTGATTCTTTCTAACATTTTTCAAAAAAATGGTGTTTGGCCTTACTTCTGAATCAATTTCAGAAGCTAGGCCAAACTAGAACTTAGAATTGAGAGAAATTTTGCTTACCCTTTATGCCTGCCGTCTCGCTTTATGACATAGTACTGATTGGAAGACAAAGGCTGATTAAGAACTGGAATGAAAATCACATCATCATTATAATTCGTTTGATTTTCTCCGACTCCTGTTGAATAATGAACTGTTAGGTCCTTGTTCTGAGGAAAAGGCAGGTCCCTTATCCGATAGTCCTTGAACGTGAAACAACAACAGGTAGTGTCATATTCTTCATCTTGAATGACTAGATAACCAGAATTTGGACCCTCCGTGGGATATAATGAGAGAGAGTCAGGAAAGTTTCTGCATAGGGAGAGAGGCCTAGTTACATACATATTTTCTCTCTCAATTATATCTTCAGATTCACTTTCGTGGTGTATAATTCAATTCATTATGCATTCAATATATACATAATCAGAATAAAACGAATAGTCGGCATAGACAGCGCGGACAAAGACTAGTCAAGGGGCGTAAGTTTTCAAAGTTATGACTTGTAGGCCATGAGGCAAACAACTTTGGCGTCTTGACATTTTCTTGATTGGTAAGCAGCTAAGTTCTGCAAACGCGCTTTAAGAGGTTAGAATAATCAACAAGGAAAAAGATAAAAGAATAAAAAGAAAAATAAAAAAATGGTATCCAAAGTTCTCAGGCCCAATGTCCGCTGAGCATCAGAGCATAGTATAAAAACGTGGATCCGGGATATTTTTTTGTTGAACACTTATTTGTAAAAATAGTGTGGATATAAATCTGATCTTCTTAAATAAGACCAACAGAAATTCCAGTTCCAATATTATGTAACTATCAGCTTAAATTCTTAAAACATGCCCCTTTGACAAATTTGTATGTAGAGAACAGTATTACTATTTAACTGTAACTTGTAACCCATGATAAGTTTGGATTTTTTGGCCTCCTTAGCTCACATTCGCTTCAAGTCCTATTGGATACGTGTCATCATCCCATTGGTGATGCAAGACCTCACGTGTTGACGTCTTATTGGAAGAGGGTATTTGTGGGCTCCA
This sequence comes from Bretschneidera sinensis, assembly GCA_023935145.1. NCBI lineage: Eukaryota > Viridiplantae > Streptophyta > Magnoliopsida > Brassicales > Akaniaceae > Bretschneidera > Bretschneidera sinensis. Next base: position 26,610,682 of record CM043697.1, read on the forward strand.
TCATAGGCCCCCTACTTCCTCAGGTACTCGTGTGCCTCGAGGAAGTAAGATATGATGTTCGTGCCGTGACTGAGCGTTTATACTTAAAGATTTTTTCTTTTTTGAGGAACGGATGATTTGCGTCCTTGGTCAAGGGAACCTTGGAGCAAGCTCAGCTTTCGAGCTTGGTCTTGGAGATTTTGGGCTGAGTGTGTGAAGAACAGCTCACATGCTTGGTTTTGGAGTTTTGGGCTAAGCGTGAGAGGAACAGTTCTCATGCTCGGACTTGGAGACTTTGGGCCAAGCGAGTGAGGAGCAATCCATACTCTCGGTCTCGGAGATTCTGGGCCGAGTGCATGACGAGCAACTCACATGCTTAGTCTTTGGGGATTTCAGGCCGAACGTTTGACAAGCAGTCCATACGCTCTGTTTTGGAGATTTTTAGGTTGAGTATATGACAAGCAGTTCACATGCTCGGTTTTTGGAGATTTTGGGTCAAGTTTGTGAGGAGTAATCCATACGCTCGGCTTTTAGAGACTTTTAGGCCGAGTATGTGACAAGCAGTTCACGTGCTCAGTCTTTGGAGATTTTTAGGCCAAGCATGTGACAAGCAGTTCACATGCTTGGTATTTGGAGATTTTTAGACCGAGCATGTGACAAGCATTTCACATGCTTGGTCTTTGGAGATTTTGGGCCGAGCGTGTGAAGAGCAATCCATACGCTCGGTCTTAGAGATTTTGAGCCGAGTGTGTAACAAGCAGTCCATACGCTCGGTCTTTGGAGACTTTTAGGTCGAGCATGTGACAAGCAGTTCACATGCTCGGTCTTTGGAGATTTTTAGGCCAAGCATGTGACAAGTAGTTCACATGCTCGGTCTTTGGATATTTTTGGCCGAGCGCTTGACAAGCAGCCCATACGCTCGGTTTTGGAGACTTTTAGGCTGAGCATATGACAAGCAGTTCATATGCTCGGTTTTTGGAGATTTTGGGTCGAGTGTGTGAGGAGCAATCTATACGCTCGGTCTTTGGAGACTTTTAGGCCGAGCATATGACAAGCAGTTCACGTGCTCGGTCTTTGGATATTTTTAGGCCGAGCATGTGACAAGTAGTTCACATGCTCGGTCTTTGGAGATTTTTAGACCGAGCATGTGACAAGCAATTCACATGCTCGATCTTTGGAGATTTTAGGCCGAGTGTGTGAGGAGCAATCCATATGTTTGGTTTTTGGAGACTTTTAGGCCGAGCATGTGACAAGCAATCAACGTGCTCGGTCTTTGGAGATTCCTCTTCTGGGTTCTTTCTAGGCTTCTTCTCTCATGGGCTTCCTTTCCTTGGGCCCATGAGCTTTCTCTTTGGGCCTATGGGCTTTCTTTTCTTGGGCCCATGGGCTTTCTTTAGGTTTAAATGAGCATTAACTATGGTGGTGGCTGCTTTTATATGGCGGCGTCTAGGGCACGAGAAGGGCGCGTCTTTATGACAGTTGGCGCTTTGAGGAGAGTGAATGGTGCCTGGGTGACATCAAGGGTCATGTCTTTTCAGTTAGAGGGTGATTAATGTCCCTCATTCCTGTTGCCGCAACCCTTATACAAGGATGATTTCTTCCCCCCTTCTTCTCACAGGCATTTTTCAAAGCTTTTACAGAGAGAAAAATCTTTAGAGCACTTAGAGTTAGAGAGAAAGAAACATTGAGAGCGATCGAGGTTCTTAATCAGCAGTTCAGGGATTTGGTTTAAGGGTTCGAGCTGCTCGGAGTTAAGCTGTCAGAGTGGTGACTAAGAAGAACCGAAGTCGAACACATAAACAACCCTTGCTTATTCCTTTGGTAAGTCTCTTTATCCCTTTCATACCATGTCTGAGCCTAGGGTAAGTAGCGATAGCGAGGGTAGTATAAATTTGTCACAGGAGCTGGAGGAGGCCATGGGTGTCTCCTCCAGTGAGGACATCTCCTCCTTGGATATTGATGAAGGGCTATGGTTGATTGGTCCTCAAGATCTAAGGGTGGATATTGACCTTCAAGATTGGTCAAGAAGTTGGTGCACTATATAAAGGGTCACCTAGCTTCAGTCTCAACAATTAATTGTGACATACAAGTGATCATCACACAAGAGAACTCAAGTGCAAGTGTGAGAGTGCAAAGACACAAAACATAGGAGAGGCACTAGAATAGATCTCAAAAGAGAGTCTGGTTGTAAAGAGAGAGTAGTATAGATTGGGTAGAGGGCTTTGTAATAGTTCTTCTCACTTTCTTTCTTCTCTTCTTTGGTTCTTCAAGAACTTGAGATTCTTGAAGGGGTGTTGTTGTATTCTGTAAGAACTCATTGATTTAAGTGCAGAGAGTTCAGAGAAACTCTTGGGGACGTAGGCTATTGCTGAACCTCGATAACAATTGCTATGTTCTTTCTTTTCTTTGATTTCTATTTCTGTTTCTGATCATTACAGGTCATTCTAGACTTGAGTGTTTAGAAGATCACCACCTGGGCATCTCCAAGGAGATTTCTCAACACTTATAAATACCACTTGCACTTCTTCCGTTAGAGCATGCTTCTACTTGATGGCCTCAAGACTAACTTGGGCTTTAATAAATAAAAATGCTAAAAGTTTTGGCTTGACCCAACTTGGGCCTTTAAAATTCATATTTTTATAGGCTGTTTAGTTTAAATTACCATCCAAAATAGTTCAAATTTTATGTAGTCTCATGACTTGAAATTTACATGAGTTGACTTGTAATTCGGCTCGAGCTTGCTAGATACTCAACGAGCCGAGTTTGAGTTTAAGTTTTGGAGCTTGAGCTCAACTCGAAAATTCTTATTACTCATGAGCAAAGCTCAAACACCTCGAGTTCGGCTCGGCTCAGCTCGAATCCATCCCTATCTAGGACCATATGCTTGATGCAAAGTGCCTAAAAATTGTTTTATCCAATTTAATGATGAGATTGAATGTTGGAACTTGTACCTTCGAAGTTATCTAGATCTTGCTCAATAAGAGAGTAAAAGAAGTTTGCCTCTACGATTTGGAGATCAAAAAGATGAAGAGACGTAATATCTTTCAAGCCCATCATGGGTAAGTCTAGCATATGAATGGCATGCTCCAATAAAATAGTGAATTCCCCAAAAGCTTTAATGAAAGTATGAGAGTAATCGCTCCATCTTAACATCAAAGAGCAAATAACGGATTTGTTGACAGTAACTTGCCAAAGACGAGTAGAGTTAATTGCATGGAGGATGCATGCTGATTTCAAAATTTTGGAAAAATTACACTGTTGAAAATATATTCACACCAATTGTTTCAAGTAAAATAAAACCTGCTTTGCATAAGGGAATTTCATAAGCAAGTAATTTGAACGGCGAAATTGAACGAGAAGACAAAGTTGGTCAGTACTTAATAAAGGATATTGGTGGCAATTATCATAAGTAATTTGGGGGGAAGAAGAATATTGAAAGGAGTGGAGATTGTTAGACAATTCATAGCAGAGATAAAGCCAGTGTTTCTTTGGAACGCGAGGAATCTTTGCTTGTCCATTGTCATCTAAACGCGTTAAAATGTGTTGGAAAGTTGTACAACCATTGCAACAGTTGATCAGAAATCAAAATTGTGATAGAAGCGAAGAAGAATAAAGAGTGAAGCTGAGTTGAGATTAATTTGAATTCAAAATCACATTTGCTCATGCTGTGAATTAAAAAAATATATATGGGCATGAGCAGTTATAGATATGAAAATTCTACCGTGCCACTTGGCTGAAAATCATTGGACAAAAGAATAAAAAGCAGACATAACAAACTAAGGTGCATTTTGGAGAATTCGGTTATAAGCCCATATGACTCAAGGCAAAGACAGTTGTCCAGGGTAACTAATTTTTCCGTTCAAAAGCAGTTACCTATCTCGCCTATAAATAGGAGGAATGACTTCTTTTAAAGGGATCTAAAATTTTGGAAAGAGAAAGAACTAGAGAGAAAAACAAGCAAACTAAACTCATATTTTCTTTGTTCATAATCTTAATAACCAAACAACCTGAGATTGGATTCATTTTCTTCTCTCTATACTTACAATATATGTATTAAAATAACAATAAAATTTTCTCAAATTCGCGCATTCAGTGTTATGCCAATTTCATATTCCTTTGTTTCTGTATAATCCTTTTACTCATATTTTGTAGATTATCTGTTGGTGACTCCAAGTAATCTCTAATTAAGGGGAAATTTGAAAATTAATCTAAAAAGAAAAATAGATTTACTTGATTTGTTTCCATTTGTTAGATATCATTAAAGTAAGGGTATTTATGAAGATAAAAGACATAGCAATCAAAAAAAAATTATAAAATTAATAATTAAAAGTAATATTACTTAGTGTTGACCCGTATTTGATTTTAATAATGACAAAACACTACTTAAATTGCACTAACAGTTTTATCTAAGTATTTAAGCGGTAAAAGCATTCAGTTCAGAAACAAAATGCAAGAACTCAACACGTTCAGACACCAAAAGAAGACAGAAGATCTAGAATAGGCACTAAGGTAATTGAATCACTCTGTAAATCTCTTTATTCAATTACTTAGGTTGATGTATGACTCAATTTACAAAAAGTTTTGACAAAACTAAGATACATAAAGTTTCTAAGTAAAACAATTGTTTTGAAACATGAAAACTAGGTTGAAAGATAACCCAGTCGATTGGAAAATGAGATAGTAAGTTCCCAGTCGACTGGTACTAAGGACCCAGTCGGCTGGTAACTTCACTCAGTCGACTGTTCCCATGATCTAGTCGATTTGTACTCTCTCTATGCTTAAAAGTGAAGATTTTTCACTTGACCCAGTCGACTGGTAATTCGAAAATATGACCGTTTGAGACGCAAGACTTGAGTATTTAATGCCTAAACCTACCAAGTCAGTGTCAAACGGTCATATTGATTCAAGGCTGTAAAAACCCACTTCAATGAGCATTTACACAAGAAAGATAGCACATTAGCTCATTAATTTTCAAAAGTTTTGAAAAATTCATTGTGAGCCATTCTTCAAGCTTGTTCTTGAAAGAGAGATATCATTCATTTGTAAAGGCATTCATTTCTATATTTCTACCATTTACTTTACAATTAATACAATTTATTGTAAAGAGAAAGAGTTGGTATAACTCTTAAAGTGTTTAGGATTAAACACTTTGTTTGTAACTTTTGTGAGAAAGAGGTTATTTGTAAGGTTTGTGCAACAATCGTGAAGTTGCTCGACTAATGATTAGTGGATTACTTCAAGGAGTTTCCTTTAAAGAGTTGACGTAAGGTCAGAGGGATTCCGATATTGTCGAACCACTATAAACGAAGTTTACATTTTCTCTTCCTTAACTCCTTTATTTACAAGCATATTATTTGTTTGTGTGCATTGCTTATCAAACTATTTTAAAAACTTGCAAGTTAATTAGCAAAAAGTTTTTAAAACTCAATTCATCCCTTCTTAGGTTTCAACATCGATTTACACTTAGCTTAAGTTTCTATTTTCTATATGAATCCCTAAAGTATAATTTTCATTTAATAGTGTTTCATTGGACCATTTATTTATTTTTTTAATAGAAAATCTTCTCTTTTTTCTTTTTTTTTTTACAGAAAATCATTTATATGCCCTTCCTTGAATTGAACCCAATCATTATATCTTTATTTGTGCTATACTATTGAATCTTGTCTTCCTTTGAATTGAATCCAATCATTAATACTATTGAATCTTGTCTTCCTTTGAATTGAATCCAATCATTATATCTTTATTTGCGTTATACTATTGAATCTGACAAGATCATTTGCGTTTTAATTGGTATTCATGACTTTTGAACAAAATTAGAAACTAAATCATCTTTCAAATACTAGAACATTTTTGTTCCATTTTTTTATCTTCGATCACTTACAATTTTCCTTTTAACCTTCTCCAATCTCTTATTCATCTTTTCTATTGTGCAATGATAAATAATTCTACCAACTAAACTATTATATATATATATATATATATATATATATATATATAAAAAATGTATCTACTTTGAGTTTGACCTCTTCAAAATTATATCTCAAGATCTGTCACCTTGTACAAGTAACTTAAGTAATTTTACTTTATATTTTCATTAGAGATTTTTCCTTTTCCTTTGTCCACATGCCACTTATAAGATAATAAGAATATCTTTTTTCTTTGGATAAATACAGTTAACAACTTATAATAATAATGATTGATGATTGATGATTAAAAAATAAAGAATGGGAGTACGTGAAATCATTACCAAAATTAAAAGACCTTAGATAAAATTCTTAAAACAATTACTATGATATATTCCCTATTTCTGTAAGAAGTTGCAAAAAAAAAAAACCTAAGATAAGTAAGGTTACTTCTAAATTTTAGAAAAAAAATAATAATTCTATTGTACTGCATTATCATAAAGCTTCAACTTGATTATATTGCCAAATATCATCACCATGGAAAAAGCTTTTACCCACCAAATTATATATGTAGCTTATTTTAGGTATAAAATCACGTCTATATATATAGTTTATAAAATTTGACGACTAAATTCTTTAAAACTCTTCATTGTTTGATCATTGCTTTAAATAGTTGTTAAAGTCAATTTTTATCTTAATTTAAAGTATAAATTAACTTTAATCATTGTTTAAAGCAATTAACAAACAATGCCTAAGTGAAATTATCACACTCTCTTTGACCTACGCACCTTATTTTCTATTTTTTCAAGACTATGGTTTCAACGGATCTTTTTCTTTATGTTTAACTGGTATGATATCATTTTTAGATGTGATTAATTTAGTTGTACTCTTTTAAGAACACTATGCTTTACCTTCGGAAAAAAAAAAAGAGTAAATTCTATTTTTAGTTTTTTAGTTTGCCATATGTTTTTATTGGATCCTTAGAGTTTAAAACGTCTTTATTAAGTCATTTAAGTTTGATTCTTGTTCTAATAAGTTCCTTCAACTAAATGACCCGATAATTCCATCCTAGGTGACATCTTATGTGGTCTTAGGCAGTAAAAAGAGAGTAATTTTTCCCAAATCTCATCATCTCTCCTAACAAAATCACAAACAATATTTTTTTTCTTCATTTCTTTTTCTCCTTTCCTTTTTATTCTTCTTCTTTCTCTTCCTCCTTTTCTTCTTCCTCTTCCTATTCTTCTTCTCCCTCCTACCACATCTATCACGCAGCGCCGTGCACTACCATGAAAGATCTACAGTTCCACGTCGTGGATTTGTCGTGCACATTGACTCTACAGCCCGACCTGCTCTCAACTCTGTTTACTGGATATTTTTGTGTAGCATTTTGAAGGCGGACGGTGATACATTTGAGGTGATTAAGAAGACAGAGAAGAACAAGGAATAGTCAGTATAGAAAGATGTAGAAGTTATTTTGCTTTTGTTGTACTATTTCTTTTGGGTAAATAAATTTCACCATTTATCCGAAAAAAGAAAAATTAAAAATAGTTGAAAATTCTAATGCATTATTTCTTTTTTCATGCTACCTAATACTTGAGGAAAGCTACGAGCTCATGGTACTAGATTTATGCAAGAAAATAATGCTTTGATTAGTTTGCTTTCAATTCTCCATGAGCTACTACTATCTCATCAATTCTGCCAAGATGGTTTACATTTAAGAGATGTCTTCAATTTAAAAGTTTGAAAACTTTGATAGGTTTATTCATTGAAAGAAAGAAATGGAAGAAAAAAAATCGTGTTCGTGATTTTGTTAAGAGAGATGATGGGATATGGGAAAAAATAACAATTTTTTTACTGCCTAAAGCCACATAGAATACCACATAGGATCGAATTATCGGATCATTTAGTTGAATGATCTGATTGTAATAATAATCAAACTCAAAAGATTTAATAAGAACGTTTTAAACTTCAAGAACCCAATAAAAACATAAGACAAAGTAAAAAGATTAAAAATGGAATTTACTTAAAAAAATAAAAGACATAAAAGCCTAATTTGTAAATTTATTAAATCAAATTTCATTTTAACCAAGGTATCTTTGCCACTGTCACCTACAACTCCAAATATTTGAAACTTGAATTCAATTCATCTTTCCGTCGATATAATAAAACAAAATATCAACTTTTTATTTTTTATTTGCCTTCCTTACCAATGCGAAGATTAATATAGTATATGTTCGTCCGTTTGGTTTATGGATAGGATTACAGTGAGATAGAATTAGAATTAACAAGAGATATGATAAAGAGAATTAAAGTGGTAATACTTTAATACTATTTTTGGTTCATGAGATTGTTGGATTGAGATTAATGTGAGATAAAAAGTCTAAGTACCAAAATACCCTAACACTATTCATCATCTTTAACAATCTCTAATTTTTTCACAAACCCTAAAATTAAATTATAATAATAATTATTATTATTATCATAAATTATTATTTTTATCATCATAATTATAATATATATTATTATAAATTTATAATTAATAACCATCATTATTATAATTATTAATTGTTAATATAAATATAATTATTATTATCATTATCACTATAATATTATTATAATTATAAGAATGATAATATTTTCAATTATAATAATATTATAAATATAATATCTTATTATATTTATAATAGTTACTATCATTATCATTATTATAATAATTATTATTATCATTAAAAATTTATTACATTTATTATTATAACATTATTTTTTAATTATAATTTTTATCATCATAATTATTATTCTAATTACCATAATAATATTTTTTATAACAATTATTATAATTTATTAAGAATAATAATAATTATTATCATAATAATCGATATTATCAATATAATCAATGTAATTATTATTATTATTATTATTATTATTATTATTATCATCATAATAATCATATTATTAATATAATTATCATTAATATAATTATTATTATCGTTATTATTATTTTAATATTATTATAATTAATATTTTTATTATTATAGTTATGATAATAATAATCATTATTATAGTTATTATATTTATTATTATAATAATATTACTATTACCATTATTATTATTTTAATAATTATTTTTATTAAAAAATGTTATTATTATTTTATTAAAAATAATTTTAATAATATTATAATAATTATAACAATTATTTTTATCACTAAAATTATTATTATTATTCAAGGATAAAAATGGTAAAAAGAAAAGTTTTAGTCGCACATGCATGGATAAATTTTATCCCATGAGAGAAGGCGAGACAAAAAAGGTGGGATTAAGGCTAATTTTACACACCTTAATCCCACGTGAATAGTGAATTTCTCCAACAAAATGAGAGATAACTATTCATGTGAGTAACTATTTATGTGAGATTAAGTTAGTCCAATCCCATCTTAATCTCACCAACCAAACAGCCCCTATATGTTGTTATTTCTGTTAATTCATCTGCGTAGCACATGCATTGGTTATATTATTAGTATGTTTTATATAATTAAAAAGAGGTCATGTTCAAAAAAAAAAAACAGGTGTATAAACCTTGCAAAGATAGAAAATAAAAAATATTAGTCTATAAGAAGCCCAAAACTATATTTTATCAAAATCTATTAATGATATACTTATTTGAAAAAAAAATTTGGCTTAATTTTTTTAAAAAATACCTTATTATATATCCGCTTTTCATTTTACCTTTGCATTTTATTTCATGATAAAACAGATAATGTACTTTGCTCTTTTCACAAAGAATATGATAGAAGTTAGTTTTTGAAAAATAATTACAATTTCACTTTTGTCGACGGAGTAAAGTATTAGGTACAATTTGCCAAAAAAAATTCTTCAGAGTATGAAATAAAAACCGTGGTAAATCATATAGATAGTTTTTTTTAATGAGATTAATCCAAAAGAAAGTGGTTCACAAGTGTAGATATTAATGTCTGTCGTCCCTTTAGGGAGCAAAACACAATCCAATTTCTCAAGAAATAAATCACAAAAAATAAAATGAAAAACGGTTAAACCACAAAACAATTTTTAAAAATAAATCGTATTGCTTCATACATATTTTATCATAAAATATAATAATAATTTTTTTATTATTTTATTTCTTATAAATTTTTATCATTACTTTTTGATATTCTAATGCATATAATTTTTATCGTAAACTATAGCACAAATATTTTTTATTTAAGAATTATGTATGCTATCCAGAATTCCAGATTATATATATTTTAAGACACCAATTTAATTATGGCAAAACCCTAAAAACCTGCGCAGCACCAATATTGGATCAATTTTCATTTCTGCCACTAAACCTCTCTCCCTACCTCCCTCATAACGTCCACCAACTTCAAAAACCTCACTGTTTCTCCTCCTTAAATTTCCTCTCGAAAAGCTCACTTTGAAACGGTAAAAAGAAAGGAAAAGAAAGAAAAAAATGTGAGAAAGAAAAAAAAAAATAGTTGATCTAATCAAGAAAATTAGGGTTTTTTTTTTTTTTTTGCCTTGTACTGTTGTTTGGCAAATGGCGAATGTGGTGGTTGATGAAGATCAACAATGGCTGTTAAATTGTTTGTCCGCTACCCTTGACCCTAATCAGGAGGTTCGTTCCTTCACTGAAGCTTCGCTTCATCAGGCCTCTGTTCAACCAGGTTCCTATGTGCCCTTCTTTTTGGTTGCTTTGAAGTGCTGGATTTGTACATTTTAGTTTAATTAGGAAGAATTTAGGTTTGAAGCGCAGCATTCTGACTGGTTATTTTGGGTTGTTGAGGTCTTCAACATTTCTGTCATCTTACACAAATGCCTTTGCAGAAGTATAATAAAGTTGGGACTAAAAATTGACTGGATTTACATTTCAAGCATTTCGAATAATGATTTACATCTAAAATAGGCTCCAGTTTATAACTGATTGGAACTGGTCGAATAATAAAGCTTCAACGTGGAGAATTCTTAATGCTATATAATCTAGAATATGATATATTTATGTTTTCTTCAAAATGGACGCTGAGAGACGAGTTAATTTTCTAGAAACTAGTGGTGGCATTCCTTTGCTGGTAGTGATCAAAAGGCCTGCTTTAGTGCATAGAACATCCATATTGGTTATTTCTTTCACCTTTACATCCTCATGGGTCTGCCTCCATCCGCATTATGAGCTTATCTTTTGAGAAACTTTATACTCTATATGAGAAGCACGTTCTGCCTCCAAGTTGTTTGGAATCCATGAGCATTTTTCCTCTTTCAAATTGTGTTTTTTAACCTACACAAACACACCTTGAACCCCATTCTACTTAGTGGGCAGGGAAGTGTCCAAACCAACGCTCCAAAGCGGGTAGAATAAAATTTTAACAGTAAAGATTAATCCCCTTTCAATTTGTAAATGGAAATGTGAAGTGTTAATTACTAGAGGTTGTGATTTGGGGCTTATCTGTTTCAAATGTTAACTAGTTATGTACAAATTTACCTTTTCTTCTTTTTTCAAAGATCAATTTTATTAGAAATTTTATCAAGCTAATTATCTCTTCAGCATCCAGAAGGTTCTTTGAGGAGTTTGTGGGTAAAACTAAAAGAGCTCATTCTGCTATAAGGTGCACATGGCGTATCTTGAGAAGCAGCCTTGTATTGGTGTGATGCATGCATTGTGCATAGTGTCTTTATTCGGCTTATAGACATTAAAACAAGACAAAGCTACATAGATGAGTTTAAATATTTTCTTAGCATATTAATATGGTGGTGTTTACCCTGTAAGAAATAGTTTTTGCTATGTGGTCTATTAACTAATCATGGCTATGAGAAGTTACTGTCAAATTCCTGGCCATTTGATGTCTTATTCTGGTATGACTCTTTGTTTTTGGATAAGGTAATTTGGTATCAATTCATTGTATGATATATTGCTTTTAATAGATGTTAAAATATTTTAGAAAAGAGTATACAAAGGACGGGCCCTTGTTACGCTGTAAGTTCCTCTTAGAGTTTATCAAAATAAAAACAAAATGAAAACAAAAAAGAAACAGAGGAATAAAATTAAATCCTTATCTTTTTCCATTCTAGTTTTACAATTATTACCAACCAAATTAGGTCATATTATGAGTTTAGTTTCTTACTAGATATATCAAACAAAGGAATGAATCACACACTTACATTAATTATCATTTTTATTGGTCTTTTCAACAAGAGTATTGCAGTACGTAAAAGATTAAGGTTATATTTTCATGATATTCTTGGTCCTGTAGGTTTTGGAGGAGCATTGTCCAAGGTTGCTGCCAGCAAGGAGCTTCCACTGGGACTGCGCCAGATATCCTTTACTGACAGTTGAACTTACTTGTATCAGGCTTGTTACCAAAGAAAATATTTGTTTTTTAATGCTTCTTAAATTGTCATATTGTCTGCATAAGTAGTCTTCTTTTTCTTATTTTATTTGGTTAAAAAAGCTGAAGTCAAGAGCTCCCCACCCCACCCCCACTTGAAGTAGAGCAATATGTTATATTTATCATCTCCATTTTTTTCTTAATTTTATGTTTAAGAAAATCAAAATAATGCAATTTTTTTTATTGTTAAACTATTTTTTTTGGGTACAAATGTGACCACAGTGAGAGTCGAACCCACAAACTTTTGATTTGAAGTCAAATATGCTATTAATGCAATCTTATGCTCTTTTTCCTTATTTATTTATTTTTTTTTTTTTATGGTTTAATAGAATTACTAGAGCCACTTGTTGCATGTTGACTTTAGGTATATGTAACATGTGTGAAGAGTATTGTTAATCCTGTGAAGACTTCACATGAAGACTTAACATACTTTTACCTAGCTGCTGTCCTTTTAAAGCAGTTTATTAGGAAGCACTGGCAGAAGGGTGAGGAGTCTTTTGAGCATCCTGCGGTTTCAAGTGAGGAAAAGGTACCTACGACATCTGACATTACATAACATGTATATCTCTTATGCATTTTAAAATCATAGTCTTTTTATGTTTGTTGTTAATTCCATAAATTATTAAGATTCATTATTTAGTGGAGCAATTTATTTATCTTATAATTCTGTCTCCCCTCTATGGTATCCAGCCTTTTAGTTTTTTCCATCGGGACATTTCTTTTCCTTGGAGTTAATCTCATCTGATTGTCTCCCAAAAAGTGCAGTTTGGTGGTAACTTAAAAACAAATTAATTAACATTTTGAAGTTTATCTCTCGTTCTTAATGCGTTAAAAAATGACATATATAATGACCCAATTTTGGTTTGTAGTGTCTTTGTTCATATGCTGTTAGAAACACTCATAAATTTAGTGCTGGCATCACTTACATGAAGTGGGAAGCTCACCATGATATGGAATCATGTTGTAGATACAATTGGAAGCACTATTCTATTTGGCTGAATTTATATATTTTATTTTCAGTTTCTATATGCATATTTGTATAGGCTCGAGTCATGTTGGTATGGTAATTATGTTGGAAAATTATTTGGTAAGGTAGGTCATGCGATATACATATATTGGTTAAAAATCAATTTTTTAGTGTATTTGTGAGCATGATATTGCTAGATTGTAGTCTTCTCCAAATATCTTCTTCTGTTCCAAAGAAGTGTGCATTATATTTGATACCTTGAATCCAAGCTCCAAATTTCAGGCTTTTAACATAATGCAGATAAATCCATAAATGGAATAATGATACTGCCTGCAAAAGTTGATTGGTAGTGAGCTATAATATGCTAAGGTTTATGGATGGAGAATCGTGTTTGAATATCTTCATGTTGGAGGCAAATAAGTTTCTGGATTGAATCAAACATATTGCTTAAAGTTCATGATGCTAAAATATATTACTACTACATTTCCAAGTCAGAATGGCTTTGCTGATAGATATGACTAAACAGTGAAGTCTTACGAGTAACTGACAGCAATGTAATAATAGTGGGCTAGTAAGAAGTCAAAATAAATTTTTGGAGCCTTGTTTCATCTTATCTCTCTCCCCACCCTCTCCAAGTCAATGAGTAAAGAAGTCCTGCCTGCCGATTGTCTAAGTTGATGGAGTCAGGGTCTGGGCTTCTACTTTTGGATTTAACTGACCTATGTCCTTGTCAGTTGTCAGAGTGAGAGGTTTATCTGGTAATTTGTACTTAGGACTTATAAAAAACATGTACTTAGGAATTACCACCATATGAGCCTCACTGACTTATATTTGTGTATGTAATTTCAAGGATTCCATGGTATATTTCTATTTTGCAGCAGCTGTACCTTTTATGATTGATAGTAATTTGATTCGAAGGTACACTTATGTGTTGTCTGTTTACTATGTCTGTAGATTGATATATTAGTGATTATATGATAAATAGACATGCTTTTCAAAGAATATTGAAATGTTTATATATACATAGGTGGTTGTTCAAATAGCTAGTTATTGAAAATTGTATTCTGATTTGTTATTATTATTTTTCTGATGCAGCATTTCATTTTTGTCAATGCCTTGATTTTCTTATAGTTTATATGTCAGTGTATCTAAATTTGTCATGGTTACATCATCAGGCAGTTATACACTGGCTTCTTTTGTCATCATTGGATGACTCTCAGAGGAAAATCTTCACAGCAATTAGCATGGCTGTTGCATCCATTGTGGTGTATGACTGGCCAGAAGATTGGCATGAATTATTGCCATTTCTCATGAAGTTGATTAGTGGTCAAAATAACATGAATGGAGGTAAAAGCTTTGTGTATGCTCATCTTCCACTTTACTTGTGTCATTCTTTGTTTGTAAAATTTTTATTTGTGTATATAGGTCTTACTAATTGTTTGTATTAGAATTTGGATGGCTTCTGGACCAATGGGACATTTAACTTAGGGGTTTTGTTGGCAGTTTCTGAATTATCTGTTTCTATAAAGTTCTGCAAGCATATATGATATCTCTAGACAGCTACAAATTAGTTGATGAGTTGACTCATGATCCACTTTGATGATTACTTTGTACGTTCTCTTTAAGTTTTTATAGAATTTCTTATGTGCTACTTGTTCTCTAGATATCTTATCCAGTTCATGCAGTCAATGTTTTATGACAAATTTTTCATATATGTTGTGTTTTGAGCTCTACTCTAGGATATTTTCTGGCAATCTCCTGGAGTCTTTCTCATCCACGGAGGCTGTTTCTTTTGTAAGCTTATTAGCATCTATATAGTATAGGTTTATATTTTTATGTATGCATCTTTCTGTTATTGGTATTAATTTTTCTATAGCATTAAAATATGTTAAATTCTTTAGATTAAAATGGTATTTCCAAATTATACAGTGTATGGAGCTTTAGGGTGCTTGGCTCCTCTCTCTGGGGACTTGGATGATAAAATGGTGCTTACATTAGTACTAGTTTTATTTCCTTGCTTGCATACAATTGTATCAACTCCTCAGGTTGGTTTTCTTTCAGTCTCTGCATTTTTTTGTCAGTTATGAAAGCTTTTTTGAACTTTAGAATTGGCATACTTCTTTTTCTTCTTTAGAAAAACTTATTTTATTAAGGTGAGGGTTTTGAAGAGTATGAAAATTAGTACCATAGAGAAGTGCGTGTTTGAGCAGGTACAGTTGTGTGCGCTTTTGCCGTGCTATGTAAGGATTACTAGTAATTTTTTTTACCAGCATAGGGTTGAAACTCTTTGGAAAGTTAGGGGCTATATTAAGTATGTTTCCTATCTTATAAAATTTCAAGTGAACAACTTGGTATATGTAATAAAATATTGTATGGGAAAGGCCGGCTGATTGTCATTGCATTTCTATAGGAGTTTTGGAACAAACTGCTAGATGTGCACCTGAAGTGGGAGTTTCGGTGTGGGGTTTGGGAATCTTTTGTTCTTTTCCATTAGAAAAATATGAAAAGAAAAGAGGAAGAAATAATTTTTTTTTATAAGTAAAAAAGTATATAAAAAACGCACCAAGGGGGTGCAACCCAAATACAACGGTTATCTATAGGAGAGAACCTCCAAAAACTCTAACATACCTACCTCATTTACAAAAAAATTCTCTTTAACCCGAAAACTAAGGGCATTGAACTAATAATCTCTAATTACATTAGAAGGTCTTTCAATGCTATCAAAAACTCTATACTTCTTCTCATTCCACACAATCCAAAAGATGAAAAGGGGAATCATTGAGTAAGCCTCCTTGCAGTCCTCAGAAGCTCGAAACCCACTCCAAGACCACACTTCATCTTTCACGGAGCCGGCATACACCCAAAAGACACCCAAAACTCTATAAGCCATCTCTCACAAGGTTCTAGCAACACTCCATCAAAATATGAAACACAGACTCACCATAACTTTTACAGGTGTAACACCTATTAACCATCACTTTCCCCATTTTTTTGTAAATTGTCTATAGTAAGAATTTTCTCCCAAGAAATCATAACATACTGGTGATGGCTAAGGTAAATAAACTAGAGATGAATACAGTGTTGTAGCCATTGGGTGCCGACATACACCCAAGAGACACCCAAAACTTTTACAGATGTAACACCTATTAACCATCACTTTCCCCATTTTTTTGTAAATTGTCTATAGTAAGAATTTTCTCCCAAGAAATCATAACATACTGGTGATGGCTAAGGTAAATAAACTAGAGATGAATACAGTGTTGTAGCCATTGGGTGTCGGCATACACCCAAGAGACACCTAAAACTTTTACAGATGTAACACCTATTAACCATCACTTTCCCCATTTTTTTGTAAATTGTCTATAGTAAGAATTTTCTCCCAAGAAATCATAACATACTGGTGATGGCTAAGGTAAATAAACTAGAGATGAATACAGTGTTGTAGCCATTGGGTGCCGACATACACCCAAGAGACACCCAAAACTCTATAAGTCATCTCCCTCAAAGTTCAGCTAAAGAACACTCCATCAAAATATGAAACACGGACTCACCATAACTTTTGTAGATGTAACAGTTATTAACCATCACTTTCCCCATTTTTTGTAAATTGTCTATAGTAAGAATCTTCTCCCAAGAAATCATAACATACTGATGATGGCTAAGGTAAATAAGTTGGAGATGAATACAATGTTGTAGCCATTGTGTGAGTTTGCTTAATTTGCACGTTAGAAGATCAACATTTTTTTTTAACACACTTGAGGAACTTTTGAGATTTTCTGATGCTTTTTGGAAGAATCAAATGCCATGATATCTTATGGATTTTAATTAACGATTTTAAGGATGTTCTGAGTTTTGTGTTTGTTCATGACCGTTCTATCTCGTTTGGCTGTAATTTAACTATCAAATCATGTATACTTGAAAAAAGTTTCTGATTATTCATTTCAAACTCTCCTAAAAAGTTTTGGTTTTTCACTAAGCATTAAAGATGAGCATTTTTGTCATTTAGTACTTTATATCTATTTTATTGTTGGAGTTTGTATGCAGACCTATGACAAATATTTGCGTGCAAAAGCCCTTTCAATAGTTTATTCTTGCACCTCTGTACTGGGAGCGATGAGTGGTGTATATAAGGTATTCTCTTGATACCTTGTTTTTTTTGGTTGTGCGTGATTTGGTAATGTGATTCAGTTCAGCTTGTTCTATTATGGAGTGACAGACTAAGGTATTTATGTTCAGACAGAAACAACTGCTTTAATGTTACCAGTGCTGAAACTATGGCTGGATCAGTTCTCTATTATCTTGAAACATCCAGTGGAACATGAAGACCCTGATGATTGAAGCATCAGAATGGAGGTTGGTTTTGTGTTTGGGTCAGAGACTCTGTCATCATGTTTTATGGTCGTTTTTTATGAAATAGAATGAGCAATTGATTTCTAATGTTACGTCATCATTAGGTTTTAAAGTGCTTGAATCAGCTTGTCCAGACTTTCCCTACCCTTGCTGAAAGTGAATTTATTGGTACGTTTGACACCATGCATTTAGACTTAAATTTTACTTATGTTGAGGCTTTGTTCTTCAATATCAATGTTTTTATTTTGTTCCTCGACACACCTTGCTCTTGCAGTTATTATGGGGCCTTTATGGCAGACATTTGTATCATCTCTAAGAGTATATGTGCAATCATCAATTGAAGGCACGGAAGATCATATGATGGAAGATATGACTCCGATGGTGCAGAGAAAAGCCTTGATTCCTTCATCATCCAGGTAATAAGATCACTGCTCTCAGAGCAAGGTTGACATTTTTGTCTCAGATATGAACTCTCTTAATTGGTTTCATATCATCTAGTGTAGGATCTAAATTGTGAGTGTTGATGGTAGAATTCTTTTGCATATCCTATGACTCAAGATAGATCTACTTATCAAAAGTCTCAAGATAGATCTATTCCATGCGTCTGTAGCAGCCTGGTTAATTTGACACTCACCTATAAGCATTTATGTATTTTATTGATTCATGTTGTTTGTAATTGAATTATATCTATTTGGGTCCAGGGTGCCTAAGCATACTGTCACAGATCTTGAATTGAGTTTTTGTTCATGTGGAATAGAAATGTCCAAAATATGGAATAACTTGAACTAGTTAACTTTTTAAATATATTTTTTTTATGGTAAAACAATTCGTTGTCGAAAATCTAGATGAGCAGCCTGGGATTTGGTTTTCATTAGGAAAATTGGAAAATTTGGATTTAATGATTGAGTATTCTGATATCTGGACAATTCATGATTATAACGGTGGTGCTAATATTATAGTTGGTTGCTCAATACTTTGAAGGGGTAGTTTGCATTTTTAAAAGTCCCACTCCCATCTTCAGAAAATAAAATGCCTTTACCCCAAATAAAAATAGTTTTGGTGCTGCGACATAAATAATTAAAAGGCCATTCTCTGGACTTCTAAGTTTTTCATTAAACATGTTCTTTAGCTTACTCATAGATATGTATAGATCAGCTTCCAGCCATCTGTCTTTTTGTCAAGGGAATTATTTCAATTCATTTTAGATTTTACTGATTGATTTCTTGCATATGATTTTGTATGTACAGATATTTGAGTTTCTGTCGACCATCATCGGTAGTGTAAAGCTGGTCAAGGTGCAGTTTTAAACTATTTAAATATGCTTCTGCTCTTTACTCATTTCTACTTGTTATTTTGTATCACAATTTATGAAATTTTGTTAGCTTAGGTCGTTGCAAGTAAATTCATTTGTCTCCATTAAAGAATTGTTTCGGACAGGGCTTGATATTGGCCTATGGTTTGAAAAAAATGGAAAGGAGGCCAGGAACGATGATAGATCTTGTTTCGTACAAAAGTGGGTTTCACGATAATTTATTTAAAAGTGAGATATCATATTTTATTATATATATTTTTTATTAAAATAATATATTTAATAGTAAAGTAATGTATTCAGTGATAAAAAAATTGTCACAAATTATATTAGCTTTACAATTGAGTGTGAATTGGTTTTTTTTTTTTATCTAAAAATGTATTATTTTATCCACAAAAAAATATGTTAGTGAGATATCATTTTTAAATAAGTTATCATAGAATCTATAAATTATCAATATATACAATTTGGATTTTTCTCTCCAAAGCCGGACGGGAAACAAAAAGAACACCAAGTTACCAATTGACAAGATAACGGTGATGTTTGTGTCTAATTTAAAGTCATATTTAAACTTAAGTTTATTTTTTAAAATTTTTTAAAAGTTTATTTCAATTGAAACAAATTTTATTAAATTTAATGATAAATTATACTGAACTACATTCAAGTTTGTCGAAATGAAATTAACATAATAAACATTTTTAAAACTCACGATTCTTTCCACAACACTAATTTTCACCATCAAATAATTTCAAAATGAACTTATTTGAAGAACCAAAATTTTAACTGGATATTACTTTTTATGATGACCAAAGTATCCTCAAGTATAATAAATGTTATTTTTTAATAAAAAAAATAGAAGTATTAGGGATGTAACATATTTAATAAGAAATATTTTAAGGTTTTTTTAAATGAAATTATCATCACTATTTTTTGAAAATTCTTAAAAATGTATTTTAAAATGATTTATATTCTATTATATGGTATAAAATAAAGTTTACTTTATATATTTTATTTTAAAAAAATATTATAATATTATTACCTATTGCATCTTCAAATAAATGAAAATAAAATACCATCATAAAATAAAATTAAATATTTTAAATGAAAAGTTTGTCGATATGTTTTTTTTAAAATAAAATTAAAGCCTAATATCTCAAATAAATGAATATAAAATATCATCATAAAATAAAAATTAAAGACAATTATTTTAAAAATTAAAATGATAATGCATGTTTTTATTTAAAAAAATATATAAATTCATATAACCTAAAAATTTGTGATATAAATAATTTTGAAATAAATAGAATTATTAAACTTATCATAATCATTTAGAGATATTGTAATACTAAGGGTATTTTGATAATCATGAAAAATAATATCTAATTAAAATTTTGATTTTTCAAATAAATTCATTTTAAAGCTCATTGATGGTGGAAAATTGATGTTTTGAGGTGAATTATGGATTTTAAAAAAGTTTGGTATGTTAGTGTAATTTCAAAAAATTTAGAGATAACACAGTGTAACTTGTTCAAAATTTTATTAAATAACAATTAAATATAAATTAATAAGTGATTTGATTTAAATAAGTTTTTGATAAATTTTTTAAAAAATAAACTACAACTTAAAATTAACTTTAAACTAAACTCAATCCACCGCTAAAGGCGCCCATTCCATGCCTATGGTAAATCAACAGTTCCAATTTGAAAAAAAATTCATATCTTTGGTAATTAGAACCAGCACCGTTATCCACATTTCGTAGTTTAACCCATCAACATATATTTCTTTACCCCTGTAAGATACTACAACAGCCCATGTGTCCATTTAGGTTGCATAGAAATGTAAAACTTAAATATAATCTAAATATGCTAAACAATTTAAATAGTATACAGATTAAATGTGAAGTTATAAAGATTATAAACATACCTTCAATCATTGAAGCTTTTTACTCGCACAATCTGCTATTCCTTTGATATTGGTATTTCTAGATTCTCATAACTCTCTTCAATTGATGGTGTATGAAAAAAAAAATGAGTAATCCCAAGTCTATGGACCAAACCTGTATTTATACTTGTTCTTCCATCAAGAACGTCCGTCCGTATTCTATGCTCTTTTTACCACTATCAATGGGTGGCCAAAGGATTAAACATGTATCATATATAGATTGATTACATATTCTTTATACTCTCAATACAACCATTGAGAATATGAACCAACATAACTTAAGCATACACCTTGTGTTTTTCTCTAACAAAACTTACTCTATGGTTATCCTATTTATAAGAGAAATGCACTAATAATTCCACTAATTAGTGGAGCATGATGGCCTCTCATAATGGCCTCCCATATAGAGCTTGTGAATTTATTACAAGAAATACACTAAAAACACAATCTAAAGCAAATGTGATTCCACGCACGCTCCCGCTCACGCTCACGTAAGCCGACATTTAGTGTCAATCTGTTAAAGAATTACATAATGGAATAATTGATTTTTACCGATTTGATTTAAAAACTTTTAATATTTGAACTCTTCATAATTAATTTAATTGACAAAATTGTTTGTTGTCGTATAAAATAGTAAAGATTAAGTCTTATTCACATTAAGGATGAAAAAAATAAATAAATGATGCGAGATGATTATTTTTTATTGTGTAGCCTAAACCCAAATAATCTTTTAAAAATAAAAATTATCTACAACTTCAATATGACAATGAAATTAGAGACACTTCATGTGTAAGCCATAACATGAGGGCGCATAACCAACAGATATATTTTTCACACTCAACATGAGATCCGATAAGAAATTTTTTGTCCGGATTTGATTCAAAAAGTTTCACTAATAATTATGTGAAAGTTCACTAATAATTTAAGTATCAATCAATTTTTTATTTAATTGTTATTTAAATATATATCATTTTATGCGCGGTTTGATCTAGAATTAGTTTAGAAAACCAGTCTTGGACCGAGTCTGTACAAAAATTTCCCCGAGACAAGAGGGACCTGTAGACAAACAGTGGTGGATCATTGTATTACTACTATATGTGCACATGCAGACACACATATTCTTGGAAATCATTTCAAAGAAAGCTTGTTGTTGCTACATCTCCATCAATCCCTACATTTTTGTTTTTGTTTTTGCACCCTTCTATCAATCATACAACTTCTTAACGTGAACGATGTCATATTTAAAGCTTCAAAATCCAAAAGCAAAGATACCAAATTACCAGTCTCAATCCCAAGAGCTAGTCGATAAGTAATAAACCATTTGCTATTTAGCAGCCTAAGGAAAGTTGAAAATGAAAAGGTTTGATTATAACACACAAACCAAGCTAAATGTATGATATGATGAATGCTGGAGATATTTTTACAATTATACAAGTGAAACAGAAAAAAAAAAGTTAGATTCCTTTATAAACACCATTGAGAATGCACCAAATGCATTCCAACAAGCATCAATTATAAGATGGTACTGCTACAAAAGTTTGCTTCTCAAATTATTCTACTGTATAGCATTTGCGGAAGAATATTTTCTTTTCCTTTTATCTCATCTTTTACTTAGTCTCAATTAAACTAATTTATGCCATTTCAACGAAACTTAGGTTTCGTTTATTGTATCTTTACATTTTGTTTGTTGTAACTTTATGTAAAAATGTTTTTATCTTCTTTTTATGAAAACATTTGAAAACTGTTTCGTGAAAGTGCTTTTTGTAGGTTTATTTTTTAAGTGTTTGAAAACACTTAATTTTTGGTTAAACTAGTCGTTGAAAATTTTGGAATTATATTAGCCGTTAGGGCCTTAATAAAGTCACTAACTCACAATTAAGCCACTATCTGTTGGGTTATTATTGGTCATTATCTCACCCATAATTTTACCATTTAGTAGGCTTGTAACTCCCAAGTCTGAGATCTTATAAAAACACACATTGAACAACTCATCTCGTCTCTTCTTCTTTATATAATTTATCAAGTCTTGTGAGTGTCTAATAGCAAGAAATTTTCAGTAGCAATCCTTTAACTTTTGTAATTGATGCATATTCATACAAAAGATTGATATAGTTCAATCTTTGAGGGTAGACGCGTTGGAACCATATGCGTCAAGTTAAAGACTTCGGAAACGCAAAATCTACCTTTAAAAATAACGTTTCATCATGCCTCTATAGCTAAGCTTTCTTGTTTTTATATTCTTTACTCTTTGTGTTTAATTGTTAGTAAAATTCATTATTTAATTAATGATAAGAATTAAACATTCATATTTAAATAATTTCAATAATCTTAAAGGTAGATTTCGTTATGGATGCTTCAATTCTTGTCGTCGCCAAAATATTACTAGATACTATTAAAGTTGATTCGTTGATGGGAACAAAAATATCCCATATACGTAGACGGGAACAGAGGAAGGGGTCAGATTTATCTCGATAGGGGCAAAAGTAACAATACAGTTTATAATGCTACGGCAGCAGGTATAGTAAGCAAAATTCTACGAAAAGAAAAAGAGCGAAAGCATTCTGCTGGGTTGACACTGACACTGAGAGACGAAAGCTAGGGAAGCCTAATCTAACACGAATATATTAGCCCATATTTGTGTGAAGTATGACATGTGATTTTAGAATTACTATGTTAAACACTAACAGTGGATTGTACGTAGTGTTTTATGAGAAGCTTTCCATATTATGAGATTATGGCATTAAAAAAAAAAAGGAAGTGATATGATACAACCAGTACCTCCTATAAATGTATACTATAATGGTTATGCTATTGCATATATGTCATGGAATTGGGTTTCGGTTAGTATGACTTTTGTTGCATGCTAATGAAGACTTTTTAATACAATTAACTATGTGTGATACATGAAAATTGATCATAACTAAAAGTATTAATCTTCAAAGGATCATGGACTACTAGCCGTTGAGGGTTAAATTTAATATCAGTTAATGGAATATTTATTATGAGTAAAAGTTCGTAATTAATTGCTTACTATGTTGTTAAAGGCACGAGCTCTTACCTTTTGAGATTTGTTATAAGAGAAATAAAAAAAAATGAATAGTTTTATGTGAAAAAAATGAGTTTATAGAGGAACTCATATATGTGATTGAAAGAAAAAATTATTAAGATTGCAAAAGTGACTCATTTATTATATTATATATTATTACTGCATGGAATTATGTGGTTACAGTGAAAAAAAATCTTCATATTGCAACTTAACATATATTGACAAAAATTAATCAAGTTAAAATTCTTGTAGCGTTTACATTGTCGTTATAGCTAGTAACTATTAATCAGCAAAAGAAAGAAAATATACTTTTACGTTGGGCTAGCAGGTATGGTTCTCTTAGTACCCTATCATTTTGGCACTCATGTTTATACTATAAGTTTGCTATATTTGAAAGTGTGGGGTCTTTCAAAAAGTTTGTTGTTGGATCCTAAAAAGAGAAAAAATAAAACTTTAATTATATGTTTATTGATTATGCATATTAGTTTAACATATATTATCCGAATGTACTAGAAGATTATACTAATACAAGTTAATTAAAGCATAAGAGTAGCTATCTGTTTACTTTGGCATGTGGTATCATCTTTTGAAAATCAACCAGACAGACCATCGTTACAAGGTCCACCATGGAATATAAGTTTATTGTCTTTGAGAAGGTTGTGTCTGAAATTGAATGGCTAAGATAGTTATTTAAGGATATTCCATTGTAGGGGAGATCAATCACATCTGTAACTCTCTATTATGATTGCCAAGCGACAATAGGTTGTACTAAAAATAAAATCTATTATGGGAAGAATAGGCATATCAAGCCAAGAAATAATATAATGAAGTAATTTATTGAGATGAAATTGTGTTCATGGACTTTGTGAGGTCAAAGATGAGTCTAGCCAATCCTCTGACCAAGTCACTAGAAAGAGACCTAGTAACTGAAACATCGAGAGGGATGAGACTGTTTCCCACTAGTAAGACTATGTAATGGATACTCAATCTCTGTGATTGGAGATTCCATGAATGAGGTTCAATGGAAAAAACGAAGTCATTAGGATCTCGTGAGACACTGTCATTTTGTTATACGCTTTTTATATGAGATGATTGGTAAGAGTCATTCCCTATGGTATATGATAGTGCAACTACTATAAGTGTAAGGATAAGTTTATAGCTCTTAATGACTTCATAGTCCAAATTTGGATGGGATGTTGATCGTAGTACACTCTTAATTGATGCCACCTATACGAGTGTGTAAGTTAAGCCGTTTTCTATGTGACTTGGATAAGTTGCTAAAGCACTCATGAAAATCTAAGTAGGCACATAGTTGTAAAAGTGTCAAACCATTGGAATTGCTACAAGTTAAAGATGGTATGTGAACCACTATTTTGATCAGATCACATTAAAATAATTAGTTAAATGAGCTAAGCTCTACCATTTTTCTGTGGTTCAAAAATAATTCATTTGAAGTAAAGTTCAAACTGAAAAATACTATCATTAATACATAACTTATGTTAAAATATTTTATATTATCTTAAAATTTAATTTTGATGTAGACACATCTATGTTTAATTAACTAACAATGTTAATTTAAGTGTGCAGGATTAAATTAATTGTTTAAAGTGTTTATTAGGGGAATAATCAAAACAGACTTTACAAGCAAAACAACACGTGTGATGGCAGCTTGTTTAATTAAGAGAACCCAAGAAGAACCATAAAGAAGTACACCGTGCAAGACAATTTCTAAGTGGTAAAAACATGTGCTGCAAGTGGGGTCTATGGGAATTAAGTTTGAAGTGTGAAAGTGAATTGGCGCAGTGATGAAATTTAGTGTTAATAAATGCTGGTGGGACCACCATCATGTCAACATGTTGTTTAAACAAAACCAAGACCAGAGTAAGCACGGAATCTGAAGCAGAACAAGTATTGCAAGGGACAGACCAGTAGACAAGCAAGGCACGAACCAGTGGACAAGTAAGCTCACACTAGTTTTAAAGCAAGACAAGATGATGCAGTAGTAACGTGGCAGCACTAGATTGCGCAACACAACACCAGTCATATGGTATAGCCAAACCGTGAAGTAGAGAGAAGTAGTCGATCAGTGAGTAGGCTATAAAGCAGAACTAGTCGACTAATGAGTCGGTCATTCTAAAGAATCAATCGATTGATGAGTTGATTTTTAAAAAGAGTCAGTCGATTAGGAGAAAAGTAGTTGATCGATGAATTGATCGTGGTGGATCTAATCAATCATTAGAAGTTTCAACGTTTTATAAAGATTAGTCAAAAGATTAGATCTACTGAAGAGAAGACCAATCAACCCTAGTCGACTAAAAGTGACAATTGGTATCATAGCAGGTATCCACAACAATTAATTAACTATCAAAGAGTTCTTGAAAAAATTCATGCATACGCCTCAATTAGGTCCAATGATATTTATCAAGTCGTTAAATTTAACCTTCCCATATTCGATGGGTCAAACTACCTCTTTTGGAAGAAAAGATTGATAGTCTATATCAAGAGTGCAGACTCAAATTACTGGAGAGTCATTAGCAAAGGACCATACATACACACCAAGAAGATTAGCGAGTAGAAATTAAGAAATATGAAGACGAGTGCACTAAGGTTGAGAAGAATCAAAGAGAAATCAACAAAAAAGACATGCAACTCCTGTACAGTAGGATCAATAAGAACCAATTCAACCGAATCCAATCCTGTGAGACAGCCTAAGAAATTTGGCTCAATCTAGAAATAGCATTTGAAGGTACATATAATGTAAAATTAACTAAAATTACTATTCTGATGTATGCTTTTGATGGTTTCCGAATGAATCCAAGTGAAAGCATCTCAAAATTAACTTTTCGGTTCACCGAAATATTAAACGATCTGAGAGAGCTAGGAAATGAGATTATTCGGTTTGATCAGGTGATCAAGATGATTAGATCTCTACCAAAGGAGTGGCTACCCAAAATTTTAGTCATTGAAAAGTCAAAAAAATATACAACAATGACTTTAGAAGATCTTGTTGGCATCCTAATGGCTCATGAAATCAACTTGAAGGTGTTGAAGAATGATGAAGACAAGCAAAGAAAAATAATCGCATTAAAAACTACCAAGGATGAAAATGAAGAAATGTCTAACTTAGATGATGAAATGGCAATGCTCACGAAGGTTCAAAAGGAATCCGTAGCGACACAAAAGAGATTCAAAAGGTGAGTCATTAAGAAAAAAAGAACGAACTTGCTATGAATGCGACCAGCCAGGTCACAGAAGAGCTTATTGTCCAAAGCTGAAAAGATCAAAAAGAAAATAACCAACAGAAACTTGGAACAATAGTGAGTCCGATGATTCAGATCTCGAAAAGCAAGACGCGAACCACTGCCTTATAGCTTTAAATGATAAAAATCATTTACCAAACGAGGGAGATGAGACAGTCAAATCTGGTAAACGTTGAATATCCAAGTTTTAATTAGTTTAACCGCATGTTTAATTTTTTTCCTATTTGCTTGTTTTTTTTTTTACCCCAAGTGTTTAGGGAGAGTTTAAAAAAACAAATCTTTTTTATTTTAGACAAAAAGAGAAAAAAAATTTGTTTGGTTTTAATGGTATTGTCTACCTAAAAAAAGAAAGAAAAGAGAATGTTAAGATATTTTATATTATTCTAAAGTTTAATTTTGACGCAAACCAACCTGTGTTAATTAACCAATAAAATTAATTTAAGTGTGCAAGACTAAATTAATTGTTTAAAGTGTTTATTAGAGGAATAATCGAAACAAACTTTACGAGCAAAACAACATCAGTGATGGCAGCTTGTGTAATTAGAAGAACTATAAAGCAGTCCACCGTGCAAGACAAATTCTAAGTGGTAAAAAATGTGCTGCAAGTGGGATCTATAGGAAATAAGTTTGAAGTGTGAAAGTGAATTGGTGCAATGATGAAATTTAATGTTAATAAATGCTGGTAGGACCACCATCATGTCAACAAGTTGTTTAAATAAAACCAAGACCAGTGTAAGCAGGGAATCTAAAGCAGAACAAGTATTGCAAGGGACAGACCAGTGGACAAGCAAGGCACGACCAGTGGGCAAGTAAGGTCGAACCAGTTTTAAAGAAAAACAAGATGCTGCAGTAGTAACGTGGCCGCATTGGAGTGTACAACAAAACGTCAGTCATACAACAGAACCAAACCGTCAAGTATAGAGAAATACTCGATCAATGAGTCGACTACTAAAGAGAAATAGTCGACTATCAAGGGAGAAGTAATCAATCAGTGATAAAACTAATATATTGGTAGAAGTTTCAACATTTTATAAAGATTCAGTCTATCGAGGAAAAGATTAGTCTATTGAAAGTGATTGCTAAAGATCAAAAAATCTACAATAAATATCAGTCTGAAAAAAAAGTTTTTAGAGTTGTTGTTTTTTTAGAGAGTTTAACTGAAGCTATAAATCAGAGTTTGATGAAAACAGTTCAATATAATAGCAAGAAGAAAAAATTCAGTCTCAGTTTTACACAGAACTTAGAGGTTTAGTGTTTATTACTTTGGTAATGTTTGAATAAGTAGAGTGTAAAAGTGAGAGTTTGAGAGAGATTTCTTTTGCAAGGTTTTCTTGCTAGCCGTAAAGCAAGACAATGTGTAAAAGTGTGCTTGGTATCTGAAAATCCAAAACAGGTGTAATCGTTGATATTAGTAGAACTCAATAAACCGGGTTGATATTAGTAGAACTCAATAAACCGGGAAAAATGTCTATTGAAGAAGTGGATGTAGGCTCATCGCCGAACCACTATAAATCTTTGTGTCCCTCTTTCTCTCTCTGTTAAATTTTTTAGTTGCTTATTTTTTGTGCAAATTGTATTTTTTCATTCACCATATTTCCTAACAACTTCTTATATTTATTTTTATTGTCATTTCGAGTGTTTTTGGAACATGTGAGGGATTGTTAGTTTTATTGTTTAAGTGTTTCAAAACACCTAACTTTGTGTTAAACTAGCCGTTGGAAATTTTTGGGGTCAAATTAGTCGTTAGAGCCATAATAAGGTCACTAAATCACAATTAAGTCACTAGTCATTAGGCCATTATTGGGTATTATCTCACCCATAATTTCACCATTTAGTATGCTTGTAACTTCCGACTCCAAGAGCCTATAAAAACACACATTGAACAACTCATCTCCTCTTTTCTTCTCTCTATAATTTATCAAGTCTTATGAGTATCAAATAGTAAGGAATTTTTTTATAGCAATCCTTTAGCCTTTGTAATAGATGAGCGTTCATACAAAGAATTGTTATAGTTGATCCTGGATAATTGACAATTTTAGACCATATGTATCAAGTCAAAAGCTTCGAGAACGTGAAATCTACCTTTAAGAACAACGCTTCTATGTGCCTTTATAGTTAAAATTTCTTGTCTCATATTCTTTACTCTTTGTGTTTAATTGTTAGTCATGTTGAGATATTACGTGCCAAGTTAAAATCTTCGGGAATGCGAAATCCACCTTTTAGGGCAATAGTTCCACGTGCGTCTATAGCTAAGCTTTCTTGTTCCTATATTATTTACTTTTTGTGTTTAATTGTTAGCACAATTCATTATTTAATTAGTGATAAGAATTAAGCATTCATATTTAAATAATTCCAACACTTATATCCTTTTAACCTCTTAAAACTGAATTACTTTGTTAAGATATCTTTCATTCCGGTTTAACCCGAAGACTCGTCTCCAACATTAAATATTTTGGACAATCCAAAGGGAAAGAAAATTGAATTTTTAACCCGTTTTGTAATTTATTATATAAAGGTGTTGCTAAGGTTTTGGAAAACCATCGTAAATTCGACTTTGTACTATTCATCTTTCGATAATAAATTTCTCTCTGCTTTTACCTGTATACGTAGGTCTAACCAGCCGAATAATGTAAATCTTGTATCATCTTTTGTGTGATTGTTTTGATTTTTGTTTTATTATTTTATTTTTTCCTATTTTTATCGATGCTGTAACAATCACAAGTTTAACCAAACACATATTAAAACACTTTGATTGCTAAAAAATGTTTTGTAGTTTAAAAAACTGTAACAAACTGAGCCTAAATTGAAATGTTTAGGTCACACCTATCAATTCTTCGTGACATCATAAATTTATATGGATTCCGACTTAAAAATCTCTATATGTTTAGATAATGACTAAAAATGTAACAATTAAAATATATATTTTTTTCAATAATAAAATAATATTACAGACCACTTTGCACATATCGTATTAGCTAGGTCCATTTTCTTGAGCAAGCCAAAGGCTTGTCATCCACCTCGACAACTGAATCATATAACTTACTATTTTTTTTTTCTTGATCCAATGTTAACAAAAAAAAAAAAAAACTTATTAGCACAGGATATATTGTCTTTAATGGGTGCAAGAACCCATAAAATGCCAAGTGGAAAATTGTCAAAAAGGAGTCAAAGCAAAGGGTATAGCAGATTGTAGAAGCTTTAAAGGTTCATTGTTTCATTTAAGAAACTGGAGAACCCACACTGCCTCAACCTCTTGTGAGCATGATATGGCCCATTCAAGCTGTCTTCTCTAAGTCTCATATTTTGGATGCAATGCATCTGCAATTTTTTCCCTTTGATGCCCTTAAAATAATTCTGCATAGCATCATTAATTTTAATCATGCACTCAATGAATTGGCAACATCCATGAGATTCTATTATTTGAAAACATTCAAAGGACTCTTTCCGCAAACATAACTATTTATTAATCGTTATTGTTGAATAATATTGTTGGGAAGCCTTCTTATCTAGAAATTGTATGTTAATTTACTGCTGCATGATGTGCACCTTCCATTTTGATGAAAACTTATCAGTGACAAAGCATATCTCCTCATTTAACCAATAATCTTGATGTTGTCGACCCTTTATAATTAAGCAACTAATTAAATGGTGATGCTCCTCTCATCAATTGACTTTTAAGCTCTTGCATGTGGATATATATTTGTTGGAGTAAAAGTTCGTTCATTTCTCATTAGTTGTGTTTGGGATGGAGGGGATTGGAAGAGAGAGGAGGGGGAGGGGGGGTTGGGTTAGTGTGTGGGAATTGGGTATCATGAATCCTGTTTGGGAGTTTTTTTAAGGAGGGAAGAGGTCCAGTCCCCTCCAAACCTTAACTTTTTATATCCTCCAGTTTGAGTGTAT
This sequence comes from Bretschneidera sinensis, assembly GCA_023935145.1. Classification (NCBI taxonomy): domain Eukaryota; kingdom Viridiplantae; phylum Streptophyta; class Magnoliopsida; order Brassicales; family Akaniaceae; genus Bretschneidera; species Bretschneidera sinensis. Next base: position 26,641,729 of record CM043697.1, read on the forward strand.
GATAGAGGAGGGGATTGAACTTTATTAATTTAACCACTCCCTTCTCTTTCTCCTCATTTATCTTCTTATTTATTATTTTAACAGCCAAACAAGGGAAAAGTAATACCTTACCTTCCCTTCTCATCCTCTCTCTCCCTTTCCTTTCGGATAATTAATCACCCAACTAACTTTTTCACATTATATTTAACAGAACAGATATCTGGTGACCTCCATATAATTCTTCACTTAGGCTAGTGCTTTGACTTTGGATTTTTGTGCAAAGCTCACTGTCATTTATATATTTATACTTTACACTATCATCTTACATTTGGTTCGTCTACAAAGCCCAATAATCCTTCATTTATTTTCCATGTGATGGGATGTATTAAAATATAATATAATAATTTCAATAAAAAATATGATATAATAATTAGGACCTTTCTCATCCTTTTAACTTTAGGATATTGGTCACACAACTATTAGTTAACAGGTGAAAGTTTCTTTTGGACATGATAAAAAAAAAGCTTATCACTGAAAAAAGAGAACCAGATCATTGCCAAGGGGCAAAGGTTACTGCTCGTAGAGTCAAATTTCTTTTGGACAGCAATGATATCTGTTCACCATAATTATTGAGCAAAGTTTTCTGCTTTCCATAGCTCTTTATTGTGCATTTTTGTTGTTTCCAATCTTGGTGAGGCCTGCAACAGTAGTATAGAAGATATGAATACATGACAACAAGATGCATGTTATTATCACATTCATATATGATCAGACTCTGTAAGCATTTCTTTTTCCCTCTCTTATAAACCAAGAAACCATGAAGCACATGCAAATGTCTGCTTAAATGAGAGTATGCAAGCACAGAAAGTGATCCTATTATCAAAAAAAACAGAAAATGGTCCAAATGCCAAATTCCAAAAATAAATTGACAAAAATATATCACAAAATAGTTAAAAATTAATACAGAGGCAATACATTAAGACAAATCCCATCAGACCCAATTTATGTTTAACTGCTATGGCCAACATGGCAAAATGATATCATCAATACATAGGATGCTACACCACAAATTTCTTTACAGAGTCAAAGATAAAATAAAATAAAATAACAGCCCTTAATTAGACAAAAAGATAGGAACATAAATCTTTTGTACTTTGGTTCTCAACCATATGTGAAATAATACAAATATCATTAGTACATCTGCCACAGAATCGGAAACAGATTTGATTTGCAGAATACATTTGTCATGTAAGGGAAACAAAATTGATTTCCAGGAAAAGATGGATGTGAAGCATATTCATGTTCTTTTATAGCAATGAGGAGTAAGGGCCAAAAGTGCAGTCAAAGGGGCCATGTCGAGTGGAAATGTGCAAGCAATTCTGCTCTCCATTTCTGTTTCTTGCCCACTCCTTTATCTCTTGTGCCTCATGTGAATTTGTCTCCTGCATCAGTAGACATTCAAAACCACTCATTTTACAAGTATAAAACATGTATATAAGCCCGCAAAAAAATGGCATTTATTTCTACGTACGGGCGTAAAGACATGAATTTATACATAGTACATAAAATAAAAAAGCCAACTGAATTTGTTCTATTCAATTTTGCAGCTTCCTAGTTTCAGTTCAACACTTATTTTACTAGGTTAACAAAGCAAATTAAATAGTGCAAGTGGTCTTTCATGCATTAATAAATACGTATGCGTGTGCTCCGGCGCGGTTGTTAGGTAGATTATAGTTGTTACTAAAGGAGCACCTGTGCTTTTTTGATGGATTTTGTTTCCAAGTTGTAAGAAGAAGATGCAGCTGCAAGCTCCATAGAAAGAAACTGAGTTTGGGAACAAATATAAACGAAATTAGTTCAAAATTGCTTATAAGTCAAGTATCAAGGAAAAACAAACACAAAGATGTTAACTTTGTTGGCATAAAAATTACCTCAACCTGATTCTGCAATGAGTGAACATAATTGATAATCTCTTCAAGCGTAACGGCCATACCCATAGTCTGTGAATTCATACACCCAAGTTATAATACATATAGAGATATAAACACGAATATATACACAAGTGATAGAACAGTTTTACCTTGTTGCATCCTGGAACAAGGTCTTGCAAGCATCTCATTTTTTTATTGATTTTCTCTCTTCTCACCTGATAAACAAACAACAAATATGTTTAGTTTGATTCTTCAATTTATCATTTCGATCAGTTTTCATTTAGATATAGATAAAAAGCCAAACTAATAGCTAGTAATTCATTTTTATGGATTTATGCAAAATATGTTTGAGCAAAAACATACAAATATACCCTTTCTGCTATGCTGTGTCTATCAGTAGCTTGGTTTTTTTTCGCTCTAACATGAATTACATCCTCCGACTTGTCCAGATCTTTCTCATTGCTCCTCCATTTCTTCTCTTTTCCTAAGTTCTGAAAACATATAGGCCAGAATCTGAATTAACTTTGTTAATTAATAGAGACATAAGGTTTAAACCTGAAATTAAAAACATACTAGAAAGAAAAAGAAGAAAAAATGATACTCACATTCGTTTTTTTAGTACTGGTGTTTGCTGCAAATTCGGTTGACGAAGAAGTAAAAGATAAATTTTGAGAATTTATGGTGGATTGCTCCATTGCTCTTCTCTTTTTGCTTTTGTGGAAATCATCTTCGATCGAGGTGATGCTATGAGCAAATGGTACTTCACTACTAAGGCCAGTGGTATTGAAAGTGCTAAAAAGATTGTTAAGAGTACAGCTTGCTAGAAATTCAGGCTGTTGGTGGGCCAAGAAAGTTGTTTCTGCTGGGTAGTCAGCAAAATTGAAGTTCTCCAACATACTTCGATTCAGCTCTGCGAACTGCTTCATCATTCCCATGTTCATATCCATTTTGAGAAAGATTGAGAGGGCTCTTAAAGCTCTCCAAATAGAAGAGAGACCCCAATTATTATGGTTTGTGTTATTATGGGATTGAGAAAGCAATATATAGAGTACCATATTACTAATGTATTAGCATGTCTAAGATGGGGTTCTTGATCATTTAACAAGTGGGGTATCGGTTTAACCATGTTTTCCTTTACACGTAAGTAAAAATTGAGAAAACACATGGGAGTGGAGATTTCATTTTCTGAACCTAAATTTCTCACGTAGGGTCCTCATAAAATATATACTATCCAGTAGTGTGAAGCCTGTGGACCAATCTAAATTTTTTTATTCGGGCTGAAATAGTGGAATACATTATGAAACTTCTCCTTTTATTTGTTAGTTTTGGAAAGCTAAAGAAAGTAAGGTAGAAGACAAGAATACAGTAATGGCCTTTTTTTTCCTTTTCTCTTTCTAATCTTCTTTCCATACTTTACTCTCTTTTTTTAATAGGTTACATCTGATCATGGATTAAAACATATGCACCTAGTCATGTTATTTATTTTCAAGAGAAGTTTTGAGTAGCAACATATATAGAAGCAGGACAAAACTGTATGAGCATGTGATTCAAGGCTGACAGCTTGTATAGTAATTCCGCACTATCCCAAGTACATTGTTAATTGGGAATTTGAGCAGCAGTTTCATCTTTTTGTTCCTAGAAAATGTTACCCGGAATTTGAGCAGCATTTTCATGTCTTTGAGCACTGATAAGTTTGTGTACCACTTTCTTGGTCATTCTCTCTCCTATTTAAGAGCTTTTCAAATCATACAATCCCATAAAGCATTTTCTGTAAATAATGGTTCTAGTTATTCAGAATTTGGAAGCTAATCTTCACTATAGTTAGCCCATGATTCCTGTTCATAAAACAAGTTACTGGTTTCTCTTCATTTTATGTTCTGTTATCCTTCACAAGGAGCAACTATGTTAATCATGGCTTAAATTCTTTAAACTCGGAGCAAAACAACGGTGAAGACCGATAAGCAAGGTTATGAATCTCGTACTGTATCGGAGGTATGTATCGGTCTCAAAGACAAACTGGTATCGATATATTCACATTTTCATTTCGTATATGGTACCGATCAATACCAGCCGGTTTTGGTGATACTGACAATACCGGGAAGATATAATTTTTTATTTTATTTTTCTCCTTTTTAGGCACTATTTTTGTTCTTTTTTCCTTTGTTATGATACTTGTGGTAATTAAAAAAGGCTTTATTATGATAAATTTACTACTTTACTTGTACTTTATTTTTTTTTAAATATATATAAATACACATTTAAAATATGTATACATTGTAACATGTTCTATACTCCAAAATAGACCGATACTTGTAGATACGGTATTTATAACTTTGACCATAAGAGGCTCATTGTTTGGGCCCACAGTTTATATGGGTACAATTAACTAGTTCAGAGTGTCGGGTAGGTGCCTCCATGGACATGTATAAATTATAAGGTTTTGTATCTTTTTTCCTATCAAGATTTTTTGGTAGTTCAAACTGAGTTTATTGGGGATTAAAGTTTTGAGAGTTTTATCTCTCCGTAACTTTTGTACGAAATCTCTCTCATCATAACCGTGAGGGTAAGAGTTTATCTCTAAACTGCATACATTTTAAGTTTGTTTGTTTATTTGTTGCGCATTTCTTAACACAGTAACAAAGGGTCTCAAGTTCTGTCTCCCAACTGTTGGGACAGAAGGATATGACACACCAAAATGATCTAAGTAGTGACTATTATGTACTTTTAAACAGAAGAAAAGGGAACCTGATTCTTGACAATGTATGATGATCTTGCTCCAACTTCTTCGATATATAAAATTTATAAAAGATGAAAACTAGATCCTTGTTTCTACCTACATTCAAAAAATATGAGGGGCATATGGCCGAAATCTGACTGAGAATTGAGTATCTGTATTAAGAAATATGACCACCTTCACCTTATGATTGACAAGGGATTTCCTTCTGAATCTATTAACGAAGCAGGCTCTCATACTTGAGAGGCAGCATTTCCATAATTAATCTGTGGTTAGCCACAAGCTATTTTAGCAATTGTAGTTTAACAGCTGATCATTAATAAATTGTATGATTTCCATAAAATTTATTAAATTGTATGATTTTACTAGCAGCTTGGTTGGGATTCTATATGATTTTGATTATAGCAGCCTGCAAGCATTACAATTCACAATGCCTGCATTTAGAAGACAAGTTAGTGAAGTCCTTCTGGTACTTAAGCCCCTGAAAACATACAATTCCTCAGAATTTAATATTGTGCTAGTTGAAGGTCATTGAAATATAAGACTCAAGCTCTCAAATTGCAGAAAGGTTACACAATCTTCTACTTTTTGAGCCATTAAATATCATCCTCCCAAAAAATAAATGGTAAAACTCGATAAATTATGCGATTGAAAGTATTACATTTCAATTAGTTACTTCCCCTTACATTTCAGTTGCATTTCAATAAATGCTACACTCAACAGTTAAAACTATAGATAAAAAAAAAATCATTACTTGTACTGATAATTTCTAAGTTACTTCCCCTTTCTATTCCTTGTTTGCACGAGGCATTGTTATCAATATCAGATAATTTAGATGCTCAAATATAACTGATTTTTCAAGTTTTCATGAGAGGAAGTGCCTTCTTCTCAAGAAAAGATTAGTAGTTGAAATCAGCATTTCACTTGAGATATTTGACCCTCCAAAAAAATCATTTTTGCAGTCTTGCAAGTGGAGAGTCTTCCCTTCTGATGCCGTAGACTCTGCAATTTATCAGAAAAGTGCATGCTTGAACTTTGAAATGCTATGACAAAAAAAAACTTTGAAATGCTAGTAAGAATAGACTATAGACCCTTATGCTTGGTTGCTTCCGCAAGTGTTTAAATATATTGTTCAGCTTATTTACCTTGGAATTTATCCATTCCCATGGACCCTAACAGAAAAACAAAATAAAAGTAGATATATTAATGCAAATAATGAAAGATTGGGTAAGTTCAGGAAACACTAAACAGAACCAGATAAGGTAAAAGTAAAACCAAAGCTATGCTAGCCCAGGTTCACAACCATGGCTTCTCTTCTCTCTCTCCACTCAAGCTCTCTCCTTCAACCAAACCACTCCCCTAAAATGACCACAAAACCCCTTGCTGTCCTCATTAAAGCTCACAAAATGCGACTCCCATATGAGCTGAAGCAGGGGCAGGCCCGTGTTTTCCACCAGCTCCCGTCTGGTTTGAACATTGAGGTTATTGAGCAAAAGAGTTGTGTCATTGCTGAGAAACGGGAGAGAAGTTGATGCAGGAGGATCCGAGTCAGATGATGCTGAGCTGTCAGATGGTAAGTGGGCTACCTAAGCCGGTTTACATCGTTTAGCGAGCCATAGGTTCTGATTGGGCCCCAAAGACCCTAGTCTGATTGGAAACAAGCTTTCGGGAAAAACTTAGTATACTAAGCCTTATCGTTTTTAAGCCAAAAAATGAAGTTTAGACCTTCAAATTGGCAGCTTTTAGTTTTTAGGAAACTTTTTATTTTATTTAATTTAAATTCGGCCTTAATTTAATTTTCCTATTTTAGCTTCGACCTTATAAATAAGGTCTTAGGGTTTCATAATATTATTATTGTATTTGTGGAATAAATTAAAATAAAACATCAGAGTAGTTTCTCTGTATTGTTTTAGGGTTTTTCTTGTGTTACTCCCTGTGAACTATCTGTTCGACTAACCTACAGAATAATCGCTATTCTGCCCGACATCAGTTGGTATTAGAGCTTCAACATCTTCCTGGGGTGAGATTTCATCAGTTTCCATGGCTGTTGATTGTGGTCGTGGTCGTCGCGGGCAGGTTCCGAACAAGGAAGCCCCACGCCGTGGTTGTGGTCGTCGCGGGTAGGTTCCGAACGAGGAAGCCCCACGCCATGATCAAAATGTTCAGGATGCGATGATTGAGGATTTACAGTGGCAGGTTGCAAAGTTAACCCAGCGTTTAACGGCGCAGAATTTCGGTGATCGTGAAATAAAAGATCACGATTCCGATTCCAGTTTCGAAAACCCGTATTACAATCCTGCTCGATTCAGGGAACGCCGTGGTCAGGAGGATCGTTATGGAGATCTCGGTTTCAGAGTGGATTTGCCGCTGTTAGCAAAGTTTTCTAACTTGATACCAGAGGATCTTCCTCCTGGGTTGCCGCCTAAGATCTTTAATGTGAAACGCTTGAGTCCTTGTTTTGGAGATTCTGATGTGGCTATTGTGAACTCGAGGACAAGTTCTTTCCAACCTGGGGCGACTGATGCAGGAGGATCCGAGTCAGATAATGCTGAGCTGTTAGATGGCAAGTGGGCTACCTAAGCCGATTTACATCGTTTAGCGGGCCATAGGTTCGGATTGGGCCCCAAAGACCTTATTTTGATTGGAAACAAGCTTTCGGAAAAAACTTAGTATTTATACTAAGCCTTATCATTTTTAAGCCAAAAAACGAAGTTTAGACCTTCAAATTGGCAGTTTTTAGAAAATCTTTTATTTTATTTAATTTAAATTCAGCCTTAATTTAATTTTTCTATTTTAGCTTCGACCTTATAAATAAGGTCTTAGAGTTTTGTAATATTATTATTTTATTTTTGGAATAAATTAAAATAAAGTATCAGAGTAGTTTCTTTATATTGTTTTAGGGTTTTTCTTGTGTTACTCCCTGTGAACTATCTGTTCGACTAGCCTGCAGAATAATCGCTATTTTGCCCGGCGTCAGAAGTGAAAACCCACCTCTGGTATTTGTTCATGGTAGCTACCATGCAGCTTGGTGCTGGGCTGAACATTGGTTGCCTTTCTTTTCTGGTTCAGGATATGTTCTTAGCTTGTTGGGTCAGGTGATATTATTTTCTCTCCTTGTAATAAATTTGAAGCTCATTTGTTTTTTTTGGGGGTATTAGCTATGCTGTTAGCTTGTTGGGTATGGTTCGTTCTACTCTAAAGCTGTTCCATTATTGAAGCCTTGATTGGTTTGACTCTATGGGCGATGCGGTGATACTTAGCTGCATTTTATTATGAAGAGATTGAAACAGAAATTTAGGGTTTTTATATTATGACTGCTTAATATTGCAGTATTAGAAACTCATATTTATAGTGTGTTTACAGAAGAGTGTCCTAATAGGACTAGGGTATATTAGAGTGTTCTAATAGGACTAAGGTTTCCTATTTACAATAGACAAGAAATTTCTAATATTATTTACATTAAGAGTATATACATTAACACACCCCCTCAATCCGAATGAGTTGAAACCACATAGAGATTGGTTTTATGTTGAAGAAACCGAGTTGATGACAATCTTTTTGTGAAGATATCTGCAAGTTGGGCATTAGTAGGAATATACCGGATTTGGATATCTCCTTGGGCTGCTTTTTCGAGAACAAAGTGAAAATTTATCTCAATATGCTTGGTACGAGCATGGAACACTGGATTAGCAACAAGATAAGTGGCACCAATGTTATCACAATACACTTGAACTGGATGAGTTAAGAATACATGTAAGTCATATAGAAGTTGGTGACTCCAATAGGTCTCAACTACAGCATAGGCAAGGGATTGGTATTCAGATTCAGTGCTGGAACGAGACATAGTGGGTTGTTTATTTGCTTTCCAAGAAAGACAGCATAACTTGTAGTGGACTGACGATTGTCAGGGCAGCCGGCCCAGTTAGCATCTGCATAGCATGAAAGAGAAAAATCCTTTTCAGAAGAAAGAAGTAACCCATGATTAGTAGTACCACATAAATAGCAGAAAATACGTTTAACAAGCTAAAAATGAGCCATACGGGGAGCATGCAAAAACTGACTAGCTAGATTAACAGCATATGCAATATCAGGTCGGGTCATGGTTAAGTATTGAAGACCTCTAACCATACTCCTAAATTCTGAAGGATCTGCTAATAGGTTACCCTCGTGTAGTGAAGGTGCGATCTGGGAAGGTAGAGTTTTAACTAGTTTGGCTGAAAACATAGAAAATTTTAGTAGAAGGTTGTTGGTGTATTTAGGTTGAGAGATAAACAAACCAGTGGGACGATGAACAACTTCAATGCCAAGGAAATAATGAAGACCATCAAGATCCTTCATAGCAAATTAAATAGATAAAGTATGAATAAAACAAAAAATAAGACTAGAATTATTACCGGTGAGAATAATGTCATCAACATATAGTAGTAAGATAAGAAGACCATGGGATGACGTAAGAACAAACATTAAAGTGTTTGCCCGACTACAAGAAAACCAAGTGTAAGAAGGAAAGAACTGAAGCAATGAAACCAAGCCTGAGGAGTCTATTTCAGACTATAAATGGCTTTGCGTAATTTACAGACATGAGTGGGATGAAGAGTATCAACAAAACTAGGAGGTTGTTTCATGTACACCACTTCATTAAGATAACCATGAAGAAATGCATTTATAACATCAAGTTGTCGAATCACCCACGAAAAAGAAATTGCCAAGGATAAAACAATTCGTATAGTAATAGGTTTAACAACATGACTAAAAATTTCATGATAGTCAATACCTGGTTGTTGATGGAATCCCTAAGTGACTAACCTCACTTTTTAGTGCTCCACAGACCCATCAACCCGATATTTAATTTTATAAATCCACTTACACCTAACTAAAATTTTCATTGGATCATTCGGAACCAGATCCTAAGTGTGGTTAGTTAAAAGTACATTAAATTCGTCAGACATAGCTGACAGCCACTAGATATCTTTATTTGCCTGAGAAAAACAAGTTAGTTCAGTTTGTTGGGTAATAGTGGAAAGAGAGAGTAATTGTTTGGATTTGCGAATTCCAGTTTTAGAACAAGTGATCATAGGGTGACAAGGGGCAGGGTGGGATGGTGGTGGAAAAGTGGAGGTAGAATGAGCAGTTGGTTCAAGAGAGGGAATGACAATGAGAGTGGAAGAAGCTAAGATTGGGGCTGAGGAGATAGATAAAAGAGATGGTAAGGAGAAAGACATTGGTGGGCTGGGTTGAGTGACGGGAGAGAAAATTAGGGGTCGGAGGCAGCGAGGCAATGGGAGCCAATGGCGGAGAATGAAGATTAGGAACAAGGAGACTAGGAACAAGAGTTATTGGAGACATAGGGGGGAAGGAGAAGATTGATGCAGGGGTTCGGCCGTAGTAAGAACAAGTGGAGGAATGGATGAGTGGTTAAATGTAGGGGAGGGGACATGTTGTAATACCCATATTTGTAAAATAAGGATAAAGAAGTAATTTAATAAATATCACATGGAATTTAAAATAAAGTCTATGTGAAAGGTTTATTAGTATTTGAATAAAACAAATTAAAGAAAGAAAAAAAAAAGAAATTTTCTATAAAAAAAAAAAAGAGCTATGAACAGTAAAACGTGGCAGCAGGTGGCATCCACCTGCTGCCAACTTGATTTGAGTTTGCCAAGTGCTATATCAAGCCTTGGTTGGGTTATAACAAGGCATGTAGGTGGAGTGTTTTGGGAGATTGTATGGTGACTATGCATGCAACTTTTGAAGTTGCAGAAGATATTTTCACATCAAACTTTTATATATATAGGAAGTAGACGTAAACTTAAAATTTCACTTACCAAACTCATTGAGTTTTCTTTCCATTACGTGTTTTCTCTAAACACTTGGGGAGCGAAAGAAATGTTTAAATAGCAAAATTTTGAAGGGGTTTATGGGGAGAAATTTTATAGAGAGTCACGGAAAGCTGTTAGAAAAGCAGTAGGTAATAACATGATGTTTATATTTTTTTTTGAATTTTTAGCATTCATGAAATTTCTCGAAAGTCAAAGTGAGAATTTTCAAAGGGTGTGGTTTATGAAGAATTCAAGAATAAATAAGAAATTTAATATAAATATTATGTCAGGTGGTGATGAACAATAACCGAGAGAAATTTCGGAGAGGAACGTGAAAGGCAAGGAAGTGATCCATTGGTAGCTTTAAGTGCTACGTGGTGAGTTGGATTTACTATAAATAGTCTAAATAAAAATCAAATATCTAGCAATAATAGTAAAATAAACTATTAGCTTATGCTTGGTGGTAGATAAAAATTAAATTGGTATGTATGATATGAATATTGGACACGTAGAAAATTATTATGTGAAAAGAAATATTGTTAGAATAATGATGGTGATAAAGAGATTTTGATGAGTTTGGTGGATAAATTGATGTAATATATGAGGAGAAGAAAATTGTGAAATTTATTAAGTAGAAAGTTGAGGAAAGACCAGATAGTTGATTTAAATATTTTGAATTCATATGGTGTTTATATTACTGTTCATACGCACATTTCATATCATTGTTCATATGCATATGTATTAAATAAGATAACTGAAAGAACCGGGAAAGGGTCGGTCTAATGGAATAACCGTGATAGCCGGTATATGCTGGAAATAAAAGGGACACCGTGACAGCCGATGTATGTTGGAAATAAATTTCGTGACAACCGGGATAAGCTGTAAAGAACCGAGAAGGGGCCGGTCTAAGATAATAATAACCTGTCGACAGGTGGGAAGACGTTTCTATTATAATCATTCATGCATTGCATCTGTTTTAATTATTACTTGCATTATTGAAATGCTGATGCATGGTATACTATTGTGAATTTATTTATAGATGGATGAGTCTCCCATAGAGAAATAGTTACAGTGAGAAAAAGACATAGAAATATGATAATATGGAAATTATTTAAATGTTAGACATTATGCTATTATCCAGTTATAGGAAAAATAAATTATTCAATATTAACGGGCCAATTATGAAATTGGAATACTTTCAGTAAATTGAATTTACTGAGCTTGTGAAGTTCATCCCTCATTGTACAATGATTTCAGGTAGTAGACAGGACAAATAGTCTGGTGGGTTGAGAGTCAGACATATTCAATTTTTGTAAACTATGTACGTGTCAATATCCTCAGACTAGTGAGAAAATGAAATAAATATTTTATTTGTAAATATTCATGCATCTTACGTTGTATATTATGTGTAAATTAATATCGAATTTACGTATCTCCCCTGTTGAGGGTTGAGGATTAAAAATAAAAATTGCTGTTAGTATCATTTTATGGTTGCATATATCTGTCGTGCTGGGATTCTCAAAATGTGATGACACCGCCTCGGGGGTGGCCAACCTGGGATGGGTCTTTACAATTTTGGTATCAGAGCATTAGGTTTTAAGATTCTGTAGACTGCATGAGAACTCAAAAAAATGGAAGATTAAAATAAATAATATTTTAATAGTCTGAGGATGACACGTGGACACACTAGAGCTATAGTAAGAGTTGTTGATTTGAGAGGGCGTGGTACGCCCCCAATATTTTTGACAAGTTGAGGTTGAAGTCTAAATCTGTGGTTCCTAGAAGAGAATGTATTGATCGTATGATCGATATTAATATAATTAATATTAGTAAAGGTATGAGAGAATCTGAAGTTGAAAGAGATGAGCTAAGATGAGCTCTTACTCATACTCTTGAGAAAATAAATGTAACACATGATAGAGTTGGTAGCTTATAGAATAGATGTGATGAACAGGCTAGAGCAGTGCCTGAGGTCGTTAATCCAGTAATGGTAGACATTTAAAAAGAGGGAAAAGTGAGTTTATACATGAGATGCAGGGAGACTGTTAAGTTGAATGCTTTGTTGTTTAAAGGATCTATGAATCTTTTTAAGCCTGAGTGTTGGGAGAAACATGGAGAGAGATTTATTTGGTATTTTTACTAGTAACTGACAGGAAGATGGTTGCCTTTGCTTCGTTTGAGTTAGAAGGAGAAGCTTTAGAATGATGAGAGGATATTATTCACAAGATAAACGCAGATGTTGATAGACCCGTAACCTAGAATAGGTTTAAGGAGATTTTCCTTGATAAATACTTTTCTTAGATCTTTAGAGCCTAACAAGATAGAGATTTTATTTATTTGAGGCAAATGGATTAGCTATGACTCAGTATGATAAGAAATTGTGGTTTTATCAAGGTTTGTATCGAAAATGGTAGACCTAGAGGAGAAGAAGTGTAAGAGGTTCATAAATGAACTATGTTTTAATATTTGATCAAAACTATCTTATATAAGGCATATAAATTATGTCAAATTTGTGGATATAGCACTTCCGATTGAGAAGGATATGATATAATTTAGAGGAAGGTGGAATTGGTGGAATAAGTCTAGATTTGAGAAACCCAGAGGTGGCACTAGTATGAGTGTGCAGGGTGGGAGACTACTCAGAGAAGGAATTCCTTGTCAGAGGGAACTGAAGTACAAAGTCAAAGGCAAGCAGGATTTGTTACTTCTGTAGTTTAGAATTCTATCGGTGGGACCCTTAGATTTGGGAGATAGGTTATAGGAACTGGTAGTCATGGCAGAGGAAATAAGTATGCCACCAAGGGGAAGTGGTAATCTGATGTATGATTGAGAGACATAAGCTTGTCATAGATATATTCCGATAAGACATTTATTCCATAATTGTTCTAATTTGGGGTGCTTTGTATATAGAAAAGGTGGACATATCAATGTTGGTTGATCTTGGTGTAACCCATTCTTTTGCATCTAGTATTCATATGAAGTCTATTGAAGTATGTATTAGTCTTTTGATGCAAAAATGTTTCTATTGAAGTTTTCACTAGAGATAGAGTGATAAATATAAATGTTTGTAAGGGTTGTGTGATTCGTATCAGTGATTGAGAATCAGAAGCTAATTTATTATCTTTGAATATGATATAATTTCATTTAATTTTGAGAATGAATTGGTTGTCGACGTATTACATTTAGGTTGATTGTTCCAGAAGGATGATAGTATTCAAGATATGGACATAAAGAGTTTAACTTTCAAGGAAAACATAAGATACTCTCGAACTATCTCATTTTGCTTTAACCACTAGAAGATGGTTGAAAAAGGGTTGTGAGGAGTATTTGGCATACATAATGGATTCTAGAAAGAAAAATAAGAAGTTAGAATAAATCTTAGTGGTGAAAGATTATTCTAATGTAATTCCTGATGAATTGTCTAAGTTGCCTCCAAGTAAAGAGAGTTAATTCTTTATTGATGTGATATCAAGATCATCACATATATTTAATAGCACCTTATAGAATGACGCCAACTTAATTGAGAAAGTTGAACGTACCATCTTAAGAAATTCTTTGGATAAACAATTTATCGAACCTAAGGTATTTGGGGAGCCCCAGTGTGGTTCGTGAAGAAGGAAGATGGAACGATAAGAGTGTGTATAGACTACAGATAGTTGAATAAGAACAAATACTTTTTCCCAGGATAAATAAATTATTGAGCAGTGCAAAGAGTGAAAGTGTCTTTTAAGATAAACCTGATATCAGATTATCATGAGTTAAGGATAGAGAAGGGAGACGTGCCTAAGACTGCTTTTGAGACACGTTATGGTCATAAGTTTTTTGTGATGTCATTTGGATTAACTAATGTTCCAGAAACATTCATGGACTGAAGAAAATGAGTGTTCAAACTATATCTTAACAAGTTTATGGTTGTATTTGACTTTTTGATATATTTTAAGAAGGAAAAATAATAGGTGAAACATTAGACAGTGTGTTGGAGATTTTGAAGAGAGAAATTATATGCAAAGTTCTCTAAGTATGAGTTCTGGTTGAGTGAAATATCTTCTTAGTGCATGTTGTGTTTGAAAATGGTATAACAGTTGATCCACAAAAGATAGAGACAATGTTGAGTTTGGAGAGACCAACTAATGTGACTGAGATTTGAATCTTTTTGGGGTTAGTTAGTTATTATAGAAGATTCATCGACAATTTTTCTATTATTGCAGTACTATTGACTAGATTGACTAAGAAAGAGGTGAGAATTGTATGGTCTAGGAGTGTGAGAAAAGTTTCCAATTACTAAAAGAGAAATTGACTACAACTCCAATATTGGTGCTTTCTTATGGTGATGAAGGATTGGTGGTGTATAGTGATGCATCCCATCAAGAGTTTGGATGCGTGTTGATGCAACATAAGAAGGTAATGATAGGTGTTTCTAGGCAATTGAGGAATCATGAGAGAAATTACCCTACCCATTATTTAAAGTTAGTTGCCATAGGTTTGCTTTGCAGATTTGGAGACATCATCTGTATGGAATCACTTGTGAAACATTTACTGATCACAAGAGTTTGACATACTTACCTAACTAGAGAGAGTTGAATTTGAGACAAAGAAGGTGTATGGAGTTGATTTGTGACTATGATTGTATAATTCACTATCATCTAGAAAAGGCAAAGGTGTAGTTGATGCATCGAGTAGAAAAACTACAAGAAGATTAACTGCTATTGAGAGTCGTGATGTGAAATTGACGATAGATTTAAGAGAGATAAAAATGAAGTTGAATATCAGTGATAGAAGATCATAGTCAGCAAATATTGTTGTATAGTCATCCATAGTAAAATTCTTATTAGAAATGCAAGGTAGAGATGAGGAGATAGAGAAGATTGAGCAGGAAGTGCGTAGTAGAAAGCGATATGAGTTCAAAATTGAAATGATGATATTTTGGTATTAGAACATAGGATTTGTGTTCCCAATGATGCAGAATTAAGAAAAAGATATGGAATGAAGCACATGATGATGTATATTCGATGCAACTGAGTAACAATAAGATGTACAGAGGACTGAGACAACATTACTGGTGGTTAGAATTAAAGAGGGATGTAGCTTAATATAATTCTAGATGTTTGGTTTTTCAGCGAGTGAAGTCAGAGAACAAACATCTAGGAGGCTTACTATAGTTTTTTCCTGTGCTAGAATAACCATAGAAAAATGTAAGTATAGATTTTGTTTCTGGATTTTTCCATAACTAGAGAGGACACGATACAGTGTAAGTGATAGTAGATAGACATTTTTTAAGTCATCTCAATTTCTTCTAATTAAAACTAATTAGAGTCATAAAAAAGTGGCTAAACAGTATGTAGCTAAGATTGTATGGAGTACCACTGAGCATAGTTTCAAATAGAGATGCTATAGTTACATATTGGTTTTGGAGAGGCTTTCAGAAAACCACGAACGCAGTTACAATTTAGAACAACTCTTCATCTTCAAACAAATGAGCGGGCAGAAAGAATTATTAAAATACTAGAAGATATATTAAGAGAAAATGTGAGGAGTTTTCAGTAAGTTGGAATGCCTACTTGTCATTGATTGAAGTTTTTTTTTTTTTTTTTATAATAATCAACATCAAACTAGTATGGGGATGGCACCCTTCGAGGTTTTATATGGTAGAAGGTGTAGAACTCTAGTATGCTAGGAAGAGGTTGGTGAAAGAAAGATATATGGTCCAGAAATGATAGACTTGACTATTGAGAGGATCAAACTGGTTGGGGAGAACCTCAGAGCAGCTTAGAATAAACAGAAAGGATATGCTGATAAAAGAAGATGACCTCTCGAGTTCCAAGTTGGTGATTGGGTATTTTTGAAGATATCTTCGTGGTAGGGAGTGTTGAGATTTAAGAAGAAGGGAAAGCTGAGCCCGAGATTTGTGGTGTCGTATGAGGTGATTGAGAAAATTGGACCAATAGCATATCGTTTGAATTCGCCTCCAGAATTAAAGCAATTATGTAATGTGTTTCATGTGTCACTATTGAGAAAGTACTTACATGATGAATCTCATAGTGTCTCAAATCAAGCAATAAAAATTCAGGAAGATTTGACTTTTATACTAGTACCAGTCAGAATCCTAAACAAAAAGAAACATGTCTTGCGTAATAAAGTCATTTTTTTATTCAAGTATTTGGCGAAATAAAGATGTCGAAGAAGTCACGTGGGAGCATGAAACAAGAATGATGAAAGATTATCCCCAACTCTTTTCTTAATTTTAGATAAGGAAATTTCAGGGACGAATTTTTTGTAAGGTGGGTAGAATTGTAATACCTGTATTTGTAAAATAAGGGTAAAGAAGTAATTTAATAAATATGACATTGAATTTAAAATAAAGTCTATGTGAAAGATTTATCAGTATTTGAATAAAGCAAATTAAAGAAAGAAAGAAAAAAATTTAAAATAAAAAAAAGCTGTGAACAGTAAAACGTGGCAGCCACCTACTGCCAACTTGATTTGAGTCAAGCCTTGGTTGGGTTACAACAATGCATATAGATGGAGTGTTTTGGGAGATTGTATGGTGACTATGCATGCAACTTTTGAAGTTGCAGAAGATATTTTCACATCAAACTTATATATATATATATATGAAGTAAATGTAAACTTAAAATTTCACTTACCAAACTCGTTGAGTTTTCTTTCCATTACGTGTCTTCTCTAAACATAAAGGGATCAAAAGAAATGTCGAAATAGTAAAATTTTGAAGGAGTTTACAGGGGGAATTTTATAGAGAGTCACAGGAAGCTGTCAGAAAAACAAAAGATAATAACGTAATGTTTATATTTTTTTTTGAATTTTTAGCATTCATGAAATTTCCCGAAAGTCAAAGTGGGAATTTTCAAAGGGTGTGGTTTATGAAGAATTCAAGAATAAATAAGAAATTAATATAAATATTATGTCAGGTGGTAACGATCAGCAACCAGGAGAAATTTCGAAGAGGAACGGGAAAGGTAAGGAAGTGATCCACGGGTAGCTTTAAGTGCTACGTGGTGAGTTGGATTTACTATAAGTAGTCTAAATAAAAATCAAATATCTAGCAATAATAGTAAAATAAATTATTAGCTTATGCTTGGCGGTAGATAAAAATTAAATTGATATGTATGATATAAATATTGGACACGTAGAAAATTATTATGTGAAAAGAAATATTATTAGAATAATGAGTTGACTTAATAATGATGGTGACAAAGAGATTTTGACGAGTTTGGTGGATAAATTGATGTAATATATGAGGAGAAGAAAATTATGAAATTTATTAAATATTTTGAATTCATGTGGTGTTTACATTACTGTTCATATGCACATTTCATATCATTGTTCATATGCATATGCATTAAATAAGATAACAGAAAGAACCGGGAAGGGGCCGGTCTAATGGAATAACCGTGACTGCCGGTATATGCTGGAAATAAAAGGGACACCATGACAGCCGGTATATACTGGAAATAAATTTTGTGATAGCCGAGATAAGCTGTAAAGAACCAGGAAGGGACCGGTCTAAGATAATAACAACCTGTCGACAGGTGGGAAGACGTTCCCATCATAATCATTCATGCATTGCATCTGTTTTAATTATTGCTTGCATTATTGAAATGCTGATGTGTGGTATATTATTGTGAATTTATTTATAGATGGTTGAGTCTCCCAGAGAGAGACAGTTACAGTGAGAAAAAGAGAAAAAGACATAGAAATATGATAATATGGGAATTATTTAAATGTTAGACATTATGCTATTATCTAGTTATAGGAGAAATAAATGATTAAATATTAACGGGCTAATTATGAAATTGGAATACTTTTAGTAAATTTAATTCACTGAACTTGTGAAGCTCATCCCTCATTGTACAATGATTTCAGGTAGCAGACAGGACAATTAGTCTGGTTTGTTAAGAGTCAGATGAATTCAATTTCTGTAAGCCACGTACGTGTCAATATCCTCAAACTTGTGAGAAAATGAAATAAATATTTTATTTGTAAATATTAATGCATCTTACACTGTATATTATGTGTAAATTAATATCGGATTTACGTATCTCCCCTGGTGAGGGTTGAAGATTAAAATTAAAAATTGCTTTTAGTATCATTATATTGTTGCATATATGTGTCGTGCTGGGATTATTAAAATGTGATGACACCACCGCGGAGGTGGCCAACTCGGGATAGATCATAACACTGGTGCAGTGAGAGTAGGATAGGGAAAACGTAGTTCATGGAAGACAACATGACGACTGGTATAGACACTACTAGTGGTGGTATCTAGACACCTTTATCCTTTGTAATTTTGAGCATAACCTAAGAAGATACAATGTTTGGATCAAAGGTGCAAGCTTGTGGGGTGCATTGGCAGTGAGGTTGGGATAGTAGGCACATCTGAAGACACGAAAAGATGAGTAATTGGGAATTTTAGACAACAGTGAGCTTGATGTTGCAAAACAAGAGTAGGGAGACGATTGATGATGTAAAGTGCAGTGTATGTAGCATTGACCCAAAATGACTCAGGAAAAGATGAGTGAATTAAGAGGGTGCATGCCATTTCACTAATGTGTCTATGTTTACGTTCAACGACACCATTTTGTTGAGGAGTGTCTGGGCAAGACATGAGAAAAGTAATACCATGGTGAGCAAAAAATTGTTTGAAAGGCGTTTGATCAAATTCTTTACCACCATCACTTTGAAAAGTTTTTTTTATTTTTGTAGAAAATTTATTTTCAACAAGAGCTTTAAAGGTACAAAAGTGTTGAAAGATTTCATATTTTTTATGCATAGGAGACATCCAAGAATAACGAGAAAAATCATCCACAAAAATTGCATAATATCGATAACTCAAATTTGATAAAATAGGAGTTTGCCAAACATAATAATGTATTAAAGCCAAAGGTTGGTCAGTACAATGCTGAACAGAATCAAAGGTAAATGTTTAGACTTTCCTACTTAACACTCCGAACAAAAACCAAAATATTTAGAAAACAATGAAATATTCTTGCGAGTTTGTAAAAGAGAAAATACATGGGGACCTAAATGACCAAGTCGATGATGCCAAACATCACCAGAGACTTGACGAGAGACTAGTGCCAGATGAGAGAGAGTGATTGAGTCAGGTGGAAAAGAGTAGAGGTCACTATTACTGAAGTATTTGAGAAGAGTTCTCCTCGTACTCTTGTCCTTAATAACAACATGAGATGTATCAAAGGTAGCGGAATAGTTGTTATCAAAACATAAACATTTAGCAGAAAATAAATTGTGAGATAATTGTGGGACATGCAGGACATTTTTAAGATGAAATGGTTTGGTCGAGGTTCGTAAGAAAGTAGAACCAACATTATTAATATCAAGCAATTGTCCATTACCAACCAAAATTTTAGTTTTTCCAAAATAAGATGTAAGGTTAGTAAGTATACCTGATTGAGGAGTCATGTGAGCGGAGGCAGCCGTATCAGGGTACCATTAAGCGACATTAGACTTACCAAGTGACATGGTAACAACAGATTTTAGCAAGTCATGAGAGATAACAATAAGATTGAACTGATGAGGACAAGTTAAGGCAAAGTGACTAGTGGTGTGACAAATTTGACATGATGTGGAGGATACGCCAGAGGTGGTGGTGGTGGTAAAAGCTGTAGAAGGGTTAGAAAGCTGAGAAAGAACCTGAAGATTCTTCAAGGTTGTTCCTAGAAGAGAAGTTTAGTGCGCAGATTATCAAAGTAAGAGCGATATTGGTGTTGGTGACCGTGGTGATGAAGCATTTCTACTCCGTAGGCAGACCTGCTAAGGCATAGGAGATAAGGTATTTGCTGGAGAGATGTGAATTAATGGCAGCAAGAGCATCAGCTATGGCTTTGAGGTCCTGAATATATTGTTCCATAGATTTGCCAGTTTTAGTATGCTGATGAAGCTTCAGGTGAAGGTTAAACTCATTTCTATTAGACTGATCAAGGTAACATTGTTCAAAGGCCAGCCAGACATCCCGAGAAGTATGAAGATCATGGACGTCTTGGAGCATGTCTGAAGTAATGGTTGCATTAATTCAAGAGCGAAGGCCTTGGTTCGTATAGAGCCAGGGTGAGTAAGCAAAGTTAAGGGTTTTATCTATAAAAACCCATTAAAATTAGAGGAAGAACGCATCTAAGAGTATTAAATTTTCATCTTCTAAATTGAGATCATTAAAAGCTTTCAAAAGCTTTTATGAATCATTCTTAAAAGTTTTGTGCCTTTAAGAGAGATATATTCTTCCTTGTAAGAGCATTAAATTCAAGTCTCTCTTATCTTCCTTTTACAATCAATTCAAATCATTGTAAAGAGAAAGAGTTGGTGTGACTCTAAAAGTGTTTAGGCATTAAATACTTCCTTGTAGAAGAGATTATTGTAAGGTTTGGGCAACACCCGTGAAATTGCTCTACTATCACTAGTAGATTACTTCAAGGAGGTTCTTTTAAGAGAGTGAACGTAGGGTCGGAGTGATTCCGATATTACCGAACCACTATAAATGAAGTTTGAATATTCTTTTCCTTTACTCCTTTAAATTCAAGTAATTTATTTGTTGTTTGCTTGAATTGATTAAATTGTTAAAATGTGTTTGTGAAATTGCAAAAAGTTTTTAAAATCCAATTCACCCCTTCTTGGGTTTGTACCTTGGTCTACAGTATATATAGAAAATATTATAATTGTGGAAAAAAACCAACTTACCTCACTTAGGGCACAAGTTAGCATTGTGTCTCAATTTTTTTGAATCAAAATACCCTTGACTCTTCACTATCACGTTATCAAAATAGGAATTATATGACCATTTTCAATTTTTCTCCTTCATTTACCTAGGAAAACAGTAACAAGGACCAACCTTTACGTGTGGTTGGCAGCATATGGGATGCGTATGGTTGATTCCGAGGAAATCATGCCTTCATGGTGTGATGAATCGGTAGATCTATTCATTTTTGACTTGATGGTGATGGCGGTTTTCTGTAATACTCGAAAAAAATGTGTAGATCAAAGTTAAGCCCCTTCCACGCATACGAACAACACATGAGGATGGCCATGAGAGTGTAGCACAGTGATTCTGATGCCAAATTATAGATTGCTAGACGTTGATGTCAATAGTATCAGCGGTACACTTTTTTGACTATATATTGATTAATCACAAAAAGTCTCTAAAAATTAAAAAATAATCATAAAAGAGTTTATTGATACCCAATAACCCATATATTTATTTCACATAAAATTGATTATCTAATGGAATTTCAGTCCAAAAAAATTGGGATACCATGATATATATATATATATATATATATATATATATATATATATATATATATATATTACATTATTTGGGGAAATGTTTTTTCATCTAAAGAAGAATAAAACTAATTGCTAGATTTGTGGAATTGAAATTGACACCTTTTGTTGTTTTTAATTCCAGCTTTTGAGGCAATTAATTTTGCCATGTGATTGTATATTCACACTTATGCAATTCTAGATCCAAAAACCCTAGTTCTATACTTCTACATGGTATCAAAGTAATGAGGTCCAAAAACTCTACAACTATGGAAAATATTTTACTAACACCTCCCTCATCTGAAACCGAAAACACTACCCTCTCAACCGACACAAATAACCCTCCTCAAGCTGTTATCACCACCAGTAATCAGCTCATTGTTTCCATTGCCACCACCCTAATCTTTCACGCTGCCGTCGCCGCCAGCAACCTACTTTCTGCTGACGTTGCCACCACCATGCTCTTATCATACGCTGCTATTAACCCGCTGCAGTAAACAACCCTAACCCGTGCTGCCGCTGCACCCTTTCATCTCTCTTCTCCCTTCCAAGCGGTTGTAACCCTAAGGGTCTCCCTCTTTCTTCCCACTAGTGGAGTGCTGCATTTTCCTCCCATACCTTCACAAATCCTAACCCTACTATTCTCTCTCACGCTACTACCAGCCACCTGTATGCCTCAGCAGCTAGACTCCCTTATCTTATGCCGGTAGCCTTGAACCAATATGACCCAGCCCTAAAACTCTTATTCCCCAGGCTGGCACACTTGAACTTGCCCCATACTCTCTTCCTTTCTCCCACGCTGGGAGAAATCCCCTCGTCACCTCTTAGCCTTGACTCCTCCTCAAATACTTAGTTGGTGTCGTTTCCCACTCCACCAATGGCCACCCTTGCCTTTCCTAATCTTCCTTATTTTCTACCCTGAGTATCACCCATCTTGTCAGCCTTAAGCTTAACAACACCAACTATATCCTCTGGCGCTCACAGTTTCTCCCTGTTCTCATCAGCTATGACCTCATTGGTTATGTTGATGGTTTTTTCCCTTGTCCTTCCCACCTTTCTCTCACCAGTGATGGTTATACCATCATCAACCTGGCCTATATCACTTGGATTCGGACTTACCAATATCTTCATTCCTGGATTAATGCTACTCTTACCTCTGACATCTTGCAAGATGTTCATGATCTTCGCACTTCTAGAGATATTTGGATTGCATTAGAACAAAGATATCTTGATCAGTCTAATGCCAATGAGTTTGACATGTGTCTGAAGCTTCACAAACACATCAAAGATGGCAAATCTATATAACAGTACCTCTAGGATCTCAAATCCATTGTTGATGCTCTTATTACCATCAACTCTCCACTCTCAACAAAAGAACTCATCTCCTATACCTTAGTAGGTCTACCTACAGAATATGAAAGTTTCATCACCATAGTGACCAACACCAATATTACTCTTACCTTTAACAGTACATGTACCAAGTTGCTACTACAAGAACAATGTCTAAAGCATCTTCGTGCCAGTTCTCAGTCATCTGATTCTCCTACGGCTGTTGCCGCCACCATCATCTCTGATAATTTTTGTGGTCGTGGTAGGGGTCGGTTGAGATATCGGGGTCATGGACGCAATATTGGTCATAGTGACTCATCTCAGCATGGTTCAGGTCTCGATCAGTCCTCTTTTTCATCTCCTATATTTAATAGATTCTCTGGTGGTTCATCTTATAATCGTGAAAGTTTACTAAGGCCACCCCGTGGTTCCTCCTTACTCTGTGCCAAATTTTTCACACTACTGGTCATCTTGCTCTAAATTTCCCTTATTGCTTTAAATATGTCGTTGTCTCTCATGATTTGCCCAAATCCTTTGCTACCATGTCATTTGGTGAATCCAATGCTACCTAATGGTACCTTGATACAGCCATCTCCACTCAAATGACTCATTAGTAAAGTATGCTTACTAATCTTACACCTTATTATGACAAAACTAAGATTCTTATTTGTAATGGACAATTGCTTGATATCAATAATGCTAGTTCTACTTTCTTACGTACTTCCACTAGACCTCTTCATCTTAATAATGTTTTTCATGTCCTATAACTGTCACACAACTTACTTTCCATTAAACACTTATGTTCTGATAACAACTACTCTGGTAATTTTGATGATTCTCATGTTGTTATTAAGGACAAGACTATAGGGAAAACTCTTCTTAAATCTTTCAGTGATGGTGATCTCTACCCTCTTTCTCTGGACTCAGTCACTACCACCCCTATGGCGTTGATCTCTCGTCAAGTCTCTGGTGATATTTGGCATCGTAGGTTAGGTCATTTAGGTTCTCGCGTGTTATCTAATTTACAAAATAAAAAAAGATATTTCTTTGTCCTCTAAATATTCTGATTTTTGTTCAAAGTGTCAGTTAGGCAAGTCGAAACATTTACCTTTTAATTCAGTTGAGTATTGTACTGCACAGCCTTTAGCTTTAATACATTCTGATATTTGGAAATCTCCAATTTTCTCTAATTTAAGCTACCAATATTTTGTGGATGATTTTTCATGTTATTCTTGGGTTTTTCATATATGTAAAAAATCTGAAGTATTTCAATATTTTTGTAATTTTAAAGCCATTGTTGAAAACCAATTTTCCATCAAAATTAAAAAAAAAATTCAAAGTGATGGTGGTAAAGAATTTGATCAAATGCCTTTTAAACAATTTCTTATCCACCGCGGCATTGCTTTTCGCATGTCTTACCCTAACACTCCTCAATAAAATGGTATAGCCGAGCGAAAGCATAGATATATTAGTGAAATGACACGCACCATCTTAATTCACTCCTCCATTCCTGAGTCTTTTTGGGTCAATGCCACATATACTGCTCTTTACATCATCAATTGTCTTCCGACCCCTATGCTCAATAATCAAGTTCCTTATACAAAATTGTTTTCTAAACCTCCTTACTACTCCAATTTTCGTGTTTTTGGTTATGCATGTTATCCCAATCTCACTGTCAATGCTCCTCACAAGTTAACGCTTCGTTCCAAACAATATAGTTTTATAGGTTATACTCAAAATTACAATGGTTATATGTGTCTTGATCCTATCATTGGAAGAGTTTACACTAATCGTCATATTATCTTTCATGAATTGTCATTTTCCTATCCTGCTTTAGTTAAACTCGTGTCCTCCTCTCCAATTGTCTCCTCTGACTCCTCTCCACTTATTCTTACCACGTCTGACCCCTTACATCAACCATGTGTGGTTCCTCTTCCTCCGTTGCTCCCAAATCGCTGCAAATATAAAAATTAAGTAAAGAGGCACAACCATTAAATAACCAAAAAGTGAGGTTTCTAGCAAAACCTTGAAGGAAAAATAAAAGGTTGTGATGTTCGGTTCAACTGTCATGAAAATAATCTCCCTTTCTAATTAATTCAATCCCCAAAAATGAAGTAAGAAAAATCTCTTTAAAATGAAATATAATTAGATAAACGTGTAGAAATTAGGCAAAAAAAAAGTGAAATATAAAAAGCAAGGAGGCACAAAATAAAAGGTTGCAATGTTTCTGTTCAGCTGTGACTAACATAATTTTCCTTTCTTACTAATTCAATCCCTAAAAATAAAACAAGAAAAATCTCTGCAAAATGAAATAAAACAAGTCATTCTTTAAGTCTTTTGCCGCAAATTCAGAACTTATTTTTAATGTAATTGAATAGATATATCTTTCAATAAGTTTAGGGGTCTCATTTCTTTTCTTTTGACAACTCAATAACTTAGTTAATTGTGAAGAAAAAAAAGCAGCAATGGAGTCTTTAGCTGCATTCTTTCGTTTTGCCGATATGATGTGTAGATCAGGTATTGATCTTTCATTTGACATATAAAAGTCTTATATTAAAAGACAAAAGGAAAAGGAAAAATTTGAGAATTAATATGGGCATGTGTCCAGATTATAGTACACCACCTCATTGAACGAGGCAAATAAATAAAGAGTAAACTAAAAGGATTTAGTTTTAACGTAATTTAGATTTTTTTGAAAAAATTAAAATAGAGATCAAGTTAATGGTGAGATTGAATATCATATCATTAAATGAAAAATATTTAAATTTAAATTTATTATGGCGATATTCAAGAAGTCCATCTTATCTATTGACGTGACAGCTTCATATTGAGTCATGTATTAAAAGATCATGTACAAATCACATAATAAAAGATTTGATTTATTTATTAAATATTTCAATAAGAAGATCATGTGATTTGCATATGGTTTTTTTAATACATGACTCAATGTAAATAAGAAGATCATGTTATATTTGCATATGTTGATCGATTGAACAATCTAATACATATTTAACCATTAATTTTTTTTATTTAAAATATTAAATATATAACATATTTTTTAACCAACTTGAACATTGATAAATATTAGTTGAAACCATTTATGTATAAACAAATAAATAGATCAATCATTTATTATATATAAATCAACTTATCATTCTCCTTAATTCAATGATAAAAGTTAAATGGACAAAAAAATTGTGCTTGGAACTCTTTTGTCAAAATATCAAGATTTGTTAAATTAACCAAACGGAAAAACAATATAGTTTTACATTAGACCAAACTGTTAAATAAACATGTAAACTTGAGCTAGATGTTCTTTTGGGTCTATAAATACTCGTTGAACATTCGATTTTGGATGGGTACTCGGCCCATACAATTTTCTTAAACTCAAAATTTCTTATTTTCTCAATTGCAACTTCTCTTTTTATTTTTTGAAGCCCAACCTCTTCAACTAATTGAATTGAATTGGGCCAAAGACCCGGCTCAAGCCAGACCAATTTGATCCACTCCCTGCCCATTTCTATTCCTAGCTATTTAAACCATTCTTTTTCTCCCAAAAGAACCCTAGACTCATTTTACAGCCACCAAGAGAGAAGATTTCTCTCTCAGCCATCTCTCTTCTGCTCCTCCCAGTGGCGAAGCTAGGGATTTTCAGAGAAAAATAGTATCTAGAGATTAGGGTTTTCAGAGAAAGTCTCCACTTTTGAAATTTTGATTGTAATTTGCGCTTGGCTTGTGGGATTTAGGTCAATTGTTCTGGGTATACACAGGTATATGTTCTTCCTACCTCTTTTGCTTATTTACTGCCGTTATGTGATTGGGGATCTTAAATCCAAGTTGCCGCTTGGATTCTTTTCTTTTACAACCTGATTTTTTAATATTTTTTCCTTCGTTCTCCCTTTCTTTCTTTCTTTCTTTCATTCTTTCTTATTTCACGTATTTCTTATCCTCTTCCTATCCCTGGGGTTTTTTTATTAAGTATTTCTTATTCGTTCTAATCTTTAGTTACAGAACGTGACTTTATATTTTGGGTAGTTCTTGTTTATTTTTATTCTTCATTCTTGGCTGGGCAACTGGAATTTTTTTAAGAAAAGTTGCCCGGGCTTCAGCTCAGACCCGCCTGTAATGCACCTTCGCCCCCGGTTGTGATCAACCCTGTCTGTGTGTTAATTTGACTGATACAGTAGTCTTGAATCCAATGTTTTCCCTATCTTTGCGTCTTTGGTAACTAGGTAGACTTTGTCTTCATAATTGGTCTTATAATTGATTATAACTATTATGTTTACCTCTTTGGTTTCCAAGAAAAAAGCAGAAAAAGGAGGAGGTTGAGATGTATTTTTTAAAAATTATCTGGTTTTTAAAGTGACTCTTGTGGAATTATTGTATCATTTTTTGTTTTTTCTTGTATTCATTTTTTGTGCTTGTTCGTTTTTGAAGTGAGTCAATGTTTCCTTTACCTATTGTGATTTAAAAATGGGTTGAAAAAGCAAGCAACGTAAGTGTTAGATATTTGCTTTGTTGTCTCCTTGGATGAATTTATGAAAGCAGGTTATTGAAGTAAATCATTTCCAGTTGGTGTTTATTTATTATGGTATTCTTCTTATTATTGTAAGTAGCATTAAAATATTTAGAATATTAGTTAAAAAAGTTTTGGTTATTTTTGTTTATTATTGTAAGTACCATTAAATTTTTTAGCGTATTAGTTAAGAAAATGTGTTGAATTTCGCCAGTCTCTTTATGCATTCTACTCATTTTTGCATCTGCACTAATCCCTCTAATCTCATATAGAGAAGGTCCTTTCAAATTCTTTGGAAATTGCCACTTCAGTTATTTGTATTTTTGATATAATAGTTGGGTGTATGGTTTAGATGTAAGCTGTGTCACCACAGAATTTGGGGGAAGTCTTCAAACATTTTCTCTGAGACATTTGTTTTTTTTTTCTCCAGTTAAGTTTCTTCATGTCCTAGTTTTTGTCTTTTAAGTACCACTCTCTTGTAACAGTCCTAAATGGTACTTGTAAAGGATCCTCTTATAACGACTTGTGTGATGGAACGTTTGGCATAAGTAAAGTTGTGAACGTCAGTCACTCTTAAAAGAAATGTCAGATAATGACCTTTATGGAAAACTTGACATGTGTGAATGATTAGATACATTGATATGAACAGAAGAGTGCTATTTGTATTTGTTTTTTAAATATATCCTTGTTCTGTTGATTGCTAGATCAGTCAAGATGTTTTCCTCAAAGAACAAGATTCACAAAGACAAGGATGCTGAACCAACTGAATTTGAGGAGACAGTTGCCCAGGTGAGTTGTCATAGCTGCGTTAAGTATCTTAACTCTTGTTCTTTATCAGTCTGGATAGTTAACATCCCAATGCTTGTACCTGCAGGCAGTATTTGACCTGGAGAATACTAACCAGGAGCTAAAAAGTGATTTGAAAGATCTTTTCATTAATTCAGCAATGTATGAATAATAATACTTGTTTGCTATATTTGAAACCTTTGATTGTGCCCCCCTTTTGACCCTTTGCCTATGGTGAAAACATTTTTGATCCTGCAGTCAAATGGATGTTGCTGGAAATCGCAAAGCTGTTGTTATTTATGTTCCATATAGATTGAGGAAGGCTTTCCGCAAGATTCATCTGCGCCTTGTGAGAGAACTGGAGAAAAAATTCAGCGGAAAGGTATTCCATCATTTACTAGCCATTTTTTGGTTATATTTTTTCATGGACAAAAATGATGTTATGAGAATATGAAACTCTCCTTTCTGGAATGAATGTGTTAACCATCTTTCTTATAATGTACAATTGACGAAAAATGTTTTCTGGATAATATAATTTCATTTCAAACGCCATGCATACAGTATTATGTGATGTTTGTGGACAAATTATAACGCAGCTTTGGATTTCCAGATTAGAAAAAAAATGAAATCAATCAATGTCATGATTGTATGTGTTGCCATTAATTCATTCTCAAAGTCAAATCTTTACATGTTGCTGTTCCCCAACATGGTTAATCTGTCTAATTTATCAGAAAAAACATGATTAATTTGTCAAAGGTAAGTGCTAGCATGACACTGATTTCTTTTTAATGGTTACATCAATTGCTCCTTTTCTGTTGGCAGGATGTTGTTCTGCTTGCAACCCGAAGGATTGTGCGCCCACCCAAGAAAGGCTCTGCTGTTCAACGACCACGCACCCGCACACTTACTGCTGTCCATGATGCCATGCTTGAGGATGTTGTGTATCCTGCTGAGATAGTTGGGAAGCGCATCAGATACCGCATTGATGGGTCCAAGATTTCCAAGGTAATAAAAATATAGCCTCTTGTTTTCTCATCACCCTACTATGATATTCTAATGTGTTTATTTCACACTTTTGTTAGATTTTCTTGGATCCCAAGGAGCGAAACAACACTGAATACAAGCTGGAAACATTTAGTGGAGTTTACAGGAAGCTTACAGGCAAAGACGTAGTTTTTGAATATCCCATCACGGAGGCCTGAAGATGGTCTTTATGGACCTTTATGTTTTGTTGCTGTTATTTTATTAAATAGGGTGCTATTAAAATTTTGGCTATTAAATTTGGTTTCTTTTTACCTAGATGGATGGAACTTTATGAAGGTTTCTTGCTTCTGTGCTTTTTTCTTGTCCTGCGAATTTTGTGGCTGTAAAACTTTACGATGCTTCTTCAATATGTAGGCTGGTTTCCTTGTTCATTATTCTCTGTTGTTAGAATGGTGAGGATTTTCATCTTTGTTGGTTTAGGTGCTTTAGGATTTCAAATATTCCTGAGGGGTCGTTTGATATGAAATCTAAAATATGAGTAATGAGATAAGTCATTTTTTCTTATTATCAGAATCGTATCACCCATTAAATCATGACCCATCTGGTTTTCTAAGTATTGTAGGGACATCTCACTGGTAATGTTACTGAGTACTGATATTTGCACAATGTTTGTTCAATAAGATTTTTCATGTTATATAGTCTTGTTTGATTTGGATAACACGGTTTTGGTTTTTAGGTAATAATTTTAAGATATTTTTTTTAAGAATGCCCTTCGATTCTTGAATTTAAATTACATATCACAATTCTTTGCCATGTTTGCTTGTCTAGCTCAGTTTCCCACTGATGAGAATACTGATATTGGGTGGGAGAGGGTCTGGAAAGCAAGCGAGGTGTCTCCAACGTATTCGCATGTTCCTTTGTCTCGCCTTTCATGACCGTCTCCTCACAAATAAGGCAGTGGCTCAAAGGGGCCTAACTTAGGATGCTTATTGCCCCATGTGCCACCATTCAGAAAAAATTGCGTTGCACACTTGCACCTCATTCGAGATTGCTGTCTAAGCAGATTTTCAGAAAGCTCCAAGCTGATCCTCTGGCCTTGGATTTCTATTCTACTTGCGTTCAGTGTTGTTGGGATCATTTTCATAGAGATTGGAAATAACCGATGTGCGGATTCTTAGTCTTCGGCCTGAATTCCTCTTGGGTCTCTCGATTTTGGATTCAGTTCCTACAGCCCTTCGGGGCTTGATTTGTAATGATGTTTTGGGGGTATGTTGGCCTGTTCTGGATTTGCCCACTCCATGGCACAAAAAAAAAATATATATATATATATATATATATATACATATATATATATATATATATATATATATATTGCTGTTTTTTTTTTATATGTACAAATCATAATTTTTTCAATTTGAGAATATTGCAGAGTGAAAAATAAAGGTAAAAAAATACTAAGTTATCATTTTACCAATATATCTCTATCTAATTCATCACATTAACATTATAAATGAATAAAATGGTAAAATTATTCTATTTGTATATTTTTCTTTTCATTTTTTTATTCTACTAAGCAAAAAAAGAAAAATATTTTAGTTCCTTGTAGTTTTTTTTTTCTCTATTAAACATACGAAAGAAAATAAAAAAAAGTTAGGGTTTGTTTAATTGTGAAAAATGGTCTCCATTTTTATTTCTTTTTTCCTCAACACTTTACTCAATAATGTGTACATTCTTAACATAATTTAAAAAACAACACTTTTATTTTATTCATATTTTTTACGTAATTTGGAAAACTATTTTTTTCACAACTTTTTTGATATTATGTTGAACAAATAAGAATTATTTTTCAAATTATGATAAAAATGTATAAATTGTTACCTAAAGTGTAAAGAAAAATGATCATAATTCACCCTTAATTTTCTTACTTTTTTTATTCTTCTAGTTCTACGTTGTCTCATTTTTCTCTCTTACTGAACAAATTCTAAATGTCTCTACAAATCAATTAACCAGCAACAACACATACTCACGTTTATACTCATCATTAGGCAAAGAAAAGAACCCTTATACCCAATAAGGCAACAAGAGTTTACTTTGGGAAGATTTGGATTATTTTCATGTAAGAATTGGAATGAAAGTCAAGTTCATGGTGAGATTGCATACCACAATGACAAATTTAGATTTGAATCATCTCCATTCAATGACGTGGCATTCAATTTCATTACAAACTTGAATCCATTTCAATTCTCAAATAAAGAGTTTTTAAATTCACTTTAAAAAAAGTAAGATGAGACATAAAACTTTGTGTTTTGATTGGAAGATAAAAGAAGCAATCTTGGAGGGAACGGCAATATAAAGATACCGATACCCAAATATATCCAAATGGAGGTAACTGGATGGAAGCGATAATGTTATGTCTTTATCATGGCCCCCAACGTTTTGGCATAATGGTGAGAGGGACATCTTAAATCTGCCTATGGATAGGGTACGTGATTATCCATAATCTTGCATATGTATGATGTAAATATGAAACCCATGAGATTTCAATCTTTTATGTGTGTCACTAAATTGACATATAATGACATTAGCTGAAATTGCATATAAGTTTGTTTGTTTTCTAGGAATCCACTTGAGAAAATGACAATTTTTTCTTGTCATTTTCCACCATATTTTTCTTTCCTTCATATTGATTGAAATAAACCATGCTATCTTTACTTAGCTGCTACTCTGGAATCATATTTTGGGATTAGTTCCAAGGAACTTTCAAATTATGTTTGAAATATGCTGATTTTAATTGAAAAATAAATTAAAAAGGTAAACAAACCATTTTAAGCAACATTTTTAACAAATCATGTTATTTTTTAAAAATATTTTTAATCGTGTTATATGATCCTATAAAGTCATTTCAAATATAAACTGTTTATTATATGTTACATGTGTCTTATCAAACATGAGTTATTTATTATATGTTACTTATGTCATATGGTTTTATTTGTATAATAAACAAATCATGTTCCAGTTTTTAATACGATTAATTAATCATGCCTATCTGAGTAGTGTTATTCCCTTGAACTGGAAGAGTGAGGGGTGAAGCAAGGATTGTCCACCAAAAGAAAAATAAGCGCCAATCAGGTCGAAGACCTAGATGTGCCCGAGTAACTCTTACTCTATAACTTTCCTCATATAATCGCATATTTTTTTAATGGCATGTTAAATCCAGCTTCTTAAATCTCAAGGTAAAATTTGCCTTGCTGAGATTTAAGAAGCTGGATCCAGCCCAAACGCTGCCATTATACTGCATAAACACAGATTTAACAGAAAGGGGAAGAAAATTCAAAGAATAAACAAAAAGTACTAATGGTGTAGGATAAGAATTGTAAAGTCAATCAATTAGATCTGCCCAAAGCTAAAAGCTGTGTTAATATACTCTTAAAGCTAAAAGCTGTGTGAATATACTCTCCAACTACAAAGTTTGGAAGAACCTGCTATTTACCCCTGCCCTATACAGCTGCAGATCACATGCGGTTGTTACGTAAATCTCTGTGTCAGCAGGTGCAAACAGAACATCTCCTTCAGTAACTATATCATCGGATGATCCTACATGCAATATTCCTTCCCCAACTGTGACCAGAAAAATGGAGGGACCCGGTACGGCAGGAAACACTGTTGATGCTCCCCGAGGAAGAACACAAAGATCAACCTCAAATTCATTGAAAGGCGGGAGGTACCTTGTTATATATGGACTCAAAGGGAATCCTTTCAGGATTTCCGGGACGCCCTTAAACAGAAAAATGATCCATATGCAATTGTAAAATCAAATAAGTAGAAAGAAGCAAGAACTAAATACATCCCCCTACGGCTTTAATTTCAGTTCTCAAGCACATGAAGCTAAGAAGTCCCCCACCCCCGAAGACATAATCAAGGACAGATGTATTCACTATCCATGTAAGCATATTTTATTCTAAGGCCTTAATTAATTGCTTCCATACATAAGGTGAATTCAGAAAATAAAGAGAAGCAAAAGAGAAGACAGGGAAGACAATTGTAATACAACCATGGTTTAGATACGCAGATCTGGATCTAAGTTCTTATGTGTGTGAATTTCCTGATTAAATGTGCCTACCAATCATTGTTCCTCCATTTTTTTTTTTAAAAATTATCCTCTCTTCCAACATTAATAAAGTATTTTCCCATTACATTGGTCTCAGTATTTAACATTACTAAAAAAACAAATCATGACGAAACCAACACCATCAGAGTTTGTGTAACACCCAAAAAAAAACTTCAGGGGATTAAGAAAGGAGAAGCACTTCTCAAATGTAACTAAAGGTGACCATCACTAGCAATGAAGATAATGAAGGCCCACGGGAAAAGATAAAAAGGGTCAGGAAAACCAGAAAATATTATTAATTTATTAATTCTTGATGTATTTTAGTCCCCGGCATATTTCAAATAAGAAATGGATGTGACCACATGAATATCAAAATTAACCAAAGAAAAACAATAATTTCTCTTATGCAACAAGAAAGATCTTTGAATGCATTCTTTACCTGTTTGTATGTGAGCATAGAACAAAGAGTTTGGATATCCTTACACTTCGGAGTGAGACCAGCTCGTACGACATTATCTGAAGTCGCCATGCACTCAATGCACTCACCTGATAAGTATGCATGGGGTTCGTTTGCCCCAAGATACAACGCTTCACCAGGATTAAGCTTCACATAATTAAAAAAGAAAGCTGAAATGACACCAATATCAGCTGAGTATTGCTTTTCTAACCGCAACACCAGCTGTTCCTTGTCAGTCAGCTGCCTCACCTGATGCAAAGAGAAAGAGGTGGCATCAGGGAATAGTCAAGAACATGACAGGAAAAGGTGATAAAATACAACTTTTTTTTAAAAAAAAACTACTGGTTAACATCTCATGAACCAAAAGAAAAATTGACAAATATATATACACAAACATGGAAGAAACTAAGAAAACTTAACATATTTGTCATGTAGTCATCAGCTCTGCAAAAAATTCACAGTACAGTTGCCTCAATAGTAAAAGATTTTT
The DNA here is from genome assembly GCA_023935145.1 of Bretschneidera sinensis. NCBI lineage: Eukaryota > Viridiplantae > Streptophyta > Magnoliopsida > Brassicales > Akaniaceae > Bretschneidera > Bretschneidera sinensis. Next base: position 26,676,151 of record CM043697.1, read on the forward strand.
CACATATGGATGCAAACAGAGAGTTATAGCTTTAGTCTCTCTATCTATTTATTGGATTGTATGGCACTAAAGAATTAGGAGGGCTTTTCATGTTGAGGAAAAGTTCCTTACCTTGTTCAAGGACAGTTGGTTTCATACTTTTTATTTGTGGGTTAATGGCCTAATGGGCAAATTTTGTAAATAAGGAGAAACTTAAAGAGTTCATTGATTTTTTTTTGGGGGGGGGCGCTGGGGGCTTAGGCTGCAATTTTAGTTCTGATCCCCATATCAACAGCCTGATACGCAGTGGCCTGAGTTAAAGCCACTTTAAAAAAAAATGGCATTCTCTCTTGAATACGAAAATACAGAATAAGATTTGGTAATTACGCTTCGCACATGAAAGCAACATTTTCATAGCTCTGGTTGGAGCATCCTGGTTGGGAGGGGCAGTAAATTCAAACTTGCTAAGGAAAAAAAAGGGTTATCTGCTTTAATTTTGTATTTAATGAAAATTTACAGTAAAAAATATTTTAAAATAATGGAGGAGATATAAAATGAGAAAATTAATAAAAATCATAAGAAAAGGAGGACAAATCTTAAATTCTAATCTATAGTGTAGATATATGGCATCTAGATTCTAGACCATCATCTACCACCATTTTTTCATAACTAGTGTTTAGAACTATGTTTCCCAACATTGAGACCATCTATGCAGAGAACAGAACTTACAAATTTTCTCCAGAAAAAACAAACAGTTTATTAAAGGGAGATGTTATTGGCACTTAAACTTACAATAATGCCCTTAATTAAATTGCATTCTCAAAAACATCTAACTTATTATTGTAAGTTAAACAAACAAAAGGAATTCCAATAACAATCTTTGCAGTACACCACCCTTATTAAATATCACATGACAATTTTCTAGTAATATTTAGTAGGAGAAAATCTATCACAATGGCATCCATAAATTTTAGATCATGCATCAATAAAAGAACAAGCATTGGTACAATAAGTCCTTCCATGATACCAAAAACTATGAATGCTGAAAAATCAACAGACCTGATTCTCCATGTGCAGACGACTTTTCACTTTGGATATTACTTTAGTTGTCATATCCATACTAGCAGACATTAGCTGGGTAAAAATTGACCGAAGAACAGATTTTGCTTTATCCTCTCCATCGTGCTCATTGATATGCAAGACTTGGTTTGCATCTTCACTGCCAACCAGTTCTACAATCTCAGGAACATTATGAAGCACACCCTTAAGCTCCTGAGAGAAAAAAATAGCAAGTTTCTCCAAGTAAATGACGAGTTTAAAAAATCATCATTTGCAAGAGGTAACATTTACTTCAGATAAAAAAGAAAAGTCTCATCTTCCATGAAATCAATCATCTTTTAGTTTTTGGTAGGTATGTTAAAGCTTCTTATATACTAGAATGAGTCATAAAATGTGTTGGCACTTAGTAGATAAACTCATCCCGTCTGAGGTTAATTTGGGAATTGCTTGCTTCAGAATATTCAGAACTAAATGAAGTAAGTTGTTCCCAGTATGACAAAACCATGTCGCTTTGAAAACTCAGAATCATAATCTCTAATGGAATCACAAGCAGAACCAAAAGGATAGGAAGAAATTACTATCCACATGCCCTTAACCTCAAATTTAGAAGGACCTCCACTGTCGCATAACAGGTGTTGAATGTGAGATACACATCATCAAATCAGATAGTGATTTAATTCAAAATAACACCATGCTAGATGTATTCCCCGCAACAAATCATGAGAGAAAGGATAGACCCTTCCATGACAGATGTTGAACATAATTTGCACATAATCAAAAGAAACAATATGCCTCCACCATCTAAGCTAGAGTCGATAAAAATAATGAACCTGAATCCCAAAGCCAAGTTAACATGCAAGTTCCAGGAACCCAACACAAAGAACACAGACAATCCTCAAGATGTTTTTAATTTAATTCGCATAGGAAGTAACAATCAAGTTTTTTGGAGTTATATGAGAACATCTCTCATTCTGTTTGTTTTTTCTCCATGCAGAGAGATATACCGTCAGACATAGCTAGTAAGTAATATGTTGTTCAGCAAACGATATTCTCCTAGGAAAAATTGGGTATTAAATTGAGATTTTTCTCATAAGCCTGTCCATCACATAAACAGACCAGAACATAAAAAAATTTTAAAAACTCAGTAATTCTCCATGAATTTCAATATAGAAATTGATACAAACTCATGATGGTAGCATGACATTCACTTTTGCAAAAATGAACCCGACTCTAATGTTCGTTCAAACGGGTCTTACCATGGTTACAGTTCAATCATCTATAAATATAATTAACTTAGGTGGCGAAAAGGGAGGAACCAATGACTGAAGTATTCCTACTGGGTCGGAATCAGCATTCTAATTGAAAGGTATTTACATCCATTCCAAAGGTAACTCAACACCAGGAGATCAACATCACACAAATGCTGATACAGTCTCATCCAAATTTATTATACCTTGACCATCATAGAATACTTGAAAAAAGATTTTAAAGAAACCCAATTGCAACCTAGTCTTTTAACATTAACTAATGAAAGAAAGCCAATAAAAAACAAAATTGGGGGTGAGGGTGGGGGGAATCCAAAAACAGATAGATGCAATGCAAGCATGCAAGTAAACTACCTCAATAGTTATAAACCCGCAAAGGGCCTCAAATTTGGTAATTGCCAAAGCCATCTCAGGCTTGTGATTGTCATCCTTATAAACATCTGGCTGCAACTTGTGCAATCTCTTTGCTAATTCCTTATCTGGATGTGCCTGTATTGACAGTGCTTTTTCCACCGACAGTACCTGTCTCACACCAAACATTCAAATCACACACAAGCCACTAAACAAGATTAGAAAATAAGAAAATTTAGGAATCCAATGAAATTCGAATATTATTATTAATATTATATTAAAACAAAAAGACACTAAAAAAACCCACCACTATATATGGTCGAAATTCAGAATCAGTCAAATATATAGATCAAAACCTTCCAAAAAAACTTCAGCTACAAAAAATCAAAGCCCACTAGAACATAGAAATATGAATCCCCAGAATCAATCCACATGCATACCCAGACCTTCAACTTTTTGAGCTAGTGAAATCCAACACCACAAATTTACAAAATAAAAAACCCATCTACGATTAAAATTGTCGAAACTTTCGGTCAACTAAGTTAAAAAAAAAACCAAAAAAGAAGATCAATCATTAAAAAACAATTGCTCAACCAGAACACAAACCCGTACAAACTAACATTACAAATGCATATATCTACACACATATGCGCAGATGTTTCTATAAATGCATATAGACAACCAAATTCCCAGTGCATATCAAAATCACCCGAAACTCGACAGTAAACAAAGCACACTCAACTAAAACCCAAAAGTACACCACACACGCGTATCTGTATGCATATGCACATATACATATCTATACCTTGAACAAATAGGGCAGATCACAACCCCACTTTGCCAAAACCCTACGGCCAAGCGCGTTAGGGTTTTTGGATATCCACGATTTCAGGCTCACACCCCCGGACCCAGACGACAACTCGTTTTCCTCTCCGCTTCGCACCACGTAACTGGGCCCGGACTTGTGAGTCCCCATCCACAACTCGGCGTACGGCCTCTCCAACTCGATCTGGGCCCCACAATTCAAAGTGTAGAGCCTCGCCACCCGAGAGTCCATCCCGGCTCTGCCCCAATCATAGTTTTGAACTGAGCATCTCAGCCGTTGAAGTGGCTTGGGATTCACTGAATCAGCATCACCGTCGACGATCCTCTCCATCGTCGTCAATTGAGCGTTAATTAGGATTTGTTTGTGTTAACGGAGTGAAGAAGAGGGAGGAGGTTAGAGTAGAGAGAGTGGTTGATATCTTGGAGGAGGTGTGCTTGCCTTTGTGAAGAGTTTATATACAAAGGGCAGCACTCGAAAGAGAGGGAAATTAACTTTTTAAGCAGAGAGAGAATCGGACAAAAGAACCAGAAAGATAGCGAGTAAAGACGAATTTGGAGATAGACTAGAGAAGAAGGGGAAAGAGGAGCGAGTCTGTTTCGGCTCCAACTTAAGTACCCAAGAGTGAATTTTATTTTAATGCATTTTGTTCGGTGGTGGTGGCGGGTACTTATCTGAACTTTTGTATGCATGTGGATCTTCTTTTGGGTCCCCCAACAATCAACATGATGAATTTATACAGTGTGATTGAGAGGAATATTTTAATGGGTATAGAATAGAATTTTATTGGCTTTATGCACGTGGCATTGCTTTAGGGTAGATATCCTTAAAAGGTTGGCCTTTTGATAAACTACTTCGTATGATGATATAATCGGATCAAGCCTTTTGACTTTTTTTTTTATTGATTTTAACTTTTTAAATCTGCGAACTCAAATCCGTGGTCTATAATCTACTTTCCAAAACAACAGAAGAAAAAAGATACCCGGCAGTAGTAAATCATGTTCATTTTAATCCGGCTGAAGGTGAAACGGAAAAAAAGTTCAAATTTAACTTAAATAAAAAAATATTTAGATAATTTAATAAAATTATAAATTTAATATTTTTAATTAAAAATTTTTGTGATATTGAATCAATTAATAATCTAAGATCTATCGAATGGAACTTGAATTCATCGTTCTCCATTTTGTTGGTAACCCTCAGACGCTGTTAACTATACCGTTGTAAATTGAGTAAGATTATTTTTTTAGATATAATGGCTTTTTGGTGATTATTACTTAAAAGTAAAATCACAACCGGATCGAGAATGACCCAACTCCTTTGTTTTTCGGATGTTCTGGTTCATGCGCAACATGCGGCAGCGACGATTGTTAGTGAGTTTGGGTCAACTATTTCGTTTTATTTAAAAGAAAATTGATTTTTTAAAAAAATACATCTACTTTGCTGAATGACAAAATTGTATTTCAGTTAAAAAATTTGTGTTTCAATCATAAATATTAATTTAAAATTTAAATGATTTAGACACTTACCTAACGCAAATGAAAACAAACTTAAATGTTTATGATTATAATATGTGAATTGGGACGGTTGAAAACCAACCAACTACTATTATTTAATTCGGCATGTAATTGACACTATTATTTAATTATCCATAACTCAAATTTAAGTTTATAAAATTATAAATCAGGGTGGTATAGGTGAAATCACAGAGACCATGTAGAATGATTACGAGATTGTTGGTTTTAATTTTCTTATGCTGAATATAAATGGTCACCTTTAACTCATCCGAAAAAATATATTTAGTATAATACGTATATTCTGATTTGTTATATCATGTTACCGTTAATATATATATATATATATAAAAGTCTATTAAAAAATATTATTAATATATTTTGTTTTGAATGAGATCTTAAATTGAACTCAAAATTTGATTACTTTGATTTTCAGTCCTAATAGAAATTGGACAAATTCTAAACCAAACTATAAGAAAGACTAGTAAATTGCAACCAAATTTCTCAACCCTTATCTTTTGACAATGGGTTCTTGAATCTAGACAAATAGTAGATTTTATTTTTATTTTTATAAATGAGGTAGGCAATCCAATTTGAGACGTTCTCATTTAAAGAAAGACGTTACCAAATAACATATGCCCAAATTAACCATTAGACCAATTAAAATTTCCTTCATATATAGATGAATACTCAATACCCCACTTTGAAATTGCTACTCCGCACTATTTAATGTTTAACCATACTGCTATATCGGCTTAACTTAGAACACTAAATCAAACTAAACTATTAAAAGAAAAATAGTGTATGGGTAAAATATTAAAAGTATGAAGAATTAATTGAGTTATTTTTTATTAGTTTAAGTTTTTGAGATAATTGATAATTCAATTATTTTTTAATATGATATCAGAGCTTTAAATCTTGGTTTTGAGTCATGAAGATGTCTTTTCTCATTTAATATTTCACCCAATTCTGTCTTTTGATACACACACACACACACATATATATATATATATATATATATATATATATATATATATATATATGAGTTTTCATATATTTAAGTTTTACTTAATTCGTTACCTTTTAATATTAAAGATTTTTTATATTTGAAGTTTATATACAAAGTCTTTAATCTCTTAATCGATTTGCACATGAAGGGATGTTAAAGTATAAATAATTAATTGAATTATTTTTCATTAACTTAATTTTTTAAGATAATTAATAATCCAATTATTTTTGAATAGATTATAGTATATGTTGCAGCGGCACCTTCATTTCGTATTAACATGATGACACTGCATCTAAAAAAAATGCAACCCTTTAATTATTTTATATCGCAGTCCCAAATGTTTGATCACTCATTCATTGGTCACTTCTTCTTCTTTTGGTGAAAAAGGATTGCATTAAGTTAAAAACATAAAAACATTACATGGTTCGTGGGAAAGAAGTTCCCACACTGTCAGCCAATAGGCTAAGCTGAATAAAATCAGGTACAGAATCGTACAACACAAAATGATCCAATAACACTAGTCCCTATTTAGCAAGAGCATCAGCGCATTGATTCCCTTCATGGTAAGTATGTTTGATTTCCAAGCATCCTAGTCTCCTCATGATTGTCTTGCGATCGAAGATAATGGTGCTTAGCGGGTAATGTTTAGTAACATTAGCATCAAGGACCAACTCTATCACAACTTTGGCACCTAACTCCAAAATCAATTCTAATAGTTTTAGTTCTTCAGCTAGAGTCAGACCATCACGTAAGGCAATAAGCTCAGCCATCATATTTGTTGCTTTTCCAATATTATAGGAGACATCTCCCACTCCAATCCCTAATTAAGCCACCAAAGCTCGCAACACTATCACCTCTAGCAGCACCGTCGGTGTTGAGTTTGAAATGATCAACAGATGATGGTAACCAACTGACCATTAAATTAGAAAGAGGGAGATTGTTTTGGGGCACCCTTCATGGCAAACCATTCACTGGCTTTGGAAAACGAGAGAGCAATGGGTTTGAAAGAATCGAGGTTTGCTTAATAAAAAATCCATTAGTTGAGAAAGAGCTAAATATGCCAACAAATAATAGGGAAAAGACACACCTAAGGAATTTTAGATGGATGTATAATAGAGGAGGTGCAGTTGACCTTGAGCCACTCTCTATTGCCAAATTAAAAGAAAAAAGAGAACACCAGAGTTTAACCAATTGAAGACCAAAAAGACAAACTGTTAGGGCAATCTCGAAAGATTTGGATAGTGTTTCGGGTCCTGAATTAAAACGGGGAAAGTGTTAGAAGGATCAATGTTGCAATGGTGGAAAATAGATAGGTAGGGTAAACGGTTATGAGAACAAAGCCAAAGGAAGTACTGGATTTTTGGAAGGGATAGAGTTTTCCAAATCCAGGACCGGGAAGAGGGAGCAAAGTCTGAAGGAAATGGATGAGAAATGTTGTCAAATAGGGTGTAGGCAGATTTGATGGAAAATGAACCATTAGATGAGTCAGACCAGAAAAAGAACATTTTTTGAGCTAAGATTATAAAGAGTGAAGGCAATGATTGAATGTTGGACAGTAGTATGAAGAGGGAAGAAGAGTTCCCAAACCCAATTAACTCGTAGGTCACAAACTTTGAGTGCAAAATTAAATTCAGGAAAAGAACCACTAACAAAGGAGCGTAAATACCCGATCCTAAGCCAATTATCAAACCAGAAACTTGTTCTTTGGCCATTGTGGACAATTTTTCTACAACTAGCAAGGGTATTTTCCCAACATTTTTTACAACCAAGATAAAGATTCCTTTGAGGTGGGTTGAAACGTTGAAGGGTTTTTACCAGTGAGGTATTTGAAATGGAGAGTTTTTGTCCATAGGGAGTTGTGATCAGTGAGTAATTTCCAAACAAGTTTAGACATGGTAGCAAGATTACTAGATTTAGATTTTTTTTATACTCAATCCTCCACTAAATTTAGGTTTAGTGACAACATCCCAAATAAGAGGATGAATTTTCTTTTTCTCTTTGGAAGAACCCCATAAGAAATCTTGCTTTAATTTATCAATGATGAGGAGAAAAAATTAAGGGAGAAGACAAATTTACATGGAGTAGATGGGTATGGTGGAGGTAATTGAATTTATGAGAGTATTTCTCCCTGCAAAGGACAAAATTTTTTCCTTCCAACCTAAAAGTTTAGCTTGAAGTTTCTTAATGATAGGTTTGAAGGTTTGGTAAGTAGGTCTAGTGTGGAGGAAGGGAAAACCAAGGTATTTAACTAGGTTGGTGGTGGCTTGAAACCTAAGGAGGTGGAGATGGAATTACTAAAGGTAGGGTCCATACTGGGAAAGAAGAAAATCTTAGATTTTTGGTAAATAATGACCTGGCCGGATTGGGAACAAAAATCATTGAGGATGTTCAAGACGCAACTACTATTGTTGACAGTAGCTCTTCTAAAAAGAATAAGATCATCCACAAAGAAAATGTGAGAGAATTTAGGACCATGAATGGAAGCTTTAATGGGGATATATTCTTTGTTGGTACAAGCATGCATGATTTGTTGGGATAAATATTCCATGCACAAAAGAAATATGTAAGGGGATATAGGATCTCCTTGACATATTCCTCTTGAAAGAAAGAAACTACCAAACTTACCACCACTAATAATGATGCTAATATCAATAGTGGTGATACAAGTCATGATAAGTTTAATAACAACAGAAGGAAAATTGAAGAAGTGAAGGACTGTGCAGATGAAGCTCCACTCAAGACAATTATAGGCTTTATCAAGATCAATCTTGATAGCCATGAGTTCGTTCTTGGCTTTGCACTTCTTCATAGAATGAATAAACTCTTGAGCTATGATGATGTTTGTACACAAATTGTGTCTGAAAATTAGACGGTCACAATTGAGTGTCAAAAATTCAATTTATATTGATTAATTAATGAGTACAATCTCTTTATTTTTCTATTATGATATAAAGATGATTCCTTTGATTTGATCTCTTTAAAATATTCAATTCGCGAGCTAAACTAGCTTGATGTCAAATGAAGTTGAGTAGAAGCCTCTGAAACTACACTTGGGAAATTTTAACGACTATGTTGTTGTGATCTTCAATGCGAACACATGGTCACATTATTGATGATTTTTCGGTGGCTGCTTAATCATGGTGTTGATGGATTTCTATGGGGCAATGCTTGATCATGATGTTGATAGGTTTCCGTGGGTTTACCGTGGGCTTATGGTTGATCATGGTGTTAAACAATTTTTGCGGGAGATTGCTTGATTAGGGTGTTAAAGGATTTTCGTGAGAGATTGCTTGATCACGATATTGACAGATTTTCGTGGGCTTACACTTGATCATGGTTTTAAAAGATTTTCGTGGGCGATTGCTTGATCACGATATTGACAGATTTTCGTGGGCTAATGATTGGTCATGATGTTGAGAGATTTTTCGTGAGCGATTGCTTGATCATGATATTGACAGATTTTCGTGGGTTAATACTTGGTCATGATGATGAGAGATTTTTCGTGGGCTAATAATTGATCATGGTGTTGATGGATTTTCGTGGGTAGTTCACGAACGAATTGTTGAGTAACAAACAGGCCGTTTAAGGAGCGGTCAAGGATTTTCATGGGCTAATGATTGATTACAGTTGTTGCATGTTTGCCTTGCTTTGAAGGTATGTCTTGAAATTACTCCATTTTGTTGAAGAGATTTTTTCTTTAAAAAATTTGCATGGTGTTCGGAAAAAAAAAAAAAAAAGGATGCATGGGTTACTGATATTGGATATAGTTATAGTTAACCAACATTTGATAATGTTCTGAAGTGTTGATGTAGGTGCGTCACCCAAAGCCTTAATTTCTTTGTTCCTTCTTGAGATATACCCACGTGAAAATAAGCTTTTATTGTTGATTTTTTTTCTTCTTTTCCTTTAATGGACCATCAATGGGAGAAAAGACTAAAAAAATTTAGGCCAAATTGTAAGTTTATTCATTTTTAATAGCGACAGTTACAATTTGATTCCTGAACTTAAAACATGACATTCAAATAGAAAAGTTTACAGCTTGATCATTTTGATCAAGTTAAACGTTTAAATTGATAATAATCTGATGTGGCTGAAGGCCTCATAAGCATCCGAGGTGACAAGTGAGATCAATAAGGGTTCATTAAATGTGAGAACCCACAAATACGGAGCCACACGTATGGCCCTTTTACTCAAAACACATCGTTTTAACTATGTAAAACCCTAAAAATTAAACATTTCTCTCCTCTATAAGATCAAATCCCTCCCAAAATGCAATTCGACCTTGTGAGCCCTAAATTCTACCTTAATTCATCAACTTTCTCCTAATCTCATATTCTCTCCTAAATTCCTCACATTAAACCTGGATTTTGTCTCCATCTTCAACTTCGCTTCAACAACAGTAAATCGATAGGTGTGATTATTCAGAAAACTCATACTCTAATTGCACGATAAAGATGGAGAGATCAAATGAGAAAGAATATGCTTCTAGGACGAAATCTGTGGAAAAGAAGATGATTCGGGCACAAAATCGAGGTATGTGTACTTAAGGGATTTTTTTTTTTAATTTAGAACAATATTATTGTTTTATATAATGGTAGTGAGACATTTAGAATTTTTTAGGGTTTTATATAATCGATAAAAATACATTTTTATGGTCCCTTGATGTTTGACATGTATACTTATGGTTTTCTTTACTTTATTTACATTTTTTAATTTAGGGTTTACGCAAAAATTATGTGGTCCCATGAGACATTTGCTTTGTTTTTTTTTTTTTTTTTTTTCATGTTATGGATTTTTAAATGTCTCGTGGTCCCTTTTTGCTATTGCTGCTGAGACATTTTACCGAAGTGTTGTTTTTTTTCTTTTCTTTCTGTTGTTATTGGTTGGTTGGTGTCTTGACGTGGTGTAGTATTTTGGCAGAGACACAGTATAACTTTTATATATATATATATATATATATATATATATATATATATATTATAATGGGTGCTTTGCACATAATTTTGGGAGGTTATATGTAGGAGTATAGTGGCCAGTGTGAAAAATATTGACACAGATTGTAATGGCCGAATTCTGAAAGTAAGGATAAAAAAATAATTTATTATTTATATATTAAATTAAATAATTCATATATGAGAGATTTACTGTTAAATTTGAAATAATTTTGAAAGATGGTATTTTATAATTTTATTGGAAAGAGTTAGAATTTTTTTTAAGAAGAAAGTATAGAATTTCTATTAAATTAGAACTTGAAAATGAAATAATTTTGAAGAAAAATATGGAATGAGGTTGAGAATTTTTTTAAAAAAAAAAGTGGTGGAAGAAAATACAATTTTCTATAATTTTTCAGAATTTTTGAAAAGAAGAAAAAGAGTAACAATTGATTTTTTTGAAGATAATGGTAAAATGATAATTATTGATTGAATGGCAGTGTAGGTGAACCAACTAGCTGGGTAGCCAACTAATAATGACATTTTTGTAGTTTTAAAAAAAAAATTCTATATAAAGGATTTTGAAGTTTGAAATTTGTTTACAAAATCGTTTTCTCTCTCTAAGATTTCACTCTATCTCTAGAAAAAGACCGAAAACACTAATAAACACTTGGGATTGAAAGATTTGATAATTAAAGATTATAATATTAAAATTTGTTGAAGTTTACGGAAGAATTTTCAAGAAATTCGAGAAAAACTTTGAAAAAGGTAACCATGTGAATTTTATTGTGAAAGATTGAATTTTATAGATTACTCTTCTACTATTCTTAAAAAGAGGTTTTGAATTTGGATTTGAACAGAAAGGAAATAATTTCGGTTGACAATATTAAATTTTAAAGAAAATTGAATTTATATATACATGAAATTACTCGGAATTGGGTATAGAAATTTAAAAATATAAGATATAGAAGAATTGAGGAATAAGATAGAAATTCAGGTGAAATTGTTTATATAAGCATAAAAGGAAAAGAGGTTGTCCAATATTAACTTTAAATGTTACTAGGTGAGTTAGATTTACTTTTGGTAAACGAGACCAATATGAAATGATTATAATTGAATTAATTAATAAATAATATTATGAGTATGTTAATTTGATGACATATGTATACTACATGATAATTAGTTGATTGATTAAGTAAGGAAAATGAATAAATGATATGTTGGAGATTTATTATATGAAAAGTTATATCATTGAAATGATAGACTGATAAGAATTGATAGAGTATATATTTGAAAGAGAAATGAAATTATTGAAAGTTCTTATTGATACGGAGATATGATATATGAAGAGATGAAAATAAAGATTTTAATAAAGAGAGTCTTGAAAGCTGTTATTGATATGCACAAATGATATATGAAGAGATGAAAATAATGATCTTAAGAAAGAGATAGTAGAATTGTATGCTTTGATGTATGCCCGCTTGCATGTTATTGTTCATATGCAAAGAAGGAAGACTAAGAAACTAGCTGATCTGGATGAAACATATCGACATGTGGGAAGACGTTTCCATATACCAGAGATTGGTATTTCCTATACTTTAATAGTATATAGTGATTCTCATACGTTGATTGTATGAAGTAATAATGAAATAATAATGATATATTGAGTAATAAAGAAAGAAAGATGATGATCATACATTTTTATTTATATATTTTATTGTTGTTTAAGATGCAAGAGCATCAGAATGATTGTATGTTGATGATAAAAAGGTGAGTCTCATAATGAGACAACTATGATGAGAAGTGATTAGAAAGAGAGAGATTATTTATAGATATAAATGATTGTTTTATGATGTGAACCTCATGATGAGGTGAATTGTGATAGTAAGATGATGATATTAACATTGAAATGATAAACTTGAGTTGATTAAATATATGAGGAGACAACTGAAATGATATGTATATGAGATAGAATTTTGGAAGAATATAATATGATGATTGATTTTATATGATATGAGAAGAGAAATGATTGAATTATGAGCTATGACTAGAAGTATACAAATCGAGTACTTCTAGTCAATTTAATTCACTGAGCTTGTTGTGAAGCTCACTCATCATTGTTGAAATATTTTAGGTACCGAGCAAGATGAGTAGATTGCTGATACTCAGAGTGAGTAATTCCCTTAAGTAAGTCTTATGAGTTAGCATCCTCAAGTTTATGAAAGAAAAGTTTTAAAATCTTTAAATATTCACACATTTTATTACGTTTCTTATTGGAGAAAAATGATGTATCTCCTTTTAAAAGAGTTGATGACTTGACGTATATTTATTTTCAGTCGATGTATATTATTACATATAAGTGTCATGCTAAGATCGCAAAACGTGACGATTCTGTTTCGGGATGGCCAACCCTAGATAGATTGTTACAATTTTGATATCAGACCATTAGGTTTTATGATTCTGTTGACTGCATATAAAAAGTAAGAAAGTGGAAGATTAAAAAATTATATTATAATACAGAGCTTGAGGATGCCATGTGGACATGCCTAGCCTAAAGGTAGAGTAATGAATCAGAGAAAGTGTGATCGGCCCATAGTGTTTAGAAGGACAAAGGTTGAGGTGGATGTTGAGTGTATGATTCCTAAAAGGGAACACGTTGATAGTACACTTGGTACTAGTAAGGGTGTGAGAAAATCTAGTGTTGGGAGAGATGAGCTAAGAGAAGCTCTTACTAGGGCTTTAAAAAGAATGAATACAACTGAGAATAGAGTTGATAGTCTACAATGTAGACTAGATGAGCAGGTTAAGGCAGAACCTGATGTTGTTGTGAGTTCAGTGAGGTATGATATGGGTGAGGATAAGTTTGCACAAGAGATGCAATGGGACTGCTTTGCTAGGTTTATTAAATTAAAACTCTCGATGTTTAGAGGATCTGTTAATCCATCTAACGTGGAGTTATGGGTGAGGCATGTTGAGCATTTTTTTGGTGTGTTACCAGTGGCTGATAGGCAGAGGGTTGCCTTTGCTTCTTTTCAGTTAGAGGGTGAGGCTTCTGAATGGTGGGAAAATACTTTTCCTAGGATGAGTGTGGATGTTGATGGACCCTTAACTTGGAGTAGGTTTGAAGAGACTTTCTTTGATAAATATTTCCCATATACCTTTAGAGTATAGCAGGAGAGAAAATTTATTCAGTTGAGGCAAAAAAATGTTGTCTATGGGTCAATATGATAGAAGATTTATAGTCTTATCGAGTATTGTGCTGGAGTTGATACATATAGAGAAAAGGAAGTGAAAGAGATTCTTCAATGGATTAAACTTTGAGATCAGATCTAAACTTTCATATATGAGACATGTAATTTATACTATGTTGGTGGATAGAGCACTTCAAATTGAGAAAGATTGGTGGAGTCTAGAGGAATGAGAGATTGGATGAAGAGGACTACACTTGAGGGTTTTAGAGATGGTGGTAGTATGAGTATTTAGGGTGGACGATCACCCCAGAGAGGACGTTTCTTTTCACAGAAACCTATGATGTAGAGTTAGAGGCTGGCTAAATCTGTAGTTTTAGTAGCTTAAAATTCTGTTGGTGGGACCCTTAGGTTTAGGAAACAACCTATGAGAGTTGGAGGTTATGGTAGATGTGGGAGTATGTCACCCATGGGAGATGGTAGTATGATGTATGATAGAGAGACTAGAGTTTGTTATAGATATAATCAGATAGGACATATATTCCAGAATTATCCTACTTTGATATGTTTTGTATGTGGAAAGGGTAGACACATCAATGTAGATTGTCTATTGGGGAGATCTGTTGAGGTGAGTACTGGAGGTGTTGGGAGGAGACCGTTAGAGAAAGGAAAAAGATCTGATGGAGTTCGAGGTAAAGCTATGGACAAAAGAATTGTTACTGAGATGGGACAAGGTGGTCAGATATAGCCTAGAGATAGCAAAGTTTATGCTTTGACCCAACAGGATGCTCAGACTACTTATGATATTGTTATGGGTATTATATCTATTCTTGATAGAGCTGCTAGATTATTGATTGATCCTGGTGCAACTAATTCATTTGCATTTAGTTTTTTTATGAAGTCTTTTGATGTTTATGTTAGCCTTTAATGCATGTTGTTATTGTTGAGGTTCTTATTGAGGATAAGGTTTTTATTAGGACTATTTTTCGAGGTTGTGTAATCTGTATGATTGATAGAGAGTTTGAAGTTGATTTGTTGGCTTTAGATATGATAGATTTTGATTTGATTTTTGGGATGAATTCGTTGTCTGCATATTATACTTGGGTGGATTATTTTAGGAAGAATATGGTATTCAGGATATCTAGACATGAGGAATTTAATTTTCAGGGAGAACATAAGATATTTACAAACTGTCTTATTTCTACCATGACTGCTAGTAGATGGTTGAGAAAGGGTTGTGAATGATATTTGACATATGTGGTGGATTTTAGAAAGGAAGATAGAAAGTTAGAAAATCTTAGTGGTAAAAGATTTTCCCGAAGTGTTTCCTAAGGAGTTGTTAAGATTGCCTCCCAATAGAGAGATTGAATTTTCTATTGATGTTATTTCAGATGCAGCTCCTATATCTATGACACCTTACAGGATGGAACAATGAGATTATGCATTGATTATAGATAACTAAATAATATCGTCATCAAGAATAAATATCCCTTGCCTATGATAGATGATTTATTTGAGTAGTTGTAGGGAGCGAAAGTGTTTTCTATGATAGACATGAGATCAGGTTATCACCAGTTGAGGATAAAAGAAGGGGACATACCTAAGACTACATTTAGGGCACACTATGTTCATCATGAGTTTCTTGTGATTCCATTTGGTTTGACTAATACTCAAATAACATTCATGGACTTGATGAATAAGGTGTTTAGACTATTTTCGAATAAATTTGTGGTTGTTTTTATTGATGATGTCTTGGTGTATTCCAAGAATGAGGAAGAATGTATGAAACATTTAGAGATAGTGTTGGAGATTCTAAGGAGAGAGAAATTATTTGCAAAGTTTTTTAAATGTGAATTTTAACCGAATAAAGTATCTTTCTTGGGGCATGTTGTGTATAGAGATGGTATAGCAGTTGATCAACAGAAAGTAAAGGCGGTGTTGATTTAGGAGAGAGTGACTAATGTGACTGAAATTATGAGCTTCTTGGGGTTGGCTGTTATTATAGAAGATTTATCCAATTTTTTTCTATTATTGTAGTACTATTGACTAGATTGACTAGGAAAGAGATGAAATTTGTGTAGTCAGAGGAACGTGAGAAGAGTTTCCAGCTATTAAAAGAAAAATTGACTAAAGCTCCAGTGTTGGAGCTTCCTTCTAGTGATGAAAGATTTGTGGTATATAATGATGCATCGCATCAGGGGTTGGAATATGTGTTGATACAATATGGGAAGGTTGTGGTGTAACGATCCATCCCGGGTTGGCCACCCTCGAGATGGTGTTATCACTTTTTGAAATTCCAACACGACATATATATGCAACAATATAAAACATCCACTGAATTATCTATATACATAAATCCTCAACCCTTAACAGGGGAAATACATCACTCAGATCTCAACTGAACAGTATATATAACATAGTATGCATGAATATTTACAAATATATTTTTTTCTTTCCATTAGTCTGAAGATGTGGACCATGTGGCTTACAGATAATGACTCTGTCTGAATCTCAGCTCACTAATCTATCTGTCCTGTCTACTACCTG
This sequence comes from Bretschneidera sinensis, assembly GCA_023935145.1. Classification (NCBI taxonomy): domain Eukaryota; kingdom Viridiplantae; phylum Streptophyta; class Magnoliopsida; order Brassicales; family Akaniaceae; genus Bretschneidera; species Bretschneidera sinensis. The sequence continues at coordinate 26,692,814 of CM043697.1, forward strand.
AAATTATTTAACAATAAGGAATGAGCTTCACAAGCTCAGTGAATTAAATTTACTAGAAGTATTCAATTATACTTCCAGTCACATCTTATAATTCAATTACTTCTAATAATCTTTCGATATTCATTCATCTATTTCCTTATATAATTCAATAATAATATTTTGTTATCACTACTCAATTTCATAATTCTTCCATTATACAATCTCTTCTTGTGTTACTCATCAAACATATCAATCTTTCAATCATATAATTAATCGTCTCTAAATTTTTAATTCAACATCATCATTTACCTCATTATGAGGTTTCAGCATATAATCAATCACTTGGATAATTCTTATTATATCAAACTTTCATATTTCTTTCTCATCATATCTGTCTCTCTGTGAGACTCATTTATCGATTAATAAATTCACAATCAATAATAATACCTTAGCACCTCAAGCACTAATAATCAATATTTAAAACAATGCGATGCAAGAATTTAAATATTATTATTATTTGGGAATGTCTTTTCACATGTCGACATGTTTTAATTTAGACCGGCCCCCTCCTGGTTATTTATTTCCAGCATCTACCGCTTGTCATAGTTTTCATTTATTTTCAGCATATACTGGCTGTCACGATTTTCATTTATTTCCTGCATATACCGGCTTTCGCGGTTTTCATTTAGACCGGCCCTCTCCCGGTTCATTTATTTCATGCATATGCATATGAAAAGGGATATGAAATATGCACATGAACAATAATATAAAAACAAACATACATTCAGACATTCAATTTAGCTATCCAACTTTTTCTCAAAATTATTATTTGATCATATTCATTAAATTTTCTCTTCATATATCATATCAAATTATCAATCATACCTTGTCAATAATTTCATTTATCCCTTTATTATATATTTAATTAACTCATTATTTCAATAATATTACTTCTCATATAATAAATCTCTAACATATCAATTATTCTTATCATACCCATCAACCAACTTTCATCTTTTATCAAATCATAGGTTAATAATTAATTCAAATATCATCACTGTTTATTTAATATTTTTCTCGATTACTAAAAGTAAATCTAACTCACCATGTAGCACTTAAAGCTACCCGTGTATCACCTCTTTGCATTTCTTGCTCATTTCAGTAATTTCACCCAATTGCTGATTATCAACACCTGACATAATATTTATATTAAAATTTCTAATTTATTCTTCAATTCTTATATAATTTATACCCTTTAAATTTCCATATAAATTTTCGGAAAATTTCATGTATGTTAAATTTCAAAAAATAAAATTCACATTATTATATTTTGTTTTTCTTAAAGCTTTCCTCAACTCTCTTTAAAATTCTCTCATAAACTTCTTCAAAATTTTACTCTTTCAACTTTTCTTTGAGTCCCCAAGTGTTTAAAGAAATAGAGTAATTTGAATTGAAGAAAGAAGAAAACCAAATGGGATTTGGTAGGAAAATAATAAAACAAAACAAACAAAACCGTTTTTATATTAACTCCCACCATTTTTGCACTGTTGTTTTTTTCTTCTCTTTATGTGTCTTGCATGCAATACATGCAAGACACCCACCCCGCTTATGCTTTTTACACCTGGATGATTAGTGTCCAGGTGGTTGTTCTTTTTTTTCTTCCTTTTTTTTTTCTGAGATCATAAAAATTACACTTGGACGTTCCAAGCTTCCAGTTTTTTTTATTTTTCTTTACACTGCCACCACGCGTCCAGTTTTTTCAAAATAATTATTTTATTCAGTAATAAATCTTTCATGTATATATTATTTTATTTTCATGTAATATATGTCAAATTACTTCATTACCTTTACTTTAAGAACACGAGTATTACATGTGGCCTATGCTTCTATGCAATTGAAGAACCATGAGAGAAATTATCTAACCCATGTTTTAGAGTTGGTCATCATATTATTTGCTTTGAAGATTTGGAGACATCATCTATATAGAGCCACTTATGAGATTTTCACTGATCAAAGGAGTTTGACATACCTACCAACCCAGAATGAGTTGAATTTAAGGTAAAGTAGGTGGATAAAGTTGATTATTGACTATGACTGTACAATTCACTATCATCTAGGGAAAGAGAATGTAGTAGCTAATGCATTAAGTAGGAAGTCTAAAGGAAAATTAGCTGCTTTGAAGTGTCATGATGTGAATTTGATGGTGGAGTTGAGAGAGATGAGAATGAAGTTGAGTATTAGTGATAGAGGTGTGTTGTTGGAAAACATGGCAGTACAGTCATCGATAGTAGAACGTCTATTAGAGATGCAGGGTAAAGATGAGGAGATAGAGAAGATCAAGTAGAAAGTGTTGAGTGGGAAGCAGACTGAGTTCAGAATCAAGGATGATGGTATACTGGTTTTGGGACAGAGAATTTGTGTTCCCAATGATGTTGAAATGAGAAAATAAATTTTGAGAGAGGCACATGATTTAGTATCAAACTATTATTGGGATGGCACCATTTAAGACATTTTATTGTAAGAGATGTAGAACTCTTATATATTCCGAAGAGGTGGGAGAGAGAGAAGATGATAGATTTGACTATTGAAAGAATCAAACTGCTAGAGAAAATCTTAGAGTAGTACAAAGTAAACTGAAAAACTATGCTAATAATAGAAGAAGACCTCTTGAGTTTCAAGTAGGCAATTAGGTGTATCTGAAGATATCTCCATGGAAGGATATTTTGAGGTTAAAAAAGAAAGAGAAGTTGAGTCCAAGGTTTGTGAGACCCTATGAACCTTATGAGATGATTGAGAGGGTTGGGTCAGTGGTGCATTGACTGGATTTGCCTCCAGAATTGAAACAGTTTCATAATGTATTTCATGTTTCACTTTTGCGAAAGTGTTTACATGATTAATCCTTGAGGCAAGTATGAAGAAATATTATCACTGATTATTTCACGAGTTAGGTTAGAAAATTTTGAGGATAAATTTTTTATAAGGAGGATAGAATTTTAATACCTTTATCATGAAAGTAAGGGTAAAGAAGTAATTTTTCATTTATATAATGAATTAAATAATGCATACATGAAAGAGTTACTATTGAATTTGAAATAATTTTGAAAGGTGATATTTGAAAATTTTATTGGAAATAGACTTTTTTTAAGAAGAAAGTATTGAATTTATATGAAATTAGAAGTTGAAAATGAAAGAATTTTAAAGAAAAATATGGAATGAGGTTGAGAAAAATAATTAGAAAATTGGTGGAAGAAAATAAAATTTTTGGAAGGAAGAAAAAGGGTAAAAATTGATTTTTTTGAAGATAATGGTAAAATGGTAATTATCAATTAAATGATGGTGTAGGTGAACCAGTTGGCCAGGTAGCTAACTAGTGGGTGAACCAGTTGGCAGGGTAGCCAAGTTGTAATGATAGTTTTGTAGTTTTTCAAAAAAAAATCTATATAAAAGATTTAGAAGTTTGAAATTAGTTTATGAAATCATTTTCTCTCTCTAAGATTTCATTCTATCTCTAGAAAAAGACTGAAAACACTTGAGATTGAAAGATTTGATAATTAAAGGTAGAAAGATTGAAATTTGTTGAAGTTTACAGAAGAATTTTCAAGTAATTCGAGGAAAGCTTTGAAAAAGATAACAATATGAATTTTATTGCGAAAGATTGATTTTTTTTTTTAATAGATTGTTCTTCTACTATTCTTAAAAAGAGGTTTTGAATTTGGATTTGAACAGAAAGAAAATAATTTCGCTTGATAGTATTGAATTTTGAAGACAACTGAATTTATGCATACATGAAATTATCTGGAATTGGGTATAAAAATTTAAAAATATGATATATATATATATATATAGAAGAATTGAGGAATAAGATAGAAATTCTAATATTATGGTTAGGTGTTGATGATTAACAATTGGGTGGAATTGGTGATAGAAGCAGAAAAAGAAAGGAGGTTGTCTAAGAGTAACTTTAAGTGTTACTAGGTGAGTTAGATTTACTTTTAGTAAATGAGACCAATATGAAATATGAAATGATGATAATTGAATTAATTATAGAATTATATTATGAGTATGTTGATTTGATGACATATGTATAATACATGATAATTAGTTGATTGATTAAGTAAGGAAAATGAATAAAATATATGTTGGAGATTTATTATATGAAAAGTTATGTCCTTGAAATTATAGACTGGTAAGAATTGATAAAGTTTATATTTGAAAGAGAAACGAAATTATTGAAAGTTGTTATTGATACGAACATATAGTATATGAAGAGATTAAAATAATGATTTTAAGAAAAAGATAGTCTTGAAAGCTTTTACTGATATGAACAGATGATATATGAAGATATGAAAATAATGATATTAAGAAAAAGATAGTCAAATTGTGTGCTTTGATGTATGTCTGCTTGCATGTTATTATTCATATGCATAGAGGGAAGATCATGAAGGTAGCTCTGGATGAAGCATATTGACATGTGGGTAGACGTTCCTATAGACCAGAGAATGAAAAGAGATAGATTATTGGTAGATATAAATGATTGCTTTATGATTTGAACCTCATGATGAGGTAAATTGTTATGGTAAGATGGTGATATTAACATTGAAATGATAAATATAAGATGTTTAAATATACGAGGAGACAATTGAAATGATATGTATATGAGATAAAATTTTGAAAGAATATAATATGATGATTGATTTTTTTTTATAATAAGAGAAGAGATAGATGATTGAATTATGAGCTATGACTAGAAGTATACAAATCGAGTACTTTTAAGAAATTTAATTCACTAAGATTGTGAAGCTTATTTCTCATTGTTGAAATATTTCAAGTAGCGGGCAGGACGTGTAGATAGTTGTCTTGATACTCAGAGCGAGCAATTCCCTTAAATAAGTCCTATTGGTTAGCATCCCGAGTCTTGTGAAAGAGAGAGAAAGAATTTTTTAAAAATATTTTAATATTCATGCAGTTTATTATGTTTATATATATTGTTTATGATAAGAGAAAGATGATGTATCTCATTTAAAAAGAGTTGATGACTTGATGTATATTTATTTTCAATTGATATATATTGTTCTATATATGTGTCGTGCTAGGATCGCAAAACATAACGATTCTGTCTCAGGGTGGTCAACCCGAGATAGGTAGTTACACAGATAGGTGGAGTTTGCATAGGTTTAAAGCACTGTTAGATTCATTAGGCATTGTAGATTATACACACTTTTATTTTGTGATGCATGATACGAGAATGCACAGTGGTCTTAAAAAAATTTGACACAGATTGAGATATAATGAATATGAACATGGCAGCATATCATGATAACTAGATTGAAGTGTATGTAGAGCATGCAATTTAAATTAACGGTAACAATATTGACCTTCCTTAAACTGTTCTATTTTTGGAAGGATCTAATGATAATTGTAGAGGTAGTGCGTGATAAGGTTTTGTGCCTAATTTTCAAGGAAGTGTGAATGAGACAGAATGGACAGAAAATTTTGGCTATAATGAGATGTAATATGAGGAGGCTGTTGATGTTGATGTTGATGTTCAAGTTGAAAGTGAAGGTATTATTGAGGATGATGTTGTTGTTGAAGATAAGGGTATGGTTTATGTTGATATTGATGTTGAGGGTGAGGGTGATGATGATGAGAATATGTTTCATGACCTAGTTGAGGAAGATACAACTAATGATGATGATTTTGTGAATGAAAATGAGTCGGATGATAGAGCAGATGATGATATAGATTGGAATGATTATGTCAATGAAGGTATTAGGCATCTGATGTTGGTGTTGGTGTTGATGATGATGTATTTAGAGTGCTTGATGTGGATGTTGAGGAGGTTACCTCGACACTTTAGAGAATTCAAACGGTGAAGACAATGACCCTAATTGGCCAGTGCTCAAACCAAAGATTAATATGGAAAACCCAATATTCAGACAAGGAGTATTGTTTGGATAAAAACAAATTCTTAGGGATTCTATCATCTAATTGGCAATTAAAGGTGGGTTTGAGATAAAGTTTGTCAAGAATGATGATGTTAGGGTTAGGGTAAAGTGTAAGTATCCTACATGTAAATGGGTTTTGTATGCACCCATACTACTTAATGAACTTACCTATCAAGTTAAGACCTTACCCTCAAGTCACTCTTGTCCTCGGGTTATGGAAAATAGACATTGTTCAGCTAAGTATGTGGGTAAGAATTAGAATGAGAAGTTTAGAGATGACCTTAAATACAAGCTAAAACATATACAAAGGGATGCATTTGAGAATTATATGCTAAATATTTCTAAGACCAAGTATTAGAGAGCTAGGAACCAAGCTGGAGAGGATATACATGGAAGTTATAAGGATTAATACAAAGGACTAAGGGACTACTATGAGAAAATCTACAAGTCTAACTCAAGCAGCTTTGTTTTCATTTATGCTAACAGTTTGAAGTAGACTTGGAGAGATTTAGGTGTACTTTCTTGAAATGGAATCTCACGGGGATCCCAAGCAAGCATGCAATGGCTACTATTGTTGAATCTAGAGAGACACCAGAATCATATGTGCATATCCACTATTGGAAGGCCAGTTACCTAACAACTTATAATTACAGTATTCGACCACTCAATGGTCCTTCCTTATAGCCAAAATCCTCTCTTAAACCCCTAAAAGCACCTATTATTAGGAGACCCACTAAAAGGCAAAGGAGAATAAGAATTAGGAATCCTGATGAACCAATTGATCCCTACAAATTCCCACAGAGGGGTGCAAAAATAACTTGTAGTGTATGTGGAAGGGTTGGACACAATAGAAAAGGTTGTAAAGAACATGACACTGTAACACCAAGTTCAAGTGGCAGAGGAATAGGAGGGAGAAGAGGAAGAGGAGGGAGAGAAGAGAGGGGAAGAAGAGGTTATACTAGATCAGGCAATGGTCAACTGGTAGTTTAATCCCAACCTTGCATTTATTTATTTAAAATCTAGATGTATACCACTATTATAACTTCTGGTTTTTTCATTTTTTTTCCTTTGCAGATTAATGCTGTTGTATGTTAGAGTCAAGGTTCCCAAGGCTCTACTGTGACAAACATGTAGATATATTGTAATTTTTGAAGTTTATTCATTGTTTATCAAACTAATTTATTTATAATTTTGTTCCTTAATTTACAGATGCCTTCTAGTGTTGGTTTAGGTAAGACTCAATCTTCCCAAGGTTCCACCAAGACTCCAAGAGAGGTACATTACTCTCTTAAAAAGTTTGTGTTAATTATTTAGTGAAATGTATTAAGTGTCATTTCCATTATGTCATTTATAGAGTGCTTCAACTAGTTTTGGTGTAACTCAGACGCAAGCTTCCCAAACATTTGTTGTGAATCCAAGAGAGGTAACATTAATCCATTAAGATGCTTAATTCATAGTTTATAATGGAGTTAATGCATGATCTATGAGTGATTTGACTAGAGGAATTATTGCAGGAAGTTTCTGGTAGTAGCAATGTGAGAACACATGCTATAGCTCATAATCAACCAATCAGAAGGAGTTTGAGATTCATGGGGTTCAAAGCTCCACGAGCAAAACAATCATCTCAAAGTTGAAGATTGTTAACTATTTAACTATTTTGGATTTTGTGAAGTTTATAACTTGATGATGGGTGATTTAAATGCCATTGCTATATGGATTAGAATATTTTTATATTTTGATGATAGATTTTGTAAATGCCTTAAGAAACTAAAATATGGTATATGGGGAAGATAGATTTTGTAAATTCCATAGGTATATGGTATATTGGGAAGATGGGTTTTGTAAATGCCATAGGTATGTGGTATATTGGGAAGATAGATTTTGTAAATGCCATAGGTATATGGTATACGGCATTTTGAGTAACATTTTGTAATAGGTTAATGCATTCTCTGGATATGGTTTCATGAATGAAAAATGATTCTTTTTTTAGTAATATCTACTTCAACTTGCATTTTGTTTTCATTTAAGTCTCCAATTTACTTAAGTTATATTTGGATATAGTTTAACTGATTATGAATATACTTAACTAATATCTAATTTGCAACTTTGAAAGGAAAACATAACATAAAGGAATATAAATTGCAAAAAAGAACAAAGAGAGTGATTTTCATATCTAATGTCATACGGCAACAAACTGTCTTACATTCCCACTCCAAACCCATAACAAAACTTATTTTCTAGTTACCTATCCCCATCCTTTGCCACACCAACAAAACCACCATCTCTTATACATTCAATAGCTACTACTCATGCCAATCTCCATTCACATCCTTTGCAGAAACCTAAAACCAACATAAGTTCTTTTCTTCTAATTATCCAAAACAACAAACTAAATATATAACTAAAATTATTGGCAAAGAAACTAAAATTCCATAACACTATCAACAACAAAAATTTATTTTTTTTCTTTTTCTTGGAGCTTCAAATTTCTTACCAATGATAAGTACTTCATCTTCATCATCAAGTAAAGGCATATCTTGACAAGCTCGTTTGATATTTTTTGAAGCAACCCAAGATTTGACAAGCTCTTTCACACATTAGTGGATCAAACCACATGAAATGCTGACATGAGCCATGTAACTGAAACCCAGCAAACAAACCTATTTATTATGAAACCCAACAAACAAACCAATTTATTATGAAACCCATCAAACAAGCTTAGTTATTATGAAACCCAATAAACATAAAAAAAAAAAAAAAAACAGCAAATGGAATTCAAAATCCTAATCAGACAAACACTTACCTCGAGTCTCCCGTAATACCAGAAATGATGACCTGGGTTGGCATCTCTAAGAGGTTATCATTCTAGCTAGCTTGAACGCCACAATAGCAAGCTTGGAATTGTGTCATCTTGAATTTTAACAAAACTAGGTACTTTGATGTGAAATCACTTCTACAAAATTTTCTTCCAATTGTTAGTTATAATGGGTGAGGGATGACGAAATCATGGTTGGGAAGGGGCAAAATTAGCGCTTGATGTAAAGAATTTGGAAGGGATAATGACATTGGAAGAGGGATGATGAAATTAGGGAAGAACTTAGGGTTGGAGGGATTGAATCACGTTTTGGGAGGTCATGATTGAGTTTGATCTGATTGAGGGATTAGGTTTATTAAAGTTAAAACGGTGCGTTTTGAGTAAATGAACAACACACATGGCTCTAAACGTTCTCTCGTCCAATGAACCCTAGTGGGTCCCACTTGCCACCTCGGATGCTTACGTGACCTTATGACGAGCCAGGTCAAATTCTCGTAAATTTTAACGGTTTAACTTAGTTAAAATTGGTCAAAAAGACTAAATTGTAACCCTTTTATCAAGTTTAGGAATTCAATTGTTCATTTTTTAAGTTCAAAGATCAAATTGTAACTAACCTCTAAGAAAAAAGACTAAGTTTACAATTTCACCAATATATAATATTTTGTTAATGATTCTTTTATGGTTTTGTTATGTTAATTTATCTAGTCGAACATTGAAATAAAAATATATTCGAATATTCTTAGTGCACACTAAAACTTAAAAAATTAAAGTTTTAATCAAATTCATTCTAATCATATATTGAATCAATCCTAATTCTATTCCCAAATCAAATGGGACATACATATATGACCAATTTTCTGTCATATGTTTTCTTGGTACGTATATCCCACGTGTCACGCACTAGGTGCCTTAATCCCATTTTAGGTTGATGGATAGACACTAATCCACATTTTTTTGGATCTTGAGCGGGAACCATAGTGAATTCATAGATTTTTTTTTATTTTTTTTTAAAGTTTTTTTTTTCTTTTATCAATTTTAATTCTACATATTTACTTTTTATTAAATTACTTAAAAAATCATACAATTAAGATACTCAAATCAAACTCTTTTACTTGAGAATATGAAGTATAATATAAAATATAAATATAATATAATAACACAATAAATATACTTTTATAGTGCTCTCATCGGATTAAATTTTGGGACGAAATTCACGTCAACAACCTAAAAAAGTTAGGATTGTAATTTTAACTAGCTAGTCAAATAAAGCGAATATGTAAAGTTTAGGGTCTCCCAATAAAAATAAAAAAAATCAAGGGATTTCGTGTAAAACCCCCAAATCTTTTCAAAAACCAGGGTTTTTGTTCCGGTTGCAGAGCTCAAAGTTCCCAAAATCAACAATGGCGGAATCGCTTTGCAGATCACTAAGAGACGGAGGCTTAGAAGGAGAGCATGCGCCAGCTCTCATCATCAAGGACGCCATAGCTTCACCCTTCGGGCTTGATGTTTTCGCTCACGTGCTCACCCAACTCTCTTCTTACATTTTGGCGGGAAAATCCCAGTCACAGTAGTTCAGTCCTTCCCAAAAAAAATCTCTTCGTCATCTGAGCTTTATTTATTATTTAACTATGCGTTAATTTCTTTTTCTTTAATTAATATTAAATTCTGTTACAGAGGTCTCGTGCTCGTTGATTGGACAGGGAAAGGGCCGTTTCTCTGTTGCCATAGATTCGGTAATTCTACACTCCATAATTGTGAATATTTAGTGAGAGTGATGATTATTTTTGTACCGACCATGCGGACTAGGATCAAATCCAGTAAAGTTCTAGTGATCTATTGGTGTGGACTAATCAGTTTTATACCTCAACTGTCACGTTGGTCTTCTATCCACTTCTAATGTCATATTGCGTGGTTATATGATCAAAGATTTTGGATTTATATGCCAATTGTCTGTAAGAATCTTATGTTCTTACTGTTTAAGTGGAAACTTGTCATTGAGTGACAAACATGCCCCAAGAGCATGAATTTATGATTTTGATTTGGGTACTTTGTTTGAGGATCCTATCTCATTCTGTGGCGGTGCAAGGAAATTTCCTCCCTAGTCACTATCATAGAAGAACAAAACATTACGAGGGATAGGCACTGTCAAAGAAAGAAAGGAATTATTATGCCTGGTATCTGAACTCAAAATTAAGAGATTTATGGGTCTGCAAGACCTTGTTTTTACTTTGTTAGAATGACATGCTGAAATGGTTGGATTAGGTTGCTTCTTTCATGATTTCTTAGTTGTTATTGGAGCAATATGCGACATTGTGATTTCATCAGCTGATGTTAAACAGTACTTATGTAGTGTTCTTTTGACCCATTTTGGACAAGCAGCAGCTTGTGAAAACCCTGACAATCTGTGTGCTTCGGTAAAAGCGAATTTCAATGGAGGTCCAACTAAAGACTTCTTTAGGAATAAGTATTTTATGCACAAGCAACTAGGCATAATTATAATTTGGGATTTATGGGGTTTTAGTATTATTTTCTTATTTTAGTATTCCTTATTGGAGTAGGAATATGGTTTGCCTCTTTATATTAAATACTTTATGTTATGTGAGTTACAACTTTATTGAAATCAAATACATCCCTGAGATTGGGATTCTTCTTTATTTTCTTGTTATTTGTTCTAGTCCCCTACTATTCTACATCAAATCTAGGATATGAAATAAAGTTGAGTATTGTTTTGATATGTCATGAAGGTTGCTATTGTGTTGCTTGAAACATTGTTGCTGTAAAGCATATCCATTCGCAATAGGGGATTGCTTTCTTCTATTGGAAATAGGTCATGACCAAATAATTTTTTTTATCAATTTGAAATTTTTTAGATACGATTTTGTATGATTGTTCCTTTTGTATGTGTAAGTTTCAGTAATCAAATAATAATGAATTAAAAATTATATTGTCCTGCATTTGTTACATTGATGAGTATCATAATGAAATGAAACATTTGAGTGCTTATACACTCAAGTTTAGTTTTCTTTTTAAGCAAAACTGTCCAATTCTTTTATTTATTCATTGATAAAATTGAAGAATAAATGTGCAAAGTCCACCATTTCTTTTGTTGAAAAAAGAAATCATATAAAGTATACCATATAAGTTATAATTGTTTAGCTTTTAAGATACTGCAAAACTTTGCAACAGAAATTCGAAATTCGTGTATGTACATCAAAAATTTGCACCGCCCTTGGATATTCTATTGCATGGTAACGGTGGGATTTCTGGTGGAATTTTTCCCTTTCTTTCAAATTTTGTTGTTAAATAAACTGTTTTCTGGGGAAGATTTTGATAGGAATCATAAGCCAAAGGTTTATAGAAGGAACAAGAAAGGGTAAATTTATAAGCCTTAAGCTTTGATTTAGTGGGATGATTGTGGCCGGGGTTTTGTGTGGGAATAGATCTATGTATTGTGCTATTTTTGTGGCAGCACTGCTGTAAAGTACTGTTCACAGTATTGCAGGGCAGCGCAACAATATTCACAGTACTGTAGCACTGCACTTTCACAACCCAGTACTGTGGCACTGCTCACAGTACTGTAGGGGACACTGTTCAACGTAGGTTTATTGTATTTTCCTTTCCTGCTTTGAAGTAGGTTTACTTATGTCTTTTTGGGGATTTTATTAAGTGTTATTTAAATTTTATTTCACAGGATTAATTGTCATTACGTTTGAGTAAGTTAGTACTATAAGCTTTGTATTGAGTTTCTTTCTAATTAATGAAGATTTTCCAGAATTTCAGTTTATTCCAAAACCCTAGAAAGTGTGAGTCTTTCTTCCTAGGTGTGATTCCTAGAACCCTACTAGTGTGAAGCTTAGTAGTTTAATTGATCAGTTCTTGTTCTTTAGACTTTAATCAAACCTACCAATCATTCCCAAAATTCTGCAAACCCTAACCCTGATCTAAACCCTTAAAGGTTTCCTACATTACATTTTCCATAAAGAAGAAAATTTGACCATGGTACAGTGTATTTTACAATATAATGCTCAGCTTTTGTATTTGAAGATATCATCGTGGTCTATTTACATGTTTCTCGTACCTGCTTGTAGAATTTTTGCATCTCTCTGTTTGTAATGGATTCTTTGCAATTTCAACCAGGTGAATGAAATGTTGAGATATGCATCTATGTCATCAGTTGCAGGCCTTTTAGGCAACCTCCGAAGCAACGGTATATGCATGTTCTGTTCAATCTTGTTTGATCTCCTTAAAGTTAATGCCTCTCATGAAATCTTGCGTGTGTGTGTGTGTTAAACTTTCATCCGAATTAAACATTCACATGTTTTTTACTATTTTTCTATATTAAAAATAAACATTTTTAATAAACATTGATGTTAAAAATAAACAATTTTCAACTGCCTGACTGAAAACTTGTGGAAAACTGATTTTGGTATTTAAATGTAAAATGTTGGATTCTTTATTTTATTAGAAACTTCTGAGATTTGCTTTTACCTTACACTTAAAGCCAACTTCTTGATGCTTTAGTTTAACTGTTGTTTATGGTTTCAGATCAAGTTTCTAGTATCTTTTGGTTGTTAACTGTGGACCTTCATGAAGCGAGGATCACAGCTGTTTTTGAATATATGTCCTCTATGACGGCCAGTTTCGAACCATTAAGTCGATCTGCAAATGGGCGGACATGTGATTTGGAAAATCTCTCTTTGCTTCAACGGTATTTTGGGGAAGGAAAGTTCCATGTCCGGTTCAAGCGTACAAATGGGCGTGTTAGAGTGATGGTGCTCTCTCTATCTCTCTAACCTTTATGGTGATTTTTGTAGCATCAAACTGATATAATTTTTTTAAAACCTTTATTTAGTGTGAAGAATTTCATGTCGACCAGTCAGGAATCAATTTTTCACCTGTTTCATCTGAAGATGGAATAACTACTCAAGCCCTCTTACCAAAGGTCAGTCATGTGACTTCATCTCTTAGGAGAGTTTGGGTTGCTCTCTCTCTTTCTCTCTCTCTCACACACACACACATGCATATGCATGTTCTCACGCATGCATGCATTCCAATTTTTATCTCCACAGGACTAGGTTCCGTAGAGCATGATTGTCTCATGCTATATTTAAGCAAACCATTCACAGTTCTGGTAAAACATGCACATGCATACACAGGAGAAAATTAACCACATGTAATTTACTTCTAATTCAGTTCTTCGGCATGGAATTGATGCGTCTTTTGACAGGTCCAGTTCAGTCTACTGCTGTCAGAGAAGGAGCGAATTGATAAGGAAAGGGCTGTGCTTCCTTTTGAGGACCAAGGTATAAAGATAGGCCCGTCTCTGTGTGAATGAATTAAAATGTCAACATTAAAGTTAGAATGCAGCTTAATGTATTAATCTTTTTCTTTCTATGCATACTGCATTTTCAAATTTTAAAACAATTTTTTGTTAACTTTTGCTTTTTCTAGTGAAGGGTAAACCAATACAAATTTATGATGGCCATAGATCTCTCACAGAAAGCAAAAATGAGGCAACACTTGTTCCAACTGGAAAATTGCAAACCAATGAGGAATTTGTCAAGGGCGAGATTATATATTTGCGTGATTCTGATGACGAGTTGCCAGATTCCGATGAGGACCCAGATGATGATTTGGATATATGATAGCGTGTGTGTCTATTCCCGATCGATTGTTGCAGAGTGCGCACAAGTTGGTAAATTCACATCTCATTGCTCTTAAATCATCTTTATCAATGTTCTAAGTATGCTATCTAGATGAAATTCTGCTTTACTAACATTTTACGCGCTAAAACCCAACAAATTCGTTGCAACAATGGGTCATATTTTTCAGAAATCTATCTCTTCTTTTCCCACCCTTTTTTCTCTTCTTTTACTCATTTTGTTTATATTTCTCCTTTTTTCTTTTATGTGAGCCTGTTGTGTTACTTTTTTTTTTTGTCATGTAGATTACATTTTCTATGGGGCTCATTAAATGGTCAACTTATCATGTGGTATCCAATGAGAAGGACCTCATTGGATTAGGGTTCCAAAAAATGTCATGTTATTTTTGACGTATAGGGCTCCATTCTTTCTTCACTATAATTTCATCCGTTAAATTGGATAGATCCTGGACTAGCATTTGAGGCAATATGATATCCATGGGGCTCCAGGTGGGATCTTCTAATCCAAGGAGGGCTACCTAGCAAGATGTAATTTGTTTAGTTTGCTTTAAGGAGAAAAGGAAAAAGAGAAAAAAGCGGGAGGGGGTTGATCTGAAAGATAAAGACATTTTTCAAATTTTTTTTAATCAAATTTGTGGATGGATGTTTTTTGCATGCTGGATTGGTTGAACAGGAAGATAGACATTCTTCATATGTTTGCTTGCAGACATAGTTCCATTATGATCAGCTAGAGCAGTTCATGTTGTTGGGACATTGACTTGAGCGTGGGATATGGTAATAACCAGAATGACTAGAACTGCTGAATGCCTGGATCAGTGAAATGGTTTGAGGACGAGAACATAAGTCTTTGGCGGTATTTTCATACGGAAGCTTCTCCAGCCTGTGTTTGTCATGGAATCAAACTTATCTCAAAGAATTGTGTAAATATGAATTTAACCCTGGAAATTTATTTTGTTGCCCTATGATGATTTTTTTTGTCGCTGTTAAATTCAGAAAGATGCTTGTTTAATCAGGAAAAGTAATTGGACTATTGTTTATAAGATCATTTTGAGATAAGGGATTTTGGAACCTACCACTGCTTCTGTCTGAATGACATTGCATTTTTCATCCATTATGATCTATTCTAGTGGCAGAGGACAATAGATGATGATAGAAACACTTTCTCTGATATTGTTTTGAATTGGTTTGCTTTTGATTTTGTCTTTGTAATTTGAATTTTGTATTCTTTTGTTTCATTTGAATTTGGAGTTAGTTTAGATAGAGCTGTTGTATTTGAATTTGGAGTTAGATAGAGCTGTTGTATTTCAATTTGGAATTAGATAGAACTGTTGTATTTGAATTTCCTTGTAACCTACTATAAATGCTGATCAATGCAAATTCATTGGTATGGCCTTTATTTACTTTATCATTTTTTTTACATTTATGTGTATATGGTATCAGAGCATCTACCATCACTTTCGTTCTTTCTTTCTTTAATCTTTCATTTTTCTTTGACTTTTCCTTTTACACTATCTTTACTATCTCTTTTTCTTCCCTAAGGCACTACAGTCATGACTACAAACAACAATTGGTGTCCATCACAATTCTCTAGACATAGCGACACGGGTTGGCGCCCGTCTCCAAACTAAAATAATCGCTCCCCCACATCCTTTAATGCCGGGCCAAACTCCAATCGAAATGATCGACCTCCTCGTCCCTATCTTGGCCACTGCCAAATTTGTGCGATTCAGGGATATACGGCTAAGAAATATCCATCCTTTCACCTTGTTCCTATCAACCATCCACCATCACAAGTGTTTCGATGACCAAGCCTCGAGCACACTTTGTTGCGATCACTTCTTCCAACAGTCCAACATGGCTACTAGATAGTGGTGCTTCTCATCATGTCACTGCAGACTTGAGCAATCTATCCCTTCATGCGCCTTATATAGGTTTCGATGACTTTGTGATCAGTGATGCCATGAGTTTTCCAATCACTCACACTGGTTCCACTTCTCTTAACACTCCTAGCATATATTTTCAATTAAATAATGTTCTTTATGTACCTAACATGAAGAAAAATCTAATCTCCATTTCAAAAATTTGTCTCTTAAATAATGTGTCCATTGAATTCTTACCCTCTTCATTTCTTGTGAAGGAACTGCGCATAGGGGCAACTCTTTTGAAAGGCCAAACGAAGGATGGGGTGTATGAATGACCACCCTCTTCTCTAATAAATTCTCATCTGTTAGCATTTTCTAGTGTCAAGACAACTTCCTTTGAGTGGCAACATCGATTAGGTCATCTAGCATCTTCTATTTTAAATCATACTATTCTCATTATCAATTAGACTCATCTACATCGTTGTCTTCCAATTTTTTATGTAATGCATGTCACTGCCATAAAAGTCAGAAGCTTTCCTTTTCTAATTCTTCCTTTGTGTCTTTTCAACCACTTGAAATAATTTTCTCTGATGAATGGACTTCACCTGTTTTCTCACATGATGGTTTTAAATATTATGTCATCTTTGTTGATCACTTCACCAAATACATATGGTTTTATCCACTTAAGCACAAATCTGAAGTCAAATATGTTTTTATAAGATTTAAAGCTATTGTGGAAAAACACTTCACACTTAAAATTTGCACACTTTATTCAGATAATGGTCGTGAATATTTTAGCTTTAGCCAACTTTCTTGCTGCCAATGAAATCTCTCATCTCACTACTCCACCACACACTCTTGAACATAATGGCTACTCAGAAAGAAGGCACCGTTACATTGTTAAAACAGGTTTATCCTTACTCTCTCATGCCTCAATACCTTTAACTTTTCGGCCTTAATCCTTTGCCACTGCAGTTTATCTAATTAATAGAATGCCAACTCTAACATTTAATCTTTTGTCTCCTTTTGAAAATATTTTTAGCACTTCTCCAAACGATTCAAAACTTCAGATCTTTGGATGTTTATGCTACCCTTGGCTTCGCCCCTATTCCTTTCACAAACTTGATGCTCGCTCTAAATCATGTGTCTTTCTAGGCTACTCTCTTACACGGAGTGCATATCTTTGTTTCCATCCATCCACATAAAAAATATACGTCTCTAGGCATGTCAAGTTTGTTGAGTCGGTGTTTCCATTTCACATACTATCCACTCACATTCCTCGTCCACAACCTGATACTTTGTCTACTTGGATTCCTCAACTTATCACTGTTCCATTGCCAACTGCACCTTCGCCAACATACACCACCCCATTTGACGTGCAACCTATCAGGAAACCCCACTGCGTAGTACCAACGCCATCTACCGGACCATTAGCTGTAACCACAAACACACAACCTTTGCCACCTAATTCAACCACCTCTGCACTTTCTCCCAACCCAGCACGTCTCCCTGTAACCACTTCCAATCTCTCAACCTCTCATTCTACTCACACCCACCCAATGATCACAAGAGCAAAAAACAACATTACCAAACCTATTCAAAAACTAAATCTTTCCACTCAACTATCTCCACTCACTGACATAGAACCCACTACTACGACCCAAGCCCTCAAGGATCAAAAATGGCATCGGGCCATGTCTGAGGAATATGATACTCTTGTTTAAAATGGGACATGGAAGCTAGTACCTCCTGTTTCTAGTCACAATATAGTTGGTTGTAAGTGGATTTTTCGCATTAAACGACACTTTGATTGTTCTATTGACAGGTACAATGCACATTTAATAGCTAAATGATTTCATCAACATCCTGGTGTTGACTATTTAGCCATGTGGTCAAGCCAACTACAGTACGCATTGTTCTTAGTCTTGCTGTTAGTCGTAGATGGTCTCTTTGACAACTTGATATCAATAATGCGTTTTTACAAGGTCATCTTTCTGAAGATGTATATATTTCACAACCACAAGCCTTTGTTGATCCTGATAATCCCTCTTATGTATACAAGCTTAGAAAAGCAATTTATGGGCTCAAGTAAGTGCCACATGCCTGGTACACTGAGCTTCACACATTTCTTCTTGCTTTGGGTTTTCAAAACTCACTAGCTGATACTTCTCTGTTCATTTTCAAGCATGGTGGTCATCTTATCTATCTCTTGGTTTATGTGGATGATATCATTATAATTGGTGTTAATGATGGTTTTGTTCAACAATTTGTGACTCTATTATCTCAACAATTTTCTTTGAAAAGTCTTAGGCAGCTATTTTATTTTCTAGGTGTGGAAGTCTTATCGCATCCTCATGGTATTTTGCTCTCTCAAAGACGCTATATAATGGATCTTCTAGCTCGTACAAAAATGATGGAAGCCAAACTTGTTCTCACGCCTCTTCCCACTTCACTACCGATCACTTTGAACTCTGGTTCTCCACTTTCTGATCCATCTGAATATCATGCCATTATTGGGAGCTTACAATATCTATTACTTACTCGGTTGGACATAGCTTTTCCCGTCAACAAGTTGTCACAATTTATGCATAAACCAACCTCAGATCATTGGATTCTAGTTAAGAGACTTCTCCGTTATCTTTGTGGTTTGGTTAATAAAGGCATACTCCCCTACTGTGATTCACCACAATCTTTACATGCTTTCTGATGCCGATTGGGCTGGGAACATAGATGATTTCACTTCCACCAGTTCATATATTGTTTACCTTGGTTGTAATTCGATTTCCTAGAGTTCTAAGAAGCAGCGTTCTATTGCCCGATCCAGCACTAAGGCCGAGTATTGATCTGTTGCAAATACTGTCGTCGAACTCAACTGTGTGTGCTCTCTCTTGGCTGAACTTGGTGTGTCTCTTTCACATTCACCTATGATTTACTGTGATAACATTGAGGCCACTAATCTCTGTTCCAACTCAGTTTTCCACTCTAGAATGAAGTACGTGG
Organism: Bretschneidera sinensis; assembly: GCA_023935145.1. Taxonomy (NCBI): domain Eukaryota; kingdom Viridiplantae; phylum Streptophyta; class Magnoliopsida; order Brassicales; family Akaniaceae; genus Bretschneidera; species Bretschneidera sinensis. The sequence continues at coordinate 26,712,077 of CM043697.1, forward strand.
TTATTTCTTCCATTTTATTCGTGATCAAGTTCAATCGAGATGTCTACGTGTTGCTCATATTTCTAGTAAAGATCAGCTTGCTGATGCTATGACAAAGCCCCTATCTAGGACACCATTTCTTACTCTCAAGATCAAGATTGGACTCTCTACTTGAGCTCCATCTTGAAGGGGCATGATAGAGACACTTTCTCTGATATTGTTTGAATTGGTTTGCTTTTGACTTTGTCTTTGTAATCTGAATTTTGTATTCTTTTGTTTCATTTGAATTTGGAGTTAGTTTAGATAGAGCTATTGTATTTGAATTTGGAGTTAGATAGAGTTGTTGTATTTGAATTTCCTTGTAACCTACTGTAAATACTGATTAATGCAAAGTCATTTGGTGTGGCCTTTATTTCCTTTACTATCTTCTACATTTCTGTGTATAGATGATGATGGAATTAAGCCCACGTTTGGTTCCACTGAACTAAACAATTGCAAGCTAATTTAATCCATTTTAATTGGTGAAGGCTTATATATAGGTTTTTCTCGTTTAAGAAGAGAGTGAAATAGTGGATTAGGTTTGGAACTGGGATAACATGATTATCAACGCATATATAAGCTTTGTGATATGTAACATACAATAATCTTGCTAGCTTTCACATGAATATCAATTAAAGAAAACCTCTGAGAATGAGACAAGTCATGCTTTTTACTTGGAAATTAGGAAATTACAAATCTGCGGTGCTCTTATACACATAACAGATAAGGAAATTGCAAGTCTAAATTAACCAAATCTGTTGAAGCTTAAAAATTCATCATCCAAATTTCAATTGTGATGACCAATGTAGTGAAGGGAAAGATCCTACTATATTTGTAATGTCTTGTGTAGAAAATGAAGACAGAAAGATTAGAGGAACATAGACTCAAATCATTCTATGATTCTTCATATTTTTTTCATTAAGAAAGAAACTGAAAATATATAGAGTATATAGGCGAGACAATTCCGGAAGGAATTTCTCATAAATGGAAAGGAAATCGCATCATAAACGGAAAGGAAATCACATAATTACAAGAATAGGAAAACTACCAGGTAATTATAATCAACCTAATTACCTAATAAATGACAGAATAATAAATACAAATTATTCTACAATAAATATTGATTATGAAAATCTATAAAAGAGAAGGCTTGAATTTCAACACTCCCCCTCATGCCACACTATAAATGTTGATCATGCCTAGTGACAAATCATCAAAGTTTAATATAGCAAGAGCCTTCGTGAGTATATCAACAGTTTGATAATTCATCGGGATGTAACTAACAATGAAAGTTCTTTCATCAATTTTCTCTTTAATGAAATGACGATCGATCTCAACATGTTTTGTCTTGTTGTGATGAACTGGATTCTTGGCAATATTGATTGCCGCAAAATAATTCTATAGGTTGATCTAAAGTCACCTTTAATTCTGACAATAGTCTCTGTAACCAAATGCCTTCACAAATACCCTGTGCCATGGCTCGAAATTCAGCTTCAGTGCTACTGCGAGCTACAACAGATTGTTTCTTGCTCCTCCAGGTTACCAAATTACCCCACACATAGGAGTAATAGCTTGATGTTGATCTGCGATCCGTTACTGAACCTGCCTAGTCTGCATCTGAAAAAAACTTCAACATTTCTTTAAGAGGTTCTTGAGAAAATAGACCTTTACCCGGTGTCATCTTGAGATATCTTATAACTCTGTAAACTGCAGTCATATGTTGGTCTGTTGGGCAATTCATGAACTCGCTAACAACACTGACAAAAAAACCAATGTCAAGCCTTGTGTGGGATAGATAAATGAGTTTTCCCACAGGAAGTTGGTACCATCCTTTGTCGACAGGAGCATTCTATCATTTGCTTCTAGCTTAACTGTTGAGTCCATGGGAGTCTAGGCAGGCCTGCAACTAAGCATTCCTGTTTCACTTAACAAGTCTAGGACATACTTATGTTGGGAGGCGAAGATGCCTTATTTTGGCCGACTAATTTCCATCCCGAGGAAATACTTCAGATTCCCTAGGTCCTTGATCTCAAACTCTTTGGCCAAGAACTATTTAAGCAGCCCAATTTCCTCATCATGATCTCTTGTCAAAATAATATCGTTCATGTATACAATAATAATAGCCTTCTTCCTGTTTGGGAAGTGCTTTACAAAAAGTGTGTGATCTGACTGACACTGAGAATATCTATACATTTTTACGGCAAGTGTGAATCGCTCGAACTAAGCGTAAGGAGATTGCTTGAGGCTATACAAGGATTTTCGAAGTCTACAAACCTTGTTGATATTTGATGTTGTCTCAAGACCAACAGAGATGTCCATGTAAATTTCCTTTTCTAAGTCACCATTGAGGAACTCATTTTTTACATTGAGCTGATGGAGGGACCAATCAAGGTTGGCAGCAAGCGATAAGAGAGCTCGAACAGTACTGAGCTTAGCAACAAGTGCAAATATCTCCTGATAATCAATGCCACAGGATTGGGTGAATCCTTTGGAAACCAAACGAGCCTTGTACCTATCCACACTACCATCCACCTTATATTTAATTGAAAAAATCTGTTTACACCCCACAGATTTCTTATCTTTTGGCAGTTCAGTAATCTCCCACGTACCATTCTTTTTCAGTGCCTGAATTTTCTCATTGACAGCAGCTTTCCACTTAGGGCATTCGAAAGATTCCTGAATATTCCCAGGAACCTGTATCTCTGTAATACTAGTAATAAAGGCACGAAAAAAGGTAATAGCTTATCATAGGACACAATTTCCAATAAGATGTTGGGTACATGACCGAACTCCTTTCCTTTAAGCAATAAGAATATTAAGAATCTCATTTTCTAACTCAGAATCAACAATACCATCAGAGTCAGAAATGTTGTTACTTGAAATATTGTTTGGATTTAGACTTGGTTCGGTCTCATGGTTCTGTTGAGTATGTGCTTCTTCTTCTATCACTTCTTGGACATTCTCTTTATCTCCCAAGTCAACAATGAACTCAGTGTTTTCAGCAGGTAGTGGTTGACTGGGTGACTCTGGAAGATTGTGATTTTCTGACCTTGGGAGAATGGGATGTTCTATCATCATGAGTGACTCAATGAATGACTCAAAGTCCCAAGACTGATATTCTTGAGTTGAATTCTCCCCCGGAATATCAGTCTTGGGGTAGTATGGCTGACTCTAAAAAAAAGTAACATCCATCGAATTGTAGAATTTTTTCGTGATTGGAGAATAACATTTGCATCCTTTTTTACTTGAAGAATACCCAAGAGAGATGCACTTGAGTGACTGAGGATCGAGTTCATTGCTTTGCTATTGATGGATGTGAACAAAACAGAACACCCAAATACTTTGGGTGGGACAGACAAAATGAGATGAGTTGTTGGAAATGATTTTAGAAGAGTTTGACATGGTGTTTGGAATTTTAGGACCCTATAAGGCATTTTATTGATTAGATAAGCAGCTGTAAGGATAACCTCTCCCTAGAAAAATTTTAGAACGTTCGTAGAGAACATAAGGGACCTAGCAACCTATAGAAGATGTCTATTTTTCCTTTTAGCGATTTCGTTTTGTTATGGGGTGTCTATACATGAACTCAAATGAACTATCCCTTCTTTTACTAGAAATTTTCCTAGAATGGAGTTGAAGTAATCCTTAGCATTATCTGACTTTAGAACTTCTATTTTTGTTTGAAATTGGGTTTGAATTATATTTTTGAAATTTTTGAATATTTGACCCGTTTCAAATTTTTCTTTCATAGGGAATATCCATGTCAGTCTAGTGTGGTCATCTATGAATGAGACAAACCACCGTACCAATTACATTTTTTTTATTTTTGAGGGACCCCAAATGTCGCTGTGAATCATGGAAAATGGTTTAGACACTTTGTAAGTGTTGACCCTCACCCGTATTTTAATGATAATAAAACACAACCGTTATTATACTAACTAAGTGTAGTAAGCAATAAAAGCATTCAACCAAGGATCAAGGTGCAAGAACTCAAACGGAATCAAAGTATCAAGTGAAGACTGAAGAACTAGTATAAGTCTAAGGTTTTAGAACCAATGTAAGTCTCACTTATATATTGTAATAGCTTGTTCAATGGCTCGAACACAAAAGGTTTTTCTAAACCGATCGTTTTTAAACAAACGTTTTCAATTAAAACAGAAAAACTGGGTTGGAAGACAACCAAGTCGACTGGGTACATATACCAGTCGACTGGTATATGAGACAGTATGTCTCCAGTCAACTGGGTCAGTCATACCAGTCGACTGGTAAAAGGACAGTAAGTCCCTAGTCGACTGGATGAAAAATGCCAGTCGACTGGTAACCCAAAAGGTCTGAAAATGAGATTTTTTCAAGTGAACCCAGTCGACTGGTATCACGACCCAGTCGACTAGTAGTTAAAAAATATGACCGTTGGACACCAAATCTGGATGTTTTAAAGTAAATCTTTTTCAAATTAAAGTCCCAACGGCCATATTATTTGATGGTTATATAAACCCATTCTATTGAGCATTCAAAGAGAGCTGCACATATTCAAAAAGAGTTGATCTCATACAATCAAGTTATTATACTCTTGAAACACAAAAAAAGCTTTGAAATATTCTTATTGAGCCATTCTTCAAGCTTTACTTTGAAAGAGAGACATTATTCAATTGAATAAGCTTTCATTTGCTGTCTCTCTACCATTTACTTTACAGCATCTTTTGTAAAGGGATTACTTCCGAAAGGAAGGGGATTACTTCCGAGAGGAAGGGGATAGCTTCCGAGAGGAAGGGATTGTAAGGTTTGTACAACACCAGGAAAGTTGTACGACTAAGTTACTTAGTGGATTACTTCAAGGAGTTCCTTGAAGAGAGTGGATGTAGGGTCAGAACGAATCCGATATTGCCGAACCACTATAATATGAGTTTGCATCCTCTTCTCTTTAAACTCTTTATTTACAGCACATTACTTGTCTTAATTGTTTGCTGCTTATTCGTTTTTATAAACTTGTATTAATTGCGCAAAAAAGTTTTAAAAACCCAATTCACCCCCTCTTGGGTTGAAACCTCGATCTACAGTAAGGTTGGAGTGGGAATGAACTACGCACATGTTCTGAGTATTGAAAAATTTCACAATTAAGAGAATTCAAATTTTTATTGAACAAACTTGGAAATAAACGCTTGATATACAAAAAATTAGGATGTCCTAAGTGATAGTGCCACAACATAATTGCATTATGTTTATTTGAACAAGAAGCAGAAAAAGAAATACCACTAACTGTTGGTTGAGGTTGTTCTTGTGGATAGTGGCACTCTTTGAAGATATAGAGTCTGAATCCAAATCCTGAAATTCACAATGACTAGAGTAAAAATTAGTAACACACCTCATTTCCTTAGTGAGTTTACTGTTGATAACAAATTTTAGTCCATGTTTGGAACTAAGAAAATTGAGTTAAGTATCAGGTTTTTTGACAATACTGCTGAACCTGTACCGGTAACTTTTGACAGTGAGCCATCTACTATTCGGACCGTTAAATTATTTGTACATGAGCTATATGTATCAAAAATAGTAGCATCTTCAGTCATATGATCAGAAGCTCCTTTACCCACATTAAGAGTGCTCAAGGGATTACCTTTGTGGGCTAAGGTGCTTGACCCAATGACATGACTGGAAGATAAGCCTGTTTGAGACTGCATAGACAGGAAAAGTTTTTGAAGCATCTCCATTTGTTCCTTGTTAAAGGGACTTGCTTCAGGTTGATTTGACAGTTCCTTGGCAGCAACATGATTTCCACGTCCTTCCTTCTCAAGTTAATGACGAGGCTTCCAATCCACTGGCTTTCCATGAATCTTCCAGCATGTTTTTCTCAAGTGTCCAGGCTTTTTGCAATGATCGCACCATGGCCTACTTCCCTTTTTCTGATGGTTTTTAGAAGGAGCAAATTGGGTTTTGAAGGCCGATCTTTTTTCCATGTTGAGTTGTTGATGGGACTCGTCATGAGTTTTTTCCGGCTTTCTTCTCGGCAGACTTCAGAGAATGCCTCTCTAAGGCTAGGTAGAGGTTTAACCCCCATAAGTCGTCCTCTGATTTCATCTAAATTTTTGTTCAAGCCTAACAAAAATTTATAAACCCGTTTCCCTTCGACAGTCTTTTTGTACAATAAACCATCAATAGCACAAGACCAGTTATGAACTTCAAAAGTATCAAGTTGGCGCCATAGACGAGTAAGGGTATTGAAATATTCAGTTACCGTTTGTTCACCTTGATGCATGCTGTTAAGAATACCTTCAATCTGTACAATTTATGATGTGTTTTCCTTGTCAGAGAACGTTTCTTTCACCATATCCCATATTTCCTTAGCTGTATCGAATGACAGAAAATTTTCACCAATGTCAGGAGTCATCGAGTTGACAAGCCATGACATGACCATATTGTTCTCTGCCATCCATTTTTTGTAGGTTGGCACAGTGATCTCTGGTGCGGTTGTAGCCCCTGTGATGTAGTCATCTTTCTCCTTCCCTCGAATGAACATTTGTATAGACTGTGACCATTGCAAATAATTTTGCCCATTCAATTTATGAGTGGTAATCGGAAAGTGAGAAGATTCTATTTGATGAGAGGTAGAAGAAGAAGGGATAATTATGTCAAAAGAGGATGAAGAGGATGATGAGTTGGTATTCAATCCGAAAGAGGATCCATATTTAGTCATGATTCTGAAAGAGAAAAGATGAAGATGTAGAAGAAATAAGAGACTCAAGTAGGAAAGACTCGATGACAATGATGAGACAGGATTAAACCTGCTCTGATACCATGTAAAAATGAAGACGGAAAGATTGGGGAACAAAGACTCAAATCGTTCTATGATTTTTCATATCTTTTTCATTAAGAAAAAAACTAAAAATATATAGAGTACATAGGCGAGACAATTCTAGAAGGAATTTCTTATAAACGGAAAGGAAATCACATCATAAGCGAAAAGGAAATCACATAATTACAAGAATAGGGAAACTATCAGCTAATTACAATCAACCTAATTACCCAATAAATGATTGAATAATAAATATAAATTATTCTACAATAAATACTAATTATAAAAAACTATAAAAAAGAAGAATTAAATTTCAACATCTTGTGATCTTAAAAGAAATATGAGATTGGACTCAAACCCACCAATGATGGAACGTCTGGCATCTGTAGCCTAATGGAGAATAAAGCTTGGGGATTTTGGATAGCCTAATCCCTACTTCAAGGGTCAAGGGAATGTCCAATATTTATTTATTTTCAGGTAGGGATTTCAACCTTTCATGGATACTAAAAGACGATTTTTATAATAAAGTCATAAATCTACAAGCGATAAAGGAGGTCACTACCACCAAGCTAGGCCTATTTATCTATACCAGTAGCTTTGGTATCCTTGGCTTCTCATAAATTTTTATATGGTTTTCAATTTAATGAAGAATAAAGGACATGAAACCCTGGAATGCACATTGTTATGGTGTGTTATTATTTGGAATATAAGGCCGAAAACAAGAATTGTTTTTTAAGTTATTGGTTCATCCACTCCGATCTTTGTACGTCTGAAGCAAAAAAAAAATAATTCATGTGCTACCTTATTCATGTCCCCTCCTAAAAAAAATTGTAGTCGTCCTGGTTGGATTTGGAAAGCTCGATTTGAAATATAGTTACAAAAAATTCGGTAAATTCTGGTTCGCAATACATGTACAAGAACATAATAACGTTATCTATTTCGTCTGCGGTATATGGAGATAGATTTAAATGGTTTTTTTTTATAAGTATATCTATAAAATTAGGATATTAAATATATTTATAAGTATAATTTAAATAAAAATGTGTGTATAATAATAGTTTAAAAGATATTAGATCCCAACCTGATATGATTAATACTTTTGTTGTGCTAGGAAATTATACAAACTCAAGCAAGCTTCTCAATATCATCCATCCATATAATTTAATTACTGCATACAACAACAACCCCATGAAAAATGAAAAACAGATCATGAACTGCCACATTAACTTGGCATGATAATTTTGTGGAAATTATTCGTAAAAAAAGTAGCATACATCCAAGACAAAATGGCTGCTTATGCTAATTTTCATCAGAAGATATGATAATGCAAATCCTATGGTTCATGACCTTTTAATATTCTTCACTAAACATGAAAGCTTTTATGGGTTAAGAGAAATTAAAAAGTAGATTAGAATCATCATTGTATTTTTAAAAAAGTAATAAAAATCTTTTAAAAAAACTGTCAGGCTACGGATTCTAAAGATTAAAAATAAGATCATACATAGATGAACTGTTTCAACTTTCAATTAGTGGCATCCGTACTTACTAATAAAATTTTCACATTGAATATGACTTCATTACCAATGAAGTTTGAAATCACATTTTCGAATAATCTTATCAAAACAAAAAACAAAAACAAAAAAGGTTTTGCACACTTTATTCGATTGCCAAAATATTCGAGAATGAAAACAAAATTTATTTTATTTTTATTTAAATTATAAAAAAATTATTTACAAATGAATTTTTATGTTTCCGTTTGCAAAATTTAAATAATTTATCATATTTAAAATATTTGAAATAAGTGAATTATTGACTTGAGTGTTTTTTTTTTTTTTTAATTATCATAGCATTCTAAGTATTATACAGGCCAAAATATATGCATAAAACAAAAAAAAAAAAACCCGTGAGACAAAATATTCATATTTTTCATTGGAGAGAGAGTTAAAAAGAGAGACGATATTTAATTTCATAAACATTATTTTACACTCGGTCTCCACTTTCTGTAGTTCTTTGGCAATTAAATTCTATCAATTTTAAGAGTATTTATAATAAACTAACTCAATACAATAGTGAATTTATTTACAAATCATGAATTCAATAAATATTATAATACCGAACATAACAATGCATAGAATTACAAACGAATTTTATAAAATTTATACTTTTTATTTATTCCAAACAATAAACTAAGTGGACTTCAATTTCAGAAATAAGTCATTATATATACAGCAGTAGGGTAATTAATATCATGTGGCTAAGCTTCAACCATCCATATATGATCAAGAAAAAAAATAGCATAAAAAATTCATAACCATCCCTATATAAAGGCCCAAGGGAGGATTGAACTTTGGTATAGCTCACAAAGATATATAGAAATTAGTGAATGGAGAGAAGTTTTCAACTTCCCTCAAAGGCTTCCAGTATTCCATGATGATATATATGGGAATGCTGGGAGTCCTCGAGAGACATTGAAGGCTTTCTCGTGATTATTAAACTCATTCACTACAATCTTGATACTGTGGAGGAAGGCTTTCAACTTTCAAGAGAGTTTCTGTTAAAGGGTAGAGTGGAGATTGTAAGGACACCATCCACGCTTGATTGTATGATTTTTCATTCATATTCTGTGTTGCATAGTTTTGCTAACTTCTGCAGGTACTCCAATTTAAGACTATCACACCAAATATTATATGACCAGTATCAACATAGTACAAGTTCAATGTAATACTCAGTACATGCTCCTCGCACTCTTAGATTTCCTTGCGAATCCTCACCCACTCGTGGAGACAACATTCAGAAATTGTTTTCCACTCGTTTCCTTATTCTTTGTTATGTATGAGAATAAATTAATCATCCTAACTACTCCATATAAGTTTGGCAAAATGAAAGAAAAGAAGAGGAAAAAGAAAAAAAAGTGAGACGGTTAATGCATGTTTTTCTCGCACGTATAAAATTAAATCGTAATCTTCTCAAATTGATGAAAAGACCGGAAGGGGAAAGATAAACTAAGCTATATTTTCCTTTTTTTCTATCATTTTTACTAAATACTAAACACATGATAGAAAACATTAATCTTTTTTTTTTTTTCACCATCTCTATCTTCTTTTCTTCCACGTTTCGTTTCTCCTTCTTTCAGAGCCATAATTTGATCACAACTTATATATCACACTTTATTTTTTATTTTTTATTTTTATGAAGAGCCGGTAGCCACCCTCGTAGCGACCCCGTCCCAAGTTTATTGATAAGCCCTCACTTATGGCGGAGGAAAACCGTAGTTACAAGTAAAGCATCTGGGAGATTACAATAAGACCAAGGCAAACCCTCTCAAACACAGACCAAACAAAATATAAGGAAAATAAATCAGACCAAGAACAAACAAACAAGTCTAAATAGGTCTGTGTGGAAAAACAAACTCTAAACAAGCTTAAAAAAACTTTCAACAAACAAAAGTAACCTAACATCTAATAGCCAGCAAACCAGACTTATCAATACGAAGAATACCCTTTAATAACCTCGGTAGCTGATGTAAATTTTCATATGTTCCATTAGTGCCTCGTTCACCGATCTTAGCCAAGAAATCTGCCGCTTGATTACCTTCACGTAATTGATGAACAATCTGAACATTTATCCCTTGCATCTCTTTAACACACTCATCCCAAAAGTCCCATAAATACCATAGAGTGCACCTACCAGTTCTAAACCAGTCAACAATGGTTTTGGAGTCACTCTCAATAATAACATTAAAATACGAAAGATTTTTGCACAGTTTAATGCCATCAAACACAGCCCTCAGCTCTGCTCCATTGTTAGAGCCAAAACCGTAATGACTAGAAAAAGCTAATTTAAAGTCACCATTAGCATCTCTCAAGATACCACCACCCCCTGATGAGCCCGAGTTATTTCAACTTATATATCACACTTGGATAGGTGTTAATTACAAGGTGTAGCATGTGTAGTTGGGAAATTATATCTTGATAAATAAAAATGACTATATAGTATCTCACTAATCTTTATTTTAGTTCGAAGCTGTAGTAGGTAATTCCAGCTCGAGTCTCATTTTCACCTTATAAGCCGAGCTTAGGTTCAGTTTTCTAAACTCAAGGTTCAGCTCGATAAACTTTATCTTTTACAACCTGAGCTTGAGCACTTCTAGCTCAGGACTATTAATTTGATATATCGAGTAAAGATTGAGGTACCGCAATTTAATTAGTCCACCACTATTGTATAATCGAATGCCTGAGTGGTAAACTTTTAAAATTTTTCCAAACACGTCTAGTAATTTATAAAGGCAAAATTTGAAAAGTTCACGGCGTCCTGATTTACTAAAGTCACAGATAGACGATTTTGATGGACGAAAGTGCGGGCTCACTATCAGCGCTCTTGTAATATTTGATCCCAACCTGGCATGATTAATACTTTTGTTGTGCTAGGAAATTATACCAACTCAAGCAAGTTTCTCAATTTCATCCATCCATATAATTTAATTACTGCATACAACAATAACCCCGTGAAAAATGAAAAACAGATCATGAACTGCCACATTAGCTTGGCGTGATAATTTTGTGGAAATTATTCGTAAAAAAAGCAGCATACATCCCAGACAAAATAGCTGCTTATTCTAATTTTCATCAGAAGATATGATAATGCAAATCCTATGGTTCATGACCTTTTAATATTCTTCACTAAACATGAAAGCTTTTGTTGGTTAAGAGAGATTAAAAAGTAGATTAGAATCGTCGTTGTATTTTTAAAAAATAATGAAAATCTTTTAAAAAAACCATTAGGCTATGGATTCTAAAGATTAAAAATAAGATCATACATAGATGAACTGTTTCAACTTTCAATTAGTGGTATCCGTACTTACTAATAAAATTTTCGCGTTGAATATGACTTCATTACCAATGAAGTTTGAAATCACATTTTCGAATAATCTTATCAAAACTAAAAACAAAAAAAATAAAAGTTTTGCACACTTTATTCGATCGCCAAAATATTCAAGAATGAAAACAAAATTTATTTCATTTTTATTTAAATTATAAAAAAAATTATTTACAAATGAATTCTTATGTTTCCGTTTGCAAGATTTAAATAATTTGTTATATTTAAAATATTTGAAATAAGTGAATTATTGACTTGAGTGTTTTTTTTTAATTTTTAATTATCATAGCATTCTAAGTATTATACAGGCCAAAATATCTGCATAAAACAAAAAGAAAACCCGTGAGACAAAATATTCATATTTTTCGTTTGAGAGAGAGAGTTAAAAAGAGAGACGATATTTAATTTCATAAACATTATTTTACACTCGGTCTCCACTTTCTGTAGTTCTTTGGCAATTAAATTCTATTAATTTTAAGAGTATTTACAATAAACTAACTCAATACAATAGTGAATTTATTTACAAATCATGAATTCAATAAATATTATAATACCGAACATAACAATGCATAGAATTGCAAATAAATTTTATAAAATTTATATAATTCATTTATTCCAAACAAAAAACTAAGTGGACTTCAATTTCAGAAACAAGCCATTATACAGCAGTAGGGTAATTAATATTATGTGGCTAAGCTTCAACCATCCATATATGATCAAGAAAAAAAGTAGCATAAAAAATTCACATGGATGGTTATCAACCATCCCTATATAAAGGCCCAAGGGAGGCTTGAACTTTGGTATAGCACACAAAGATATATAGAAATTAGTGAATGGAGAGAAGTTTTCAACTTCCCTCAAAGGCTTCCAGTATTCCATGATGATATATATGGGAATGCTGGGAGTCCTCGAGGGACATTGAAGGCTTTCTCGTGATTATTAAACTCATTCACTGCAATCTTGATACTGTGGAGGAAGGCTTTCAACTTTCAAGAGAGTTCCTGTTAAAGGGTAGAGTGGAGATTGCAAGGACACCATCCACGCTTGATTGTATGATTTTTCATTCATATTCTGTGTTGCATAGTTTTGCTAACTTCTGTAGGTACTCCAATTTAAGACTATCACACCAAATATTATATGACCAGTATCAACATAGTACAAGTTCAATGTAATACTCAGTACATGCTCCTCGCACTCTCAGATTTCCTTGCGAACCCTCACCCGTTCATGGAGACAACATTCACAAATTGTTTTCCACTCATTTCCTTATTCTTTTCTATGTATGAGAATAAGTTAATCATCCTAACTACTCCATATAAGTTTGGAAAAATAGAAGAAAAGAAGAGGAAAAAGAAAGAAAAGTGAGAGGGTTAATGTTTTTCTCGCACGTATAAAATTAAATCACAATCTTCCCAAATTGATGAAATAACTGGAGAGGAAAAAATAAACTAAACTATATTTTCTTGTTCTTTTTTTCTTCTTATTTTTCTATAATTTTTACCAAATACTAAACACATGATGGAAAACATTAATCCTCTTATTTTTCATCATCTCTATCTTATTTTCTCTCACGTTTTCTTTCTCCCCCATTTTCTTTTCAGAGCCATAATCTGATAACAACCTATATATCACACTTGGATAGGTTTTAATTACAAGGTCTAACATGTGTAGTTGGGAAATTATATCTTGATAAATAAAAATATGACTCTATATAGTATATATATTTTCTCCGTTCATTGTATATGTTGGAAATATTTTTAAATGGATACTATTTTTTTATACCAAAATAAACAAGAAACAATAATTTGTATTATAAATTAACACAATAATTTAGAAGAGAACAAGAAAGGGAGCTTTGTTATAAAGTGTTGGTGCAATTATAATAATTTACCTTGAAATAATAAATAAAAATATTTTATAATAAGAAAAAAGTTATGTAGCATTGAACTGAGGCGCGACACTCAATCTCATTAAGGTGATTCAAGCCACTGCGGGAGTTACTTTCTCAACTGGCGCAACAGGTCACTGACTTTTCACCTCCAAGATGTAACAGCCCAACTATACTACGCCGTATAGCTCTCGCAATATTGCGCTTAAAAGAGATCCCAAAGCTCTACAAAATATACCCCTCTTTGCCTGAAAAAATAAATGTACAACAGAATGAGAATAAAAGCCAATGTAAGAGTGAAGTTGGTTAAGGTATGAATTGAAGTGTGTCTGAAACACTCTCATGCAAGCCTTATATATAGGCTTAGAGAGTCAAGGTTTCATGGTAAATGAAGTTACAATAATTATATAACATGTGACTCTCCCTTTGCCCATTAATTGCATATTTAATTATTTATTATTTTTAATTAAAATATCTAACATTCTCCCACTAATTTTAATAAAAAAAAGTAAAATACTAAGAAAATAAAATTACTGGGCAAAGATAGACCATTATGCATCATGAAGGTGTGCTCGGTATTGAACCTTCACTTAGTGATTCTGCGATTCCTATTCCAGAACTAGTAATGGACCAGACCTTGAACTATGGTTGCTTAAAGGAGATAGGATATTGCTTTACACATATAATAGTCCACGTATCAACATAAACTTTATTAGCTAGCACGTTACGGTCATGCACTTATCTCGATTTAGTGAACCATGTAGAGAACAAGCCTAGTTCTCTTAGGAAGCAGCCTCACTTCCAAGCTCACATAGGTGAAACCAATCAAGGGTGCTCTTATAATTATAACACCCCATTCATAATAGCTATGGATTCTCATTAAGAGTTTAAAACCTCAACCTCTCATTTCATTACAATATAGATACACTAACATCTTAGGGATGAGTTTAAGAGCTTATATGCTCTAGATTTAGTGCATCTCACCACCAAACCACCCTTTGATCCATTCTTCCCATTAAACCTGGTTTTAGGGATCTTTGGTCCCTGGGTTGTGTATCCTTATAGTTGGTTTATGCATCTATGGGATTTAGCCCTATCCCCCTCGATGTCATCAAGACCTTTTCTCTAGCTAGAGCTTTAGTCAAGGGATCTGCAAGATTATCACATGATCGAATATAATTAATAGTCAAAATACCATTACTCAAATAAGATCTCACAGTATTGTGTTTTCTCCTTTTAGGTCTTGAATTTTCATTATAATGCTGATTATGTACTCTACCAATAGCCGCAGTGTTATCTCAATGTACCAAGATTGGAGGTATATTTTTTTTCACATAGGAATTTCAAATAACCAATCTGTTAACCAATTAGCTTCATCATTTGATCAACCTCCATAGTTGAGTTAGTTATTATTTTTTGTTTTTTTTTATTTCCAACAAATTGTACCACCTCCAATAGTATAAACATAACAAGTGGTAGATAATGAATTACGTGACTGAGTGTTCCAATCGACATCACAAAAGCCTTTAATAACAGCAAAATAATTTTTATGAAATAGACCATAATTTTTAGTGCCACTCAAATATTTCATAACTCTTTCAACAACACTCCAATGGACATAATTTGATTTACTGGTAAACCTACCAAGTACTCATACTGCATATGCAATGTCTGGTCTAGTATAATCAGTGGCATATCTCAAACTCTCAATTATGCTAGCATATCCTTTTTTATCAATGATCTCATTACCATTAATAGTAGAATACAATTGAAAGCTAGTATCAGTATTCACAAATTTGCAATCAAAATAATTTTATTTTTTCAAGATTTTCTCAATGTAATGTGATAGATCCAGAAAGATGTCATCACTTGTTTTAGTGATCTCTAATTATGCCCAAAATAAAGTTAGACTCACCAAGATTTTTCGTATTTAAATTGCTATTAATCAATATTTTAGTTTCTTTGACAATCTTCAAATTATAACAAAAAATTAAGAGATCATCCACATATAGGCTAACAATCCCATGCATATCATGAACACTTTTAGTGTATATGCATTTGTCACACTCATTGGATTTAAAGTCATTATCTATTATGAACATACTAATTTTTTCATGCCATTGTTTAGGGGCTTATCTTAGACCATACAAAGATTTGGTCAACTTACACACTTTCTTTTATTAGCTAATAATTAAAATTGGACTCTCTTACTTGTGTGAAAAATTTGTGCAAAATGCTTGTAGTTTAAGGGCTTAGAAAGCAAGGAGGAAAAGGCATGGCCAGAAGATTTGTGAAAAATAAGGAAATTTATCCAAGTGAGGATATTAGTGCTCATGACAAAGAAAAAAGGTAAATTACAAAGACTTATTATGGTTTGGAGTGCGCTACACTTAAAGTTTGAGAAATAACAAAAACCTATTCTGTCTTATTCTAATTTGAGAATTTCCTTGCACTTACTCTCTTCAATTAACTTTTCACATAGTCAACTGTTTAGAATTTGGTCAAACACGTATCCATCTCAACAATTAAATCCGGAAACCCGAATATACCTTTTCTCTCTCTTTTCTATTTTCTTCCTCCTCCTCCCTCTTATTCTTCTTCTTTCTTTTGTTATCAAATGTTTCTATCATTAAATTAAAAACTAGTAAGATTAAATTAGATCAAGATTAAAACATCAAAACTATAAATTATGAAGAATATTTAAATTCAAATTTATCAATGTAATATTTAATCTCATTGTGAACTTGATTACTATTTCAATTCTTAAATAGAAAGGATCTCGAACGGCTATGTCCAATGGGTTGGTGTGCATGCTGCTAGTGTTGGAGGTGTGTAGATCCGGTTCCAATGCCAGGGCAGTTTGTGCTTGCCGTTTAGGATTATTTTGATCTTTTGATGATTGTATTTTGTTAGCTGCAAGTTTAGTTTTTCTATGTATTAATACGAGTAAAACATAGGTTTTCAACTCGTTTTGTCACCTTAAGATTTTCTTTATGGTTTTGGAATAAAAATGATTTAGTTCAAAAAAAAAAAAAAAAAAGACAGAGAGAGAGAAACGACCGGTACAAGAAAACCAGCTTATTAATGCAAAGCCGAAATGATCATGATGTGTTAACTTGTATTCTCGCTATAGCAAGTTTGGTTGAAGCAAATATTCCGTCTAAGTTTTACATCAAATCTGGGCATTCCGCAACATTTTCTGGTAAGATTTTGGTTTTCAGTGCTGATTTAGTAGTTATTTGTTATTTTTACCTATTTGAACTTTTGTTTGTGCCTTTTGGTTACACGATGGCATGCATTTCATGTTAGTCCATATGTTTGTTGATATTTTTCTCCTAGTGTTGTTTCTGGGTATAGTGGGCTGAGTGGTGGATGTTGTTTGGGATTTATTTTGTTGGATTGAAACTAGGGAAGGAGATAAGTTTAAGTTTTTTGTTGGATTTGGATTAATAAGTTGATGAATTATGTGGAAATGATGTGATTTTGATTTTGTTGCAGAAAAAAGTGCTTGTACAATCCCTTTCTCTACCATTCACATGAAACGATCCCTTTCTCTACGTATTGTTTTCTACGAAAAATCCCATCCGCAGATGCAAAGCCATCGAAGAAAGAAGAGGCCAACAAGGCAACAATGATGAAGCTGACAATCAGATATTGAGGTTTCTATTAAGAACAAACCCACCAGCAAAGGTGTTGTTTCAACGGTCAAAGCTCATCCCAAAGTTCTCTGCTCCTAAATTGAACCTCAGTAATCAGGTATATTTTTCTTTTGAGTTAACGCTTTTACTGTTATCAATTCCTAATTTGCTTAATTTTTCTCTTCAATTAATCCTTATCTTTTGTGGCCATGATTGTTAATTTTGAATTTAAGGGTTTCTTAAGAATTGTATTATTGAGTTAATTGCAATTTAAGTTAATATCATTTGATTACCTTCACTAATAAAAAATTTGGGGTTTTATCATATTTTTGCAGGGAGTGGACTAGAAGCCAATGGGTTCAAGCTTGGGAGGTTTACTGATGGTGTCTCTAAAGCTTGCAAACACCCACGGCCAAACGCTTATTTGCCCTTTGGTACTTGATGTTCTTAGGCAAACACTTTGCAATGGTTTAATTGAAGGTTCTTCTGTCCTCTAATGTCTCCAAGTTTACTTTCTCCACATCTCCCAATTATCGACACTCCCCTGCTCTTAGGATGATTGTGGAACCTGAAAATGGTGTACTTATTCGTACAGGAAAGATTTGATAGGCCACACAAATTAGACTAATTAGAATTAATTTCAATACGTGTGAATTAAAGCTCATATATGTTGTTTCAATGGATGAATCAAAGTTAGTATATGTGCAGTATATGGACTTTTTGCTTCAACTATATATATGGTACAGCTCTTGCTATATCTATTAGGGATTAATGGAGATATGAGTATCTTATTGGTGGTCTAGCATGCACATCTTATTGTTCTGTCATTAATTTAATCCAGTAAGGAATTAAATTGGTCAAATTATCTAAATATAAGAGGATTTTTCGAATGGTTACAATTATCTGCTGAATTCATTTATAGAGCAACTAAGTAAATTTCATAGATAAGAACTGAACCTGCAAAGAATGAATTCATACATCTGATTCTGCTTTTAAGCAAGAAAGTTACTGATATGTACTAAACAAAAGGGGATATTCCTCGATTTCTTCTAATCATTATAACCTCTTCATGTTCTTCTCAACCAAACATGTTTCTAATTTATTCCAATTTTTTCATCTTCCCTTGACACACTTGCACATATTTACAACATATCTTAATGTTATAAGAAAGAAAAGTGATATATCAAGTTGTCGTATCGATTAGATGCAATACATCGTTTCAATGCTGATTTGGCTCGCATATTGTGAGCTTAAAAAATTATCAGCTTTAGTGGGTTTAAATACCTTTAATGGTTTTCTTTTGTTGATAATACCTCTAATGTTTTCTTTAATATATTTGGTGTTCTTTTGTCATACGAAAAAAAAATCACTAGACAATTTTTTTATTGAATCATTAGAAAAATATGATTCTTTAAATACGTGTTGAAAATTCTAATACTCCAAAACAACTACGCAATCATAATAGCAAAAATAAATATAGGAAAAAAAAATTTAACGTGGTTTGGCACCTCTTACTTACGTCCACGACTCAATCACTATTTCACTACTTTTACAACTTTTGGACAGAGGAAAGCTGTTAAACTCACTACACCACAATAAACAATTTTTTTTAGATAAAGCTGTGTGAAAACTCTCCTCAATCTCACAACCCCAATACACTCAATGTTCATTCAACTCTTGGATCCCTATATTGGTGTTTGGTTGCTGCATTCTCGTCTGACCAACTATTCTTCGTTAATGAATAGGGGTAAAAGCTACATCTCTTGATACCTATATCTATAATTACTAGTACTCACATTCTTTGGACACATTAATGATGTGGGACTAGAACTATTTACAATAACATTTTTCTTTGAGAATCATCTCAACAATATATACTAAAAAATAAGATAACTTTCCCCTGTCCACAAAAAGACGTCACCGATGACATAAAACACAATTGAAATTCATAGATATTTTACAAATTCTTTGCTTCTAGTTATTATTAATGAATGAATAGAAACAATCTCCCAGTGTTAAGACCTATTCAAATTATTATTATTATAAAAATTGCCCTAGGCTAAAAATCTAGTGATGATAATATTACTCCCCTGATTCAATCCAATCAAGATGATGATGCTACAGATTCTACAGCTCTTTGGAATATGATATGGTCACTTGAATTTCCACCAAAGCTTGTTATGTACTTGTGGAAATGTAGTCATGATATATTGCCAACTAGGTAAGCTCCCAGGAAGAAAGGTTTAGTTGCGGATGAGAAATTTGTATTGAGTTCACAAGCTGAGAGTGTTTCTCCTTTGTTCTTACACTGTAAGATGCCTGCTCGCTTTCCTTTGCTTCAGATCTCTCATTTTCGATTCTATTATGTATTGGGTTGTGAAGGTTTTGTGGGCTATTTGGAAATTCCGAAATGAGGTCTGTTATGCTGAAGCTCAACCTCACCCGAGTGTGGGTCTGCAGCTGGTGAAGGAGAAAATTTCTCAATTTCACAAGGCTGCTGATTTTTCTAGTCCTACCCATAGAAAACTCCATTCTCTTCACAATGGTGTCCGTCCTTTTGGTGCAGATTTGATTTTGCAGGGGCAGAAACAAGAGGAGCTTAGACAAATACCAATAGCTCTGTGTATGCAGATGGTGCCTGGAAAAGGGATGAGAAAATGGCTGGGTTTGATTTTTTTCCGTTTTGATGGTCGTGGAAGGAAGCAGTGGGCTAGATGTTCTCCCTGTTTTGTGGCCTCTGTCTTGCAGGTGGAGTTGCTGGCGATTTTTGAGGCAATTAAAACCCTTGTGATGAAAGATGTGCAGGGTGCAATTGTTCTTACCGACTCTGCCCAGGCGATTTTGTTGCTTCAAGATGCTCAATTCTGCTCTATATCATAATCAATGCCATGCCCTCTTGTGTCTGATATCTTTGCGTTTGATAAGAATCTTTGTTGGTATAAAATCTTTAAGATTCCTTGTAGCAGTTTTTTTTACTGCTTTTTGTGTTTTCTTGATTAATAAAATTTGTTTTATCCAAAAAAAAACGAGCTTATTGTAATATTTAGGCCTCAAATGAGTTGACGGTTGGTTTAATCAATTTGATTTGTGATCTCCAATAACACAAGGCTATAAACGGAAGGATTTTGTGCATTGAAAAAATCTTAGTATATATGTAATGCAAGGTCCTACGAACTCAAAAGTGATGAACTTGTTTGTTTTATGACATTGCTGGAATCCATGGGAGACAACAGACAATATTTAATGCTTCAGAATTTATATATCACTCTTACAAATTACATTCCTCTTACAGAATCACTTTCCCAAAAAGCAAAAAAAAGAAATCATAGAAGTTCAGAAATGTAAGAAAAGATCCACGTATAGATTTTTCGCTCACTAGAATTAATGAGTACATGCAATTTTCATTCCTGAAAATGTTAATTTCTCAGTCACAACCTGTACAACTGCAAACTCACATCAAAGCCCTTTTTAGCCCTGATATACAGCTATCATACAAAATAAACTCAGTCATTATAGGACTTGACTTTCATAGAACAGCTTCATCTATCATTTTTCTTTTTGAAACTATTCTAACTCTCTTTGAAAAAAACAAGATAAAAAAATTAAATGGATTTTCACCTTGGACCAGATAGTTCCATTGCCTGGACTAGTAATGAAGAGTCATCGGTGAGATCAGAATATCGATCAGACGAAGAAAGCTCGTGAGGTTTGCTCTTTGTCGCTTCAACTTTTTGAGAAGCTTCCCATTTTTCTGCCAGCCCGTCACCTTCAAGCATTCGAACTACTTCAGACATTTTTGGTCTGTGGCCTGGAAGGTATTGGGTGGACAATAAAGCTACTTGAACCATCTCTTCTAGCTCAAATCTGTCATAGTTGTTTTTCAGGTCCTTGTCTACAAACAATTCAAGCTTCTTCTCTTGATGAATCTTCTTTACCTGCAATCACAAATCAATATAAAAAAATATATAAACAAGAACTTTGAATCATACTAAGGAGAGAAATCAGTAATCAGTACTCACCCAATCAAGCATAGCACCTTTCTGGTTAGCTGCCTTGCCGAATTCTAGTGCTCTTTGGCCTGTGATTAGTTCAAGCAGAAGAATCCCAAATCCGAAAACATCTGTTTTCTCAGATGATTGGCCTGTGGAGAGATATTCAGGCGCAATATGCCCTACGGTTCCCCTCACTGCTGTTGTGACATGTGAATCCTGGTGATCTAAAAGCTTTGCCAATCCGAAATCTCCTACCACAGCCTCACAGTAGTCATCAAGCAATATATTTGCAGCCTTAACATCCCTGTGAATTATCTTTGGATCACACTGCTCGTGGAGGTAGAGTAGTCCCCTCGCAGCTCCCAAGGCAATTCTCTTTCTTGTGCCCCAATCCAACACTGGTTTTCCTGTCAAAGCGAAATGTGAGCGTAATTGTTCCGAAATGAAAGTATAAACTCGAACCTGAGTGATTGAGGTTAGGTGGGCACAATCTTCAACCACCAGGCTACAAAGAGAACTGGTAAGTTATGATTACTTCTTTTGTATATATATTTTACCTTTGAGGCGTGAAGCAACACTTCCATTGGACATATATGGGTAAACCAGAAGCTTTTCTGTGGGGGTAATACAAAACCCGTATAGCCTGAGGAGGTTACGATGGACTGCTAGGCTGATCATTTCGACTTCAGTCTGAAATTGAATCTCTCCTCCAACAGCATTGCCATCTTTGAGCCTCTTCACAGCTACAATAGTCCCGTCTTGGAGAGTTCCCTTGTAGACATGTCCAAAACCACCTTTTCCTAGTATGTTCTTGCTGCTGAAATTATTTGTAGAGATTTGAAGTTCTCTGAATTGAAACCTCCTCAAATTTCCAAGGGAAACTTCCTCATGATGCCGGTCTAATACAATTTCAGAAAAAAGATACAGCATCAATTAAGAGTTACTATCTAGTATATACTAACACAGTTTCATAAGATTAATTCTATAATGAGTAAGTTGCAAACCTTTAACATCAAAGAACATCTGTTGATTCCGTCTTTGCCTCCTCCAAAGAAATAATCCAAATACAAGAGTAATCAGAGAAATGCACCCAAGGCTCGAGCCGAAGGCAATTGCCATTCTGTGACTTTTAGGTCTTCCAGAAGATAGAGCAGCTTAAGAAGCAAAGAGGATTGAGGTCAGGAATTGAGGATCAACACCAATTAAAGAGCTTAAAATTAAACTTCGTTGGAGAAAGTTAAGCAACTTGAAGTTTCAGCCAACAGAAAGGGATCTAAAAAAATCCGTACTTTGTGAGGTATTCAAGTTCATAGACATCGGCATCAGTGTTGTCCCATTGCAGTCTGGTTCAGACCCGGTTGGACAGATTAGAGGGTTTCCAACAATGCTGCAGTCAAAGAGGGAGAAACTAAAGTTTAACATCCTAAAATTTCTGTTGAGAGAGAGGAAAATAAGGAGAAAGAGATTTACCTGAATGTTTTAGCAGCAAATCTGGGTACAGGGCCACTCAGATTATTGTAAGACAAATCACTGAAATGAACAAAAACCACAGAATCTCAAAGCCTTATCAAAAAACAAATTGCAACCGAAGGTTGAAATCATCGATACAAGCAAAGAATTATAGCTTGAACACACTTACAGAAAGGCAAGCTGTGTCATATTAGCCAACGACAATGGAAATGCTCCAGAGAGACTGTTATTGTTAAGCCTCCTAAATCCAGTTTAGAGGACTAATGTCAAATTCAGAACCCCAAACAAGTAAAAACTTATTTAAATGGTTTTATATTAGGTACTAAGCTTCATGTTATATAATTCATAAATTTCAATTTTTACATGTATTGCAGGCTTCTCAAATAGCCTAGAGAGTAAGGAATATCTCCAGAGAAAAAGTTATCAGAAAGATCAAGCGTATGAAGCTTTAAGAGCTTTCCTACAGCTGCAGGTACTGATCCTGTTATGTTGTTGTTCTGTAATAGCCTGCAAATTAATGCATAACAATGTGTAATCAATAACAAAAATGAGGCATGCCCGTTAAAAAAAAACTCCAAAAACAGTATTTCTTTTCAGAAGTTACTTACACAATTTGAAGATTTGTTAAGTTGCCTATGCTTGGAGAAAGAGTACCAGATAAATTCTGGCTAGGAGCTCCCCTGCATTAATAAGACAATTTCCACATATTCGATCAAAAACATGTTCATTAATTTTGATTCTTTGTAATGCAAATCTTCTTTTTGCCTAAAATTTAGAGTAATTAAAACTTACAGGCCAATAACCAAGCTCTCAGGTGAACAAGTAACCATAGTCCAGCTACATGGATCAACAGCATCTCCATCCCAGTTATCAAGAACACCATGAGGATCATGTAGAGAAGCTTTTATATCCATTAAAGCTTGAACTGAAATAGAAATTAAATACCCAATTAAGAAAATCTCCATTTTCCTACTTAATTGCAGCTAAATAACACACGCACCTGTTGCAGATTTTGATAGAAAACAAATAAAATTGAAAAACTCTCTAACTTACCTTCATAGTTTACTCCTTTCGGAGAGAGCAATCCATCTGAAGAACCCAAAAGCCATAGAAAGGCCGCAAAATAAACAGCAACTTCTCTTCTTTCGATTCCCATTGAATTGAAAACTGAAACTAACAAAAAACCAGAAATACCCAGTTGCTAAAGCTAAGCTTATGGTCACTAGTAGTGATAACTGCTACTAGGAAAACCAAATTTCAAAATGGGTTTCTTTTGTTTGAAGGTAATCTTTCAGATCATAAAAACCACTTGTTGCTTTCCATGCTAGAAATCCATCCACTAAAATCTTGTGTCAGGCTCAAGAAAATAAAGATACCAGTTTCATTGGTAGTATAAAGTGAAGTAGCATGCCTATCAATTGAGTCAGGAGGTTGTAAAGAAAAGAATATATAATGCCCATAATCTTACAAGAACAAAAGTAACAAAATCTAGTTTCAAATGACAAGGAGAGAATAGTAAATTCCCTTTGGCCTACATTTTTATTATTATTTTGTCTAAGGAGGATTATATATGAATTATTTAGTAATATTCATACTACAACAATTTAAAACAAAAGGAAAAATTTTCATGAAAAATGAAATTGTCTGCTAACTAATTAAATTGGGAAAATTATTATTACATGTATCAATGACTATCTGAATTGAACTATCAAGAGTCTAAGAAAATCATAAGAAAAATTCCTTAATAAAAATTAATATATAGTCTTTGTGACCTCTAGGTGTACTTTTTATTGGACTGAATTACTAGTTATTTGGCAGAGAGAGAGAGAGAGAGAGAAAGAGTTATGGGAAGGGAAAAATGCTTTGCTTGGGACAATGGGGAATCCAACATTCCCTGAGTTTGGCCATACAGTAAAAGACCAAAAAAAACGTCTTTTCTAATTAATTATAATATACGTACACGGTTAATAAATTGAGAATGTGAGAATCTCGAGGGGGAGATTGTGGGATGGGTGCTCGAGATTGATTATAGATGATGGATTTGGTCACCCACCAATTTTCTGAGTATTTTACATTTTTTTTATTCTAATGTAATAAAATGTATACATTAATTAATATATATAAAATTATTAAATTGGAATATGTATATTCATTGTTGGGCTGTAAAATGTATAATTTTGGGTGTGTATGTGTTGCTTTTTTCATTTTGTAGATTCCATGAACCACTATCAGGTAACAGTCACACCACCTTTTAATCTTCAGCAGGCAGTCATTCCAACAAATCTATTCAAAAAAATAGTAAAGCTTTTAAAAGCAAAAGCTGCCACCCTCTAAACAATGATGAGAACAATAATTCATATGCATTCAAGACGCGTGCAAGTAACTTTCCCGTTGAAAGTACTTTTGTATCTAAATGATTCTTATAACTGATTTTTTATTATGTTTTAAAGGGAGGATTTTATGAATATCTTCCCATTGTATATAATTCAATAACTAAATTCAAAATATAGAGCAAAATCCTTTGAAAAGAAATCAGTTTACTATGCCAAGCTTTTCTATGAAAAATTCATTAGGTTATCATTTAATTATTTTAACAGCAGTTTCCGTTAATGATTTATAAAACAGTTTTTGATAATACAACAATGAATGAAAATTTTCTCAAAAATAAATAAATTTACTAAACCAAGCTCTTTGATGCACAATTCATTATGTTACCATTTATTTATTTTAAGTAATAATTTCGATTTAAAGTTTATAAAATAGTTTTTGATAGTACAACAATAAATTCAAAAATTGTTTAGTGTTTAATAAAATAGTAACAAACAATAATTTTTATAACACAAATTCAATTTTTAACAAATATTTTTCAATTATTAAATATTTTTCAAATTTTTTTTTGTAATTAATAGTGTTTGATCTAATTTTTTTTATAAAAAAATATAAACCAATCCAAAAACTCTCCCACGATGACATTATAAAATAACGTAACAAAGCTCTTTGGTGGACGAGTGTACATACAATTCTTGACAATTAGGAATGAACTGAATTGGACATAAAGAAATAAGAGAATAAAATTAATATAACCTTTTGATGTTATATGGGCAAAACTTTTTTTATTGTTTAAATGTAAGAATACAAACGGCATGTCTTCTTTTCATGAGAATCATAGAAATTTATTTAGAGTCATATGACTGGAAGGTTTATCTTTATACAAAATACATATGTAGTTCAATGCAAAGAATATGATCCCTAAATAAGTATCTTTGGCAGTAATTAGAAAGCGTCAAGACCTATATATATATATATATAAACAAAACACTCTAAATTATTACCCTAAAAAAATAAGAAAAACAATTCAATGAGCTCGAGTAGACATAAATTCGAGTTGTTGGATTTACGGTCTGTAAAATCAAATTTGCGGATTCATTGATCTGGCCTATTGAACATCAAAAGAGTTTTTAAAACAATTCTTGATAAATAACTGTAGAATTAAAAATGTTTAGTGTTTGATAAAACAGTTGTGAATTATATATAACATAAATTCATTTTTCGAAAATCTATTTTCAACTTTTGATACTTTTTAGAAATTTCTTTTTTTTTATGTTTAACATTGTTTTTATTTCTTAGAAGCTAAAATCATTTTAAAAGTTAAACCAGACATTTCTTAAATAACTTGAATCCACATTCTCGGACTAACTAAATAGGCATTTTTAAAATAATCCAACAAGGTGAAAGAATAACTGACTTTGGTTAGTATTGTGAATGGAATACTCAAACATCAAAATCAAATTGTTACTTGGAATGAGTTTGTTTAGAAGATTACTTTTGCTTTTCCATTTTCTCACTTTTTTTTAAGTCTTTTTTTTTTTATCAATGAGAAATTCTTTTAAATATTAATTAAAATCTTAAGAAAAATTGAAACTTGTGCTCTATTTAGAAGGAATTCTTTTTGAACAAGCCAATACACAAAGATCAAATAAATAATTTGATGAGGAACTAAACATTATTGTAGCACTGATTTGCAAACAATTGACAAAAAGGGCTGATCTTTAGCCTAATTGAAACAAATAACAGCCTTGGATGAGATCAGTTCCATACCTTCATTCAAACAACCTAGACCATTGGACGGATGGAACTCATGGAAGGAAATGGACCCATGCAAACCCCATGGACAATCATGCCCTTAAGAAAAGCAAAGAAGAATTGACCAAACACAGAGAAAAGAACAGAGGACTTTAATACGGAAAATGACAAAAATATCTAGAGATTAAGGCCCAAAATTACTGGTAACAGCTAGGCATAATTGTCCCTTTATTCCACGTCACTTCAAGCCGCCCCCCTAAGCACCCCCCACCCCTCCCTAAAAAGAGGCATTTTCTCCAATATAGTTTATGGTCACAGATGACCATAACCTTAGATTTTGATTCCAATTTATCCAAGATAATAAAATTTAACCCTTCACTTGTCTGCATTGCATGCCTTATCTCCATTTTTTTTTGTCTTTGTGAACTGAAAATGATAACCTAACTGATCTGTCTTACATCAACATTTAACAGCCTATTACAACATGACAAGCATGCTAGCCATGTGTGCTCCGACCCTCTTGTGACACGTGGCCTTTTAGAATTGGATTAGCTTTAATGAGTCTAGAGAGTCATGCTACCTGAGCATTGCCCTGGAGACTGATTTCTCATTTGCATGAAGAGAAATGAATGGTACTTTTATAATATTATTATAATGATAATAATCATTATCATTATCATAATTATAATAATATAGAAGCTCACATAATTGTTTTAGACAAAGAAAGAAATCTGAAACACAATTAAGACATCTTAAAAAATTTTGGAAATGCATCTTATCCTTCATTTATCAAGAAATTTATCAACAAATTCACTAGCCTTAATTATTGGTTTGATTGTTCCTTGACATATATCATGTCCAAATAATCTAATTTTAGTTTTAAAAAGTTTCATTTTTGAAGATGATACTACTAAACCATTACATTTGATAATTTTTAAAAATGTATAAAAATGTTTAAAATGTTGATCTATTAATTGGGAAAAAAAATTAATACACCATCAATATAAACAATATTAGATTTGGTATAAGGATTGAATATGTCATTCGTGATATTTTGAAATTCTAATGGGGAAATAAATATATATAACACATTCAAAATTTCTATTGATATATAATACAAACAAAATTCTCATACATATATAAATAAATATATATAACACATTCAAAATTCTTAAAAATAAACATATTAAATATTTATATATATCATAAAAAAATTCATACAAATACAACATAATATCTAAAACATGCAAAAATCTAGTTATGATACCATATGTTAATAATATTATAATGACTTTAGCTGTTGAATTTTTTTTTTTATATAATTGGTGATAAAAACTAAACAGAAAATTTCAGAATATATGCTTGCAGAAATCAAAATAATTTTAACACAATATAAATATATGATATTAAACAATATAATATAATAAATAAAATAAATAATTAAAATAGCTAGTGAGTCGTGGAAAGTTACTGTCCTAAAACCATTATAGCCTTCATACATGTAGGTACAAATGACTAAGATTGACTCCAAGATAAAACTCAGTTGCTCGTAGCTTTGCATCCTACAATGTGCACATATACTAGGAAACGGGATGAGCCGACCCGATCAAGGTTATCCAAAGACAAAAATATGTAGAAAGTTAAAAAAAAAATATATGAAAAATTGTGTGTTTTAGGCTCTTGAAAAGTTTGGTATTTATAGGCACAAATGAACATAAAAATTTAATTCAAAAATTAAAATAAAAATAACTACAAAATTTCTAACTCTCAATTTATTGAGATTAATCACAAATTTGTAACTCTTAATTTATTGGCTATATTAAAATAGCCAAATAACAACTATTGAAAAGTCATTTGATAGTGTAACTATCAATTTATTGAAATTAATTACAAATTTATAACTCTTAATTTAAATAATTGTGAGAAATTTAAAAACTTTTCTAAGAGATTTATTCTACTAACTAGCTTAGTAGATAAAATCACTTGTCTCATATAAGAGACTTGAAATTGTGTTTCTTGTACACTCAAGATGGAGAGATAAGAGGAGAAGAAGGTTACCTCTATTGTGTAGTACATGCTCAATGGTTTTTCTATAAACCCAAGAAAAAAATGAAAAAGATTTTTATAATAATGCTAATTAAAATGGTAAGGCAAGATTGTCTATGTGAAAATTAAGAAATTATACTTATGGAAGATCAAATTGTTTAGTATATGATAAGGAAGCATTAATTGAGACCATATGAATTCTTATACCACTATTTGGCAAAAGAGCGTCAATGCAAGTATAAGCAGTGATGACAATTTGTGAGGTGTTCGCTGTTAATCTATCTAAAATATATTTGTTTAAATGGGGTATGAATAGAAGTAAATGAGTTTTGAGCGGTTACGAATAGTATTTCATGACTTTTAACGGTTTTGAATTCGGATTTGGATAGCAGAGTAACTAAACAGATACGGTTATGAATATATAAAATTTTGCAGGTAACCTACTTGTTATCATTCTTAGGTAAATAAAGATGACAATTTACAGATTTTTCGCAGTTAACGTATATATCTGAACCGTATTCGTTTAAGCATGTATAGATAGAAATAAATGGAGTTTTTTTGATTACGGATAATATTTCATAGTTTTTAACGGTTTCGAGTTTAAATTCGAATAACAGAGTAAATAAATACATACTGTTATGAATATGTAAAATTTTACAGATCCATTGTCGTACGAAATATAAGTGGTCAGGTGGGTTTGGAAGCTTGAGAGAATCAAAATAAGTTCTTGTGTGTGGCCCATGATTTTAATGAACATGATCAGCAATAAGCCAATAACCAAATGAGTAGGAAATAATGATTGTTCACTGTTTGTTCTACTGGGGGTTTGAATGGATGGAAATTTAAGTACATACCCACATGATATTTGCTTTGACACTTTACTTCAAAATAAAACATCACAGAGCAACCAAGATCCTGAGTTCAGGCACTATAAGACCTCATCTTGTTCTCATATCTCACAACCCAATCTGTTGAGTCTTCCCTCTACTTCATCTTTTACCACAATGGATAAAA
The DNA here is from genome assembly GCA_023935145.1 of Bretschneidera sinensis. Classification (NCBI taxonomy): domain Eukaryota; kingdom Viridiplantae; phylum Streptophyta; class Magnoliopsida; order Brassicales; family Akaniaceae; genus Bretschneidera; species Bretschneidera sinensis. Next base: position 26,741,888 of record CM043697.1, read on the forward strand.
GTTTTTTTTCATCATGATGCACGGTGGGAATCCAATGGATTGATGATCAGAAGGTTAATTTTAATCTGAGAGTTTGATTAGAAATATAATTTGTTTAATTGGTATTGTCAATTAAAGATGTTAGCAAGCATCTTAATAATCTTTGTACATTCTTCATGATAATAATAGTCATAATGTTGTGATCGTTAAAGAAATGCTTTATAGGGGACAGTGGGCATCATTTATATGGCCTTAAAAGTGGAGAGGCACTGGTCCTCAGTTAAAGTTTGAACTAATTAGAGTATCACTTTAGAATTAGAGTATCACTTTATGCAAAAGAAAGGATTATAGATATACCCATTCAAAAGAAGAGCCATAGAAAGAGAAAAAAAAATGGAGGAAAAGAGGGAAAAAGGATCTAAGTTTACATGTCCTATTATATGATTTCTTAGTATTCCAAAAACTACTACACTGAGAAGAGATCACTTGAATTAATTAATTATGTATCCCATCGAATAAAGTGATAGACAGAAGAAAAAAAATAATATGAATATCTTATTATCATTTTGCATTAGAGTGATTTTCTAGGAAAACATTAGGATATCACATTTTTATCATTTTTTTAGCAATATGGGATTATATTTTTTTAATTTATTCAAAACGAGCGTATTAAATAAAAAATGAATGTAATATATAAAACTAATACCATACGTCAATTACAAAAAAAATATTCAACTTTCGAAGCCGTGTGATAATGCTTATGTATTGTAACTCTCTTTAACCATGCAAGCAGTTTGAATTTTTTACCATTCTCCTAAAATCACTTTGAGATTTTTTTCTTTCCTAATTGATGTTGAAGGATTTAAACTTGGAGCCTCACTTTAAAGAAAAATACTGGTCTAGATTTGAGTCAAAGAATTTTTTTTTAACCAAATGTATTATTGTCGTCTGATGGAAAGAGACACATGGGAGAAATTTTTTCATTCTCTCTCCATCTGACAATGACTCTAGTACAGACAAAAATCTGTCATCTTTAAAAAAATAGGTGGTTCTAGATAGGGCTATGCCCAAACAACCACTAGAGAAATTCTTGAAATACTATTAGACCCATGTTGTTGGTTAATATGTTTTTTTTGGGAACAAAGAGAGGGAAATAACAGTTTATAAGTGGTATGAGTTCCAATCCCAAGCTGACAAAGAGGGTCATTGACAGGAAAGTGAAAATGATACAGATGTTTACAAGATGAAAGACATTAAATTTGTACCACATGGATTGACGGAAAGCTTGCTTGAGGGAACATTGGGGTCCCATCCTTTTTCCAACTTTGCAATGAATGGTGTTCCTAATCTTTAAAGGACCCCAGTGGTCTATCAGCACACCTTAGATCTCAACTCTTCCCACATAATTATTTGGTCCTATCTTGCTAACTGTGATAATAATGACTATCCCTCCTCTTCTTCCACCTTGGCCCTTTCTTCTATTTACTTTCTTTCTTTTCTACTTTTTTTGATGGAGCATGGAAAATTTGTCCCCCATCAGAAGCTTTTAGCTCATTTTTTAAAAGCTCTTGAGCATTCTGTAGTTGCTTCAAACTGCTACAAAGCTGATGTTTAACGTAAAGTGCTTCTAAAGATTGAGAAAGAATTTCTAATATGTTGAGAGGATTGTTTGATCCATTTGTATACTGAAAGGTGTTTTGTTTTTCCCAAAATTGGTTTTCTTGCTAAAGAATGAATTCAAAACCCTATTCCACTTCAATCACAATTATCTTACCTCTAGGACAAGAGACTTAGGTACCATACTTCTACTTAAGATTATACAACTTCCAAGTACAAATTATAAGAGAAAAAAAGGATAACATGTCTGTGGCCCTCCCAAGGCCAACTTAAACATTCAGCACCAAACATGCCCTAAGTGACACTTAGCTTTACTTCAGAACTTTGATGGGTAACAGAACTTGGGATAAAATAATATACAGATTTGGCATTGAATGTTTAATGAGCAGTGAGAGTTTAAGATGATGAATAAGGATTTAGAGTACCGTAGGGTCTGTTTGCGCGCGCACATGTGAACGTGTTTATGCTGGAATGCAGGTCAAGCATGTAACAATCACCACACTCAATGATATGACATATTAATCCACATTAGCTCCAAAATGAATATGAAATGAAAACCTTGAGCACTAATAATTTCGTAGTAATTTTTTGCTACAGGGGTCATCTGTGTTAAATTATTGGTCAGATCACCTTACATAAGTATTTGACAGCAGTTATTCAGTCTCAGCAGTAGTTTGATCTGATCGATTTGCTGCAATTATCTTACTGCTGCTGGTCCCATCTGCCACTTCATTAGGTGAGTGTAGCAGTAATAGCTACTAATCATAGCAAAATGATGGCATTTTTGTCTCACTGGCTGTAACAACATCAGTTGTCCTTCGTTTTCTAGTCTATATTCGAAGACAGACATCACAAAAATTGAAGATACAGAACACAAGCCTCCAAGAAATTCCAGTGTAACTTCATTATTTATCCCGAGAAATTTCAATCTTCTGATAGAACAGCATGAAATGACAAACATGTTCTACTTGCTTGTTCAGTCGCACTTCATCGCGTTTTGCTCAATGAGGAGTCTTAATCTGGCTCCATTTTCCTTACCAGCCATCTTCATCCCAAAAAATAGTGTTGCACAACAATTTAAATTTTGTGAAAAATATTGAGGCAATGATGATAAAACAATAAAGACAGAAATCGAAGAATGAAGAATTTAGGAAAGAAAGGAGTCATGACATGTCAAACTCAAGCAATTAAAAAGTGAGACAATTCTTTCATTTACTTGAAAGAATCAAAATCACGAACACAAAATCAGTGAAGCAGAATCTTAGTGCTGATAATAAGCATAAATTACTATCAAAATCAAAAGCATAAACAGCAAGAAAATATGCTTGTAAGCCCTATAAGTCTGACTGTAACTGGTCCGAAGTCTGAGAAAAGTCTTAGACATGAAGCTCGAATTAAATGGCTTTCTGATGAGAGAAAAGTTCTGGATGAAGCTTCATAAATAAAAAAAAAGGATCCAAAGCCTTTGCTCAATTGAGTTGCTACCTTAATTTAAAAAAACAAATCCATGCCTCCAACGAAGAAGAAATGGATCTTAATTTTTCTTGCCTCTTTCTTAGAGGAATACTGTTAGAAGCCTGCACTGTTCTAAAACCCACTCAAGAAGCACAATGTGAAACCTACTCCTATCCAGACCATACATGTATATGTAAAACAGAAGCCCTTTCTATGGTCCCCCACCTCAATAATTCAAAAAGAACAAATCTGAGCACCACTCAAATCTTTTTGTTGTTACCATTAGCAAAAGATTAAGCATGTTGATTTTCACTAAGATTCACCACCTTGAATCACAAATTCACAATGAATGAGCATTAAGCATGTGTAGTTTTACATGTTTCTTATTACATAATTAGAACTATCAAACATTGCATAAGCTTTATAAGATGAAAAACCATGACCTTGACATTCCAACAACTAACAGCAAATGATTCGTTAATTGTTATACAAACAAAGCAAAAAGGATCTTTGCTGTAATGCGAAGAGATTTTTATCTTTGCTGTAATGCAAAGAAAGGGCATACACTCGCATAGATTTCATTTACGAACTTACTAGTCATTAATTTGTTCTTATACGTTTAAATTTATGTAAAGAAGTAGATGTGGCCCAGAACACATTCCATGACAAAATACACTCGAGATATGACAACAGAAATATGCACAATTTAAACATGATCCATGCCACCCCTGATTAGTGATAGTAAAAGGAAAAAAGGAAACTACTCACCACGATTGTGATTCATACTTACACATGAAATATTTCCCCAAGAATCAGACTTTTATGAGGAGAAGAGATGGAAGCAGGGGCAAATAAACCTTCATAAGTTCACGCATGCATCATGAATTAAGTAAGGACATTCGGGCTAAGAAATTGGGCCCAATTCAAACAGCCCAAATACTAACAATAACTGTGCTTTTCACTGATATGCCCACACACACTGTTCTAGCCTTAACTCATATATAGGATCTATGCTAGAAACAAAAAGATTAAAACGGTTGATCATGCAAACTATAACAGGGTGTTTCTTAGAAATAGAAACTGATCCAATAACCGATAATCTGCAACACTTACTGAAGTCTAACCAGCCACAGGCCCACAGCAAAGGCAGAAGCAAGAGAGCATCTTCAAGCCTCCTGGAGCAGAATATTTATAAGATGCTACAATGCCCAATGGTTACAAATGTTAATGGGGCACTTCAAAGGAAATCCATGTGCCCCATCATGCCTTCTATTCTTGAAACACGCTTCAAACAAACAAGAATCACAGTCCGAGTTGGAACTGATTGGCATTTTCTCAATGAAGCCAGCCTTGGCTATCTACTTAATTACAAAATAAAAAAGAAAAATCAAGACAGATGGAAACCTATGTCCTCAACATAAAACTCTGAAAGCCCGAAGCTCCTTAATCTCACATAAGCCATGAACATTAAAGAACCTCAAGAGTCTAGGGCTAGGCAATGGACCTAAGGTGACAGTCTGAAGTAAATTTAACACTTAGCATAACATATATTAGCATGAGCTGCAAAACCATTTCTAAATCAGACACCAAAATCACATTTTTAAACCACATTGACATGTAGAATGGGAGGAAAAAGGAAGAGAGTTTTACTATTCAATATAGAAGTTTCCAACTGTTATCAAGACTTACTTACCAAACACGACAAGGAAGGAATTGCTGTGGTTTTTACCATAGAAGTTCGCTACTTTTATTAAAACTTTTCCTTACCAAAACCAAACATGACAAAAAAGCAATTGTTCTGGTTTTGAACTTCGAAAGCTAGCGATAAAATCTCAACACATAACATTTTTGATAAACTTTTAAAGGGAGAACACAAAATAGTAAGGCCACTATCAATTACTTTTACATAATAAAAAAACTCACCGAAAAAGGAAAGAGGATTGTCCAACCAACCTTTGCGATACAAAGGCAATTATTCTTTCAGTGCAATATCTTCTTCGACTACAGAACATTTTAAAGGAGTAATACACTAATGAAATAATTTGATCTCAACAGCAACAGAATTGACGCCGGGCAGAATAGCGATTATTCTGCAGGCTAGTCGAACAGATCATTCACAGGGAGTAACACAAAAAAAACCATAAAAAAACAATGCAGAGAAACAGCTCTGATGTTTATTTAAAATTATGCAAATTCAATAATAATGTTTACGAAACAATAGGAAAAAATAAATTAAGGCTGAAATTAAAATAACTAAAATAAAAAGTTTCCTAAAAACATTAAATTGCCAATTTGAGGGCTTAAACGTCATTTTTTGGCTTAAAAATGTCGAGGCTGATTTTATCAGGTTTTGTTCATTGGCCCATTTCCAATCAGACTAGGGTCTTTTGGGCCAGATCTGAGCCCGTGGCCTGTTCTAGGCAGTCCACCTGTCAGTTCTGCGCTGATTTGCCAACTCTGCATCATCTGACTTGGATCCTCCTGCGTCAGTCGCCTCGGGTTGGAAAGAACTCGTCCTCGAGTTCACAATAGCTTCATCGGGATCTTCAAAACAATGACTCAGGTGTTTCACATTAAATACATCAAAAGTCTTTAGATGATGGGTAGGTGTAGTCTGTAGGCGTTATCATTGATCTTCTGCAAGATCTTACAGGGTCCAATCTTTCGCTCCTTAAGCTTATTATACTCTCTCACGGAAAAACGATCACGAGTTAATACTGTCCAAACAAAATCACCAGCATCAAAAAGTACCTGACAACGGTGACTGTCGCTTTGAGCCTTGTACTTGGCATTACTATCGTGAATGGCTAGCTTCACCTGCTCATGGATATCCCGAAGATGTTCTGCCATCTCATCTGCCTTGGGATTTAATCGACCCACTCGTGGAATAGGGCTAAGTCAAGCACTCCGGATGGATTCTGACCATACACAATCTCAAATGGGGTCATTCCGGTGGTTCTGTTTTTCGACCTGTTATAGGCAAATTCTGCTTGAGGTAATGCGAGATCCCACTGCTTCGGTTTAGTTCCTGCTAAGCTCCTCAAAAGGTTTCCCAAACTTTGGTTCACCACCTCGGTCTGACCATCTGTTTGAGGATGATAGGCGCTGCTAAAATTTAATTTCGTCCCTAGCTTCTCCCATAAACTCTTCCAGAACTGACTCATGAACTTGGTGTCACGATCTGAAGTGATGGATCGGGGAACACCATGCAAATGCACAATCTCCTTGAAGTAAAGATGAGCGATCCTGGTAGCATCCATTGTCTTTCTACAAGGTATGAAATGGGCCATCTTGGAAAATCTGTCAACCAAAACCAAAATAGAATCCGAGCCTCGTTAGGTACGGGGTAAGCCCAACACAAAGTCCATACTAACATCGAACCAAGGGGCTTCAAGTACAGGTAAGGGTGTGTACAGACCCGCATTAGTGAGAACTCCCTTGGACCGCTGGCACACATAACAACGCTCCACATGATGAGCCATGTCACTGGTCAATTTGGGCTAATAATAGTTAGAGGAAATCAGGGCCAATGCCTTGTCTCATCCAAAGTGACCTTCATTGTGAAGTTCACTAATAATCTGCTGCTTTAGTGAACAATCTGGAACGCACAACTGCAATCCACGAAATAGATAACCATTATGCAAAATAAAATCTTATCGTTGACCAGTAGTTACCTCCTGAATTATCCTCTCGAAGGAAGGATCTGCAGCATACATATCGGAGAAGACCTCAAATCCCACAATTCTGGTGCTCATTATGGTGAGAAGTAATGTACGAAGGCTCAGTGCATATGCGACATGGTTTAGACTTCCTGCTTGGTGCCTCAGTGCAAACGTGAATTCCTGCAAGTACGCCACCCACTTGGCATGCTGCCTACTCAGCTTGTGTTGGCCATTGATGTACTTCAGGGCCTCATGATTAGTGATAAGAATAAATTCCCTCTGCACTAGGTAGTGACGCCAATGTTTCAGGGACTGAACTATGGCATAGAATTCCAGATCATAGGTGGAGTAATTCTTTTTTGATCCTGATAACTTCTCACTGAAAAAAGCTACTGGTCGACCTTCTTGACTTATAACACCACCAATACTCACTCCAGATGCATCACAATTTACCTCAAACACCTTTTCGAAATCAGGAAGTGCTAAAACTGGTGCCTCTGTCATCTTCTGTTTGACCAGTTGAAAGCTGGTTTCTGCCTCCTCGGACCACTGAAGATCACGCCCCTTAAGGCACTTTGTGATAGGAGTAATCAAAGTGCTGAAATTTCTAATGAACCGGCGGTAGAAGGAAGCCAATCCATGGAAACTTCTTATATCGTGCAAGGTCCTCGGTGGGCCATTCCAAGACCACATCTACCTTCGACTGATCTGCTTGAACACCATCAGTAGATACCACAAAACCCAGAAAAGTAACAGAAGTAGTGAAGAAGGAACACTTCTTCTGATTGACGTACAGGCGCTCTGTCCTCAACAAATTAAAAACAGCACGGAGGTGCTCAAAATGTGACTCCCACATCGGACTATAAATGAGGATGTCATCGAAGTAAACTACAACAAACTTCCCTATGAAAGGCTGTAAAACCTGATGCATGAACCTCATAAATGTGCTGGGCGTATTGGACAGCCCAAAAGGCATGACCATCCACTCATACAGCCCATGCTGCGTTTTAAACTCTGTCTTCCACTCATCTCCAGGCCTTATTCTGATCTGGTGGTATCCACTCCTAAGGTCAATTTTGGAGGAGACCCTAGAACCGGATAGCTGGTCTAACATATCATCCAGGCGGGGAATTGGGAACCGGTATTTCACTGTGATCCTATTGATGGCTCTGCTATCAACACACATACGCCAAGAACCATCCTTCTTCAGCACTAGTAGGGCAGGAACCACACATGGGCTCATACTCTCATGGACGTAACCTCTCTCCAACAACTCTACCACCTGTCACTGCAACTCTTCAGATTCCTTGGGGCTGTGGCGACACGTCGGTCGATTAGGCAAACTGGACCCTGAAACAAGGTCGATCTGATGCTGAATGTCCCTCATGGGTGGTAACCCATGAGGAAGATCCTCTGGCATAAGGTCAGAAAACTCTGCCATCAACTGCTGCACTTCGGCTGGTAATTCTGGATTCAGATCTGCTGCGCTATTCCCACAAGGCAGCAGAGCATAAACCATGTCCACATGCTCAACCTCTGCTAAAAATCTGGACATCAAAAGCAGATTAGTATTATTGGGAATCGGGGTAGGAGTGATTCCTTCCCGACGAGGTGCCAACACAATCTTCTTCCCTTTGATGCTAAGGAAGTATGTGTTTTTTCGCCCATCATGAATAACATTACGGTCATACTGCCAAGGCCTGTCTAACAATACATGACAAGCATCCATACATATAACATCACACCAAGCATTATCGAAATATCTCTTACCAATCGAAAAAGAACTAGGCAACACCTATCTACCGTTACCTCACTGCCTTTATTCAGCCAAGACAATTTGTACGGCTTAGGATGATGATCTGTTTTCAACTGTAGTTTCTTGATAACCTCTTCAAACACCACATTCTCACAACTGCCACTATCTATGATCATCTTGTAGACTTTATCGGCAACTGTACAGGTTGTGTGAAAAATATTGGTCCTCAACCAATCGTCCCCTGAATCACCCTTGGGGGTCAGTAGGCTCTTATGAATGACCAAGGTCTTATGGCCATCCCCATACAATACATCCCCATACTCATCATCGTCATACATAGGCTCCCCAATCTCCTCAGTTTCGTCTACTCCATCGTCCTCAATCAATAGATTTTTACCTTTATTACTAGCAGGCTTCCTGCACTCAGGTGATTTATGCCCATGTTCACCACATCTAAAACATCTAATATTCGGGTTAGGGTTACCTTGAGGTGGTTGCTGGACAGGACGGGATTCTTGAGGGCGAATTAGCCGATTATTTTGATCGTCTCTGTTCAATGGCCTCCTGTTCTGCTATTTCTTCACCGCAAGTGCACGCTGATATGCCTCTGAAACTGTCCACAGCGAGTGAAGGCTGAGGACATCCTGTAAGGGCTGCCGTAATCTCCCCAAATATCGTGCCACCATCTGCTCCTCTATTTCAGATAAGTCGTTCCGGGCAATCAACTGATAGAATTCCATCCACCGATCTCGTGCTCTGCCTCAACAGATGAAGACGCTGAAACAAGGTCTGAGTGTAACCGAAAGGGAGGAAGTGACCCTTCATCTTCTCCCAATCTGTAATCTTGGCTTTGCCCTGCCGATCACGCGAACGCCTCAACTACTTCGACCACGCAGATGCTCTGCCCTCCAATTTGATGACGACCAGTTTCACCTTCACATGATCTGGGACTTTCTTGTACTCGAAAATACGCTCCACTTTATTTAACCAATCAACGAATCCCTCGGCCTGTAACATACCTAAAAACTTGGGCAGATCCACTCTGAATCTGAGGTCCCCATAACGTTCTTCCCGACCACGGTGCTCCAAAAATCGAGCAGGATTGTGATGTGGTTTTTCAGAACTGGAACTGGAATCGGAATCGTGATCTTCAATCTCACGATCTCCAAAATTTTGCGTCGCTAGACGCTGGGTTAACTCGGTAACTTGCCTCTGTAAATCCTCAATCATCGCATCCTGAACGTTACGATCACGACGTGGGGCTTCCTCGTTCGGAACCTGCCCGCGACGACCACGACCACCAGCCATGGAACTGATGAAATCTTGCCTTAGGAAAATGCTGAAGCTCTGATTCCAACTGACGCCGGGCAGAATAGCGATTATTCTGCAGGCTAGTCGAACAGATCGTTCCCAGAGAGTAACACAAGAAAAACCCTAAAAAAACAATACAGAGAAACAGCTCTGATGTTTATTTAAAATTATGCAAATTCAATAATAATGTTTACGAAACCCTAAGACCTTATTTATAACGTCGAAACAAAATTGAAAAAAATAAATTAAGGCTGAAATTAAAATAACTAAAATAAAAAGTTTCCTAAAAACATTAAACTGCCAATTTGAGGGCTTAAACATCGTTTTTTGGCTTAAAAATGTCGAGGCGTTTCCAATCAGACTAGGGTTTTTCGGGCCTGATCTGAGCCCGTGGCCTGTTCTAGGCAGTCCACCTGTCAGTTCTGCGCTGATCTGCCAACTCTGCATCATCTGACTTGGATCCTCCTGCGTCAAGAATCAACCCTTTCAAATGAAGAAACACACATGATGAAATAAAAGCAAGATTAGCACAAAGGTTATGAGGTTGTGCTGCAACTTCTAACCGGAAACAGAGCCCTCCATCCAATGACCTGAATACTTTAAAACACTAGCCAATCAATCAAAATAGGATAAGAAAACCATCAATATCTCATTCAAAACAATTGAACAAGTTAATAAGAGGCCTTATCAACAGTCAACTCAACAACACAATCAATAAGTTGTAAGAAAACTAGAGCACAAATCTAAAGCAATGAATGACAGTCCAACATTTCAACCTGAGCACAGAATCTGCACTCCAAATTCAAAACATAAAACACAAGTGATGAAAACAGAATAAAGCAGAAAAACATACAACAAACCACATATACCTCATCTCAAAGCAAAATAACAACATTATTTTATAATAGGAGTTAAACAAAACCAATGGGTGGAAAATGTATAACACTGCGTAATGAATCAAAAGTCATTTATATAATGCATTCCAAAGTATAAACTATGTGATACAATTTTGATACGAGTAATAAATTTTTTTATTTCAATAATTACTGTATATCATGATCACTTATCAAAAAAATAACTAGTCTATATCATCAGTAAGGTATCCCATTCCATGTACAAATTATAAGGAGAAAATGGAGCAAAAGAAAATTAACCAAAGAAGTTCATAAACCATAAAGCATGATCGTGATGTATGGAAGTCAGATATGTTATGTCCTCTAAACTTAATGAATGACTGAAAACCAATAGGTAACTAAAAACTAAAAAGTAATCCTGCCCTCTACCACCAAAGCAGTCCTTTTTTTTAATGAATAAATAGTATAATATATATAAAAAGACACTAGCTTAGCTAGTAAAGTCAATTGTCATCACATAAGAGACCGGGGCTCGAATCCTACTGATGCAACGTACGTGGTGAAGAAGAAAATTTTGCAGATCAAAACTCGTTGATTCACGAAGAATACTGAGAAATTGATTAAGAATTGAGAAAACTCAATTAGAATTAATCATAAAAAAAAATCATCTAGCCGTCAAGCGGCGTTACCAGCATTATAAAGTAAAACCCTAAATGTATAAAAATTAAAAATTACATAAAAGACCCATAAACTCTCAAAAAATTGCACAACTACAGGGGCTTTTGGGCCTTCAGGTGCTCTCTTTGGGCTAAGAAATCCCACTCCTGTTGTACTGCATCATACTCTCCTGGGTGGAGAAGATTTGCCCTCGAATCAGAAACCTGCTCATCATCAGAAGAACTGTCACCAGAGTAGGGAATGAGATGCTTAACATTAAAGACATCAGACGTGTGGATATGACTAGGAAGCTGTAAGCGGTAGGCGTTCGGATTAATCTTCTCGACGATCTCCACCGGGCCTATTTTTCGAGCGGCCAGCTTGTTGTATTCATGGGCGGAAAAGCGATCCTTAGTTAAGACAGCCCAGACATAATCCCCGACATTAAGGTCAACAGGTCTACGCTTCTTGTCCGCCTGCATCTTGTATTTTGCAGTGGAGGCAATCAATTGCTACTGAGTCTGTTTGTGAACTTCTTGGAGCTAGGTGATGAAATCTTCTGCTGTCGCATGAGTGCGCACCTGACTTGGTAAAGTGAGGAGATCAAGAGGGCCACGAGGGACCAGTCCATATACTACCTGAAAAGGACTATAGCCAGTGCTACGATTGACAGCATGGTTTTGAGCAAATTCGGCTTGGGATAGCTTCAGATCCCAGGACTTCACATTGTTGCCCACCAAACTACGCAATAAATTACCGAGTGAGCGGTTGACCACTTCCGTTTGTCCATCAGTTTGTGGATGGTAAGCATTACTAAAATTGAGGGTAATATTAACCAATCTCCAAAAACTCTGCCAGAAATGACTGAGGAATTGAGTATCACGATCAGACACAATGGAGGCAGGCAACCCATGCAAGTGATAAACCTCCCGAAAATATAACTGAGCAACATGAACAGCATCGGTGGTACGCTTACAAGCGATGAAGTGAGTCATCTTGGAAAACCGATCGACCACCACAAAGATGGAATCACTGCCACGCTGTGTGCGCGGAAGACCAAGCACAAAGTCCATACTAACGTCTGTCCAAGGTTGGCTAGGTATAGGAAGAGGTATATATAAACCAATATTAGTGGACGTACCTTTCGCCAACTGACAAACACGACAACGACTAACGAATCTGCCCACTTCCTTTCGCATAGTCGGCCAAAAATAAGAAGTAGAAACCAGATGCAAGGTGCGATCACGGCCGACATGGCCCTCATTGTGCAATTCCTGGATGATCTTAAAACGTAAGATACTTTTCGGAATACAAAGTTGGAGGCCACGGAAAAGGAACCCATCTTGCAACACAAAATCTGTCCTCTCACCATTCTGGATCTTCAATAGAATTGTTGCAAAGAATGGGTCCGTAGTATATAAGTCCAGAAAAGAATCAAAACCAGGAACCGTGATCCGCATCTCAGCAAGTAGGCTATGACGGCGACTCAGAGCATCGGCCACGCGGTTCATTGATCCCACTTTGTGTTTGAGCACAAAAGTAAATTGCTCCAAGTATGATTGCCAAGAGGTATGGCGAGATGAAATTTTGTCCTGACTAGAAAGGTGTCGAAGGGCGTCATGGTCCGTAAAAAGTATAAATTCCTGCTGAAAGAGATAATGGTGCCAATGCTTCACAGCTTGAACAAGTGCGTAGAATTCAACATCGTATGTGCTGAAACGGAGTTTAGCACCAGAAAGTTTCTCACTGAAGTAGGAGATTGGGCGACCACCTTGGCTGAGAACAGCGCCAATACCAGTTTTGGAAGCATCACAATGAAGTTCAAATGGCTGTACAAAATCAGGAAGTTCAAGGATTGGTGCTATGGTCAGTTTCCGTTTGATCTCTTGAAAGGTGGCCTCAGCATCGGGTGTCCAAGTGAACTTAGTATCCTTTATGCAATCAGTAACGGGTGCCATGATGCTGCTGAAGTGAGGGATGAAATGGCAGTAGAATGAGGCGAGACCATGAAAACTCCGCACATCTCTAATAGTTTTAGGCTGTGGCCACTGTTATATGGCATCTACTTTTGTATTGTCCACCGCGAGTCCATCCTTAGACACCGTATAACCCAAAAATTGAACTGTATCTGTCATAAAAGCACACTTACTAGTTCCAGCATAGAATTTTTCCCTACGAAGGATCATCAAAACCTCTCGCAAATGTTGGAGATGCACCTCTGGATTAGCACTATAAATAAGGATATCATCAAAGTAAACCACAAGAAATTTACCAATGAAAGGGCGCAGTGCTTGATTCATAACTCGCATAAACGTGCTAGGGGTATTAGAGAGGCCAAAAGGCATCACTAGCCACTCATACAAACCCTCACGGGTTTTAAATGTTGTTTTCCATTCATCGCCATGCCGGATTCGAATCTGATGGTACCCACTCTTCAGATCTAACTTGCTGAACACCACTGCACCCCCTAATTGATCAAGCAAGTCATCCAAGTGGGGTATAGGAAAGCGATAGCGTACCATGATCTTGTTAATTGCACGACTATCCACACACATATGCCAAGTGCCATTCTTTTTGGGGGTTAGAAGGGCATGTATAGCACATGGACTGAGGCTCTCTCGAATGTGACCCTTTGCTAGTAACTCCTCAACTTGGCGGCGCAATTCCTCATGTTTTTTGGGACTCATTCTGTAATGCGGTCGATTGGGCCAAACAGCTCCTGGAATCAAATCAATTTGATGTTGAATGTCACGTAATGGTGGTAATTCGTTGGGAAGTGTTTCAGGAAAGACATCGGTAAATTCTGCCAGTAATGGTTGAACGACAACTGGTACAGTAGAAATTGTGCTGGCAGCTTTTGCATAAAGCACATAAACAACCCCCGATTCTGCTATGGCATGTTCGAAGTGAGCCCTGGAAAAAAGAGTGATGTTGTCGCTAGTGGGTGAGACAATTTTATCTTTACTGGGTAGCAACACTATCTTCTTCCCACGAAACATGAACGAGTACGTATTGGCACGACTGTGGTGAATGGCATCTCGATCAAATTGCCAAGGGCGCCCCAGTAACAAATGACATGCATCCATGGGTACCACATCATAGTATATCTCATCAGTGTAGGTAGGTCCAATAGAAAATGAAACCAAGGCACGACGGGAGACAGTGATATCCGTCCCTTTATTAAGCCAAGCGAGCTGGTATGGTTTAGGGTGTTGTTCTACTTTCAAACCCAATTTCTCCACTGCAGATTCAGATAGCACATTCTCACAACTACCAGAATCAATAATAAAGAGGCATACCTTCCCCCTAATTGTGCATGTGGACTGAAAAAGACTAGTGCGACACCAATCATCATCCAGGGCACGGGGAGTGAAAAAGGTCCTTCGCAGCATTAATAATGGGTCGATATCACCTTCTAAAAGCTCCTCTTCAACTTTTGCATTATCATAGGTATCAAAAATGGGGTCTGTATAGGTATCCATATCATTAGCAAACAGTCCCCTAGTGTTAGGATTCGCCTTACGACAGTCTACTTGTCGGTGCCCTGTTTCGCCGCAATTAAAGCATCGGAGTCCACCACCAAAACGACCTTGTGGAGGGCCACCACCAGCACGATTTTGGGGAAGAACAGGTGGCTGTCGTTCAGGTCCTGGTTGTGGGTGGGTAGATGAGCTACCTCCGTGACTAGGAAACTACTTGAATCCACCAGTCGTGCGTCGGGCTAACTATTTCTCAGCCTGTAGTGCTCTCTGATGTGCTTTAGAGACTGTCATCGGGTCAAACATATTAAGCATGTCTTGCAGTTGGAGTCACAAACCACCAATATACCGAGAAACCAGTTGAATTGGGGATTCGATAATCTCCGTTCGTGCAAGCAACTGGTAGAAATCGGTGGTGTAGTCGTCGACAGATCGAGTCCCCTGACGCATGAGTTGAAAGCGTTGATACATTTCACGCTCATAGTTGTATGGTAAAAACGCTACCCGCATATGCTTTTTGAATTTTTCCCAAGAGATGATTTTGGATTTGCCAGTGCGTGCCCTCGTTGACTTTGTTTGTTGCCACCATGCTTGTGCCCTATCAAGCAACCTCATAGTGATTAGTGGAACACGACGAGAATCTGGAACCTCCTTGAATTCGAGAACTTCTTCCACCGTATGCAGCCAATCCAGGAATGCGTCAGCCTGAAGTCCACCATGGAATTCTGGAATGTCATCCTTGAAACCAGTCTCCCATCGTCGATCTACTGGCTGAGGTTGGTCACGAGGGGCGGCAAAAGGGTTTTCCCTATGGTTAGAATCGTCATCCGCCGAAGAGAACTCGGATTGTGGTTGTGGTAGTGGTTGTTGATGGGCAGCCAACTGTTGGGTTAGTTGGTCCACTTGCTGTCGCAAGTGTGAGATCTCTTCTCGCCGGAGCACATCTTCCATCTGGGCATCATTGACATGTCTCCTTGGCGGCATGTTGCAAGATCGTACCGAATCTGATACCAATCTGATGCAGTGTACGTGGTGAAGAAGAAAATTTTGCAGATCAAAACTCGTTGATTCACGAAGAATACCAAGAAATTGATTAAGAATTGAGAAAACTCAATTAGAATTAATCATAAAAAAAATCATCCAGCCGTCAAGCGGCGTTACCAGCATTATAAAGTAAAACCCTAAATGCATAAAAATTAAAAATTGCAGAAAAGACCTATAAACTCTCGAAAAATTGCACAACTATAGGGGCTTTTGGGCCTTCAGGTGCTCTCTTTGGGCTAAGAAATCCCACTCCTGTTGTACTGCATCACCTACTCACACCCAGGATTGGGTTGGAGGGATAAGAGATGGGAGATGTCTACCTCCCATTGTGTAGCCCATCCAAAGAACCCAAAAAAAGGCGCAAAAGGGTGCCACCCATGTATAAAAAAAGTTATCTACAAGACAAAAATTCTAATAACTATGTAATCTCTTCCTCATTTACAATAGAAAATCCCATTGAGCCAAACGTTTAAAGTTTCAAGCCATCTATCATTAGGAAGCCAGATTTGTGAACCAAATTATATAAAACAATTTCATATTTTAATAATTTAACACTTATTAAAAAAATTATTATTTTTACGGATTGATGGTTATTTATATTACATGTTATCTAATGTTTATAATTCATTGAAACTCAATTGACCGAAACAAATTAGATTTAAGACTATGATACCTTAGGACTGTCTGCACCTAGAGTTCAAACCAGAATTTTTATGTCTGCCCCTGGCTTAACCCAAAGACCATAAATTAGAGAGATTTTCCACACCTAAAATTCCTTAACCTATAACCTCTTAGATGGACACTTTTTACGTATGTAGAAGAGAAAGAGCAAGAATACTCAATGGACAGCTTACAAGAGATGATTTCAGAGAAATTGCCAAAGTAGTACTGGTGAGCTCAGCAATATAATTTAATCTCACGAGTGCAATAATACATTTGAGACATCAAAGTGGAAACTATTTTCGTGCTATAACTTTCCAAAACTCCTCGAGGTCGAGCTCCATTTAGACCCTGACCATTTAAGCATATTGCAAAAAATTCATCACCAATAAACTTGCAGCTGAACTAACATATATTTACATATGGAAATAATGGAATGTATGGTTATTGTCAAGATAATGATCAAGTAACTTTTTTTTAATAAGTCTAGTGATCAAGTAACTTAAAAAAAATTAAAGATAAACAAAATGTACATGCAAAGAAACATCCGAAAGATCATAAACGTCAAATGGTTAAAAGTGCACACTCCTGCATGCATTACACCCAAAGTTCCTCAAATTAAACCAACAAGAAACGTAACTATCACTGAGAAATCTTCAGATACATACCATTAATGAACCCAACAAAGTAACATTACTTATATTGTTGATCATATTGCACATTTTGATTCTATCCACAATCAAGTCATCCACTTACTGTCAAGCTAAAAAATGCAAGATAACTGGAAACGCAGAAAGTGAAGGAAATGTTGAATACAATAAATTTGACCATGCTCCAACTTGGAATATACCATAATTAGAAGCATAGGAAATTCTGATACCAAATTTTTTGTAACAAGTTCCGTACCACATCAATCTAGCAGAATACAATATGACATTTAATCCAATGAGACCTAAGCAGTCACAGCGGCAACCAGGGTACTGATGCCGGGCAGAATAACGATTATTCTGCAGGCTAGTCGAACAGATCGTTCACATGGAGTAACACAAGAAAAACCCTAAAAAACAATGAAGAGAAACAGCTCTGATGTTTATTTAAAATTATGCAAATTCAATAATAATTTTTACGAAACCCTAAGACCTTAGTTATAAGGTCGAAACAAAATAGGAAAATTAAATGAAGGCTGAAATTAAAATAACTAAAATAAAAAGTTTCCTAAAAATATTAAACTACCAATTTGAGGGCCTAAACATCGTTTTTTGGCTTAAAAATGTCGAGGTGGATTTAATCAGGTTTTGTTCATTGGCCCGTTTCCAATCAGACTAGGGTTTTTCGAGCTTGATCTGAGCCCGTGGCCCGTTCTAGGCAGTCCACCTGTCAGTTCTGCACTGATCTGCCAAATCTGCCTTATCTAACTTGGATCCTCCTGCGTCAGTCACCTTGGGTTGGAAAGAATTCATCCTCGAGTTCACAATAGCTTCATCAGGATCCTTAAAACAATGACTAAGGTGTTTCACATTAAATACATCAGAAGTCTTCAGATGACTGGGTAGGCGTAGTCTGTAGGTGTTATCATTGATCTTCTGTAAGATCTCACAGGGTCCAATCTTTCGCTCCTTAAGCTTATTATACTCTCCCACGGGAAAACAATCACGAGTTAATATTTCCCAAACAAAATTACCAACATCAAAAAGTACCTGACGACGGTGACTGTCGCTCTGAGCCTTGTACTTGGCATTACTGTCGTGAATGGCTAGCTTCACCTGCTCATGGATATCCCGAAGATGTTCTGCCATCTCATCTGCCTTGGGATTTAATCGACCCACTCGTGGAATAGGGGCTAAATCAAGCACTCCGGATGGATTCTGACCATACACAATCTCAAATGGGCTCATTCCTGTGGTTCTGTTTTTTGACCTGTTATAGGCAAATTCTGCTTGAGGTAATGCGAGATCCCACTGCTTCGGTTTAGTTCCTGCTAAGCTTTTCAAAAGGTTTCCCAAACTTCCGTTCACCACCTCGGTCTGACCATCTGTTTGAGGATGATAGACGCTGTTAAAATTTAACTTCGTCCCTACCTTTTCCCATAAACTCTTCCAGAACTGACTCATGAACTTGGTGTCACGATCTGAAGTGATGGATCGGGGAACACCATGCAAACGCACAATCTCCTTGAAGTAAAGATGAGCGATCCTGGTAGCATCCATTGTCTTTCTACAAGGTATGAAATGGGCCATCTTGGAAAATATATCAACCACAACCAAAATAGAATCCGAGCCTCGTTGGGTACGGGGTAAGCCCAACACAAAGTCCATACTAACATCGAACCAAGGGGCTTCAGGTACAGGTAAGGGTGTGTACAGACCCGTATTAGTGAGAACTCCCTTGGACCGCTGGCACACATAACAACGCTCCACATGATGAGCCACGTCATTGGTCAATTTGGGCCAATAATAGTTAGATGAAATCAGGGCCAATGTCTTGTCTCGCCCAAAGTGACCTTCATTATGAAGTTCACTAATAATCTGCTGCTTTAGTGAACAATCTGGAATGCACAACTGCAATCCACGAAATAGATAACCATTATGCAAAATAAAATCTTGTCATTGACCAGTAGTTACCTCCTGAATTATCTTCCCAAAGGAAGGATCTGCAGCATACATATCTGAGATGACCTCAAATCCCATAATTCTGGTGCTCATGGTGGTGAGAAGTAATGTACGACGGCTCAGTGCATTTGCGACACAGTTCAGACTTCCTGCTTGGTGCCTCAGTGCAAACGTGAATTCCTGCAAGTACGCCACCCACTTGGCATTCCGCCTACTCAGCTTGTGTTGGCCATTTATGTACTTCAGGGCCTCATGATCAGTGATAAGAATAAATTCCCTCTGCACTAGGTAGTGACACCAATGTTTCAGGAACTGAACTATGGCATAGAATTCCAGATCATAGGTGGAGTAATTCTTTTTTTATCCTGATAACTTCTCACTGAAAAAAGCTACTGGTCGCCCTTCTTGACTTAGAACACCACCAATACTCACTCCAGATGCATCACAATTTACCTCAAACACCTTTTCGAAATCAGGAAGTGCTAAAACTGGTGCCTCTGTCATCTTCTGTTTGACCAGTTGAAAGCTGGTTTCTGCCTCCTCGGACCACTAAAAATCACGCCCCTTAAGGCACTCTATGATTGGAGCAATCAAAGTGCTGAAATTTCTGATGAACCGGCGGTAGAAGGAAGCCAATCCATGGAAACTTCTTACATCGTGCAAGGTCCTTGGTGTGGGCCATTCCAAGATCGCATCTACTTTCGACTGATCTGCTTGAACACCATCAGTAGATACAACAAAACCTAAAAAAGTAACAGAAGTAGTGAAGAAAGAACACTTTTTCTGATTAACGTACATGCGTTCTGTCCTCAACAAATTAAAAACATCACGGAGGTGCTCAAAATGTGACTCCCACGTCGGGCTATAAATGAGGATGTCATCGAAGTAAACTACAACAAACTTCCCCATGAAAGGCCGTAAAACCTTATGCATGAACCTCATAAATGTATTGGGCGTATTGGACAGCCCAAAAGGCATGACCATCCACTCATACAACCCATGTTGCATCTTAAACGCTGTCTTCCACTCATCTCCAGGTCTTATTCTGATATGGTGGTATCTGCTCCTACGGTAAATTTTGGAGAAGACCCTAGAACCGGACAGCTGGTCTAACATGTCATCCAGGCGGGGAATTGGGAACCTGTATTTTACTGTGATCCTGTTGATGGCCCTGCTATCAACACACATACGCCAAGAACCATCCTTCTTCGACACTAGTAGGGCAGGAACCGCACATGGGCTCATACTCTCACGGACGTAGCCTATCTCCAATAACTCGACCACCTGTCGCTGCAACTCTTCAGATTCCTTGGGGCTGTGGCGATACGCCGGTCGATTAGGTAAACTGGACCCTGGAACAAAGTCGATCTGATGCTGAATGTCCCTCATAGGTGGTAACCCAGGAGGAAGATCCTTTGGCATTTGGTCAGAAAACTCTACCATCAGCTGCTGCACTTTGGTTGGTAATTCTGGATTTAGATCTGCTGCGCTATTCCTACAAGGCAGCAGAGCATAAACCACGTCTACATGCTCAACCTCTGCTAAAAACCTGGACATCGAAAGCAAATTAGTATTATTGGAAATTGGGGTAGGAGTGATTCCTTCCCGACGAGGTGCCAACACAATCTTCTTCCCTTTGATGCTAAGGGAGAATGTGTTTTTTTTGTCCATCATGAATAACATTACGGTCATACTGCCAAGGCCTACCTAACAATACATGACAAGCATCCATACATACAACATCACACCAAGCATTATCGAAATATCTCTTACCAATCGAAAAAAAAACTAGGCAATGCCTATCTACCGTTACCTCTCCGCCTTTATTCAGCCAAGACAATTTGTACGGCTTAGGATGACGATCTGTTTTCAACTGCAGTTTCTTGACAGCCTCTTCAGACACCACATTCTCACAACTGCCACTATCTATGATCATCTTGCAGACTTTATCGGCAACTGTACAGGTTGTGTGGAAAATATTAGTCCTCAACCAATCGTCCCCTGAATCGCCCTTGGGGGTCAGTAGGCTCTTATGAACAACCAAGGTCTCATGGCCATCCCCATACAATACATCTCCATACTCATCATCGTCATACATAGGCTCCCAAATCTCCTCAGTTTTGTCTACTCCATCTTTCTCAATCAATAGAATTTTACCTTTATTACTAGCAGGCTTCCTGCACTCAGGTGATTTATGCCTATGTTCACCACATCTGAAACATCTAATATTCGGGTTAGGGTTACCTTGAGGTGGTTGCTGGACAGGACGGGATTCCTGAGGGCGCACTGGCCGATTATTTTGATTGCCTCTGTTCAATGGCCTCCTGTTCTGCTGTTTCTCCACCGCAAGTGCACGCTGATATGCCTCTGAAACTGTCCACAGCGAGTGAAGGCTGAGGACATCCTGTAGGGGCTGCCGTAATCCCCCTAAATATTGTGCCACCATCTGCTCCTCTGTTTTAGATAAGTCGTTCCAGGCAATCAACTGATAGAATTCCTCCGTGTAATCATCCACCGATCTCGTGCCCTACCTCAACGAATGAAGACGCTGAAACAAGGTCTGAGTGTGACCGAAAAGGAGGAAGTGACCCTTCATCTTCTTCTTCATCTTCTCCCAATCTGTAATCTTAGCTTTGCCTTGCCGATCACGTGAACGCCTCAACTGCTCCCACCACGCAGATGCTCTGCCCTTCAGTTTGATGGCGACTAGTTTCACCTTCACACGATCTGGGACTTCCTTGTACTCGAAAATATGCTCCACTTCATTCAACCAATCAACGAATCCCTTGGCCTGTAACGTACCAGAAAACTCAAGTAGATCCACTCTGAATCCGAGGTCTCCATAACATTCTTCCAGACCACGGTGCTCCCAGAATCGAGCAAGATTGTGATGTGGTTTTTCGGAACTGGAACTGGAATCAGAATCGTGATCTTCAATCTCACGATCTCCAAAATTTTGCACCGCTAGACGCTGGGTTAACTCAGCAACTTGCCTCTGTAAATCCTCAATCATCGCATCCTGAACGTTACGATCACGACGTGGGGCTTCCTCGTTCGGAACCTGCCCGCGACGACCACGGCCACGACCACCAGCCATGGAACTGATGAAATCTTGCCCTAGGAAAACGCTGAAGCTCTGATACCAACTGACACCGGGCAGAATAACGATTATTCTACAGGCTAATCGAACAGATCGTTCACAGGGAGTAACACAAGAAAAACCCTAAAAAACAATACAGAGAAACAGCTCTGATGTTTATTTAAAATTATGCAAATTCAATAATAATGTTTACGAAACCCTAAGACCTTATTTATAAGGTCGAAACAAAATAGGAAAATTAAATGAAGGTTGAAATTAAAATAACTAAAATAAAAAGTTTCCTAAAAATATTAAACTGCCAATTTAAGGGCCTAAACGTCGCTTTTTGGCTTAAAAATGTCGAGGCTGATTATAATCATGTTTTGTTCATTGGCCCGTTTCCAATCAGACTAGGGTTTTTCAGGCCTGATATTAACCCGTGGCCCGTTCTAGGCAGTCCACCTGTCAGTTCTGTGCTGATCTGCCAACTCTGCATCATCTGACTTGGATCCTCCTGCGTCAGGTACCTTTACCAGATTTCATGGAATAGAAGATATTCAAAACATCTGCATGGTTACAGATGTAACCTAGGCTTTTAGACAACAAATCGTGTGCTTCATTATGCCTTGAAGCCTTGCGAAAAAGTTTCAAATACATGGAGAACGACAGAGGTAGATGGAAACCTATTCGAAGTAATGGCCTTCAAAAAACAAAAGAGCATCATCACTAGCACCAGACTTTGATAAATACTCTATTAATGGATCTACAAAAGGTGGGAAGCCACAATCTTTCATCACACACAAAAGATTCAAAGCATCTTTAAATCCACCCTGAACTGACAAATTCTTTGTCAACAACTTCTTTATCAATACTTTATAGGTACTGTGCCAGGGCTTTAATTGATCTTCATTGACATAATCATATAGAAGCTTGCATGCATCTATTGCTCTGTTCTTATTGCAATAAGCATTCACCAATTTTTCAAAAGCATAACCAACATAGGAGACCCCTTGTTTCGCAACCATCTTTCGGAAACAATCAGAAGCCATTTCGAGATCCCCAGCATCACAATGCCCTTCAATTAAAGATGCCTATGCCTTGTTATCTAAATTATTCCCAGATTGTTCCACATGATCCTCAAACTCAGTTGCTTCATCCTTCTTGCCAGCACGACTGAGCCCAAACACAATCTTACTCTACACATCTCCACCAACTACAAACCCACATTCCTCAATCTATTTCAAAACCTTATTGCACTCTCCAAACCTACCAACACTTCTCAAAGATCTAAGAACTGCTTTGAGTATGGAATCTGTCAACACATTTCCACTTCCTATAAAAGTTTTGACAACCTTTGAGAACAGACTCATATCTAACTGCTTACTAACCACAATTTTTCTGAGTAGAAAGGCACAACAATGCACCGAAGGCTTATCAGCACCAGCCAATGCAAACTCGTATAATTCCACAGGTTCCTTAATCATTTTCCTCTTACAGAACCGACCTAAAATCTTAACATAAGTCTCCATTTCCATTTCATACCCACGCCTCCTCATTTCATCAACAACCTTCCAAAACCTATCAAGGCAATCTTCTCTCCCCAAAACCCTTGCAACAGCATTATAAGTCTCCTCATCATGCTTAAACAAACCATTTTCCTCAATCCATCGAAAATACATCAATGCTTTTATTGGCTCCGTAGCAAGGTTTTCCATTACCATCCTCACCAAAACACTCGAGAACGTAACATTCAAATCCCGTAATCACCACTCAACATCCTCACTCCACACCTCGTTCCTCACAATCACGCACATCCTAGAACAAAACTTCTCCATCTATACATCCACTACAAACAACCCTCTCAACCTCTCCAAATCACTTTCCAATCCATCTTTTTCAAATTTCTCTGAGTTCGTATCTCGCACACGCCTAGAGACACCATACCCCATCTTCTTCATAGTATCAACCAAATCCCGGAACTCCTCAACAAGCCCATTAACACCCAAAATACCCAGCATCAAATTATATGGTTTCGAGCTCAGTCTCTCACTATCACTCTCCAAAACCCAATCAAAAAACCTCATGGCCACATTAGGACTTGATTTGAGTCCTTTCAACATCTTCATCCCCAGTTCATGGCTAATCACAATACCATTCAACCCAAATTATTTCCCACACACCTATATTCGCATCATGCTCGATACATTACACTATAAACAACTATGAATAAAACATAATAGGGGTGGAGCCATGTATAATTTTGTCCCTTAGTAAAAAAAATATTTTGTTATATAGAGTATAAATTGGATAATTTTTAATACAATTATCAAAATTTCCCTCACCAAATTTTTTTTTCAAATTAACATTACTCACTCGTGGATATGGATGTGGGGGATGTTGAGGAGGGTGTCGAGTCGGATGGGGAGGATGATTATGAGTATGTTGGCCGTATAGGGAGAGGGCCTAATAAACTCCCTCATGCATATGAAAATATAGTTGATAGACCTCTATTGCGCATTAGAAGCGGGAAGTAATATACTTTCAATGACAACTTTTATGTGTTTGTATCTTAGAAATCAAATTCTACATTTAAATTTAACCTTCCTATGCTTGTAGTGCATTCTTTGAGGCTAAGAGCATCGTGAAGACCATCACATTGATTGCGAAGAATCATCATAATGGCCCTTGCAATTCGTATAGGGACTTTGAGTGTAATATCTGTATTCGTAAAGAAAGGGTAAAGAAATAATTTAATAAATATGACATGGAATTAAAATAATATATATCTGCGAAACAGTTAATTTTTATAAAAAAATTCTTTAAAAAAAATTTGAAGTGTCCAGACAATGGGAAAAAAAAGAAAAGGAAAAAGAAAAAGAAAAAAGTTTTAAAAAAAACATGGCAACAAATGTTGCCTTCAGCGATACTAATCCTCAAAATAAGGATTGGTGGCGCTGAGTGTAATGGTAAAAATTGGTCCCACGGTGCCGCCGTAAATTTTTGTTATTTATATTGAATTGTTTTATTAGTTTTACCAAATCTTGTTTGGTTTTCTTCAATTTCAAATCTAAACTACCATATTTCTTTAAACACTTGGGGACCAAATGAAATATTGAAAGAGTAAAATTTTGAAGTGGTTTACAATAGAATTTTATAGAGAGTCACGGGAAGCTTTAAGAAAAACAGAAGGTAATAACATGAAGTTATTTTTGAAATTTAGCATACATGAAATTTCTCGGAATTCAATGTGAAAATTTTCAAAGGGTGTGAATTATGAAGAATTGAAGAATAAATTAGAAATTTTAACATAAATATTATGTCAGGTGTTGACGATCAGCAACCGAGGGAAATTGTTGAAATGAGCAGGAAAGGCAAGAAAGTGATCCACGAGTAGTTCTAAGTGCTACGTGGTGAGTTAGATTTACTTTAAGTAATCAAGATAAATATGAAATATATAATGATAGTATTTGAATATATTATTAACTTATGATTTGGTGATAGATGAAAGTTGGTTGATAGGTATGATAGGAATGCGTGATGTGTAGAGAATTATTATATGAGAAATAATATTATTAGAATAATAAGTCGATTTAATAATAAAGGTGATAAGTGAAATTCTTGACGAACTATGGATGATGAGTTGATATGATATATAAGGAGAAGAAATTAGTGAAATTGATCAAATAATTATTTGAGAAGAAGCATGATAACTAATTTGAATGTATGAATACATGTGTATTTTTATATTATTGTGAATATGCATACTTCATGTCATTATTCATATGCAAATACATGAAATAAAAGAACTGGAAGGGCAGCCGGTCTAAATGAAAACTGTGACAGCCGGTATATGCTGGAAATATATGAAAAACTGTGACAGCCGATATGTAGTGGAAGTAAATCAAAACCATGACAGCCGGTATATGCTGGAAATAAAAGAATTGGGAGGGCAGCTGGTCTAAATAAAATAAAAGAACCGGGAAGGCAGCCGATCTAAGATAAAACCATGTCGACATGTGGGAAGATGTTCCCTAATAATAATTAATGCATTGCATCTGTTTTAAATATTTATTTTATTACTGAAATGCTGAAGTGTTGTTTTTATTGAAAATTTATTTATAGATGAATGAGTCTCACAGAGAGACATTTATGGTGACAAAGAAACATGGAAGTATTATATGATAAGAACTATCTAAACGGTAGGCTATATGCTGTGAACCTCATAATGAGGTAATTATGATATATAATTGATGGTCTTAAGGTGAATAAATATATAAGAAGAAGAGTTTGATAGAGAATGGGGCTTATGATATGTGTAGTGATAGTGGAATACTATTATCAAATTATATGAGATATAAATAAATGAATATAAAAGGAGCATTTATACAAATTGAATAGTTCTAGTAAATTTAATTCACTGAAGTTGTGATGCTCATCCTTCAATGTTAAATGATTTTAGGCAGCAGGCAGGACAGATAGTTAGTGAGCTATGATTTAGATGGATTCATTATCAAGCCATGTGGTCCACATCCTCAGACTAATGAGGAAAAAAACATTTGTTAATATTCATGCATATTATGTTGTATACAATGTTTAAGTTGAGATATGAATGATGTATCTCCCCTGTTAAGGGTTGAGGATTGATGTAACTATGTAGTAGGTAAATTTTTTATTGTTGCATATATGTGTCGTGCTGGGATTTCAAAATATGATGACACCGTCTCGGGGGTGGCCAACTCGGGATGGGTCGTTACAATTTTGGTATGAAAACATTAGGTTTTACGATTATGTAGACTGCATAAGAACTTAAAGAAGTGGAAGATCTAAATAAACTATATTTTAATACAGAGTCTGAGGATGACACGTGGACGTGCTAGAGCTAGAGGTAGAGTTCAAAATTAGAGGGGACGTGGAAGACCCCTAATATTTAGAAGAGCTGAAGCAGAGAGGGAGATTGAGTTTGTGGTTCCTGCAAGGGAATAGATTGATAGTGCAGCTGGTACTAGTAGAGCTGTGAGAGAATTTGAGGTTAAGAGGGATGAATTAAGAGAAGCTCTTGATTGTGCTATAGAGAGGATGAATGCAGCTGAATAAAGAACTGACAATTTGCCTAGGAGATTAGAAGAAAGGGGTAGAATAGAACCTGATGTGGTGAGACAAGAGGTTCATGAGGGAGAAGGTGTGTTTGCACATGAGATGCAAGGTGATTGTTTTGTGAGATTTCTTAAGTTTAAACCCCAGTTTTTTTAGAGAATCTGTAAATCCTGTAGAAGTTCAGTAGTGGATTAGACATGTCGAGAAATATTTTGAGGTTTTACCAGTGACAGATAGATAGAAAGGTTGCTTTTGCTTCATTTATGCTGGAATGTGAGGTTTCTCAATTGTAGGAGGATATTTTGCCCAGGGTAAGCACACAAGTAGAACAACCTTTAACTTGGAGTAAGTTTAAGGATGAGTTATTTGCGAAGTATTTTCTAGATACCTTTCGGACACAACAAGAGAGAGATTTTATTCATCTAAGGTAGGGTAATTTATCGGTGGCCGAATATGATAGTAGATTCATAGCCCTGTCAAGGTTTTTACCTGAATTAGTGAATACGGAGGAGAATAAATGTAATAGATTTTTAAACAGATTACACTATGACATTCGAACTAAACTCTCTTATATGGGCATTGGAAATTATGCTATACTGGTGGATAAAGCATTACAAATTGAGAAGGATTTGATGGAGTTTAGAGGTAGGAGGGAGTGGTTGAAATGGTCTAGATTTGAGGGACCTGGAGGTGGGGGCAATATGAGTGTGCAAAGTGAGAGACCACCTTAGAGAGGGCATTCTTTGTCACAAGGAACTGTAGTGCAGAGTCAAAGGCAAGCATGATATGTTGCTTTTGTAACTCAGAGTAATACAGGTAGGACCCTAGATTCGGGAGACAGGCTATGGGAAGTGGGAGTTATAATAGAAGAGTAAGTATGCCACCAATAGGAGGTGGTAATTTGATGTATGATCGAGAGTCAAGGGTTTGCTTTAGATGTAATCAGTAGGGGCATCTGTCTCAGAATTGACTTACGCAAATATGTTTTGTATGTGGTGAAGGAGGACATGTTGCTGCAGATTATCCAGTGGGGAAATCAACTGACATAGGTGTTGGAAGTGTTGGGATAAAATTGGTGGAGAGAGGTGGTGGATCAGGGAGTGTGTAGGCAGAGGTCGAGGATCAGTAACTGAGAGAGGACGTGGTAGTCAATTTCAGTCCAGAGACAACAGAGTCTATGCATTGACCCAACAGGATGCATAAGCCACTCCTGATGTTGTTATGGGTATGATATCTATCCTTGGTAGACTTGCTAGATTATTGATTGATCTTGGTGCAACCCATTCTTTCTCATCCAGTGTGTATTTGAAATCTATTTATGCTAGTGCTAGTCCTATGATGCATGCTATTGTTGTTGAGGTTCCTACTGGGGATAGGGTTATTATCAAGACAATTTATCGAGGTTGTGTGATTAATATGGCTGATAGAGAATTTGGAATTGATTTGTTGTCTTTAGATATAACAGATTTTGATTTAATTTTAGGGATGAATTGGTTATCTGCATATCATGCTTGGGTTGATTGTTTTAGGAAGAATGTGGTGCTCAAAATACTCGAACAAGAGGAGTTTAATTTCCAGGGCTAACATAAGATATTTACTAATTGTCTTATTTCTGCCTTAACTGCTAGTAACTGGTTAAAGAACAAACAGAAGCCACATGGTCCATATCATCAGACTAATGAGAAGAAAAAAAACATTTGTAAATATTCATGCATATTATGTTGCATACAATGTTTAAGTTGAGATCTGAATGATGTATCTCCCATATTAAAGGTTAAGGATTGATGTAAATATTTGTAGTTGATAAATTTTTATTATTGTATTTATGTGTTGTGTTGGGATTTTCAAAATGTGATAACACCATCTTGGGGGTGGCCAACCCGGGATGGGTTATTATAATTTTTGTATCAGAGTATTAGGTTTTATGATTCTGTAGACTGCATAAGAACTTAAAGAAATGGAAGATCTAAATAAATTATATTTTAATACAGAGTCTGAGGATGACACGTGGACATGCTAAAGCTAGAGGCAGAGTTCTGAATCAAAGCGGACGTGGTGGACCTTCGATATTTAGAAGAGCTGAATGAGAAGGTGAGGTTGAGTTTGTGGTTCCTACAAGGGAACAGATTGATAGTGCAGTTGGTACTAGTTGAGCTAGAAGAGAATCTAATGTTAGGAGGGATGAATTGAGAGAAGCTCTTGATCGTGTTATAGAGAGGATGAATGCAACTGAAGAAAGGGCTGATAATTTGCAGAGAAAATTAGAGGCGATGGGTAAAATAGAACTTGATGTGGTGAGATAAGAGGATCATGAGGCAGAAGGTGTGTTTGCACATGAGATGCAAGGTTGTTTTTTGTGAGATTTCTTAAGTTTAAACCCTAGTCTTTTAGAGAATTTGTAAATCTTGTAGAAGCTGAGCACTGGATTAGGCATGTCGAGAAATATTTTGAGGTCTTACCAGTGACAGATAGACAGAAGGTTGCTTTTGCTTCATTTATGCTGGAATGTGAGGTTTCTCAATGGTGAGATGATATTTTGCCCAGGATAAGCACACAGGTATAACAACCTTTAACTTGGAGTAAGTTTAAAAATAAGTTCTTTGCGAAGTATTTTCCAGATACCTTTTGGGCATAACAAGAGAGAGATTTTATTCATCTAAGGCAGGGTAATTTATCAGTGGCTAAATATGATAGTAGATTTATAACCCTGTCAAGGTTTTTACCTGAATTAGTGAATACAAAGGAGAGGAAATGTAAGAGATTTTTAGACGGATTACACTATGACATTCATACTAAACTCTCTTATATAGGCATTGGAAATTATGCTATAGTGGTGGATAAAGCATTAGAATTTGAGAAGGATTTTTTGGAGTTTAGACATAGAAGGGAGTGGTTAAAGAGGTCTAGATTTGAGGGACCTAGAGGTGTTTGCAGTATGAGTGTGCAGGGTGAGCCCAGAGAGGGCATCCCTTGTCACAAGGAACTATAGTACAGAGTAAGAAGCAAACAGGATCTGTTGTTTCTGCAGCTCAGAGTAATACCAGTGGTACCCCTAGATTCGAGAGACAAGTTCTATGAAGTGGGAGTTATAGTAGAGGAGTAAGTATGCCCCCATGGGGAGGTTGTAATCTGATGTGTGATCGAGAGTCAAGGGTTTGCTTTAGATGTAATCAGTCAGTGCATCTGTCTTGGAATTAACCTACGTATATATGCTTTATGTGTGGTAAGGGAGGACACGTTACTGCAGATTTTCCAGTGGGGAAATCTGCTGACATAAGCGTTAGAAGTGTTGGGAGAAAACTGGTAGAGGGAGGTGGTGGATCAGGGAGTGTGTGGGGTAAAGGTTGAGGATCAGTAGCTGAGAGAGGACATGATAGCCAATTTCAGTCAGGAGACCGCATAGTCTATGCATTGACCCAACAGGATGCACAAGCCAATTCTGATGTTGTTATGGGTATGATATCTATCATTGGTATACCTACTAGATTATTGATTGATCCTAGTGCAACCCATTCTTTTGTATCCAATGTTTATATGAAATATATTGATATTAGTGCTAGTCCTTTGATGCATGCTATTGTTGTTGAGGTTGTGTGATTAATATGGCTGATAGAGAATTTGGAATTGATTTATTTCCTTTAGATATGACAGATTTTGATTTAATTTTGGGGATGAATTGGTTATTTGCATATCATGCTTGGGTAAATTGTTTTAGGAAGAATGTGGTGTTCAAAATACCCGGATAAGAGGAGTTTAATTTCTAGAGAGAATATAAGATACTTGCTAACTGTCTTATTTTTACCTTAACTGCTAGTAAAAGGTTAAAGAAGGGTTGTGAGGGGTATTTGGAATATGTGGTGGATTCTAGCAAAGAGAGTAGGAAGTTAGAAGAAATCTTGGTAGTAAAAGATTTTTCTGACGTATTTCCTGAAGAGTTGTTTTGTTTGCCTCCTAATAGAGAGATTGAGTTTTCTATTGAGGTGATTCCAAGATCAGCACCCATATATATAACACCTTATAGAATGGCACCGGTCGAATTGAGAGAGTTGAAAGTTCAGCTTCAGGAGTTGCTAGATAAACAGTTTATTCGACCTAGTATGTCACCTTGGGGAGCCCCTGTATTGTTTGTCAAGAAGAAGGATGGGACAATGGGGTTATGTATTGATTATAGACAGTTGAATAAGATCACCATCAAGAATAAATATCCTTTGCCTAGGATAGATGATTTATTGGAGTAGTTACATGGAGCTAGAGTGTTTTGTAAGATAGACCTGAGATCGGGTTATCATCAATTGAGGATAAAGGAGAGGGCCATGCCTAAGACTGCTTTTAGGACATGTTATGGCCATAATGAGTTTCTGGTCATGCCATTTGGGTTGACTAATCCTCTTGCAGCATTTATGGATCTAATGAATCGGGTGTTTAAACCATTCATGGATAGATTTGTGATTGTGTTTATTGATGATATTCTAGTATATTCCAATAATGAAGAGGAGCATATGCAACATTTAGAGATAGTGTTGGAAATTCTGATGAGACAAAAATTATATGCAAAGTTCTCTAAGTGTGAGTTTTGGTTGAGTGAAATATCTTTCTTAATGCATATTCTGTCGGGAGTGGGAATAGTAGTTGACCCACAGAAAGTAGAAGCAGTGTTGAATTGGGAAAGACCCACTAGTGTAACTGAAGTTGGAATTTTTTTGGGGTTGGCTGGTTATTATAGGAGATTCATCCAAAAATTTTCTATGATTGCTGGACCATTGACTAGATTGACCAGGAAGGTCATGAAGTTTAGGTGGTCAGAGGAATGTGAGAGAAGTTTCTAGTTGTTGAAAGAAAAATTGACTACTGCCCTGGTATTAGTGTTTCCTTTTGGTGATGAAGGATTTGTGGTATATAGTGATGCGTCACATAAGGGGTTGGGATGTGTTAATGCAACATGGAAGAGTTATAGCTTATGCATCTAGGCATTTAAAGAGCCATGAGAGGAATTGCCCGACCCATGATTTAGAATTGGCTGCATCGTTTTTGCTTTGAAGATTTGGAGACACTATTTGTATGGAGCCAATTATGAAATTTTTACTGATCATAAAAGCTTGACTCATTTACCGACCCAGAAGAAGTTGAATTTGAGGCAGAGGAGGTGGATGGAGTTGATTAGTGATTATGACAGTACAATTCATTGTCATATAGGAAAGGCTAATGTAGTAGCTGATGCATTGAGTAGAAAAGCTAGAGGGAGATTAGCTGTTATTTGGAGTCAGAATACTAGCTTGATGATAGAATTAATAAGAATGAGAATGCAGATGAGTGTCAATGATAGATGAGTATTGATGGCAAATATGGTGGTACAGTCTTTTATTATTGATTGTTTAGTACAGAGGCAAGGTAGAGATGAATGGGTAGAGAATATCAGACAAGAAATATTAAGTGGAAACCCAACTGAGTTTAGAATTAGAGAAGATGGTATGGTGGTATTGGGGCATAGAATTTGTGTTCCCAGTGATGTGGAGATGAGAAAGGAAATACTAAAGGAGACACATGATTCTGTATATTCCATGCACCTAGGTAATAATAAGATTGACAGGGGATAGAGACAAAATTATTGGTGATCAGGGATGAAGAAGGATGTAGTGAAACATATTTCTAGATGTTTGACTTGTCATCAGGTGAAATCTGAGAATAAACATCCAGCTGGTTTATTACAACCGCTTCTAGTACCTGAGTGGCCATGGGAAAATATGAGTACGGATTTTTTCTCTGGTTTTTCCCGTACCCAGAGAGGTCATGACACTGTATGGGTTATAGTGGATAGACTTTCTAAGTCTTCACATTTCCTTCCTATTAAAACTACCTAGATTCCTAAAAAGTTGGCTGAATTGTATGTAGCGGAGATTGTAAGATTACATGGAGTACCCTTGAGTATTGTATCAGATAGAGATTCTAGATTTACCTCTAAATTTTGGAGAGGTTTTCAAGAAGCTATGGGTATGCAATTATAGTTTAGTACAACTTTTCATCCACAAACTGATAGGCAGATGCAGAGAATCATCAGAATACTAGAAGATATGCTGAAGGCAAGTGTATTGAGTTTTTCAGTGAGTTGAGATGCTTATTTTTCTTTTGATTGAAGTTGCATACAATAATCAGTATCAAACTAGTATTGGGATGGCACAATTTGAAGCTTTATATGGTAGGAGGTGTAGAACTTCAGTATACTGGGAAGAAGTTGGAGAGAGAAAGATATTTGGTCCAGAAATGTTAGATCTAACTACTGAGAGGATCAAACTGGTTATAAAGAACCTTAAAGTAGCACAGAACAGACAGAAGGGATATGCTAATAATAGAAAACGACTCTTAAGTTTCAAGTTGGTGATTGTGTGTTTTTGAAGATATCTCCGTGGAAGGGTGTATTGAGGTTTAAACAGAAGGGAAAGTTGAGGCTGAGATTTATGGGGCCATATAAGGTGATTGAGAGAGTTGGACCAGTAGTATATCAATTGGATTTTCCCCCAGAGTTAAATAAATTACATAATGTGTTTCATGTGTCACTTTTGAGAAAGTACTTACATGATGAATCCCATAGTTTCTCGAATCAGGCGATAGAACTTCAGAAAGATTTGACTTTTATGCTAGTACTGGTCAGAATTCTAGACAGAAAGGAACAAGTCTTGTACAATAAATTCATTCCCTTGTTTCAAGTATTATGGCAAAGCCAAAATGTTGAAGAAATTACTTAGGAGCATGAAACAAGAATGAGGAAAGAATACCCCCAACTCTTTCATGAATTAGGTAAGGAAATTTCGGGGGCGAAATTTTTGTATGGTGGGTAGAATTGTAATATATGTATTCATAAAGAAAGGGTAAAGAAATAATTTAATAAATGTGACATGGAATTAAAATAATACATATATGCGAAAGAATTAATTTTTATAAAACAATTCTTTAAAAAAAAAATTGAAGCGTCCAGACAAAGGAAAAAAAAAAGAAAAGGAAAAAGAAAAAGAAAAGAAAAGTTAAAAAAAAACGTGGCAACAGGTGTTGCCTTCAGTGACACTAATCCTCAAAATAAGGATTGGTGGACACTGAGTGTAATGGTAAAAAGTGGTGCAATGGTGTCGCTGTAAATTTTTATTATTTATATTGAATTGTTTTATTAGTTTTTCCAAATCTTGTTTGGTTTTCTTCAATCTCAAATCTAAACTATTCTATTTCTTTAAAAATTTGGAGACCGAAAGAAAGATTGAAAGAGTAAAATTTTGAAGGGGTTTATAGGAGAATTTTATAGAGAGTCACAGGAAGCTTTAAGAAAAACAAAAAGTAATAATGTGAAGTTTATTTTTGAAATTTAGCATACATGAAATTTCCTGGAATTCATTGTGGGAATTTTCAAAGGGTGTGAATTATGAAGGAATTGAAGAGTAAATTAGAAATTTTAACGTAAATATTATGTCAGGTGTTGACGATCAGCAACCGGGGTAAATTGCTGAAAGGAGCAGGAAAGACAAGGAGGTGATTCACGAGTCGCTCTAAGTGCTATGTGGTGAGTTAGATTTACTTCAAGTAATCAAGATAAATATGAAATATATAATGATAGTATTTGAATATATTATTAACTTATGATTTGGTGATAGATGAAAGTTGGTTAATAGGTATGATAGGAATAAGTGATGTGTAGAGAATTATTATATGAGAAATAATATTATTGGAATAATGAGTTGATTTAATAATAAAGGTGATAAGTGAAATTCTTGAGAAACTATAGATGATGAGTTGATATGATATATGAGGAGAAGAAATTAGTAAAATTGATCAAATAATGATTTGAGAAAAAGTATTATAACTAATTTGAATGTATGAATACATGTGTTTTTTTATATTATTGTGCATATGAATACTTCATGTCATTATTCATATGCATATACATGAAATAAAAGAATCGGGAGGGTGGCTGGTCTAAATGAAAACCATGATAGCAGGTATATGCTGGAAATATATGAAAAACTGTGATAACCAGTACATGCTGGAAATAAATGAAAACCGTGACAACCTGTATATGCTGGAAATAAAAGAACCGGGAGGGCAGCCGATCTAAATAAAATAAAAGAACCAGGAAGGCAACTGGTCTAAGATAAAAACATGTCCACGTGTGGGAAGACGTTCGCTAATAATAATTATTGCATTGCATTTATTTTAAATATTGATTTTATTACTGAAATGCTGAAGCGTTGTTTTTATTGTAAATTTATTCATAGATGAATGAGTTTCACAGAGAGACAGTTATTGTAAGAAAGAAACATGGAAGTATGATATGATAAGAACTATCTAAATGGTAGACTATATACTGTGAACCTCATAATGAGGTAATTATGAGATATAATTGTTGGTCTTAAGGTGAATAAATATATAAGAAGAAAATATTGATAGAGAATGCGGCTTATGATATGTGTAGTGATAGTGGAATGTTATTATCGTGTTATATGGGATATAAATGAATGAATGTAAAAGGATTATTTATACAAATTGAATAGTTCTAGTAAATTTAATTCACTGAGCTTGTGAAGCTCATCCCTCAATGTTAAAGATTTCAGGCAGTAGGCAGGACAATTAGTTGGTAAGCTGAGATTCATTATCTGTAAGCCACGTGGTCCACATTCTCAGACTAATGAGAAAAAAAAACATTTGTAAATATTCATGCATATTATGTTGTATACAATATTTATGTTGAGATCTGAATGATGTATCTCCCCTATTAAGGGTTGAAGATTGATGTAAATAATTATAGTTGCTAAATTTTTTATTGTTGCATATATGTGTCGTGCTAGGATTTTCAAAATGTGATGACACCGTCTTGGGGGTAGCCAACTCGGGATGGATCATTACATTGAGCCACGTGTTCAGGCCATCTGTTTTGATGCCTTTGTGGTATAAGTTTTTTTTATTTTTTTATTGTATGTTGGTTATATGTACTCAGTATGAACAATATGACATTACTTAATTTATACGTTTCTTTTATGTTTTTCTATATGTTGCAAGTATTCCTTTGTTTTCTTGTCATTTCAGTAACATTATCAGTTCGAGACACTAGAGGACATCCAGCGCACAAAGGTTGTCTTTGGCTATATTGAACAGAGGCACTTATCAGACCACCTCAATAAAGCCCGAGCTAGAGTTAAACGAGAACTAGGGCCAAATAAATTAGAGTGGAAAGGGTAGATCAAGTATTGGATGATACAGTCAGATTGGGTTATGTTGGTATTTGTCTAAGGATCAAACATGAAAGGAGTTTAGCATCAGGTCACCAGGTGTGCGCCACACCTCAGGAGATCCGCGCCTCACTTTGCAGCAAAGAGAAGTCAGGTTGCGCTGCGGCGCCCAGAACTTGGAGAAGTGTGGCCCTGTTGTGCGCCGCGGCTAGCCCTATTCAGGGCCGCGGCGCCAGGCACACTGATGCACTCATATTTCAGCCTCTTGTAAGGTGCGTGAAGATTGGTTAAAACGCACAAGATTACTTAGAATCTTAGAGAGCCATGGGTCTTTGGTTCTTGAGATCTAAGGGTGGAGATTGATCTCCAAGATTGGATGAGGAAGTCATTGCTCTATATAAAAGGTCTTCTAACAACAAGTGAAGACAATCATGGTGACAATCATCTCAACAAGAGAGGGGTGATGGGAATGACATGTGAGTGTGTGTGAAATAGAATACATGGTGTGTGAGCGTGCAAAGACACTAAATAAATGAGAGACTCATTCAAGAGAGGCTGGTTGTTTTAGAAAGAGAGTAGTATAGTTTGGGGATTCAAGGGCCTTGTAAGTGGAATTTTCTTGGGAAAAATTCCAGGGTAACTCAAGACCTTATCACTTTCTTTTCTCTTCTTTCATTCTTCAAGAACAAGAGATTTCTTAAAGTGATGTTGCTATAACTTTGAGAACTCATTGATTTAGTGCAGAGGGCTCGGAGGAGCTCACGGGGACATAGGCACATTACCGAACCTTGATAACAATTGCCTGTGTTCTTTCTTTCTTTGATTAGTTTGATTCCTGTTTTGTTTTGGTGTTATTACAAGTCATTCAAGACTTGGGTGTTTGGAAGATCACCACTTGGGCATCTTGAGGGTGGTTTCCCAACAGTGGTATCAGAGTTGGAAGAGATACCACCAACAATGGTATCAGAGCTGGAAGAAATACCACTAACAGTGGTATCAGAGCTAGAAAAGATACCACCAACAGTGGTATCAAAGCCAAGATTGGCAGGTATCGGAGCAAGAACATGGAGTTATCGGAGCAAGGCTCTAAGAATCAAAGGTCAACTTCTTGGGTGATTCAAGAACGGAGTGGAGATCTACATCTGATTGTGTTCTTGAGGTGATTCAAGAATGGAGTAGAGATCAATATCTGATCGTGTTCTTGAGGTGATTCAAGAATAGAGTAGAGATCAAGATCTGATCGTGTTCTTGAGGGTGATTCAAGAACGGTATTGAGATCCATCTTTGACCGTGTTCTTGAGATTTAGAAGAAGTTGGAAAGCAATTGTGGGTACTGCATAAATCTGGGATTTTCTCCGCAATATGAGTTCAAATTTCATTGTTAAGAAGTTTGATGGAAATAGAGACTTTGCCATTTGGAAGCGGAAAATCAAGGTTGTTTTTATGTAACAAAAGGTGGACTTGGCGATTGGAGAATATGACGCTTTTCCAGCAAGTATCACAGAGGTCCAGCGGAATGAGATGAAGAAGATGGCCTACAACACCATCTTTCTGCACATGTCAAATAATGTCACAAGGGAGTACGGAGACTCAGAAGATCCAGTTGTCATTTGGAAGAACTAGATGAGTTGTTTCTTACTAAGACTCTCCCAGATAAGAGGGATCTTCGTAAACGAATCTTTGCTTTTAAAATAGATCCTGATAAAGAGTTGCAAGATAATCTTGATGCCAAGATGAGGAAAGCATCAAGTGGAGAAGGGCTGTTCGTTAGAGAAAGGCCAGTTACTCGGTATGGCAGCAATATACATGGCTACTATCGGGACAGAGGTAGAGGAGAAAACCATGGGAGAGCGCACAGTAACATACATGGTTACTATCGGGATAGAGGTAGGGGAGAAAGCCATAAAGAGCACACTCCAAATCGAGATTTGGAGGAAAGAAATGCTTCTACTGCCATAAGGAGGGTCATTTCGAGAAAGATTGCAAGAAGATGATGAAGGATGAGGGAAGAAGCCATACCAAGAATGGAGAGGCTTCGGTTGCCAAAGGAGAACAACAAGATGATAATGTTCTTGTTGTGTGCTCAAGTGTGAGCAAGGGGCAAGAAGGCAGCGAAAAATGGATCTTGGATACTGGGTGCACTCATCATATTTGTCCTTATAGGATTAGTTCAAGAATTTCAAGGAAACCGATGATGGAAAGGTTTTCCGGGGGAATGATACTTTTTACCAAGTGAGGGGCACGGGAGACATCCAGTTGAGGATGTTTGATGGAATGACAAGGCTGCTAAGGAACATGAGATATCTTTTAGAGTTAAGAAGAAATTTGATCTCATTGGAGTAGCTGGATTCCCTGGGGTACACATACAAGGCAGAGGGAGGAAAGATTAAGGTAACCAAGGGATCTTTGATAGTGATCAAAGCAACAATGAAGGATGGTCTCTATGAGATGATCGGAGACATGGAGATTAAGGGTCAAGCAGTAAGCTTGATAGCTGAGATGGATAAGGCAGCTCTTTGGCACAATTGCTTAGGATACATAAGCGAAAAAGGCCTGCAAGTTCTCAGCAAGAATAGTCTACTTAACGGTGACTGTAGCTCGAGGTTTCAACCCAAGAGGGGGGGGGGGGTGAATTGGGTTTTTTTAAAAACTTTTGCGGAATTTATACAAGTTTATAAAAACTGATAAGCAACAAATAATAGATACAAGTAGAAAGCTGTAAATAAAGAGTTTAAGGAAAGAGGATGCAAACACAGTTATAGTGGTTCGGCAATATCGGATTCGTTCCGACCCTACGTCCACTCTCTTCAAGGAACTCCTTGAAGTAATCCACTAAGAAAACTTAGTCGCACAACTTAGCCGGGTGTTGCACAAACCGTACACAAGCAATTTACAGGAATTGCTTAAACCGAAAAATCCCCTTCCTTTCGGAAGTTTCCCCTTCCTCTCGGAAGTAATCCCTTTACAAAGATGGTGTAAAGTAAAAGGTAGAGAGACAACAAATGAAAGCTTATTACAACAGAAATGTCTCTCTTTCAAAGTAAAGCTTGAAGAAATGGCTCAATAAGATTATTTCAAAGCTTTTTGTGTTTCAAGAGTATAAAAACTTGATTATATGAGATCAACTCTTTTTGAATATGTGCTGCTTGTTATTGAATGCTTTGCTGAGAGGGTTTATATAGCAATCAATTAATATGGCCGTTTTGGACTTTAATTTGAAAAAGATTTACTTTAAAACGTTCAGATTTGGAGTCCAACGGTCATATTTTTGAACTACCAGTCGACTGGGTCGAGATACCAGTCGACTGGGTTCACTTGAAAAATATACGTTTTCAGACCTTCTGGGTATCCAGTCGACTGGTATATATCATCCAGTCGACTGGGGACTTTCTGTCCATTTTGCCAGTGGATTGGGTTGATTCATCCAGTCGACTGGGAAATTACTGGTCAAAGTACCAGTCGACTGGGTTAATTCATCCAGTCGACTGGGTACCTTCTGACCCATATACCAGTCGACTGGTATATGTACCCAGTCGACTGGGTTGTCTTCCAACCCAGTTTTTCTTCTGTTTTTCATTAAAAACATTTTAAAATTAATGGTTTTAGAAAAACCATTTGTGTTTGAGCCATTAAACAAGCTAATACAATGTATGAGTGAGACTTACATTGGTTCTAAACCTTAAGACCTATACTAGATCTTCAGTCTTCACTTGATACTTGATTTGGTTCGAGTTTTTGCACTTTGTTCCTTGGTTGAATGTGTTTGATCCTTAATACAACTTAGTTTAAACATGTTAGTTAAATAATAGTTGTGTTTTGCCATCATTAAAATACGGGCGAGGGTCAACAGTGACAAAGTAGAGGAACTTGATTTCTGCGAAAGTTGTGTTCTTGGGAAGCAACATCGGGTCAGCTTCAACACCGGAGTGCACAAGTCTAAGGGCATTCTTGACTACATTAA
This sequence comes from Bretschneidera sinensis, assembly GCA_023935145.1. Taxonomy (NCBI): domain Eukaryota; kingdom Viridiplantae; phylum Streptophyta; class Magnoliopsida; order Brassicales; family Akaniaceae; genus Bretschneidera; species Bretschneidera sinensis. The sequence continues at coordinate 26,782,311 of CM043697.1, forward strand.
TGCGGATCTTTGGGGGCCAGCAAGAACACCAACACAGGGAGGTAATCTTTACTTTATGTCTTTAATTGATGATTATTCAAGAAAGATTTGAGTTTATTTGCTTGAAAATAAATCAGACGCTTTAAATAAATTAATGGTGTGGAAAAAGCTGGAAGAAACTCAAATGGGCAGGGTAGTTAAGGTATTAAGAACCGATAATGGCTTAGAAGTTTTTAACAAGGAACTAAATCAATTCTATAAGTTAAATGGGATTCTAAGACATAGAACGGTTGTGAAAATCCCTCAGCAAAATGGAGTTGCTGAGAGGATGAATAAGACCCTTACGGAAAAGGTTAGGTGCATGTTAAATGAATCCGGATTACCCAAATATTTTTAGGGGGAAGTAGTGTCTACTGCTGCGTATTTGGTTAATAGATCACCCTCTAGAGCTTTAGAGCTCAAGACTCCCGAGGAGATGTGGAGTGGTAAACCCCATGAGTTGGATAACCTTAGGACTTTTTGGTGTGCTGCGTTTGCACATCAAAAGGATGGTAAATTTAGCCCAAGGTCTAGAAAATGTGTGTTTCTAGGATATGGGGAAGGAGCTAAGGGGTATAGGTTGTGGTCCTTAGAGCAAAAAGGATTTAAACTCATAATAAATAGGGATATCATTTTTAATAAGTATTTATTTCCCTACTTGAAGAAAACTAATCCTGTAGGGGATAGTGAGCAAACCAGTTTGGTATTTATAGAGCATAGCATCAAGGAAAATTCAGTTCAGGTAGAGCAAGGATGGCAAGAGGGTTTGGACCAGGTAGAGTCCCTTGATGAAGGCCAAGCTGAAGACACTCTAGAAGAGACTGAACTGGAAGGGGATGATGCAGTAAGTCAGAATGACTATCAGCTTACAAGGGACCGGGAAAGGAGGGTAGTCAGACCACCTTTAAGACATGGTTTTTCGACTCGGAATGCAGCAGCTCCTTGGACAGAAGGAGGGATAAGTGAACCAGAGAATTATGTTGATACCATGGGATGTAAAGATTCGTTAAGATGGAAGCTAGCTATGAAGGAAGAAATAGATTCTTTGAGGAAGATCAACTCTTGGGAATTGGTACACATTCCAGGAAAACAGAGAGTTGTGGATTGTAAGTGGACTTACAAGATCAAAAAAGGGAACCTTCTAGGGGATGAAGTCCGAAACAAGGCTAAGCTGGTGGCAAAGGGGTTCACGCAAAGAGATGGTATAGATTTCACAGAAACTTTCTCACCTGGACGCAAGGTGGAGGAAGTGGTGATTATCCTCATCTATGTCGTTGACATGCTGTTGGTTGGGAACAACAGGGAGAGGATAGGAAGGTTGACATCTCAACTCAGTGAGAAGTTTGAGAGGAAAAATCTTGGCCTTACACAAAAGACCCTTGGGATGAGAAGAATTAGGGAAAGGGAGAGAAACGGGTTGAAGGTTTCTCAGTCTTCCGACATAGAAAATATGTTGTACATGTTTTCTATGGAAGATGGTAAACTAGTGAAGGTTTCCCTTACTGGTCATTTCAAGTTCTCTAGCGAACAATGTCCTGGAACGGATGAGGAGAAGAAGGAAATGGAAAAGGTCCCTTACTCTAGTGCGGTTGGATCAGTCATGTTCATGATGATAAGCACTAGATCCGACATTTCTCAAGCAATTAGAGTTCTCAATAGATTTATGAGTAATCCCGGAAAGGAGCTTTAGCATGGGATGAAATGGTTGTTGAGGTACATGAAGGCTCAGTTGCAGTCGGTGGTAACACTCTCAACAACCAGGGCAGAGTACATAGCGGCAGCGGAAGTTATAAAAGAGGCTATGTAGAGCAAAGGGTTGTTGGACGAGTGGAAGGTCCTAAAAGAACAGGTGGTGGTGTCTTCGGATAGCCAAAGTGCATGACACTTATGTAGGAACCTGGTGTTCCGTGAGAGGACTAAGCATGTGGATGTTTGGTATCATTTCATTCGAAAAAATGTTACGAAAAGATGTACTCATGTGGACAAAATCGCAACAGAAAAAAATCCTGCAGATTTAGGCACCAAAGTTCTATCTCTGAGTAAGTTCAATCATTGCTTTGGACTTCTTAGGATTGAAGTCGGTTGATATGGTGACTCAAGTTGAGTTTGGATCCTGAGTTCTCTGCATAAAGGTTTGGGTTTAATCGCTTAGACAAAGGTAGAAATTGTTGGTATTTGTCTAAGGATCAAACAGGAAAAGGGTTCAGCATAAGGTCACCAGGTGTTCGCCGCACCTCAGGAGATCTGCGCCTCACCTTGCAGCAAGGAGAAGTCTTCTAGCCAGGTGTGCGCCGTACTTCAAAACGGCCGCGCCGCGGCACCCTGAACCTGGAGAAATGTGGCCCTGTTGTGCGCCGCGGCCAGCCCTGTTCTGGGACACAGCGCCAGGCACACTGATGCACTCATATTTTAGCCTCTTGTAAGGTGCGTGAAGATTGATTAAAATGCACAGGATTACTCATAATCTTAGAGAGCCATGGGTCTTTGGTTCTTGAGATCTAAGGGTGGAGATTGATCTCCAAGATTGGATGAGGAAGTCATTGCTCTATATAAAGGGTCTTCTAATAACAAGTGAAGACAATCATGGTGACAATCATCTCAACAAGAGAGGGGTGATGGGAATGATATGTGAGTGTGTATGAAATAGAACATATGGTGTGTGAGAGTGTAAATACACTAAACACAGGAGAGACTCATTCGAGGGAGGCTGGTTATTTTAGAGAAAGAGTAGTATAGATTGGGGATTCAAGGGCCTTATAAGTGGAATTTTCTTGGGGAAAATTCCAGGGTAACTCAAGACCTTATCACTTTCTTTTCTCTTCTTTCGTTTTTCAAGAACATGAGGTTTCTTGAAGAGGTGCTGCTGTAACTTGTGAGAACTCATTGATTTAGTGCAGAGGGCTCGGAGGAGCTCACAAGGATGTAAGCACATTGTCGAACCTCGATAACAATTGCTTGTGTTCTTTCTTTCTTTTATTGGTTTGATTCCTGTTTTGTTTCAGTGTTATTACAAGTCATTCAAGACTTGGGTGTTTGGAAGATCACCACCTGGGCATCTTGAGGGTGGTTTCCCAACAGGTTAAACTAAGTGATCTTTGAGCCATAGATGGTTATGAGAGGTGTCAACAAGCTGCTTCATCTAATAGGTAGACATGAGATGGGCTTGTCCACCACATTGGGGGGTCCATCAATACTCAAGAACATATGGAATGGACGGTAAACAAACAATTTTACTTTACATTGATTTTTAGATATTGTACATGATTATAATGTTAGTTTTATATTTAATTCAAATTTCATTTCAATGTGTAGGAGAAAGAATTGGCGATTATGGGTTGGGTGTCTAATTGTCCAGATTGTAATGATAGTACCTTGTACCTGAATCAGTGGCTCACTTTTTCTAAGTAATGGGGAAGAGGACCGAAACATGCCACTTTCTGAATAGCTTTGACCAGGAAGTATCACATCTACAGACTCTTTGTACATCTTGTCATGGAAAAGAGTCACACATTGCTCTCTGGCAAGTTGGCTAGTATTTTGAAACCCGAAAGGCATGACTCAGTAACAGAAAGTGCCCCATTTTGTAATAAAAATGATTTTCTTTGGTGCCATCTTTATCTAGTTATACCTCGAAAACCCATCCATAAAAGAGAACATAGCATTCCCAGCAAGATTTTCTACCAACACATCAATGTGCTGAATTACAGAAAAATTGAAGAATGAATTACAAATTTTAATATAAATATTTTGTCAGGTGTTGACAATCAGCAGTCGGGGGAAATTGCTGAAAAGAGCAGAAAAGGCAAAGAGATGATCCACAGGTAGCTCTAAGTGCTACGTGGTGAGTTAGATTTTCTTTTAGTAATCGAGATAAATATGAAATATAAAATGATGATATTTGAATTAATTATTAACCTATGATTGGATGATAGATGAAAGTTGGTTGATGGGTATGATAGGAATAATTGATATATTAAAGATTTATTATATGAAAAGTAATATTATTGAAATAATGAGTCGATTAAATACATAATGAAGGGATAAATGAAATTCTTGACAAGCTATGATTGATAACTTGATATGATATATGAGGAGATAATTTAATGAATATGATAAAAATAATAATTTTGAGAAAGAGCTGGATATCTAAATTGAATGTCTGAATGTATGCTTGTTTTTATATTATTATTCACATGCATATTTCATATCATTATTCATATGCATATGCATGAAATAAAAGAACTGTGACAGCCGGTATATGCTGGAAATAAAAGAACCGGGAAAACAGCTAGTCTAAATGAAACCGTAACAGTCGGTATATGCTAGAAATAAAAGAACCGAGAAGGCAGCCAATCTAAATGAAACCGTGGTAGCCGGTATATACTGAAAATAAAAGAACTGAGAAGGTAGTCGGTCTAAGATAAAACATGTCGACATGTGGGAAAACATTCCCAAATAATAATATAATTTAAATTCATGCATTGCATTTGTTTTAAATATTGATTATTATTGCTTTAGATGTTAAAGTGTTATTCTTGATTGTAAATTTATTGATAGATGAATGAGTCTCACAGAGATACATATATGATAAAGAAATATAAAAGTATGATATGATAAGAATTATCTGAGTGATTGATTATATGTTGTGAACCTCATAACAAGGTAATTATGAGGTAGAATTGATAGTCTCAAGATGATTAAATATATGAGAAGAAGAGATTGATAAATGATGAGGATTATGATATGAGTAGTGATAATAGAATGCTATTATCGAATTATATGAGATATAGATGAATGAATATTAGAAGATTGTTTGAACAATTGAATACTTCTAGTAAATTTAATTCACCGAGCTTGTGAAGCTCATTCCTCATTGTTAAATAATTTCAGGTAGCAGGCAAGACATATATATTGGTGAGCTGAGATTTAGACTGAGTCATTATCTGTAAACCACGTGGTTCACATCCTCAGACTAATGGAAAGAAAGAAAAAATATTTGTAAATATTCATGCATAATATGTTGTATATAATGTTTCAGTTGGGATCTTAATAATGTAACTCCCCTGTTAAGGGTTGAGGGTTTATGTATGGTGATAATTCAATTGATGTTTTTATATTGTTGCATATATATGTCTTGCTGGGATTTCAAAAGGTAACAACAGCATCTCGGGGGTGGCCAACCTGGGATGGGTTGTTACAATTTTGGTATCAGAGTATTAAGTTTTATGATTATGTAGACTGAAAAAAAATTTAAAGAAGTGAAAGATTTAAATAAACTATATTTTAATACATAGTCTGCGGATGACATGTGGACGTGCTAGAGCTAGTGGTAGAGTTCTAAATCAGAGGGGATTTAGTAGATGCCCAATTTTTAAAAGAGCTAAAGCAGAGGGGGAGGTTGAGTCTATTGTTCATGCAAGGGAACAGGTTGCTAGTGTAGCTGGTATTAGTAGACATGGGAGAGAATATGAGATTATGAGGGATTAGGTGAGAGAATTTCTTGATCGTGCTATAGAGAGAATGAATGCAGCAGAAGAAAGAGCTGATAATTTGTAGAGGAGATTAGAGGAAAGGGGTAGAATAGAACTTGATGTGGTGAGACAAGAGGTTCATGAGGGAGAGAGTATGTTTGCACATGAGATGCAGGGGGATTGTATTGTGAGATTTCTTAAATTTAAACCCTAGTCTTTTAGAGGATCAGTAAATCCTGTGGAAGCTGAGCAGTGGATTAGAGTTGTTGAGAAATATTTTAAAGTCTTACCAGTGACAAATAGATAGAAGGTTGCTTTTGCTTCATTTATATTGGAAGGTGAGGCTTCTCAATGGTGGGAAAATATTCTACCTAGATTGATTACACAGATAGAACAACCCTTAACTTGGCCTAAGTTTAAGGATGTGTTCTTTGTGAAGTATTTTTCATATATATTTCAAGTACAACAGAAGAGAGATTTTATTCATCTAAGATAGAGTACTTTATTTGTGGCTGAGTATAATAGTAGATTTATAGTTCTGTCGAGGTTTTTATCTGAGTTAGTGAATACGGAGAAGAGGAAATGTAAGAGATTTTTAGACGGGTTATACTATGAAATTCAGACTAAATTATTTTATATGGGTATTGAGAATTATGCTATGTAGGTGGGTAAAGCATTACAGATTGAGAAGGATTTGATAGAGTTTAGAGGTAGGAAGGATTGGCTAAAGAGGTCTAGATTTGAGGGACCCAGATGTAGTAGCAGTATCAGTGTGTAGGGTGGGAGACAGCCTTAGAGGGGGAGTTCCTTGTCACAAAGAATTATAGTAAAGAGTTAGAGGCAAACGGGATTTATTGCTTCTGTAGCTCAGATGAATATCGGTGGGACCCCTAGATTTGGGAGACAGGCTATGGGAACTGGGAGTTATAGCAGATGAGTAAGTATGCCACCAAGAGGAAGTGGTAATCTCATGTATGATCGAGAGTCAAGGGTTTGCTTTAGATGTAATCAGACGGGGCATCTGTCTTGAATTTGCCCTACTTAGATATGCTTTGTATGTGGTGAGGGATGACATGTTGGTGTAGATTATCCAGTAGGGAAATATGTTGATATCGGTGCTGGGGGGTTAGGAGAAGACAAGTGGAGAGAGGTGGTGGATTAGCTAGTATGCGGGGCAGAGGCAGATGATCAGTAACTGAGAGAGGACGCAGTGGTCAGTTACAGCCCAGAGATAGTAGAGTCTATGCATTGACCCAACAAGATGCACAGTCCACTCCTGATTTTGTTATAGGTATGGTATCTATTATTGATAGACCTGCTAGATTATTGATTGATCATGGTTCAACCCATTCTTTTGCATCTAATGCTTATATGAAATCTAGTGATGCTACTGTTAGTCCTTTGATGCATGCCATTATTGTTGAGGTTCCTACTGGGGATAGGGTTATTATCAGGACAATTTATCGGGGTTGTGTGATTAGTATGGCTGATAGAGAATTTGAAGTAAATTTGTTGCCTTTAGATATGATAGATTTTAATTTAATTCTGGGAATGAATTGGTTATCTGCATATCATGTTTGGGTAGATTATTTTAGGAAGAATGTGGTGTTCAAGATGCCTGGACAAGAGAAGTTTAATTTTCAGGGAGAATGTAAAATACTTGCTAACTGTCTTATTTATGCCATGACTACTAGTAAATGGTTGAAGAAGGGTTATGGGGGGTATTTGGCATATGTGGTGGATTCTAGAAAGGAGATTAGGAAGTTAGAATAAATCTTGGTAGTGAAAGATTTTTCTGATGTATTCCCTGAGGAGTTGTCTGGTTTGCCTCCCAACAAGAAGATTCAGTTTTTTATTGAGGTGGTTCTGAGATCAACATCCATATCTATAACACCTTATAGAATGACACCAGTTGAGTTGGGAGAGTTGAAAGTTCAGCTTCAGGAGTTGTTAGATAAACAGTTTATTTGACTTAGTATGTCGCCTTAGGGAGCCCCTGTGTTGTTTGTCAAGAAGAATGATGGAACGATGAGGTTTTGTATTGATTATAGACATTTGAATAAGATCACCATCAAGAATAGATATCTTTTGCCCATGATAGATGATTTATTCGAGCAATTACAAGGGGTTAGGGTGTTTTCTAAGATAGACTTGAGATCAGGTTATCATCAGCTGAGGATAAAAGAGAGGGATGTGCCTAAGACTGCTTTTAGTACACGTTATGTCCATCACGAGTTCCTTGTGATGCTAATGAGAGTAATAAAATGCATCTTTACAGTACTTAATTGTTAGCATTTTAGGGTTGATCTAGGTTTGAATTGCACTTTTATACCTTAACAGCTCTAAAGTGTCATTCTTGGATCATTGATCTATTTCGATGCATTTTTAGGTACTTTAAGTTCAAAAAATATGGAAAAACTATCATTGCTTGAAGCACAATGACTCGATGAACACCGAAGTGAAGGTTCACAAGCACTTGGAAATGAGTTTCACTAAATTTCCAAAATTGCTTGTACAGATCAATCATTTTTGCAAATTAAACTGTATTGATGCAAGAAGAACTAGGAGATGAGCCATATATTCTTAGAAAGATCCGAAAGTCTATTTTCTGGAGAATTTTATGGCTCGTAAAAATGGTTTTTCTAGAGAAAGTTATGGCAGTTTTAGTAGACAAAGGTCAGGCCTCCAGAACAGCACCAGCTAGCTCCTAAGCGCCCACCAAGGAGGGGTGCAGCGCCCAGAACATGCACCAGCTAGTGCCTAGGCACCCACCAAGGAGGGGTGCAGCACCCAGAAGCATGAAGAAAGCCCATCAATGAGGGGTGCGGCGCCCACCAAGGTGGGGTGCAGCGCCCACACGATCCCTTTCTCCGAGTTATGACCTAATTAGGTTTTTGTTGCGTGTTTTAACCCTAGAACACCTTTGGAACCCTTGTATTATAAATAGACCACTTAGGGTTGACAAGGAGATCATTCATACATTCATTGGAGGCCGAAAAACTCAAGAAAGCTGCTCCATCAAAAAGATCAAGCATGAGCCCCATAGCTAACTAATCTCCTAGCAAGGCAAAGGGATGAATCCCTAAGTGTAGTTGTTCCTATTTTCCTTTATTTGATTCAGTTATAATTGGGATTTATTATCAAAGCATTATTTATGAGTATTCTTTGATTAAACAAGAAGAATTTAGGTTCATGTCACAACTGCACTTTATGTTCTTCTTATTATAAGATTTTCTTAATCTGGTGATTGCATGCTTCTTCTCCATATAAGTCCAGTCATGCTTTTCTTATGTCAAGTTGTTTGGATGTGATTGAGTCCGGTAGATCTGTCTTTTAGGTTTGTCCATTATTGCAATATTGTCATAGAGATATATTGTTGTTTCTTGATAAATCTATAATATAGGTCATGTGTGCTTGAATTGAAATCAAAGAGTACTTCATAACAATTACATTAGGGTTTATATATGCTCTTATTGAATATTTTCCGATTGTCTGTTTGAGATGTGAAAATTGCAACCAAGATAAAAACAACTGAATCAAGTTAGGATTAGGGCAACGAACCTAGGGAGGATTCCCGAAACCTTGTTGTTTCCTTATTATACTCTTCATTACAATTACACAATTATTTCACATTACTCAATTCAGATTCTTTCATTTAATCTTTTATTGTTTGTATTAAAGTTTACACTTTTCCTTATAGTTAACTTGTTTCCCTATGGAATCAACACCCCAAAGTTGTGCTATAACTACCGCGTTACTCTTTGGACGTAATCAAATTTTGGCACTGTTGCCGGGGAAACGCGCTTAAGTACAAAGAAGATTGTCAACTCTAAGACTAGACGGTATTATTGTTCCTTTCTTTAAGTTTTTAATTTTTTGATTTTTTATTATTATTTTGTTATGTTTTTGTTACTTTTTAAACTCAGATGGTGTATGCTTAAATCGAGAGATTCGCGAGGTAGGTTCATTAAAGGATCCGAATTAGAGATACCCTTTCCTTCCACGTCTGTTAGTGAAACCTCGCCTAGATCAAACCCTAGTGTACACCCAACAGAGAATTTAGAAAATCTTGTTAACATGGTTGAAAACCCTAATGAGAATGTTGCTAGAACACTTAAAGACTACTTGCACCCTAGTCGAACGGCCACCCCATCGTGTATCATGTTCCCCCCTAATGTTGAACAACCTGATTTCAAACCGGGCATGATCCAATTGCTACCAACCTTCCATGGATTTGAGAATGAAAATCCTTATATCCATATTAGGGAATTTGAGGAAGTAGTAGCAACCTTTCAAGGTAGGGCTGATATGTTAGACACCGTCTAACTTAGGTTTTTCCCCTTTTCACTTAAGGAAAAAGCCAAAGTTTGGCTATACTCATTAAGGCCTAGGTCTATAGGTAGTTGGGATAAGATGACACGATTTTTCTTCCAAAAGCACTTCCCAACCCATAAGACCAATAACCTCAAGAGACAAATGTTAAACTTCGCACAAAAAGAGAGCAAAACCTTTTATCAAGTTTAGGAACGTTTCAAGGACCTGTTGAATTCTTGTTCACACCATGGGTATGAGAGTTGACGAGTAGTTAGCTACTTCTATGATGGACTTCTAAGTAGGGAGAGGCAGTTCATAGAAATGATGTGTAATGGGGATTTTCTTCAAAAAGATCCCGACCAAGCCATAGATTTCCTAGATGACCTATCGAAAAAAGCCCACACTTGGATAGGACCAAATGCCATGGAAAGCACTAGGAAAAATCAACCCACTGGGATTTATCAACTTAAGTAAGAGGATAACTTTAAAGCCCGTTTAGAGGCCATAACTAAGGAAATTGAAGCCTTAAGAACCAGAAATGCTAGGGCCCCTGAACCGGTTGCTAGGGTAGAGTCCTATGAGCCTTGTTTCATGTGTAATGGGGTAGATCATTTACCTAAGGATTGTCCAGTTTATTTTGAGATGAAGGAAGAGTGTAATGCTGTAGGTATACCCTTAGGGAAACCACACTCACCCTACTCTAACACCTACAATCCTGGTTGGAAGAATCACCATAATTTCAGTTGGAAATCCGACATGCAACCCCCTGCCCACTCTAGTACCCAATGGCAACCGAAAGCAACCTCTTGTAATGCACCTCAACAATCTTTACCTTTGGAAGATATGTTTAAGTCATTTATGCAGGTACATGCCAAGAGTGTGGAAGATCAAGGAAAAATAAATCAACAGTTGTTAGAGGAACAACAAGCAATCAAAGAGGAACAAAAGGTAATAAAGAGCTAACTCACCAAGTTAACTAGTTTCTTGACGATTCAAGAGCAAGGTCGTTTTCCTTCATAGCTATAACCTAATCCAAGGGGACAACATATGGCACAAACCTCCAACCCTGAAAATCAAAATGTTTGAGAGGTTAATGCCATAATCACTCGCAGCGGTAAGAAAATTGATAGACCTCCTCTACCATCAATCCTGAATCCGAACACTGTGTGCAATAAGGATAAAACCCCCGAGGAACAAGAGGCCCATGATGATTATTCTCCACTGGTGCCTTTAAACCTAAGGAGATAAATACAGCATTAAAAGGTGAGATTCTTGAACAACTTCAGCATGTTAAAATTAATCTTCCTCTTCTTCATGTCATAAAACAGATTCCCAACTATGCTAAAGTCATCAAGGATCTATGCACACTCAAGAAGATGACATTCTTAATGGAGCAAGCAAATGCAGTAATTGACAGCAAGACACCGCCCAAATATAAAGATCCGGGCTGTCCAACGGTGGCTTGCCAAATTGGAAACAAATCTTGTGGCCAAGCATTGCTAGATTTGGGTGCTAGTGTGAACCTCATGCCATACTCTATGTACTTACAGCTTGGTCTAGGTGAGATTAAACCAACCTCCGTGGTACTTCAATTAGCGGATAGATCGATAAGAAAACTAAGAGGAATTATAGAAGATGTTTTGTTGCAAATTGATAATTTCTACTATCCTGTTGATTTTTTGGTTTTAGATACTGTTTCTACTGTAAACACGGAGTTAAAAATTCCTTTGATACTTGGAAGACCATTCCTTGCCATCGCCAATGCCCTCATTAATTGTAGGAATGGCCTAATGACATTATCATTTGGAAATAGGACTCTAGAGGTAAATTTTTTTCGAGTCTGATGGCAGCCATATGAAGAGGATGAGTACATCAAAGAAATTCTAACTCTTTGGAATTCATTCCTAACAATTTTGAATTCAATGATTCTTCAGTTTATCCCCATGTCGTTAATGTTGCTGATGTTTTTGATAAGCCACAAGAATTTATTAAGAAATATTGGAAACTATGCTTTGAGGAGTTGCTTGAGAGAAGTCACATGGATGCGGGAATCAAATACTCTACTGCTGATAGTAAATGGGCATCACCAAAAACACTTGAGCCACATGTGGTGAACTTTAAGTATTCCTTGCTAAAAGACTAGTACTGAGGCCACTGAGTATGGGGCCTCATCTTCAGCATCACAATAAGGCCAACAGTAAGAGTGGTGTAGCGTCTGGCTGAAGACATAAAACTTAGTGCTCATGGAAGGCAACCCACAATATATCCTTTTATTTTTTTTTTGTTTTTCATATTTGTTTTTCTTGTTTGTTATTATTATTTTGCTGTTTTCCAGTTTTACTTTCGTATTTCTTTTTCAGGGACAAATATACAAAGCAGTTCAAATGGTGGTGCACAATTTTCAGCTTCTGTGCACTTTTGGCTACAAAGAAAGTTTCCTTAACTTTTGCTTTCACATTGAGGACAATGCTTATTTTAAGTTGGGGGTGGAGGAAAGGAGGAAATATATTCCTGTTTTTCATATTTTTCTCTGAACTACTTGGTGTCATTTTCCTTTTTGTTTGTTTTTAGCATGCTTTGTGTTAGCCTTAGAGTTAATTCACATGTCAATGATATGAGCCTAATTGAGATAGCATATAGCATTTAAAAGTAGTTAAATCTTGTTTCGGTTTGAAATTAATTTAAGTTTCAATCTTCATTTGGTTTGAGACTCTAGTTTGTAGTAAGATTGTATGATTAGTCTAAAACATTTAGAGAAGTTTTATGTGTGATTGTTTTGTGAATAATTTTGCGGTCTCGACAAGCTCTAGAACTTATTTGATAATCACTTGAGGTGAATTCCTAGAATGCATTACTTAGGATATGATATAGGCAATTTTTGGACCGTTTGAGCATTTCGAACTTACCCTTGCTATATTCATCACTAGTCACCTGTTTGAGCATTTTTCTTAAAAAAGAATTTGAGCATTGTTTCTTTCAATAGCTCATTTACTCACCTTTATGAGCCTAAAAATATTTATCCTTACCTTCCTTTTAAAAGAACTTATTTATACACATTTGTTAAGAAGCACTTAAAAGGAGTAAGGATGGAAATATGAAAACCATAACCCAAGTACACTAAAGGAGATAAGTTGGGGGTTGTGGAAAAGAAAAGAAAAAAAAATGGAAAATGAGGTGAATGGTCTTATGCTAAAATACAAAAGAGAAGAAAATAAGTGAATTATGGCAAAGAAAGAAGAAAATAAAAGAAAAGTGGTGACTTATTGAGAGATATGCTCTTATAAAAAATGGTTGAAAGAGTTGGGTGTTGAAGGTTATCCAGTGCTTAAAGTGGTTGTGGTTAAAACTAAGAAATTGAGTTCTTTTACTTGTGAATCCATCTCGTTCTTTCTTAACCTTTACCTTAGCCTAACATTACAAGCTTATTAAATACCTATTGATCTAATGTAGTGTGATTTTTCTACAATAGTGGAGAGTGATTCAAAAAGTGAGCCTATGGAGCTTGTTTTTGTGATTGATGTCACACAATTTAATATATTTTAGAGGCCAAGATTTGTATTCATGAATGTTGTGCATAAAATCATCCGGGTGTTTGGATTAATGGATTGTGGTAAGATGGATGTTAAGAGTCAATAACAATTTTAAGATTGATGTTTAGATAACTTTGGGACTTGGGTGAAATTTAATGATTCTATGTGCCGTGTGTTATGTGTGATTTTTGAGACAAAAGTGAATTACTCTGGGTTTAACACTAACATTGCTTTACTTTGTTTTGATTCCCACTGTAGAATTCATCTATTGTTTTCGCTTAAATTGCTAGGGACTAGCAATAAGCTAGTTGGGAGTTATGATGAGAGTCATAAAATGCATATTTACAGTACTTAATTGTTAGCATTTTAGGGTTGATCTAGGTTTGAATTGCACTTTTATACCTTAACAACTCTAAAGTGTCATTCTTGGATCATTGATCTATTTCGATGCTTTTTCAAGTATTTTAAGTTCAAAAGAGATGGAAAAGCTATTATTACTTGAAGCACAATGACTCGATGAACATCGGAGTAAAGGTTCACAAGCACTTGGAAAGGAGTTTCACTAAATTGCCAAAATTGCCCGTACAGATCAATCATTTTTGTAAATTAAACTATATTGATGCAAGAAGAAATAGGAGATGAGCCATATATTCTTAGAAAGATCCGGAAGTCTATTTTATGGAGAATTTTACAGCTCGTAAAAATGATTTTTTTTAGAGAAAGTTATGGCAGTTTTAGTAGACAAAGGTCAGGCCTCCAGAACAGCACTAGCTAGCGCCTAGGCACCCACCAAAGAGGGGTGCAGCGCCTACACGATCCATTTCTCCGAGTTATGACTTAATTAGGTTTTTGTTGCATGTTTTGACCCTAGAACACCTTTGGAACCCTTGTATTATAAATAGACCACTTAGGGTTGATAAGGAGATCATTCATATATTCATTGGAGGCCGAAAAACTCAAGAAAGCTGCTCCATCAAAGAAATCAAGCATGAGTCCCATGGCTAACTAATCTCCTAGCAAGGCAAAGGGATGAATCCCTAGGTGTAGTTGTTTCTATTTTCATTTATTTGATTCAGTTGTAACTGGGATTTATTATCAAAGAATTGTTTATGAGTATTCTTTGATTAAACAAGAAGAATTTAGGTTCATATGAAAGCTCCACTTTATGTTCTTCTTATTATAAGATTTTCTTAATCCAGTGATTGCATGCTTCTTCTCCATATAAGTCCAGTCATGCTTTTCTTATGTCAAGTTGTTTGGATGTGATTGAGTATGGTAGATCTATCTTTTAGGTTTGTCCATTACTGCAATATTGTCATTGAGATATATTGTCGTTTCTTGATAAATCTATAAGATAGGTCATGTGTGCTTGAATTGAAATCAAAGAGTACTTCATAACAATTACGTTAGGTGTTGGTATTTGTCTAAGGTTTAAACATGTCTAAACATGGTTCAAAGATGGTTAAATTCTAAATCAAGGTTGGAAGATTAAAATACAGCATGTTAAAGGAGTGCACACATGTGTGTGCATCCATTTGGGTGTGTGTGCATCCATTTGGGTGTGTGTGCACACCCCTAATCAACAAAGCAAAGTTATGTGCACTGCTGTGTGAAGGGCAGCATCAGTGTGCACCGCACCCCTCCTTCACCAGCGCTGCGTTGCCTAGCAAGAGAGGTGCTAGAAGAAGGGTAGCACTGCACTGCTCCTCCACCAGCACCGCACTGCCCAGAATGTGGTGCAAAGGGACTCTGCGCAGCGCCTCACCACCCCCTGTTTAGCGCCTAGGCGCTAGGCAAACTGAAGCACACATGGACAGCTTGCTTGAACCTCCTCTTAGGTGCGTGGATGCAAGGTTAAAATGTATAACACCACTTAGGATTGATGGAGGGCCATGGTTAAGTGGTCATCAAGAACTAAGGGTGGAGATTGACTCTCAATTTTAGACAAGAAGTTAGTGCACTATATAAAGGGTCACCTATCTTTATTCTAGACACATTGTTGTGACATACTTTGAGATCAATTGTAAAGAGTGACAAGACATAATATAATAGAGAATTGTGTGAGAGTGCAAAGACACAAAACATAAGAGGGACTCATTGTAGAGAGGCTGGTTGTAAAGAAGAGAGAGTAGTATAGATAGAGAGCATTGTAATAGTTCTTATCATCTTCTTTCTTCTCTTCTTGGTTTCTTCAAGAACTTGAGCCTCTTGAAAAGGGTTGCTGTAATTGTAAAAAACTATTGATTTAGTGCAGAGAGTTCAGAGGAACTCACGGGGACGTAGGCTATTGCCGAACCTCGATAATAAATTGCTTGTCTTCTTATCTTTCTTGCTTTCGATTGCTGTATTTCTTTCTACAAGTCATTCTAGACTTGGGTGTTTGGAAGATCACCACCTGGGCATCTTGTCAAGGTGATTTCCAATAGTGGTATTAGAGCTTGGTTAGAGATTATCAGTGCAAGAACGAGAAGGTTACAGAGTCAAGACTCCAAGAATCAAAGATCAACTTCTTGGGTGATTCAAGAACGAAGTAAAGATCAAGATCAGATCGTGTTCTTGAGGGTGATTCAAGAACGGTGTTAAGATCCATCTTCGATCATGTTCTTGAGGTTGAAGAAAGAATTTATGGGTATTGCATAAATTTGGGATTTTGTCCGCAAAGATGGCTTCAAATTTCATGGTTGAGAAGTTTGATGGAAAGGGAGACTTTGCCCTTTGGAAGCGGAAGATTAAGGAGGTTCTAATGCAACAGAAAGTGGACTTGGCTATTGGAGAAGATGATGCTTTTCCAGCAAGTGTCACAGAGGACCAACAGACCGAGATGAAGAAGATGGCTTACAACACCATTTTCTTGCATATGTCGGATAGTGTCACAAGGGAGTGCGAAGATTCAGAAGATCCAGTTGTCATATGGAAGAAACTAGATGAATTGTTTCTTACCAAAACTCTCCCTAACAAGATTTATCTTCTTAAAAGAATCTTTGCTTTTAAAATGGATCCTAGTAAAGAGTTGCAAGATAATCTTGATGTCTTTAATAAGCTAGTTAAAGATTTGAATAGCTGTAGCATTACATTTTCGGATGAACAATTGGTTGTTATCTTGTTAAATTCTCTTCCTAATTGCTTTGATAATTTGATTAATGCTATTGAGTATAGAAGGGATACTTTAACCAAGGAGATTGTGATCAATGCCATAAGGGCACATGATTTTAAAGCCAAGATGAAGGAGACATCAAGTGGAGATGGACTGTTCGTAAGAGGAAGGCCAGCAACTCGGAATGGCAGTAGCAACCATTGCAACTACCAGGAGAAATCAAGAGGTAGAGGGCAGAACCATGGGAGATCTCATTCCAAGACAAGACTTGGAGGAGGAAGGAGATGCTTCTACTGCAACAAGGAGGGCCATTTCAAGAAAGATTGCAAGAAGAGGATGTGGGATGAGAGGAGAAGCCACACCAACAATGAAGAGGCTTTGGTTGCCAAAGGAGAACAACAAGATGATGTTCTTGTTGTGTTCTCAAATGTGAGCAGGAGGCAAGGCAGCAAAAAGTGGATTCTTGATTCCGGGTGCACTTATCACATGTGCCCTCACAAGGAATAGTTCAATAATTTCAAGGAGATCAATGATGGAAGGGTCTTCTTGGGGAATGACACTTCTTGCCAAGTGAGGGGGATTGGAGACATCTAATTGAGAATGTTTGACGGAGTCACAAGGCTGCTGCGAAATGTGAGGTATCTTCCAGATTTGAAGAGAAATTTGATCTCAATGGGGCAGTTGGATTCCATGGGGTATACATGCAAAGTAGAGGGAGGAAAGATCAAGGTGGCCAAGAGATCTTTGATAGTGATAAAAGCAGTAAGAAACGATGGACTCTATGAGATGATCGGAAAGACAGAAATCAATGATCAAGTAGCAAGCTTGATGGTTGAGATGGATAAGGCAGCCCTTTGGCACACTCACTTGGGACACATGAGTGAAAAGGGCCTGCAAGTTCTTAACAAGGATGGTCTACTTGGAGGAGACAAAGTAGAGAAACTAGATTTCTGTGAGAGTTGCATTCTTGGGAAGCAACACCGGGTCAGCTTCAACACTGGAGTGCACAAGTCTAAGGGGATTCTTAACTACATTCATTCGGGCCTTTGGGGACCAGTAAGAACACCAACATAGGGAGGTAAATTTTACTTTATGGCTTTAATTGATGATTATTCAAGAAGAGTGCGGGTTTATTTACTTAGAAATAAATCAGATGCCTTGGATAAATTTGTTGTGTGGAAGAAGTTGCTGGAAACTCAAACGGGTAGGGTAGTTAAGGTTTTACGAACCGATAATGGCTTAGAATTTTGTAATAAGGATTTTAATAAATTATGTGAATTAAATAGCATTCTAAGATATAGAACGGTTGTAAAAACACCTCAGCAAAATGGAGTTGCTGAGAGGATGAATAGAACCCTTATGAAAAAGGTTAGGTGCATGTTAATAGGATCCAGTTTACCAAAATATTTTTGGAGAAAAGATGTGGCTACAGCTGCATACTTAGTAAATAGATCACCCTTTAGAGCTTTAGAGCTCAAGACTCCCATGGAGATGTGGAGTGGAAAACCCCCTGAATTAAGCAACCTTAGGGCTTTTGGGTGTGCTGCATATGCACATCAAAAGGAGGATAAACTTAGCTCAAGATCTAGAAAATGTGTATTTCTATGATATGGTGATGGGGTTAAGGGATATAGGTTGTGGTCCTTAGAAAAGAAAGGCATGAAACTCATTATAAGTAGGGATGTTATTTTTGATAAATTGTTATTTCCCTACTTGGAGAAAACTAACCTTGCAGGGGCTAGTGAGCAAACCAGTCCGGAAGTTGTGGAGCATAGCATCAAGGAGAACTCGGTTCAGGTAGAGCAAAGGAGGCAAGAGGGTTCAAACCAGGTAGAGCCCTTAAATGAAGGCCATGCTAAAGAAACTTAAGAAGTGGCTGAATAATAAGAGGTTGACACAACAAGTCATAATGACTACCAGCTCACAAGAGACCAGGGAAGGAGGGTGGTTAGACCACCTTTGAGATATGGGTTTGCGGATGCTAATGTAGCAGCTCCTTGGATAGAAGGAGAGGTTGAACCAAAAACTTACACGGATGCCATGAAGTGTAAGGATTCGTCAAAGTGGCAGCTGGCTATGGAGGAAGAAATGGATTCTTTGATGAAGAACAACTCTTGGGAGTTGGTGCCCAAACCAGAAAAACAGAGAGTTGTGGATTGTAGATGGCTCAACAAGATCAAAGAAGGGAATACTCCAGGGGATGAAGTCCGGTATAAAGCTAGGCTGGTGGCGAAGGGGTTCACAAGAAGAGAAGACATAGGTTTCACAGAAACTTTCTCACCTAGACACAAGGTGGAGAAGATGGTGAGTATCCTCATCTATGTTGATGATATGTTGTTGGTTCAAAATAGCAGGGAGAGGATGGAAAGGTTTACATCTCAACTCAGTGAAGAGTTCGAGAGGAAGGATCTCATCCTTGCACAAAAGATCCTTGGGATGAGAATCATCCGCGAAAGGAAGAGAAACGGGTTAAGGGTTTCTCGGGCAATTGGTGTTCTCAGTAAATTTGTGAGTAGTCCCGAAAAGAAGCATTGGCTTGGGATGAAGTGGATGCTGAGGAACTTGAAGGCTCAGTGGAGTGTGAAGGGCAGCATCAGTGTGCGCCGCACCCCTCCTTCACCAGCACCGTGTCGCCTAGCAAGAGAGGTGCTGGAAGAAGAGCAGTGCCACACCGCTCCTCCACCAGCACCACACCACCCAGAATGTGGTGCAAAGGGACTCTGCCCAGCACCTCACCGCCCCCTGTTCAGCGCCTAGGCGCTAGGTAAACTGAAGCACACATGGACAACTTGCTTGAACCTCCTCTTAGGTGTGTGGATGCAAGGTAAAATGCATAACACCACTTAGAATTGATGGAGGGTCATGGTTAAGTGGTCATCAAGATCTAAGGGTGGAGATTGACTCTCAAGATTGGACAAGAAGTTGGTGCACTATATAAAGGGTCACCTAGCTTCATTCTAGACACATTTTTGTGACATACTTTGAGATCAATTGTAAAGAGTGACAAGATACAATACAAGAGAGAATTGTGTAAGAGTGCAAAGACACAAAACACAAGAGGGACTCATTGTAGAGAGGCTGGTTGTAAATAAGAGAGAGTAGTATAGATAGAGAACATTGTAATAGTTCTTATCATCTTCTTTCTTCTCTTCTTGGTTTCTTCAAGAACTTGAGCTTCTTGAAGAGGGTTGTTGTAATTGTAAAGAACTATTGATTTAGTGCAGAGAGTTCAGAGGAACTCATGGGGACGTAGGCTATTGTCGAACCTCGATAAAAAATCGCTTGTCTTCTTTTCTTTCTTGCTTTCGATTGTTGTATTTCTTTCTGCAAGTCATTCTAGACTTGGGTGTTTGGAAGATCACCACCTGGGCATCTTGTCAAGGTGATTTCCAACATTAGGGTTTATATATGCTCTTACTGAATATTTTTTAATTGTCTGTTTGGGATGCGAAACTTGCAATCGAGATAAAAACAACTGAATCAAGTTAGGATTAGGGAAACGAACCTAGGGAGGATTCCCAGAACCTTTTTGTTTACTTATTATACTCTTCATTACAATTACACAATTATTTCACATTACTCAATTCAGATTTTTTTCATTTAATCTTTTATCGTTTGTATTAAGGTTTACACTTTTCCTTATAGTTAACTTGTTTCCATATGGAATCGACACCCCAAAGCTGTGCTACAACTACCGTGTTACTCTTTAGGCATAATCAAATGCCATTTGGGTTAACTAATGCTCCTGCAACATTTATGGATTTAATGAATTGGGTGTTTGAACCATTCTTGGATAGATTTGTGATTGTATTTATTGACAATATTCTGGTATATTCCAAGAATGAAGAGGAGCATACGCAACATTTAGAGATAGTATTGGAATTTCTGAGGAAAAAGAAATTGTATACAAAGTTCTCTAAGTGTGAGTTTTTGTTGACTAAGATATCTTTCTTGGGGAATGTTGTGTTAGGAGATGGGATAGAAGTTGACCCACAGAAAGTAGAGGCAGTGTTGAATTGAGAAAGACCCACGAGTGTAACTGAAATTAGAAGCTTTTTGAGGTTGGTTAGTTATTATAGGAGGTTTATTAAAAAAATTTCTATGATTGCTGGACCATTGAATAGATTAACTAGGAAGAAAGTGAAGTTTAGGTGGTTAGAAGAGTGTGAGAAGAGTTTCCAACTGTTGAAAGAGAAATTGACTACTACTCCGGTATTAGTTCTTCTTTCTATGAAAGATTTGTGGTATAAAGTGATGCGTCACATCAGGGGTTAGGATGTGTGTTGATGCAACATAGGAGAGTTATAGCTTATGCTTCTAGGCAATTGAAGAACCATGGGAGGAATTACCTAACCTATGATTTAGAATTGGCTGCTATAGTTTTTACTTTGAAGATTTGGAGACATCATCTATATGGAGGCACTTGTGAAATTTTTACCCATCATAAAAGTTTGACACATTTATCTACCCAGAAAGAGTTGAATTTGAGGCAGAGGAGGTTGATGGATCTGATTAGTGATTATGACTGTACAATTCATTATCATCTGGGGAAGTCTAATATAGTAGTTGATGCACTGAGTAGAAAATCTACAGAGAGATTAGTTGCTATTGGGAGTCATGATATTAGCTTGATGGTAGAACTAAGAGAAATGAAAATGTAGTTGAGTATCAGTGATAAAAGGGTATTGATGGCAAATATGGTGGTACAATCTTCTATTATTGATCGTTTATTACAGATGCAGGGTATAGATGAAGGGATAGAGAAGATAAAATAGAAAATATTGAGTGGGAAGCTGATTGGGTTTAGAATTAGAGAAGATGGAACAGTGGTATTGGGACATAGAGGTTGTGTTCCCAATGATGTTGAGATAAGAAAGGAGATACTAAGAGATGGTTATGATTCTGTGTATTCTATGCACCCGGGTAATAATAAGATGTACAAGGGGGTTGAGATAGAATTATTGGTGGTCAGGGATAAAGAAGGATATAAAGGAGTATATTTGTAGATGTTTGACTTGTCAACCGTTGAAGTCTGAGAATAGACATCCAGTAAGTTTATTACAACCTCTTCTAGTACCTGAATGGCCATGGGAGAATGTGAGCATGGATTTTGTGTCTTGTTTTCCCCGTACCCAAAAAGATCATGATACTGTATGGGTTATTGTGGATAGAATTTCTAAGTCTTCACATTTCCTTCTTATTAAAACTACATGGAGTCCTGAAAAGTTTGCTGAATTGTATGTAGCGGAGATTGTAAGATTACATGGACTACTTTTGAGCATTGTATTGAATAGAGATTCTAGATTTTGGAGGGATTTTCAAGAAGCTATGGGTACAAAATTGTAGTTTAGTACAACTTTTCATCCACAAACTGATGGGCAGACAAACAGAATCATCAGAATACTATAAGATATGCTGAGGGCAAGTGTATTGAGTTTCTCAATGAGCTGGGGTGCTTTTTTTTACCTTTGATCGAGTTTGCATACAATAATCAATACCAAACTAGTATTGGGATGGCACCATTTGAGGCTTTATATGGTAGAAGGTGTAGAACTCCAGTATGTTGGGAAGAAGTTGGAGAAAAAAAAGATATTTGGTCCAAAAATGATAGATTTGACTACTGAGAGGATCAAATTGGTTAGAGAGAATCTTAGAGCAACATAGAATGGACAGAAGGGATATGCTGATAATAGAAGATGACCTCTTGAGTTTCAGGTTGGTGACTGGGTATTTTTGAAGATATCTCTGTGGAAGGTTGTATTGAGGTTTAAAAAGAAGGGAAAATTAAGTTCGAGATTTGTGGGGCCATATGAGGTGATTGAGAGAGTTGGACTAGTAACATATAGATTGGATTTGCCTCCAGAGTTAAAGCAAATACATAATGTGTTCCATGTTTCACTTTTGAGAAAGTGTTTACATGATGAATTACATAGTATTCCGAGTCAGGCGGTAGAACTTTAGGAAGATTTGACCTTTTATGCAAGTACTAGTCAGAATTCTAGACAGAAAGGAACAAGTCTTGCATAATAAAGTTGTTCTTTTGATTCAAGTATTATGGTAGAACAAAGACGTTGAAGAAATTACTTGGGAGCATGAGGTAAGAATGAGAAAAGAATACCCCTAACTTTTTCATGAGTTAGGTAAGGAAATTTCGAGGACAAATTTTTTTAAAGTGGGTAGAATTGTAATACCCATGTTCTTAAAGTAAGGGTAAAGAAGTAATTTGATAAATGACATTGAATTAAAATAATATATATGAAAGATTTATTATTGAATAAAATAATTATTTTGAAAAAAAACAGACAGTGTGTATGGTTACAAAAAAAAAAAAAAGAATCGGGAAGGCAGCCGGTCTAAGATAAAACATGTCGACATATGGGAAGACGTTCCGAAATAATAATATAATTTAAATTCATGCATTATATTTGTTTTAGATATTGATTATTATTGCTTGAGATGTTAAAGTGTTCTTGTTAATTGTAAATTTATTGATAGATGAATGATTCTCATAAAGAGACATATATGATGAGAAAGAAATATGAAAGTATGATATGATAAGAATTATTTGAGTGATTGATTATAGGCTGTGAACCTCATAATGAGGTAATTATGAGGTAAAATTGATAGTCTCAAGATGATTACATATATGAGAAGATGAGATTGATAAATGATGAGGATTATGATATGAGTAGTGATAATAGAATGCTATTATCGAGTTATATGAGATATAGATGAATGAATATTGGAAGACTATTTGAACAATTGAATACTTTTAGTAAATTTAATTCACCGAGCTTATGAAGCTCACACCTCATTGTTAAATAATTTCTGGTAGTAGGCATGACAAATAGATTGGTCAGCTGAGATTCAGACTGAGTCATTTTCTGTAAACCACGTGGTCCACATCCTTATGGAAAGAAAAAAAAAGTATTTGTAAACAACTTATAATTATAAAAAAAGAGAAAAAAAACACAAAGACTTACATATATAATATGAGTACAAACTTGAAATCTCATGTTATATTTCAAGAAATCATAAGCTTCATTCGCAATTTCTCTTTTGTTCTTCTTTTTTATTCTTAGGAACCGATTTTTTGTTTTCTTCTTATTAATTTTTAGGTATTAATTGTTTTAATCTTGAAAAATTGTAAAGGAAAAGAAAAGAAAATTTAAAAAAATATATTTGAGATCCATATTTTTAGCTGCTTTTTTAAAATTTGGTGTTAACTGATTAACTTTTTCTTTGACATTCAATGGAAACAAAAGGGAATATTTTTTTGTATATCAATTTTCTTTTTCTTTTTGTTGATATTTGTCTAAGGTTTAAATATGGTTTAAGGTTTAAACAATAGATGGAAGAATGAATTTCAGCATGTTAAAGGAGTGCACACAAGTGTGCGCATCACTTTGGGTGTGTGTGCACACCTCTATTCAGCAAGACAAAGAAGTGCGCACAACATTAGGAGGTCCAGCTTCAGTGTGTTCTACAGCCTTCCTCCTCCCAAGCCACAATACCCAACAAGGGAGGTGCTAGAGGAAGACCAGCGCCACACCTCTCCCTCACCAAGGCCGCGGTGCCCAGAAAGTGGTGAAAATGGTGTTTTGCCTAGCGCCGCAGCATGCCCTGTTCAGTGCCTAGGCACTAGGCACACTAAGGCACATATATTCCACTTGATTCAGCCTCTTGTTAAATGCGTGGATGCAAGGTTAAAATACATAACATCACTTAGGATTGATGGAGGGCCATGGTTGATTAGTCCTCAAGATTTAAAGGTGGAGATTGACTCTCAAGATTGGACAAGAAGTTGGTGCACTATATAAAGGGTCACCTAGCTTCATTCTCAACAAGAATGTGATGTAATGTAACTTGTGAGACATGTGTGTGAATGAGATAATTTTATGAGAGTGCAAAGACACAGACATGCAAGAGGGACTCATTAGAGAGGCTGGTTGTAAAGAAGAGAGAGTAGTATAGAGTATAGATAGAGAGCATTGTCATAGTTCTTATCATCTTCTTTGTTCTCTTCTTGGTTTCTTCAAGAAGTTAAGGTTTCTTCAAGAGGGTTTCTTGATTGTAAAGAACCATTGATTTAGTGCAGAGAGTTCAGAAGAATTCATGGGGACGTAGGCTATTGCCGAACCTCGATAACAAATTGCTTGTCTTCTTTTCTTTCTTGCTTTCGATTGCTGTATTTCTTTCTACAAGTCATTATAGACTTAGGTGTTTGGAAGATCACCACCTGGGCATCTTGTCAAGGTGATTTCCAACAGTGGTATCAGAGCTTGCACAGCTGGGTAACAGAGCAAGAAGAGAAGGTGTCGGAGCAAGACTCCAAGAATCGAAGGTCAACTTATTGGGTGATTCAAGAACGGAGTTAAGATCAATATCTAATCGTGCTCTTTAGGGTGATTCAAGAACAAAGTAAAGATCAAGATTTGATTGTGTTCTTGAGGTTGATTCGAGAACAGTATTGAGATCAATCTTCGATCTGTGTTCTTGAGGTTTAAAAGAAGTTGGAGAGCAATTGTGGGTATTGCATAAATCTGGGATCTTGTCCGCAAAGATGACTTCAAATTTTGGTATTAAGAAGTTTGATGGAAAGAGAGATTTTTCCTTATGGAAGCGGAAGATCAAGGCGGTTCTAGTGCAATAGAAAGTGGACTTGGCTCTTGGAGAAAATGATGCTTTTCCAGCAAGTACCACGAAGGACCAACAGAATGAGATGAAGAAGATGGCATACAACACCATCTTCTTGCACTTGTCGGATAATGCCACAAGGGAGTACGGAGACTCGGAAGATCCAACTGCAATATGGAAGAAACTAGATGAGTTGTTTCTTGCCAAGACTCTCCCGGATAAGAGGTATCTTTGTAAACGAATCTTTGCTTTTAAATTTGATCCTAAGAAAGAGTTTTGATGAGTCTTAAATATAATATTTAAGACCCTTAACTTATATTTGTTATGCTCTTAGTTAGTAGTGTTTCACTTTATTTTATGTCTTTTTTTTTGTATTTTATGTATTTTTATAGGTTTGTGGAGAAAATGAAGCATTTCAGGAGATGTGGAGCTTCAGGAGCAATAGCGATCGATCGTACTATCCTGCGATCGAGTGCATGGTCAACAATCCCACATCAAAATGTTTGCAGTACAGTGCACCTGCGATCGAGCGCACCAGACACGCGATCGAGCGCATTTGCGATTGAGCGCACCAGACACGCGATTGAGCGCATATGCGGTCATGCGCACAAGACATACTATTGATCACACTTGCGATCGATCGCATCATTCTGCGATCGAGCGCACTCGGGCAGTACCCCATATCGAATTTGAAACCCATGTTACTCCGGGACTCCCCCTATATAAACACCATCTGACCTCATCATTCAGTGTACAATTCCTGGGGCCACTTTGGTGTTAACTGGTGGACGTCTGCTAGCATTCTGGTGGATCTCGAAGGCTTTGCTACCACGAGGGGAAGCGTCGCCCATCAGCGAGTGGAATTTCTCCCATTTAAAGTTATTTATTTCTTTTTATTTAGTTGTTTTAGTTTAATGATTAGCACTTTTATTATGAATTGTAGTTTCATAGTTATGAGTGGCTAGAATCTTCAGCTAAGGTTGAAGATGAAGCCTCACCGTTGTTTGGCATAGTAGTTCAAATTTACTTGTACAAATCTGACATTTTTTTAGTATAAATGTTCTGTCAATTATTTGAGTTAATCTTGTGATTGATTGAGTTTAAATTGTTCTGTTGAATATTCCTTGTGTTTTATCTGATGGATACATCGAATTATTTTCGATTAAATTGGATTTCCTTTGTGATTTATTAAGAGCGGATACATTGGATGCTTTTGGTTTAATTGGGATATTTGTTGTTTTTTTGTCTTAAGTTGGATTCATGGAATTTTTTTGATAGGCTATCTTTAGAACATTGAGATATATGCTTAACTTTGGCGGGGTGGATTCAGAAACCTTAGTCTTTTTATTAGTTTTTAAATTCAATTTAGTTTAGCATTTATTTATTTTGCAACATATAATACAAAACTCGGAACTAGGTTAAGATAAGATTAGTTTAGATAAATTTATATTTTCACAACGCAATTCCCTCTGGATTCGACCTCGCACTTGCACAACACTATATTGCAAACGACTCGTGCGCTTGTGAGTAATTTAAAACTCACAACAAGTTTTTGGCGCCGTTGCCGGGGAATTGTTTGGTTTGTGAAAATTTTTGGTCTGAATTGATTTTATTTTTCTACTAGTTAGTTATCAATTTTTTTTTTTAAAAAAAAAAATTGTTAATTTTTGTGAGTAGCGTGTTTGCTATTTTTGCTTTATTCTATTGTTTCTGCTGGTTAGTATCTCATTGCTTTCTGTTGGTGTATGCTTGGTCGGAGATCATTGAACTTAGATTTGATACATTTAGATCCTGACTTAGAAAGAACTCTTAGGAGACAGAGAAGAGCACTAGTTGAGAGAGAGACTATTGAGATGGGAGAGAATTTTAGGGATGCACATCATCCTGAACATGTAGAGCAACCTAGAGCTTGGAACGTGGACTCCACTACATCCCTTAGGGATTTGTTCGCACCTGTTGCGACTAACTCATCCTCTTGTATAGTGTTGCCACCTACCAATGCCACCCACTTTGACTTAAAGCCACATGTTATCTAACTTTTACCCTCATTCCATGGCTTAGATCTTGAAAATTCTTATAGTCATGTGAAGAAGTTCAAAGACATTTGTGCCATATTTAAATTCCAGAACTTCTCTAAGGAGTCAGTCCATCTTCGACTCTTCTCTTTTTCTCTTCATGATAGAGCTAGGGCGTGGTTGGATTCCAACACGCTCGGGTCTATTACATCTTGGGAAAACCTGCTTAGCAAATTTTATCATAAGTTTTTCCCAATGTTTAGAGTGAATGAGTGTCGAAAGGAGATTAGCTCTTTCACTCAGGATGAGGATGAAATTTTTTTTGAGAGTTGGGAGCACTTCAAAGAGCTACTGATCAGATGCCATCCACATGGATATGAGAAGTGGAGACTCGTTCAGTTCTTCTACCAAGGGTTGACTCAACCCAACCGTAGCATGATCGAGTCTATGAATGGGGGGGCATTCTTGAGTTTGACAGGAGATGAAGCATATATAGTGTTGGACAAGTTGTCGGACAACTCGCAGCAGTGGGATTTTTTAAGCTATCGAGATAAGTCCATTCGTGCTCCTAAGAGGGGAGGCATCTATGAGGTCAGGGAGGACGCTGATTTGAGGATAAAGTTAGATGCCCTCACTAAGAAGATTGATGCTCTCACTTTGAGCTAATCCATCATTGCTGCCAACACATTCAATTTTGAAAGCTGTTCCATCTGTGCTAGTCCCATGCATCTAGCACAGAATTGCCCATCAATGTCGGCTTGTGCCAAGTATCCTATGGAACAAGTAAATGTTTTCAATGACAATCGAAGGCAGTCAAATGGATCGTACTTCGAGACGTACAATCCAGGGTGGCGGAACCACCCAAATTTTTCATGGAGGCAGAACCAACCAATGAATTAGGGAGGGGCCCCTCATAATGCTCAAAATCAATATCCTCCCGGATTTTCCCAACAAATTCTTGGTCATGGTCGTGCTGCCCATCCAGCACCATTACCTACTTACCAAGTTCCCACTCAAACACCAGCGTTAGTTTCACTGTCACTAGAGGACACCATTAAGGAATACATGAAAATGAATAACCAATCCACGAGCGACGTAAGGAGTGCAACAATGGTAAACACCCAAGCAATTGCCAAGCTGGAGAGTCAAATAGGGCAAATTGCAAGTCACTTGGGTGAGAGAGAGAATGGGAAGTTCCCTAGTCAGCCCGTGCCCAACCCGAAAGGACAATTTATGGTTGGGAGTTCATCAACTCTTATGCACGGGGAGGAACAAGTATAGTCGATTGTCACACTGAGGTCTGGGAGACAAGTGGACAATCGAGTGGAAGAGAGCTCTGCTATGCAACAAGGGCAAGAGAGTGGTAACAAGGAGAAGAGAGATACTGAGCCATCTACAGCCACACCTACTGAGAAAGACCCTCCTAGGTCGTTTGTACCTAGAACGCCTTACCCCAACAGACTACAGGCGCCCAAGAAAGGAGGGAAGTATGAGGAAATTCTGGAGGTATTCAAACAGGTCCAAATCAATATCCCATTTTTGGATACCATCCATCAAGTGCCATCATATGCCAAGTTTTTAAAGGACTTGGTCACTATCAAGAGGAGGACGAATGTCCCAAAGAAGGCATTTTTGACCGAGCAGGTCAGCTCAATCCTTCAGTGTAAGCTACCCATCAAGTATAAGGACCCGGGCTGTCCTACCATCTCTTACACGATAGAAGTCAGCCATATTGAGAGGGCTCTTTTGTATCTAGGGGCGAGTGTGAATCTTTTACCATACTCAGTCTATTTGCAGTTGGGGTTAGGAGAATTGAAGCCCACATCCACGACGCTTCAATTGGCTGACAGGTCAGTGAAAAGACCACAGGGAATAGTTGAGGATGTCTTGATAAAAGTGGATAAATTCTATTCCCCAGTGGATTTTATTGTGCTTGACACAGAGCCGGTCCAAAATGTAAGGATTCAAATACCAAAGATTCTAGGGCGACCATTCTTAGCCATGGCTAATGCCCTAATCAATTGTAGGATAGGGGTGATGAAGATCTCCTTCGGAAATATGACAGTGGAGTTGAACATCTTTGATATCACTAGGCAACCACTGGAATATGATGAAGTGAGAAATGTATGCTTGATAGAGGAGATTCTTGAGGAGATTGTGAATGAATCAAGCATTGAGGACCCCTTAGAGGCATGCTTTGCTCAATTTGGAGAGGATTTAGATTTAGATAAATTACTTGAGCAAGCGAATGCCATTTTGGAGTCTCCTCCTCGGAAGAGCAATAACAAGGAGGAGACCGCCGAACCTGAAACCCCCAAGAAGGAACTTAAGCCTTGACCAGATAATCTTAAGTAAGTTCCTAGGTTCAGCCGATAGTTTGCCTGTGATTATAGCTTCAGATTTGGGTGAAGCTCAAGAGGTAAAATTATTAAATGTCTTAAAAGAGCACAAGGAAGCTATCGGGTGGACCATTGAGGATGTCAGGGGAATCAGCCCCTCGGTGGTGATGCACAGGATACATTTGGAGGAGGATGCTAAGCCATCGAGGGAGCCACAAAGAAGGCTCAACCCTGTTATGCAAGAGATCTTGAGGGCAGAGGTTATTAAGCTGTTAGATGCAGGGATCATTTATCCCATCTCTGATAGCAAATGGGTGAGCCCGATTCGTGTTGTGCCCAAGTGAGTTGGACTGACGGTAGTAAAGAATAAAGACGACGAGTTGGTGCCAAATGTGTTCAGTCAGGGTGGAGAGTGTGTATAGACTACTGTAAGCTGAACGCTTCCACAAGGAATGATCATTTTTCACTTCCATTTATTGATCAGATGGTGGAGTGTTTGGCTGGGCACGAGTATTATTGCTTTTTGGATGGTTATTCTGGATATAACCAGGTCCTTGTGGACCCCGAAGATCAGGAAAAGATGACATTTACCTGTCCTTTTGGGACTTTCGCCTACTATCGCATGCCCTTTGGGTTATGCAATGCACCCGCTACTTTTCAGCGGTGCATGGTCAGTATATTTTCTGACATGGTAGAGTGATTCTTAGAGATTTTCATGGACGACTTCTCCATCATCGGTTTAACATTTGAGGAGTGCCTGCACCGTCTCACTTTGGTTTTAGTGCGGTGCAAGGAGAAGAACCTGGTGCTTAATCGGGAGAAGTGCCATTTTATGGTCAAGCAAGGAATTGTACTGGGGCATGTCGTATCTCATAGAGGGATTGAGGTCGACAAAGCGAAGGTGGATTTGATTTCCAACCTTCTACCCCCACGTACGGTGAAAGAGGTTCGATCTTTTCTGGGCCATGCAGTCTTCCACAGGCGATTTATCCATAATTTCAGTAAGATCGCCAGGCCCTTGTGCAAGTTATTGTTGAAAGATGCCCCATTTCTATTTGATGAGGATTGTAAGAAAGTATTTGGGGATCTGAAGAAGATTCTGACGTCCATACCCATTATTCAGCCACCCAACTGGGGTGTACCCTTTGAGATTATGTGTGACGCATCAGACTATGCTGTTGGAGTTGTTTTGGGGCAGTGTGTTGATAAACTTCCCCATTTTATCTACTATGCAAGTCGAACTCTAAACGACGCACAAGTCAATTACTCTACACTGAGAAGGAGTTACTTGCAGTCGTTTTTGAATTAGACAAGTTCAGATCCTACTTGTTAGGATCTAAAGTCATTATCTACTCGGACCATGTAGCATTGAAGTATCTTTTCTCTAAAAAAGATGCTAAATCTCATCTTATCCGATGGATCTTGCTACTTCAAGAGTTCGACATTGAGATTCAGGATAAGAAAGTTTCAGAAAATGTGATGGCGGACCATTTGTCTAGATTGATTGTGGAATTCACTGAGACTGCCGCTCCCATTTCTGAAACCTTTCTTGATGAGTAATTGATGCACATTGCTCACAATCCCGTGCCTTGGTTCACCGATATAGTGAACTATCTTGTCACCGGTCAACTGCCCTTGCATTGGGGGCAACAAGATAAATCAAAGTTTTTGGCCATGGCAAAACATTTTTTCTGGGATGATCCTCACCTATTCAAGTATTGTCCTGATCAGATCATCAGAAGGTGTATTCCTGAGCATGACCAATCTCATGTCTTCGCTTTCTGTCATGATCATGCTTGTGGAGGCCATTTTAGTACTAAAAAGACCGCTGCGAAGATTTTGCAATGTGGATTCTATTGGCCTACCCTGTTCTGGGACTCTCACACCTACTGTGTATCTTGTGAGCGTTGCCAAAAGCTAGGGAGTCTTTCTAGGAGGAATATGATGCCTCTCAACCCTATTCTGATTATTGAGATTTTTGACGCGTGGGACATTGATTTTATGGGACTGTTCCCAAACTCCTTTGGCAACTTGTACATTCTAGTTATTGTGGACTATCTGTCTAAGTGGGTGGAGGCCATTGCGTGCAAGACCAATGACCACAGAGTTGTGGTCCAGTTTTTGAAGGACACTATTTTTTCTCGATTTGGTACGCCTCGACCAATCATAAGTGATGGAGGTAAGCACTTTTGCAACCAGATTTTTGAGCAGTTGATGAAGAAGTATTTCATCACACACAAGGTTGCCACCCCATATCACCCACAGACGAGTGGACAAGTGGAAATTTCTAATCGCGAGATAAACACATTTTAGAGAAAAGTGTGAACCCTAGTAGAAAGGATTGGTCTCTGCGATTGACTGATGCACTGTGAGCATATCGGACAGCTTTCAAGACGCCAATTGGCATATCTCCCTATCGTATTATGTACGGAAAGGCATGTCACCTTCCGGTTGAATTAGAGCATAGAGCCTATTGGGCTATAAAGCAGTTGAACTTCAATCTTTCAAAGGCTGGCACATAAAGGAAGCTCCAACTCAATGAAGTAGAGGAACTACGGAATGATGCATACGATTGTGCACGGTCCTACAAGGCACAAATGAAGAAGACTCATGACCAACACATTTTGAGACGAGCTTTTGAGCTGGGTCAAAAAGTTCTTTACAATTCACGCTTACATTTTTTTTCAAGCAAGCTCAAATCTCGTTGGACAGGCCCATTTATTATTCGGTCAGTTTTTCCTCATGGGGCCATCGAGATTGAGGATCCCAAGAATGGTAACACTTTTAAGGTAAATGGACAAAGGCTAAAACCATTCTTGGAGTTGAGGAGTCTGGACATAGAGACGATATTATTGGAGGATCCTAGTTACTCTGATTGAGTGTCGTCTACTAAGGGGAGTCTGGTTGAAGACTTTAAACTTAGCACTCATAGGAGGCACTCCACAGCTTATCTTTTCTGTATATTTCTTAATTTTTATGATTAATGTTTGTTTACAGTATTTTTTGTTTTTTAGTTTTTGTTTTTTAGGGACAATGCGTACTTCAGTTCAAGTTTAGGGGTATACTATGAGCCATACCAGTCCAGATAGTTCTCCATATCTCAGGTCAGCTCTTTCCATATTAGTCACACATTGGGGTCGATGTGTAATTTAAGTTTGGGGGTACGGGAGACACATCACACACTTTGTCCTAATTTGTTGTCTTTTCGTCGTAAAGATAAATGCATGTTCATGTTCGTCTAAAAATTTTGGTTGATCTGAAAAATTGTGATGTGATTTCATTGGTGAGTTTAAAACTTTGAACACATGATCTGATGATAGAGTTTAAACTTTAGTTACTTACTTTAGCCATTTTCGAGAATTCGTATGTTTGATCTAATCTCACACGAGCACATTAGCACATATTTGTGTGAGGTATGACATGTGAGTTGAATGTATACGTTTCCTTGTCTTAACTGAAACCGGATGACTTGTTGGATAAACACTTGGGCATATAAAAAAAAACTGCAATATTTATAATGATCATCATCAATAAACTTTCCACTGAGTAACTGGACCTCTTGCCTCAGTAAGCAGTGAGTGTTCACATCAAAAGGTGGGAATTTTATTCATAATGATCATTACGAAACTTTTCGCTGAGTAACTGGACCTCTTGCCTCAGTAAGCAATGAATGTTCACGTCAAAGGTGGAAATTTTGCTTGGTAGTATTAAGGCCAGTTTAATTTCGTAGCCTATTTTACTCGAGTGAGTAAGTCCTTAGGGGTGCCTTTACACCTAATGCCCTAAAACCATCTGGTTTGGGAGTCATTGACTCAATACTCGTTACATGGGTCAATTAGAAAACTTACGGGAACTAAACATAGCAGAGCATTATATATATATAAAAAAAAAACTATGCCATTGTTGTTCTTTCCGATAAGAAATTCTGTGGATCTTGAGACTTGAATTACCTTGTACATTGAAGTTATTTGGAAACCTCATCTGTATATGCTAATTCACTTTACACTGATTCAAGCTTGTGGTGTCTTACCATACCTCTTGTAAGTAATTAGGTTTTAAATTCTTATTCATTGTAAAGATGGGTTCGACTTATTTAAGCTTGCTCATGAATGAATCTCATGATTTTGTATGCTCCTTAAATTTTTAGATACCATGAATACTGAACTTATCTTTATAATCCTTGTTGTTCATTTAGTTTTTTATTTTGTTTTGCTAAGGGACTAGCAAAATATAAGTTTGTGGGTATTTGATGAGTCTTAAATATTGCATATTTAAGACCCTTAACTTATATTTGTTATCTCTTAGTTAGTAGTGTTTCACTTTATTTTATGTCTTTTTTTTTTTTTTTTTGTGTTTTGTGTATTTTTATAGGTTTGTGGAGAAAATGAAGCATTTCAGGAGATGTGGAGCTTTAGGAGCAATAGCGATCGATCGCACTATACTGCAATCGATCGCATGGCCAACAATCCCATATCGAAATGTTTGTAGTACAGTGCACCTGCGATCGAGCGCACCAGACACGCGATCGAGTGCATATGCGATCGTTCGCAGAAGACATACGATCGATCGCACTTGTGATTGATCGCATCATTCTGCGATCGAGTGCACCCGGGCAGTATCCCACATCGAATTTGAAACCCATGCTACTCCGGGACTCCCCCTATATAAACACCATCTGACCTCATCATTCAGCGTACAATTCCTGGGGCCACTTTGGTGTTAATCGGTGGACGTTTGCTAGCATTCTGGTGGATCCCGAAGGCTTTGCTACCACGAGGGAAAGCGCCGCCCATCAGCGAGTGGAATTTCTCCCATGTAAAGTTATTTATTTCTTTTTATTTAGTTGTATTAGTTTAATGATTAGCACTTTTATTATGAATTGTAGTTTCATAGTTATAAGTGGCTAGAATCTTCAGCTAAGGTTGAAGATGAAGCCTCGCTGTTGTTTGGCATAGTAGTTCAGATTTGCTTGTACAAATCTGACATTTTTTTAGTATAAATGTTATGTCAATTATTTGAGTTAATCTTGTGATTGACTGAGTTTAAATTGTTCTGTTGGATATTCCTTGTGTTTCATCTGATGGATACATCGAATTTTTTTCGATTAAATTGTATTTCCTTTATGATTTGTTAAGAGCAGATACATTGGATGCTTTTGGTTTAATTGGGATATTTGTTGTTTTTTTGTCTTAAGTTGGATTTATGGAATTTTTTTGATAGGCTATCTTTAGAACATTGAGATATATGCTTAACTTTGGCGGGGTGGATTCAGAAACCTTAGTCTTTTTATTAGTTTTTAAATTCAGTTTAGTTTAGCTTTTATTTATTTTGCAACATATAATACAAAACTCGGAACTAGGTTAAGATAAGATTAGTTTAGATAAATTTATATTTTCACAACGCAATTCCCTGTGGATTCGACCTCGCACTTGCACAATACTATATTGCAAATGACTCGTGCGCTTGCGAGTAATTTAAAACTCACAACAAGTTACAAGATAATCTTGATGCCAAGATGAGGAGTGCATCAAGTGGAAGAGGGCTGTTCATTAGAAGAAAGCCAGCAACTCAGTATCGCATCAACATCCATGGCTACTACCGGGACAGAGGTAGAGGAGAGAGCCATGGGAGAGTGCACAACAACATACATGGCTACTACCGAGAGAGAGGTAGAGGAGAGAGCCATGGAAGAGTGCACAATAATATACATGGCTACTACCGGGACAGAGGTAGAGGAGAGAGCCATGGGAGAGTGCACAATAACAATGGCTACTACCGAGACAGAGGTAGAGGAGAGAGCCATGGGAAAGCACATTCCAAACTGAGATTTGGAGGGAATAGATGTTACTACTGCCATAAGGAGGGTCACTTCAAGAAAGATTGCAAGGAGAAAATAAGGGATGAGGGAAGAAGCCATACCAAGAATGGAGAGGCTTCGGTTGCCAAAGGAGAACAACAAGATGATGTTCTTGTTGTGTGCTCGGATGTGAGCAAGGGGCAAGAAGGCAGTGGAAAATGGATCTTGGATACCGGGTGCACTCATCACATGTACCATCATCGGGATTGGTTCAAGAATTTCAAGGAAACCAATGATGAAAGGGTTTTCTTGGGGAATGACAATTCTTGCCAAGTGAAGGGGATAAGAGACATCCAGGTGAGGATGTTTGATGGAATGACAAGGCTACTGAAAGATGTGAGATATCTCCTAGATTTGAGGAGGAATTTGATTTCATTGGGGCAGCTGGATTCCATGGGATACACATGCAAGATAGAGGGAGGAAAGATCAAGGTAGCCAAGGGATCTTTGGTAGTGATCAAAGCAGCAATGAAGGATGGTCTCTATGAGATGATCAGAGACATGGAGATCAAGGATCAAGCAGCAAGCTTGATGGCTGAGATGGATGAGGCAACCCTTTGGCACACTCGCTTGGGACATATGAGCGAAGAGGGCCTGCAAGCTTTCAGCAAGGATGGCCTACTTGGTGGAAACAAGGTAGATAAACTCAATTTCTGCAAGAGCTGTGTTCTTGGGCAGCAACATTGGGTCAGCTTCAACACCGGAGTGCACAAGTCTAAGGGAATTCTTGACTACATTCATGAGGACCTTTGGGGACCAGCAAGGACACCAACACAGGGAGGTAACTTTTTCTTTCTGTCTTTAATTGATAATTATTCAAGAAAGATTTGGGTTTATTTGGTTAGAAATAAATCAAATGTTTTGAATAAGTTAATGGTGTGGAAAAAGCTAGTGGAGACTCAAACGGGCAAGGCAGTTAAAGGGATAAGAACCGATAATGACTTAGAAATTTTTAACTAAGAGCTTGATCAATTATGCAGGTTAAATGACATTTTAAGACATAACCCCTCAGCAAATTGGAGTTGCTGAGAGGATGAATAAGACCCTTATGGAAAAGGTTAGGTGCATGTTAGATGGATCCAGATTACCCAAATGTTTTTGGGGGAAGCGGTGTCTACTGCTGCGTATTTGGTTAATAGATCACCCTCTAGGATTGTGTACCATAAGACTCCCGAAGAGATGTGGAGTGGAAAACCCCCTGAGTTGGACAACCTTAGGACTTTTGGGTGTGTTGTGTTTGCACAACAAAAGGATGATAGACTTAGCCCAGGATCTAGAAAATATGTGTTTCTAGGATATAGGGAAGAGGCTAAGGGGTATAGGTTGTGGTCTTTAGATAAAGAAGGATTGAGACTCATAATAAGTAGGGATGTTAATTTTAATGAATTGTTATTTCCATATTTGGAGAAAACTAACCCTGTAGGGGCTAGTGAGCAAACCAGTTCGGTATTTATGGAGCATAGCATCAAGGAGAATTCGGTTCAGGTAGAGCAAGGAAGGCAAGAGGGTTCGGACCAGATAGAGCCCATTGATGAATGCCAAGCTCAGGACACTCGTGAGGAGGCCGAACTGAAAGAGGATGATGCAGGGAGTCAGAAGGACTATTAGCTCACAAGAGACCGGGAAAAAAGGCTGGTCGGACCACCTTCAAGATATGGGTTTGTGGATGCTGCGGATGAAGCAGCTCCTTGGACAGAAGAAGAGATGAGTGAACAAGAGACTTACATTGATGCCATGGGATGTAAGGATTCGTCAAAATGGAAGCTAGCTATGGAGGAAGAAATGGATTCTTTGAGGAAGAACACCTTATGGGAATTAGTGCACATTCCGGGAAAACATAGAGTTGTGGATTATAAGTGGACTTACAAAATCAAAGAAGGGTACCCTTCAGGAGATGAAGTTCAGAACAAGGCTAGGCTAGTGGAGAATGGGTTCATGAGAAGAGAAGACATAGATTTCACAGAAACTTTCTCACCTGGACACAAGGTGGAGAAAATGGTGAGTATCCTCATCTATGTCGTTGATATGCTGTTGGTTTGGAACAGCAGGAAGATGATGAAAAGGTTTACATCTCAACTCAGTGAGGAGTTCGAGAGGAAGGATCTTAGCCTTACACAAAAGATCATTGGGATGTGTAGAATCCAAGAAAATGAGAGAAACTGGTTAAGGGTTTCTTGGGCAATGGATGTTCTCAGCAGATTTGTAAGTAGTCTCGAAAAGAAGAATTGGCTTGGGATAAAGTGGTTGTTGAGGTATTTAAAGGCTCAATGGCAGCCGGTGGTAGCACTCTTAACAACTGAGGCTGAGTACATAACGGCCATGGAAGCCATAAAGGAGGCTATGTGGTGCAAAGGGTTATTGGACGAGTGGATGGTCCTAAAAGAGTAGGTGGTGGTGTCTTCGAAAAAAATGGCCATGGAAGAAAGTCCTACAGATTTAGGTACTAAGGTTCTACCTCTAAGAAGGTTCAATCATTGCCTTGAACTTCTTAGGAATCGATTCGGTTGATTGATGACTCAAGATGAGTTTGGATCCTGAAGTTCTCTGCACAATGGTTTGGGTTAAACGCTTAGACAAAGGTAGAGATTGTTGATATTTGTCTAAGGTTTAAACATGGTTTAAGGTTTAAACAAGAGATGGAAGAATGAATTTCAGCATGTTAAAGGAGTGCACACAAGTGTGCGCATCACTTTGGGTGTGTGTGCACACCTCTATTCAGCAAGACAAAGAAGTGCGCACAGCATCAGGAGGTCCAGCTTCAGTGTGCGCTGCAGCCCTCCTCCTCCCAGGCCGCAGCACCCAGCAAGGGAGGTGCTGGAGGAAGGCCAGCGCCACACCTTTCCCTCACCAAGGCCACTGCGCCCAGAAAGTAGTGAAAAGGGAGTTTTGCCTAGCGCCGCAGCATGCCCTGTTCAGTGCCTAGGCGCTAGGCACACTGAGGCACACATATTCCACTTGATTCAACCTCTTGTTAAGTTCGTGGATGCAAGGTTAAAATGCACAACATCACTTAGGATTGATGGAGGACCATGGTTGATTAGTCCTCAAGATCTAAGGGTGGAGATTGACTCTCAAGATTGGACAAGAAGTTGGTGCACTATATAAAGGGTCACCTAGCTTCATTCTCAACAAGAATATGATGTAATGTAACTTGTGAGACATGTGTGTGCATGAGAGAATTATGTGAGAGTTAAAAGACACAGACATGCAAGAGGGACTCATTAGAGAGGCTGGTTGTAAAGAAGAGAGAGTAGTATAGATAGAGAGCATTGTAATAGTTCTTATCATCTTCTTTGTTCTCTTCATGGTTTCTTCAAGAACTTGAGGTTTCTTGAATAGGGTTACTGGATTGTAAAGAACCATTGATTTAGTGCAGAGAGTTCAGAGGAACTCACGGGGACGTAGGCTATTGCTGAACCTCGATAACAAATCGCTTGTCTTCTTTTCTTTCTTGCTTTCAATTGCTGTATTTATTTCTACAAGTCATTCTAGACTTGGGTGTTCGAAAGATCACCACTTGAGCATTTTGTCAAGTTGATTTCCAACTTTTTTTTTCAGATTTTTCTTTCTGTTATTCCAAACACACTATTGTTTCTACAAGAAACTAATATTGATGTGCTCATAAAGATTTATGAGTTTAGAAACAAATTAGTTCACCCCTCAAATGAGAACACTACGGTAAAAGAAAATTTGCTTTTGCCTCTTTCAATTTTAACACATTTTATATTCTTATCAAAAAGAAAAATTACAAAGCCTAATTAATATGAGAACATCAATGGAACATTATCAAAAAAGTGATGCCAAATAAACAACATTTAAAGAAGAAATTGTTGTTTAGATATGATCAATGAAACATGCATGAAAGGGAGAATTTTTCTCTCAAGCCATTGAATGGTGTCGATGCCTCATATTGATACCCTTTGGCTCTAGACAAGAATTTGTCCACTCAAAGCCATCTCAAGGTGACAAGGAATTAATTAATTTAGTTAAATAAACTCCATGTTATTTGATTATTTTGGGGGGTGGAATGGTATCATAAGCATCAAAACCAAATCAGAATTACATTAAAGAAGTACCAAAAGAGAGTGACATACACTTATCAAAAGGAGATAAGTTACTTAGTCCTAAAAGCAACTCATGACTAAAATCCATGAGAGAGACCTACAACATGGATGATCTCTCTTCTTTGTTCAAAAGGGGAAAAGCAGAAAATTAACAAACTCTTAATAAAAATGGACTCATTCTAATGATAGCCCAAACAAAACATAAATAAACTAAATGAAATTATATAATCCAATTTAGGGCTCTAATTTCTAAACTGGATATTTATAGTGAGCAGAAATCCAATAATCTTCATTTGTTCATTCCAGTTGCATTCTTGACTGCATCAGTAGCTCCTTGTGCCTTGGCTTTCACATTCTGACCAGCCTATACAAAACCCAACATTCAAAAAAATTACTTTCACACAATGATACATAAAATTAACTTCATAACCCATATTGCAAATAATTCAAAACCTCAGTTTATTTTATTGATATTTGGACAAAACACCCAAAAAAATAGTAATAATAAATTTGGACCTCTTGCATGGAGTCACTGGCAGATTGAGCAGCATTGCCAGCCCTGTCCATCAGGCCACTAGCCTTCTCCTGAAAAAAGTATTAACAATAAAAAAAACCATCAATTTTACAATTAAATTGACATAATTAAAACACCTTAAGCTGACCTGGGTTTGGCCCTTGGCCTCACCAGCCTGGAAGCTCATCTTCTGGGAAGAGTTATCTGCCATCTTAATTGAACTCTCTTTTTGAACACAAAATATGCTTAAGATATGCTGATTAGTGATTACTGATTAATGCTTGAAATCGATGCTTTGGTGATTAACATCTCAAAGTTGCCACAATTTATAGTTTTTAAAACCAGTTCAGTGCTTGACACGTGTAGTACCACGTAAAAGGATGTGATAAGTCAGTACATGGTTTGTTTAGAGCGCCACGAGTCGTATTACTGTTGGGGTTGAGGTTTTTGGGCCTTTTGATCAGGAAGCTGTTGGGAAAAATTTGTTTGTTGCAGTTTTGAGGGCTTTCACAGGTTCTCTCTTATTGTAGAGTTTTTTTTTCGTTAATAAAAAAGATTAGAATTCTTTTACTTAAATGGAAAAGATCCCTTGTTATGACCCGAAAGAACCAAATTATTAAAATAATTTCTTCATGCAGCTAAAGAACCAAATTCTTTTACTTAGGATCATTACAATTCACATAAAAGACAAAAATCCAGTCTAAAACAAATACTTTCTTCATGCAGCTAAACACCCAATATAATTTACTAAATCAATTTTCTTAATGCCTTAGATGTTCTCATGATCACATCTCCAAGAAACTAGTCTCCAAGCTTAAAAGAAAAGTTTCATGAATGAGAGTATTTGGAAGGAATTGAATGAAAAATAAGGAGATACACGCTACCTCGAGCGTTTCCATTGCTTGAGCAAGCTTCCATGAACTAGAAGTAAATTGCAGTCTTCCTTCCTACCATTAATCAGGTTATTTCATACAACTAGACTATATTCCATTTTCATTCTTCACTACATTGCATTTATATCATCCATAGCGAAAACATTGCAACCGATCACCATCAAGATGATACAAATCTCATAACTCGCCATGAACTCTTTGGCTTATGTAGATATAAAAACTGTAGAATTACTAGATCTTGTCTTCCTTTTATTTACTAACATACTTAACTTCTCATACCTCACCCAATTTTATCCACTTCACCTGATTTTTCTCTACTTCACCCAATTTTTTCTGCTTCATCTAATTTTCTCTAATTCAACTATTTTTCCCACATTTTTACTAATTCATATCTTTTCTACTTCACCTAATTTTTCTTCTTCGAATTCTACTATAAATACCCCTTCATTCTTCCATTTCAAATCATCAAAAAATTCTTCCATCTCATCAATAAAAAAATCCAATTTAAATCTACACAACATCAAAAAATCTATAACTTTTGTGTTTATATTTATGGGGACTTAGCTACGAAAGATAATTTGTTTTTTTTTTTTTGAAAAAAAACAACGGAAGTTCTTGATGATGAGATCCTGATACCTAACAGTACATGGGTGTCCAAAATACAAAGTGTAAAAAAATTTCCACAATAACAGAAAAGAGCATATAAAAAGACAAGTTTCTTTACTTTTCTCTCTCAATAAAATGTTAATGACTCAAAACAAAAAAAAAACATTTGACTTAGTATATTACTGTGCCACATTCAAATGTCTGACTTGCTATTGAACACATTGAATTCTATGCATTAGACTTGATTCTTCAATACATTCAAATGTATGCATCAGGCTTGCTTTTGAAACACATTGAATTGTAGGCATCGAACTTGCTATTGAACACATTGAGGTGTATCCATTAGAATTGGTTCTTGAACACATTCAGACTCACATTGCCAAACTAAAATAAAGTGCAATATAAAAATGTAGAAAACCACATATGCAATAAGGTATACGTGTATATGGAAAAGTACGAATCAAATGAACTTTAAGACATAAACAATGTTGAAACCATCCACTATCAAATTATACTGTTGAAAACCGTGCACTCTGTGCTGAAACCATAAAATAAAGTGCAATATAAAAATGTAGAAAACCACATATGCATTAAGGTATACATATATATGGAAAAATACAAATCAAATGCATTTTAAGACATAAACAATGTTGAAACCATCCACTATAAAATTATACTGCTGAAATCCATGCACTCTCATATCATCATGCTAAAAGTGTGTACACTAAGTCATACAGTGCAAACGAACACGTACTAAGATATAAATTTATATGCATAATAAGATGCAAGACATATACAAAGCATATATGTATAAAAAAATACAACATATAGTTGAAGGAATTACGTGCATGGGCATGGATTAGAATTCTTTTAGTAAATAAATTTTCTTATTGCCTTAGATGTTCTCGTGACCACATCTCCAAGAAACTAGTCTTGACATTCCCAATACCAGCTCATCCAAGCTTAAAAGAAAAGTTTCATGAATGAGAGTATTTGGAAGGAATGGAATGAAAAATAAGGAGATATATGCCACCTCGAGTGTTTCCACTGCTTGACCAAGCTGCCATGAACTTTAAGTAATTTGCAGCCTTCCTTGCTACCTGTAATCAGGTTATTTCATACAACCAGACTATATTCCATTTTTCATTCATCACTACATTGAATTTATATCATCCATAGCGAAAACGTAGCAACCAATCACCATCAAAATGCTACAAATCTCATAACTCCCTGTGAACTCTTTCCTTTCTTTTATAAAGATATCTAACTTCTCCCACTTCATCCAATTTTCTTCACTTCACTCGATTTTTTTCAGTTCACCCGATTTTCTCTACATCATCTAATTTTCTTTACTTCTTCAATTTTTTCCATTTTTTTTCTACTTCAAC
The DNA here is from genome assembly GCA_023935145.1 of Bretschneidera sinensis. Lineage (NCBI taxonomy): Eukaryota > Viridiplantae > Streptophyta > Magnoliopsida > Brassicales > Akaniaceae > Bretschneidera > Bretschneidera sinensis. The sequence continues at coordinate 26,825,051 of CM043697.1, forward strand.
TAAATTTTCCCACATTTTTTCTGCTTTACCTAATTTTTTCCACCTTTTTTCTACTTCACTTAATTTTTTTTTTCAGATAATTATTTTTTTCAGATTCTACTATAAATACCCAATCATTCTTCCATTTCAAATCATCAAAAAATTCTTCCATCTCATCAATAAAAAATTTATCTAAAATCTACACAACATCTAAGTATCCTATTTATATTCCCTTAAACACTGATAATATCTAAATATATCACTTATATTACCTTAAACACTTATAAGACTGAGATTGGGTGTATTTGGGATTTAGGATGAGCATTTTACACATTTGAGCCACTACTTGTAAACACTCACTCTTATGGAAAAACTTCTATACTACTCCCGTGGAGTAGACCTCATAAGTCAAACCACGTAAACATCTTGTCTTCATTATATTTTTCGAAACTTTTACTTATCAGCTTTTTATACATGTACACCAAAGCTTAAAAGTATTTTTGCCATCTCAGTTCACAATTGTTCAATTGCCAATTCATAAGAAAATTCTTCATTCCTTGCCCAGAATCTCTACTCAACAATAGTTTCCCATCCATTAAACTCGAAAATTATTTTGCAAATTTTACGAGTTGGTCCGCTGACGACTCCACAATGTAACGAGTTTCCAAATCTATAAATTTTGTATTTATATTTTTGGCGATTTCGCTAGGGAAGGTGATTTTTTTTTTTGGAAAAAAAAGCAATGGAAGGTTCTTGATGATGAGATCCTGACACCTAATAGTACGTGGATGTCCAAAATACAAAGTGTAAAAAAATTCTACTAAAACAGAAGGAGCATATAAAAAAATAAGTTTCCTTACTGTTCTCTTTCAATAAAATGCCTTTGAGGTATAATGACTCGAAAAAGAAAATATTTCACTTATTATACTCTAAATTACTCTGCCACATTCAAATGTCAGACTTGCTATTGAACACATTGAATTGTGTGCATTATTTGACTCTTGAACATTCAAATGTATGCATTAGGATGTCGTTACTATTCAACACTGAACACCTGAATCTGTATTACAACATAAAAATTCTACTCATTCTATCATATAATACATTCCTTCTTACACATGATTTCTTCCACATTCTTTACTCTATGTACAATACAACTTGGTTAAGACCAAGAATTTTACACAATATACAATCTTTAGATAAAATTACATCCATGATAATTTACAATATATACATTCTTTCAAAACAATGGAAATATAAACATTTATCTAAACTCTCAAACAAAATAAATTGAGAAAAGCCTCGCGTAGAAACCCACCTAAGAATACTTTTCTCCTTTAGTTTCCTTAAATGCTTCAATTTATTTCAACAACTTTCTTGAAAATGTTAGAAAAGGGGGTGAGCTAAAAAGTCCAGCGAGTAATCACATTACTCAGTGTAATCATCTTCCAAAAATTTCATCACTTTTTAAGTGAATTCAATTTCATTCCAATTATATTCATAATTCATAAATCTCAATTTTATATATATATATATTCTCATCACAAGTAAACTAATCATTCCAAGGATAGTTTTAAAAATTCAACAATTATATGAATAGCAACATTCCAACATATCATAAGGTTGAAAACCATTTTAAGAATTATAATTTCAAGATATTCACATTCCATGTGTTATATAATTATCATAATGGGGACACCTTCTCATGTATCAGTACATCCATTACTTTCCATTTTCACTTGATTCCACCTCACTTTCCACTTTCACTCAGTTTTGCCTCACTTTCCACTTTCCACTCAATTCTACCTCACTTTCTACTTTCACTTGGTTCCGCCTCACTTTCACTTTCACTCGGTTCCACCTCACTTTCACTTTCACTCGGTTCCGCCTCACTTTTCACTTTCACTAGGTTCCACCTCACGTTTCACTTTCACTAGGTTCCGCCTCACGTTTCACTATCACTCAGTTCCATTTTTCTTTCCATTCGGTTCCATAATATTATCAAGAAATGCATGTCACATGAAATGCATTCACAACACAACAATTTACAAATAAATATTCATCAATCCATTCCATCATAACAATATAAATCACATATCATTATTTATATCAAGCGCACATATATTTATATCCTTATAGGATTTACATTCCGTACTTGATATACTCATATATATATATATATATATATATATATATATATATATTCATTTTTATCATATAATTCATCACACTTACTAAGAGTAAGTTGACACTCACCTTATAGCACAAAGTGCAATTCTTGGACTTTTTCCTTGTCTTTACTATGTTCTTCCACCACACCTAAAAAATATATCATTTAGTATAACAATCTAATAAGTATGTATTAGTAGTTATCTTTATCAACTAACTACAAGAAATAAACATAACCATACAATATCATAAGGTTCATTTTCTTTGTTTATCTTTCTCATTCTTCTTTCTTTTTTTATTTCGTTCTTACCTTTCCTTATTTGAGATTCATATCTCATGACAGCAAAATTAAACTTACTTACTACTTCTTCCTATTTCAAAGGAATCATACCAATCCTTTCGTTTCCTTTCCTTATTTGAGATTCATTTCTCATGACAGTAATATTAAACTTACTACTTCTTCCAATTTCGATGGAATCATACCAATCCAATAATCTTTATACCACTAAGATTTTAACCTCACATAAATTTAATACTTTTCATATACTAACATAGATTTAATCACATAAATTCCAAAATAACCATTTAATAGAAATCTTCCCAAACTTTAATTTTCTCACTAAAAATCATTCTAATTTAAAGATTTCCTTTAGTTCCAACAATTATTAAACTTCAAAACCAAACTTACATATCTAAAGCTACTCCAAATCAAAATTCTTAGTTTCTTCCATACTATAATTTAAGATTATTCAAGTTTCCACCATAGTCCACATTCCAACTTCTATAAATCATAAATCCATCAATTTTATGCTTCCATAAATGAGATCTTACACTCTTAACAATACCCATTACATACTTTTCTTATTTCAACAATTTCCATGAAATCTCCAATTTCTTCAATCCATACTCTAACAAAATAAAATCTCCAATTTATGAAATTTAATCAAATCCACTTCAATCCATACTCTCCTAGGTCTCAACTTTCCTATTTTACAATACCCACAACTCAAATCAAACTCCAACATCACAAATCTACAACATAAATTTTCAGAAATTCTTCACAATTTCTTCCAAATTAAAAAATATCTAATTAATTTAATTTAAACTCTAATCATCTCAAACAAAGTCCTAGAATCAACTTTAAGAAGTCTACTATAACTTATAAAAGGTTAGAACTCAAAACTACCTCATATTCTTTCTAAAAAAACAGCCCAGAAAATCAAAAGGAACTGAAATTTTGAAGATTTTACCAAAACAGAGGTCTGAGATCAACCCACGAAATCTTGATGTAGAAATCTCCAACACACAATCTAACCGTACAGAAAGTAGAGCAGGAAGTCAAGAACTTGTTATAAAAAAGTCAGCATGATCAGACAATGGATAGACCTCCGATCGTCTGTGTCTCTTTGTCCTGATCCGGGTTCCTTTCTTAGTAATTTCATCAAATTCTAATTCCTTCATTTCCTTTACTAGGGTATATTAACCAATAAATATATGTAGCTTTCTAATTAAGTAATTTACTCTCCACTATAATTCCAATTTGACTAGTCCCTCATTAATAACCATAATACATCACAACCCATCACATACCATTGTTTGAGCAATTGATAAACCAGGTACTTCCTAATGATTATACTCGCATCAACTTTCCTTTTGATATTCATCACACTTTCATTTACCATTCTCTTAGAACTTTTCCATTCTTTTATATATATCTTAGAGATTAAATCTTTTACTTGTTCCTCAAGTTATATACTCTATATCTCATGTCAAATAAGATTACAGACAAGCTTTAAATGACTTTCCACCCCAAAGATTTCCAAGAGTGTCTCTATCTTTTATCCTCATAACCGTTATTATTATCATTAACAAATTCTCTCTTCTGTTTCTCAAACAAATAACTTTCCATCTTTCCAAATTTCTACCCATTCATACCGGTAGCATCTCATATTATACTTAGACTTTTATTTTAAAACTTGGATTCTTATGTCTTCCCCAACTCATCTTTTTACACTTTTTACATTCTATCTTCATTCTTATCAATAACTTCCAACTCCTTTAACTAGTAATTCGATAATAATTAATCATTACTCACAACATCAAAGAAAAAACTTTAGAGCAAATTTCTTTACTTAAGGGAAAACCTTCCCTTACTCTTTTCACATTTCTACATTTTCCAACAACCAAGTCACTTAGTAACATCTTTACAAACACAAGTGACATAACAATCAAAGTATTTGTATCAAATTCAGGCATTTACATTTAATATTCTTATCAAGACAATCACTAATAAGGTTTCACAAAACATATCACAAGGAGTCCATTTCAAACAACATCAATTCATACAACATCCAAACACAAGTCAACTCAACTTTATTATCAAGATTCTTATTATTCTTACAAGTATTTTAATACTATTCCACAATTTCTTAGTCTTTCCACACTTCCTGATAGAAATTTTATCATATCATTCCAAAAATATTACTACTCCATATAATTAGTACCTCAATTATCATTCCATCAATTCCATTCATCATAAGCTTGACTACTCTTATCACCAAACACATACATTCATCATCATGTTTAATAGTTCATAATCTTTTAATAACCATTTCTCAACTTACAACAATTCTTATTTATTTTAGGGATTTACCCTTTTTGCAACTTTTTCCAACTCATTCATCAAATTCCCACACCTTTTATATATTTCTACTATATACTTAACCACATCACAATAGAAGGTTCTTGATGATGAGATCCTAACACCTAACAGTATGTGGATGTCCAAAATATAAAGTGTAAAAAAATTCTATTACAACAAAAGGAGCATATAAAAAAAATAAGTTTCCTTACTTTTCTCTTTCAATAAAACGCCTTTGAGGTATAATGACTCAAAAAAAATATATATTTGACTTAGTATACTCTAAATTACTCTGCCACATTCAAATGTCAGACTTGCTATTGAACACGTTGAATTGTATGCATTAGACTTAACTCTTGAATATATTCAAATGTATGCATCAGGATGTCGTTACTATTCAACACTGAACACCTGAATTTGTATTACAACATAAAAATTCTACTCATTCTATCATATAATACATTCCTTCTTACACATGATTTCTTCCACATTCTTTACTTTATGTACAACACACCATGGTTAAGACTAAGATATTTACACAATATAAAATCTTTAGATAAAATTACTTCCACAACAATTTACAATATATGCATTATTCCAAAACATTGAAAATATAAACATTTATCTAAACTCCCAAAAAAATAGATTGAGAAAAGCCTCACGTAGAAACCCACCTAAGAATACTTTTCTCCTTCATTTTCCTTACTGACATGCTTCAATTTATTTCAAAAACTTTCTTGAAAATGTTAGAAATGGGGGTGAGTTAAAAAGTCTAATGAGTAATCACATTACCCGGAGTAATCATCTTCTAAGAATTTCATCACTTTTTAAGTGAATTCAATTCCATTCAAATTATACTCATAATTCATAAATCAAAATTATATATATATATATATATATATATATATATATATTCTCATTGCAAGTAGAATAATCATTCCAAGGATAATTTTAATAATTCAATAATTATAATAATAGAAACTATTATTACAAAATATCATGAGGTTGAAAACCATTTCAAGAATTATCTTTTCAAGATATTCACATTCCATGTGTTATACAACTATCGTAATGGGGATGCCTCCCCATGTATTGATACATCCACTCGGTTCCATTTTACTTTCCATTTTCACTCGGTTCCACCTCACTTTCCACTTTCACTCGGTTTCATTCCACTTTCTACTTTCACTCGGTTCCGCCTCACTTTCCACTTAGTTCCGTCTCACTTTCCACTTTCACTCGGTTATGCCTCACTTTCCACTTTCCACTCGGTTCTGCTTCACTTCCCACTTCACTCAGATCGATTTCTCTTTCCAATCGGTTCCATAATATTATCAAGAAATTCATGTCAGATGAAATGCATTCACAACACAACAATTTACAAATAAATATTCATCAATCCATTCCATCATAAAAATATACATCACATATCATTATTTATATCAAACACACATATATTCTTATCCTTATATGATTTACATTTCGTACTTGATGTACTCATATATATTCATTTTTATCATATAATTCATCATGCTTACTAAGAGTAAGGTGACACTCACCTTATAGCACAAAGTGCTATTCTTGGAATTTTTCCTTGCCTTTATTATGTTCTTCCACCACACCTAAAGAATATACCATTTAGTATAACAATCCAAGAAGTATGTATTAGTAGTTATCTTTATCAAGTAACTACAATAAATAAACATAACAATAAAATATCATATGGTTCCTTTTCATTGTTTATCTTTCCTCATTCTTTCTTTCCTTTCCTATTTCTTTCTTTCTTTTCTTTATTTGAGATTCATATCTCATGACAATGATATTAAACTTACTTACCACTTTTTTCAAATTTCAAAAGAATCATACCAATCCAATAATCTTTATACCACTAAGATTTTAACCTTACATAAATTTAATACTTTCCATATACTAACTTAGATTAAATCACATAAATTCCAAAATACCCATTTAATTGAAATCTTCCCAAACTTTAGTTTTATCACCAAAAATCCTTCTAATGTAAGGATTTCCTTTAGTTCCAACAATTATTAAACTTCACACCCAAACTTACATATCTAAAGCTACTTCAAATCAAAATTCTTAGTTTCTTCCATACTAGAATTTAAGATTATTCAAGGTTCCACCATAATCCACATTCCAACTTCAATAAATCATAAATCTATCAATCTTTATCCTTCCCTAAATGAAATCTTATACTCCTTAACAATACCCATTATAAACTTTTCTTATTTCAACAATTTCCATGAAAAAGGTATAACTCTTAACAAAAAGAAAATCTCAAATTTATGAAATTTAATCAAATCCACATAAACTCATACTCTTCTAGGTTTCAACATTCATATTTTACAATACCCACAACTCAAATCAAAATCAAACATCACAAATCTACAACAAAAATTTCTAGAAATTCTTCGCAATTTCTTCCAACTTCAAAAATATCTAATTAATTTAATTTAAACTCAAATCATCTAAAACAAAATCCTAGAATCAACTTTAAGAAGTCTACTTAAACTTAGAAAAAGGTTAGAACTAAAACTATCACAAATTCTTGTTGAAAAATAGCCCAAAAAATTAAATGGAGCTGAAATTTTGAAGGTTTCACCAAAACAGAGGTCTGAAATCAACCCACAAAATCTTAATGTAGAAATCTCCAACACACAATCCAACTAACTAGTGTAGAGCAGAAAGTTAGGAACCCACGATCGGACAACGGATATATCTCTAATTGTCCGTTTGATGGTTGCTGCTATGTTATGAAATTTCTAGGAATTCTGCCTCTCTTTCTCTTTAACTCTCTACTGATGCAGAAGGATCCAAGTCAGATGATACTGAGTTGTCAGATAGCACGTTGTTGGCACTGAGATACCTAGAGTTGGCAGATCAGCGCAAAACTAGCAGGTGGACTACCTAGAATGGGCCACGAGCTCAGATCGGGCCCCGGAAGACCCTAGTCTGATTGGAAACGGGCTTCCGAGCAAAACATAAGCGTCGTCATTTTTAAGCCAAAAAACAACGTTTAGGCCCTCAATTTGGCAGTTTTAAGTTTTTAGGAAACTTTTTATTTTATTTGCAATTATTTTAAATTCGGCCTTAATTTAATTTTCCTATTTTAGCTTGACCTTATAAATAAGGTTTTAGGGTTTAGTAAACATTATTATTGAGTTGCATAATTTTGAATAAAATTCAGAGTTGTTCCTTTGTTTTTTAGGGTTTTTTCTCTTGTGTTATTTTCTTCCCTGTGAATTATCTGTTGAAAACTAGCCTGCAGAATAATCACTATTCTGCCTGGCGTTATCTACCCGATTGTAAAGGAAGAAATGACAGATTTTGATGGTTGCTGAAGACTTTAGGTCTTTAAACCTTTTAAAGTCCCACTAAACCTTCAGGTTTTACCTTTATGCCCTTCCTTTTTTTTTTAATTGAATTGCAAGTCACATCCTTGTTTTTCGTAACTCTTTATACAAGAATCCAAATGTTCTTTCTTTAATTAAATACTACCATTTCCTTTATTCTTAAATCACCGCTCATATCATACAAGTGTTTAACACCAATAAATTTATAATTGGCAATCACATTGAATTGTAGGCACATCACATTGAATTTTAGGCATCAGACTTGCTATTGAACACATTGAATTGTATGCAATGGACTTGATAAAAAAAATGTTGTTTAAAGCTCGGTTAAAGTTCGTGCTCGATTAAAATCTTAATAAACAAGCTTAAACAAAATTTTGAAGTTCTGTTTGAGTTCAAGCTCAGTTCAAACTTGATTAAAATCTTAATGAACAAACTTGAATAGAGCACTACTCGACTAGGCTCATTTATACTCCTAGAAATGACTACATTATAGTTAATAGTTAATTAATGAGCTCATTTTCTACTTTTTTCCAAAATATACTTATTTAGTAACTTTCGAAAAATGTATTGGTAACAAATAACTACTAAACAACTTATAATTATAAAAAGATAAGAAAAAAACGAAGACTTACATATATAATATGAGTAAAAATTTGAAATCTCATGTTATATTTCAAGAGATCACAAGCCTAATTCACATTTCTCTTTTGTTATTCTTTATTTATTCTTAGGAATCCATTTTTTTGGTTTCTTCTTTTTTATTTTTAGGTATTAAATGTTTAATCTTGAAAAATTGTTAAGGAAAAGAAATTAAAAATTTTAAAAAAATTTAGATCCATATTTTAAACTTTTTTTAAAATTTTGTGTTAGTTGATTTACTTTTTCTTTGACATTCAAAGGAAACAAAAACAAATATTTTTTTGTATGTCAATTTTCTTTTTCTTTTTTCAGATTTTTCTTTCTTTCATTCCAAGCATATTATTGTTTCTTCAAGAAACTAATATTGATGGGCTCATAAGGATTTAGGAGTTTAGAAACAAACTAGTTCACCCCTCAATTGGGAACACTACGTTCAAAGAAAATCTGCTTTCGCCCCTTTCTATTTTTATACATTTTATATTCTTATCAAAAAGAAAAATTACAAACCCTAATTAATATGAGAACATCAATGGAACATTTTCAAAAAAGGGCTACTAAATAACAGTATTAAGAAATTATTTTTTAGATCATATGAATGAAACATGCATGAAAGGGAGAATTTTTCTCTCGAGCCATCGAACATTGTCCATGCCTCATATCACCCTTTGGTTCTAGACAAGAATTTGTCCACTCAAAGCCTTCTCAAGGTGACAAGGAATTAATTAATTTAGTTAAATAAACTCCATGTTATTTGATTATTTTGCGGGATGGAATGGTATCATAAGCATCAAAACCAAATTAGAATTACATTAAAGAAGTACCAAAAGAGAGTGATTATTATTGCTTGAAATGTTAAAGTATTATTCTTGATTGTAAATTTATTAATAGATGAATGATTTTCACAGAAAGATAAATATAATGAGAAAGAAATATGAAAGTATGATATGATAAGAATTATCTGAGTGATTGATTTAGGCTGTGAACCTCATAACAAGGTAATTATGAGGTAAAATTGATAGTCTCAAGATGATTAAATATATGAGAAGAAGAGATTGATAAATGATGAGGATTACGAAATGAGTAGTGATAATAGAATGCGATTATCAAATTATACGAGATATAGATGAATGAATATTGGAAGACTATTTGAACAATTGAATACTTCTAGTAAATTTAATTCATCGAGCTTGTGAAGCTTACTCCTCATTGTTAAATAATTTCAGGTAGCAGGCATGAGAGATAGATTGGTGAGCTGAGATTTAGACTGAGTCATTATCTGTAAACCACGTGGTCCACATCCTCAGACTAATGGAAATAAAAAAAAAATTGTAAACAACTTATAATTATAAAAAAGGGAAAAAAAAAAACACAAAGGCTTAAATATATAATATGAGTACAAACTTTAAATCTCATGTTATATTTCAAGAAATCATAAGCTTCATTCGCCATTTCTCTTTTGTTCTTCTTTTTTATTCTTAGGAAGCGATTTTTTCTATTCTTCTTTTTAATTTTTAGGTATTAATCGTTTTAATCTTGAAAATTTGTTAAGGAAAAGAAAATAAAAATAAAAAATATTTGAGATCTATATTTTTAACTTTTTTTTTTAAAAAAAAAAATTTGGTGTTAGCTGATTAACTTTTTCTTTGACATTCAAAGGAAACAAAATGGAATATTTTTTTGTATGTCAATTTTCTTTTTCTTTTTTTAGATTTTTCTTTCTTTCATTCCAAACACACTATTGTTTCTACAAGAAACTAATCTTGGTGTGCTCATAAGGATTTATGAGTTTAGAAACAAGCTAGTTCACCCCTCAAATGAGAACACTACAGTAAAAGAAAATTTGCTTTCGCCTATTTCAATTTTAACACATTTTATATTCTTATCAAAAAGAAAAATTACAAAGCCTAATTATTATGAGAACATCAATGGAACATTATCAAAAAAAGTGATGCCAAACAAACAACATTTAAAGAAGAAATTGTTGTTTAGATATGATCAATGAAACATGCATGAAAGGGAGAATTTTTCTCTCAAGCCATTGAACGGTGTCGATGCCTCATATTGATACCCTTTGGCTCTAGACAAGAATTTGTCCACTCAAAGCCATCTCAAGGTGACAAGGAATTAATTAATTTAGTTAAATAAACTCCATGTTATTTGATTTGATTTTTTTTGGGGGGGAGGGGGGGGCGGGGGCGAAGAATGGTATCATAAGTATCAAAACCAAATCGGAATTACATTAAAGAAGTACCAAAAGAGAGTGACATACACTTATCAAACGGAGATAAGTTACTTAGTCCTAAAAGCAACTCATGACTAAAATCCTTATGAGAGAGAACTACAACATGAATGATCTCTCTTCTTTGTTCAAAAGGGGAAAAGCAGAAAATTAACAAACTCTTAATAAAAATGGACTCATTCTAATGATAGCCAAACAAAACATAAATAAACTAAGTGAAATTATATAATCCAATTTAGGGCTCTAATTTCTAAACTGGATATTTATAGTGAGCAGAAATCCAATCATCTTCATTTGTTCATTCCAGTTGCATTCTTGACTGCATCAGCAGCTCCCTGTACCTTGGCTTTCACATTCTGACCAGCCTATACGAAACCCAACATTTAAAAAAATTACTTTAACACAATGATACATAAAATTAACTTCATAACCCATATTGCAAATAATTCAAAACATCATAGTTTATTTTATTGATATTTAGACAAAACACCCAAAAAAATAGTAATAATAAATTTGGACCTCTTGCATGGAGTCACTGGCAGATTGAGCAGCATTGCCAGCCCTGTCCATCAGGCCACTAGCCTTCTCCTGAAAAAAGTATTAACAATAAAAAAAAACCATCAATTTTACAATTAAATTGACATAATTAAAACACCTTAAGCACAGAGAGAGAGAGACAGAGAGAGCTAATTAATTATTATGCTGACCTGGGTTTGGCCCTTGGCCTCACCAGCCTGGAAGCTCATCTTCTGGGAAGAGTTATCTGTCATCTTAATTGAACTCTCTTTTTGGAAACTAGAACACAAAATATGCTTAAGATATGCTGATTAGTGATTACTGATTAATGCTTGAAATCGATGCTTTGGTGATTCACATCTCAAAGTTGCCACATTTTATAGTTTTTAAAACCAGTTCAGTGCTTGACACATGTAGTACCACGTAAAAGGATGTGATAAGTCAGTACATGGTTTGTTTAGAGCGCCACGAGTCATATTACTGTTGGAGTTGAGGTTTTTGGGCCTTTTGATCAGGAAGCTATTGGGAAAAATTTGTTTGTTGCGGTTTTGAGGGTTTTCACAGGTTCTCTCTTATTGTAGAGTTTTTTTTTTTTTCGTTAATAAAAAAGATTATAATTCTTTTACTTAAATGGAAAAGATCCCTTGTTATGACCGGAAAGAACCAAATTATTAAAATAATTTCTTCATGCAGCTAAAGGACCAAATTCTTTTACTTAAGGATCATTACAATTCACATAAAAGACAAAAATCCAGTCTAAAACAAATACTTTCTTCATGCAGCTTAAACACCCAATATAATTTACTAAATCAATTTTCTTAATGCCTTAGATGTTCTCATGATCACATCTCCAAGAAACTAGTCTTCAAGCTTAAAAGAAAAGTTTCATGAATGAGAGTATTTGGAAGGAATTGAATGAAAAATAAAGAGATATTTGGAAGGAATTAATCAGGTTATTTCATACAACTAGACTATATTCCATTTTCATTCTTCAATACATTGCATTTATATCATCCGTAGTGAAAACGTTTCAATCGATCACCATCGAGATGATACAAATCTCATAACTTGCCGTGAACTCCTTGGCTTATGTAGATATAAAAACTGTAGAATTACTAGATATTGTCTTCCTTTTTTTTTACTAACATACTTAACTTCTCATACCTCACCCAATTTTCCCCACTTCACCTGATTTTCTCTACTTCACCCAATTTTCTCCACTTCATCTAATTTTCTCTAATTCAACTATTTTTCCCACATTTTTTTCTACTTCTTCTAATTTTTTTTCACATCTTTTCTACTTCACCTAATTTTTCTTCTTCAAATTCTACTGTAAATACCCCTTCATTCTTCCATTTCAAATCATCAAAAAATTCTTCCATCTCATCAATAAAAAATCCAACTCAAATCTACACAACATCAAAAAATCTATAAATTTTATGTTTATATTTATGGGGACTCAGCTAGGAAAGATGATTTGTTTTTTTTTTTTTTTTTTTTTTAAAAAAGACAATGGAAGTTCTTGATGATGAGATCCTTACACCTAACAGTACATGGGTGTCCAAAATACAAACTGTAAAAAAATTTCCACAATAACAGAAAGAGCATATAAAAAGATAAGTTTATTTAGTTTTCTCTCTCAATAAAATGTCTTTGAGGTATAATGACTCAAAAAAAAAAAATTTGACTTCGTATGCTCTAAATTACTGTGCCACATTCAAATGTCAGACTTGCTATTCAACACATTGAATTCTATGCATCAGACTTGATTCTTCAATACATTCAAATGTATGCATCAAGCTTGCTTTTGAAACACATTGAATTGTAGGCATCAAACTTGATATTGAACACATTGAGGTATATCCATTAGAATTGGCTCTTGAACACATTCAAATGTATGCATCAGACTCACATTGCCAAACTAAAATAAAGTGCAATATAAAAATGTAGAAAACCACATATGCAATAAGGTATACATGTATATGGAAAAGTACGAATCAAATGAGCTTTAAGACATAAACAATGTTGAAACCATCCACTATCAAATTATACTGTTGAAAACCATGCACTCTGTACTGAAACCATAAAATAAAGTGCAATATAAAAATGTAGAAAACACATGCATTAAGGTATAATGACTCAACAAAATGATAAGTTTATTTACTTTTCTCCCTCAATAAAATGTCTTTGAGGTATAATGACTCAAAAAAAAAAAACATTTGACTTAGTATGTTCTAAATTACTGTGCCACATTCAAATGTCAGACTTGCTATTGAACACATTGAATTCTATGCATCAGACTTGATTCTTCAATAAATTCAGATGTATGCATCAAGCTTGCTTTTGAAACACATTGAATTGTAGGTATCGAACTTGCTATTGAACGCATTGAGATATATCCATTAGAAATGGCTCTTGAACACATTCAAATGTATGCACCAGACTCACATTGCCAAACTAAAATAAAGTGCAATATAAAAATGTAGAAAAACACATGCAATAAGGTATACATGTATATGGAAACGTACGAATCAAATGAGCTTTAAGACATAAACAATGTTGAAACCATCCACTATCAAATTATATTGTTGAAAACCGTGCACTCTGTATTGAAACCATAAAATAAAGTGCAATATAAAAATGTAGAAAACACATATGCATTAAGGTATAAATGTATATGGAAAAATACAAATCAAATGCGCTTTAAGACATAAACAATGTTGAAACCATCCACTATAAAATTATATTGCTAAAAAGCATGCACTCTCACATCACAGTGCTGAAATCATGCACTCTCATATTATCATGCTAAAAGTGTGTACACTAAGTCATACCGTGCACACAAACGCGTACTAAGATATAAATTTATATGCATAATAAGATGCAAGGCATATACAAAGCATATATGTATAATAAAATACAACATATAGTTGTAGGAATTACGTACATGGGCATGGAACTGAGTACAAGCAACCCCTTGCTAGTTCTCTTTCTGTATTCTTCTAATTGACATTGCAAGGAATCAATTGTTTCTCTTTTTGGGTTTGCTATTATCCATTGAAATAATGAATGGGTTTGTTGCGTATTTGTTGGGATCCATGGTTGATTGGATTTGATCTTGCTTTTGAGGTAGTTTACTCCTTCCCTTTAACATTTAGTATCCATAATTGAGTATCCGAGGATAGATTCATATGCATAGAAGGGTTTGAATTTTGTCTTTTTTAGTAGTGGTCATCGACAATTGATGGTGGATTTGTCTTCTGGTTTTCTTGTTCTTCGTGGAGTTGAATTTAGTATCCCATAGCCATTAGCATCTTCTCATAATAATTTCTCTTGTTTGATATTGTAAAATTTTATGGCTATGTGTGATAAGCTATTAAAATCTAATTGGGATCAAATGGGTCTAAGTATGTTCAGTTCAATTGAAGTATTATTTGAAAGTCAAATAAGTTTCAAGCTGGTAGAGCCTTGCATAAGCTCATCCATTTTACAACAAATTCTTCAAAAAAATTTGAAATTGTGAATTTGTGATACATTATTTTTATGGTGATCAGTTTTCCTATTAAAAATGTTTTATATAGTTTTTCTTGAAATTATTTAAAATGTTCACGATTTTGTAAAATAAAGTTCTGTTGTTGTAATGAGATTAAGTGCTTTTATCTTCTTTTTTTCTTTTCTAAATCCATGAGTGCGGCAGCCATAACCACTAATGGAAGTTAGGGAACTCTTATTATGTCGATTTCACTCAATATTTCCAGTATTTATTCATAAGGTCATGTCACCATGATGTAATTTCTTTTAATTAAATGAAAAGCTATCTCCCTCTCAATTGGTTGAACTCTCACTTAATTATGTGGTTAAAGACTTAAGCTATCTCCCTCTCAAGAAGTAGTCACTATTTACAATATCTACGTTGGTATGAGTTTTATATTTTATTACCTTCTTGAAATATTTGTACAACTTTTAATATTTCTTTAAAATATATTGTCTTAGCTATCACTTGTTCCAGTTTGTGTGAAGCATGTCTCCTATTGAAGGTATATGTAAAACTAATATTACATCGTAAAAGTTTTATCTACTTTGTAGACTTACAGTAATTAATGAACAACTAAGAAAAAAATTATTGATCAGGCGATCATAGGATCGGTAATATATTTCATTCTAACTTTAATAAAATTCATGACTCCACTCTTATTTGCAATTGTAATCTGCTGAGAACCAGTCTGAGAGTTTTTAAACAGAGATAGATTTGAGGGTATTTCTGCAAGCAATTTAGGGATGCAAAGTTGTCAGGAAAACAGACATATTGGGTGATGCTTGTGAAATGGATGTCCTAACTATGTGTATGGTGATCTGGGAATTGTATAGGATGTCAGAACATCCTAATGCAGTAAGTTGTATTCTTAACAGTTATGTTTATTTACTTTTGATGGCCAATTAAGACTCTAGTGATTCATCATAGAGTGATACTTAATTTATCCAAATTTGGAAAATCATTATAGTGACGAGGCTCTTAATTTCTTTTTTTCCTTTCTTGTGAATCAGGTTTTTTGATATAATTAATATTCCTATAGTGATAATTAATGTAATAAATTCCAAGAGGTTTGCTCAATGGGAAAAAAGTCTATCTAGTATCGAAGGATTATTAAAATTTAAGTTTTTTCTTCTTGAATTCATAGTCTGTATCGAGTTATGCAGGTGTTCCATTATAGAGTTTTTGGGCCTTCAGAAAGGGTACTTTCAGTCAGTGTCTGTTTTGTGTTGGGACTGCTATAGCCAGAAAGTTTTAAGCTCCAATGATTTTTTGTTCTTCTGTACGGTTGCAATATCAGTTAATCTTTGGGGTGTAAGAGGGATTCATGTATGTCTGGGATGATTGCCTTTGGATTCAATTTTTTTATCAAGCTTAAAATATCAATATAATATTTTTGCAAGCAGGACAACAACAAAAGATATTTGAGTTAAAGAAAGATTTGCAAGCAGTCAGGGATCAAGGAGAGAAGCAAGAACTTGGTTACCTGCTCTATAAATTGTGGATATTTTACAAGTTACTTATAATTACCAGCTTTTACTTTTGATAATCTAATTGCTTTTTATTTTGATTTTTATGCCGGACGGATTTGGTTGATTGAATGTAGCATTAGGAGGATGCTAGTTAGGATGGGTTATAATTAGCTATTTGTTTTTTGTTGGCGATCATCGAATTTTATATTTTATATCTTTGGATTAAAATCCAATGTTGAATTTGATCCTCGTATATGGAGTTAATATTTTCAGTACTATATCGATCCAATAATGATTCTCAATTTTTTTAATAGTTGATGAATGTGTTAGCTTCATTTCTTAATCTATCTAATATATTTTGAATTTTTTGTGTGTAAATGTCAATATGATTTGTTTTGGAATTGATAATGCATATTTTTAAGCAAGAAATTATATATATAAAAAAAATATATTGGAATGATTTTGCAATGATTTGATAATGTAAATATTTTGCTAAACAAGCATTTAAGATAAGTAAAACCTATCGCAACTATCAATGTTATTGTGAAAGGATATTTTTGCAACGATTTTGGGGTTGTTGAATGGTTGTTATTATAGGATCTTTGCATCGATCATTTAGTTGTTTTCATAGGGGTTTTCGCAACGATAAAAATGTTGTTGCGACAAGATTTTATGCAACAAATTTTGGGTTGTTGCGAAAGGGCTCATATATTGCAATGATATTCTTGTTGTCATATAATAATGTGATTAATAAGGCTATTTTAGCAACCACAAGGTTTTTGCAATGATAAATATCGTTGTGTTATGATCTCTTTTTCGCAACAAACAATAATCGTTGCTGAACTTTTCGTTATGGAGTTTATGACAACGACCCCACAATAACTTTTATCATTGCAAAAAGTCTTTTCGCAACGAAATCTAACTTTGAATTTTGCCCTTGCAAACTGTCATTTTTCTTGTAGTGTAATGAGATCATTTGCTATTTTTTCCAAAATATATTTATTTAATAACTTTCGAAAAATATATTGGTAACTAATAACTACTAAACAACTTATAATTATTAAAGAAAAAGACAAAGAAACAAAGACTTACATATATAATGAGCAAAAACATGAAATCTTATGTTATATTTCAAGAAATCATATGCCTCATTCGCCATTTCTCTTTTGTTCTTCCTTTTGATTCTTAGGAATCCATTTTTTTGGGTTTTTTTTTTAGGTATTAAATGTTCTAATCTTGAAAAATTGTTAAGGAAAAGAAAACAAAATTAAAAATGAAAAAAAATTGAGATCCATATTTCTAACTTTCTTTTTTAATTTTATGTTAGTTGACTAAATTTTTCTTTGACATTCAAAGGAAACAAAAAAGAAATAATTTTTTTGTACGTCAATTTTCTTTTTGTTTTTTCGGATATATCTTTCTTTCGTTCCAAACATAGTATTGATGGGCTCTAAGGATTTATGAGTTTAGAAACAAACTAGTTCACCCCTCAAATGAGAACACTACGATAAAAGAAAATTTTCTTTTGCCCCTTTCAATTTTAATACATTTTATAATCTAATTAAAAAGAAAAAGTACAAAACCTAATTAATATGAGAACATCAATGGAACATTTTCAAAAAATTGCTGCTAAATAAACAACATTTAAAGAAGAAATTATTGTTTAGATCATATCAATGAAACATGCATGAAATAGATAATTTTTCTCTGAGCCATCCAACGGTGTCTATTCCTCATATCGATACCCTTTGGCTCTAGACAAGATTTTGTCCACACAAAGCCTTCTCAAGGTGACAAGGAATTAATTTAATTAAATAAACTCCATGTTATTTGATTATTTTGGGGGGTGGAATGGAAGAACGATCATAAGCATCAAAACTAAATCAGAATTACATTAAACAAGCACCAACAGAGACTTACATACAGTTATCAAAGACAGATAAGTTTCTTACTCCTAAAAGCAACTCATGACTAAAATCCTTATGAGAGAGAACTACAACATGAATGATCTCTCCTCTTTGTTCAAAAGATGAAAAAACAGAAAATTAACAAACTCTTAATAAAAATGGACTCATTCTAATGATAGCCCAAACAAAACATAAAGAAACTAAACGAAATTGGATAATCCAATTTAGGGTTCTAATTTCTAAACTGGATATTTATAGAGAGCAGAAATCCAATTATCTTCATTTGTTCATGCCAGTTGCACTCTTGACTGCATCTGCAGCTCCCTGTGCATTGGCTTTCACATTCTGACCAGCCTATACAAAACCCAACATTAAAAAATTTTAATTTCACATAATGATACATAAAATTAATTTCATAAACCATATTGCAATTAATTCAAAAATCCATAGTTTGTCTTATTGATATTTGGACAAAACACAAAAAAATAGTAATAATAAATTTGGACCTCTTGCATAGAGTCACTGGCAGATTGAGCAGCATTGCCAGCCTTGTCCATCATGCCACTAGCCTTCTCCTGAAAAAAAGTATTAACAATAAAAAAAGGATCAATTTTACAATTAAATTGACATGACTAAAACACATTAAGCACACAGAGAGAGAGAGAGCTAATTAATTATTAAGCTGACCTGGGTTTGGCCCTTGGCCTCACCAGCCTGGAAGCTCATCTTCTGGGAAGAGTTATCTGCCATCTTAATTGAATTCTCTTTTTGGAAATTAGAACACAAAATATGCTTAAGATATGCTGATTAGTGATGACTGATTAATGCTTGAAATCGATGCTTTGGTGATTCACATCTCTAAGTTGCCACAATTTATAGTTTTAAAACCAGTTCAGTGCTTGACACGGGTAGTACCACGTAGAAGGATGGGATAAGTCAGTACATGGTTCGTTTAGAGCCACATGTCATATAACTGTTGGAGTTGAGGTTTTTGGGCCTTTTGATCAGGAAGCGGTTGGGAAAAATTTGTTTGGTGCGGTTTTGAGGGCTTTCACAGGTTCTCTCTTATTGTTGAGTTTTTTTTTTTTTTTTTTCGTTAATAAAAAAGATTATAATTCTTTTACTTAAATGGAAAAGATCCCTTGTTATGACCCAAAAGAACCAAATTATTAAAATAATTTGTTCATGAAGCTACAGAACCAAATTCTTTTACTTAAGGATCATTACAAATCACATAAAAGACAAAAATCCAGTCTAGAATAAATACTTTCTTCATGCAGCTAAACCCCCAATATGATTTACTAAATCAATTTCATTAATGCCTTAGATGTTCTCATGTTCACATCTCCGAGAAACTAGTCTCGACAGTCCCAATACCAGCTCATCCAAGCTTAATAGAAAAGTTTCATGAATGAGAGTATTTGGAAGGAATAGAATGAAAAATAAGGAGATATATGCTACCTTGAGCGTTTCCATTCCTTGAGCAAGCTGCCATGAACTTGATGTAAATTGCAGCCTTCCTACCTGTAATCAGGTTATTTCATACAACTAGACTATAGTCCATTTTCATTCTTTACTACATTGCATTTATATCATCCATAGCGAAAACGATGCAATTGATCACCATCAAGATGATACAAATCTCATAACTCGCCGTGAACTCTTTGGCTTATGTAGATATAAAAATTGTAGAATTACTAGATCTTGTCTTCTTTTTTTTACTAACATACTTAATTTCTCATACCTCACCCAATTTTCTCCACTTCACCCTGATTTTCTCTGCTTCAACAAATTTTCTCCACTTCATCTAATTTTCTCTCATTCAACTATTTTTTCCATATTTTTTTACTTCGCCAATTTTTTTTTTTTTTTTTACATTTTTCTACTTCACTTAATTTTTTTTCTTCAAATTCTTCTATAAATACCCCTTCATTCTTCCATTTCAAATCATCAAAAAATTCTTCCATCTCATCAATAAAAAAATCCAACTCAAATCTACACAACATCAAAAAATCCTCACAACATCTAAGTATCCTCCTTATATTCCCTTAAACACTGAAAATATCTAAATATCTCACTTGTATTTCCTTAAACATTTATAAGTGATATCGGGCGTATTTGAGATTTGGGATGAGCATTTTACACATTTGAGCCACTACTTGTAAACACTCATTCTTAGTGAAAATTTTCTATACTACTCCAATCGAGTAGGCCTCATAAGTCGAACCACGTAAACACATTGTCTTCATTATATTTTTCGAAGCTTTTACTGGTCAATCTTTTGTACTTTTACGCCAAAGCTTAAAAGTATTTTTGCATCAAAGTTCAAAAATTTTCATTTGCCAATTCGTATGAAATTTCTTCCTTCCTTACCCACAATCTCTACTCATTAATAGTTTCCCATCCATTAAACTCAAAAATTATTTTGCAAATTTTACGAGTTAGAATGCGATCGAATCCACAATGTAACAAGTTTCCAAATCTATAAATTTTGTGTTTATATTTTTGGAGACTCCGCTAGGAAAGATGATTTGTTGTTTCTTTTTTGAAAAAAAAAAAACAATGGAAGTTCTTGATGATGAGTTCCTTACACCTAACAATATGTGGGTGTGATGAGAGCCATAAAATGCATCTCAATGGTGCTTAATCGTTAGCATTTTGGGGTTGATCTCGGTCTTAATCGCACTTTTTCATGTTAATAACTCTAAAGTGATATTCATAAATCATTGACTTAATTCGATGCATTTTCAGGTGCCTTGGAGTCCAAAAGAAATGGAAAAGATATCATCACTTAAAGCACAAAGTTTCGATACATATAGGAATGGAAGAGTGGTTATGAAGAGGCAAAAGTGATGAAAAGCATTCTAAACACAAGAGCCAAAGCATGCCAAGACCAAGAGAAGTCATTTCAGCACTTGAAGAGTTGGGAGTACCAGTGTGCACCACGGCGCGGCCAAACCAGCGCCGCACCGCCCAGAACTGCATCTTGGCATCCCTTCTAGAGCCGCACCTCTGCCAGACCAGCGCCGCACCACCCAGAACCGCATCTTGGCATCCCTCCTAGCGCCGCGCCTCTGCCAGACCAGCGCCGCATCGCCCAACAAGGCACACTCATGAAGAAAGGAGAGCGCCGCACCGCCCAGAAGGGAAAGGTGCGGCGCGCACACGGTCTCTTGACCTAATTAGGACCTCTAAGTCGCTATTTTGAGCCCAAAAATACCCTTGAACCCTTGTACTATAAATAGAGCACTTAGGGTTGAAGAAAAAGCAATCAATCAAGGTCTGGAAACTCCAAGAAGTAGCCTCATTCTCCTCCATCAAAGTGTTCAGCCATGAGTTCCATGGCGAACTAATCTCCAAGCAAGGCGAAGGGATGAATCCCTAGGTTTTGTTTTTCTTTAATTCCTTTATTAGTTCAGTTGTAATGGGGATTTATTGTCAAATATTGTTATGACTTATTCTTTAATCTAATTAGAAGATTTCCTTTCAATCCGGTGATTGTATCTTTCTCTTTGATATAAGTTTAGTTATGCTTTTCTCATGTCAAGGTTGTTTGGATATGATTGAGTCCGGTAGGCTAATTCTCTAGGGTTGTCCATTACTGCAATATTGTCGTTAAAGATACATTGTCGTTTCTTGATAACTCTATAGTTTAGGCCATATGTGTTTAATAAATAAAGAAAAGTAAGTCATATCAATTACATTAGGGTTTGTATATGAGCTTTAATTGAATATCCACTGATTGCTTGTTTGGGATGTGAAACTTGCAATCGAGATAAAGACAACTGGATTAAGATTGGAATAAAGGCAACGAGCCTAGGGAGGACTCCCGAAACCTTGTTGTTACTCTATTTTTATTAATCACAACTTATTACATATTGTGCTCTCAACACTTCATTATCATATATTCTCACTTGATCTTATTGTTCATGTTTAGGTTTACATCATCTCTTATAGTTAACATTGTTTCCTTGTGGAATCGACACCCCAAAGCTGTGCTACAACTACCGCGTTAGTCTTTGGGCGTAATCAAATTTTGGCGCCGTTGCCAGGAAAACGCGCTTACTTACAAGAAGATTGTCAACCCTAAACCAAACGGTACTATCGTTCCCTTCATTAAATTTTTAATTTTTGCTTTTGTTATATTTTTATTTATCACTCATAAAATTCAGTTGGTGTATGCTTAGACCGAGAGATTTGCGAGGGAGATTCATTAATGGACCTGAACTAGAAATACCCTTCCCTTCCACGTCCGGTAGTGAAACCTCGCCTAGATCAAATCCTAGTGTACACCCAACAGAAAATTTAGGAAACTGTGTTAACATGGCTGAAAACTCTAATGAAAATGTTGCTAGGACAGTTAGAGATTACCTATATCCTAGCCAGACAGCCACACCATCATGTATTATGTTTCCAGCCAACACTCGCCATCAAGATTTTAAAACAGGGATGATACAATTACTCCCAACTTTTCGTGGCTTGGAAAACGAAAACCCTTATGTGCACATTAGAGAATTTGAGGAAGTAGTTGCGACTTTTCACAGTCAAGATGCAACTGATGATATAGTGAGACTTAAGTTTTTTCCTTTCTTCTTGAAGGATAAAGCTAAGAGTTGGTTATACTCGCTGAGACCACGATCAATTGGGTCATGGAATGAGATGGCCCAAGTCTTTTTTAATAAATATTTCCCTCAACATAAGACTAATACATTAAAAAGACAAATCTCCACCTTTGCACAAAAGGAAAATGAGACTTTGTATCAGTCTTGGGAGAAATTTAAAGAGCTGTTAATTATGTGTCCACATCATGGGTATGAAAATTGGCGTTTAGTGAGCTATTTCTATGAGGGTCTTACCTATAGAGAATTCCAATTTGTAGAGATGATGTGTAATGGTGAGTTTTTGCAAAAAGACCCTGATGAGGCTATTGAGTACCTCAATGAGCTTGCTGAAAAAGCTCACATATGAACTGGACCTAGTGCTACTGAACGCACAAATAGGTCACGACCTATAGGAAACCCTAGTGGTGGAGGAATCTACCTTCTTAGGGAAGAGGATAACCTTAAGGCCAAGGTCGAGATGCTTACTAGGGAGTTAGAGGCACTAAAAACTAAAAAACCAACACACATGGTTAATTAAGCCGAACCTTTAGAACCATGTTTTGTGTGTGGCGGGGTTGATCATCCCGCCCAAAATTGCCCCACATTTGTTGACATGAGAGGACTGTACGAGGAACAATGTAATGCCTTAGGAATGTATAAGAAGCCTCAAGCACCCTTCTCTAACACTTACAATCCGGGGTGGCAAAATCACCCCAACTTCAGTTGGAAATCTGAAAATCAGCAGCATACACAACCCTTTAGATCATACCCAGCACCTTATCATGCACCTTCCTCCTCTAGGAACTCTTTAGAAGACACCTTACATGCTTTTATAGACGCACAAGGTAAAACAAACCAAAGGTGTGAGGCTTTAATTATACAAGTGGTTGAGGAAAACAAAGAAATAAGGAGTCAAGTGTCTAAATTGATGGGCTCCTTGAGTGTGACTGAGCGAGGTAAGTTCCCTTCCCAAGCTCAGTCCATACCTCACGGTCAACATATGGCACAAGAAAATTTGAAAGATGTAAATGCCATTGTGACCCGAAGTGGTAAGTCACTACACATCCCACCAATGAATAAACCCGAGGATGTGAGAAAGGTCAAACTAGTAGTGAAGCTGAGCTGCCTAAAAATCCTGAAGTGACCAAAAATCCTGTTAAGGCACTATTCCCCCAAGCCTTAAAATCCAACAAGAAAAATATGGAAATAAAAAATGAAATCCTTGAGAACTTAAGGCAAGTGAAACTTAATCTTCATCTTTTGCATGTAATTAAACAAGTCTCTACCTATGCAAAAGTTCTCAAAGATTTATGAACAATTAAGAGGAAACACCATGTTAAGAAAATAGTATTCCTACCTGAGCAAGTTAGTGCACTAATTGAGCAAAGAATTCTCCCGAAATACAAGGATCCGGGCTGTCTTGCTATTTCTTGCAGCATTGGAAATCATGAGGTTGGACAAGCCTTACTAGATCTATGAGCTAGTGTAAACCTGATGCCATTTTCCATTTACTTACAGCTGGGGTTAGGAGAAATAAAACCAACCAGCGTGGTATTGTGATTAGCTGACCGATCAGTCAAAGTTCCTCGAGGTTTGGTAGAGGATGTTTTGATTCAAATTGGTAAATTTTATTATCCTGTTGATTTCTTAATTCTTGATACTACTTCTGCTATTGACACTAACTCTAAAATCCCTTTAATTTTGGGTAGACCTTTTCTTGCTACTGCAAATGCTCTAATAAATTGTAGGAATTGACTCATGAAGCTGTCCTTTGGAAACATGACCCTTGAAGTAAATATTTTTAATGTTGCAAAACAGCCCAAAGATGAGGACAAAAACCACCAGCTTTACATGATCGAATCACTCATCAATGAGGGAGTCTCTTTAACTCATGATTATGATCCTCTTGAAAATTTTCTTGTTAATTTTGAGATAGATTTATTTGATGATAAAACTGATATA
This sequence comes from Bretschneidera sinensis, assembly GCA_023935145.1. Taxonomy (NCBI): domain Eukaryota; kingdom Viridiplantae; phylum Streptophyta; class Magnoliopsida; order Brassicales; family Akaniaceae; genus Bretschneidera; species Bretschneidera sinensis. The sequence continues at coordinate 26,850,085 of CM043697.1, forward strand.
ATTAATATTTGTGCTGTTTTTGACAAATCTCCGGACTATGGCAATTAGGCATGGAAACCAAGGTTTGAGGAGCTGCCCGAAAGAAGCAAGACACAAGTCCCCTCAAGTGTGGAAGCACCTAAATTCGAATTGAAGCCACTACCTAAGGGTCTAAAACATGTCTTTCTCGGTCCAGGTGATACCTTTCCTATTATTATTTCTTCTGAATTATCTGAGACCCAAGGTAAGAGATTAATTCAAACTTTAAATGCACACAAATCAGCCTTAGGATGGAGCATGGCTGATTTAAAGGGAATTAGTCCCCTGATCTGCTCCCATAAAATAAATTTGGATGAAGGAACTAGTCCTCGTAGAGACCCTCAACGTAGGCTTAACTCCACTATGAAAGAAGCTGTGAAAAATGAAGTGCTGAAACTGTTAGATACGGGTATTATATATCCCATAGCTGATAGTAAGTGGGTAAGCCCTACGCAAGTCATCTCTAAAAAGTCCGGAGTCACTGTGATAAAGAATGACCTAGGAGAGTTAGTTCCTACCAAACTTGTGACTGGGTGGCGTATGTGCATTGATTACAGAAAATTAAATGCTGCCACCCGTAAAGACCACTTCCTACTCCCTTTTATTGATCAAATTCTTGAGCATGTAGCTGGTCATCCCTTTTACTATTTTCTAGATGGTTATTCTGGTTATTATCAAATTGAAATTGCATTAGAAGACCAAGAAAAAACCACTTTCACTTGTCCCTTTGGCACCTATGTTTTTCGTAGAATGCTATTTGGATTGTGTAATGCACCCTGCTACTTTTCAACGCTGCATGATGAGTATTTTTAGTGATATGGTTAAAAATTGCATGGAGGTCTCTATGGATGACCTAACTGTTTCTGGATCTTCATTTGAAGCATGCTTAATGAATTTAGAAAGAGTATTAATTCGCTGTGAGGAAAAAGAATTGGTTTTAAATTGGGAAAAATGCCTTTTCATGGTACCATCCGGTATTGTTTTAAGGCATATCGTCTGTTTTAAAGGAATAGAGGTTGATCAATCTAAGATTGAATTAATCTCTAAATTACCTACCCCTAAGGTAATAAAGGATGTAAGATCTTTCCTTGGTCATGCTGGTTTTTATAGGAGGTTCATACAAAATTTTTCGAACATATCTTGACCATTATGTGCCCTCCTAGTTAAAGATACCCCCTTTGAGTGGACTCAAGCTTGTCAAGAGGCCTTTAAAACGCTGATTGGCAAGCTTACTTCCGCACCTATAATGCAGTCACCGGATTGGACTTTACCTTTTGAAATCATGTGCGATGCTAGTGACTACGCTGTAGGTGCTGTTCTTGGACAGCGAAGGGAAGGTAAACCTTTTGTCATTTACTATGCTAGTAAGACTTTAAATAGTGCTCAAATGAATTACTCTACAACTGAAAAAGAGTTGATAGCTGTAGTATTTGCTTTAGATAAATTTCATGCTTATTTAATTGGTTCTCCCATTCTTATTTTTACAAATCATGCAACCCCCAAGTATCTTTTTACAAAGAAGGATGCTAAGGCACGACTAATCCGATGGATCCTCCTCTTGCAAGAATTTGATATCACTATCAAGGATAAGAAAAGAGTGGAGAACGTAGTAGCTGACCATCTATCCAGGGTCACTTTTGAGGACACTTGTGATGACATGCCAATCAAAGATGATTTTCCCGATGAGCAATTACTCTCCATTACTTCTCTACCATGGTTTGCTCACATTGTAAATTATTTGGCTACAAGTGAGATACCTATGGGTTGGAGCGCTCAAGACAAGAGGAAATTATTATATAAGGTATGTAATTTTTATTGGGATGACCTCTATCTTTTCAAGCACTGCTCTGACCAAATTCTAAGGCGTTGCATCCCTAATGAAGAGATTGCGAGTGTCTTAGAATTTTGTCACTTCCAAGCTTGTGGAGGCCACTTTTCAATGAAAAAAACTACTACAAAAACTTAGCAGTGTGGATTTTATTGGGCCACCTTGTTTAAAGATGCAAACACCTATTGTCACTTATGTGAAAGGTGTCAAAAGTTAGGAGTTGTGTCTCGCCGAAATATGATGCCCCTAAACCCTATTTTAGTGAATGAAATCTTTGATTGTTGGGGCATCGATTTCATGGGACCCTTTCCTCCTTCCTTCGGATACCAATATATCATTGTGGCAATAGATTATGTATCCAAGTGGGTAGAGGCAGCAGCTTGTCGAAACAATGATGATGGAACGGTGATTAAATTCCTTAAAGAAAATGTGTTATCTCGATTTGGTGCATCACGTGCTATAATTAGTGATCGAGGTACACATTTTTGCAACCGTTCTTTTGAAGCTTTAATGAAAAAATATGGGGTATTACACAAAATCTCTACTGCCTATCATCCTCAGACTAGTGGACAAGTAGAGCTTGCTAATAGGGAGATTAAATAAATTTTAGAAAAAACGGTTAACCCCGATCGCAAAGATTAGTCTTTGAGACTAACTGATACGCTTTGGGCTTACCGAACAGCCTTTAAAACTCCCTTAGGTATGTCGCTTTATCGGCTTGTTTTTGGACAGCCTTGCCACTTACCCATCGAGCTCGAGCATCGAGCTTATTGGGCAATCAAGTCTTTTAATTTTGACATGGGCGAAGCGGGTAAGCTTAGGAAATATCAACTGACCGAGTTCGAAGAATTAAGAAACGATGCTTATGAAAATTCTAGAATCTATAAGGCTATGATGAAAGTATTTCGTGACAAAAACATTTTGAGGAAAACATTTAAACCCAATGATCGGGTATTCTTATACGACTCTAGACTTCATAAGCAACCTGAAAAACTTCGGTCAAGATGAACCAGCCCTTTTATAGTAAAAAATGTTTTTGAAAATGGGGCGGTAGAAATTGAGGATACTAGAGATGGTCGGGTTTTTAAAGTAAATGGTCAACGACTTAAGATCCTAATCAATATATAAGATCCAGAAGTGGAAGACATTTCGCTTATGGATCCAGTCTATTCACCTTGACCACACAACAAAGGTACATTTTTATCTTATTTTGTTCTGTTTTTAATTAATTCAATCTTAATTATTAGTTTTTAGTTTAATTTAAATTTTTAGGATTATTTTTTCAGTATTTTTTGGTGACTTTATTTTTCTCTTTCATTTGGCAAAAAAAAAAAAAACCCAACATTTTTCTGGTGAGAAACAGCCTAGCAGTAGTCCAGGCCCAGCCCGCGACGCAATTAATCTGGTGGTGCACAATCTTCAGCACTTGTGCACTTGTGCTTACATAGGGAGTTTCCTTTACTTTCTCTTTTACATTGAAGACAATGCACTTTTTAAGTTGGGGGTGGAGGAAACATATTTCTTTTTCATTAAATTGCTTGGTGTTACTTTCCCTTACATTTTGTTTTTAGCATACTTTGTGTTTGCCTTGGATGTAATTCACATGTCAATGATATAAGCTTAATTGAGATAACATACAACATTTAGAAGAAGTTAAATTTTGTTTCGGTTTGAGAATAATTTAATTGTCAATTGTAATTTGGTTAGGGACTCTAGTTCGTGGTAAGATTGTATGATTAATCTAAAGCATTTAGAGAAGTTTTATGTGTGATTACCTTATGAATACTTTTGCGGTCTCGACAAGCTCTAAAACTTATTTGATAATCACTCAAGGTGAATTCCTAGAATGCACACTACTTAGGATATGATATAGGCCATTTTTGAACCGGTTAAGCCTTTCAAACCTACCCTTGCAATATATATCACTAGTCATCTATTTGAGCCTTTTTCTTGAAAAATAATTTGAGCCTTGCTTCTTTCAAAAAACCCATTTACTTACCATCATGAGCCTAAAAATATTTTATCCTTACCTTCCTTTTAAAAGAACTTAGTTGTACACATTGTTGAGAAGCACTCAAGAGGAGTAAGGATGGAAATATGAAAAACCATAACCCAAGTATATTAAAGAAGATAAGTTGGGGGTTGTGGAAAAGAAAAGAAAAAGAAAATGAGAAAAAAAGAGGTGAATGGGTATTTGCCAAAAACAGAAAAGAAAACAGAAAAAGAGGAGAAGTATGGCAAAGAAAGAAGAAAAAGAAAAGAAAAGTGGTGACTTATCAAGAGATATGCTCTTATAAAAAATGGTTGAAAGAGATGAGCATTGAAGTAAAGTTATCTAGTGCTTAAAAGTGGTTGTGTTTAAAGCTAAGAGATTAAGTTCTTTCACTTGCAAATCCTTCCCGTTCTTCTTTAACCTTTGCCTTGGCCTAACATTATAAGCTTATTAAAGACCTATTGATCCAATGAAGTGTGATTTTTCTACAATAGTGGAGAATGATTTGAAAAATAAGCCTATGGAGCTTGTTTATGTGATTGATGTCACACAACTTGTTATGATTTTAGAGGCCAAGACTTGTATTCATGAATGTTGTGCATAAAATCATCCGGATGTTCGGATTAATGGACTGTGGCAAGACGGACGATAAGAGTCAATAACAATTTTAAGATTGATGCTTGGATTACTTTTGGACTTAAGTGATATTTAATGATTCTATGTGTTGCATGTTATGTGCAATTTCTAAGACAAAAATGTGAATTGCTCCTTGTTTAACACTAGCATTGCTCTACCTTGTTTTGATTCCTACCATAGAATTCATCTATCATTTCGCTTGAATTGCTAGGGACTAGCAATAAACTAGTTGGGGGTTGTGATGAGAGCTATAAAATGCATCTCAACGGTGCTTAATCATTAGCATTTTGGGGTTGATCTTGGTCTTAATCACACTTTTACATGTTAATAACTCTAAAATGATATTCATAAATCATTGACTTAATTCGACGCATTTTCAGGTGCCTTTGAGTCCAAAAGAAAGGGAAAAGATATCATCGCTTAAAGCACAAAGTTTCGATACATATAGGAATGGAAGAGTGGTTATGAAGAGACACAAGTGATGAAAAGTATTCTGAACACAAGAGCCAAAGCATGCCAAGAGAAGTCATTTCAGCACTTGAAGAGCTAGGAGTACCAGTGTGCGCCATGGCACGGCTAGACCAGCGCCGCACCGCCCAGAACCGCATCTTGGCATCCCTTCTAGAGCCGCGCCTCTGCCAGACCAGTGCCGCACCACCTAGAATCTCATCTTGGCATCCCTCCTAGCGCCGCGCCTCTGCTAAACCAGCGCTGCACCGCCCAACAAGGCACACTCATGAAGAAAGGAGAGCGCTGCACCGCCAAGAAGGGAAAGGCGCGGCGCGCACACGGTCTCCTGACCTAATTAGGACCTCTAAGTGGCTATTTTGAGACCAAAAATACCCTTGAACCCTTGTACTATAAATAGGGCACTTAGGGTTGAAGAAAAGGCAATCAATCAAGGTCTGAAAACTCCAAGAAGCAGACTCATTCTCCTCCATCAAAGTGTTCAGCCATGAGTTCCATGGCGAACTAATCTCCAAGCAAGGCGAAGGGATGAATCCCTAGGTTTTGTTGTTCTTTAATTCCTTTATTAGTTCAGTTGTAATGGGGATTTATTGTCAAATATTGTTATGACTTATTCTTTAATCTAATTAGAAGATTTCCTTTCAATCCAGTGATTGTATCTTTCTCTTTGATATAAATTTAGTCATGCTTTTCTCATGTCAAGGTTGTTTGGATATGATTGAGTCCGGTAGGCTTATTCTCTAGGGTTGTCCATTACTGCAATATTGTCGTTAAAGATACATTGTCGTTTCTTGATAACTCTATAGTTTAGGCCATATGTGTTTAACAAATAAAGAAGAGTAAGTCATATCAATTACATTAGGGTTTGTATATGAGCTTTAATTGAATATCCACTGATTGCTTGTTTGGGATGTGAAACTCACAATCGAGATAAAGACAATTGAATCAAGATTGGAATAAAGGCAACAAGCCTAGGGAGGACTCTCATAACCTTGTTGTTACTCTATTATTATTAATCACAACTTATTACATATTGTGCTCTCAACACTTCATTATCATATATTCTCACTCGATCTTATTGTTCGTGTTTAGGTTTACATCCTCTCTTACAGTTAACATTGTTTCCCTATGGAATCGACACCCCAAAGTTGTGCTACAACTATCGCGTTAGTCTTTGGGCGTAATCAAGGTGTCCAAAATAAAGTGTAATTTTTTTTTCTTCACTATAACAGAAAGAGCATATAAAAAGATAAGTATCCTTACTTTTCTCTCTCAGTAAAATGTATTGGAGGTATAATGACTAAAATAAACATTTCGCTTAGTATGCTCTAAATTACTCTGCCACATTCAAATGTTAGACTTGCTATTGAACACATTGAATTGTATTCATCAGACTTGATTCTTGAATACATTTAAATGTATGCATCAAGCATGCTTTTGAAACACACTGAATTGTAGGCATCGAACTTGCTATTGAACGCATTGAATTATATTCATTAGAATTGGCTTTTGAACACATTCATGTATGCATCAAACTCGCAATGCCAAACTAAAATAAAGTGAAATATAAAAATGTAGAAAACCACATATGCATTAAGGTATACATGTATATGGAAAAGTACGAATCAAATGAGCTTTAAGACATAAATAGTGTTGAAACAATCCACTATCAAATTGTACTGCTGAAAACTATGCACTCTGTGCTGAAACCATAAAATAAAGTGCAATATAAAAATGTAGAAAACCGCATATGCATTAAGGTATACATGTATATGGAAAATTACAAATCAAATGCCCTTTAAGACGTAAATAGTGTTGAAACCATCCATTATAAAATTGTTAGAGTTGGTGCATACTTCAACGGGTCCAAATCTGTAGAACCCACGACCACCACGGGGTCCCTTTACATGAGTTTGGTCTGATTTTTTGCATGGCAGTTTGGGCTTGGGCCCATGAATAGTTGTGGTTTTGCAGTAAGGCAAAAACCCTAATTAGGGCATTTTAAGTTGCTTATAGTGATGTTGATAATAGTGAAAATTCTGGCATGACATAGTCTTATTCTGGGATGAACCTGGGTCAATCTTGTCATGTTTTCTTTCTATTTATAATTCATGTGATTGGCAGGTCTCGAATCGTTCAAAAATTATACTGCTGAAAACCATGCACTCTCTGATCACAGTGCTAAAACCATGCACTCTCAGATTATCATGCTAAAAGTATGTACACTAAGTCATACAGTGAAAACGAACGCATACTAAGATATAGATTTATATGCATAGTAAGATGCAAAACATATACAAAGTAGATATGTATAGTGAAATACAACATATAGTTGTAGGAATTACATACATGGGCATGGAACTGAGTACAAGCAACCCCTTGCTAGTTCTCTTTATGTATTCTTCTAGTTGACATTTCAAGGAATCAATTCTTTCTCTTTATGGGTTTGCTATTATCCATTGAAATAATTTATGGGTTTGTTACGTATTTGTAATACCTGTATTTGTAAAGTAAGGGTAAAAAAGTAATTTAACAAATATGACATGGAATTAAAATAATATATATGTGAAAGGTTTATTATTTGAATAAAACAATTCCTAAAAAAATTGAAGGCTCGAGTGTGGAGAAGGAAAAAAAAGAAGAGAAAAAACAAAAACAAAAACAAAAACGTGGCAACACCTGGAGTCCAGGTGTTGCCAAATGATGGCAAATAAGCTGTATGTTTAGCAGCACATCATTTAAGCAAACGGTGAGCATAAAGTTTATATATATATATATATATATAGTTTTTCTTTTATTTATTCATTACTTATCAAATCCTATTTGGTTTTCTCCTTTCCTCAATTCAAACTACTCTATTTCTTTAAACACTTGGGGACCGAAAGAAAGATTGAAAAAGTAAAATTTTGAAGGAGTTTACGGGAGAATTGTATAGAGAATCATGGGATGCTCTAAGAAAAACAGAAGGTAATAACGTGAAGTTTATTTTTGAAATTTAGCATACATGAAATTTCTCGAAAATTCAAAGTGGAAATTTTCAAAGGGTGTGAATTATGGAAGAATTGAAGAAAAATTTTGAAATTTTAATACAAATATTATGTCAGGTATTGACGATTAGCAACCGGAAGAAATTGCTGAGAGGAGTAGGAAAGGCAAGGAGGTGATCCACAAGTAGCTCTAAGTGTTACATGGTGAGTTAGATTTACTTTAAGTAATCAAGATAAATACGAAATATATAGTGATAATATTTGAATAAATCATTAAATTTTGATTTGGTGATAGATGAAAGTTGGTTGATAGGTATGATAAGAATAGTGGATGTGTAGAGAATTATTTTATGAGAAATAATATTATTGGGATAATGAGTCGATTTAATAAAAAAAAGGTGATAAGTGAAATTCTTGATGAGATGTGGTTGATGATTGGATATGATTTATGAGGAGATGAAATTTAGTAGATCTTGACAAGCTATGGTTGATGATTTGATATCATTTTTTAGGAGAGGAATTTAGTGGAATTTTTCAAATAATAATTTGAGAATAATCAGGATAACTAATTTAAATGTTTGAATTCATGCTTGTTTCTATATTATTGTTCATATACATATTTCATATCATTATTCATATACATATGTGTGAAATAAAAGAACCAGGATGGCTCGGTCTAAATGAAAATAAAAGAACAAGGTAGGTAACCGGTCTAAACAAAAATAAAAGAACCAGGAGAGTAACCGGTCTAAATGAAAACTGTGACAGCTGGTATATGCTAGAAATAAAGGAACCTGGAAGGCAACCGGTATAAATGAGAATGAAAGAACCAGAAAAGCAGTCGGTCTAAATGAGAATGAAAGAACCAGGAAGGCAGCTGGTCTAAGATAAAAAAATGTTGACATGTGGGAAGATGTTCCCAATAGTAATAATATTTAACTTCATGCATTGCATTTGCTTTAAATATTGATTGTTATTGCTTGATATGTGAAAGTGTTATTTATGATTGTAAATCTATTGATAGAGGAATGAGTCTCACAGAGAGACAAATATGCTAAGGAAAAAATACAAAAATGTATCTAATGAATAACTTAAGAAGAGATTGTGTAATAGGAGAATTATAAAATTGAGTAGTGATTACAGAATATTGTTATTGAATTATTTGAGGAAAAATATGAATGAATATTGGAAGATTTTTTAGAAGTAATTGAATTATAAGATGTAAATGGGAGTATATAATTGAATACTTCTAGTAAATTTAATTCACTGAGCTTGTGAAGCTCACTCCTCATTGTACAATGATTTCAGGTAGCAAGTAAGACAGATAGTTTGGATTCAAACGAAGTCATTATCTATAAGCCACGTGGCTCACATCCTCATACTAATGAGAAAATAAAATAAAAAAATTATTTGTAAATATTCATGCATATACGTTGTATATAATGTTTAAGTCAAGATCAAAATGATGTATCTCCTTGTTGAAGGTTGAGGATTGATGTAAAAAATTTCTATTGGTATTATTTTTATTGTTGCATATATGTCGTTCTGAGATTCAAAAAGTGATGACACCGTCTCGGGGGTGGCCAACTCGAGATAAGTCGTTAAAATTTTGGTATCAGAGCATTAGGTTTTATGATTCTATAGACTGCAATAAAATTTTAAGAAGTGGAAGATTTAAATAAACTACAGTTTAATACAAAGTCTGAGGATGACACATGGATATGCTAGAGATAGAGTTAGAGTTGTTGATTTGAGAGGGCATGGTAGGCCCCCTATATTTTGACAAGTTGAGGTTGAGTTTGAATTTGTGGTTCCTAGAAAGGAATGTGTTGACAATATAATTGATATTAGTAGAGGTGTGAGAGAATCTGAAGTTGAAAGAGATGGGCTAAGATAAGCTCTTACACATGCACTCGAGAAAATGAATGTAACAAATGATAGAGTTGATAGCCTATAGCATAGAATTGATGAACAGGCTACAGCAGTGCCTGAGGTTGTTGTAAATCTAATAAGTATGTATTAGTAGTTATCTTGATAAAGTAACTACAAGAAATAAACATAACCATACAATATCATAAGGTTCATTTTCTTTCCTTTTTTATTTTGTTCTTTCCTTTCCTTTTCTATTTCGTTCTTTCCTTTCCTTTCCTTTCCTTAGTTGGGATTCATATCTCATGACAGTAAAATTAAACTTACTTACTACTTCTTCCAATTTCAAAGGAATCATACTAATCCTTTCCTTTCCTTTCCTTTCCTTATTTGAGATTCATATCTCATGATAGTAATATTAAACTTACTTACTACTTCTTCCAATTTCAAAGGAATCATACCAATCCAATAATATTTATACCACTAAGATTTTAACCTCACATAAATTTAATACTTTTCATATACTAACTTAGATTAAATCACATAAATTCCCAAATAACCATTTAATAGAAATCTTCCCAAACTTTAATTTTCTCACGAAAAATCCTTCTAACTTAAAGATTTCCTTTAGTTCCAACAATTATTAAACTTCAAAACCAAATTTGCATATCTAAAGCTACTCCAAATCAAATTCTTAGTTTCTTCCATACTATAATTTAAGATTATTCAATTTTCCACCATAGTCCACATTCCAACTTCTATGAATCATAAACCCATCAATTTTATGCTTCCGTAAATGAGATCTTACACTCTTAACAATACCCATTGCAAACTTTTCTTATTTCAACAATTTCCATGAAAAAGGTATAACTCTAACAAAATAAAATCTTCAATTTATGAAATTTAATCAAATCCACTTAAACCCATACTCTTCTAGGGCTCAACTTTCATATTTTACAATACCCACAACTCAAATCAAACTCCAACATCACAAATCTACAACATAAATTTTCAGAAATTCTTCACAATTTCTTCCAACTTCAAAAATATCTAATTAATTTAATTTAAACTCTAATCATCTCAAACAAAGTCCTAGAATCAACTTTAAGAAGTCTACTTTAACTTAGAAATGGTTAGAACTCAAAATTACCTCAAATTCTTTCTAAAAAACAGCCCAGAAAATCAAAAGGAACTAAAATTTTGAAGATTTTACCAAAACAGAGGTCTGAAATGAACCCACGAAATCTTGATGTAGAAATCACCAACACACAATCTAACCATACAGAAAGTAGAGCACGAAGTCAAGAACTTGCTATAAAAAAGTCAGCATGATCAGACAACGGATAGACCTCCGATCGTGTGTCTTTGTCCTAATCCAGGTTCCTTTCTTAGTAATTTCATCAAATTCTAATTCCTTCATTTCCTTTACTAGGGTATATTAACCAATAAATATATGTAACTTTCCAATTAAGTACTTTACTCTCCACTATAATTCCAATTTGACTAGTCCCTCATTAATAACCATAATACATCACAACCCATCCCATACCATTGTTTGAGCAATCGATAAACCATGTACTTCCTAATGATTATACTCACATCAACTTTCCTTTTGATATTCATCGCACTTTCATTTACCATTCTCTTAGAACTTTTCCATTCTTTTATATATATCTTAAAGATCAAATCTTTTACTTGTTCCTCAAGTTATATACTCTATACCTCATGTCAAATCAGACTACAGACAAACTTTAAATGACTTTCCACCCCAAAGATTTCCAAGAGTGTCTCTATCTTTTATCCTCATAACCGTTATTATTTTCATTAACAAATTCTCTCTTCTGTTTCTCAAAAAAATAGCTTTCCATTTTTCCAAATTTCTACTCATTCATACCAGTAGCATCTCAAATTATACTTAGACTTTTATTTTAAAACTTGGATTCTTATGTCTTCCCCAACTCATCTTTTTACACTTTTTACATTCCATCTTCATTGTTATCAATAACTTCCAACTCCTTTAACTAGTAAATCGATAATAATTAATCAATGCTCACAACATCAAAGCAAAAACTTTAGAGCTAATTGCTTTACTTAAGGGAAAACCTTCCCTTACTCTTTTCATGTTTCTACATTTTGCAACAACCAAGTCACTTAGTAACATCTTTACAAACACAAGTGACATAACAATCAAAGTATTTGTATCAAATTTAGGCATTTACATTTAATATTCTTATCAAGACAATCACTAATAAGGTTTCACAAAACATATCACAAGGAGTCCATTTCAAACAACATCAATTCATACAACATCCAAGCACAAGTCAACTCGACTTTATTCTCAAGATTCTTATTATTCTTACAAATATTTTAATACTATTCCACAATTTCTTAGACTTTCCACACTTCCTGATAGCAATTTTATCATATCATTCCAAAAATATTACAACTCCATATAATTAGTACCTTAATTATCATTACATCAATTCCATTCATCATAAGCTCGACTACTCTTATCACCAAACACATACATTCATCATCCTATTTAATAGTTCATAATCTTTTAATAACCATTTCTCAAGTTCAAACAATTCTTATTTTTTTTAGGGATTTACCCATTTTGCAACTTTTTCCAACTCATTCATCACGTTCCCACACCTTTCATATGTTTCTACCATATACTTAAGCACATCACAACGGAAGGTTCTTGATGATGAGATCCTGACACCTAACAGTATGTGGAAGTCCAAAATACAAAGTGTAAAAAAATTCTACTACAACAAAAGGAGCATATAAAAAAATAAGTTTCCTTACTTTTCTCTTTCAATAAGATGCCTTTGAGGCATAATGACTCAGAAAAAAAATATTTGACTTAGTATACTCTAAATTACTCTGCCACATTCAAATGTCAGACTTGCTATTGAACACGTTGAATTGTATGCATTAGACTTGACTCTTGAACATATTCAAATGTATACATCAGGATGTCGTTACTATTCAACACTGAACACTGAACACCTGAATCTGTATTACAACATAAAAATTCTACTCATTCTATCACATAATACATTCCTTATTACACATGATTTCTTCCACATTCTTCACTCTATGTACAACACACCATGGTTAAGACTAAGATTTTTACACAATATACAATCTTTAGATAAAATTACTTCCACAACAATTTACAATATATGCATTATTCCAAAACATTGAAAATATAAACATCTATCTAAACTCCCAAAAAAATAGATTGAGAAAAGCCTCGTGTAGAAACCCACCTAAGAATACTTTTCTCTTCATTTTCCTTACTAACATGCTTCAATTTATTTCAAAAACTTTCTTGAAAATGTTAGAAATGGGGGTGAGCTACAAAGTCTAGTGAGAAATCACATTACTCGGAGTAATCATCTTCCAATAATTTCATCACTTTTTAAGTGAATTCAATTCCATTCAAATTATACTCATAATTCATAAATCACAATTTTATATATATATTCTCATTACAAGTAGAATAATCATTCCAAGGATAATTTTGACAATTCAATAATTATATGAATAGAAAGTAAAAAATGGTTTCAAAGCTAAGTTCAGGATTAGGATAGATTAGGTCAAATTGTTTTTTCTATTCTGCTCTTTACCCTGCCGCCGCACCATCGCCGTTAATAGATCCTCCGCCTCCAACAACCCCACAGCTACCATCAAGATCCCATCATCTCACAGTGAAACCCATCCCCCCCTCCTCCTTACCCATCTACCTCTGTCCCTTGTGCCGTCATCGCCTCACCGTCACTTCCCTAAACCTCATCGTCACCAACCAAAGGTCGCACCGTGAAACTCAGTCCTTCGTACCCATTCCATACCCAGCTCACTTTCTCTCTCGTCTGATTCTCGGTCACTGTGAAACCACACAGTAACCCAGCTCCTCTATCCTCCCCATCACCGGCCCAAAATCACATCGTGAACCCACAGAAACCCATCTTCGTCACCGTCATCGGCACCCATTCTGTCGCCTTCGACTTTATCGGTGCCATCATCGTCACCATCTTCTTTACCGATTGTGTTTCTCCCCTCTCTCTATCACTTTCGACCTTAACTGAGCAAGTCTCCAGCCTCCGACCGAAGTTTCTTTCAAACCTTGCGGGTACAGTCACCTACTGTGATGATGCTGCGGCGCACCCAAGTCCCCTGACTGTAGTGGCAGTGGAGAGGTGTTTCGAGTTGACAGCCTTGCTCGGTCAGAGAGCTGGCACAGTAGAGGGGCATAACGGACCAGCAGCAGTGTTGCAGAGGAGGTAAGTAGTTTCTTTGACTTTTTGGGCGTGAAAAGTAACATGGGGTGCACGTTCTCCTTGGAAAAGTAGATTCTCTCACTTTTTGCAGCAGTGCACCGAGTTCCTTTTTTTGACCATTGTAGCAGTCTTTCAACCTGCAATTGGTCACATCGCCGTCACCTTACGGCACCCTCTCCCTCCGATGGCCCTGTCGTCAGCGAGAAACGTCGGTAATGGTGATAATCCAGTGAAATCTTATGCATATGCGGTTGCTAAGCTGATGGAAAACTCATCTTATAAAATTCCATTGAGATTTTCGGTGGATATTAATGGAGGATTGGGATTCATCTTTACGGAATCAGAAATGGCTAAAGCGGCAGAAGATTATAAGTTAGCCATTGTTATGAAGTTTATGCGTGCAAGACCATCGATTGATAACATTAGATTGAACGTGATCAAGAAATGGGGTTTGGTGGAAATCCCAACGATCAGTTTTATGGATGATTATCATGTCCTTATTCAGATGAAGAATGAATGCGATTTTGTGCATGGATGGGCACGTGAAGGAAGAACGATAGATGGATGTTCTTTTCAGCTGTTTAAATGGACCAAGAAGTTTGATTTACATAAAGAATCTCCATTGGCTCCCCAATGGATTTTTCTACCTCATCTACCAATGCACCTTTATCGACATGATTGTCTTCAAATTTTTGCAACTCGCTTTGGTAAATATCTTGGGACAGATAATGCCACACTGAATCGAGCGAGAGCGACGGGTGCAAGAATATGTGTAGAAGTGGATCTGTCTATGGAACCAGTGAAAGGTTTCCCCATTGTGGTCTCTCCGACAAAGTGTATCTTGCAGGAGGCAAGATATGAGAAGCAACGTTTCTATTGTGAGAAGTGCCATCGACAAGGACATATAGCAGTTGTCTGTAGGGTCGAAGAGGGTCGTAAAGTTGAAGGGGAACTAAAAGAAAAGAAGAGAATTTGGCAGTCGATCCAAAAAAACATAAGAAGGGAAGCTTCGGGAGCTAAGGATGGGTTGGATACAGAGAAAAATGTGGTCCCGACTAATGACAATGTATCAAACAGTTTGGAAAAAAATTGTGACAAGCAGAATAATGCGGTGCAGGTAGATAACAATGAGGCAGTCGTTTGTCCGGATGCTGGCACGATCGAAAATGAGCTAAATAAAGGTGTTTACGTAGATAACCAACAGGAAGAAAGGGATAAGGAATGTGAGGAAGTTGGGTGTGACGAGTTGGAGGTGATTTCTGAAACAGCACAGATGCATCTGGTTCCGGAAACAGGACAGCCGCAGATGGGTATTGAAAACCTTCCAATGTTAGTTGGGATTTCAGAAGTGACAAGAAACTGTGCTGATACGGTTGAAACAAGGACAGAGGGATTAGCTTTGGGTTTCTCTTCAGATCGGGAGGAAGGAGAAATTACATGCCTAAAGGGGAAAGAAAAAGCTTATGATTCAGACGGAGCTACTCGGTCACATCTTGGATTTAAGGGAGATGGAACAGTGAGGAAATCTCAGCGGGTATTTACCCGTCCTCAAAAATTAATTTATGAGTGACAAAATTTTATATTGGAATGTTAGAGGGCTGGGGAGTTCGAAGAAGAGATTGAAGTTGTTACTCATGAAGAATAATGTTTCCATTTGTGCAATTGCTGAACCTTTTGTTGGTGAAAATAGGATGACTGAAATGGGTAGTTTTTTGTCTTTAAATTATTTTTGCTCCAACCAATGTGCTGGGGGAAAGCTTTGGATATTTTGGAAGGATTTGGATGGTTTTCAGGTGTTGTCTTGCACTATCCAACTGATCACAGGTTGGCTGATTTTGGCTAATCAAAGAGTGCTTCTCACCTTTGTTTATGCCAAATGTACGTATACTGAGAGAAGGGCACTATGGGCTGATTTGGAACATGGACAGAAGAATGAGTGCCCTTGGTTGGTTTTGGGTGATTTTAATGCTATTCATATGGATTCTGAAAGAATTGGTGGTCAACCGAGACCATTAATTTCTATGTCAGATTTTAATGACTGTCTGGACAAGTGTGGGCTATTGGATCTCCCGAGTAGTGGAAAAACTATGTCTTGGTGCAATGGGCATGAAGGTGTGGCTAGGAGCTGGGCGAAGTTTAATAGAGCGGTGATTAATAATGTTTTTTCGGCTAGTTTCACGTCGGCTCATTTATTGTATTTGAGTCGTAAATATTCTGATCACTGCCCCATGATTGTGAATTTAGAGAGGCCATCAGTAGTTTATGGTCTAGCTCCTTTTCGTTTTCAGAATATGTGGTGTCTCCATGAGAATTTTTTGTCTTGTGTTCGGGAAGCATGACATCGTCCAGACCTAGGTTCCGGGTTGGTGAAGTTAGCTATTCGACTCAAGAGAACCAAGCTTGCTTTACGAGCTTGGAATACGAATGTGTTCGGATGTGTAGATTCCAACTTGAAAGCTCTTGAGGAGAGGCTGGAATTTTTAGAAAACCAATTGCAAATTGGCTTTACAGAAGATGTGGAAGAGGACTATTTGGTGACGAAACTTGAAATTAATGTTTGGGAGAAAAGAGAGGCTATTCGGTTGGGTCAAATCACTAAACAGAAATAGCTGGTTGAAGGGGATAATAATACAAAATTCTTCCATTCAGTAGTAAATCAGAGGCGAAGGAAGTGCCAAATCTCTAGGATGGTCCTTGGTGATGGAACAGTTTTGAATAGTCCTAAAGAAGTACACCAGGGAGCTGTACAATATTTTCGAAATTTACTCACTACTTTCGTTGAAGTGAAGCAGGGCAATTTAGCTGATATTCTTGACCATGTTATTACGGAAGAGGAGAATACGATGCTTTTTCGTGAGCCCACTGAGATTGAAGTTAAAGAGGCTTTGTCCTTTATTCCAAAGCAAAGTAGTCCGGGACCAGATGGATTTGGCTCAGAATTTTACTTGACTTGCTGGGAGCTCATTAAAGAAGATGTTATTGAGGCTGCAAAAGATTTTTTTCGAGGTTGCCGATTCCCAGGTTTTACTCTTCCTTCATTGTTTTAATTTCGAAAGTGCGGAATCCTTCTAGCTTTGACAAATTTAGGCCGATCAGTTTGTGTTTTGTGGTTTACAAGATTTTTTCAAAAATTATTGTAACTCGTTTATCCCAGGTGATTCTTAAACTGGTCTCACATGAACAAGGTGCCTTTGTTCCTGGAAGGAGCATCCTTGATAATATTTCGCTTGCACAAGAAATGGTCCACTCACTACATCGTAAATCTGTGGGTGGCAATGTGATGGTGAAAATAGATATGGCCAAGGCGTATGATAGAGTTCATTGGGTTTTCCTTCTGAAGGTTTTACATACAGTTGGATTTTCGAATCAATTTTGCAATTTGATAAGTCAATGTGTGAAGTCCCCGTGGTTTTCAGTATTGATGAATGGGACCTTTAAAGATTTTTTCCAATCAGCTCGGGGCCTGAGATAAGGGGATCCATTATCGCCTTACTTATTCATTATTATGGAAGAAGTTTTGACAAGGTTACTTAGATTAAATTTTGATGCAGGACGGATTGGAAGATTCTCTCATCCGATGGGGGCACCTTTGATTTCGCACCTTCTTTATGCTGATGATCTTTTAATCTTTGCTAATGGCCGGAAAATGTCTATGAAGGGGCTTTTGGACACTCTTGCGACATATGAAAAATGATCGAGACAGGAAATTAGTAAGGAAAAATCTGCAATTTTTCTTTCTAAACTTATTAATCCTGCTCGCAAACATGATTTGTTAAGAAGCACAGGTTTCAAGGAAGGAAAATTTCTGGTGACTTACTTGGGTGCACCTTTAGTTACTAGCAGACTTTTATCTCATACTGTTGAGCCGCTTGTTGAAAAGATCAGGGAAAAGGTGGCGACCTGGAAGGGTAGATTACTTTCCCAAGGTGCTCGTTTGATATTACTTAGGCATGTTTTATCTAGTATGCCTATGCATATTTTATTTGTGATTAATGTACCCAAGTCCACTATAAAGCGAATACATTCTATTATGGCCAATTTCTTTTGGGGTGATAAGGAGGGTAAAAGGAAATTGCACTGGCGAGCTTGGTCAAAAATTTGCAAGCCTACTAAAGAAGGAGGTTTGGGTCTTAGAGATCTATAGGAAGTCCAAAAATCGTTACACATGAAATTTGCGTATAAGATTTTGATGTCTGAAGGTCTGTGGGCCAATTTTTTCAAAGCTAAGTACCTAAGAGATGGCCACCCTATGTTTTGTGCAAGGAGAGCTTCTGACTCACATTTTTGGAGATCAGTTATGGTATGTGTCTCGGAAGTCATGGATAATGTCAAGGTTCTATTGAGGGGCGGAAACTCTTTCTTCTGGTATGATAGATGGTTGGCATTTGGACCCCTATCAGTTAGGATTGCTGATATTCCAAACAAACAGCTTCAGATTAAAGAATGTTGGGTGGATAATAATTGGAATATTGAGATGTTAAGGGATCTTGTGGGGGATGAGACCACGGAAGAAATTATTGAAACCAGAATAAATGGGAGTGACATGTTGGATATTTGTGCCTGGATGCCAACCCCTGATGGTAAGTTCACAACAGCTTCAGCTTGGGAGATTGTTCGGAAACAACAGGAGATTCTGCCGTGGCATGAATGGTTTTGGAACAAAACTCTGCCAAAAAAATTATGCATCTGTAATTGGAAAGCTTGGTTCAATAGCCTTGTAGTGGATGAAAGAGTGCAACAGAAGGGGATATCACTTGCATCGGCCTGTGACTGCTACTGTCCGCCAGGCAGGGAATCGATTGATCATGTCTTAGCTACCGAAAATATTGTTGCTCAGATATGGGAGCGTGCAAGTAAATTGTTGAATGTACCATGTCTGTGTTTTGATACTTGGAAGGCTACTTTATACGCATGGATGATAATGGCAAAGAATGCTTCATTATCTGGTAATTTAATTGGTCTGCTTCCGTTCATCATTACGTGGTGTTTATGGAATAGTAGATGTAAAGCCAGAATGGAGGGGCTGAAAGCTTGTGTAGAACAAGTATGGAGGTCGGTTAAAATATGGCTTAAAAGACTGGCTACAGAATTAAAGGTGCTCAAAAATTTGTATGATCAAGATGTTTGCTTGATGACTGATTTTAACTTGGTTTCGCCCAAAGCTGTTATTGTCCGAAAATGTAGGCTAGTGCGTTGGTTGAAACCCCCCTGTGGTTGGGTTAAAATTAATTGTGACAACAGTGTTAGAAATAACCCGGGCTCATCAGGGGGTGGTGGTATCTTGAGATATGCTAATGGTGACTTTAGAGGAGCTTTTTCTAGTCATTACGGTCTTTGTTCTAATAATGGAGCAGAGCTGAGGGCTGTGTTTGATGGCATTAAGCTGTGCAAAAGTCTTTCATGTTTTAATGTTATTATTGAGAGTGACTCCAAAACCATTGTTGACTGGTTTAGAGCGGGTAGGTGCACTCTATGGTATTTATGGGACTTTTGGGATGAGTGTGTTAAAGAGATGCAAGGGATAAATGTTCAGATTGTTCATCAATTATGTGAAGGTAATTAAGCGGCAGATTTCTTGGCTAAGATCGGTGAATGAGGCAATAATGGAACATATGAAAATTTACATCAGCTACCGAGGTTATTAAAGGGTATTCTTCGTATTGATAAGTCTGGTTTGCCGGCTATTAGACGTTAGGTTGCTTTTGTTTGTTGAAAGTTTCTTTAGGCTTGTTTAGAGGTTGTTTTTCACACAGGCCTGTTTAGACTTGTTTGTTTTTTTCTTGGTCAGATTTATTTTCCTTATATTTTGTTTGGTCTATATTTGGGAAGGTTTGTTTTGGTCTTGTTGTAATCTCCCAGATGCTTTACTTGTAATCACAGTTTTCCTCCGCCATAAGTGAGGGCTTATCAATAAATTTGGGACGGGGTCGCTACGAGGGTGGCTACCGGCTCTTCATAAAATAAAAAAAAATGAATAGAAAGTATTATTCCAACATATCATGAGGTTTAAAACCATTTTAAGAATTATCTTTTCAAGATATTCACATTCTGTGTGTTATACAATTATCATAATGGGGATGCCTCCCCATGTATTGATACATCCACTCGGTTCCATTTTACTTTCCATTTTCACTGGGTTCCACCTCACTTTCCACTTTCACTCGGTTTCGTCCCACTTTCTAGTTTCACTTGGTTCCGCCTCACTTTCCACTTTCCACTTTCCACTTAGTTCCATCTCGCTTTCCACTTTCACTCGGTTATGCCTCACTTTCCACTTTCCAATCGGTTCTGCCTCACTTCCCACTTTCACTCGGATCCATTTCTCTTTCCATTCGGTTCCATAATATTATCAAGAAATTCATGTCACATGAAATGCATTCACAGCACAACAATTTACAAATAAATATTCATCAATCCATTCCATCACAAAAATATACATCACATATCATTATTTATATCAAGAACACATATATTCTTATCCTTATAAGATTTACATTCTGTATTTGATATACTCATATATATTAATTTTTATCATATAATTCATCATGCTAACTAAGAGTAAGGTGACACTCACCTTTATAGCACAAAGTGCTATTCTTGGAATTTTTCCTTGCCTTTATTATGTTCTTCCACCACACCTAAAGAAAATACCATTTAGTATAACAATCCAAGAAGTATGTATTAGTAGTTATCTTTATCAAGTAACTACAATAAATAAACATAACAATAAAATATCATATGGTTCCTTTTCATTGTTTATCTTTCCTCATTCTTTCTTTCCTTTCCTATTTCTTTCTTTCTTTTCTTTATTTGAGATTCATATCTCATGACAATGATATTAAACTTACTTACTACTTTTTTCCAATTTCAAAGGAATCATACCAATCCAATAATCTTTATACCACTAAGATTTTAACCTTACATAAATTTAATACTTTCCATATACTAACTTAGATTAAATCACATAAATTCCAAAATACCCATTTAATTGAAATCTTCCCAAACTTTAGTTTTATCACCAAAAATCCTTCTAACTTAAGGATTTCCTTTAGTTCCAACAATTATTAAACTTGAAACCTAAACTTACATATCTAAAGCTACTTCAAATCAAAATTCTTAGTTTCTTCCATACTAGAATTTAAGATTATTCAAGGTTCCACCATAATCCACATTCCAACTTTAGTAAATCATAAATCTATCAATCTTTATCCTTCCATAAATGAAATCTTATATTCTTAACAATACCCATTACAAACTTTTCTTATTTCAACAATTTCCATGAAAAAGGTATAACTCTAACAAAAAGAAAATCTCAAATTTATGAAATTTAATCACATCCAGTTAAACCAATACTCTTCTAGGTTTCAACTTTCATATTTTACAATACCCACAACTCAAATCAAAATCCAACATCACAAATCTACAACAAAAATTTCTAGAAATTCTTCACAATTTCTTCGAACTTCAAAAACATCTAATTAATTCAATTTAAACTTAAATCATCTCAAACAAAGTCCTAGAATCAACTTTAAGATGTCTACTTTAACTTAGAAAAGGTTAGAACTAAAAACTATCACATATTCTTGTTGAAAAATAGCCCAGAAAATTAAAAGGAGTTGAAATTTTGAAGGTTTCACCAAAACAGAGATCTGAAATCAACCCACAAAATCTTAATGTAGAAATCTCCAACACACAATCCAACTAACTAGTGTAGAGCTGGAAGTTAGGAACCCACGATCGGACAACAGATAGATCTCTAATCGTCCGTTTGATGGTTGTTGCTATGTTATGAAATTTCCAGGAATTCTGCCTCTCTTTCTCTAACTCTCTGCCCGATTGTAAAGGAAGAAATGAGAGATTTTGATGGTTGCTGAAGACTTTAGGTCTTTAAACCTTTTAAAGTCCCACTAAACCTTCGGGTTTTACCTTTATATCCTTCCTCTTTCTTTTTTTTTAATTGAATTGCAAGTAATATCCTTGTTTTTCCGAACTCTTTATACAAGAATCCAAATGTTCTTTCTTTAATTAAATACTACCATTTCCTTTATTCTTAAATCACCATTCAAATCATACAAGTGTTTAACACCAATAAATTTATAATTGGCAATCACATTGAATTGTAGGCACATCACATTGAATTGTAGGCATCAAACTTGCTATTGAACACATTGAATTGTATGCAACGAACTTGATAAAAAAAATGTTGTTTAAAGCTCGGTTAAAGTTCGTGCTCGATTAAAATCTTAATAAACAAGCTTAAACAAAATTTTGAAGTTCTGTTTGAGTTCAAGCTCAGTTCAAACTCGATTAAAATCTTAATGAACAAACTTGAATAGAGAACTACTCCACTAGGCTCATTTATGCTCCTAGAAATGACTACATTATAGTTAATAGTTAATTAATGAGCTCATTTTCTACTTTTTCCAAAACAAACTTATTTAGTAACTTTCGAAAAATGTATTGGTAACAAATAACTGCTAAACAACTTGTAATTATAAAAAGATAAGAAAAAAAACGAAGACTTACATATATAATATGAGTAAAAACTTGAAATCTCATGTTATATTTCAAGAAATCACAAGTCTAATTCGCAATTCTGTTTTGTTCTTCTTTATTTATTCGTAGGAATCCATTTTTTTTGGTTTCTTCTTTTTTATTTTTAGGTATTAAATGTTTAATCTTGAAAAATTGTTAAGGAAAATAAATTAAAATTAAAAGTTCAAAAAAATTGAGATCCATATTTTAAACTTTTTTTAAATTTTTGTGTTAGTTGATTTACTTTTTCTTTGACATTCAAAGGAAACAAAAACAAATATTTTTTTGTATGTCAGTTTTCTTTTTCTTTTTTCAGATTTTTCTTTCTTTCATTCCAAGCATATTATTGTTTCTACAAGAAACTAATATTGATGGGCTCATAAGGATTTAGGAGTTTAGAAACAAACTAGTTCACCCCTCAAATGAGAACACTACGTTCAAAGAAAATCTGCTTTTGCCCCTTTCTATTTTAATACATTTTATATTCTTATCAAAAAGAAAAATTACAAACCCTAATTAATATGAGAACATCAATGGAACATTTTCAAAAAAAAAAGGCTACTAAATAACAATATTAAGAAATTATTTTTTAGATCATATCAATGAAACATGCACGAAAGGGAGAATTTTTCTCTCGAGCCATCGAACGTTGTCCATGCCTCATATCGATACCCTTTGGCTCTAGACAAGAATTTGTCCACTCAAAGCCTTCTCAAGGTGACAAGGAATTAATTAATTTAGTTAAATAAACTCCATGTTATTTGATTATTTTGCGGGATGGAATGGTATCATAAGCATCAAAACCAAATCAGAATTACATTAAAGAAGTACCAAAAGAGAGTGATTATTATTGCTTGTAAATTTATTGATAGATGAATGATTCTCACAAAGAGACATATATAATAAGAAAGAAATATGAAAGTATGATATGATGAAAATTATTTGAGTGGTTGATTATAGGCTGTGAACCTCATAGCGAGGTAATTATGAGGTCTATGAGGTAAAATTGATAGTCTCAAGATGATTAAATATATGAGAAGAAGAGATTGATAAATGATGAGAATTATGATATGAGTACTGATAATAGAATGCAATTATCAAATTATATGAGATATAGATGAATGAATATTAGAAGACTATTTGAACAATTGACTACTCCTAGTAAATTTAATTCACCGAGCTTGTGAATCTTACACCTCATTGTTAAATAATTTCAGGTAGCAGGCATGACAGATAGATTGGTGAGCTGAGATTTAGACTCGTTATTTGTAAATTACGTGGTCCTCATCCTCAGACTAATGGAAAGAAAAAAAATTTGTAAACAACTTATAATTATAAAAAAGAGAAAAAAAAACACAAAGACTTACATATATAATATGAGTACAAATTTGAAATCTCATGTTATATTTCAAGAAATCATAAGCTTCATTTGCCATTTCTCTTTTGTTCTTCTTTTTTATTCTTAGGAATCGATTTTTTCTGTTCTTCTTTTTAATTTTTATGTATTAATTGTTTTAATCTTGAAAAATTGTTAAGGAAAAGAAAAGAAAATTAAAAAAAGTATTTGAGATCCATATTTTTAACTTTTTTTTTTATTTATAAATTTGGTGTTAGCTGATTAACTTTTTCTTTGACATTCAAAGGAAACAAAATGGAATATTTTTTTGTATGTCAATTTTCTTTTTCTTTTTTCAGATTTTTCTTTCTTTCATTCCAAACACACTATTGTTTCTACAAGAAACTAATATTGATGTGCTCAGATTTTTCGCCTCTTTCAATTTTAACACATTTTTTATTCTTATCAAAAAGAAAAATTACAAAGTCAAATTAATATGAGAACATCAATGGAACATTATCAAAAAAGTGATGCCAAATAAACAACAATTAAAGAAGAAATTGTTGTTTAGATATGATCAATGAAACATGCATGAAAGGGAGAATTTTTCTCTCAAGCCATTGAACAGTGATGATGCCTCATATTGATACCCTTTGGCCGTAGACAAGAATTTGTCCACTCAAAGCCATCTCAAGGTGACAAGGAATTAATTAATTTAGTGAAATAAACTCCACGTTATTTGATTATTTTGGGGGGTGGAATGGTATCATAAGCATCAAAGCCAAATCAGAATTACATTAAAGAAGTACCAAAAGAGAGTGACATACACTTATCAAAAGGAGATAAGTTACTTAGTCCTAAAAGCAACTCATGACTAAAATCCTTATGAGAGAGAACTACAACATGAATGATCTCTCTTCTTTGTTCAAAAGGGGAAAAGCAGAAAATTAACAAACTCTTAATAAAAATGGACTCATTCTAATAATAGCCAAACAAAACATAAATAAACTAAGTGAAATTATATAATCCAATTTAGGGCTCTAATTTCTAAACTGGATATTTATAGTGAGCAGAAATCCAATCATCTTCATTTGTTCATTCCAGTTGCATTCTTGACTGCATCAGCAGCTCCCTGTGCCCTGTTTTTCACATTCTGACCAGCCTATACAAAACCCAACATTCAATAAAATTACTTTCACACAATGATACTTAAATTAACTTCATAACCCGTATTGCAAATAATTCAAAACCTCGTAGTTTATTTTATTGATATTTGGACAAAACACCAAAAAAAATAGTAATAATAAATTTGGACCTCTTGCATGGAGTCACTGGCAGATTGAGCAGCATTTCCAGCCCTGTCCATCAGGCCACTAGCCTTCTCCTGAAAAAAGTATTAACAAAAAAAAAAAAAAAAAAACCATCAATTTTACAATTAAATTGACATAATTAAAACACCTTAAGCACAGAGAGAGAGAGAGAGAGAGAGAGAGAGAGAGAGAGAGAGAGAGCTAATTAATTATTAAGCTGACCTGGGTTTGGCCCTTGGCCTCACCAGCCTGGAAGCTCATCTTCTGGGAAGAGTTATCTGCCATCTTAATTGAACTCTCTTTTTGGAAATTAGAACACAAAAAAATGCTTAAGATATGCTGATTAGTGATTACTGATTAATTCTTGAAATCGATGCTTTGGTGATTCACATCTCAAAGTTGCCACAATTTATAGTTTTTAAAACCAGTTCTGTGCTTGACACGTGTAGTACTACGTAAAAGGATGTGATAAGTCAGTACATGGTTTGTTTAGAGCGCCACGAGTCATATTACTGTTGGGGTTGAGGTTTTTGGGCCTTTTGATCAGGAAGCTGTTGGGAAAAATATGTTTGTTGCGGTTTTGAGGGCTTTCACAGGTTCTCTCTTATTGTAGAGTTTTTTTTTCGTTAATAAAAAAGATTAGAATTCTCTTACTTAAATGGAAAAGATCCCTTGTTATGACCCGAAAGAACCAAATTATTAAAATAATTTCTTCATGCAGCTAAAGAACCAAATTCTTTTACTTAAGGATCATTACAATTCACATAAAAGACAAAAATCCGGTCTAAAACAAATACTTTCTTCATGCAGCTAAACACCCAATATAATTTACTAAATCAATTTTCTTAATGCCTTAGATGTTCTCACGATCACATCTCCAAGAAACTAGTCTCCAAGCTTAAAAGAAAAGTTTCATAAATGAGAGTATTTGGAAGGAATTGAATGAAAAATAAGGAGATATATGCTACCTCGAGCGTTTCCATTGCTTGAGCAAGCTTCCATGAACTTGAAGTAAATTGCAGCCTTCCTTCCTACCATTAATCAGGTTATTTCATACAACTAGACTATATTCCATTTTCATTCTTCACTACATTGCATTTATATCATCCATAGCGAAAACGTTGCAACCGATCACCATTGAGATGATACAAATCTCATAACTCGCCATGAATTCTTTGGCTTATGTAGATATAAAAACCGTAGAATTACTAGATCTTGTCTTCCTTGTTTTTACTAACATACTTAACTTCTCATACCTTACCCAATTTTCTCCACTTCACTTGATTTTCTCTACTTCGCCCAATTTTCTCCATTTCATCTAATTTTCTCTAATTCAACTATTTTTCCTGAAGATTTAGAGAGAATTTTGATATCAATGTTATTACAATTGTCAACTCTTACACACAGTTACAGAGAAGACTTCCTAGAATACAGTGATATGTTTCCTAGACTGTAGCTGTAAAGGAGGAAACAAATCACAGGTAATTAAGAGAATGATACACAATAATTATAGGAGATTACAGATGAGAAAAATAAGCTGATTGTTCTACAATTACATTCTATCATGCCCCCGCAAGCGCAAGGATCCAGAGCGGATACCAAGCTTGGAACGATGAGATTCAAACAGCTTTCGAGCAAAAGGCTTCGTTAGAGAGTCGGCAAGCTGATCAGTAGTGTGTACATATGAAACACGCAGCAATTTCTTTGCAACTTGGTCTCGAACAAAGTGAAAATCAATGGCTACATGCTTCATCCTAGAGTGGAAAACGGGATTAGAGCACAAATACATTGCACTGATATTGTCACAATAAACCGCTGGAGAAGAAGATGAGTGGACACCGAGTTCATTTAGGAGATGTGTGAGCCAATTAATTTCTACAGTTGTAGAAGCAATAGCCCTGTACTCGGCTTCAATAGTAGACCGAGCAACCGTTGCCTATTTTTTAGAGCTCCAACTTATTGGATTAGAGCACAAATACGTTGCACTAATATTGTCACAATAAACCACCGGAGAGGAAGATGAGTAACTGACACCGAGTTCATTGAGGAAATGAGTGAGCCAATTAGTTTCTGCAGTTGTAGAAGCAATAGCCCTGTACTCGGCTTCAGTAGTAGATCGAGCAACCGTTGCTTGTTTCTTAGAGCTCCAACTTATTGGATTGGTGCCAAGAAGGACAACATAAGCTGAGGTTGACGTTCTTGTATCGACATCTCCTGCCCAATCAGCATATGCAAAAGCAATAAGAGAAGGTGGAGACCGACTACTTAGAAACAACCCAAAGTCAGAAGAGCCCTTTAAGTATCGTAAAACTCATTTGACAACAGTCCAGTGATTAGTAGATGGTCTGTGCATGTATTGAGAGAGCTTATTAACCGCAAAGGACACATCTGGGCGAGTCAACGATAGATACTGAAGAGATCCAAGGACTTGTCGATATTCAGTAGCATCATGAGAGGGGTAATCATCATCAAGTTTCAAGGTTTCACTTGAAGATATTGGAGTACTGACCCCTCGAGCTTCATGCATGTTTGTCTTTACAAGAAGATCACAAATATATTTGTGTTGAGACAAGAATAAGCCTCCAGTTGTTTGAGCAGCCTCCACCCCTAGAAAATAGCTAAGTTGGCCGAGATCCTTCAGTGAGAATCGATGAGCTAGAGATTGAACAAAGGCATTAATAGAGGTAGCATCACTACCGGTAACAATTATATCATTGATGTAGATAAGTAAATAGATAGTATGGCGACCGGTTTGCAGAATAAAGAGAGATGTGTCACATTTAGAATTGACGAAACCTTGAGCCAACAGAAATGATTTAAGCTCATTATACCAGGCACGAGGGGCTTGGTGAAGACCACAGATAGCCTTGTTTAACTTGCAGACATGAGAGGGTAACTTGGTGTCAACGAAGCCTTGCAGTTGCTGCATAAAAATAGTGTCAGTGAGAGTACCCTGCAAAAAGGCATTGTTAACATCCAATTGTTTCAAAATCCAACCACGAGACACTGCTATACTAAGAACAAGGCGAATAGTGGCAGGTTTCACGACCGAGCTAAAGGTTTCATTGAAATCAATACCCAGGTGTTGATGAAATCCTTTGGCTATAAGATGAGCCTTGTAGCGAGTAATGGAATCATCAGGATTTTTCTTGATCCTAAATACCCATTTATATCCGACAATATTTTGTATGGGAGTACAGTACAAGTGACAATGTATTATTGTGACAAAGAGCTTGGAATTCCTCAGACATGGCAGTTCACCATTGAGGAATTTTGGTAGCTTGTGAGAATAAAGTGGGTTCGATGGAGGGATTGATCGAGGTTGAAGTAGTGGTGGTAAGGGTGAATAATTTTTTTTGGTTTAAAGATTTGGTTTTGAGCCTTTGCTGTCATCCGAGTGGGTTGAGGTGAAGAGGAGAGTTGAGAAGAGTTTGATTGGGTAAGTACTGAAGAAGATGAGGTAGAGTTATTTACCTATGAGGGAGATGAATTGGAATCATCCTGAGGGAGAGGTGGAGAAGGAATAATCTGAGATAGCTGATCAGGAGAAGAAGAATCACCATGTGAGGAACTTGACCGTATCACATCTGTGGAGAGAGGAGAAGAATTTTCGGTGAGATTAATTAGCAAGAGAGAGGGAGGAGTTGTTGTCATATCTGTGGATGTGGGTTCAGTTGACAGAGGTGGTGAATTTGGTAATTTGGTGGAAGAGTCATCATAAATACTGGCAAGATTTTTGCCTGTAAAATTAAAAAGCAACCTTGCAAATAATTCATTAGTGACACACAAGTCAGAAGATGAAATTTTTTTAAAGGGGAAGTGATTTTCAAAAAATACAACATGACGTGAAATAAATATTTTGGATTATTGAAAATCAAAGCATTGAAAAGCATGATGTTTGACTGAGTAACCAAGAAAAACACAAGGCCTGGAAAGTGGTTCCAATTTATAAGTTGTGTAGGGTCGTAGCCAAGGATAACAAAGGCACCCAAATACTCTTAAGGAGGTGTAGTTGGGATGGTGGTGAAATAGTAAATTACTCTGCCACATTCAAATGTTAGACTTGCTATTGAACACAATGAATTGTATTCATCAGACTTGATTCTTGAATACATTTAAATGTATGCATCAAGCTTGCTTTTGAAACACATTGAATTATAGGCATCGAACTTGTTATTGAACACATTGAATTATATGCATTAGAATTGGCTTTTGAACACATTCAAATGTATGCATCAGACTCGCAATGCCAAACTAAAATAAAGTGCAATATAAAAATGTAGAAAACCACATATGCATTAAGGTATACATGTATATGGAAAAGTACGAATCAAATGAGCTTTAAGACATAAACAGTGTTGAAACCATCCACTATCAAATTGTACTGCTGAAAACCATGCACTCTGTGCTAAAACCATAAAATAAAGTGAAATATAAAAATGTAGAAACCACATATGCATTAAGGTATACATGTATATGGAAGAGTACAAATCAAATGCCCTTTAAGACATAAAGAGTGTTGCAACCATCCATTATAAAATTGTTAGAGTTAGTGCATACTTTAACGGGTTCAGATCTGTAGAACCCTCGATGACTATGGGGTCCAAGAATAGCTGTGGTTTTGCAGCAAGGCAAAAACTCTAATTAGGGTGTCTTAAGTTGCTTATAGTGATGTTGATAATAGTGAAATTTCTGGCAGGATATAGCCTTATTCTTGGGTGAACTTGGGTCAATCTTGTCATGTTTTCTTTCTGTTTATAATTCATGTGATTGGCAGGTCTCAAATCGTTCAAAAATTATACTGCTAAAAACCAGGCACTCTCATATTGTCATGCTAAAAGTATGTACACTAAGTCATACAATGAAAACGAACGCATACTAAGATATGGATTTATATGCATAGTAAGATGCAAAACATATACAAAGCAGATATGTATAGTAAAGTACAACATATAGTTGTAGGAATTACGTACATGGGCATGGAACTGAGTACAAGCAACCCCTTGCTAGTTCTCTTTATGTATTCTTCTAATTGACATTTCAAGGAATCAATTCTTTCTTTTTATGGGTTTGCTATTATCCATTGAAATAATTTATGGGTTTGTTGCGTATTTGTAATACATGTATTCGTAAAGTAAGGGTAAAAAATTAATTTAATAAATATGACATGGAATTAAAATAATATATATATGAAATGTTTATTATTTGAATAAAACAGTTCCTAAAAAAAATTGATGGCTCCAGTGTGGAGAAGGAAAAAAAAGAAAAGAAAACACAAAAACAAAAACGTGGCAACAGCTAGAGTCTAGGTGTTGCCAAATGATGTCAAATAAGCTGCATGTTTAACAACACATCATTTAAGCAAATGGTGAGCATAAATTTTATATATATATATATATATATATATATATATATAGATATATAGTTTTTCTTTTATTTATTCATTACTTATCAAATCCTATTTGGTTTTTTCCTTTCCTTAATTCAAACTACTATATTTCTTTAAACACTTGGGGACCGAAAGAAGAATTGAATGAGTACAATTTTAAAGGGGTTTATGGCAGAATTTTATAGAGAATCACAGAAAGCTCTAAGAAAAACAGAAGGTAATAACGTGAAGTTTATTTTTGAAATTTAGCATACATGAAATTTCTAGGAAATTCAAAGTAGGAATTTTCAAAGGGTGTGAATTATGGAAGAATTGAAGAAAAATTTTGAAATTTTAATATAAATATTTTGTCAGGTATTGACGATCGACAACTGGAAGAGATTGCTAAGAGAAGTAGGAAAGGCAAGGAGGTGATCCACGGGTAGCTCTAAGTGCTACGTGGTGAGTTAGATTTACTTTAAGTAATCAAGATAAATATGAAATATATAGTGATAGTATTTGAATAAATCATTAAATTATGATTTGGTGATAGATGAAAGTTGGTTGATAGGTATGATAAGAATAGTGGATGTGTAGAGAATTATTTTATGAGAAATAATATTATTGGGATAATGAGTCGATTTAATAAAAAGGTGATAAGTGAAATTCTTGAAGAGCTGTGGTTGATGATTGGATATGATTTATAAAGAGATGAAATTTAGTGGATCTTGACAAGCGATAGTTGATGATTTGATATCATTTATGAGGAGAGAAATTTAGTGGATTATTCATATACATATGCGTGAAATAAAATAACCGGGAAGGTAGTCGGTCTAAATGAAAATAAAAGAACCGGGAAGGCAACTTGTGTAAACAAAAATAAAAGAACCAGGAGAGTAGTTAGTCTAAATGAAAACCGTGCCAACCGGTATATGCTAGAAATAAAAGAACCGGGAAGTTAACTGGTCTAAATGAGATTGAAAGAACTAGGAAGGCAGCTGGTCCTAATGAGAATGAAAGAACCGAGAAGGCAGTCAGTCTAAGATAAAAAAAATGTCGACATGTGGAAGACGTTCCCAATAGTAATAACATTTAACTTTCGGCATTGCATTTGCTTTAAATATTGATTGTTATTGCTTGATATGTGAAAGTGCTATTTATGATTGTAAATATATTGATCGAGGAATGAGTCTCATAGAGAGACAAATATGCTAAGGAAAAAAATATGGAAATGTGTCTAATGAATAACTTAAGAAGAGATTGTGTAATTGGAGAATTATGAAATTGAGTAGTGATTATAGAATATTGTTACTAAATTATTTGAGGAAAAAGATAAATGAATATCAGAAGATTTTTTAGAAGTAATTGAATTATAAGATGCAACTGGGAGTATATAATCAAATACTTCTAGTAAATTTAATTCATTAAGCTTGTGAAGCTCACTCCTCATTGTACAATGATTTCAGGTAGCAGGCAAGACATATAGTTTGGTGAGATGAGATTCAGACGAAGTCATTATCTGTAAGCCACATGGCTCACATGCTCAGACTAATGAGAAAATAAAATAAATTTTTTTTGTAAATATTCATGCATATTACGTTGTATATAATATTTAAGTCAAGATCAAAATGATGTATCTCCCTTGTTGAGAGTTGAGGATTTATGTAAAAAATTTCTGTTGGTATTATTTTTATTGTTGCATATATGTGTCGTTCTATGATTCAAAAAGTGATGACACCGTCTCGAAAGTGGCCAACTCGAGATGGGTCGTTACAATTTTGGTATCAGAGCATTAGGTTTTATGATTCTATAGACTGCATAAAAATTTAAAGAAGTGGAAGATTTAAATAAACTACAGTTTAATATAGAGTTTGAGGATGACACATGGATGTGCTAGAGCTAGAGTTGTTGATTTGAGAGGGCGTGGTAGGTGTTGGTATTTGTCTAAGGTTTAAACAAGGTTTGAAAAGGTTCAGCATCAGGTCTTGGCGCCTCGGCTCAAGTTATGCACGTCTCGACCTCTAGGAAGTCCAGAAGATAGGAGAGGGGTTGTGCGCCGCAGCCCAAGTTGTGCGTGCCATGGCACGGTCCTGTGCGCCGTGGCTCAGCTGCCCCAGGCCATGGCCTCTGGCATAACAAGAAACCTCCCCCCTCTTCAGGCCGCGACATGCCCTGTTCTATGCCACGGCTTGAAGGCACACCTGATCCTTTTGTTTCAGCCTCTTGGATGGTGCGTGAGGCATGACCAAAACGTACATAATTACTTAGAATTGATGAAGGGCTATGGTTGATTGGTTCTAAAGATCTAAGGATGGATATTGACCTTCAAGATTGGTCAAGGAGTTGGTGCACTATATAAAGGGTCACCTAGCTTTAATCTAAAAGAGGTGTGTGACATACATGTGTAAGACATAACTTGTGATGTAAATGAGAGTTGTGTGAGAGTGCAAAGACACTAAACACAGGAGAGACTCATTGTAGATAGACTGGTTGTTTAGAGAGAGTAGAATAGAGAGGGGATTCAAGGGCCTTGTAAGTGGAATTTCTTGGGAGAAATTCCAGGGTAACTCAAGTCCTTATCACTTTCTTGTTCTCTTCTTTCATTCTTCAAGAACTAGAGGTTTCTTGAAAAGGTGTCGCTGTTTGTAAGAACTCATAAGATTTAGTGCAAAGGGCTCGAAGGAGCTCACGGGGACGTAGGCATATTGCCGAACCTTGATAACAATTGCTTATGTTCTTTCTTGATTTGATTGCTTACTGTATTTGTTTGTATAAGTCCTTGTGGACTTGGGCGTTTGGAAGATCACCACCTGGGCATCTCCAAGGTGATTTCCCAACAGTGGTATCAGAGCTATAATAGTGGGTATCAGAGCAAGAACATAAGGTATCAGAGCAAGACTCTAAGAATCAAAGGTCAACTTCTTAGGTGATTCAAGAACGGAGTAGAGATAAAGATCTGATCATGTTCTTGAAGATGATTCAAGAACGATATTGAGATCAATCTTCGATCGTGTTCTTGAGGTTTAGAAGAAGTTGGAAAGCAATTTTGAGTACTGTATAAATATGGGATTTTCTCTGTAAGATGGGTTCAAACTTCATTATTGAGAAGTTTGATGGAAAGGGAGATTTTGCCCTTTGGAAGCGGAAAATCAAGGCGGTTCTTATGCAACAAAAGGTGGACTTGGAGATTGGAGAAGATGATGCTTTTCCAACAAGTACCATGGAGGTCCAGCGGAATGAGATGAAGAAGATGAAATACAAAACCATCTTTCTGCAAATGTTGGATAATGTCACAAGGGAGTGCGGAGACTCGGAAGATCCAACTGTCATTTGGAAGAAACTAGATTAGTTGTTTAAGACTCTCTCTAATAAGAGGTATCTTCGTAAATGAATCTTTGCTTTTAAAATGGATCCTAATAAAGAGTTGCAAGATAATCTTGATGCCAAGATAAGGAGTGCATCAAGTGGAGAAGAACTGTTCGTTAGAAGAATGCCAGCAACTCGGTATAGCAGTAACATACATGGCTACTACCGAGACAGAGGTAGAGGAGAAAGCCATGGGAGAGTGCATAGCAACATACATGGCTACTACCGGGACAAAGGTAGAAGAGAAAGCCATGGGAGAGTGCACTTTAAACCAAGAATTGGAGGAAAGAGATGTTACTACTGCCATGAGGAGGGTCATTTCAAGAGAGATTGCAAGAAAATGATGAGGGATGAGGGAGGAAGCCATACCAAGAATGGAGAGGCTTCGGTTGCCAAGGGAGAACAACAAGATGATGATGTTCTTATTGTGTGCTCAACTGTGAGCAAGGGGTAAGAAGGTAACAGGAAATAGATCTTGGATACTGGGTGCACTCATCATATGTGTCCTCACAATGATTGGTTCAAGAATTTCAAGGAAACCGAAGATGAAAAGGTTTTCCGGGGGAATGATACTTCTTACCAAGTGAGGGGCACAGGAGACACCCAGTTGAGGATGTTTGATGGAATGACAAGGCTGCTGAGGAATGTGAGATATCTTTCGGAGTTGAAAAGGAATTTGATCTCATTGGGGCAGCTAGATTCCATGGGGTACACATACAATGCAGAGGGAGGAAAGATCAAGGTAACCAAGGGATCTTTGATAGTGATCAAAGCAGTAATGAAGGATGGTTTCTATGAGATGATCGGAGACACAGACATCAAGGATCAAACAGCAAGCTTGATGGTTGAGATGGATAAGGCAACTCTTTGGCACACTCACTTGGGACACATGAGAGAAAAGGGCATGTGTTGTGTGTTTATCTACCTAAATTATTAAGCATATAATCGAACAGTTTTACTTGCAAGTGCACAAGGTCAACAGTAGCATAGTGTGCAAATACGAGATCATCTCCACAGGGATTGGTAAATTTTGCTTTAAAAATAGTTTTCGCAATATAAAAAAATAAAAATAAATATTGAGTTTGAATTAATAAAGATAAAATCATAGGGACTTGATATCCACCACTAATCATGCTACCACAATAAAACAGTATGCCAATGCTTTAATCATGCCATGTATACCTAATGTTTTTCAACCTAAGGGCTTGGTCCACTCCTTAAGCTATTGATTTCCCTAAGCAACGAGTTAGGCATGGTGTATACTCTAACTCTTCTCTTTCTTAAGGGATTCAGCATGGTGTATAGTGAGTTGTTCCTTAAGAGAGCATAAGATCTGTGGAAATCGACAACCACACGAGACCTAAGGCTTAGTCCGCTCCCAGTTTCCTATATTGATTAACCCAAGAACCCAACGTGGATATCTTTTGTTACTATTGTTGAACCCAGGACTTGGTCATCCAAATTGATTCAACTAACTAATCCATACCACATGCATATATTGATCAGGCAAACACATACGAGGAATTTAAATAAAAATATACATTAATCAAGTTAAGCACCACAACACAAATATCGCAAAGGCACTAATACTGAATTACTGAGTAAACATAATTAAAGCTTCAACCAAGTCCTTACTAAAAGTTTAGTTACACATAATAAAAATAAAGGAAAGAAGAAACCCGAGAGAGCTCATTGAAGAGTCATCAATTCTTCATAGAATCCCCTCTAGCCTCCGGCCTCCCGACCTAAAACCAAAACTAAAGAGAAGCTCCCCTCTCTGTGTTTTATAGGCCTATTTATAAGGCTTTGGAACATCTAGAAACCCTAAAAATCAGAATAAAAAAAACCATACAATTATTTCCAAAATAAGAACTGCCATGTTGATGTTTTACTGATGTGTGTGTGCTCGATCCTAGACTTCTGCGCTCGAGCCTTCTTCTTGGGTGCACGAGTACTGGTGCGCTCGATCGCACTAGGTAGACACCAGTTTTTGTTCTTTGAGTTCTAAAATGCTTCATTTCTTCCAAAAACCTATAAAAACATAGAAAACACAAAAAGGAAGTAAAATGGAATAAAATACGTGAACAAAGGGCTTAACAAATGTAAATTAAGGGGCTTAAATTTGAATATTTAAGCACTTATCAGTTTGCAAGTTTTCAGCAAGGATGGGTTACTTGATGGTGACAAGGTAGAAAGACTCGACTTCTGTAAGAGTTGCGTTCTTGGGAAGCAACATCGGGTCAGCTTCAACACCGGAGTACATAAGTCTAAGAGCATTCTTGACTACGTTCATGCTGATCTTTGGGGACCAACAAGAACACCAACACAGGGAGGTAATATTTACTTTCTGTCTTTAATTGATGATTATTCAAGAAAGGTTTGGGTTTATTTGCTTAGAAATAGATCAGATGCTTTGAATAAGTTAGTGGTGTGGAAAAAACTAGAGGAGACTCAAATGGGCAGGGTAGTTAAGGTGTTAAGAACCGATAATGGCTTAGAATTTTTTAACAAGGAACTTGATCAATTCTGTAGGTTAAATGGCATTCTAAGACATAGAACGGTTGTGAAAACCCCTCAGCAAAGTGGAGTTGCTGAGAGGATGAATAAGACCCTTATGGAAAAGGTTAGTTGCATGTTAAATGGATCTAGATTACACAAATGTTTTTGGGGGGAGGCAGTGTCTACTGCTGTGTATTTGGTTAATAGATCACCCTCTAGAGCTTTAGAGCTCAAGACTCCCGGGGAGATGTGGAGTGGAAAACCCCCAGAGTTGAACAACTTTAGGACTTTTTGGTGTGCTGCGTATGCACATCAAAAGGATGATAAACTTAGCCCAAGGTCTAGAAAGTGTATGCTTCTAGGATATAAGGAAGGGGCTAAGGGGTATTGGTTGTGGTCCTTAGGGCAAAAAAGATTTAAACTCATAATAAGTAGGGATGTCATTTTTAATGAGCATTTATTTCCCTATTTAGAGAAAACTAACCCTGCAGGGGATAGTGAGCAAACCAGTTTGGTATTTGTAGAGCATAGTATCAAGGAAAATTCAGTTCAGGTAGAGCAAGGATGGCAAGAGGGTTCAAACCAGGTAGAGCCCATTGATGAATGCTAAGCTCAGGACACTCGAGAGGAGTCTGAACTAGAAGGGGATGATGCAGCAAGTCAAAATGACTATCAGCTCACAAGGGACCGGGAAAGAAGGTTGGTCAGACCACCTTTGAGGTATGGTTTTGCGACTGTGAGTGCAGCAACTCCTTGGACAGAATGAGGGATAAGTGAACAAGAGACTTACATTAATGCCATGGGATGTAAGGATTCGTCAAGGTGGAAGCTAGCTATGGAAGAAGAAATGTATTCTTTGAGGGAGAACAACTCTTGGGAATTGGTGCACATTCCAGGAAAACAAAGAGTTGTGGATTGTAAGTGCACTTACAAGATCAAAGAAGGGAACACTCCAGGGGATGAAGTCCAGAATAAGGCTAGGCTTATGACAAAGGGGTTCAGGCAAAGAGACGGTATAGATTTCACAAAAACCTTCTCACTTGGACACAAGGTGGAGGAAATGGTGAGTATCCTCGTCTATGCTGATGAGATGCTATTGGTTAAGAACAACAGGGAGAGGATGGAAAGGTTGACATCTCAACTCAGTGAGGAGTTCGAGAGGAAGGATCTTGGTCTTGCATAAAAGATCCTTGGTATGAGAAGAATTCATGAAAGGGAGAGAAACGGATTAAAGGTTTCTCGGTCTTCCTACATAGAAGAGGTGTTGTATGAGTTTTCTATGAAAGATAGTAAACCAGTGAAGGTTCCCTTTGCTGGTCATTTCAAGTTCTCCAGCGAACGATGCCCTAGAATGGATGAGGAGAAGAAGGAAATAGAAAAGGTCCCTTACTCTAGTGTGGTTGGATCAGTCATGGTCATGATGATCAGCACTAGACCTGACATTTCTCATGAAATGAGAGTTCTTAGTAGGTTGATGAGTAATCCCGGAAATGAGCTTTAGCTTGGGATGAAGTGGATGCTGAGGTACTTGAAGACTTAGTGGTAGCCGGTGGTAGCACTCTTAACAACCAGGGCAGAGTACATAGCGGCTACAAAATCCATAAAGGAGGATATGTGGTGCAAAGGGTTGTTGGACAAGTGGAAAGTCCTAAAAAAGCAGGTGGTGGTGTCTTCGGATAGTCAAAGTGCATGACACTTATGTAGGAACTCAGTGTTCCGTGAAAGGACTAAGCATGTGGATGTTCGATATCATGTCATTCGGGAAAGTGTTACGAAAGGATACATTCATGTGGACAAAGTCGCAATGGAAAGAAGTTATGCAGATTTAGGCACCAAAGTTCTACCTCTATGTAAGTTCAATCATTGACTTGGACTTCTTAGGATTGGACTCGGTTAATATGGTGACTCAAGTTGAGTTTGGATACTGAGTTCTCTACACAATGGGTTTGGGTTTAATTGCTTAGACAAAGATAGAGATTGTTAGTATTTGTCTAAGGTTTAAACAAGGTTTGAAAAGGTTCAGCATCAGGTCTTGGCACCTTGGCTCAAGTTATGTGCGCCTCGGCCTCCAGGAAGTCCAGAAGATGGGAGAGAGGCTGTGCACCATGGCCTAAGGTGTGCACGCCACTACACAACCCTGTGCACTGTGGCTCAGCCACCCTAGGCCATGGCCTCCAGTATGACAGGAAGCCTCCCCCCTCTTCAAGCCGCGACATGCCCTGTTCTAGGCCGCGGCTTGAAGGCACACCTGATTCTTTTGTTTCAGCCTCTTGGATGGTGCGTGAGGCATAATCAAAATGCACAAGATTACTTAGAATTGATGAAGGGCTATGGTTGATTGGTCCTCAAGATCTAAGGGTGGATATTGACCTTCAAGATTGGTTAAGAAGTTGGTGCACTATATAAAGGGTCACCTAGCTTTAATCTAAAAGAGGTGTGTGACATACATGTGTAAGACATAACTTGTGATGTAAATGAGAGTTGTGTGAGAGTGCAAAGACACTAAACACAGGAGAGACTCATTGTAGAGAGCGTGGTTGTTTAGAGAGAGAGTAGTATAGAGATGGGATTCAAGGGCCTTGTAAGTGGAATTTCTTGGGAGAAATTCTAGGGTAACTCAAGTCCTTATCACTTTCTTGTTCTCTTCTTTCATTCTTCAAGAACTAGAGGTTTCTTGAAGAGGTGTTGTTATTTGTAAGAACTCATAAGATTTAGTTCAGAGGGCTCGGAGGAGCTCAACGGGACGTAGGCACATTGCCGAACCTCGATAACAATTGCTTGTGTTCTTTATTGCTTTGATTAGTTGTTGTATTTGTTTGTACAAGTCCTTGTAGACTTAGGTGTTTGGAAGATCACGACCTAGGCATCTCTAAGGTGATTTCCCAACAGTAGGCCCCCTATATTTTGACAAGTCAAGGTTGATTCTGAATCCGTGGTTCCTAGAAGGGAATGTGTTAACAGTATAATTAATATTAGTAGAGGTGTGAGAGAATTTGAAGTCGAAAGAGATGGGCTAAGAGAAGCTCTTACGCATGCTCTCGAGAAAGGCTAGAGCAGTGCTTGAGGTTGTTGTAAATCCAGTAATGGTAAACGTTAAAAATGGGAAAGGTGAGTTTATGCACGAGATTAAGAGAGATTGTTTTGTTAGATATATTAAGTTGAACACCTTGTTGTTTAAAGGATCTATGAATCCTTTTGAGCTTGAACTATGGGTGAAACATGTAGAAAGATTAATTAGCGTTTTACTAGTAACTGACAGGCAGAGGGTCGTCCTTGCTTCGTTTGAGTTATAATGAGAAGCTTTAGAATGATGGGAGGATACTCTTCCTAAGATAAATGCATATGTTGATAGATCCTTTAACCTAGAATAGGTTTAAGGAGGTTTTCCTTGATAAATAATTTCTGTTGGAAATCACCTTGACAAGATGCCCAGGTGGTGATTTTCCAAACACCCAAGTCTTGAATGACTTGTAGAAAGAAAACAACAATCGAACACAAGAATAGAAAATCAAAGAAAGAAAAGAAGACAAGCAATTGTTATCGAGGTTTGGCAATGTGCCTACGTCCCCGTGAGTTCCTCCGAACTCTCTGCACTATCTCAATGGTTCTTACAAAGTTACAGCAATCCTCTTCAAGAATCCAAGTTCTTGAAGAAACAAGAAGAGAACTAGAAAGTGATAGTCCTATTACAAAGTTTTCTATCAATTCTATACTATCCTCTCTTCTTTACAACCAGCCTAACAAAGAGTCTCTCTTGTGTTTGTCACTCTACACAATTCTCTCTAAGTGTTTACAGTGATCTCACAATGTCACAAATCTTTCTTGTATGTGTATTGTATATCTTGTTGTAGTGTTGTGAAAATGAGGCTTGAGAACCCCTTTTATAGTCTTTCACTTCTTGGATATTCTTATGAATCAATCTCCACCCTTTGATCAAGATCCTCACTTAATCGTGGCCTTTTATCATTCTCCAAGTGGTGCTGTGCGTTTTGGACTTACGCACACACTTTTGGAGAGCCTTGAAGCCTGCTGCTCAAGTGTGCAGCAGTGTGCCTGGGTGGTGTGGTGCTGGGAATGGGCGGTGCGACGCTGGGGCTGTCCCTGAGGGCGTGCATGCTGTGAGGCATGGCACTGGGCATGCGCACTGCGCTCTGACCTGATGCTGCTGCCTTCTGATGCTGTGCGCACATGCTTTGGCTGCTGTGCAGAAGTGCGCACACTAGTGCGCATGGTCTTCCCTTGCTCCAAATTGATGCACACACATGTGTGCAGCCATTAGACTTGCTGAAATTTGATACTCCACATTTAGTTTGGAGTTTAACCAACATTAGACCATGTTTGGTAATGTTTGAACCTTAGACAAATAACAACAATCTCTACCTTTGTTCTAAGTGTTCAAAAAACCTGAATCATTGTGCAGAAAGCTTCGGGATCCAAACTTATCTTGAGTTACCAATTAACCAACTCCAATCCTAAGTAATTCAAGGCAATGATTGAACTTACTTAGAGGTAAGACTTTAGTACCCAAGTCCGCAGGATTTTCTTCCGTGGCAACCTTGTCCACATGGATGCATCCTTTCGTAACATTCTCCCGAATGAAATGATACCGAACATCCATGTGCTTTGTCCTCTCATGGAACACTGGATTTTTACACAAGTGTAAGGCACTTTGACTATCCGAAAATACCACAACCTTCTCATCCAGTACCTTCAACTCTTCAAGCAACCCTTTGCACCACATAGCTTCCTTAATGGCCTTCGTAGCAGCTATGTACTTAGCCTCGGTTGTTGAAAGTGCTACCACTGGCTGCAACTGAGCCTTCCAACTTACACAACATCTGTTTAAGTTGAAGAAGTAGGAGGTAATCGATCTCCTTTTATCCCAGTCTGCTCCATAGTCCGGATCTGTAAACCCTTTAAGGCAAATTGCATTACCCCTCTTCTCATACACCAGCCCTACTTCTGGTCTTCCCTTCAAATACCTCAGCAACCACTTCATCCCAAGCCAATGCTCCTTTTCGGGATTACTCATAAACCTGCTGAGAATTCTCATTGCATGAGAAATGTCTGGTCTAGTGCTCACCATGGTGTACATAACAGAACCAACAACACTAGAGTAGGGGACTTTCTCCATTTCCTTCTTTTCCACCTCCGATCTTAGACATTGATCGCTAGAGAATTTGAAATGACCAGCAAGTGGAACCTTCACTGGTTTGTTATCTTCCATAGAGAATTTAGATATCATCTTCTCTATGTAGGAAGTTTGAGAGATCTTCAATCTGTTTCTCTCCCTTTCCTGGATGATACACATCTCAAGGATCTTTAGTGCATGGCCAAGATCCTTCATCTCAAACTCCTCACTGAGTTGAGCCTTCAATTTATTTATCCTCTCCATGCTGCTTCCAACCAGCAACATGTCATCAACATAGATGAGGATGATCACCATCTCCTCAATCTTCTGCCCCTTATAGTACAAGCAAGAATCATAGTAGCTCCTCATGAAACCCAAGCTGATTACAAAGGAATCAAACCTCTTGTTCCATTGCCGAGGTGATTGCTTCAGGCTATAGAGAGACTTCTTCAATTTGCACACTAGCTCTCCCTACCTTCTTTCTTCATAGCCTTCGGGTTGCCTAATGAAAATGGTCTCATCGAGCTCTCCATGCAAGAATCCAGTCTT
This sequence comes from Bretschneidera sinensis, assembly GCA_023935145.1. Taxonomy (NCBI): domain Eukaryota; kingdom Viridiplantae; phylum Streptophyta; class Magnoliopsida; order Brassicales; family Akaniaceae; genus Bretschneidera; species Bretschneidera sinensis. Next base: position 26,892,267 of record CM043697.1, read on the forward strand.
CACATCCATTTGCTCAATTTCCCAATCAAATTGGACCACTAATGCTAACACTATCCATATTGTCTTGTACTTCACAACCGGTGAGAAGATTTTGGTGAAATCTATGTCTTCTTTTTGTGTGAACCCTTTCGCCACTAGCCTGGCCTTATATCGGACTTCATCCCCTAGAGTGTTCCCTTCTTTGATCTTGTAGAGCCATCTACAATCCACCACTCTCTGTTTTTCTGGTTTAGGCACCAGCTCCCAAGAGTTGTTCTTCATCAAAGAGTCCATTTCTTCTTCCATAGCCAGCTGCCACTTTGACGAATCCTTACACTCCATGGCATCCGTGTTAGTTTCTGGTTCAACCATCTCTCCTTCTGTCCAAGGAGCTGCTGCATCTGCAGCATTTGCAAAACCATATCTCAAGAGTGGTCTAACCGCTCTTCTTTCCCGGTCTCTTATGAGCTGGTAGTTATTTACTGCATCAACCACTTCTTATTCAGCCTCTTCTTGAGTTTCTTGAGCTTCTTGGCCTTCATCCAAGGGCTCTACCTGGTCCGAACCCTCTTGCCTCCTCTGCTCTACCTGAATTGAGTGCTCCTTGATGCGATGCTCAACAATTTATGGACTGGTTTGCTCACTAGCCCTTGCAGGGTTAATTTTCTCCAAATAGGGAAATAATTATTCATTAAAGACAACATCCCTACTTACAATCAGTTTCATGCCCTTCTTTTCTAAGGACCACAACCTATATCCCTTAACCCCATCACCATATCCTAGAAATACACATTTTCTAGACCTAGGGCCAAGTTTATCCTCTTTTTGATGTGCATATGTTGCACACCCAAAAGTCTTAAGGTTGTTTAATTTAGGGGGTTTTCCACTCCACATCTCCATGGGAGTCTTGAGCTCTATTGCTCTAGAGGGTGATCTATTCACCAAGTATGCAGCTGTTGCTATAGCTTCTCCCCAAAAATATTTTGGTAACCCGGATCCTATTATCATGCACCTAACTTTTTCCATAAGGGTTCGATTCATTCTTTCAACAACTCCATTTTGCTGGGGTGTTTTTACAACCGTCCTATGTCTTAGAATGCCATTTAATTCACAGAATTTATCAAAATCCTTGTTGCAAAATTCTAAGCCATTATCGGTTCGTAAAGCTTTAACTACCCTACCAGTTTGGGTTTCCAACAATTTCTTCCATACAACAAATTTATTCAAGGCATCAGATTTATTCCTAAGCAAATAAACCCACACTCTTCTTGAATAATCATCAATTAAAGACAGAAAGTAAAAGTTACCTCCCTGTGTCGGTGTTCTTGCTGGTCCCCAAAGGTCCAAATGAATGTAATCAAGGATCCCCTTAGACTTGTGCACTCCGGTGTTGAAGCTGACCCGAAGTTGCTTCCCAAGAACACAGCTCTCACAGAAATCCAGTTTTTCTACTTTGTCACCACCAAGTAGACCTTCTTTGCTAAGCACTTGCAGGCCCTTTTCGCTCATATGTCTCAAGCGAGTGTGCCAAAGGACTGCCTTGTCCAGCTCAGCCATCAAGCTTGCTGCTTGATCATTGCTTTCTGTTTCTCTGATCATCTCATTGAGTCCATCGTTTCTTGCTGCATTGATCACTACCAAAGATCCCTTAGCCACCTTGATCTTTCCTCCCTCTAATTTGCATGTGTACCCCATGGAATCCAGCTGCCCCAATAAGATCAAGTTCCTCTTTAAATCTGGAAGATATCTTACATTTTGCAGCAGCCTTGTGACTCCATCAAACATCCTCAATTGGATGTCTCCAATCCCTCTCACTTAGCAAGAATTGTCATTCCCCAAGAAGACTTTTCCCTTATTAATCTCCTTGAAATTCTTGAACCATTCTTTGTGAGGGCACATATGGTAGGTGCACCTGGAATCAAGAATCCATTTTCCGCTACCTTGCCTTCTGCTCACATTTGAGCACACAACAAGAATCTCATCTTGCTGTTCTCCCTTGGTAACCGAAGCCTCTCCATTGTTGGTATGGCTTCTCCTCTCATCCCATAACCTCTTCTTGCAGTCTTTCTTGAAATGGCCCTCTTTGTTGCAGTAGAAGCATCTCCTTCCTACTCCATATCTTGTCTTGGAGTGGGATCTCCCATGGCTCTACCCTCTACCTCTTGATTTCTCCCGGTAGCTGCCATGGTTGCTGCTGCCATTCCGAGCTGCCGGTCTTCCTCTTATGAACAGCCCATCACCACTTGATGTCTCTTTCATCTTGGTTTTGAAATCATGTGCCCTTATGGCATTGATCACAATCTCCTTTGTCAAACTATCTCTCCCATACTCAATTGCATTAATCAAATTGTCAAAGCAATAAGGAAGTGAATTTAACAAAATAACAGCCAACTGTTCATCCGAAAAAGAAATGCTACAGCTATTCAAATCTTGAACTAGCTTATTAAAGACATCAAGATTATCTTGCAACTCTTTACTAGGGTCCATTTTAAAAGCAAAGATTCTTTTAAGAAGATAGATTTTGTTAGGAAGAGTTTTGGTAAGAAACAACTCATCTAGTTTCTTCCATATGACAGCCGGATCCTCCGAGTCACCACACTCCCTTGAGACACTATCCGACATGTGCAAGAAAATGGTGTTGTAGGCCATCTTCTTCATCTCAGTCCGTTGGTCCTCTATGACACTTGCTGGAAAAGCATCATCTTCTCCAATAGACAAGTCCACTTTCTGATGCATTAGAACCGCCTTGATCTTCCGCTTCCATAGGGTAAAGTCCTCTTTTCCATCAAACTTCTCCACACAGAAATTTGAAGTCATCTTTTGCAGAAAAGATCCCAAATTTGTGCACTAACCACAACTGCTTTCTTCAACTTCAAGAACACAGATCGAAGATGGATCTTTAACACCGTTCTTGAATCAACCTTCAAGAACACGACTGGATCTTGATCTTTACACCATTCTTGAATCACCCAATAAGTTTGATCTTTGATTCTTGGAGTCTTGGCTTCTACTTCTTACTCCGATAACCAGCTGCTTAGCTCTGATACCACTGTTGGAAATCACCTTAACAAGATGCCCAGGTGGTGATCTTCCAAACACCCAAGTCCTGAATGACTTGTAGAAAGAAAACAGCAATCGAACATAAGAATGAAAAATCAAAGAAAGAAAAGAAGACAAGCAATTGTTATCGAGGTTCGGCAATGTGCCTATGTCCCCGTGAGTTCCTCCGAACTCTCTGCACTATCTCAATGGTTCTTACAAAGTTACAACAATCCTCTTCAAGAATCCAAGTTCTTGAAGAAACAAGAAGAGAACTAGAAAGTGATAGTCCTATTACAAAGTTTTCTATCAATTCTATACTATCCTGTCTTCTTTACAACTAGCCTAACAAAGAGTCCCTCTTGTGTTTGTCACTCTATACAATTCTCTCTAAGTGTTTACAATGATCTCACAATGTCACAAATCTCTCTTTTATGTGTGTTGTATATCTTGTTGTAGTGTTGTGAAAATGAGGCTTGAGAACCCCTTTTATAGCCTTTCACTTCTTGGACATTCTTGTGAATCAATCTCCACCCTTTGATCATGATCCTCACTTAATCATGGCCTTTTATCATTCTCCAAGTGGTGCTGTGCATTTTGGACTTGCGTACACACTTTTGGAGAGCCTTGAAGCCTGCTGCCCAAGTGTGCAGCAGTGTGCCTGGGCGGTGCGGGGCTGGGCATGGGCGGTGTGGCACTGGGGCTGTCCCTGAGGGTGTGCATGCTGTGAGGCGCGGCGCTGGGCATGCACACTGCGCCCTGACCTGATGCTGCTGCCTTCTGATGCTGTGCGCACATGCTTCTGCTGCTGTGCAAAAGTGCGCACACTAGTGCGCATGGTCTTCCCTTGCTCCAAATTGATGCACACACATGTGCGCAGCCATTAGACTTGCTAAAATTTGATAATGCACATTTAGTTTGGAGTTTAACCAACTTTAGACCATGTTTGGACATGTTTGAACCTTAGACAAATAACAACACTTTCCTTATACTTTTAGAGCCCAACAAGAAAGATAATTTATTTATTTGAGGAAAATGTATTGACTATGACTCAGTATGATAGGAGATTTATGGCTTTGTTGAGGTTTATACCGAAAATGGTAGACCTACTATGAATTATATCAGGTTGGTGGATATAGCACTTCATATTCAGAATGGTGTGATGAAATATAGAGGTAGGAAGAGGTCTAGATTTAAGGAACCCAGAGGTGGTACCAGTATGAGTGTGCAGGGTGGGAGACCACGTGGAGGAGGTGTTCCTTATCATAGGGAACTATAGTACAGAGTCAGAGGCAAGCAGGATCTGTTGCTTCTATAGCTCAGAGTAATATCGGTGGGACCCTTAGATTTGGGAGATAGGTTATGGGAACTAGGAGTCATGGCAGAGGAAGTAAGTATGCCACCAAGGGGAAGTGGTAATATGATATATGATCGAGAGACATAAGTTTGTTATAGATCTATTCAGATAAGATATTTATCCCAGAATTGTCATAATTTGAAGTGCTTTGTATGTAGAGAAGGTGGACATATCAATGTTGGTTGATCTTGGTGTAACCCGTTCTTTTGTATCAAGTATTCAAATGAAGTCGATTGAAGTATGCATTAGTCCTTTGATGCATAATAGTATTGATGAAGTTCTCACTAGAGATAGAGTGATAATCATAAATGTTTACATTGGTTATGTGATTCGTATTAGTGATAGAGAATCTGAAGCTGATTTATTATCTTTGAATATGGTTGATTGTTTTAGAAAAATTGTAGTGTTCAAGATATGGACATGAGGAGTTTAACTTTCAGGGAGAACATAAGATACTCTCGAACTATCTTATTTTGCTCTGACTACTAGTAGATGCTTTGAGAAGTATTTGGCATACATAATGGATTCTAAAAAGGAAAATAGGAAGTTAAAAGAAATCTTAATAGTGACAGATTTTTTCTGATGTATTTTTTGATAAGTTGTCTAGGTTGCCTACCAGTAGGGAAATTAAATTCTCTATTGATGTGATTTCAGGTTCATCACAGATATCTATAGCACCTTGTAGAATGACACCAGCTAAGTTGAGAGAGTTGAACGTACCATTTTAAGAATTGTTAGATAAACAATTTATCAGACTTAGTGTGTTTGGAGAGCCTTTGTATTGTTGTGAAGAAGAAAGATAAAATGATGAGATTGTGTATAGACTATAGCCAGCTGAATAAGATTCCTATTAAGAACAAATATCCTTTGTTTAGAATAAATGATTTGTTTGAATTGTTGTATAGAGCGAGGGTGTTTTCAAAGATAAACCTGAGATCAGGTTATCAACAGTTAAGAATAAAGGATGGAGATGTGCCTAAGACTGCTTTTGGGACACGTTATGGTCATAAATTCTTGTGATGCCATTTGAATGGACCAATGCTCTAACAACATTCATGAACTTGATGAATAAAATATTTAAACCATTTCTTGATAATTTTGTGGTTATGTTCATTGATAACATCTTGGTGTATTCTAAGACTAAGGAAGAGCATGTAAAACATTTAGAAATTGTGTTGGAGATTTTGACGAAAGAGAGATTGTATGTTATAATTTTCTAAATGTGAATTTTGGCTGAATAAGTTAACTTTCTTGAGGCATGTAATATCTAAAAATGGCATAACAGTTGATCCACAAAAGGTAGAGGTAATGTTAAGTTAGGAGAGACCAACTAATGTGACTGAGATTAGAATCTTCTTGGGGTTAGCTGGTTATTATAAAAGATGCTTTTAGAATTTTTTTATTATTGTAGTACTATTGACTAGACTGGCTAGAAAATAGGTGAGATTTGTATGGTGTGGTAAGTGTGAGAAAATTTTCAAATTTCTAAAAGAGAAATTGACTACAGCTCCAGTATTGGTGCTACCTTCCGGTGATGAAGGATTTGTGGTGTATAGTGATACGTCACATTAATGGATGAGATGTGTGTTGATGTAACATAGGAAAGCTGTGGCCTATACTTCTAGGAAATTGAAGAATCATGATAGAAATTACCCCACCCATAGCTTAGAGTTGGCTACTAGAGTGATTACTTTAAAGACTGGAAACATCATCTGTATGGAGCCATTTATGAGATATTCACATACTTACCTACCCAGAGAGTGTTGAATTTGAGGCAAAGATGGTGGATGGAGTTGATTAGTGACTATGATTGTACAATTCACTATCATCTAAAAAAGGCGAACGTGGTAGCTGATGCATTGAGTAGAAAATCTACAAGAAGATTGACTACTATTGAAAGTCATGATGTGTAATTGATAATAGATTAAGAGAGATAAGAATTAATTTGAATATCAGTAATAGAGGATCATTGTTAGCAAACATGGTTGTACAGTTATCCATAGTAAAATGTTTGTTAGAGATGTAAGGTAGAAATGAGGAGATTAAGAAGATTAAGCAGGAAGTGTTTAGTAGAAAGCAATATAGGTTAAAAATTTGAAATAATGGTGTTCTGGTATGGGAACATAGAATATATGTTCCCAATGATGCAGAATTGAGAACATAGATATTGAAAGAGGCACAAGATGATGCATATTCGATGCTTAATCTTTTAGGGATTTACCCTTTTCGCAACCTTTTCCAACTCATTCATCACATTCCCACACCTTTCATATGTTTCCACTATATACTTAAGCACATCACAACAGAAGGTTCTTGATGATGAGATCCCGACACCTAACAGTATGTGGAAGTCCAAAATACAAAGTGTAAAAAAAATCTACTACAACAAAAGGAGCATATAAAAAAAAAATAAGTTTCCTTACTTTTCTCTTTCAATAAAACACCTTTGAGGCATAATGACTCGAAAAAAAATATTTGACTTAGTATACTCTAAATTACTCTGCCACATTCAAATGTTAGACTTGCCATTGAACACGTTGAATTGTATGCATTAGGCTTGACTGTTGAACATATTCAAATGTATACATCAGGATGTCGTTACTATTCAACACTGAACACCTGAATCTGTATTACAACATAAAAATTCTACTCATTCTATCATATAATACATTCCTTACACATGATTTCTTCCACATTCTTTACTCTATGTACAACACACCATGGTTAAGACTAAGATTTTTACACAATATACAATCTTTAGATAAAATTACTTCCACAATAATTTACAATATATGCATTATTCCAAAACATTGAAAATATAAACATCTATCTAAACTCCCAAAAAAATAGATTGAGAAAAGCCTCGTGTAGAAACCCACCTAAGAATACTTTTCTCTTCATTTTCCTTACTGACATGCTTCAATTTATTTCAAAAACTTTCTCGAAAATGTTAGAAATGGGAGTGAGCTAAAAAGTCTAGTGAGTAATCACATTACTCAGAGTAATCATCTTCCAAGAATTTCATCACTTTTTAAGTGAATTCAATTCCATTCAAATTATACTCATAATTCATAAATCAAAATTATATATATATATATATATATATTCTCATTACAAGTAGAATAATCATTCCAAGGATAATTTTAATAATTCAATAATTATATGAATAGAAGGTATTATTCCAACATATCATGAGGTTGAAAACCATTTTAAGAATTATCTTTTCAAGATATTCACATTCCATGTGTTATACAATTATCATAATGGGGATGCCTCCCCATGTATTGATACATCCACTCGGTTCCATTTTCACTCGGTTCCACCTCACTTTCCACTTTCACTCGGTTTCGTCCCACCTCACTTTCCACTTTCACTCGGTTTCGTCCCACTTTCTACTTTCACTCGGTTCCGCCTCACTTTCCACTTTCCACTTAGTTCCATCTCACTTTCCACTTCACTCGGTTATGCCTCACTTTCCATTTTCCAGTCGGTTCTGCCTCACTTCCCACTTTCACTCAGATCCATTTCTCTTTCCATTCGGTTCCATAATATTATCAAGAAATTCATGTCACATGAAATGCATTCACAGCACAACAATTTACAAATAAATATTCATCAATCCATTCCATCATAAAAATATACATCACATATCATTATTTATATCAAGCACACATATATTCTTATCCTTATAAGATTTACATTCCGTACTTGATGTACTCATATATATTCATTTTTATCATATAATTCACCATGCTTACAGAGAGTAAGGTGACACTCACCTTATAGCACAAAGTGCTATTCTTCGAATTTTTCCTTGCCTTTATTATGTTCTTCCACCACACTAAAGAATATACCATTTAGTATAACAATCCAAGAAGTATGTATTAGTAGTTATCTTTATCAAGTAACTACAATAAATAAACATAACAATAAAATATCTTATGGTTCCTTTTCATTGTTTATCTTTTCTCATTCTTTCTTTCCTTTCCTATTTCTTTCTTTCTTTTCTTTATTTGAGATTCATATCTCATGACAATGATATTAAACTTACTTACTACTTTTTTCCAATTTCAAAGGAATCATACCAATCCAATAATCTTTATACCACTAAGATTTTAACCTTACATAAATTTAATACTTTCCATATACTAACTTAGATTAAATCACATAAATTCCAAAATACCCATTTAATTGAAATCTTCCCAAACTTTAGTTTTATCACCAAAAATCCTTCTAACTTAAGGATTTCCTTTAGTTCCAACAATTATTAAACTTGAAACCCAAACTTACATATCTAAAGCTAATTCAAACCAAATTTCTTAGTTTCTTCCATACTAGAATTTAAGATTATTCAAGGTTCCACCATAATCCACATTCCAACTTCAATAAATCATAAATCTATCAATCTATCAATCTTTATCCTTCCATAAATGAAATCTTATACTCTTAACAATACCCATTAAAAACTTTTCTTATTTCAACAATTTCCATGAAAAAGGTATAACTCTAACAAAAAGAAAATCTCAAATTTATGAAATTTAATCAAATCCACTTAAACCCATACTCTTCTAGGTTTCAACTTTCATATTTTACAATTCCCACAACTCAAATCAAAATCCAACATCACAAATCTACAACAAAAATTTCTAGAAATTCTTCACAATTTCTTCCAACTTCAAAAACATCTAATTAATTCAATTTAAACTCAAATCATCTCAAACAAAGTCCTAGAATAAACTATAAGAAGTCTACTTTAACTTTGAAAAGGTTAGAACTAAAAACTATCACATATTCTTGTTGAAAAATAGCACAGAAAATTAAAAGGAGCTGAAATTTTGAAGGTTTCACCAAAACAGAGGTCTGAAATCAACCCACAAAATCTTAATGTAGAAATCTCCAACACACAATCCAACTAACTAGTGTAGAGCAGGAATTTAGGAACACACGATCGGACAACGGATAGATCTCTAATCGTCCGTTTGATGGTTGCTGCTTTGTTATGAAATTTCCAGGAATTCTGCCTCTCTTTCTCTCTAACTCTCTACCCGATCGTAAAGGAAGAAATGAGAGATTTTGATGGTTACTGAAGACTTTAGGTCTTTAAACCTTTTAAAGTCCCACTAAACCTTCGGGTTTTACCTTTATATCCTTCCTCTTTTTTTTTTTTTTTTTTTTTTAATTGAATTGCAAGTCATATCCTTGTTTTTCCTAACTCTTTATACAAGAATCCAAATGTTCTTTCTTTAATTAAATACTACCATTTCCTTTTTTCTTAAATCACCGCTCAAATCATACAAGTTTTTAACACCAATAAATTTATAATTGGCAATCACATTGAACTGTAGGCATATAACATTGAATTGTAGGCATCATACTTGCTATTGAACACATTGAATTATATGCAACGGACTTAATAAAAAAAATGTTGTTTAAAGCTCCGTTAAGGTTCGTGCTAGATTAAAATCTTAATAAACAAGCTTAAACAAAATTTTGAAGTTCTGTTTGAGTTCAAGCTTAGTTCAAACTCGATTAAAATCTTAATGAACGAACTTGAATAGAGAACTACTCGACTAGGCTCATTTATACTCCTAGAAATGACTACATTATAGTTAATAGTTAATTAATGAGCTCATTTTCTACTTTTTCCAAAATATACTCATTTAGTAACTTTCGAAAATGTATTGGTAACAAATAACTGCTAAACAACTTGTAATTATAAAAAGATAAGGAAAAAATGAAGACTTACATATGTAATATGAGTAAAAACTTGAAATCTCATGTTATATTTCAAGAAATCACAAGCCTAATTCGCAATTCTGTTTTGTTCTTCTTTATTTATTCCTAGGAATCCATTTTTTTGTTTCTTCTTTTTTATTTTTAGGTATTAAATGTTTAATATTGAAAAATTATTAAGGAAAAGAAATTAAAATTAAGAGTTCAAAAAAATTGAGATCCATATTTTAAACTTTTTTTAAAATTTTGTGTTAGTTGATTTACTTTTTCTTTGACATTCAAAGGAAACAAAAACAAATATTTTTTTGTATGTTAGTTTTCTTTTTCTTTTTTCAGATTTTTCTCTCTTTCATTCCAAGCATATTATTGTTTCTACAAGAAACTAATATTGATGGGCTCATAAGGATTTAGGAGTTTAGAAACAAACTAGTTCACCCCTCAAATGAGAACACTATGTTAAAAAAAAATCTGCTTTCGCCCCTTTCTATTTTAATACATTTTATATTTTTATTAAAAAAAATTACAAACCTAATTAATATGAGAACATCAAAGGAACATTTCCAAAAAAAGGCTACTACATAACAATATTAAGAAATTATTTTTTAGATCATACCAATGAAACATGCACGAAAGGGAGAATTTTTCTTTTGAGCCATCGAACGTTGCCCATGCCTCATATCGACACCCTTTGGCTCTAGACAAGAATTTGTCCACTCAAAGCCTTCTCAAGGTGACAAGGAATTAATTAATTTAGTTAAATAAACTCTGTTGTTATTTGTCTAAGTTTCAAACATATCCAAACATGGTCTAAAGTTGGTTAATGTCCAAAAAAATTGTGGGATATCAAAGTTCAGCAAGTTATAAGGTTGCACACATGTGTGTGCTTTAATTTTGAGCATGGGAAGGTCAGGCACACTGCTGTGGAAGTTTCTGCCCACAAGCAGGAGGTGTGCGCACAACATCAGGAAGCTGCAGCATCAGGTCACACCGCAGCACACAGCACATGGCTGCACACATGATCCAGCATGTATAAGACCTCTCCAATCATGTGTGCACCACACCAAAATGCACAGCATCACTTGGAGAGTGATGAAGGGCTGAGATTAAAGGAAGAACATGATCAAAGGGTCAAGAATGATTCACAAGATTGTCCAAGAATTAAGAGGCTATAAAAATGGTTTCCTAGCCTCATTTCAAGTGGTGAAAAAGGTGTGTGAGAGAACCACACAGGTTGTGACATTGTGAGATCATTGTAAACACAAAAGAGAATTTTTTGAGAGACATAAACACAAGAGGGAATCTTGTAGTGAGGCTGGTTGTAAAGAAGAGAGGTTAGTAGAGAATTGATAGAAAGCATTGTAATAGGTCTATCACTTTCTCGTTCTCTTCTTGGTTCTTCAAGAACTTGGATTCTTGAAGGGGATTGCTGTAACTTTGTAAGAACCATTGAGATAGTGCAAAGAGTTCGGAGGAACTCACGGGGACGTAGGCACATTGCCGAACCTCGACAACAAATTACTTGTCTTCTTTCTTTCTTTGATTTTCTGTTCTTGCGTTCGATTGCTGAAATTCTTTCTACAAGTCTTTCAAGACTTGGGTGTTTGGAAGATCACCACCTGAGCATCTTGTCAAGGTGATTTCCAACAGTGGTATCAGAGCTTTGGTCAGTGGTATCAGAGCACAGCAGTTGGTTATCGGAACAAGAAGTAGAAGGTACGGAGCCAAGACTCCAAGAATCAAAGATTAAACTTCTTGGGTGATTCAAGAACGATGTAAAGATCAAGATCCGGTCGTGTTCTTGAAGGTTGATTCAAGAACGGTGTTAAAGATCCATCTTCGATCTGTGTTCTTGAGGTTGAAGAAAGTAGTTGTGGTTAGTGCATAAATCTGGGATCTTGTCCGCAAAAGATGACTTCAAATTTCTGTGTGGAGAAGTTTGATGGAAAGGGGGACTTTACCCTATGGAAGCGGAAGATCAAGGCGGTTCTAATGCAGCAGAAAGTGGACTTAGCTATTGGAGAAGATGATGCTTTTCCAGCAAGTGTCACGGAGGACCAGCGGACCAAGATGAAGAAGATGGCTTACAGCACCATTTTCTTGCACATGTCGGATAATGTCACAAGGGAGTGCGGAGACTCGAAGGATCCAGCTGTCATGTGGAAGAAACTAGATGAGTTGTTTCTTACCAAGACTCTCCCGGATAAGAGGTATCTTCGAAAATGAATCTTTGCTTTTAAATTTGATCCTAAGGAAGAGTTGCAATATAATCTTGATGCCAAGAAAAGGAGTTCATCAAGTGGTAAAGGGCTGTTCTTTAAAAGAAGGACAGCAACTTGGTATGGCAGCAACCATGGCTACTACCGGGACAGAGGTAGAGGAGAGAGCCATGGAAGAGTGCACAGCAGCATGTATGGCTACTACCGGGACATAGGTAGAGGAGAGAGCCATGGGAGAGTACACAGCAGCATGTATGGCTACTACCGGGATAGAGGTAGAGGAGAGAGCCATAGGAGAGTGCAGAACAGCATGCATGGCTACTACCGGGACAGAGGTAGAGGAGAAAGCCATGGGGGAAAGCATTCCAAACTGAGATTTGGAGGGAAGAGCTACTACTACTGCCATAAGGAGGGTCATGTCAAGAAAGATTGCAAGAAGATGACAAGGGATAGAAGAGGAAACCATACCAAGAATGGAGAGGCTTTGGTTGCAAAAACAGAACAACAAGATGGTGATATTCTTATTGTGTGCTCGGATGTGAACAAGGGGCATGAAGGCAGCGGGAAATGGATCTTGGATACCAGGTGCACTCATCATATGTGCCCTCACAAAGAATGGTTCAAGAATTTCAAGAAGATCAATGATGGAAGAGTCTTCTTGGGGAATGACAATTCTTGCCAAGTGAGAGGGATTGGAAACATCCAATTGAGGATGTTTGATGGGGTCACAAGGCTGCTGGAAAATGTGAGGTATGTTCCAGATTTGAAGAGGAACTTGATCTCATTGGGGCAGCTGGATTCCATGGGCTATACATGCAAGATAGAGGGAGGAAAGATCAAGGTGGCCAAGGGATCTTTGGTAGTGATCAAGGCAGCAAGAAACGATGGACTCTATGAGATGATCGGAAAAACAAAAACCAATGATCAAGCAGCAAGCTTGATGGCTGAGCTGGACAAGGCAGCCCTTTGGCACACTCACTTGGGACACATGAGCGAAAAGGGCCTGCAAGTGCTTAGCAAGGAAGGTCTACTTGGTGGTGACAAAGTAGAAAAACTGGATTTCTATAAGAGCTGTGTTTTTGGTTAGCAACATCGGGTCAGCTTCAACACCGGAGTGCACAAGTCTAAGGGCATTCTTGACTACATTCATGCGGACCTTTGGGGACCAGCAAGGACACCAACACAGGGAGGTAACATTTACTTTCTGTCTTTAATTGATGATTATTCAAGAAAAGTGTGGGTTTATTTGGTGAAAAATAAATCAAATGTATTGAATAAGTTAGTGGTGTGGAAAGGGCTGGTTGAGACTCAAATAGGTAGAGTAGTTAAGGGGATAAGAACCGATAATGGCTTAGAAATTTTTAACCAAGAACTTGATCAATTCTGTAGGTTAAATGGCATTCTACGACATAGGACGGTTGTGGAAACTCCTCAGCAAAATGGAGTTGCTGAGTTGATGAATAAGACCCTTATGAAAAAAGTTAGGTGCATGCTAATAGGATCCGGGTTACCAAAATATTTTTGGGGAGAAGCTGTAGCTATAGCTGCATGTTTGATTAATAGATCACTCTCTAGGATTGTATACCATAAGACTCCCGAAGAGTTGTGGAGTGGAAAACCCCCTGAGTTGGACAACCATAGGACTTTTGGGTGTGCTGCGTATGCGCTCCAAAAGTAGGATAAGCTTAGCCCAGGATCTAGAAAATATGTGTTTCTAGGATATGGGGAAGGGGCTAAGGGGTACAGGTTGTTGTCCTTAGAAAAAGAAGGATTTAAACTCATAATAAGTAGGGATGTTATTTTTAATAAATTGCTATTTCCCTACTTGGAGAATACTAACCCTGCAGGGGCTAGTGAGCAAACCAATTCAGAAATTGTTGAGCATAGCATCAAGGGAGATTCTGTTCAGGTAGAGCAAATGAGGCAAGAGGGTTCGGACCAAGTAGAGCCCTCGGATGATTGCCAAGCTCAAGAAACTCAAGAAGAGGCTGAACAAGAAGAGGATGCTGCAGCAAGTCAGAAGGACTTTCAGCTCATAAGAGACCGGGAAAGAAGGCTGGTCGGACCACCTTCAAGATGTGGGTTTGCGGATGCTGCGGATGCTGCGGATGCAGCAGATCCTTGGATAGAAGGAGAGATGAGTGAACAAGAAACTTACATGGATGCCATGGAGTGTAAGGATTCGTCAAAGTGGCAGCTAGCTATGGAGGAAGAAATGGATTCTTTGAGGAAGAACAACTTTTGGGAATTGGTGAAAATTCTAAGAAAGCAGAAAGTTGTGGAATGTAAGTGCACTTACAAGGTCAAAGAAGGGTACCCTCCAAGAGATGAAGTCCGGAACAAGGCTAGGCTGGTGGCGAATGGGTTCACAAGAAGAGGAGACATAGGTTTCACAGAAACTTTCTCACCTGGACACAAGGTGGAGAAGATGGTGAGTATCCTCACCTATGTCATTGATGGGCTGTTAGTTTGGAATAGCAGGAAGAGGATGGAAAGGTTTACATCTCAACTCAGTGAGGAGTTCGAGAGGAAGGATCTCAGCCTTGCACAAAAGATCCTTGGGATGAGGAGAATCATTCGGGAAAGGAAGAGAAACAGGTCAAGTGTTTCTTGGGCAATGGATGTTTTCAACAAATGTGTGAGTAATCCCATAAAAAAGCATTGGCTTGGGATGAAGTGGTTGCTGAGGTAAATGGAGGTTCAGTGGCAGCCAGTGGTAGCACTCATAACAACCATGGCAGAATGCATAGTGGTTACGGAAGCCATAAAGGAGGCTATGGGGTGCAAAGGGTTGTTGGACGAGTGGGAGGTCCTAAAAGAGCAGGTGGTGGTAACTTTGGATAACCAAAGTGCGGAGTACTTTTGGAGGAATCTGGTGTTCCATGAGGGGACAAAGCATATGGATGTTTGGTATCATTACATTCTAGAAAATGGTACGAAAGGATGCATTCATGTTGACAAGAAGACCACGGAGAAAAGTCCTGCAGATTTAGGCACCAAGGTTCTACCTCTAAGAAGGTCCAATCATTGCCTTGGACTTCTTAGGAATGGAGTTGGTTAATTGGTAACTCCAGATGAGTTTGGATCCCGAAGCTTTCTGCACAATAGTTCAGGTTTTTGAACTCTTAGACAAAGGTAGAGACTGTTGTTATTTGTCTAAGTTTCAAACATATCCAAACATGGTCTAAAGTTGGTTGATGTCCAAAACAATTGTGGGATATCAAAGTTCAGCAAGTTATAAGGTTGCACACATGTGTGTGCTTCAATTTTGAGCATGGGAAGGTCAGGCACACTGCTGTGGAAGTTTCTGCCCACAGGCAGGAGGTGTGCGCACAACATCAGGAGGCTGCAGCATCGGGTCACGCCGCAGCACACAGCACATGGCTGCACACATGATCCAGCATGCATAAGACCTCTCCAATCATGTGTGCACCACACCAAAATGCACAGCATCACTTGGAGAGTGATGAAGGGCTGAGATTAAAGGAAGAACATGATCAAAGGGTCAAGAATGATTCACAAGATTGTCCAAGAATTAAGAGGCTATAAAAAGGGTTTCCTAGCCTCATTTCAAGTGGTGAAAAAGGTGTGTGAGGGAACCACACAGGTTGTGACATTGTGAGATCATTGTAAACACAAGAGAGAATTTTGTGAGAGACATAAACACAAGAGGGACTCTTGTAGTGAGGCTGGTTGTAAATAAGAGAGGTTAGTAGAGAATTGATAAAAAGCATCGTAATAGGTCTATCACTTTCTCGTTCTCTTCTTGGTTCTTCAAGAACTTGGATTCTTGAAGGGGATTGCTGTAACTTTGTAAGAACCATTAAGATAGTGCAGAGAGTTCGGAGGAACTCATGGGGACGTAGGCACATTGCCGAACCTCGACAACAAATTACTTGTCTTCTTTCTTTCTTTGATTTTCTGTTCTTGTGTTCGATTGCTGAAATTCTTTCTACAAGTCATTCAAGACTTGGGTGTTTGGAAGATCACCACCTGGGCATCTTGTCAAGGTGATTTCCAACAAACTCCATATTATTTGATTATTTTGCGGGATGGAATGGTATCATACGCATCAAAACCAAATCAGAATTACATTAAAGAAGTAACAAAAGAGAGTGATTATTCTTGATTGCAAATTTATTGATAGATGAATGATTCTCATAAAGAGACATATATAATAAGAAAGAAATATAAAACTATGATACGATAAGAATTATCTGAGTGATTGATTATAGGCTGTGAACCTCATAACGAGGTAATTATGAGGTAAAATTAATAGTCTCGAGATGATTAAATATATGAGAAGAAGAGATTGATAAATGATGAGGATTATGATATGAGTACTGATAATAGAGTGCGATTATCGAATTATATGAGATATAGAAGAATGAATATTGGAAGACTATTTGAACAATTGAATACTTCTAGTAAATTTATTTCACCGAGCTTGTGAAGCTTACACCTCATTGTTAAATAATTTCAGGTAGCAAGCATGACAGATAGATTGGTGAGCTGAGATTTAGACTCGGTCATTATCTGTAAATCACGTGGTCCACATCCTCAGACTAATGGAAAGAAAAAAAATTGTAAACAACTTATAATTATAAAAAAGAGAAAAAAAAAAACATGAAGACTTACATATATAATATGAGTACAAACTTGAAATCTCATGTTATATTTCAAGAAATCATAAGCTTCATTCGCCATTTCTCTTTTGTTCTTCTTTTTTATTCTTAGGAATCGATTTTTTCTGTTCTTCTTTTTAATTTTTATGTATTAATTGTTTTAATCTTGAAAAATTGTTAAGGAAAAGAACATAAAATTTTAAAAAATATTTGAGATCCATATATTGAACTTTTTTTAAAAAATTTGGTGTTAGCTGATTAACTTTTTCTTTGACATTCAAAGGAAACAAAATGGAATATTTTTTTGTAAGTCAATTTTCTTTTTCTTTTTTTCAGATATTTCTTTCTTTCATTCCAAACACACTATTTTTTCTACAAGAAACTAATATTGATGTGCTCATAAGGATTTATGAGTTTAGAAACAAACTAGTTCACCCCTCAAATGAGAACACTACGGTAAAAGAAAATTTGCTTTCGCATCTTTCACTTTTAACACATTTTATATTCTTATCAAAAAGAAAAAGAAAATTTGCTTTCGCCTCTTTCAATTTTAACACATTTTACATTCTTATCAAAAAGAAAAATTACAAAGCCAAATTAATATGAGAACATCAATGGAACATTATCAAAAAAGTGATGCCAAATAAACAACAATTAAAGAAGAAATTGTTGTTTACATATGATCAATGAAACATGCATGAAAGGGAGAATTTTTCTCTCAAGCCATTGAACGGTGTCGATGCCTCATATTGATACCCTCTGGCCCTAGACAAGAATTTGTCCACTCAAAGCCATCTCAAGGTGACAAGGAATTAATTAATTTAGTTAAATAAACTCCATGTTATTTGATTATTTTGGGGGGTGCAATGGTATCATAAGCATCAAAACCAAATCAGAATTACATTAAAGAAGTACCAAAAGAGAGTGACATACACTTATCAAAGGAGATAAGTTACTTAGTCCTAAAAGCAACTCATGACTAAAATCCTTATGAGAGAGAACTACAACATGAATGATCTCTCTTCTTTGTTTAAAAGGGGAAAAGCAGAAAATTAACAAACTCTTAATAAAAATGGACTCATTCTAATGATAGCCCAAACAAAACATAAATAAACTAAGTGAAATTATATAATCCAATTTAGGGCTTTAATTTCTAAACTGGATATTTATAGTGAGCAGAAATCCAATCATCTTCATTTGTTCATTCCAGTTGCATTCTTGACTGTATCAGCAGCTCCCTGTGCCTTGGCTTTCACATTCTGACCAGCCTATACAAAACCCAACATTCAATAAAATTACTTTCACACAATGATACTTAAATTAACTTCATAACCCATATTGCAAATAATTCAAAACGTCATAGTTTATTTTATTGATATTTGGACAAAACACCAAAAAAAAAAAAATAGTAATAATAAATTTGGACCTCTTGCATGGAGTCACTGGCAGATTGAGCAGCATTGCCAGCCCTGTCCATCAGGCCACTAGCCTTCTCCGGAAAAATGTATTAACAATAAAAAAATAAAAAAAAGCCATCAATTTTACAATTAAATTGACATAATTAAAACACCTTAAGCACACAGAGAATGAGAGAGCTAATTAATTATTAAGCTGACCTGGGTTTGGCCCTTGGCCTCAGCAGCCTGGAAGCTCATCTTCTGGGAAGAGTTATCTGCCATCTTAATTGAACTCTCTTTTTGGAAATTAGAACACAAAATATGCTTAAGATATGCTGATTAGTGATGACTGATTAATGCTTGAAATCGATGCTTTGGTGATTCACATCTCAAAGTTGCCACAATTTATAGTTTTTAAAACCAGTTCAGTGCTTGACACGTGTACTACCACGTAAAAGGATGTGATAAGTCAGTACATGGTTTGTTTAGAGCGCCACGAGTCATATTACTGTTGGGGTTGAGGTTTTTGGGCCTTTTGATCAGGAAGCTGTTGGGAAAAATATGTTTGTTGCGGTTTTGAGGGCCTTCACAGGTTCTCTCTTTTTGTAGAGTTTTTTTTCGTTAATAAAAAAGATTAGAATTCTTTTACTTAAATGGAAAAGATCCCTTGTTATGACCCGAAAGAACCAAATTATTAAAATAATTTCTTCATGCAGCTAAAGAACCAAATTCTTTTACTTAAGGATCATTACAATTCACATAAAAGACAAAAATCCAGTCTAAAACAAATACTTTCTTCATGCAGCTAAACACCCAATATAATTTACTAAATCAATTTTCTTAATGCTTTAGATGTTCTCATGATCACATCACCAAGAAACTAGTCTCCAAGCTTAAAAGAAAAGTTTCATGAATGAGAGTATTTGGAAGGAATTGAATGAAAAATAAGGAGATATATGCTACCTCGAGCGTTTCCATTGCTTGAGCAAGCTTCCATGAACTTGAAGTAAATTGCAGCCTGCCTTCCTACCATTAATCAGGTTATTTCATACAACTAGACTATATTCCGCATTTATATCATCCATAGCGAAAATGTTGCAACCAATCACCATCGAGATAATACAAATCTCATAACTCGCCATGAATTCTTTGGCTTATGTAGATATAAAAACTGTAGAATTACTAGATCTTGTCTTCCTTGTTTTTACTAACATACTTAACTTCTCATACCTCACCCAATTTTCTCCACTTCACCTGATTTTATCTACTTCACCCAATTTTATCCACTTCATCTAATTTTCTCTAATTCAACTATTTTTCCCACATTTTTCCTACTTCGCCTAATTTTTTTCACATCTTTTCTACTTCACCTAATTTTTCTTCTTCAAATTCTACTGTAAATAGCCCTTTATTCTTCCATTCCAAATCATCAAAAAATTCTTCCATCTCATCAATAAAAAATCAAACTCAAATCTACACAACATAAAAAAATCTATAAATTTTGTGTTTATATTTATGGGGACTCAACTAGGAAAGATAATTTTTTTTTTTTTTAAAAAAAAAAATGGAAGTTCTTGATGATGAGATCCTGACACCTAACAGTACATGGGTGTCCAAAATACAAAGTGTAAAAAAATTTCCACAATAACAGAAAGAGCATATAAAAAGATAAGTTACTTTACTTTTCTCTCTCAATAAAATGTTTTTGAGGTATAATGACTAAAAAAAAAAAAATTGACTTAGTATGCTCTAAATTACTGTGCCACATTCAAATGTCAGACTTGCTATTGAACACATTGAATTCTATGCATTAGACTTGATTCTTCAATACATTCAAATGTATGCATCAGGCTTGCTTTTGAAACACATTGAATTGTAGGCATCGAACTTCCTATTGAACACATTGAGGTATATCCATTAGAATTGGCTCTTGAACACATTCAAATGTATGCATCAGACTCACATTGCCAAACTAAAATAAAGTGCAATATAAAAATGTAGAAAACCAAATATGCAATAAGGTATACATGCATATGGAAAGGTACGAATCAAATGAGCTTTAAGACATAAACAATGTTGAAACCATCCACTATCAAATTATACTATTGAAAACAGTGCACTCTGTGCTAAAACCATAAAATAAAGTGCAATATAAAAATGTAGAAAACCACATATGCATTAAGGTATACATGTATATGGAAAAATACAAATCAAATGTGCTTTAAGACATAAACAATGTTGAAACCATCCACTATAAAATTATACTGCTGAAAACCATGAACTCTCAGATCACAGTGCTGAAACCATTCACTCTCATATTATCATGCTAAAAGTGTGTACACTAAGTCATACAGTGCAAACGAACGCGTACTAAGATATAAATTTAAATGCATAATAAGATGCAAGGCATATACAAAGCATATATGTATAATAAAATACAACATATAGTTGTAGGAATTACGTACATGGGCATGGAACTGAGTACAAGCAACCCCTTGCTAGTTCTCTTTCTGTATTCTTCTAATTGACATTTCAAGGAATCAATTGTTTCTCTTTTTGGGTTTGCTATTATCCATTGAAATAATTTATGGGTTTGTTGCGTATTTGTTTGGATCCATGGTTGATTGGATTTGATCTTGCTTTTGAGGTAGTTTACTCCTTCCCTTTAACATTTAGTATCCATAATTGAGTATCCGAGGATAGATTCGTATGCATAGAAGGGTTTGAATTTTGACTTTTTTAGTAGTGTTCATCGACAATTGATGGTGGATTTGTCTTCTGGTTTTCTTGTTCTTCGTGGAGTTGAATTTAGTGTCTCATAGCCATTAGCATCTTCTCATAATAATTTCTCTTGTTTGATATTGTAAAATTTTATGGCTATGTGTGATAAGCTATTAAAATCTAATTGGGATCAAATGGGTCTAAGTATGTTCAGTTGAATTGAAGTATTATTTGGAAGTCAAATAAGTTTCAAGCCGGTAGAGCCTTGCATAAGCTCATCCATTTTACAACAAATTCTTCAAAAAAATTTGAAATTGTGAATTTGTGATACATTATTTTTATGGTGATCAGTTCTCCTATTAAAAATGTTTTATATAGTTTTTCTTGAAATTATTTAAAATGTTCACGATTTTGTAAAATAAAGTTTTATGTTGTTGTAATGAGATTAAATGCTTTTATCTTTCTTTTTTTTTTCTAAATCCATGAGTGTGGCGGCCATAACCACTAAGGGAAGTTAGAGAACTCCTATTATGTCGATTTCACTCAATATTTCAAATATTTATTCATAAGGTCATGTCACCATGATGTGATTTCTTTTAATTAAATGAAAAGCTATCTCCCTCTCAAATGGTTGAACTCTCACTTAATTGTGTGGTTAAAGACTTAAGTATTGTATTATTTGGGTTATTGGGTACAGAAACAAATTTCTTGCTTTTCCATTATAAGGAATTCTGTATAATAGCAATTTGGATCCTCTAGTTTACTAGTTTTTTGACTTGTAATATATAGGTTTAATAAAAATAGATATTATTACCAAAGTTTTATCTGATTATATGCATTTTATTTTCTAGTTTTGTGTTGTAAATAAAGTATTACTCTTTAATTGTTAAGTTAGCCTTTTCTATTAGACCTCATTTACGCTTGGTCAAGTAGTCACTATTTACAACATTTACGTTGGTATGAGTTTTATATTTTATTACCTTCTTGAAATATTTGTACAACTTTTAATATTTCTTTAAAATATATTGTTTTAGCTATCACTTGTTCTAGTTTGTGTGAAGCAAGTCTCCTATTGAAGATATATATAAAACTAATATTACGTCGTAATAGTATTATCTACTTTGTAGACTTATAGTAATTAATGGACAACTAAGAAAAAAATTATTGATCAGGTGATCATAGGATTGGTAATATATTTCATTCTAACTTTAATAAAATCCATGACTCCGCTCTTATTTGCAATTGTAATCTGCTGAGAACCAGTCTGAGAGTTTTTCAACAGAGATAGATTTGAGGGTATTTCTGCAAGCAATTTAGGGATGCAAAGTTGTAAGGAAAACAGACATATTTGGTGATGCTTGTGAAATGGATGTCCTAACTATGTGTATGGTGATCTGGGAATTGTATAGAATGTCAGAACATCCTAATGCAGTAAGTTGTATTCTTAACAGTTGTGTTTATTTACTGACTCTAGTGATCCATCATAGAGTGACACTTAATTTATCCAAATTTAGAAAATCATTATAGTGACGAGGCTCTTAATAATTTCTTTTTTTCCTTTCTTGTGAGTCAGGTTTTTTGATATAAATAATATTCCTATAGTGATAATTAATGTAATAAATTCCAAGAGGTTTGCTCAATGGGGAAAAAAGTCTATCTAGTATCGAAGGATTATTAAAATTTTCAGTTTTTTCTTCTTGAATTCATAGTCTATATCGAGTGATACTTACGCAAGTTATGCAGGTGCTCCATTATAGAGTTTTTGGGTCTTCAGAAAGGGTACTTTCAGTCAGTGTCTGTTTTGTGTTGGGACTGCTACAGCCAGAAAGTTTTACACTCCAACGATTTTTTGTTCTTCTGTTTTACGGTTGCAATATCAGTTAATCTTTGGGGTGTAAGAGGGATTCATATATGTCTGGGATGATTGTCTTTGGATTCAATTTTTTTTATCAAGCTTAAAATATCAAAAAAATATTTTTGCAAGCAGGACAACAACAAAAGATATTTGAGTTAAAGAAAGATTTGCAAGCAGTCAGGGATCAAGGAGAGAAGCAAGAACTTGGTTATTTTGTGGATATTTTACAAGTTACTTATAATTACCAGCTTTTACTTTTGATGATCTAATTGCTTTTTATTTTGATTTTTATCCCGGACGGATTTGGTTAATTGGATGTAGCATTAGGAGGATGCTAGCTAGGATGGGTTATAATTAGCTATTTGTTTTTTGTTGGCGATCATCGAATTTTATATTTTATATATTTGAATTGAAATCTAATGTTGAATTTGATCCTCGTATATGGAGTTAATATTTTCAGTACTATATCGATCCAATAATGATTCTCAATTTTTTTGATAGTTGAGGAATATGTTAGCTTCATTTCTTAATCTATCTAATATATTTTTATTTTTTGTGTGTAAATGTCAATATGATTTGTTTTGGAATTGATAATGCATATTTTTAAGCAAGAAATTATATATAAAAAATATATATTGGAATGATTTTGCAATGATTTGATAATGTAAATATTTTGCTAAACAAGCATTTAAGATAAGTAAAACCTATCGCAACTATCAATGTTATTGTGAAAGGATATTTTCACAACGATTTTGGGGTTGTTGAATGGTTGTTATTATAGGATCTTTGCATCGATCATATAGTTGTTTTCATAGGGGTTTTTGCAATGACAAAAATGTTGTTGCGACAAGATTTTACGCAACGAATTTTGGGTTGTTGCGAAAGGGCTCATATATTGCAATGATATTCTTGTTGTCATATAATATTATGTGATTAATAAGGCAATTTTAGCAACCACAAGGTTTTTGCAATGATAAATATCGTTGTGTTATGATCTCTTTTTTGCAACAAACAATAGTCGTTGCTGGACTTTTCGTTATGGAGTTTATGACAACGACCCCGCAATAACTTTTATCATTGCAAAAAATCTTTCGCAACGAAATCTAACTTCGAATTTTGCCCTTGTAAAATGTCATTTTTCTTGTAGTGTAATGAGCTCATTTGCCATTTTTTCCAAAATATATTTATTTAATAACTTTTAAAAAATATATTAGTAACTAATAACTACTAAACAACTTATAATTATTAAAGAAAAAGACAAAGAAACAAAGACTTACATATATAATGAGTAAA
This sequence comes from Bretschneidera sinensis, assembly GCA_023935145.1. NCBI lineage: Eukaryota > Viridiplantae > Streptophyta > Magnoliopsida > Brassicales > Akaniaceae > Bretschneidera > Bretschneidera sinensis. Next base: position 26,916,482 of record CM043697.1, read on the forward strand.
AACATGAAATCTTATGTTATATTTCAAGAAATCATATGCCTCATTCGCCATTTCTCTTTTGTTCTTCCTTTTGATTCTTAGGAATCCATTTTTTGGGTTCTTTTTTTTTAGGTATTAAATGTTCTAATCTTGAAAAATTGTTAATGAAAAGAAAACAAAATTAAAAATGAAAAAAAAATTGAGATCCATATTTCTAACTTTCTTTTTTAATTTTATGTTAGTTGACTAAATTTTTCTTTGACATTCAAAGGAAACAAAAAAGGAATATTTTTTTTGTACGTCAATTTTCTTTTTCTTTTTTCAGATTTTTCTTTCTTTCTTTCCAAACATAGTATTTTTTCTACAAGAAACTAATATTGATGGGCTCTAAGGATTTATGAGTTTAGAAACAAACTAGTTCACCCCTCAAATGAGAACACTACGATAAAAGAAAATTTTCTTTTGCCCCTTTCAATTTTAATACATTTTATAATCTAATTAAAAAGAAAAAGTACAAAACCTAATTAATATGAGAACATCAATGGTACATTTTCAAAAAAGTGCTGCTAAATAAACAACATTTAAAGAAGAAATTATTGTTTAGATCATATCAATGAAACATGCATGAAAAAGATAATTTTTCTTTGAGCCGTCCAACTGTGTCTATTCCTCATATCGATACCCTTCGGCTCTGGACAAGAATTTGTCCACACAAAGCCTTCTCAAGGTGACAAGGAATTAATTTAGTTAAATAAACTCCATGTTATTTGATTATTTTGGGGGGTCGAATGGAAGAACGATCATAAGCATCAAAACTAAATCAGAATTACATTAAAGAAGCACCAACAGAGACTTACATACACTTATCAAAGAGAGATAAGTTTCTTACTCCTAAAAGCAACTCATGACTAAAATCCTTATGAGAGAGAACTACAACATGAATGATCTCTCCTCTTTGTTCAAAAGGGGAAAAAAAACAGAAAATTAACGAACTCTTAATAAAAATGGACTCATTCTAATGATAGCCCAAACAAAACATAAAGAAACTAAACGAAATTGGATAATCCAATTTAGGGTTCTAATTTCTAAACTGGATATTTATAGAGAGCAGAAATCCAATCATCTTCATTTGTTCATGCCAGTTGCACTCTTGACTGCATCAGCAGCTCCCTGTGCCTTGGCTTTCATATTCTGACCAGCCTATACAAAACCCAACATTCAAAAATTTTACTTTCACATAATGATACATAAAATTAATTTCATAACCCATATTGCAATTAATTCAAAAATCCATAGTTTGTTTTATTGATATTTGGACAAAACACAAAAAAAAAAAAAAAAATAGTAATAATAAATTTGGACCTCTTGCATGGAGTCACTGGCAGATTGAGCAGCATTGCCAGTCTTGTCCATCATGCCACTAGCCTTCTCCTGAAAAAAGTATTAACAATAAAAAAAGGATCAATTTTACAATTAAATTGACATGATTAAAACACATTAAGCACAGAGAGAGAGAGAGAGCGAGAGAGCTAATTAATTATTAAGCTGACCTGGGTTTGGCCCTTGGCTTCACCAGCCTGGAAGCTCATCTTCTGGGAAGAGTTATCTGCCATCTTAATCGAACTCTCTTTTTGGAAATTAGAACACAAAATATGCTTAAGATATGCTGATTAGTGATGACTGATTAATGCTTGAAATCGATGCTTTGGTGATTCACATCTCAAAGTTGCCACAATTTATAGTTTTTAAAACCAGTTCAGTGCTTGACACGTGTAGTACCACGTAGAAGGATGTGATAAGTCAGTACATGGTTTGTTTAGAGCTCCACATGTCATATTACTGTTGGAGTTGAGGTTTTTGGGCCTTTTGATCAGGAAGCTGTTGGGAAAAATTTGTTTGTTGCGGTTTTGAGGGCTTTCACAGGTTCTCTCTTATTGTAGAGTTTTTTTTTCGTTAATAAAAAAGATTAGAATTCTTTTACTTAAATGGAAAAGATCCCTTGTTATGACCCGAAAGAACCAAATTATTAAAATAATTTCTTCATGCAGCTAAAGAACCAAATTCTTTTACTTAAGGATCATTACAAATCACATAAAAGACAAAAATCCAGTCTAGAATAAATACTTTCTTCATGCAGCTAAACCCCCAATATGATTTACTAAATCAATTTCATTAATGCCTTAGATGTTCTCATGCTCACATCTCCAAGAAACTAGTCTCGACAGTCCCAATACAAGCTCATCCAAGCTTAAAAGAAAAGTTTCATGAATGATAGTATTTGAAAGGAATGGAATGAAAAATAAGGAGATATATGCTACCTCGAGCGTTTCCATTGCTTGAGCAAGCTGCCATGAACTTGATGTAAATTGCAGCCTTCCTACCTGTAATCAGGTTATTTCATACAACTAGACTATAGTCCATTTTCATTCTTCACTACATTGCATTTATATCATCCATAGCGAAAACGTTGCAACCGATCACCATTGAGATGATACAAATCTCATAACTCGCCGTGAACTCTTGATGCAGGAGGATCCAAGTCAGATGATGTAGAGTTGGCAGATCACCTAGAACGGGCCATGGGCTCAGATCAGGCCCGAAAGACCCTAGTCTGATTGGAAAGGGCCAACGAACAAAACTTGATAAAAATCAGTCTGGCAAAATTTTAGCGAAAAAACGATGTTTAGGCCTCTAAATTTGCAGTTTATACTTTTTAGGAAACTTTTTATTTTAGTTATTTTAATTTCAGCCTTAATTTAATTTTCCTATTTTGTTTCAACCTTATAAATAGGGTCTTAGGTTTTCGTAATCATCATAATTGTATTTTTGGAATAAATTAAAATAAAGTATCAGAGTAGTTTCTCTGTATTGTTTTAGGGTTTTTCTTGTGTTACTCCATGTGAACTATCTGTTCAACTAGCCTGCAGAATAATCGTTATTCTGCCCGACGTCAACTCTTCGGCTTATGTAGATATAAAAACTGTAGAATTACTAGATCCTGTCTTCCTTTTTTTTACTAACATACTTAACTTCTCATACCTCACCCAATTTTCTCCACTTCACCTAATTTTCTCTACTTCAAGGCCAGTTTTCTCCACTTCATCTAATTTTCTCTAATTCAACTATTTTTTTCCATATTTTTTTACTTCGCCAAATTTTTTTTTTTACATTTTTCTGCTTAACTTAATTTTTTTCCTTCAAATTCTACTATAAATACCCCTTCATTCTTCCATTTCAAATCATCAAAAAATTCTTCCATCTTATCAATAAAAAATCTAACTCAAATCTACACAAAATCAAAAAATCCTCACAACATCTATGTATCCTCCTTATATTCCCTTAAACACTGAAAATATCTAAATATCTCACTTGTATTTCCTTAAACATTTATAAGTGATATCGGGTGTACTTGAGATTTGTGATGAGCATTTTACACATTTGAGCAACTACTTGTAAACACTCATTCTTAGTGAAAATTTTCTATACTACTCTAGTGGAGTAGGCCTCATAAGTCGAACCACGTAAACACATTGTCTTCATTATATTTTTTGAAGCTTTTACTGGTCAGTCTTTTGTACTTGTATGCCAAAGCTTAAAAGTATTTTTGCATCGAAGTTCAAAAATTTTCAATTTCCAATTCATATGAAATTTCTTCCTTCCTTACCCACAATCTCTACTCATTAATAGTTTCCCATCCATTAAACTCAAAAATTATTTTGCAAATTTTACGAGTTGGAATGCGGTGGAATCCACAATGTAACAAGTTTCCAAATCTATAAATTTTGTGTTTATATTTTTGGAGACTCCCCTAGGGAAGATGATTTGTTGTTGTTGTTATTGTTTTTTTTTTTTTTTTTTGAAAAAAAAACAACGGAAGTTCTTGATGATGAGTTCCTTACACCTAACAGTATGTGGGTGTCCAAAATAAAGTGTAATTTTTTTTTCACTATAACTGAAAGAGCATATAAAAAGATAAGTATTCTTACTTTTCTCACTCAATAAAATGTATTTGAGGTATAATGACTAAAATAAACATTTCACTTAGTATGCTCTAAATTACTCTGCCACATTCAAATGTTAGACATGCTACTGAACACATTGAATTGTATTCATCAGACTTGATTCTTGAATAAATTTAAATGTATGCATCAAGCTTGCTTTTGAAACACATTGAATTGTAGGCATCGAACTTGCTATTGAACACATTGAATTATATGAATTAGAATTGGCTTTTGAACACATTCAAATGTATGCATCAGACTCGCAATGCCAAACTAAAATAAAGTGCAATATAAAAATGTAGAAAACCACATATGTATTAAGGTATACATGTATATGGAAAAGTACGAATCAAATGAGCTTTAAGACATAAACAGTGTTGAAACCATCCACTATCAAATTGTACTGCTGAAAACCATGCACTCTGTGCTAAAACCATAAAAAAGGTGCAATATAAAATTGTTGAAACCACATATGCATTAAGATATACATGTATATGGAAAAGTACAAATCAAATGCCCTTTAAGACATAAACAGTGTTGAAACCATCCACTATAAAATTGTTAGAGTTTGTGCATACTTCAACGGGTCCAGATCTGTAGAACCCTCGACGACCACGGGGTACCTTTACATGAGTTAAGTCTAGTTTTTTTGCATGGCAGTTTGGGCTTGGGCCCATGAATAGCCGTGGTTTTGCAGCAAGGTGGAAACCCTAATTAGAGCGTCTTAAGTTACTTATAGTGTTGTTGATAATAGTGAAATTTCTGGCAGGACATAGCCTTATTCTGGGGTGAACCTGGGTCAATCTTGTCGTGCTTTCTTTCTGTTTATAATTCATGTGATTGGCAGGTCTCGAACCGTTCAAAAATTATACTGCTGAAAACCGTGCACTCTCTTATCACAATGCTAAAACCATGCACTCTCATATTATCATGCTAAAAGTATGTACACTAAGTCATACAATGAAAACGAATGCGTACTAAGATATAGATTTATATGCATAGTAAGATGCAAAACATATATAAAGCAGATATGCATAATAAAATACAACATATAGTTGTAGGAATTATGTACATGGGCAAGGAATTGAGTACAAGAAACCCCTTGCTAATTCTCTTTATGTATTCTTCTAATTGACATTTCAAGAAATCAATGTTTTCTCTTTATGGGTTTGCTATTATCCATTGAAATAATTTATGGGTTTGTTGCGTATTTGTAATACCTATATTCGTAAAGTAAGGGTAAAAAAGTAATTTAATAAATATGATATGAAATTAAAATAATATATATGTGAAAAGGTTTATTATTTGAATAAAACAATTCCTAAAAAATTGAAGGCTCGAGTGTGGAGAAGGAAAAAAAAGAAAAAAGACAAAAACAAAAACATGGCAACACCTGGAGTCCAGGTGTTGCCAAATGATGGAAAATAAGCTGCATGTTTAGCATCACATCATTTAAGCAAACGGTGAGCATAAATTATATATATATATATATATATATATATATATATATATATAGTTTTTCTTTTATTTATTCATTACTTATCAAATCCTATTTGGTTTTTTCCTTTCCTAAATTCAAACTACTCTATTTCTTTAAACACTCAGGGACCGAAAGAAAGATTGAAAGAGTACAATTTTGAAGGGGTTTACGGCAGAATTTTATAGAGAATCACAGGAAGCTCGAAGAAAAACATAAGGTAATAACATGAAGTTTATTTTTGAAATTTAGCCTACATGAAATTTCTCAGAAATTCAAAGTGGAAATTTTCAAAGGGTGTGAATTATGGAAGAATTGAAGAAAAATTTTGAAATTTTAATATAAATATTATGTTAGGTATTGACAATCAACAACTGGAAGAGATTGCTGAGAGGAGTAGGAAAGGCAAGGAGGTGATCCACGGGTAGCTCTAAGTGCTACGTGGTGAGTTGGATTTACTTTAAGTAATCAAGATAAATATGAAATATATAGTGATAGTATTTGAATAAATCCTTAAATTATGATTTGGTGATAGATGAAAGTTGGTTGATAAGTATGATAAGAATAGTGGATGTGTAGAGAATTATTTTATGAGAAATAATATTATTGGGATAATGAGTCGATTTAATAAAAAATGTGATAAGTGAAATTCTTGAAGAGCTGTGGTTGATGATTGGATATGATTTATCAGGAGATGAAATTTAGTGGATCTTGACAGGTTATCGTTGATGATTTGATATCATTTATGATGAGAGGAATTTAGTGGAATTTTTCAAATAATAATTTGAGAATAATTAGGATAGCTAATTTAAATGTTTGAATTCATGCTTGTTTCTATATTATTGTTCATATGCATATTTCATATCATTATTCATATATATATGTGTGAAATAAAAGAACCGGGAAGGCAGCCGGTCTAAATGAAAATAAAAGAACCATGAAGGCAACTAGTGTAAACAAAAATAAAAGAACCAGAAGGGTAGCCGGTCTAAATGAAAATCGTGACAACCGGTATATGCTAGAAATAAAAGAACCGGAAGGGCAACCGGTCTAAATGAGATTGAAAGAACCAGTCCAAATGAGAATGAAAGAACCAAGAAGGCAGTCGGTCTAAGATAAAAAAAATATCGACATGTCAGAAGACATTCCCAATAATAATAACATTTAATTTCATGCATTGTATTTACTTTAAATATTGATTGTTATTGCTTGATATGTGAAAGTACTATTTATTATTGTAAATATATTGATAGAGGAATGAGACTCATAGAGAGACAAATATGCTAAGGAAGATATATGGAAATGTGTCTAATGAATAACTTAAGAAGAGATTGTGTAATAGGAGAAAATATCAAATTGAGTAGTGATTACTGAATATTGTTACTGAATTATTTGAGGAAAAAGATGAATGAATATCGGAAGATTTTTTTAGAAGTAATTGAATTATAAGATGTAACTGGGAGTATATAATCGAATACTTCTAGTAAATTTAATTCATTGAGCTTGTGAAGCTCACTCCTCATTGTACAATGATTTCAGGTAGCAGGCAAGATATATAGTTTAGTGAGTTGAGATTCAGACGAAGTAATTATCTGTAAGCTACATGGCTCACATCCTCAAACTAATGAGAAAATAAAATAAAAAAAATTATTTGTAAATATTCATGCATATTACGTTGTATATAATATTTAAGTCCAGATAAGAATGATATATCTCCTTTGTTGAGGGTTGGGGATTGATGTAAAAAATTTCTGTTGGTATAATTTTTATTGTTGCATATATATGTCGTTATGGGATTCAAAAAATGACGACACCATCTCGGAGGTGGCCAACCCGAGATGGGTCGTTACAATTTTGGTATCAGAGCATTAGGTTTTATGATTCTATAGACTGCATAAAAATTTAAAGAAGTGGAAGATTTAAATAAACTATAGTTTAATACAAAGTCTGAGGATGACACATGGATGTGCTAGAGCTAGAGTTAGAGTTGCTGATTTGAGAGGGTGTGGTAGGCCCCCTATATTTTGACAAGTCAGATTGAGTATGAATCTGTGGTTCCTAGAAAGGAATGTGTTGACAGTATAATTGATATTAGTAGAGGAGTGAGAGAATCTGAAGTTGAAAGAGATGGGCTAAGATAAGCTCTTACACATGCTCTAGAGAAAATGAATGTAACAGATAATAGAGTTGATAGCCTATAGCATAGACTTGATGAACAAGCTAGAGCAATGCCTGAGGTTGTTGTAAATCCAGTAATGGTAAACGTTAAAAATGGGAAAGGTGAGTTTATGCACGAGATTAAGAGAGATTGTTTTGTTAGATATATTAAGTTGAATGCCTTGTTGTTTAAAGGATCTATGAATCCTTTTGAGCTTTAACTACGGGTGAAACATGTAGAAAGATTAATTAGTGTTTTACCAGTAACTGACAGGCAGAGGGTCGCCTTTGCTTCGTTTGAGTTAGAATGAGAAGCTTTAGAATGATGGGAGGATACTCTTCCTAAGGTAAATGCATATGTTGATAGACCCTTTAACCTAGAATAGGTTTAAGGAGGTTTTCTTTGATAAATACTTTTAGAGCCCAACAAGAAAGAGAATTTATTTATTTGAGGCAAATGTATTGACTATGACTCAGTATGATAGGAGATTTGTGGCTTTGTCGAGGTTTGTACCAGAAATGGTAGACCTAGAGGAAAAGAAGTGTAAGAGGTTCATAGATGAACTATGTTTTAAGATTGGATCAAAACTATCTTACATGAGGCATATAAATTATGTCAGGTTGGTGGATATAGCACTTCAGATTGAGAAGGATGTGATGAAATATAGAGGTAGGAAGAGGTCTAGATTTGAGGAACCGAAATGTGGTACCAGTATGAGTGTACAGGGTGGGAGACCACTCAGAGGAGATGTTCGTTGTCACAGGGAACTATATTGCTTCAGTAGCTTAGAGTAATATCGGTGAGACCCTTAGATTTAGGAGATAGGTTATGGGAACTATGAGTCATGGCGGAGGAAGTAAGTATGCCACCAAGAGGAAGTGGTAATTTGATGTATGATCGAGAGACAAAAGTTTGTATAGATGTATTCAGATAAGATATTTATCCCAGAATTGTCATAATTTGAAGTGCTTTGTATGTAGAGAAGGTGGACATATCAATGTTGGTTGATCTTGGTGCAACCCATTCTTTTGCATCAAATATTCATATGAAGTCTATTGAAGTACGCATTAGTCCTTTGATGCATAATAGTATTGTTGAAGTTCCCACTAGAGATGGAGTGATAATCATAAATGTTTACAAGGGTTGTGTGATTCGTATTAGTGATAGAGAATCTGAAGCTGATTAATTATCTTTGAATATGGTTGACTGTTTTAGAAAGAATGTAGTGTTCAAGATATGGACATGAGGAGTTTAACTTTCAAGGAGAACATAAGATACTCTCGAACTATCTTATTTTGCTCTGACTACTAGTAGAAGTTAAAGAAGGGTTGTGAGAAGTATTTGGCATACATAATGGATTCTAAAAAGGAAAATATGAAGTTAGAAGAAATCTTAGTAGTGGCAAATTTTTTCTGATGTATTTTTTGATGAGTTGTCTAGCTTGCCTCCTAGTGGGGCAATTAAATTCTCTATTGATGTGATTTCAGGTTCATCACATATATCTATAGCACCTTATAGAATGACACCAGCTGAGTTGAGAGAGTTGAACATACCATTTTAAGAATTGTTAGATAAACAATTTATCAGGCGTAGTGTGTTGGGAGAGCATTTGTATTGTTGTGAAGAAGAAAGATAAAATGATGAGATTGTGTATAGACTATAGCCAGCTGAATAAGATTCCTATTAAGAACAAATATCCTTTGTCTAGAATAGATGATTTTTTTGAATTGTTGTATAGAGCGAGTGTGTTTTCAAAGATAAACCTGAGATTAGGTTATCACCAGTTAAGAATAAATGAGGGAGATGTGCCTAAGACTGCTTTTCGGACACGTTATGGTCATAAATTCTTGTGATGCCATTTGAATGGAATAATGCTCCAACAACATTCATGAACTTGATGAATAAAATGTTTAAATCATTTCTTGATAATTTTGTGGTTGTGTTCATTGGTAACATCTTAGTGTATTCTAAGACTAAGGAAGAGCATGTAAAACATTTAGAAATTTAGTTGGAGATTTTGATGAAAGAGAGATTGTATGTTATAATTTTCTATATGTGAATTTTGGCTGAATAAGATAACTTTCTTGGGGCATGTAATATCTAAAAATGGCATAACATTTGATCCACAAAAGGTAGAGGCAATGTTAAGTTAGGAGAGACCAACTAATGTGACTGAGATTAGAATCTTCTTGTGGTTAGCTGGTTATTATAAGAGATTCTTTTAGAAATTTTCTATTATTGTAGTACTATTGACTAGACTGGCCAGGAAAGAGGTGAGATTTGTATGGTGTGGTAAGTGTGAGAAAAATTTCAAATTTCTAAAGGAGAAATTGACTACAGCTCCAGTATTGGTGCTACCTTCTGGTGATGAAGGATTTGTGATGTATAGTGATGCGTCGCATTAATGGTTGGGATGTGTGTTGATGTAACATAGGAAAACTATGGCCTAAAATTCTAGGAAATTGAAGAATCATGATAGAAATTGCCCCACTCATAGCTTAGAGTTGGTTGCTAGAGTGATTACTTTAAAGATTGGAAACATCATCTGTATGGAGCCAGTTGTGAGATATTCATTGATCATAAGATTTTCACATATTTACATACCCAGAGAGTGTTGAATTTGAGGCAAAGATGGTGGATGGAGTTGATTAGTAACTATGATTGTACAATTCACTATCATCTAAAAAAGGAGAAGGTGATAGTTGATGTAATGAGTAGAAAATCTACAAGAAGATTGACTGCTATTGAAAGTCATGATGTGTAATTGATAATAGATTAAGAGAGATAAGAATGAATTTGAATATCAGTGATAGAAGATCATTGTTAACAAACATGATTGTACAGTCATCCATAGTAAAATGTTTGCTAGAGATGTAAGGTAGAAATGAGGTGAAAAAGAAGATTAAGCAGGAAGTGTTTAGTAGAAAGCAATATGGGTTAAAAATTTGAAATGATGGTGTTCTGGTATGGGAACATAGAAAATATGTTCCCAATGATGCAGAATTGAGAACAGAGATATTGAAAGAGGCACAAGATGATGCATATTCGATGCTTAATCTTTTAAGGATTTACCCTTTTTGCAACCTTTTCCAACTCATTCATCACGTTCCCACACCTTTCATATGTTTCCACTATATACTTAAGCACATCACAACGGAAGGTTCTTGATGATGAGATCCTGACACCTAACAGTATGTAGAAGTCCAAAATACAAAGTGTAAAAAAATTCTACTACAACAAAAGGAGCATATAAAAAAAATAAGTTTCCTTACTTTTCTCTTTCAATAAAACGCCTTTGAGGCATAATGACTCGAAAAAAAATATTCGAGTTAGTATACTCTAAATTACTCTACCACATTCAAATGTCATACTTGCTATTGAACAAGTTGAATTGTATGCATTAGACTTGACTCTTGAACATATTCAAATGTATACATCAGGATGTTACTATTCAACACTGAACACCTGAATCTGTATTACAACATAAAAATTATACTCATTCTATCATATAATACATTCCTTCTTACACATGATTTCTTCCACATTCTTTACTCTATGTACAACACACCATGGTTAAGACTAAGATTTTTACACAATATACAATCTTTAGATAAAATTACTTACACAACAATTTACAATATATGCATTATTCCAAAACTGACGCCAGGCAGAATAGCGATTATTCTGCAGGCTAGTCATAACAGATATTTCACAGGGAGAAACAAGAAAAAAAAACCTAAAAACACAGAGAAACACCTCTGATGTTCAATTTAAAATTTATGCAATCAATAATAATAATAATAATCTTTCTGTACATGGCCTCCTTATTTATAAGGCTAAAGCTAAAAAAGGCAAAAAAATCCCCGAAAACATAATCCTGGGGAAAACTAAGGAAATTACTAAAATTATGCGATTGTATTAAGGTAGAATCAACGATAGTCAATTCTGACTTGAATACAAAAGGAAATTGCAAATAGAAAGTTTTCTAAAATTTAAAACTGCAAATTTAAAGGCTTAAAACAAAATCAACGACAGTCAACCGTTCTAGGTAGTCCACCTGCCATTTTTGTGCTGATCTGCCAACTCAAGGTATCTCAGTGCCAACAACGTGTTATCTGACAACTCAGCATCATCTAACTCGGATCCTCCTGCATCAGTCGCCTCGAGGTGGAAAGAACTCGTCCTCGAGTTCACAATAGCTTCATCAAAATCCACAAAACAAGGACTCAGGTGTTGCACATTAAAGATATCAAACGGCAACCCAGGAGGAAGATCTTCTGGCATCAGGTCAGAAAACTCTGCTAGCAACTGTTGCACCTCTGCTGGTAAATCTGGATTCATGTTTGCTGCACTATTCCCACAAGGCAGCAGAGCATGGACCACGTCTCCACGTTCAACCACAGCTAAAAACCTAGACATCGAAAGTAGATTAGTATTATTGGCTACCGGGTTGGGAGTGGTTCCTTCCCGACGAGTTGCCAACACAATCTTCTTCCCTTTGATGCTAAGGGAATATGTATTTTTTCACCTATCATGAATTACACTGCGATTATACAGCCAAGGTCTGCCTAACAATACATGACAAGCATCCATAGACACAACATCACACCAGGCATTATCAAAATATTTCCTACCAATCGGAAAAGACACTAGGCATTGCCTATCTACTGTTACCTCACTGCCTTTATTCAGCCACGACAATTAATACAGCTTAGGATGATGATCTGTCTTCAACTGCAGTTTCTAGACAGTCTCTTCAGACACTACATTCTCACAACTACCACTGTCAATGATCATCTTGCAGAATTTATCGGCAACTGTGCAGGTCCTGTGGAAAATATTGGTTCTCAACCAATCATCCCCTGAATCGCCCTTGGGGGTCAGTAGACTCTTACGAACGACCAGAGTCTCATGGCCATCTTCATACAACACATCTCCATCTTCATCATCATCATACACAGGCTCTCCAATCTCCTCAGTTTCGTCTACCCCGTCGTCCTTAATCAGGATATTTTTACTCTTATGACTAGCAGGCTTCCTACACTCAGTCAATTTATGCCCATGTTCACCATATCTGAAACATCTAATATTTGGGTTAGAGTTACCTTGGGGTGGCTGCTGGGCAGGACAGGATTCTTGAAGGTGAACTGGCCGACTGCTCTGATCGCTGCTGCGGTTCATTGGCCTCCTGTTATGCTGTTTTTTCACCGCAAGTGCACGCTGGTATGCTTCAAAAACTGTCCACAGCGAGTGAAGGCTGAGGACATCCTATAGGGGCTGCTGTAATCCCCCCAAATACCGTGCCACCATATGCTCTTCTGTCTCGGATAAATCATTTCGGGCTATTAATTGATAGAACTCCTCCGTGTAATCATCCATCAATCTCGTGCCTTGCCTCAACGAATGAAGTCACTAAAACAAGGTTTGAGTGTAGCCGAAAGGAAGGAAATGACCCTTCATCTTCTTCTTCATCCTCTCCCAATCTGTGATCTTGGCCTCTACCGATCGCGTGAGTGCCTCAACTGCTCCCACCATGCAGATGCTCTGCCTTTGAGTTTGATGGCGACCAGTTTCACTTTGACACGATCTGGGACTTCCTTATACTCGAAAATACGCTCTACTTCATTCAACTAATCGACGAATCCTTCGGCCTATAACATACCAGAAAACTCGGGCAGATCCACTATGAAACCGAGGTCTCTATAGATCCTCCCAACCATGGTGCTCCCCGAATCGATCAGGATTGTGATACTGGTTTTCAAAACTAGAATCAGAATCGTGATCTTCCATCTCAGGATCACTGAAATTTTGTGCCGTTAGACGCTGAGTTAACTCTGCAACTTGCCTTTGTAAATCCTCAATCATCGCATCCTGAACGTTACGATCACGGTGTGGGGCTTCCTCGTTCGGAACCTGCTTGCGACGACCATGACCACGACCACCAGCCATGGAAACTGATGAAATCTCACCCCAAGAAGATGTTGAAGCTCTGATACCAACTGACATCGGGCAGAATAGCGATTATTCTGCAGGCTAGTCGTAACAGATATTTCACAGGGAGAAACAAGAGAAAAAACCTAAAAACATAAAGAAACACCTCTGATGCTCAAATTAAAATTTATGCAATCAAAAATAATAATAATCTTTCCGTACGTAGCCTCCTTATTTATAAGGCTAAAGCTAAAAAAGGCAAAAAATCCCCGAAAACATAATCCTGGGGAAAACGAAGGAAATTACTAAAATTAGGCGATTGTATTAAGGCAGGATCAACGACAGTCAATTCTGACTTGAATACAAAAGGAAATTGCAAATGGAAAGTTTCCTAAAACTTAAAACTGCAAATTTGAAGGCTTAAAACAGAATCAACGGTAGTCAACCGTTCTAGGTAGTCCACCTGCCATTTTTGCGCTAATCTGCTAACTCAAGGTATCTCAGTGCCAAAAAAGTGTTATCTGATAACTCAGCATCATCTGACTCGGATCCTCTTGCATCAAAAACATTGAAAATATAAACATCTATCTAAACTCCCAAAAAAATAGATTGAGAAAAGCCTCGTGTAGAAACCCACTTAAGAATACTTTTCTCTTCATTTTCCTTAATGACATGCTTCAATTTATTCAAAAACTTTCTTGAAAATGTTAGAAATGGAGGTGAACTAAAAAGTCTAGTGAGTAATCACATTACTAGGAGTAATCATCTTCCAAGAATTTCATCACTTTTTAAGTGAATTCATTTCCATTCAAATTATACTCATAATTCATAAATCACTTATATATATATATATATATATATATATATATATATATTCTCATTACAAGTAGAATAATCATTCCAAGGATAATTTTAATAATTCAATAATTATATGAATAGAAAGTATTATTCCAACATATCATGAGGTTGAAAACCATTTTAAGAATTATCTTTTCAAGATATTCACATTCCATGTGTTATACAATTATCATAATGGGGATGCCTCCCCATGTATTGATACATCCACTCTGTTCCATTTTACTTTCCATTTTCACTCGATTCCACCTCACTTTCCACTTTCACTCGATTTCGTCCCACTTTCTACTTTCACTCAGTTCCGCCTCACTTTCCACTTTCCACTTTCCACTTAGTTCCGTCTCACTTTCCACTTTCACTCGGTTATGCCTCACTTTCCACTTTCCAATCGGTTCTGCCTCACTTCCCACTTTCACTCGGATCCATTTCTCTTTCCATTCGGTTCCATAATATTATCAAGAAATTCATGTCACATGAAATGCATTCACAACACAACAATTTACAAATAAATATTCATCAATCCATTCCATCATAAAAATATACATCACATATCATTATTTATATCAAGCACACATATATTCTTATCCTTATAAGATTTACATTCCGTACTTGATATACTCATATATATTCATTTTTATCATATAACTCGTTATCCTTACTAAGAAAGAGTAAGGTGACACTCACCTTATAGCACAAAGTGCTATTCTTGGAATTTTCCCTTGCCTTTATTATGTCCTTCCACCAAACTAAAGAATATATCATTTAGTATAACAATCCAAGAAGTATGTATTAGTAGTTATCTTTATCAAGTAACTACAATAAATAAACATAACAATAAAATATCTTACGGTTCCTTTTCATTGTTTATCTTTCCTCATTCTTTCTTTCCTTTCCTATTTCTTTCTTTCTTTTCTTTATTTGAGATTCATATCTCGTAACAATGATATTAAACTTGCTTACTACTTTTTTCCAATTTCAAAGGAATCATACCAATCCAATAATCTTTATACCACTAAGATTTTAACCTTACATAAATTTAATACTTTCCGTATACTAACTTAGATTAAATCACATAAATTCCAAAATACCCATTTAATTGAAATCTTCCCAAACTTTAGTTTTATCACCAAAAATCCTTCTAACTTAAGGATTTTCTTTAGTTCCAACAATTATTAAACTTGAAACCCAAACTTACATATCTAAAGCTACTTCAAATCAAAATTCTTAGTTTCTTCCATACTAGAATTTAAGATTATTCAAGGCTCCACCATAATCCACATTCCAACTTCAATAAATCATAAATCTATCAATCTTTATCCTTCCATAAATGAAATCTTATACTCTTAACAATACCCATTACAAACTTTTCTTATTTCAACAATTTCCATGAAAAAGGGGTAACTCTAACAAAAAAAAATCTCAAATTTATGAAATTTAATCAAATCCACTTAAATCCATACTCTTATAGGTTTCAACTTTCATATTTTACAATACCCACAACTCAAATCAAAATCCAACATCACAAATCTACAACAAAAATTTCTAGAAATTCTTCACAATTTCTTCCAACTTCAAAAACATCTAATTAATTCAATTTAAACTCAAATCATCTCAAACAAAGTCCTAGAATTAACTTTAAGAAGTCTACTTTAACTTTGAAAAGGTTAGAATTAAAAACTATCACATATTCTTGTTGAAAAATAGCCCAGAAAATTAAAAGGAGCTGAAATTTTGAAGGTTTCACCAAAACAGAGGTCTGAAATCAACCCACAAAATCTTAATGTAGAAATCTCCAACACACAATCCAACTAACTAGTGTAGAGCAGGAAGTTAGGAACCCACGATCGGACAACGGATAGATCTCTAATCGTCTGTTTGATGGTTGCTTCTATGTTATGAAATTTCCAGGAATTCTGTCTCTCTTTCTCTCTAACTCTCTACCCGATTGCAAAGGAAGAAATGAGAGATTTTGATGGTTGCTGAAGATTTTAGGTCTTTAAACCTTTTAAAGTCCCACTAAACCTTCGGGTTTTACCTTTATATCCTTACTTCTTTTTTTTTTTTAATTGAAGTGCAAGTCATATCCTTGTTTTTCCTAACTCTTTATACAAGAATCCAAATGTTCTTTCTTTAATTAAATACTACCATTTCCTTTATTCTTAAATCACCGCTCAAATCATACAAGTGTTTAACACCAATAAATTTATAATTGGCAATCACATTGAATTGTAGGCATATCACATTGAATTGTAGGCATCAGACTTGCTATTGAACACATTGAATTGTATGCAACGGACTTGATAAAAAATATGTTGTTTAAAGCTCGGTTAAAGTTAGTGCTCGACTAAAATCTTAATAAACAAGCTTAAACAAAATTTTGAAGTTCTGTTTGAGTTCAAGCTCAGTTCAAACTCGATTAAAATCTTAATGAACAAACTTGAATAGAGCACTACTCGACTAGGCTCATTTATACTCCTAAAAATGACTACATTATAGTTAATAGTTAATTAATGAGCTCATTTTCTACTTTTTCCAAAATATACTTATTTAGTAACTTTCAAAAAATGTATTGGTAACAAATAACTGCTAAACAACTTATAATTATAAAAAGATAAGAAAAAAATGAAGACTTACATATATAATATGAGTAAAAACTTGAAATCTCATGTTATATTTCAAGAAATCACAAGCCTAATTCGCAATTCTGTTTTGTTCTTCTTTATTTATTCCTAGGAATTCTTTTTTTTTGTTTCTTCTCTTTTATTTTTAGATATTAAATGTTTAATCTTGAAAAATTGTTAAGGAAAAGAAATTAAAATTAAAAGTTAAAAAAAATTGAGATCCATACTTTAAAATTTTGTGTTAGTTGATTTACTTTTTCTTTGACATTCAAAGGAAACAAAAACAAATATTTTTTTCTATGTCAGTTTTCTTTTTCTTTTTTCAGATTTTTCTTTCTTTCATTCAAAGCATATTATTGTTTCTACAAGAAACTAATATTGATGGGCTCATAAGGATTTAGGAGTTTAGAACAAACTAGTTCACCCCTCAAATGAGAACACTACGTTCAAAGAAAATCTGCTTTCGCCCCTTTCTATTTTAATACATTTTACATTCTTATCAAAAAGAAAAATTACAAACCCTAATTAATATGAGAACATCAATGGAACATTTCAGATCATATCAATGAAACATGCACGAAAGGGAGAATTTTTCTCTTGAGCCATCGAACGTTGTCCATGCCTCATATCGATACCCTTTGGCTCTAGACAAGAATTTGTCCACTCAAAGCCTTCTCAAGGTAACAAGGAATTAATTAATTTAGTTAAATAAACTCCATGTTATTTGATTATTTTGCAGGATGGAATGGTATCATAAGCATCAAAACCAAATCAGAATTACATTAAAGAAGTACCAAAAGAGAGTGATTATTCTTAATTGTAAATTTATTGATAGATAAATGATTCTCACAAACAAACATATATAATAAGAAAGAAACATTAAAGTATGATATGATAAGAATTATCTGAGTGATTGATTATAGACTGTGAACCTCATAACGAGGTAATTATGAGGTAAAATTGATAGTTTCAAGATGATTAAATATATGAGAAGAAGAGATTGATAAAATGATGAGGATTATGATATGAGTAGTGATAATAGAATGCGATTATCGAATTATAAGAGATATAGATGAATGAATATTGGAAGACTATTTGAACAATTGAATACTTCTAGTAAATTCAATTCACTATGGTTGTGAAGTTTTCACCTCATTGTTAAATAATTTCAGGTAGTAGGCATGACAGATAGATTGGTGAGCTGAGATTTAGACTCGGTCATTATCTGTAAATCATGTGGTCCACATCTTCAGACTAATGGAAAGAAAAAAAAAAATTGTAAACAACTTATAATTATAAAAAAGAGAGAAAAAAAAAAACACAAAGACTTACATATATAATATGAGTACAAACTTGAAATCTCATGTTATATTTCAAGAAATCATAAGCTTCATTAGCCATTTCTCTTTTGTTCTTCTTTTTTATTCTTAGGAATCAATTTTTTCTGTTCTTCTTTTTAATTTTTATGTATTAATTGTTTTAATCTTGAAAAATTGTTAAGGAAAAGAACATAAAATTAAAAAAAATATTTGAGATCCATATTTTTAACTTTTTTTTTTTTAAATTTGGTGTTAGCTGATTAACTTTTTCTTTGACATTCAAAGGAAACAAAATGGAATATTTTTTTGTAAGTCAATTTTCTTTTTCTTTTTTTTAGATTTTTCTTTCTTTCATTCCAAACACACTATTGTTTCTACAAGAAACTAATATTGATGTGCTCATAAGGATTTATGAGTTTAGAAACAAACTAGTTCACCCCTCAAATGAGAACACTACGGTAAAAGAAAATTTGCTTTCGCGTCTTTCAATTTTAACACATTTTATATTCTTATCAAAAAGAAAAAGAAAATTTGCTTTCGCCTCTTTCAATTTTAACACATTTTATATTCTTATCAAAAAGAAAACTTACAAAGCCAAATTAATGTGAGAACATCAATGGAACATTATCAAAAAAGTGATGCCAAATAAACAACAATTAAAGAAGAAATTGTTGTTTAGATATGATCAATGAAACATGCATGAAAGGGAGAATTTTTCTCTCAAGCCATTGAATGGTGTCGATCCCTCATATTGATACCCTTTGGCCGTAGACAAGAATTTGTCCACTCAAAGCCATCTCAAGGTGACAAGGAATTAATTAATTTAGTTAAATAAATTCCATGTTATTTGATAATTTTGGGGGGTGCAATGGTATCATAAGCATCAAAACCAAATCAGAATTACATTAAAAAAGAGAGTGACATTCACTTATCAAAAGGAGATAAGTTACTTAGTCCTAAAAGCAACTCATAACCAAAATCCTTATGAGAGAGAACTACAACATGAATGATCTCTCTTCTTTGTTCAAAAGGGAAAAGCAGAAAATTAACAAACTTTTAATAAAAATGGACTCATTCTAATGATAGCCCAAACAAAACATAAATAAACTAAGTGAAATTATATAATCCAATTTAGGGCTCTAATTTCTAAACTGGATATTTATAGTGAGCATAAATCCAATCATCTTCATTTGTTCATTCCAGTTGCATTCTTCACTGTATCAGCAGTTCCCTGTGCCTTGGCTTTCACATTCTGACCAGCCTATACAAAACCCAACATTCAATAAAATTACTTTCACACAATGATACTTAAATTAACTTCATAACCCATATTGCAATTAATTCAAAACCTCATAGTTTATTTTATTGATATTTGGACAAAACACCAAAAAAAAAAAATAGTAATAATAAATTTGGACCTCTTGCATGGAGTCACTGACAGATTGAGCAGCATTGCCAGCCCTGTCCATCAGGCCACTAGCCTTCTCCTGAAAAATGTATTAACAATAAAAAATAAAACCATCAATTTTAAAATTAAATTGACATAATTAAAACACCATAAGCACACAGAGAAAGAGAGAGCTAATTAATTATTAAGCTGACCTGGGTTTGGCCCTTGGCCTCACCAGCCTGGAAGCTCATCTTCTGGGAAGAGTTATCTGCCATCTTAATTGAACTCTCTTTTTGGAAATTAGAACACAAAAAAATGCTTAAGATATGCTGATTAGTGATTACTGATTAATTCTTGAAATCGATGCTTTGGTGATTCACATCTCAAAGTTGCCACAATTTATAGTTTTTAAAACCAGTTCTGTGCTTGACACGTGTAGTACTACGTAAAAGGATGTGATAAGTCAGTACATGGTTTGTTTAGAGCGCCACGAGTCATATTACTGTTGGGGTTGAGGTTTTTGGGCCTTTTGATCAGGAAGCTGTTGGGAAAAATATGTTTGTTGCGGTTTTGAGGGCTTTCACAGGTTCTCTCTTATTGTAGAGTTTTTTTTTCGTTAATAAAAAAGATTAGAATTCTCTTACTTAAATGGAAAAGATCCCTTGTTATGACCCGAAAGAACCAAATTATTAAAATAATTTCTTCATGCAGCTAAAGAACCAAATTCTTTTACTTAAGGATCATTACAATTCACATAAAAGACAAAAATCCAGTCTAAAACAAATATTTTCTTCATGCAGCTAAACACCCAATATAATTTACTAAATCAATTTTCTTAATGCCTTAGATATTCTCATGATCACATCTCCAAGAAACTAGTCTCCAAGCTTAAAAGAAAAGTTTCATGAATGAGAGTATTTGGAAGGAATTGAATGAAAAATAGGAGATATATGCTACCTCGAGCGTTTCCATTGCTTGAGCAAGCTTCCATGAACTGGAAGTAAATTGCAGCCTTCCTTCCTACCATTAATCAGGTTATTTCATACAACTAGACTATATTCCATTTTCATTCTTCACTACATTGCCTTTATATCATCCATAGCAAAAACGTTGCAACCGATCACCATCGAGATGATACAAATCTCATAACTCGCCATGAATTCTTTGGCTTATGTAGATATAAAAACTGTAGAATTACTAGATCTTGTCTTCCTTGTTTTTACTAACATACTTAACTTCTCATACGTCACCCAATTTTCTCCACTTCACCTGATTTTCTCTACTTCACCCAATTTTCTCCACTTTATTTAATTTTCTCTAATTCAACTATTTTTCCCACATTTTTTGTACTTCGCCTAATTTTTTTCACATCTTTTCTACTTCACCTAATTTTTCTTCTTCAAATTCTACTGTAAATACCCCTTCATTCTTCCATTTCAAATCATCAAAAAATTCTTCCATCTCATCAATAAAAAATCTAACTCAAATCTACACAACATCAAAAAATCTATAAATTCTGTGTTTAAATTTATGGGGACTCAGCTAGGAAAGATTATTTGTTTTTTTTAAAAAAAAAAAAAACAACAGAAGTTCTTGATGATGAGATCCTGACACGTAACAGTACATGGGTGTCCAAAATACAAAGTGTAAAAAAATTTCCACATTAACAGAAAGAGCATATAAAAAGATAAGTTATTTTACTTTTCTCTCTCAATAAAATGTCTATGAGGTATCATGACTCAAAAAAAAAAAACAATTGACTTAGTATGCTCTAAATTACTATGCCACATTCAAATGTCAGACTTGCTATTGAACACATTGAATTCTATGCATTAGACTTGATTCTTCAATACATTCAAATGTATGCATCAGGCTTGCTTTTGAAACACATTGAATTGTAGGCATCAAACTTGCTATTGAACACATTGAGGTATATCCATTAGAATTGGCTCTTGAACATATTCAAATGTATGCATCAGACTTACATTGCCAAACTAAAATAAAGTGCAATATAAAAATGTAGAAAACCACATATGCAATAAGGTATACATGTATATGGAAAAGTACGAATCAAATGAGCTTTAAGGCATAAACAATGTTGAAACCATCCACCTATCAAATTATACTATTGAAAACCGTGCACTCCGTGCTGAAACCATAAAATAAAGTGCAATATAAAAATGTAGAAAACCACATATGCATTAAGGTATACACGTAAATGGAAAAATACAAATCAAATGCGCTTTAAGACATAAACAATGTTGAAACCATCCACTATAAAATTATACTGCTGAAAACCATGCACTCTCATATCACAGTGCTGAAACCATGCACTCTCACATTATCATGCGAAAAGTGTGTACGCTAAGTCATACAGTGCAAACGAACGTGTACTAAGATATATATTTATATGCATAATAAGATGCAAGGCATATACAAAGCATATATGTACAATAAAATACAACATATAGTTGTAGGAATTACGTACATGGGCATGGAACTGAGTACAAGCAAACCTTTGCTAGTTCTCTTTCTGTATTCTTCTAATTGACATTTCAAGGAATCAATTGTTTCTCTTTTTGGGTTTGCTATTATCCATTGAAATAATTTATGGGTTTGTTGCGTATTTGTTTGGATCCATGGTTGATTGGATTTGATCTTGTTTTTGAGGTAGTTTACTCCTTCCCTTTAACATTTAGTATCCATGATTGAGTATCCGAGGATAGATTTGTATGCATAGAAGGATTTGAATGTTGTCTTTTTTAGTAGTGTTCATCGACAATTGATGGTGGATTTGTCTTCTGGTTTCCTTGTTCTTTGTGGAGTTGAATTTAGTATCTCATAGCCATTAGCATCTTCTCATAGTAATTTCTCTTGTTTGATATTGTAAAATTTTATGGCTATGTGTGATAAGCTCTTAAAATCTAATTGGTATCAAATGGGTCTAAGTATGTTCAATTGAATTGAAGTATCATTTGAAAGTCAAATAAGTTTCAAGCCAGTAGAGCCTTGCATAAGCTCATCCATTTTACAACAAATTCTTCAAAAAAATTTGAAATTGTGAATTTGTGATACATTATTTTTATGGTGATCAGTTCTCCTATTAAAAATGTTTTATATAGTTTTTCTTGAAATTATTTAAAATGTTCATGATTTTGTAAAATAAAGTTTTCTGTTGTTGTAATGAGATTAAATGCTTTTATCTTCTTTTTTTCTTTTCTAAATCCATGAGTGTGGCGGCCATAACCATTAAGGGAAGTTAGGGAACTCTTATCATGTCGATTTCACTCAATATTTCCAATATTTATTCATAAGGTCATGTCACCATGATGTGATTTATTTTAATTAAATGAAAAGCTATCTCCCTCTCAATTGGTTGAACTCTCACTTAATTATGTGGTTAAAGACTTAAGTATTGTATTATTTGGGTTATTGGGTACAGAAACAAATTTCTTGCTTTTCCATTATAAGGAATTCTGTATAATAGCAATTTGGATCCTCTAGTTTACTAGTTTTTTGACTTGTAATATATAGGTTTAATAAAAATAGATATTATTACCAAAGTTTTATCTGATTATATGCATTTTATATTCTAGTTTTGTGTTGTAAATAAAGTGTTACTCTTTAATTGTTAAGTTAGCATTTTCTATTAGACCTCATTTACGCTTGGTCAAGAAGTAGTCACTATTTACAACATTTACGTTGGTATGAGTTTTATATTTTATTACTTTCTTGAAATATTTGTACAACTTTTAATATTTCTTTAAAATATATTGTCTTAGCTATCACTTGTTCCAGTTTGTGTGAAGCATGCCTCCTATTGAAGGTATATATAAAACTAATATTACACCGTAAAAGTTTTATCTACTTTGTAGACTTATAGTAATTAATGAACAAATAAGAAAAAAATTATTGATCAGGTGATCATAGGATCGGTAATATATTTCATTCTAACTTTAATAAAATTCATGACTCCGCTATTATTTGCAATTGTAATCTGCTGAGAACCAGTCTGAGAGTTTTTAAACAGAGATAGATTTGAGGGTATTTCTGCAAGCAATTTAGGGATGCAAAGTTGTCAGGAAAACAGACATATTTGGTGATGCTTGCGAAATGGATGTCCTAACTATGTGTATGGTGATCTGGGAATTGTATAGGATGTCAGAACATCCTTTGCAGTAAGTTGTATTCTTAACAGTTGTGTTTATTTACTTTTGTTGGCCAATTAAGACTCTAGTGATTCATCATAGAGTGACACTTAATTTATCCAAATTTGGAAAATCATTATAGTGACGAGGCTCTTAATTTCTTTTTTTTTTCCTATCTTGTGAGTCAGGTTTTTTGATATAATTAACATTCCTATAGTGATAATTAATGTAATAAATTCCAAGAGGTTTGCTCAATGGGAAAAAAGTCTATCTAGTATCGAAGGATTATTAAAATTTTCAGTTTTTTCTTCTTGAATTCATAGTCTGTATCGAATGATACTTACGCAAGTTATGCAGGTGTTCCATTATAGAGTTTTTGGGTCTTCAGAAAGGGTACTTTCAGTCAGTGTCTGTTTTGTGTTGGGACTGCTATAGCCAGAAAGTTTTAAGCTCCAACGATTTTTTGTTCTTCTGTTTTACGGTTGCAATATCAGTTAATCTTTGGGGTGTAAGAGGGATTCATGTATGTCTGGGATGATTGCCTTTGGATTCAATTTTTTTTATCAAGCTTAAAATATCAATAAAATATTTTTGCAAGCAGGACAACAACAAAAGATATTTGAGTTAAAGAAAGATTTGCAAGCAGTCAGGGATCAAGGAAAGAAGCAAGAACTTGGTTACCTGCTCTATAAATTGTGGATATTTTACAAGTTACTTATAATTACCAGCTTTTACTTTTGATGAACTACCAGCTTTTTATTTTGGTTTTTATCCCGGACGGATTTGGTTGATTGGATGTAGCATTAGGAGGATGCTAGCTAGGATGAGTTATAATTAGCTATCTGTTTTTTGTTGGCGATCATCGAATTTTATATTTTATATATTTGGATTGAAATCCAATGTTGAATTTGATCCTCGTAAATGGAGTTAATATTTTCAGTACTATATCGATCCAATAATGATTCTCAATATTTTTAATAGTTGATGAATGTGTTAGCTTCATTTCTTAATCTATCTAATATATTTTGATTTTTTGTGTGTAAATGTCAATATAATTTGTTTTGGAATTGATAATGCATATTTTTAAGCAAGAAATTATATATAAAAAATATATATTGGAATGATTTTGCAATGATTTGATAATGTAAATATTTTGCTAAACAAGCATTTAAGATAAGTAAAACCTATCGCAACTATCAATGTTATTGTGAAAGGATATTTTCGCAACGATTTTAGGGTTGTTGAATGGTTGTTATTATAGGATCTTTGCATCGATCAGATAGTTGTTTTCATAGGGGTTTTCGCAATGACAAAAATGTTGTTGCGACAAGATTTTACGCAACGAATTTTGGGTTGTTGCGAAAGGGCTCATATATTGCAATGATATTCTTGTTGTCATATAATATTATGTGATTAATAAGGCTATTTTAGCAACCACAAGGTTTTTGTAATGATAAATATCGTTGTGTTATGATCTCTTTTTCGCAACAAACAATAGTCGTTGCTGGACTTTTCGTTATAGAGTTTATGACAACAACCCCGCAATAACTTTTATCATTGCCAAAAGTCTTTTCACAACGAAATCTAACTTTGAATTTTGCCCTTGCAAAATGTCATTTTTCTTGTAGCGTAATGAGCTCATTTGCCATTTTTTCCAAAATATATTTATTTAATAACTTTCGAAAAATATATTGGTAACTAATAACTACTAAACAACTTATAATTATTGAAGAAAAAGACAAAGAAACAAAGACTTACATATATAATGAGTAAAACATTGGCATCTTATGTTATATTTCAAGAAATCATATGCCTCATTCGCCATTTCTCTTTTGTTCTTCCTTTTGATTCTTAGGAATCCATTTTTTTGGGTTCTTTTTTTTTTTTTAGGTATTAAATGTTCTAATCTTGAAAAATTGTTAAGGAAAAGAAAATAAAATTAAAAATGAAAAAAAAAATTGAGATCCATATTTCTAACTTTCTTTTTTAATTTTATGTTAGTTGACTAAATTTTTCTTTGACATTCAAAGGAAACAAAAAAGGAATATATTTTTTTGTACGTCAATTTTCTTTTTCTTTTTTCAGATTTTTCTTTCTTTCTTTCCAAACATAGTATTTTTTCTACAAGAAACTAATATTGATGGGCTCTAAGGATTTATGAGTTTAGAAACAAACTAGTTCACCCCTCAAATGAGAACACTAGATAAAAGAAAATTTTCTTTTGCCCTTTTCAATTTTAATACATTTTATAATCTAATTAAAAAGAAAAAGTACAAAACCTAATTAATATGAGAACATCTATGGAACATTTTTTAAAAAGTGCTGCTAAATAAACAACATTTAAAGAAGAAATTATTGTTTAGATCATATCAATGAAACATGCATGAAAAAGATAATTTTTCTCTGAGCCATCCAACGGTGTCTATTCCTCATATCGATACCCTTTGGCTCTAGACAAGAATTTGTCCACACAAAGCCTTCTCAAGGTGACAAGGAATTAATTTAGTTAAATAAACTCCATGTTATTTGATTATTTTGGGGGGTGGAATGGAAGAACGATCAAAAGCATCAAAACTAAATCAGAATTATATTAAAGAAGCACCAACAGAGACTTGCATACACTTATCAAAGAGAGATAAGTTTCTTACTCCTAAAAGCAACTCATGACTAAAATCCTTATGAGAGATAACTACAACATGAATGATCTCTCCTCTTTGTTCAAAAGGGAAAGAAAAAACAGAAAATTAACGAACTCTTAATAACAATGGACTCATTCTAATGATAGCCCAAACAAAACATAAAGAAACTAAACGAAATTGGATAATCCAATTTAGGGTTCTAATTTCTAAACTGGATATTTATAGAGAGCAGAAATCCAATCATCTTCATTTGTTCACGCCAGTTGCACTCTTGACTGCATCAGCAGCTCCCTGTGCCTTGGATTTCACATTCTGACCAGCCTATACAAAACCCAACATTCAAAAATTTTACTTTCACATAATGATACATAAAATTAATTTCATAACCCATATTACAATTAATTCAAAAATTCATAGTTTGTTTTATTGATATTTGGACAAAACACAAAATAATAATAATAATAATAGTAATAATAAATTTGGACCTCTTGCATGGAGTCACTGGCAGATTGAGCAGCATTGCCAGCCTTGTCCATCATGCCACTAGCC
The DNA here is from genome assembly GCA_023935145.1 of Bretschneidera sinensis. Lineage (NCBI taxonomy): Eukaryota > Viridiplantae > Streptophyta > Magnoliopsida > Brassicales > Akaniaceae > Bretschneidera > Bretschneidera sinensis. The sequence goes on from CM043697.1 coordinate 26,943,549, forward strand.
TTCTCCTGAAAAAAGTATTAACAATAAAAAAAGGATCAATTTTACAATTAAATTGACATGACTAAAACACATTAAGCAGAGAGAGAGAGAGAGAGAGAGAGAGAGAGAGAGAGAGAGAGAGCTAATTAATTATTAAGCTGACCTGGGTTTGGCCCTTGGCCTCACCAGCCTGGAAGCTCATCTTCTGGGAAGAGTCATCTGCCATCTTAATTGAACTCTCTTTTTGGAAATTAGAACACAAAATATGCTTAAGATATGCTGATTAGTGATGACTGATTAATAATGCTTGAAATCGATGCTTTGGTGATTCACATCTCAAAGTTGCCACAATTTATAGTTTTTAAAACCAGTTCAGTGCTTGACACGTGTACTACCACGTAGAAGGATGTGATAAGTCAGTACATGGTTTGCTTAGAGCGCCACATGTCATATTACTGTTGGAGTTGAGGTTTTTGGGCCTTTTGATCAGGAAGCTGTTGGGAAAAATTTGTTTGTTGCGGTTTTGAGGGCTTTCACAGGTTCTCTCTTATTGTAGAGTTTTTTTTTTTTTTTTTCATTAATAAAAAAAATTAGAATTCTTTTACTCAAATGGAAAAGATCCCTTGTTATGACCCGAAAGAACCAAATTATTAAAATAATTTCTTCATGCAGCTAAAAAACCAAATTCTTTTACTTAAGGATCATTACAAATCACATAAAAGACAAAAATCCAGTCTAGAATAAATACTTTCTTCATGCAGCTAAACCCCCAATATGATTTACTAAATCAATTTCATTAATGCCTTAGATGTTCTCATGTTCACATCTCCAAGAAACTAGTCTCGACAGTCCCAATACCAGCTCATCCAAGCTTAAAAGAAAAGTTTCATGAATGAGAGTATTTGGAAGGAATGGAATGAAAAATAAGGAGATTTATGCTACCGAGCGTTTCCATTGCTTGAGCAAGCTGCCATGAACTTGATGTAAATTGCAGCCTTCCTACCTGTAATCAGGTTATTTCATAAAACTAGACTATACTCCATTTTCATTCTTCACTACATTTGACGTCGGGCAGAATAGCGATTATTTTGCAGGCTAGTTTTCAACAGATAATTCACAGGGAAGAAAATAACACGAGAAAAACCCTAGAAAAAACAGAGGAACAACTCTGAATTTTATTCAAAATTATGCAAATCAATAATAATGTTTACTAAACCCTAGAACTTTATTTATAAGATCAAGCTAAAATAGGAAAATTAAATTAAGGCAGAATTAAAAGTAATTGAAAATAAAATAAAAAGTTTTCTATAAACTGGTAATTGCAAATAAAATAAAAAGTTTCCTAAAAACTGAAAACTGTCAAATTGAGGGCATAAACGTCGTTTTTTTGGCTTAAAAATGATGATGCTTAGGACTTAAAGCCTAAGTTTTGCCCGGAAGCCCATTTTCAATCAGACTAGGGTCTCTAGGGCCCAATCCGAGCCTGTAGCCCACTTGCCATCTTTGCGCTGATCTGCTAACTCAAGGTATCTCAGTGCCAACAACGTACTATCTGACAACTCAGCATCATCTGACTCGAATCCTCTTCCATCAGTCGCCTCGGGTTGGAAAGAACTCGTCCTCAAATTCACAATAGGCTTATCGGAATCCACAAAACAAAGACTTAGGTGTTTCACATTAAAGACATCAGAAGTCCTCAAATGACTGGGGAGGCGAAGCCTGTAGGCGTTATCATTGATCTTCTGCAGGATCTCACAAAGTCCAATCTTCTGCTCCTTAAGCTTATTATACTCTCCCACAGGAAAACAATCACAAGTTAATACCGCCCAAACAAAATAACCAACATCAAAAAGTACCTGACGACGATGACTGTCGCTCTGAACCTTCTTCTTTGATCCTGATAGCTTCTCACTGAAAAAAGCTATGGGGCGCTCTTCCTGACTCAGAACACCACCAATACCAACCCCAGATGCATCGCAGTTTACCTCGAACACCTTTTCAAAATCAGGCGGCAACCCAGGAGGAAGATTCTCTGGTGTCAGGTCAGAAAATTCTGCCAGCAGTTGCTGCACCTCTGCTGGTAAATCTGGATTCATGTCTGTTGCACTATTCTCACAAGGTAGCAGAGCATAGGCCACATCTCTACGCTTAATCTCAGCTAAAAACCTGGACATAGAAAGCAGATTAATATTATTGGCTACCGGGGTAGGAGTGGTTCTTTCTCGACAAGGTGCCAACACAATCTTCTTCTCTTTGATGCTAAAGGAATATGTATTTTTTCGCCCATCATGAATAACACTGCGATCATACTGCCAAGGTCTGCCTAACAATACATGAGAAGCATCCATAGACACAACATCACACCAAGTATTATCAAGATATTTCCTACCAATCGAAAAAGACACTAGGCATCGCCTATCTACTGTTACCTCACTGCCTTTATTCAGCCACGACAATTTATACGGCTTGGGATAACGATTTGTCTTCAACTGCAATTTTTGTACAGTCTCTTCAGACACTACGTTCTCACAACTACCACTGTCAATGATCATTTTGCAGACTTTATTTGCAACTGTGCAGGTCGTGTGGAAAATATTGGTTCTCAACCAATCATCCCCTGAATCGCCCTTGGGGGTCAGTAGACTCTTACGAATGACCAGAGTCTCATGGCCATCTCCATACAACACATCTCCATCTTCATCATCGTCATACACAGGCTCTCTAATCTCCTCAGTTTCGTCTACCCTGTCGTCGTCAATCAGGAGATTTTTGCCCTTATGACTAGCAGCCTTCCTGCACTCAGTCGATTTATGCCCATGTTCACCACATCTGAAACATCTAATATTTGGGTTAGAGTTACCTTGGAGTGGCTGTTGGGTAGGATGGGATTCTTGAGGGTGAACTAACCGACTGCTTTGATCGCTTCTGATCACTAGCCTCTTGTTCTGACTTTTTTCCACCGCAAGTGCATGCTGGTATGCTTCAGAAATGGTCCACAGTGAGTGAAGGCTGAGGACATCCTGCAGGGGCTACCGTAATCCCCCCAAATACTGTGCCACCATCTGCTCTTCTGTCTTGGATAAATCATTCCAAGCTATCAATTGATAGAACTCCTCCGTGTAATCATCCACCGATCTCGTGCCCTGCCTCAACGAATTAAGTCTTTGAAACAAGGTTTGAGTGTAGCCGAAATGAAGGAAGTGACCCTTCATCTTCTTCTTCATCTTCTCCCAATCTGTGATCTTGGCCTTGCCCTACCGATCGCGCGAGCACCTCAACTGCTCCCACCATGCAGATGCTCTGCCTTTGAGTTTGATGGCAATCAGTTTCACTTTGACACGATCTGGGACTTCCTTATACTCGAAAATACGCTCCACTTCATTCAAACAATCGACGAATCCCTCGGCATGTAACGTACCAGAAAACTCGGGCAGATCCACTCTGAAACCGAGGTCTCCATAACGTTCTTCTTGACCACGGTGCTCCCAAAATCGAGTAGGATTGTGATGCGGGTTTTAGAAACTGGAATCGGAGTCATGATCTTCCATCTCACGATCACCGAAATTCTGTGCCGCTAGACGCTGGGTTAACTCTGCAACTTGCCTCTGTAAATCCTCAATCATCGCATCCTGAATGTTATGATCACGACATGGGACTTCCTAGTTCGGAACTTGCCCACTAAGACCACGACCACCAACTATGGAACTGATGAAATCTCACCCCAGGAAGATGCTGAAGCTCTGATACCAACTGACGCCGGGCAGAATAGCGATTATTCTGTAGGCTAGTTTTCAACAGATAATTCACAGGGAAGAAAATAACACAAGAGAAAAATCTAGAAAAAATAGAGAAACAACTCTGAATTTTATTCAAAATTATGCAAATCCATAATAATGTTTACTAAACCCTAGAACCTTATTTATAAGGTTAAACTAAAATAGGAAAATTAAATTAAGACCGAATTAAAAGTAATTGAAAATAAAATAAAAAGTTTCCTAAAAACTGGTAATTGCAAATAAAATAAAAAGTTTCCTGAAAACTGAAAACTGCCAAATTGAGGGTATAAACATCGTTTTTTGGCTTAAAAATGATGACACTTAAGGCTAAAGCCTAAGATTTACCCGGAAGCCCGTTTCCAATCAGACTAGGGTCTCTGCGCCCAATCTGAGCCTGTGGCTTGCTAAACGATGTAAACCGGTCTAGGTAGCCCACTTGCCATCTTTACACTGATCTGCCAACTCAAGGTATCTCAGTGCCAACAACGTACTATCTGACAACTCAGCATCATCTGACTCGGATCCTCCTACATCAACATTGCATTTATATCATCCATAGTGAAAACATTGTAACCGATCACGATTGAGATGATACAAATCTCATAACTCGCCGTGAACTCTTTGGCTTATGTAGATATAAAAACTATAGAATTACAAGATCTTGTCTTCCTTTTTTTTTTACTAACATACTTAACTTCTCATACCTCACCCAATTTTCTCCATTTCACCTGATTTTCTCTACTTCAACGAATTTTCTCCACTTCATCTAATTTTCTCTAATTCAACTATTTTTTCCATATTTTTTTACTTCACAAATTTTATTTTATTTTTACATTTTTCTACTTCACTTAATTTTTTTTTCTTCAAATTCTACTATAAATACCCTTTCATTCTTCCATTTCAAATCATCAAAGAATTCTTCCATCTCATCAATAAAAAATCCAACTCAAATCTACACAACATCAAAAAATCCTCACAACATATAAGTATCCTCCTTATATTCCCTTAAACACTGAAAATATCTTAATATCTCACTTGTATTTCCTTAATCATTTATAAGTGATATCGGGTGTATTTGAGATTTGGGATGAGCATTTTACACATTTGAGCCACTACTTGTAAACACTTATTCTTAGCGAAAATTTTCTATACTACTCCAGTGGAGTTGGCCTCATAAGTCGAACCACGTAAACATATTATCTTCATTATATTTTTCGAAGCTTTTACTGGTCAATCTTTTGTACTTGTACGCCAAAGCTTAAAAGTACTTTTGCATCAAAGTTCAAAAATTTTCAATTGCCAATTCATATGAAATTTCTTCCTTCCTTACCCACAATCTCTACTCATTAATAGTTTCCCATCCATTAAACTCAAAAATTATTTTGCAATTTTACGAGTTGGAACGCGGTCGAATCCACAATGTAACAAGTTTCCAAATCTATAAATTTTGTGTTTATATTTTTGAAGACTCCGCTAGGGAAGATGATTTGTTGTTTTTTTTTTTGAAAAAAAAACAATGGAAGTTCTTGATGATGAGTTCCTTACACCTAACAGTATGTGGGTGTCCAAAATAAAGTGTAAATTTTTTTCACTATAACAGAAAGAGCATATAAAAAGATAAGTATCCTTACTTTTCTCTCTCAATAAAATGTATTTGAGGTATAATGACTAAAATAAACATTTCACTTAGTATGCTCTAAATTACTCTGCCACATTCAAATGTTAGACTTGCTATTGAACCCATTGAATTGTATTCATCAGACTTGATTCTTGAATACATTTAAATGTATGCATCAAGCTTGCTTTTGAAACACATTGAATTGTAGGCATCGAACTTGCTATTGAACACATTGAATTATATGCATTAGAATTGGCTTTTGAACACATTCAAATGTATACATCAGACTCACAATGCCATACTAAAATAAAGTGCAATATAAAAATGTAGAAAACCACATATGCATTAAGGTATACATGTATATCGAAAAGTATGAATCAAATGAGCTTTAAGACATAAACAGTGTTGAAACCATCCACTATCAAATTGTACTGCTGAAAACCATACACTCTGTGCTAAAACCATAAAATAAAGTGCAATATAAAAACGTAGAAACCACATATGCATTAAGGTATACATGTATATGGAAAAGTACAAATCAAATGCCCTTTAAGACATAAACAATGTTGAAACCATCCACTATAAAATTGTTAGAGTTGGTGCATACTTCAACGGGTCCAGATCTGTAGAACCCTCGACGACCACGGGGTCCCTTTACATGAGTTAGGTCTGGTTTTTTTGCATGGCAGTTTGGGCTTGGGCCCATGAATAGCCGTGGTTTTACAGCAAGACAGAAACCCTAATTAGGGCATCTTAAGTTACTTATAGTGATGCTGATAATAGTGAAACTTCTGGCAGGACATAACCTTATTCTGGGGTGAACCTGGGTCAATCTTGTCGTATTTTCTTTCTGTTTATAATTCGTGTGATTGGCAGGTCTCGAATCATTCAAAAATTATACTACTGAAAACCATGCACTCTCTGATCACAGTGTTAAAACCATGCACTCACATATTATCATGCTAAAAGTATGTACACTAAGTCATACAGTGAAAACGAACGCGTACTAAGATATAGATTTATATGCATAGTAAGATGCAAAACATATATAAAGCAGATATGTGTAATAAAATACAACATATAGTTGTAGGAATTATGTACATGGGCATGGAACTGAGTACAAGCAACCCCTTACTAGTTCTCCTTATGTATTCTTCTAATTGACATTTCAAGGAATCAATTCTTTCTCTTTATGGGTTTGCTATTTTCCATTGAAATAATTTATGGGTTTGTTGCGTATTTGTAATACCTATATTCGTAAAGTATGGGTGAAAAAGTAATTTAATAAATATGACATGGAATTAAAATAATATATATGTGAAAGGTTTATTATTTGAATAAATCAATTCCTAAAAAAATTGAAGGCTCGAGTGTGGAGATGGAAAAAAAAGGAAAAAAAAAGAGTAAAAACAAAAACAAAAACGTGGCAACACCTGGATGATGGCAAATAAGCTGCATGTTTAGCAGCACATCATTTAAGCAAACGGTGAGCATAAAGTTTATATATATAGTTTTTCTTTTACTTATTCATTACTTATCAAATCCTATTTGGTTTTTTTTCCTTTCCTCAATTCAAACTACTCTATTTCTTTAAACACTTGGGAACCGAAAGAAAGATTGAAAGAGTACAATTTTGAAGAGTTTACGGCAGAATTTTATAGAGAATCACAGGAAGCTCTAAGAAAAACAAAAAGTAATAATGTGAAGTTTATTTTTGAAATTTAGCATACATCAAATTTCCTGGAAATTCAAAGTGGGAATTTTCAAAATGTGTGAATTATGGAAGAATTGAAGAAAAATTTTAAAATTTTAATACAAATATTATGTCAGGTATTGACAATCAACAACTGGAAGAGATTGCTAAGGGGAGTAGGAAAGGCAAGGAAGTCATCCACGGGTAGCTCTAAATGCTACGTGGTGAGTTAGATTTGCTTTAAGTAATCAAGATAAATATGAAATATATAGTGATAGTATTTGAATAAATCATTAAATTATGATTTGGTGATAGATGAAAGTTTGTTGATAGGTATGATAAGAATAATGGATGTGTAGAGAATTATTTTATGAGAAATAATATTATTGGGATAATAAGTCGATTTAATAAAAAAATGTGATAAGTGAAATTCTTAAAGAGCTGTGGTTGAAGATTGGATATGATTTATCAGGAGATGAAATTTAATGGATCTTGACAAGCTATGGATGATGATTTGATATCATTTATGAGGAGAGGAATTTAGTGGGATTTTTCAAATAATAATTTGAGAATAATCAGGATAGTTAATTTAAATGTTTAAATTCATGCTTGTTTCTATATTATTGTTCATATGCATATTTCATATCATTATTCATATACATATGTGTGAAATAAAAGAACCGGGAAGGCAGCTGGTCTAAATGAAAATAAAATAACCGAGAAGGCAACTGGTGTAAACAAAAATAAAAGAACCAGGAGGGTAGCCGATCTAAATGAAAACCGTGACAACTGGTATATGCTAGAAATAAAATAACCGGAAGGGTAACCGGTCTAAATGAGATTGAAATAATCGGGAAGGCAGACAGTCCTAATGAGAATGAAAGAACTGAGAAGGCAGTCGGTCTAAGATAAAAAAATGTTGACATGTGGGAAGACGTTCCCAATATTAATAATATTTAACTTCAAGCATTGCATTTGCTTTAAATATTGATTGTTATTGCTTGATATGTGAAAGTACTATTTATGATTGTAAATATATTGATAGAGAAATTAGTCTCACAACGAGACAAATATGCTAAGGAAGAAATACGAAAATGTGTCTAATGAATAACTTAAGAAGAGATTATGTAATGGGAGAATTATGAAATTGAGTAGTGATTACAGAATATTGTTACTGAATTATTTGAGGAAAGAGGTGAATGAATATCAGAAGATTTTTTAGAAGTAATTGAATTATAAGATGTAACTGAGAGTATATAATCGAATACTTCTAGTAAATTTAATTCACTAAGCTTGTGAAGCTCACTCCTCATTTTACAATGATTTCAGGTAGCATGCAAGACATATAGTTTGGTGAGTTGAGATTCAGACGAAGTCATTAACTGTAAGCCACATGGCTGACATCCTTAGACTAATGAGAAAATAAAATAAAATAATTATTTGTAAATATTCATGCATATTACGTTGTATATAATATTTAAGTCAAGATCAGAATGATGTATCTCCCTTGTTAAGGGTTGGGGATTGATGTCAAAAATTTTTATTGGTATAATTTTTATTGTTGCATATATGTGTCGTTCTTGGATTCAAAAAATGATTACACCGTCTCAGGGGTGGCCAACCCAAGATGGGTCGTTACAATTTTGGTATTAGAGCATTAGTTTTTATGATTCTATAGACTGCATAAAAATTTAAAGAAGTGGAAGATTTAAGTAAACTATAGTTTAATACAGAGTTTTAGGATGACACATGGATGTGCTAGAACTAGAGTTAGAGATGTTGATTTGAGAGGGCGTGGTAGGCCCCCTATATTTTGACAATTTGAGGTTGAGTCTGAATCTGTGGTTCTTAGAAAGGAATGTGTTGACAGTATAATTGATATTAGTAGAGGTGTGAGAGAATATGAAGTTAAAAGAGATGGGCTAAGATAAGCTCTTACGTATGCTCTCGAGAAAATGAATGTAACAGATGATAGAGTTGATAGCCTATAGCATAGACTTGATGAACAAGCTAGAGCAGTGCCTGAGGTTATTGTAATTCCAATAATGGTAAACGTTAAAAATGGGAAAGGTGAGTTTATGCACGAGATTAAGAGAGATTGTTTTGTTAGATATATTAAGTTGAATGCCTTTGTTTAAAGGATCTATGAATCCTTTTGAGCTTGAACTATGGGTGAAACATGTAGAAAGATTAATTAGTGTTTTACCAGTAACTAACAGGCAAAGGGTTGTCTTTGCTTCGTTTGAGTTAGAATGAGAAGCTTTAGAATGATGGGAGGATACTCTTCCTAAGGTAAATGCATATGTTGATAGACCCTTTAACTTGGAATAGGTTTAAGGAGGTTTTCCTTGATAAATACTTTCCTTATACTTTTAGAGCCCAACAAGAAAGAGAATTTATTTATTTGAGGCAAATGTATTGACTATGACTCAGTATGATAGGACATTTGTGGCTTTGTCGAGGTTTGTACCCAAAATGATAGACTTAGAGGAGAAGAAGTGTAAGAGGTTCATAGATGAACTATGTTTTAAGATTTGATCAAAACTATCTTACATGAGGCATATGAGTTATGTCAGGTTGGTGGATATAGCACTTCAGATTGAGAAGGATGTGATGAAATATAGAGGTAAGAACAGGTCTAGATTTGAGGAACCTGAAGTGGTACCAGTATGAGTGTGCAGGGTGGGAGACCACCCGGAGGAGGTGTTCGTTGTCATAGGGAACTGTATTGCTTCTGTAGCTCAGAGTAATATTGGTGGGACCCTTAGATTTGAGAGATAGGTTATGGGAACTAAGAGTCATGGGAGATGAAGTAAATATGCCACCAAGGGGAAGTGGTATTCTGATGTATGATCGAGAGACAGAAGTTTGTTATAGATGTATTCATATAAGATATTTATCCTAGAATTGTCATAATTTGAAGTGCTTTGTATGTAGAGAAGGTGGGCATATCAATGTTGGTTGATCTTGGTGTAACCCATTCTTTTGCATCAAGTATTCATATGAAGTCTATTGAAGTATGCATTAGTCCTTTGATGCATAATAGTATTGTTGAAGTTCCCACTAGAGATAGAGTGATAATCATAAATTTTTACAAGGGTTGTGTGATTCATATTAGTGATAGAGAATCTGAAACTGATTTATTATTTTTGAATATGGTTGATTGTTTTAGAAAGAATGTAGTGTTCAAGATATGGACATGAAGAGTTTAACTTTCAGGGAGAACATAAGATACTCTCGAACTATCTTATTTTGCTCTGACTACTAGTAGATGGTTAAAGAAGGGTTGTGAGAAGTATTTGGCATACATAATGGATTCTAAAAAGGAAAATAGAAAGTTAGAAGAAATCTTAGTAGTGACAGATTTTTTCTGATGTCTTTTTTGATGAGTTGTCTAGGTTGCCTCCCAGTGGGGAAATTAAATTCTCTATTGGTATGATTTTAGGTTCATCACATATATCTATAGCACCTTATAGAATGACACCAGCTGAGTTGAGAGAGTTGAACGTACCATTTTAAGAATTGTTAGATAAACAATTTATTTTACTTAGTGTGTTTGGAGAGCATTTGTATTGTTGTGAAGAAAAAAGATAAAATGATGAGATTGTGTATAGACTATAGCCAGCTGAATAAGATTCCTATTAAGAACAAAAATCCTTTGTCTAGAATAGATTATTTTTTTTGAATTATTGTATAGAGCGAGGGTGTTTTCAAAGATAAACCTAAGATCAGGTTATCACCAGTTAAGAATAAAGGAGGGAGATGTGCCTAAGACTACTTTTGGGACACGTTATGGTCATAAATTCTTGTGATGCCATTTGAATGGACTAATGCTCCAACAACATTCATGAACTTGATGAATAAAATGTTTAAACCATTTCTTGATAATTTTGTGGTTGTGTTCATTGATAACATCTTGGTGTATTCTAAGACTAAGGAAGAACATGTAAAACATTTAGAAATTGTGTTTGAGATTTTGATGAAAGAGAGATTATATGTTATAATTTTCTAAATATGAATTTTGGCTGAATAAGATAACTTTCTTGGGGGCATGTAATATTTAAAAATGGCATAACAGTTAATCCACAAAAGGTAGAGGCAATATTAATTTGGGAGAGACTAACTAATGTGACTGAGACTAGAATCTTCTTGGGGTTAGCTGGTTATTATAAGAGATTCTTTCTGAATTTTTCTATTATTGTAGTACTATTGACTAGACTGGCCAGGAAAGAGGTGAGAAAATTTTCAAATTTCTAAAGGAGAAATTGACTACAGCTCCAGTATTGGTGCTACATTCTGGTGATGAAGGATTTGTGGTGTATAGTGATGCGTCGCATTAATGGTTGGGATGTGTGTTGATGTAACATGGGAAAGTTATGGCCTATACTTATAGGAAATTGAAGAATCATGATGGAAATTACCCCACCCATAGCTTAGAGTTGGCTACCAGAGTGATTACTTTAAAGATTGGAAACATCATCTGTATGGAGCCATTTGTGAGATATTCATTGATCATAAGAGTTTCACATATTTACCTACCCAGAGAGTGTTGAATTTGAGGCAAAGATGGTGGATGGAGTTGATTAGTGACTATGATTGTACAATTCACTATCATCTAAAAAAAGGCGAAGGTGGTAGCTGATGCATTGAGTAGAAAATCTACAAGAAGATTGACTGCTATTGAAAGTCATGATGTGTAATTGATGATAGATTAAGAGAGATAAGAATGAATTTGAATATCAGTGATAGAGGATCATTGTTAACAAACATGGTTGTACAATCATCCATAGTAAAATGTTTGTTAGAGATGTAAGGTAGAAATGAGGAGATAAAGAAGATTAAGCATGAAGTGCTTAGTAGAAAGTAATACGGGTTAAAAATTTGAAATGATGGTGTTCTAGTATGGGAACATATATATTATATGTTCCCAATGATGCGGAATTGAGAATAGAGATATTGAAAGAGGCACAAGATGATGTATATTCGATGCACCCAAGTAATAATAAGATGTACAGAGGATTGAGACAGAATTTCTGGTGGTCAGAATTGGAGAGGAATGAAGCTTAATATATTTCTAGATGTTTGGTTTGTCCGTAAATGAAGTTAGAGAACAAACATCTGTAAGGCTTACTACAACCTCTTCGTGTGCTTAATTGACCACAGAAAAAAAAAATGTGAGTATGTATTTTGTTTCTGGATTTTTTCATACCCATAGAGGTCACGATACAGTATAAGTGATAGTAGATAGACTTTCTAAGCAATCTCAATTTCTTCCAATTAAAACAAATTGGAGTCCTAAAAAGTTGGCTAAACTCTATGTAGCTACGATTGTGAGATTGTATGGAATACTATCAAGTATAGTGTCAAATGGAGATGCTAGAGTTACATCATGATTTTAGAGAGGCTTTCAGAGAGCCATAAGTACGCAGTTACACTTTAATATAGCTTTTCATCCTCAACAGATGGGTAGAAGGTGCAAAACTCCAGTATGTTGGGAAGAAGTGGGAGAGAGAAATATATTTGGTTCAAAAATTATTAAGTTAACAACTAAGATGATCAAACTGGTTAGAGAAAACCTTAAAACAACACAAAATAGACCGAATCGCTATGCTAATAATAGAAGAAGACCTCTCGAGTTTCAAGTTGGTGATTGGGTATTTTTTAAGATATCACTGTAGAAGGGTGTATTGAGGTTTAAAAAGAAGGGAAAGTTGAGCCCGAGATTTGTGGGGCCATATGAGGTGATTGAGAAAGTTGGACTAGTAGCATATCGATTGGATTTGCCCCTAGACTTAAAGCAATTACATAGTGCGTTTCATGTGTCACTTTGGAGAAAGTACTTACATGATGAATCCCATGGTATCTCGAATCAGACGATAGAACTTCAAGAAAATTTGACCTTTATGCAAGTACCGATCAGAATTCTAGACAGAAAGGAACAAGTCTTACGTAATAAAGTTATTCAATTTATTCAAGTATTATGGCGAAACAAAGATGTTGAAGATATTACTTGGGAGTATGAAACAAGAATGAGGAAAGAATACCCCCAACTCTTTCATGAATTAGGAAAGAAAATTTCGAGGACGAAATTTTTATAAGGTGGGTAGAATTGTAATACCCGTATTCGTTAAGGGTAAATAAGTAATTTAATAAATATGACCCTGAATTAAAATAACATATATGTGAAGGGTTTATTATTTGAATAAAACAATTCCTAAAAAAAGAAAAAAAGACGCGTGGACAACATGTAAGGAAAAAGGAAAAGAAAAAAAAAATTGAAGGCTCTAGCATGGAGAAGGAAAAAAAACAAAAAAACAAAAACAAAAACGTGGCAACACCTGGACTCTAGGTGTTGTCAAATGATGGCAAATAAGCTACATGTTTAGCAGCACATCATTTAAGCAAACGGTGAGCATAAAGTTTATATATATATATATATATATATATATATATTTCTTTAAACAGTTGGGGACCGAAAGAAAGATTGAAAGAGTAAAATTTTGAAGGGATTTAAGGGAGAATTTTATAGAGAATCACGGGAAGCTCAAAGAAAAATAGAAAGTAATAACATGAAGTTTATTTTTTAAATTTAGCTTACATGAAATTTCCCGGAAATTCAAAGTGGGAATTTTCAAAATGTGTGAATTATGGAAGAATTGAAGAAAAAATTTGAAATTTTAATATAAATATTATGTCAAGTGTTGACGATCAGCAACTGGGATAAATTGCTGAGAGGGGAAGGAAATGCAAGGAGGTGATCCACGGGTAGCTCTAAGTGCTACGTGGTGAGTTAGATTTACTTTAAGTAATCAAGATAAATATAAAATATATAGTGATAGTATTTGAATAAATCATTAAATTATGATTTGATGATTGATGAAAGTTGGTTGATAGGTATGATAGAAATAGTGGATGTGTAGAGAATTATTTTATGAGAAATAATATTATTGGAATAATAAGTCAATTTAATAAATAAAAAAGCGATAAGTCACTACAACAGAATTAATGTACGCCGGCGCTTCAATCCCGGCGCTTTCCAAAAACGCCGCAATTTAACTGTTTCCGGCACTTGTTTTGTGGCGATTCAAGGAAGCGCCGTAATATACGAAGGACAAATACCGGCGCTTTAAAGCGCCGAAATGTGAAATGGGTTTCGAGCATATACCGACGCTTGAGGAAGCGCCGGTATATGCTCAAAACCCATTTCACATTCCGGCGCTTTCAAGCGCCGGTAATTTCTACTATATATTATATTGCCCAGAATTTTTTCTCCCAAATTTTTCCTTCTGCCTGCGCCCGCGCCCGCGCCTGCTCCTTCGCTCGCGCCCGCGCCTTCCTCCCAAAAATCTTCCAAAATTCTTCCAAAAATCTTCCAGAAACCAATATCTCTCCCCAAAAATTTTCCCTCTACTCTCTCTCGGTTTCCCTCTCTCGCTTCCCTCTCTCTTTTAGAAATTTTAGTTATATTTTTCTCATTGTTGGCGTGAAGGAAGACTCCAGCATCAGCCACCACTGTTTCTCCTCAGTTTTTTGGTAAACTCTTCTGTAACTCTCTTAACTCCCTATTTATACACATGTAAATGTATTTCTTTTGTTGGATTTCTAAGTTTTGTAAATGGGTCTTTGATTATTTTTAAAAAATGCTCCTGTATAGCTGTGTATTATGTGAAAATCAATCTCCCTCATCATTTGTTATCCAAAACTTTTTTTGTAAGCTGTTATACGAATTCATATTGTAAGCTGTTATAATGTCAGTAATTCAGGGTAAGTCTAGAGAAGATGACTAGAACATCAAAAGGGAAAAGTAAAAATAAGAAGCAGTCATAAATTCAGCTCGAAAACCACTTTATTCAGTATCCTAAGTTGAGCTTAAATCCCAGCATATCAATTGCTAAATGGACTTAGATATCAAGTCCAAATTTAAAGGCCAATTAACCAGAGAAAAAAATGAACTATTAATTCATTTGTTTACTTGGGCTGAGCATGCAGCAGTATCTTAACTCATCAATTGTAAATTTTCTCAAGTGAGATATTAGACAAGCACATAGCTAGCATAACTCTCACGCTAATATTCAGTCACTACATTAATGGGAAGTTGACATCAGATTGAGAAAATTCGTGCTTCGCCCTTCAATCTTCACTTCCAGGGACTGAGTCAAGGAGGAGCTGGAGGGAATATTGTGGGAGGAGGGCAGGCTGTCTTAAATAATTTATTTTATAAGTAAAATTGTATAAATAAAACATAAAGGGTGCAACCCATGTACAAAACTATCTACACGATAGTAAATCGACAAAATCTATAATATCTTCGTTAACAAAAAAGTTACATTTAAATACTTCTTTAAAGGATATATTTTCATGCATTTTTAACTTGGTGAGAGATAAAAAAGCTCGGATTTGGACGCCCTTTATTATTCTAAGATTGAGGTGGTGAGGGAGGATGAGATAAGATGGAAACCAAGACCAGATAAAGGGTTCTTGGTAAAAGATTTTTATAATACTCTTATTGATAAAAGCCTCACTAGTGAGCTTTTTTATTTTCCTTGGAAGTCAATTTGGCATGTTCGGGCTCCCATGAAAGTTTGTTTTTTTTTTGTATGGGAAGCCTTTTGGAATATAATTCTTACTAACCACAATTTTCAAAGGAGGGGGAAGATAATGGTCAATAGATGCTATATATGCAAAGTGAAGACTGAATATGTTTTTCATCTTTTGGTGGAATGTTCTTTTGTTAGAAGTTTGAATAAAATAGCTTATAGAGTTGAGGGAGCCTCTTAGGTGATGATGGGGTCCGTGAATAATTAAATTGAGGCTTGAAGTGATGTTAGAACTTTCAAGGAGGTAAAAAAGACATTAGTTTTAATTCCTCACTCGATCTGGTGGGATTGCGCAGAGAGAAAGAAATCGAAGGGCCTTCGAAGGTTTTGAAAATTCAATTATAAACATATGAGATAATTGGTTCAATACCCTTAATTTGAATTCTTTTTTTATTGAAATAGTAGCATATATAGGTTGGCACTACTAGTACCGTAAGTAAGAAATTCTGTCATAGAAAATCAACTCAAAAGTTTAGAGATAACATGTCAAACCAGTATGCAGCTGAGTCTTCACACCATCAAGAAGACATTCACCATGAGCATGTCTATCACCTTGATGATGATCATGACACGCAAACTGATTCTGAGACCGATCCAATAACATCGGGAAGTGATCACAATGATAGTGAACAATACGAGATAATTGGTAATTTCTGTATTAGAATACATTCTATATATAACTAGTTCGATACCATATTGTTATACTAATTATATAATTCATGTTTTCAATGTATAGATTCTGAAGGGAGGGTGAGGAAGCAGACACATGTCTTGAGAACTTCACAAGTGTGGTCCCTTGAATGTGGGAAAAAAAATTATGGTCCACTGCAATGCACGTCATCAACCTATTAAGAAAGGTGGCCAAATGTTAAGTAGCTGGTTGGGCAAGGTAGCGAGGAGAGGGAACCTTTGTCCGCTTAATTACACGGATTGGAAGAAGGTCCCTTCTAGCTACAAGAAGGACCTTGTTATATTGATTCGGGTAAGTAACAACTTAATAACCATTGATTGCCTCCAATCTCTCTTTCTGTTTTTGTTTATTCGTGGTGTTGTACATGCGTAATCCCTAGCACCAATAATGCTTATTTGACATCGATTTCCTTTCTGTGCGGTAGAGGAAGTTCCATTACCCTACGATTGAGGCGATAGACAACATTTTGTTGAGGATGATAGGGAAAAAATGGAGGGACTATCGATATGTGCTGAAAAGGGACTACGTGAGGAACAAAACGAAACAACAAGTTTTGAGCAATGATGTTCCAAAAGGTGTAGATCAAGACCAGTGGAAGCAACTGGTGAACTATTGGTTCTCTGACCAGAGTGCGGTTGTTTTAAGACAATAATGTTCATTTGGATTCTCATTGTTTCTATTTTTCTATTAATGACTGATTATTCAATTGGTTTATTATTGGTGTAGAAATATTCGACTATAGGAACGGCGGCACGTGAAAGACAACAATGTCCTCACACGTCTGGTTCAAAGAGTTTTGCTAGACGACAGGATGAATATGTGAGTTAATTTGCTTTATTAATCCAATCTTTCATTTAAGATGTCACTGTCACAATTTGATCTCTTTCCATACATGGTAGGAGATGACACATGGGAATGAGCCCGGGCATGTAGAGTTTTTTTGCTGAAACTCATAAACGCAAAGATGAAACTTTTATTGATGATGCATCACGACAATTTATGGTAAGTTGAACATCTTTAAAAATAGGGAAAAAGCCTAATTTTTTTTTTATTTCTTCCTATTTTCACTTGATGTGGATTGAAAGAAAGAAGAGAGCATTCAATTAAGTTAAGAAATATATAGCTTTCATCAAGGGAGGGTGATAAAACATTTTTGACCCAAAAGTTTGATGTTATTATTTTTTTTGGAGTTGTGCTGATAAAAGTGGACTGATTTTGTGTGGTGGTGACCACCGGCGAGCATAGATGATACTTTGTTGCTTTGCACATTTTGTCTAAATTAGGTACATTGCTTGGATTGTATATTTGTTTTTCTTTTGCAGGAGGTTTTATGAAAAAATAGAGGAAATTCTGCCCGTTTTTCTATAAAATATGATAAACACGTTTTGTTTTATGTATATTGCGCTGTTATTAGCTACTAAATATTCGACGGAGTTTAATTTTTATTGTTTCTTAATTGTATGGTGAAGATTTTATGCTTTGAAGGTAAAAATGATATCCTAGTTACACTTTTGGAGTTGTGCTGATAAAAGTGGGCTGATTTTGTATGGTGGTGACCACCGGCGAGCATAGATGATACTTTGTTGCTTTGCACATTTTGTCTAAATTAGGTACATTGCTTGGATTGTATCTTTGCTTTTCTTTTGCAGGAGGTTTTATGAAAAAAAAATAGGGGAAATTCTGTCTGTTTTTCTATAAAATATGATAAACACGTTTTGTTTTATGTATATTGCGCTGTTATTAGCTACTAAATATTCGGCGGAGTTTAATTTTTATTGTTTCTTAATTGTAGGTGACAGCTGAAGCTCATGTTGCTGAACTTGTTGCAGCTTCAGGATCCTCTGATGCTAGCAATAATATAGCAATACAAAATGAAGTCTTCACCGAACTTATGGGTGAAGAGAGTTCCGGTCGTGTCCGAGGTCAGGGTTTTGGAGTTACACCCTCTGCTGTGTTTGGACATTCAGCTCAAATAAGGAATGAGATGGGTGCCCATGGGGTCTATGCTGAAGAGATAAATAGTTTGAGAGCACAAATAGAAGAAAACAATCAACATCATTCGCAACAAATTCAACAAATAACGGCGAGACATGATGATCAATTAAATAATATGCAATCCCAAATGGATGAGCTGAAGGCTTTACTACAGCATTTGGCTAATAGAGGACCTCATGATTGATTTCATGATGTTAAAATAATTTTTCATACTATCTAGATTTACATTACTTTGTTTTTGTATGAATTTTATATATGAACTATGATTGTTTGTTGTGTAAATAAGACGTTTATGTTGACTGAAAGAATTATTATGGATGATGCATTTTATATATCGAAGAACATTTGCATATAGAATGTTGATATTTAACTCAAAGAAATGTAAAAACATAATTAAATCCGGAATTCGTAGTGAGGGAGGTTACTGGATAAATCGCGGAGCTTATATACCGGCGCTTTGAAGTGCTGCTGTATACCGGCGCTTTGAAGCCGCTATATACCGGCGCTTTGAAGTGCCGCTATATACCTGCGCTTTGAAGGGTCGCTATATACCGGCGCTTTGAAGTGCCGATATATACTGGCGCTTTGAAGTGCCACTATATAAGCGCCGGAAAAAACATGCATATTGCGGTGCTTCTTCAAAGCGCCGGTATTTGCGTTTCGACACCACACATTCCGACACTTTATTCGGCGCGTGCAAAAAGCGCAAAAAATTCTTATTGCGGTGCTTTAAAGCGCTGGAATACGCAAAAAAAAAGCGCCGGCGCTGTCAATTTATCTTGTAGTGAGTGAAATTTTTGATGAGCTATGGTTGATGATTGGATATGATTTAGGGTGTAAAAGGGATTCATGTATGTCTGGGATGATTGCCTTTGGATTAAATTTTTTTTTATCAAGCTTAAAATATCAATAAAATATTTTTGCAAGCAGGACAACAACAAAAGATATTTGAGTTAAAGAAAGATTTGCAAGCAGGCAAGGATCAACAAGAGAAAGATTTGCAAGAACTTGGTTATCAGTTCTATAAATTGTGGATGTTTTACAAGTTATTTATAATTACCAGCTTTTGCTTTTGATGATCTAATTGTTTTTATTTTTTATTTCGATATTTATCCAGGACGAATTTGTTTGATTGGATGTAGCATTAGGAGGATGCTAGCTAGGATGGGTTATAATTAGCTATTTGTTTTTTGTTGGCGATCATCAAATTTTATATTTTTTTATATTTGAATTGAAATCCAATGTTGAATTTGATCGTATATGGAGTTTATATTTTCAGTACTAGATCAATCCACTAATGATTCTCGATTTTTATAATTGTTGATGAATGTGCTAGCTTCTTTTCTTAATCTATCTAATATATTTTGAATTTTTTTTGTGTAACTGTAAATATGATTTGTTTTGGAATTGATAATGCATATTTTTAAGCAAGAAATTATATATAAAAATATATGTATTGGAATGATTTTTCAATGATTTGATAATGTAAATATTTTGCTGAACAAGCATTTAAGATTGGTAAAACCTATCAATGTTATTGAGAAATGATATTTTCGCAATGACTTTGCGGTTATTGAATAGTTGTTATGATAGGATCTTTGCAACGATCATATAGTTATATTCATAGGGGTTTTCGTAGACAAAAATGTTGTTGTGACAAGATAGTACGCAACAAATTTTGAGTTGTTGCGAAAGGGCTCACATATTACAATAACATTCTTGTTGTCATATAATATTATATGTGATTAATAAGGCTAGTTTTTAGCAACCACAAGGCTTTTGCAATGATAAATATCGCTGTGTTATGACCTATTTTTCGTAACAAACAGCCAGACTTTTCGTTATGGAGTTAATGACAACAACCCCGCAATGACTTTTATCATTGCAAAAAGTCTTTTCACTATGAAATCTAACTTTGAATTTTGCCCTTGTAAAATGTCATTTTTCTTGTAGTGTAATGAGCTCATTTGCCATTTTTTTCCAAAATATACATATTTAATAACTTTCGATAAATATATTGGTAACTAATAACTACTAAACAACTTATAATTATTAATAAAAAAGAAAAAGAAACAAAGACTTACATATATAATGAGTAAAAACTTGATATCTTATGTTATATTTCAAGAAATCATATGCCTCATTCGCCATTTTCTTTTGTTCTTCCTTTTTATTCTTATGAATCCATTTTTTTTGGGTTCTTTTTTATTTTTAGGTATTAAATTTTTTAATCTTGAAAAATTGTTAAGGAAAAGAAAAAAAAAATTGAGATCTATATTTTTAACTTTTTTTTAAAATTTTATGTTAGTTGATTAAATTTTTCTTTGACATTAAAAGGAAACAAAAACGAATTATTTTTGTACATCAATTTTCTTTTTCTTTTTTCAGATTTTTTTTTCATTCCAAACATAGTATTGTTTCTACAAGAAACTAATATTGATGGGCTCAAAGGATTTATGAGTTTAGAAACAAACTAGTACACCCCTCAAATGAGAACACTACAATAAAAGAAAATTTGCTTTTGCCCCTTTCAATTTTAATACATTTTATATTCTAATTAAAAAGAAAATGTACAAACCCTAATTAATATGAGAACATCAATGGAACATTTAAATAAACAACATTTAAAGAAGAAATTATTGTTTAGATCTTATCAATGAAACATGCATGAAAAGTATAACTTTTATCTGAGCCATCCAACGGTGTCTATTCCTCATATCAATACCCTTTCGGCTCTAGACAAGAATTTGTCCACACAAAGGCTTCTCAAGGTGACAAGGAATTAATTTAGTTAAATAAACTCCATGTTATTTGATTATTTTGGGGGGTGGAATGGCAGAATGATCATAAGCATCAAAACCAAATCAGAACTACAACATGGATGATGTCTCTTCTTTGTTCAAAAGGGGAAAAATCAGAAAATTAACACTCTTAATAAAAATGGACTCACTCTACCGATAGCCCTAACAAAACATAAACAAAATAAACTCCATGTTATTTGATTATTTTGGGGGGTGGAATGGTATCATAAGCATCAAAACCAAATCAGACTTACATTAAAGAAGTACCAAAAGAGAGTGACATACACTTATCAAAAGGAGATAAGTTACTTACTCCTAAAAGCAACTCATGACAAAAATCCTTATGAGAGAGAACTACAACATGAATGAGCTCTCTTCTTTGTTCAAAAGGGGAAAAGCAGAAAATTAAAAAACTCTTAATAAAAATGGACTCATTCTAATGATAGCCCAAACAAAACATAAATAAACTAAATGAAATTATATAATCCAATTTAGGGCTCTAATTTCTACCCTGGATATTTATAGTGAGCAGAAATCCAATCATCTTCATTTGTTCATTCCAGTTGCATTCTTGACTGCATCGGCAGCTGCCTGTGCCTTGGCTTTCACATTCTGACCAGCCTATACAAAACCCAACATTCAAAAAAATTACTTTCACACAATGATACATAAAATTAACTTCATAACCCATATTGCAAATAATTCAAAACCTCATAGTTTATTTTATTGATATTTGGACAAAACACCAAAAAAATAGTAATAATAAATTTGGACCTCTTGCATGGAGTCACTGGCAGATTGAGCAGCATTGCCAGCCCTGTCCATCAGGCCACTAGCCTTCTCCTGAAAAAAGTATTAAATATAAAATAAAAAACCATCAATTTTACAATTAAATTGACATAATTAAAACACCTTAAGCACACAGAGAGAGAGAGAGCTAATTAATTATTAAGCTGACCTGGGTTTGGCCCTTGGCCTCACCAGCCTGGAAGCTCATCTTCTGGGAAGAGTTATCTGCCATCTTAATTGAACTCTCTTTTTGGAAATTAGAACACAAAATATACTTAAGATATGCTGATTAGTGATTACTGATTAATGCTTGAAATCGATGCTTTGGTGATTCACATCTCAAAGTTGCCACAATTTATAGTTTTTAAAACCAGTTCAGTGCTTGACACGTGTAGTGCCACGTAGAAGGCTATGTGTTGGATTTTGAGGTTTTTGGGCCTTTTGATCAGGAAGCTGTTGGGAATAATTCGTTCATGCATTTTAAAGGTTGTTGCGGTTTTGAGGGCTTTCACTGTTTTCTCTCTCATTGGAGACCTTTTTTTTCGTTAATAAAAAAGATTAGAATTCTTTTACTGAAATGGAATAGATTCCTTGTTATGACCCGAAAGAACCAAATTATTAAAATAATTTCTTCATGCAGCTAAAGAACCAAATCCTTTTACTTACGGATCATTACAAATCTGATAACAGATGGCCCTAGACTACCTAGAACGGTTTGATCGCTCTAAATCTAAGGGTACAGTTTACATCATTTTACGTGCCGATCCGGATCGGGCCCCGGAGACCCTAGTTTGATTGGAAACGGGCCACTGAGCAAAACTAATTACTCTGTGGCGGGATTTTAGCAAAAAAAACGACGTTTAGGCCTCCAATTTAGCAGTTTTCAGTTTTTGGGAAATTTCTTAGTTTGTACTTGCCTAATTTCGATTTTCCTTTTCTTTTTACTTTAACCTTATAAATAAGGAGGCCATGTAATATTAGGGATTATTATTATTGAATAAAATTAGGGTTTCTTTTCTCTTCGTGAGAGTTTATTGAGGAATGAGACAAAGTTCTTCTTCCGCTAGCATTTTATGTCAATTGATATCAGAGCCTTGTTCTACCCTGGTCTGATGGCAGGTGATGGAAACGAAAGCAACCACCTTGACAATGTTGATCGTGGGGTGCAGGTCCTATGGGCAGCCATAGATAATCACAATCAGCAGTTTAATGATCACAATCAACGGTTTGATCGTATCGAACGTATGTTGCGGGAGATACAACAAACCATGGCTGGTCTGAGGATTAATAGCAACAGGGGTGAAGAACGTAACCCGAATTTTGTCGGCGACCTTGCTCGCGACCAACCGGTTGCTGGACGCGTTCTTGCTCCGCAGCGTAGGCCCCAAGCCTATGCCGTTTTATCTAGTGATGATGAGTTTGAAGTACTGGACGTCGAGAACAATAATGATGGTCAGCATGGTCGTAATCAGAATCGTGTTGGTCAGAACCGTTACAACCAGAACAGGTACGAACAGAACAATCATGATTTTCGGGTTAAGGTAGATCTGCCGTGTTTCAATGGCCACCTCCACGTCGAAAACTTCATTGACTGGATTTTCGAAGTGGAGGCTTTCTTTGAGTATATACAGATCCCAGAAGATAGGCAGGTGAAGCTTGTAGTCTATAAACTGAAGGGGGGAGCCTCTGCATGGTGGGAACAGACGCAGAATAGCCGCAGGGGACAGGGTAAGCAGCCTGTTCGCTCCCGGTCTAAGATAAAGCAGCTGCTGCGAGCAAGGTTCCTTCCTCCTGACTATTAACAGATGTTGTACCAGCAATATCAGAATTGCAGGCAAGGGGTGCGCACCATCAGTGATTATACGGAGGAGTTTTATAGGTTGAACTCGCGCAATGACCTGCTGGAAACAGAGGGACAACAAGTGGCTAGGTATATTAGAAGGTTGCGAGTATCCATTCAAGAACAGGTATCCCTCCATACTGTGTGGTCCCTATCCGAGGTGGTCAACCTAGCCATGAAAGTGGAGTCACAACAGTCTAGGCACTCATCACATCCCCAACCATATCAATCGTAGACATCACAGATTTCAGTGCCGCAGACTTCACCACAGCCGTCAACAAGTAGAGTTTTCGGTACTGGTACTACCAACCGCACCAAACCAACAGCCCCCACAACTGGTGCCCCAACACAAAACAGAGGAATGCCCAACAATCCCTATGCCCATCCCATTCCAAGAAAGTGTTACATATGTGGTCAACCTGGACATCGTTCCAATGAATGTCCCAACCGTCGGTAGGTTAACATGGTTGAAACAGCAGAGGAAGAGGAGAATCCTTTTAGCACGGATGAAGGTTATTCCAGGGAGGTCGATGATTACGCGGGTGGCGAAGTAGCAGATGCAGATGAGGGTGGATATATTAACTGTGTGGTTCAGCGTCTGTTATTTACACCAAGGCAGAAGGATGACAACCAACGACACTGTATTTTCAGGATGCGATGCACTATCAACCAGAAAAGTGTGCAAGGTGATTATTGACAGTGGCAGTAATGAGAATATCGTATTGAAAGCCCTTGTCACAGCATTGAACCTGAAAACAGAAAAGTATCCCTCTCCATACAAGATTGGTTGGATCAAAAAGGGCGTTGAAACTCGAGTAACTGATATCTGTTGTGTTCCTTTTTCTATTGGCAAATTTTATAAAGATGAGATTGTGTGTGATGTTGTTGATATGGATGCGTGTCATTTATTATTGGGGAGGCCATGGCAGTTTGATGTAGATGCTATGCATAAGGGTCGAGATAATACTTATGTTTTCTGGTGGTTTGACAAAAAGATTGTACTAGTTCCTGCAAGTGAACGTGATCCAGCTGTCGAAACCCATAAGGCAGAGGGAAAGACCTTTCTTACAGTCCCTGAGGTGGAGTTCGTTGAGGATGTGAAAACAGTAGGGGAGTTCTATGCGTTGGTAGTAAAAGGAGAACCACCAACCGAGTATCAACAGATTCCTGAGGAGTTAAAGCCGTTAATGGCTGAATTTGAATATGTCATACCAGTGGAATTACCTAAAGGTCTGCTTCCCATGAGAGATATTCAGCACCATATTGACTTGGTCCTTGGGGCTAGTTTACCGAATCTGCCACACTATCGAATGAGTCCTCAAGAACATAAAATTCTACAAAATCAGGTTGAGGAGTTGATTAAAAAGGGGCTGATCAGAGAGAGTTTGAGTCCCTGTGCTGTACCTGCTTTGTTGACGCCGAAGAAAGATGGAAGCTGGCGCATGTGCATTGACAGTCGGGCCATAAACAAGATAACAGTCAAGTACTGCTTTCCCATTCCCCGACTAAGTGATATGTTGGACATGTTAGAGGGTGCCAAGATCTTCTTTAAGTTTGATTTGTGTAGTGGTCACCATCAGATTCGGGTCAGACCAGGGGATGAATGAAAAACAGCCTTTAAGACGAAAGAGGGGCTTTATGAGTGGATGGTGATGCCCTTCAGTTTATCAAATGCTCCCAGCACCTTCAGGCATATAATGAACCGGGTTTTGAAACCCTTCATTGGTAAATTTGTGGTTGTTTATTTTGACGATATCTTAATCTATAGCCAGGATGAGGTGGAGCACTTGGACCACTTACGGGAAGTGTTGCTGGTTTTGCGCTCGAGTAAACTCTATGTGAACCTGAAGAAGTGCAATTTTCTCACTACCAAGCTGCTGTTTTTGGGGTATATCGTGGGTGCAGATGGTATTCAGGTTGATGAAGAGTAGGTACGTACAATTCGAGAGTGGCCAACCCCGACAACAGTGCACCATGTTCGTAGTTTTCATGGACTGGCCACTTTCTACCGCAGGTTTATTCGAAACTTTAGCAGTATAGTAGCACCAATCACAGAGTGCATGAAAAAAAGTCTGATTCCAGTGGGGAGATGCACAAGATACAGCCTTCGCAGTGATCAAAGAAAAGCTTTCTACAGCCCCGGTACTTGCCCTGCCAAGTTTTGACAAGCTGTTTGAAGTTGAGTGTGATGCCTCGAATGTGGGTATTGGTGTTCTTCTGTCACAGGAGGGACGGCCAGTAGAATTTTTCAGCGAGAAGCTCAAAAATGCTCCCCAAAAGTGGACCACATATGAGCTGGAATTTTATGCAGTCATCCGAGCTTTGATGCATTGGGAGCATTACCTGATCCAGCGTGAGTTTGTTCTCTATAGTGACCACCAAGCCCTGAAATTTATCAACACACAAACCACTCTAAATCGAATGCATTCTCGGTGGACTACCTTCCTCCAGAAATTCAGTTTTGTACTCAAGCACAAGTCTGGACAGTTGAATAAGGTGGCAGATTTGTTTGAATATCATCCACCGGACGAACCACTTTATCCTGACAGTAACTCGGGGTCGAGTTCTTTTAAAGTAAGGGGGAATGATGCAGAACAGGTAAACAAAGCAGAACAGATGGCCCTAGACTACCTAGAACGGTTGGATCGCTCCAAATCTAAGGGTACGGTTTACATCGTTTTACGTGCCGACCTAGATCAGGCCCCAAAGACCCTAGTCTAATTGAAAACGGGCCACCGAGCAAAACTGATTACTCAATGACAGGATTTTAGCCAAAAAACGACGTTTAGGCCTCCAATTTAGCAGTTTTCAGTTTTTGAGAAATTTCCTATTTTGTACTTGCCTAATTTCAATTTTCCTTTTCTTTTTACTTTAACCTTATAAATAAGGAGGCCATGTAATATTAGGGATTATTATTATTGAATAAAATTAGGGTTTCTTTTCTCTTCGTGAGAGTTTATTGAGGATTGAGACACAGTTCTTCTTCCTAGTTCTTTCTTCCGCTAGTATTTTACGTCAAAATCACATAAAAGACAAAAATGCAATCTAAAACAAATACCTTTCTTCATGCAGCTAAACACCCAATATAATTTACTAAATCAATTTTCTTAATGCCTTAGATGTTCTCATGATCAAATCTCCAAGAAACTAGTCTCGACAGTCCCAACACCAGCTCATCCAAACTTAAAAGAAAAGCTTCATGAATGAGAGTATTCTGAAGGAATTGAAATAAAAATAAGGAGATATATGCTACCAAAAGTGTTTCCATTGTTTGAGCAAGCTACCATGAACTTGAAGTAAATTGTAGATTTCCTTCCTACCATTAATCAGGTTATTTCATACAACTAGACTATATTCCATTTTCTTTCATCACTACATTGCATTTATATCATCCATAGCAAAAACGTTGCAACTCGATCACCATCAAAATGACACAAATCTCATAACTAGCCGTGAACTCTTTGGCTTGTGTAGATATAGAAAATGTACAATTACCAAGATACCTAACTTCTCTTACTTCACCCGATTTTCTTCACTTTATCTAATTGTTTTCACATTTTTTCTACTTCATCTAATCTTTTCACATTTCTCCTACTTCACATAATTTTTTTCATATTTTTTTTACTTAATTTTTGTTTTCCAAATTCTACTATAAATACCTCTTCATTCTTCCATTTCAAATCATCAAAAAATTTGTCCATTTCATCAATAAAAAATTCAACTCAAATCTACACAACATCAAAAAATCCACACAACGTCTAAATATCCCCTTATATTCTCTTAAACATTTACAACATCTAAATATATCACTTGTATTTACTTAAACATTTATAAGTGAGATTGGGTTTATTCGAAATTTGGGATTCACATTTTACACATTTGAGCCACTACTTGTAAACACCCATTCTTAATGAAAAATTTCTGTAATACTCCTGTGGAGAAGGCCTTATAAGCCGAACCACATAAACATCTAGTTTTCATTCTATTTTTTGAAATTTTACTTATCAGTTTTTTTTTTTTTTTTTTTTTTTTGTATTTTTACGCCAAAGCTTAAAAATATTTATACCATCTCAGTTCACAATTGTTCAATTGCCAATTCAGAATAATTTCTTTCTTCCTTACCCAGAATCTCTACTCAATAATAGTATCCCATAGATTAAACCTGAAAATTATTTTGCAGATTTTTCGTGTTAGTCCATTGGTAGCTCCACAATATAACAAGTTTTCAAATCTATAGATTTTGTGTTTAAATTTTTGGCGACTCCATTGGGAAGGTGATTTGATTTTTTTTTTTTTTGACAAAATAAAAAAAATGAAAGGTTCTTGATAATGAGATCCTGGCACCCAACAGTACGTGGATGTCCAAAATATAAAGGTAAGTTTTCTCCTCAATAAAACACTTTTGAGGCAGAATGACTCAAAAAAAATATCCGACTAAGTATGCTGTAAATTACTCTACGAGATTCAAATGTATGCATCTGACTTGCTATTGAACACATTGAATACGTATGCATCATAATTGACTTTTGAACACATTTAATTGTATGCATCAGGCTTGCTCTTGAAACATTTTGAATTATAGGCATCAAACTTGTTATTGACACATTGAATTGTATGTATCAAACTTGGCTCTTGAACACATTCAAATGTATGCATCAGACTCGCTCTGCCAAACTAAAAAAAAAAAAAAAAAAAATGTGCAATTTAAAAATGTAGAAAACCACAAATGCACTAAGGAATACATATATATGGAAAAGTATGAATTGAATGCACTTTATGACATAAACAATGCTGAAACCATGCACTCTTAGATTAGAGTGCTGAAAACCATGCACTCTTAAATTATCGTGTTGAAAGCATTCACACTAAGTCTTACAGTACAAATGAATGCATACCATGATATACATGTATATGCATAATAAGATACAAAATATAGACAAAGAATATATGTATAATAAAATACAACATATAACTAATACTTCTTGTGATTGTAGGAGTTACGTAATTGGGCATGCAACTGAGGAGAAATTTTTATAAGAATGTACCTGTCAAATGTGCTCTATATAAAAAAAACAAAATTCAGACTAGCAATTCAGACAGCGAATTACCCCTCAAAACACTACTTGTAATTTCGAGTCAAAAGACAACAGATTACAAATATTGAGATGAAAGGTCACATGGCATACATTGATGACATGTTTGTTCATTATCTGAAGCCTATTTGTTTGAGTTGTTGGCAGTATAATAATACTTGTAGAAAGAGATAAAAAAAAAAATAAGAGAGAGAAAATATACACATGTATATAATAATGATATATATATATATATATAAAATAAGAGAGAAAATATACACATGTATATAATAATGATATATATATATATATATATATATATATATAATATACGCACACAAGTCCAAAACATGTGAAAAAAAACTTACATATAAAAATTACAACACTTAAAGATCAAAGTTATTACCAATATTGTTCACAAGTCCAACACATGTAAAAAAATATAAAAATAAATAATTACATCCCAAAATTCATACTAGTTTCTGGAAATATTTCTTCTAAAAGATTAGAGGAGTGGTTCATGAACTTGGCTATTAGAAACACGGTTTCCAAAGGGTTGTGCATTACCTGGAGAATCACTTGGTGTAGAGCCCGATATTTTAATTTTGATATTTTAAATCTTGGGATTTCACCTCGACACGTTTTTAGAGTTCTCGATTAGATTTTTGCTTTATTTTATTTTATTTTGGAGCTTTTAAAACTTGGAAGCAAGTAAATGAAATAAGGTTTGGAAAAATAAAAGATGTCTTAGGGAAATGTTGGGTTTTTAAAGAGTTTTGGGTAGTTATTGTAAAAAATGAAGAATTAAAGGGTTTGTGTGCAATTAAGGGAGAATTTTTAGTATAAATAGGATGAGAGAGTGAGAGAAATGGGAAGAAGGGGAAAAGGAGGGGAAGAAGAAGAAAAAGGTAGAAGATTTCTTGCTAAGATTCAAGGTACAAATCTACTTTTCGATCTCTTTAACTTTTAAGTATTTTGTTGAGTTTTAAATTACTCACAAGTGCACGAGTCGTTTGCAATATAGTGTTGTGCAAGTGCGAGGTCGAATCCACAGGGAATTGCGTTGTGAAAATATAATTTTATCTAAACTAAAATTATCTTAACCTAGTTCTGAGTTTTGAATTATACGTTGCAAAACAAATAAAAACTAAACTAAATTGATTTAAAACTAATAATAAAGACAATAAGGTTTCTGAATCCACCCCACCAAAGTTAAGTATATATCTTCATGTTCTAAAAATAGCCTATCAAAACATTCCATTAATCCAACTTAAAACAAAAAACAACAAATATCCCAATTAAACCAAAAGCATATAATGTATCCGCTTTTAACAAATCACAAAGGAAATCCAATTTAATCAAAAACAATTTGATGTATCCATCAGATGAAACACACAGAATATCCAACAGAACAATTTAAACGCAATCAATCATAAGATTTTACTCAAATAATTGACAAAACATTTATACTAAAAAAAAACATCAGAATTGTATAAACAAATCTGAAACTATTATGCAAAACAACGGCGAGGCTTCATCTTCAACCTTAGTTGAAGATTTTAGCCACTCATAATCATGAAACTAGAGTTCATAATAAAAGTGCTAAACATTAAACTAAAAAAAAAGCAATAAATTAAAACTGACTATACATGGGAGAAATTCCACTTGTTGTTGGGTGGCAATTCCCCTCGTGGTAGCAAAGCCTTCGGGATCCACCAGAATGCTAGCAGACGTCCACCGGATTACACCAAATGGCACCAAGAATTGCACACTGAAAGATGAAGTGAGATGGTTCTTTTATAGGGGGAGTCCCGGAGCATAATGGGTTGCAGATTCGATGTGGGATACTGCTCGAGTGCGCTCGATCGCAGATTGGTGCCATCGATCGCATGTGCACTCAATCGTATGTCTTGTGCGCATGATCGTATGTCTGATGCACTCGATCGCAGGTGCACTGCACTACAAAGATTTCGATGTGGGATGCTGCCCAAGTGCACTCGATCGCATGTCTCGTGTGCTCAATCACACTAGGCATCCTCAACTTTTGCTCTTGAAGCTTGACATCTCCCAAAATGCTTCATTTTCTCCACAAACCTATAAAAATACACAAAACATAGAAAAGACATAAAATAAAGTGAAATAATACAAACTAAGAGCTTAACACATATAATTTAGAGGCTTAAATATGCAATATTTAAGACTCATCAGGTTTCAAATGGGTTTCTGGTGTTAAACTTGGTGATTTAAGGAGACTAACTTTAGATTTTTTCTATGGTTAAAGTAAAAATTTCAAATTAAAGCTTGGGAAACTTAAGTCTTAAAAGGGATTGAGGTTTTATATAGGATTAAATTGGTTTTGGAAAGGAAATAAGTGATTTTTGTGGGAAACTTTTGCTGAAAAACAGGTTATCAGTCGACTGTATGTTGTACCAGGGGGTACCAATCGCCTGGTGTAAGTACCCAGTCGATTGGAAAGTTGGGCAAAAGCTTCTAGACTAAATTCCAGTCAAATGGATGTTTAAGGTAGTCGAATAGGTCAACCTATTTTTCAAAAATGATCAAATTTTGCTTAGTTTTTAAGTTGTAACTCTTTATAGAACATACCAAAGTAATTATAGGTTAGAAACTTGGATCAAATAGTCTTAAGAAAATCTTTTTTTTCTTTTGTTCTTAACCTTTAAGAAACACTTAGACCAATGGGGAGTGAACACCTTGACTTAGGACATAGTTTTTGTTCTCGAAATAAATCTTTGGCATGTGTAATTGTTGTGTATATATATATCTTGTTTTGATTCATTAAAATGGCATATTCACTCGATGAGGTTGAAAAGTGTAAAAATGACATAGGAGTAATTCAAGACTAAGGCTTGGTTTTCGAGGTGAGTTACACCTTACTTTTAGTAAACGTATGAATTGTATGATAGAAACGAAAGCTTTAGAATAGATTCGATTGTATAAATCATAAATGATAAAGTTATAAGAAATGTAGTTATATAAGGTTTTGTTACGGAAATAATAAGACTATTGATACGAGCATTTCTTATATATTTGAGACATGAGTTTGGAAATGAGTTGAAGTAGTTGTGTTTAGGAATTCTCATGTGTATGAATACAATGAATGCTTATTCACACATTTGTTGCTTTATGAATGCATTGTCATGCTATATATACGGTTAACGTATTGTTAAAGGGGGAATTGGTGAGATTGCAGTAGGTCCTTTCCCACAAAGGGTGTAAAGGCACTGAAAGAACCTTGGATGTGTATGACCCCATCTGAAAGAGGATATATGTGGATCCAAAGCTATTTTTTTGAGAAATGATTGTGATGATTTGGGGTATCGGTACGTAAGGAGACGTCCCCATTATTATGTGATTAGCCTAATAAGGAATGTGATGATAATATGAATATATGCATGAATATGCTTCTCATTTTATTTGCATTGCATACCATTGATAATGGATGATGTGATGGAATTGGCCCTGAGGGGCATCTGTTGAGATTGGCCAATGAGGGGCATGTAATGTGAATGAATCGGTTAAGAGTATTAAAATATCAATTTGTTGTGAATTGAAACTATCGGGATGGTTATGGATTATGAATGTCCAATCTTATGTTATGTGTGGATTAAGGTATGAACCATAAGCTACATGATAAAGTAAAAATATCAGTGTTGTTGAAATGATTGTTTCCTTTGAAATAAGAAATGAGTAAAGTAAATCGAAAGTATAAATAAAATCCTTATAACACTTATACTTATAAAAAAAAAGAGTTTTATATGATAAGACTTTGAAATAAGGAATTTAAACCTCAATATGATTACTCTAGTAAGATGTTTACTCACTGAGCTTTTTAGCTCACCAGCTCCCTTTTTTTTTATAACTTTTCATGTTAGTACTAGAAGACTTGTGGTCAAAGTTGAAAGGAGTGTTCATCCACTGCATTCTCATCTCTTTGGGTTTCTAGAGTGTAAGCTTTAATTATAGTTTAGTAATTGTAGAAGTGTTCAAGTTAGATGTAATTAAGGAATTTCTTCTTTTTCTTTTCTTTTTACTAGTGTCTTCTGCAAAACCTTAAAAATTGGTTTATTGTATTGAAAGGTTTTAAATATGTAAAGCCATTTGTTTATATAGATATTGTGATGATTGGAAATTAATGTTTTTTTATTTGTAAATATTTGTATGGTTGTATCTTAAGTCAAGGTGCTCAATACTGAAAAGTAATGGATTCATTCTAAGTAGGACCTACTCGGGATGGATCATTACATTTTTGGCATCAGAGCTTTAGGTTTAAGGTCCTACAAACTTTATTTACTTGATGTGTGTTGCATGGGATGGTTATAGAGAGTTAGCTGTGTAGAGTTAGAGAGGGTGCCGTTTGGAGTTATGGCTAATAATAATAGTTTGGGTGGAAGTAAGATATTTTGAGACAAAAATCGAGTTAATTTGTGTTGGATATTGTGTTGACTTGTTGACACCGGACAGAATAGCGATTATTCTGTAGGATAGTTTCAACAGGTAATTCACAGGGAAAACACAAGAGAATCGCCCAAAAAAACACAGAGAAACACCTCTGATGTTCAATTCAAAATTATGCAATTCAATAATATAATATCTTTTTTCCGTACGTGGCATCTTTATTTATAAGGTCAAAGCTAAAAAAGGCAAAAATCGCCAAAAACATAAATTTGGGGAAAAACTATGGAAAATATTAAAATTAAGTGTTAGAATTAAGGCAGAATTAACAGTAGTCAATTCTGACTTGAATACAAAAGAAATTGCAAATGGAAAGTTTCCTAAAAACTGAAAACTGCAAAATTGAAGGCCTAAACGTTGTTTTTTGGCTAAAAACCCGTTATGCTCAAGATAAAGACCTGAGTTTTGATCAGGGGCCCGTTTCCAATCAGACTAAGGTCTTCGGGGCCCGATCCGAGCCTATGGCATGCAAAACGATGTAAACCACACCCTTAGATTTAGAGCGATCCAACCGTTCTAGGTAGTCTACCTGCCATCTTTGCGCTGGTCTGCCAACTCAAGGTATCTCAGTGCCAACAACGTGCTATCTGAAAACTCAGCATCATCTTACTTGGATCCTCCTGCATCAGTCGCCTTGGGTTGGAAAGAACTCGTCCTCGAGTTCATAATAGCTTCATCGGACAATTGTAATCCATGAAATAGATAAC
The DNA here is from genome assembly GCA_023935145.1 of Bretschneidera sinensis. Lineage (NCBI taxonomy): Eukaryota > Viridiplantae > Streptophyta > Magnoliopsida > Brassicales > Akaniaceae > Bretschneidera > Bretschneidera sinensis. The sequence goes on from CM043697.1 coordinate 26,977,580, forward strand.
CATTATGAAAAATAAAATCATGTCATTGACCATCAGTTACCACCTGAATTATCCTCCCGAATGAAGGATCTGCAACAAACATATCAAAGAAAACCTCAAATCCTGCAATTCTGGTGCTCATGGTGGTGAGGAGTAATGTACGACGGCTCAGTGTATCTACGACATGGTTCAGACTTCCTGCTTGGTGCCTCAGTGCAAATGTGAACTCCTGCAAGTACGCCACCCACTTGGCATGTCGTCTACTCAGCTTGTGTTGGCCATTGATGTACTTCAGGGCCTCATGATCAGTGATAAAAATGAACTCCCTCTGCACTAGGTAGTGACGCCAATGCTTCAGGGACTGAACTATGGCATAAAACTCCAGATCATAGGTGGAATAATTCTTCTTTGATCCTGATAGCTTCTCACTGAAAAAAGCTATTGGGCGCCCCTCCTAACTCAGAACACCACCAATGCCAATCCTAGAAGCATCACAGTTTACCTTAAACACTTTTTCAAAATCAAGAAGTGCAAAAACTGGTGCCTTTGTCATCTTCTGCTTGACCAGTTGAAAACTGGTTTCTGCCTCCTCGGACCATTGGAAATCACGTCCCTTGAGGCATTCTGTGATAGGAGCAATCAAAGTGCTGAAATTTCTGATGAACTGCTGGTAGAAGGATGCCAATCCATGAAAACTTCTGACATCGTGCATGGTCTTCGGTTTGGGCCACTCCAAGACCGCATCTATCTTCGACTGATCTGCATGAACACCATCAGTAGACACAACAAAACCCTAAAACGTTACAGAAGTAGTGAAGAAAGAACACTTCTTCTGATTGACAAACAAGCGCTCTGTCCTCAATATATCAAAAACAGCACGGAGGTGATCAAAATGTGACACCCACGTCGGGCTATAAATGAGGATGTCATCGAAGTAAACTACAACAAATTTCTCCATGAAAGGCCGTAAAACCTGATGTATAAATCTTATAAATGTGCTGGGTGCATTGGACAGCCCAAAAGGCATGACCATCCACTCATACAACCCATGCTACGTCTTAAACGCTGTCTTCCACTCATCTCCAAACCTTATTCTGATATGGTGGTATCCATTTTTAAGGTCAATTGTTGATAAGACCTTAGAACCGGACAGCTGGTCTAACATATCATCCAAGCGGGGAATTGGAAACCTGTATTTCACTGTAATCCTGTTGATTGCTCTGCTATCAACACACATACGCCAAGAGCCATCTTTCTTCGGCACCAGCAGGGCAGGAACTACGCATAGGCTCATACTCTCACGGATGTAGCCCCTCTCCAACAACTCTACCACATGTTTCTGCAACTCTTCAGATTCTTTGGGACTGAGGCGATACACCGATCGATTAGGCAATCTGGACCCCGAAACAAGGTCGATCTGATGCTGAATATCCCTCATAGGCAACAACCCAGGAGGAAGATCCTTTGACATCAGGTCAGAAAACTCTGCTAGCAGCTGCTGCACCTCTGCTGGTAAATCTGGGTTCATGTCTGCTGCACTATTCCCACAAGGCAGCAGAGCACAGACCAAGTCTCCACGCTCAATCTCAGCTAAAAACCTAGACATAGAAAGCAGATTAGTATTATTAGCTACCGGGGTAGGAGTGGTTCATTCCCGACGAGGTGCCAACACAATCTTCTTCCCTTTGTTGCTAAGGGAATATGTATTTTTCCACCCATTATGAATAACAATGCGATCATACTGCCAAGATCTACCTAACAATACATGACAAGCATCCATAGACACAACATCACACCAAGCATTATCAAAATATTTCCTGCCAATCGAAAAAGACACTAGGCATCGCCTATCTACTGTTACCTCACTGCCTTTATTCAGCCACGATAATTTATATGGCTTGGGATGATGATCTATCTTCAACTGAAATTTCTAGACAGTCTCTTCAGACACTACATTCTCGTAACTACCACTGTCAATGATCATCTTGCAGACTTTATCTGCAACTGTGCAGGTCATGTGGAAAATATTGGTTCTCAACCAATCGTCCCCTAAATCACCTTTGGGGGTCAGTAGACTCTTATGAATGACCAGAGTCTCATGGCTATCTCCATACAACACATCTCCATCTCCATCATCGTCATACATAGGCTCTCCAATTTCCTCAGTTTCATCTACCACATCGTCCTCAATCAGGAGATTTTTGCCATTCTGACTAGCAGGCTTCCTTCACTCAGTCGCTTTATATCCCTGTTCACCATATCTGAAACATCTAATATTTAAGTTAGAGTTACTCGGGGGTGGCTGCTGGGCAGAACAGGATTCTTGAGGGTGAACTGGCCGACTGCCTTGATCGTTTCTGATCATTGGCTTCCTGTTCTGCTGTTTTTCCACAGCAAGTGCACGCTGGTATGCTTCAGAAATGGTCCACAGCAAGTGAAGGCTGAGGACATCCTGCAGGGGCTGTCGAAATCCCGCCAAATACCATGCCACCATCTGCTCTTCTGTCTCAGATAAATCATTCCGAGCTATCAACACTCCTCCGTGTAATCATCAACCGATCTCGTTCTTTGCCTCAATGAATGAAGTCGCTGAAACAAGGTTTGACGGTAGCCGAAAGGAAGGAAGTGACCCTTCATCTTTTTCTTCATCCTCTCCCAATTAGTGATCTTGGCCTTGCCCTACCGGTCGAGCAAGCGCCTAAACTACTCCCACCACGTAGATGCTCTGTCTTTGAGTTTGATGGCGACCAGTTTCACTTTGACACGTTCTGGGACTTCCTTATACTCGAAAATATGTTATACTTCATTCGACTAATCGACGAATCCTTCGGCTTGTAACATACCAGAAAACTCTGGCAGATCCACTCTGAAACCGATGTCTCTATAACGATCCTCCCAACCACGGTGCTCCCAGAATCGAGCAGGATTGCGATGCGGGTTTTCGAAACTGGAATTGAAATCGTGATCTTCCATCTCACGATCACCGAAATTCAGTGCCGTTAGACGCTGGGTTAACTCTGTAACTTGCCTCTGTAAATCCTCAATCATCGCATCCTAAACGTTATGATCACGGTGTGGGGCTTCCTCGTTCAGAACCTACCTACGACGACCACGACCACCAACCATGGAAACTGATGAAATCTCACCCCAGGAATATGTTGAAGCTCTGATACTAATTGACACCGGATAGAATAGTGATTATTCTGCAGGCTAGTTTTAACAGCTAATTCACAGGGAAAACACAAGAGAATCGCCTAAAAAAACACAGAGAAACACCTTTGATGTTCAATTCAAAATTATGCAATTCAATAATATAATACCTTTTTTCCGTACGTGGCCTTCTTATTTATATGGTCAATGCTAAAAAAGGCAAAAATCTCCGAAAACATAAATTTGGGGAAAAACTATGGAAAATACTAAAATTAAGCGTTAGAATTAAGGCAGAATTAACGGTAGTCAATTCTAACTTGAATATAAAAGAAATTGCAAGTGGAAAGTTTCCTAAAAACTGAAAACTGCAAAATTGAAGGCCTAAACGTCGTTTTTTGGCTAAAAACCCGTTATGCTCAAAATAAAGACCTGAGTTTTGATCGGGGGCTCGTTTCCAATCAGACTAGGGTCTTTGGGGCCCGATCCGAGCCTATGGCATGCAAAACGATGTAAACAGCACCCTTAGATTTGGAGCGATCCAACCGTTCTAGGTAGTCCACCTGCCATCTTTGCGCTGATCTGCCAAGTCAAGGTATCTCAGTGCCAACAACGTGCTATCTGACAACTCAGCATCATCTGACTCGGATCCTCCTGCATCACTTGTTGTTGTTGAAATGACTTGTGATGTTTGTGAATTTTACTCATGATTACCTTGATGAGAATGTTGAATGTGAATGCTCTGATTTAATATAATATATCTTTCATATGTTTGTAAGGTTTTACTATGTGGATGGTTGATTGGTACGAATATTGAAAAGTGAAAGATAAGAAATGATCTTTTAAGAAGTTTAATCAATTGAAAACCTTACTTTGACTTTTGTGACCATTGGAAATTATTAACGAGTTATTAATTAAAAGATTTAGAAATTTTTGTTAAGATTATGTTCTTAAAAGGTATTAGTTGAATTGAGATATAAATAAACTTTTCTTTTAATAATTCTTTTTTATATTGTATATATTAAGGTACTTATGAGTGATGATTGTGTGATTGATGTGCAGTGTTGACCTAAGAAATAGCTACAATAGAAAAGTATAAACTTAAAATAGATAAAGTCTTGTGTAGTGGGCTAGTATGTGTATACTTGAGAGATTAGCATAGGAGAAGGTAGTTGATGGAGAATCGGATTGAAATAATTTGAAAATCCGAGTTATGTTATCAATTAGAAAACTTAGGGCAGTTCGAGAGTTAGGAAGTATTATTGATTCATAGAAATTATAAGTATATCATAAAGAAGTGAAACTTAAGAAGAATGACTAAAATTGTGATAGGTGTGTAGATTGATTAATACATATAAGGAGTAGGAGTAAATTGCTGGTCAAGTGATTTATGTAAGGAATAAAGTGTAATAAGAAGTAGTTGAGGTAAAACGAGAGGATTAATTCAAGTGAAGCAACGATGGTAATAAACGAATTACAGATAAAACTTGTGATACTTCGGACTTTAAAAGAAGTGGAAAAGGAAAGTATCTTCTACTTCAACTTTTTCGATCACTTCCCAACTAGATGTATTCTCATCATCTTGTCCATTTTCCACTCCAACTTTCCATTCAGCATAAAGGAACCCTTAAAATCACTAATATAGTGATCAATGAAGTAACATTGACAAGCAAAATCAGTGACCTTCATTAAATACTTTGATTGAGTCTTGTCAATGTTACTTCATTGATCACTATATTAGTATGTTGAAGACAATAATTGAAAGAAGTTCTCTATCTTATTGATTGAATAAAAAGAATACAATTAACTCAATATATAGACTTATGAATACTAAGTCTAATAGGATTATGACACAACAATTTAAATAAGATGCATATAATCCGAGTCTACTAGAACATTTGTTAAGAATCCTAATAGGATTCTCAACACTCCCCCCCTTTAGTAGGAGTATAGATATCATATGCACCCAACTTGTTACAAATAAATCGGACTTGAGAACCATCTAATGATTCAGTAAATAAATATGTGAACTGATCTGTCGACTTCACATGTCTAGTGCTAATAACATTTTGTATAAGCTTTCCTAGAATATCATGACAATCAACTTCAATATGTTTAGTTTTCTCATGAAACACTGGATTATTTGCAATATAAATAGTTGCTTGATTTTCATACACCAAGATCATAAGACTTGATTGATTAACCCTAAGTTTTGCTAAGAACTGCTTTAGCCAAACCTTCTCGCTGGTAGTATGTACCATTGCTCTATATTCAAAATCAACGCTTGACCTAGCAACCGTTGTTTGCTTCTTACTTTTTTATAATACTAAATTACCTCCAACAAATACATAATATTCAGTAGTAAACCTTCTATTAGATGGAGAGCTGGCCGAATTTGTATCAGTATAACCTTCAATTTGAGCATGACTGTGATTTTGATAAAGTAAACCATGACTAGAAGCACTCTGAAGATATCTTAAAATTCGAATAACAACATCCCAATGACTAGTTCGTGGAGCATCGAGGAATTGACTGACCACGCTGGTTGCAAATGAAATATCCAATCTAGTAACAGTCAAATAATTCAATTTTCCAACCAAACACCTATATTGCCCTAGATTAGATAATAAGTCACCTTGATTAACTTCAAGTTTTGTATTGGGATCCATAAGACTATCTATAGGATTACGCCTTAGCATTCCAGTATCAGTCAACAGATCAAAAACATATTTACACTAAGATAAAGAAACACTATGATGAGAACTAGCAACCTCGATACCCAAGAAGTATCTCAATTGTCCCAAATCTTTTGTCTGAAATTTAGTACTCAAGAATTGTTTCAGTGCTATAATTTCTTCTTTGTCATCTCTTATGATCACAATATCATCCACATTTACAATCACAAATATCCTACCTGCTTCACTATGTTTATAAAATACCAAATGATTTACACCATATCTGTTGAGGCAAAAATTAATTACTACTTCACTAAACCGACCAAATCACGCTCAAGAAAATTGTTTCAAGCCATATAAAGACTTCTTTAATCGACATACTAACCCAAACTCCCCTTGAGCAACAAATCCGGGTGGTTTCTTCATGTATACCTCTTCTTGCAAAAAACCATTTAGAAATGCATTTTTCATATCCAATTGATGTAGATGCCAATTAAAAGTAGTTGTTAGAGAGATAAACACACAAACAGACGTAATCACCACTGGAGAAAATGTCTCCGTATATTTAATACCATATACCTGTGTATACTATTTTTCTACTAGGTGAGCTTTTAATCTGTCAATAGTAGCATCAGGATGAACTTTTACATTATAGACCCAGCGACAACCAACAATAGATTTCCCAGATAGGAGAGGAACCAAGTCTCATGTATTATTAGTACTTAAGGCATGTATTTCTTCATCCATAGCAATTTTTCACCTAGAATGAGACAAAACTTCTGTAATAGACTTAGGAATAGAGACAGAAAAGACTGAAGCAAAAAAATGAAGCATATGAAGGAGATAAATGATCATAAGACACATAATTAGCAATCGGATAAGCATTATATAAATGTTTACCTTTACGAAGAGCAATAGGATGATCGTCCTCAGATTATGAATGAGGATCGAGATCTGTCAACAATTGAGCAATTGATAAAGTAGTAGAGGCGGGAGATCATGGACGACGGGAGTAAACTTGCAATAAATGAGGATCTGACTCTGTAAGGGGAATGGGAATAGGTAATGGACCAGGAAATGAATCAACCAAATCTCAAATTGAATGAGGCTCAGAGTAATACGAAGTAGACTCAAAGAATGTTACATCGGCACAAACAAAATACCTTTGTAAAGAGGAACATGCAGTCATAACAGCCTCACTCCAAAACAATTTGGGGATATGCTTATGAAATAAGAGAGTACGAGCAGTATCTATAAGACGACAATTTTTTTGCTCTGCAACCCCATTTTGTTGAGATGTATGAGAGCAAGATAACTGATGAATAATGCTAGACCTAGTTATAAAAGTTGTAAAAGGATCAAAAAAATATTCACGAGCATTGTCACTATGAAGAATCTTAATAGATAAGTCAAATTAGGTTTTTATCTCAGCACAAAAAATAGAAAACAACTCAGAATGGTCTTTCATTAAGTATAGCCATGTAAGCTTGGAATAATCATCGACAAATGTAAAAAAATACTGAAATCCGAGTTTGGAAGTCAAATGACTTGGACCCTAAATATCAAAATGTATTAACTTAAAAGGACTAGGCACACGTTTATTAATACGGGAAGCAAATGACACACGATGATGCTTAACTAATTGACACGACTCACACTCTAAAGTTGAAACTTAACTCAAAGTAGGAACTAACTTCTTCAGCTTTTCTAAGGATGGATGACCAAAATGACAATGGATCTGGTATAGAGACAGGCCAATTACATAAGCAGTGGGTGATGGGATAGGATCAAAGTAATACAGACCGTTCGATTTATACCCACCACCAATCGTCTTCCTTGTTTTCAAATCCTAGATAAGAACAGAATCAGGAAGAAAGGTAACAAAACAATTATGACATTTTGTAAGCTGACTAATAGATATCAAATTATATTTAGAAAAAAAATCATAAAGAACAGATGATAAAGACATAGAAGGAGTAGGGCGCACAGTGCCAATACCACTAGTAGTGGTTTTAGATCTATCTGCAAGAGTAACATCAGGCAAAGATGAAGAGTGATAAAAACTAGAGAAAACATCAATGGTATCTAAAAATACTCAATAGCTTTTGGTGTACCTTTTTGGGTAGAAAAAGCAGTCGAGGAAGTTAGTTAATGTCCAAACCAATTATGGGATATCAAAGTTCAGCAAGTTATAAGGTTGTACATATATGTGTGCTTCAATTTTGAGCATGGGAAGGTCAGGCACACTGCTGTGGAAGTTTCTGCCCACAGGCAGGAGGTGTGCGCACAGCATCAGGTCACGCCGCAGCACACAGCACCACACCAAAACACACAGCATCACTTGGAGAGTGATATAAGGCTGAGATTAAAGGAAAAACATGATCAAAGGGAGAATAATGACTCATATGACAGCCAGATCCTCCGAGTCTCCGCACTCCCTTGTGACATTATCCGACATGTGCAAGAAAATGGTGTTGTAAGCCATCTTCTTCATCTCAGTCCGCTGGTCCTCTGTGGCACTAGCTGGAAAAGTATCATCTTCTCCAATAGCCAAGTCCACTTTCTGCTGCATGAGAACCGCCTGGATCTTCCGCTTCCATAGGGCAAAGTCCCCCTTTCCATCAAACTTCTCCACACAGAAATTTGAAGCCATCTTTGCGGACAAGGTCCCAGATTTGTGCACTAACCACAACTGCTTTCTTCAACCTCAAGAACACAGATCGAAGATGGATCTTAACCGTTCTTGAATCACTCTCAAGAACACGACCAGATCTTGATCTTTTCACCGTTCTTGAATCACCCTCAAGAACACGATCAGATATTGATCTTAACACTGTTCTTGATTTACCTCAAGAACATGATCAGATATAGATCTTAACTCCGTTCTTGAATCACCCAAGAAGTTGATCTTTGATTCTTGGAGTCTTGGCTCTGTACCTTCTACTTCTTGTTTCGATAACCAGCTGCTGTGCCCTGATACCACTGACCAAAGCTCTGATACCACTGTTGGAAATCACCTTGACAAGATGCCCAGGTGGTGATCTTCCAAACACCTAAGTCTTGAATGACTTGTAGAAAGAATTTCAGCAATCGAACACAAGAACAGAAAATCAAAGAAAGAAAGAAGACAAGTAATTTGTTGTCGAGGTTCGGCAATGTGCCTACGTCCCCGTGAGTTCCTCCAAACTCTCTGCATTATCTCAATGGTTCTTAAAAAGTTACAGCAATCCCCTTCAAGAATCCAAGTTCTTGAAGAAACAAGAAGAGAAGGAAGAAGATGAGAACTCAACAATGTTCTCTAATCTAATCTAAACTCTCTCTATCTTATTACAACCAGCCTCACTACAAGAGTCCCTCTTGTGTTTATGTCTCTCTAAATAATTCTCTCTTAGTGTTTACAATGATTGAAGAACCAAGAAAAGAACGAGAAAGTGATAGACCTATTACAATGCTTTCTATCAATTCTCTACTAATTATGAGTTTAAATCACAAGAATTTCCAAGAATTAAGAGGCTATAAATGGGGTTCTCAAGCCTCATTTTCAAACACTACAACAAGGTTTATTCAACACACATACAAGAGAGATTTGTGACATTGTGAGATCATTGTAAACACTAAGAGAGAATTGTGTAGAGAGACATAAACACAAGAGGGACTCTTGTAGTGAGGCTGGTTGTAATAAGATAGAGAGAGTCTAGATTAGATTAGAGAACATTGTTGAGTTCTCATCTTCTTCCTTCTCTTCTTTTTTCTTCAAGAACTTGGATTCTTGAAGGGGATTGCTGTAACTTTGTAAGAACCATTGAGATAGTGCAGAGAGTTTGGAGGAACTCACGGGGACGTAGGCACATTGCCGAACCTCGACAACAAATTACTTGTCTTCTTTCTTTCTTTGATTTTCTGTTCTTGTGTTCGATTGCTGAAATTCTTTCTACAAGTTATTCAAGACTTGGGTGTTTGGAAGATCACCACCTGGGCATCTTGTCAAGGTGATTTCCAACACTTATACTGTAAGAGTTCATCATACTCATCTTTGGAAATCACCATAGAAGTTGAGGGAACGAAATTTGAGGAGGTAAATCCACACTCAACAGAACCAAAAGTCATAACATTAGCAACCATGAGACAACTAACTAACTTTCAACATGTCTCCTGGGTATGCCCGAAATGATAGCAGTAGGTACATTGACGAAGCGAACCTCTAGCACCACCATTACAACCACGACCAAATGAAATGTTATTACGATCACTAGCACGACCTCCCATATCACCTCCTCTTCCACCATAACTACTTATATTATTACTATTTGTTCGGTTTCCTTAGCAAACTTGAGCAAATAATGCAAATTTGTCAACCAAAGATCCATTGTCACTAGTTTTGGAAACGGCTCTTATCACATGACCATAAGTCTCAGACCATGTAGGAAGTTCTGCCTCTCTTAGTATTTAGGATCGAACCAGTTCATAATCAGGTTTTAGGCTAGCAAAAAATGTGAGTACCTGGACTTGCTCTTAGCATTTTTCTATGGCCTTTACATTGGCTAAAATAGGCACCAAAGTACCCAAATCTAAATACATTCTCCTTATATCAATAAAATATTCAGTGACACCTCGATCACCTTACTGACCATGAAAGAACTTGACATTCACATCATACATCCGATTAAGATTGCTAGAATATGACAGACAAACATAGTCCCAAACTTCCTTACAAGTTTCAAGATGTGTACATAAGTCAGAAATTTAGGGCTCTATTGATTTTCATAATAAAGTGAAGAATAAGAAATCCTTTTGTTCTTGTGTCTCAAACAATTTTGGATTGGTAGGCAGATCTGATTACGCCCAAAGAGTAACGCGGTAGTTGTAGCACAGCTTTGGGGTATCGATTCCATATAGAAACGAGTTAACTATAAGGAAAAGTGTAAACTTTAATACGAAATGATAAAATCCAAATAAGTAAATCTGAGTTTTGATAGTAAAGTATTATGAGGAAATTGTGCATTTGTAATGAAGAATATAATAAGGAAACAACAAGGTTCTGAGAGTCCTCCCTAGGTTTCCAATCTCGATTCAGTTGTTTTTATCTCGATTGCAAGTTTGACATCCCAAACAAGTAATCAGTGTATATCTAATTAAAGCACATGTAAACCCTAATGTAATTGTTATGAAGTACTCTTTGATTTTGATTCAAGCACACATGACCTATCCTATAGATTTATCAAGAAGTGACAATATATCTCAATGAAAATATTGCAGTAATGGACAAACCTAAAAGATAAATCTTTCGAACTCAATCACATCCAAACAACTTGACATAAGAAGAGCATGACTAGACTTATATGGAGAAGAAGCATGCAATCATCGGGTTAAGAAAATCTAAAATAAGAAGAACATACAGTGCAACTGTCCCATGAACCTTAATTCTTTTTGTTTAAGCAAAAAGTAAATCATAAACGATGTTTAGCAATAAATCCAAATTACAACTGAATTAAGAAAGGAAAATAAGAACAACTACACCTAGGGATTCATCCCTTCGCCTTGCTTGGAGATTAGTTGGCCATGGGGGAGAGAGTGGTAGCCTCCCTAGAGTTTTCCACCCTTTAATTGATGTCCTCTCTTTAACCCTAAGTGATCTATTTATAGTGCAAAGGTCTAAGAGTGTTTTTGGGTTTAATCTATTGTTAAAACCCTAATTAAGTTCTAACTCGGAGATAAAAAAAATGTGTGTGCGCTGCGACTCTCCTTTATGGGTGCCGCTGCCTTGCCTTTAGCTTGGGTTGGGTGGTTTTTGGGCACCATGGCCTGGACTGAAGGGTGCCACAGTGCTGGCTAGTGGTTCAAGATATGGAGGTTCTGGACACCGCGGCCCTGGCTGGTGGGCCGCGGGGCACATTTATGCTGTTCTGGAGGTCTGACCTTTGTCTACTAAAACTGTCATAACTTTCTTTAGAAAAATAATTTTTATGAGCCATAAAATTCTCTAGAAAACAGACTTTTGGATCTTTCTAAGAATATATGGCTCATCTCCTGGTTCTTCTTGCATCAATACAGTTTAATTTGCAAAAATGATCGATCGGTACAGGCAATTCTAGCAATTTAGTGAAACTCCTTTCCAAGTGCTTGTGAACCTTCACTCCGGTGTTCATCAAGTCATTGTGCTTCAAGTAATGATAGCTTTTCCATCTCTTTTGAACTTAAAGTACCTGAAAATGCATCGAAATGGATCAATGATCCAAGAATGACACTTTAGAGTTGTTAAGGTCTAAAAGTGCAATTCAAACCTAGATCAACCCTAAAATGCTAACAATTAAGTACTGTAAAGATGCATTTTATGACTCTCATCAAGATCATTAGTAAAAAAAAATTTGCTTTCCTTGACCAGTGACATATTTATAGACGACCTTAGACCAATGAACGTAATTACTACTATTCAACTTTTGAGTAGTATTAATATATGGACTCGATTGGAAAGAGGTACCGAAGACAATCTTGGACTCCATAGGGATAAATTATAATTCGATAAACAAAATAATCTAGTAACCAAACAGGTTATTAACCAAGGAACCAAATAGATGTTAACTAATGAGCCAAACAGGTGCTGTTGCTAACCAAGTAACCAAACATGTGTTAACTAAGTAACCAAACAAGTGCCAACCAAGTAACCAAACAGATCTGTCCAAATAACCAAACAAGACTAATCAAGTAACCAAACAAGAAGTTAGAGCCAGAACCATAGCCAGAACCAGGTCAAAGAAGATACTGGAACAAGTTGAAGCCGGAGCCAGGGTCAAGGAAAATGCCAAAGTAATATATGTCCAAAACTGAGGACATGTGCAATGGTCGTTAATGGGTGTTATGGTCATAGAAAATTGTAGATTTTGATCACTGGTGATAGGACTAAACAAGCTCGGTGGTGTGACGAGATCATACTAAAAACAATCATGTAGGTATTTGGATCTGGTGGTGGGCCCGATCAGGTGTTTGATGGTCGAAAACGGGAGATTCGAGTTGTTGCAGGTGTTTTGGTTTTTTTTTTCTAGCAAGATGATGACACGTGGTAGCCAGAATGGTGTAATTCAGAAAAGGCCGATCCTGGTGATATGCTCGGGTGATATCAGAGAATAAGGTGGTGTTGAGGTGGGTGTAGAGGCATCGCATGGAATACTGGTGACGGTGGTGGCTGAACAGTGATTTTTTTCATGTAATATCCTAAGGACTAAATTACTCTAATACCATGATGAAGACAAAAATTGAAAGAAGCTCTCTATCTTATTGATTGAATCCTAATAGGATTCTCATAGGATGCACAAAATCCAAGTCTACTAGAAAACTTATTAAGAATCCTAATAGGATTCTCAACAGTTTTCTTAAGAAATTTTTTTTTTTTTTGCATATACTTAAATTATTTTATACAATGGATTTATAGTGGAGAATCTTAGTCAATGACCAATTAAGTTTGGAGAGTGAAATTGTTCCGCGAAAAGTCGTAAAAAAAAAAAGGTGTAGTAAATTTTGAATTGATCTTAACGTTAAGTGAAATGTTATGCACAAGATGGTGGACTTATTCAAAATAAAGAAAAACCTGAGTTCAGATTTGAGAATGAGTAATCAAGAGGTTGGTACTAGTTAAAGGAGTTTACGAGTTTTGCCTTATTGGCGGATATAAATTTGAACAATGCTTTTGGCTTTCAGTGAGAGATAATTGACGATGAACAAAGGTATTTGAAGTACTTGAAAAGCAAAAAAATTGTAGATGACTTATTTTAGCTGTATTTGAAGTATTAGAAAGGATGGTGATTAGTATTAGAAAGTTGGATAATTTGTGAAAGTATGATATGTATTCTGAGTGAAGGAAATTGCAATTTAATCGGATGTAATTTTGAGATATGGCATAGGATATTAAGAGAGAAGTGAGATGTAAGAGTATTAGATTAATTATTATAGAAGAGAGATAGATATGGGATGCAAAGGAAAGAGGAATAACGTAACATAAGAATTAATGAAGTTCGGAGTACACTAGAAAGAAATAGTGCTGGGAGAGATAGTTGATAAAGAAGATAGTGAAGGGGAATTGAAGTTTCTAAATGTTGTGATTTTTTTGGAACTTAATATAAAGTAGAATGAGGATTTTAAATAAATCAAGGAGTTACCGGGAAGTGTTATGCAATTGAAATTAGATGATCAAAAAGTGGATGAAGAAAATTATACATGATGAGATTACGAGATATTTTTTGAGGAATGGTATAGGTTGTATCGTGTGACTGCGAAGTACTTTATTCAAGGACTACTAGTGATAACAAGTTAAAGGGAATTGTTGAATTTCAACGTATATCGTGTGACTAGACATAAGAATCGGAAAGGGAAGAGAGTGGAAATGAGATGTTAGATGGGTTTTTGAAAGTTTTGATTTTCTAAATGGAATTGATGAGGAAACGAGAAAATACAAGGAGTTAAAAGTGTAGTCAAGTCAAGAAAGCATTTCGAGTGTGTAAAAGATTTGTTAGAAAGATGGAGGTGGAATAAGGAAATGAAGATATTATAGTTCGGTGAGTTAACAAAAATATTTGAGTAAGAAGTAAGGAAAATTGTACTACCACTCACCTGTTGCAAAATTGGAGGAGGTATTTGAGTTTGGGAAAGATGAAGAAATTGTAGATGCAAGGACTAATGGTTATAAGAGTAAAAGATAAAGGCACTCTTGAAATTTCTAAGGGTGGAGAGTTATTTAAAGTATATCTTTAAAGTTTTCTTAGTAAGAGACATATGGATTTGATGTGAAGCGTAGAATATTTATAACATAGAGAATAAGTAGAAGATTTTATCTATAGAGTTATGTAAAGAAATGAAAATATACTAAAAGGACGATAAGTTTGAAGTATGTTCAACATCAAAGAAAGGTTTATGTGAGTAAAATCTTTAGGAATTTCAAGTATAGGCCAAGGACAAAACTAATCAAGTTATATTTGAAGACATTTGAGTGTTAAAGTTAGAGAAGAGAGTTTTAAGATGGAGATTAGTTAACTATAAGTGTGAGTAGTTGGGTTATCATTGTACAAACAATGTTAGGAATTAGATTATGACGTAATATTATTGTTGAAGAGAGATTAGTCAAATTTGGAGTTGTATTGGAGAATGAAGTACTTAACTATTACTACTATGATGAGTTATATAAGAGTTATTATTAAGCATACCCCGGCTGAGGGTAGATGAATTAAGGTTTAAATGGAAACGATAAGTGAGAAAGTTGGGTTAAAGCTAGAAAACACATTGAAGAAAGAGAGTAAATTATCAAATGGACCTTTTTACTTGATGACTTATAGAAATTTTGTGGATGATTGAGAAATTGAATTATATATAATTTTTCTTCCTGAAGTTGAACTTGGAATTTTGAAGTTAATAGATTGAGGAGTTAAGAAAGAATTAAGTTGAAGTGAGTATAGAATGTTTGATGACACCACTGACAGATCCTAATCCTAAGTAGGGTATCTAATTAGAGAAGAAATTACTAATGATAAGAAAAAGGTGATAAGTTGGTAAGTGACCTTGTGAAGAAATATCTTAGAAAAAAAAAGAGCACGAATTAAAAGTCGTACCAAGTTTGAAACCCTTGAAGTGCGAAGTCGATATAGAAGTTTAAGGACTTAAGGAAGAGTATGAGATGGTAAAAAAAAAATTTTGAAATCCAAGAGCAAAAAGGAAGATGTAAAAAGGGAATGATTCTAAGTAATGATTCTGGTTAGGAATATGTAATTTGAGGGACCAGTTAGATAAATTGATTAGTGGAAATTTTTTATTTTGAGGCTGAATAACTAATAAAAGGGTATATACCGTTTACCAAAAGAGAAGAGTTTCTGGTAAGATAGAATATATATTTTTTAAAATAGTCTATTAGGCCACTTTAGTGATAATTGGTTAGTTGGCAATGAATTAGAGAAAGTTCAAGTTGATGGGTGATAGAAGTTTAACCTTATTTTGGAAAATATTGAAAAAAGTGGTGTGTTTGAGAAGTGTATTTGAGGTTTCGGGATGAAGTAGGAAAGTAATAAACCTGATGTTTAGAGAACCCTGGTCAAGAAAATTTTGAGGGCAAAATTTTTATTAGTGAGGGAGAATTGTAGACTCCAATATTTAATTTTGATATTTTAAATCTCAAGATTTCACCTCGACACATTTTTAGAGTACTTGATCATATTTTTTCTTAATCTTATTTTATTTTGGAGTTTGTAAAACTTGGAAGCAAGTAAACGAAATAAGGTTTGGAAAAATAAAAAGATGTCTTGGGGGAAATGTTAGTTTTTCAAACAGTTTTACGGTACTTATTGGAAGAAATGATGAGTTAAGGGTGAGTATGTAATTAAGGAAGAATTTTTGTATAAATAGGGGTAAGAGAGTCTAAGAAAAAGTGGAGAAAGAGAGAAAAAGAAAATAACGGAGAATAAGGGAAAAAATGAGGGGAAGAGGAAGAAAAAAGTAGAAGAGTTCTTGCTAAGATTCAAGGTAAAAATATACCCTTCATTCTCTTTAACTTTCAAGTATGTTTTTCAACAAAGAATTTTAATTTGGGGTTTAGAAAATTCAAGTGTTCTTGAGAAAAAAGTTGAAGAAAAACAAGTTTGGGTTTCAAATAGGTTTTCGGTGTTAAACTTGGTGATTTCAAGAGATTAACTTAAGATTTTTGCTATGGGTAAAGTAAAAAGTTCAACTTAAAGTTTGGGAAACTTGAGTCTTAAAATGGATTGAGGTTTTGTAAAGGTTTAAATTGGTCTTGGAAAGGAAAGAAGTGAGATTTTATAAACCTTTAAAGTGGTTTTATAAAGGTTTATAAAGTATAAGAGTTCTTGCTAAGATTCAAGGTAAAAATATACCCTTCATTCTCTTTAACTTTCAAGTATGTTTTTCAACAAAGAATTTTAATTTGGGGTTTAGAAAATTCAAGTGTTCTTGAGAAAAAAGTTGAAGAAAAACAAGTTTGGGTTTCAAATAGGTTTTCGGTGTTAAACTTGGTGATTTCAAGAGATTAACTTAAGATTTTTGCTATGGTTAAAGTAAAAAGTTCAACTTAAAGTTTGGGAAACTTGAGTCTTAAAATGGATTGAGGTTTTATAAAGGTTTAAATTGGTTTTGGAAAGGAAAGAAGGGAGGTTTTATAAACCTTTAAAGTGGTTTTATAAAGGTTTATAAAGTAGAAGAGTTCTTGCTAAGATTCAAGGTAAAAATATACCCTTCATTCTCTTTAACTTTCAAGTATGTTTTTCAACAAAGAATTTTAATTTGGGGTTTAGAAAATTCAAGTGTTCTTGAGAAAAAAGTTGAAGAAAAACAAGTTTAGGTTTCAAATAGGTTTTCGGTGTTAAACTTGGTGAT
The DNA here is from genome assembly GCA_023935145.1 of Bretschneidera sinensis. Taxonomy (NCBI): domain Eukaryota; kingdom Viridiplantae; phylum Streptophyta; class Magnoliopsida; order Brassicales; family Akaniaceae; genus Bretschneidera; species Bretschneidera sinensis. The sequence continues at coordinate 26,994,745 of CM043697.1, forward strand.
TTCAAGAGATTAACTTAAGATTTTTGCTATGGTTAAAGTAAAAAGTTCAACTTAAAGTTTGGGAAACTTGAGTCTTAAAATGGATTGAGGTTTTATAAAGGTTTAAATTGGTTTTGGAAAGGAAAGAAGTGATTTTCGTGGGAAACTTTTGTTGAAAAAAGGGATACCTATCGACTGGTGGTTTGCTCTAGTTGACTGTATGGTATACCAAGGGGTACCAATCGACTGGTGTAAGTATCCAGTTGACTGGGAAGTTGGGCAGAAGCTTCTGGACAAAATTCTAGTTGACTAGAAGTTTAAGACAATCGACTGGGTCAGGCTGTTTTTCAAAAACGACCAAAATTTTGCTTACTTTTTGAGTTGTAACTCCTTATATAACATCCAAAAGTAATTATGGGTTAGAAACTTGGATCAAATAGTCTTAAGAAAATCTTTTTTTTCCTTTTGTTCTCAACCTTCAAGAAACACTTAGAAGGGGAGTGAACACCTTGACTTAGGATACAGTTTTCTTTCTCGACATAAATCTTTGGCATGGGTAATTGTTGTATATATGTATATCTTGTTTTGATTCGTTAAAATGGCATATTCACTAGGTGTGGTTGAAGAGCATTAAAATGACATGTGAGTAATTCAAGACTAAGGCTCGGTTTTCAAGGTGAGTTACACCTTACTTTTAGCAAGCGTATAAATTGTATGATAGAAACGAAAGCTTAAGAATAGATTTGATTGTATAAATCATAAATGATAAATTTATAAGAAAGTTAGTTATATAAGGTTTTGGTATTGAAATAATAAGATTATTTTTATGAGCATTTCTTATATATTTGAGACATGAGTTTGGAAATGAGTTGAATTAGTTGTGTTTGGGAATTTTGATGTCTATGAATAAAATCAATACTTGTTTGCACATTTGTTACTTGATGAATGCATTGTCAAGCTGTATTATGGTTAGCATATTATAAGAGAGGGGAGTGGTGAGATTGCAGTAGATCTCTTCCTATAAGGGGTGTAAGGGCACTGAAAGAACCATGGATGTGTAAGACCTCACCTGAAAAAGGGTGTATGGAGATTCGAAGCTATTTCCTTGAGAAATGATTGTGATGATTTGACGTATTGGTACGTGGGGAAACATTCTCGTTATTATATGATTAGCCCAATGAGGAGCGTGATGATAATATGAATATATGCATGACAATGCATCTCATTGCATTTGCATTGCATACCATTGATAATGGATGATGTGATGGAATTGGCCTATGAGGAGAATGTGTTGAGATTGGCCCATGAGTGGCATGAAATGTGAATGACTTGGTGAAGAGTATTAAAATATCAATTTGTTGTGAATTGAAACTATTAAGATGGTTGTAGATCATGAATAGCCAATTTTATGTTATGTGTGGATTAAGATATGAACCATAAGCTATGTGATAAATTAAAAATACCAGTGTTGTTGAAATAATTTTTTCCTTTGAAATAAGAAATGAGGAAAGTAAAGTGAAAGTATAAATAAAAGCCTTATAACACTTATAAAAAGAGTTTTATATGATGATATTTGAAAATAAGGAATTTAAACCTCAATACGATTACTATAGTAAGATATTTACTCACTGAACTTTTTAGCTCACCCCTCCATTTTTTCTAACTTTCCTACGTTAGCACTAGAAGACTTGTGGTCAAAGTTGAAAGGAGTCCTCATCCACGGCATCCTCATCTCTTCGGTCTTTGAGAGTCTAAGCTTTAATTATAGTCTAGTAATTGTAAAAGTGTTCAAGTTAGATGAAATTGAGGAATTTATTCTTTTTTTCTTTTTACTGGTGTCTTCTGCAAAAACTTAAGAATTAGTTTGTTTGTATTGAAAGGTTTTATTTATGTACAGATATGTATTTATATAGATATTTCTATGATTGGAAATGAATGTCATTTGATTTGTAAATATTTGTATGGTTGTATCTTGAGTCAATGTGCTCAGTGATGAAAAGTAATGGAGTCATTCTAAGTAGGGCCCACTCGGGATGGGTCGTTACACTTGAGGGCTTAGATCACTACTACTAGGAGCTCCAACCACAGAATTAGTCTTTTCATTCCAAAGCATATCTATCAAACTTCGTAGGTCAGCAATCTGCAAAAATAAAATGAAAATAGGCTTCAAACTTCTTTTTAAAAAAATGTGTTTAAGATAATGATAGAGTTTCATAGTGGGACAAAACCTATTGTAAAGTTCTTAGTTATAAGAAACACACCCATATTGTTTCATATATGAGAACTTAAGGATTATTATTACGTACTAGTTTTAATTTAAAATATTGTTTCAGTTTTTAGGTTAGATAAAGAAGATTATGAATTTTCCTTTAAGGAAAATTGTTGTTCTATTTATTTCATAAATAAATATTATAGTACTGGTACATTGAATAATGGTCTTTATATTCTTGAAGTAGATGGTAAGTTTTTCAATTTCAAACAATATAAGAGGAAAAGAGAAAATGAAATGATCAGTCCTACATCTGGCATTTAAGACTAGGTCATATCAATGAAGATAGGGTAAACAAGTTAGTTAAAGGTGGATATTTGAATCTAATAGATTTTGAATCATACCCAACTTGTGAAGCTTGTCTCATTGGAAAGATGACTAGATCTTCATTTAGTGGACATGGAGAAAGAGTCGCGGATGTATTGGAGTTAATACACAGTGATGTGTGTGGACCCCTAATAGTTAATGCTATAGGAGATTACTCCTACTTCATTACCTTTACTGATGATCACTTAAGGTATGGGTATATGTACTTAATGAAGTTCAAGTCCAAATCATTTGAAAATTTCAAATAATTTAGGCGTGAAGTTTAAAAGAAAACTAGGAAAAGAATTAAAGCTCTTCGAATTTGATTGAGTTGGTGAATACCTGACTGATGATTTTCTCAATTATCTCAAAAAGCATGATATTCTCTCACAGTGGACTCCTCCAATAACACCACAGTTGAGTTATGTGTCTAAAAAGAGAAATTTTACTCTATTAGATATGTTACGATCTATGATGAGTTTCACTTATCATCTTGTATCCTTTTAGGGATATACCTTGCTCACTGCCACATACTTTTTGAACATGGTTCCCTCAAAGATAGTACCTAAAACTCTATATGAGATGTTGAGAGAGACAAAATATATTCTTAAGTACATTATGCTTTGGGGTTGTCCTACTTATGTAAACAAGTTACATACATACAAGTTGTGAACTAAGTTAGATAGAGGAACAAGAGGTGTTTGTTTCTAAATATGCAACCTTTCTAGAAAAATAGTTTATGCTAGAAGGGAGCATTAGGAGGAAGATTGATCTTTATGAAGTGTCATAAGAACCATAACCTAGTACTATTTAAATTGATGAATCTCAACCAATAAATCTTTTTGATACACAACCAACTCGTAGATCTAGTAGAATACCCAAAGCTCTAGAAAGATGTGGATTTATCATAGATAGTGTCCAAGAGGTACACCTTATAAATGATAAGGAACATGCTAACTACAAAGAAGCGATGTCAGACATCTATTCAAAGAAGTGGTTAAGATCCATAAAAATCCAAAATGGATTCCATATACTCTAACAAAGTATAGACTTTAATCGAAACACTTAAAAGTAGAGGTGAGCATGGGTCGGTTTGGATCGGGTTATCTTAAAATTTCAACCCAACCCATTCATACCGGGTTGAAAAAATCACAGCCCAACCTAACCCATGAACCCATCCAACCTCAACTCAACCTAACCCATTATAATTGGTTTGAGTCGATTTGGGTCATCGGGATGATATATATTTTCTACTAAATAATTAAACCATACATATTACATAACAAAAAAATATTCTATTAAATCTAAAACTAAATTCATTCATATTACAAGTAAAATATGTGTACATAACAACACAATAAATATTTGATGACATGAAAAAGAGAACAATTGTCTTATGGACTACAATGGTTGTAAGCTATGCTAAATTTGGTTTTTTGGATACTGCTAAGAAGTTTTTTCAATGACATGCGAGGGAAGGATGTTGTGCCATGGAATGCCATAATTGGAAGCTATGTTGAAGCCAAACTTGGTAAGGATGCTTTGCCATTGTTTTATTAAATGCAAGCGAGTAGTATAAAGCATGATGAAGTGACCATAGTCAATTGTTTATCTGCATGCTCATAACCTGAAGCCTTTGATGTTAGAATACAGATTCATCGTTATGTTGAAAAACATAATCTTCATTTGAATGTTGCGCTAAGAACTACTTTAGTTGACATAAATTTAACTTACTTTAGAATACTGTTCAATTACGAAGGAAATCTGGATTTCTGGACAGTTGCTAATAATATATTTTAGTAACTCGGCATTTGTTGGCCGTGCTAGTGCTTTCCCACTAATCAGTCTAATTTTTGGACTATGTTTTAATGCACTTAGAAGTGACATAGGTGCTTTTAAAATGTCATAGAGAGGCAAATTGAATGGTTCAATAATGTTTGCATGAAAGACTTCCAGCAAGTTGGTATTACTAAGCTTTATCATGAATTTAACATTTCTTCCATCAATATTATGATACATCTGTTTGGAATATAAGTTTATCTGCATACATTGATCTCGACTAGAATCTTATAAGTTAGAGTGTTAATTTCTGTGTTTATTTTATAGTTACAACGGTACAAAAAAATCAAAATTTTGTTACCTTAAGTTAATTGTGCATCAGTTTATTCTGATTGAAGTTATGCTTAAGAATAATTATGAAAACTATTTCATAACTCAAAATCAGTATTTGTTTCTTGTGTAAATATTTGAAACTAAAATCTGGGTAATTCGAAAGTATAAGACTTGTTTGGACATTGGAATATCTGCTACATATAATTTTACACACTAGTAGTAATTAGAATAGACATTTTATGATTGTATATTTTACAATTATATTATAATTATTTATACACTATTTTATATTCAATAAATATAAAATATATAATTATGTATTTGATCGGGTTACTGGTTTGGGTCGGATTGAAAATTTTGAACCCATGACCCAACCCAACCCACCGAGTTTAAAATATTTTCAACCCAACCCAACCTAATCTCTAAAAAGACATAACCCAACCCAACCCATTATATCAGTTTAGTTCGGGTTTGTGGGTCAACCGGGTTTCGTGCTCACCCCTACTTAAAAGTATAGTACCTATAGGTCACAAATGGGTCTTTAAGAGAAAGATTGGAATGGATTAAAAGGTATAGACCTATAAGGCAATGCTTATAGGGAAAGGGTTTCAAGCAAATACAATGAATTGACTTTGACAAAACCTTTTCTCCATTGACCATTATTAAATCCATTAGGATTTTACTTGCAATTGCAGCATATCATGACTATGAGATATGACAAATGGATTTAAAGACTGCATTCTTCAATGGAAACTTAGAGGAAGATGTGTATATGACACAACCTGAGGGTTTTACATCTAGTGGTAGTGACCACAAGGTATCCAAGTTTCAAAGATCCATTTATAGATTAAAATAAGCTTTTAAAAGTTAGAACATCCGTTTTAATGACACAATTAAATCGTTTGATGTTATCAAAAATGATGGTGAACCATATGTGTATAAGAAGGTCAGTGGGAGCGCTGTTACATTTTTGGTATTGTATATTGATGACATACTACTCATTGGGAATGATGTAGGTATGTTATAGTTAGTCAAGGTTTGGCTATTAAAGAACTTCTTCATGAAGGATTTGAGTGAAACATCTTATATTTTGAGGATAAAAATCTATAGAGATAGATCTACAAGGATGTTAGGCTTGTGATCTATGTGCATAGACAATGTGCTAAAGAGGTTTAGCATGGAAAATTCCAAAAAGAGGCTCTTACCAATGAGTTATGAAATTTCTCTCACTAAAGAGATGTCCCCAAAGACTCTAGAGGAGCGAGAACACATTAGTAGGATATCATATGCGTCATCAATTGGTTCCATCATGTATGCAATGTTATATACAAGGCCTAGTGTCGTATACACTCTAAGTGTTACGAGTAGAGTTTAGTCAAATCCAGTGAGGGTTACTGGATAGCTATGAAAAACATTCGTAAGTTCTTGAGAAAAACTAAGGACTTGTTTCTCATATAAGGATGAGTGGATTTGAAACTTTAGGGCTTCACAGACTCTAGTTTTCAGTCTGAGAAATATGATAGTAAATCATTTTCTGGATATATGTTTACCTAGAATATTGGAGTAGTGAGTTAAAAGAGTTCCAAGCAAGAAACCACTACGGATTCGACCATAAAAGCCGAATACATTGTTGCATCAGAAGCTGTTTGGATGAGAAAATTCATCACTAAACTATAAGTGCTTCCAAAAATTATCAATCCAGTAACTATTGTAAACCAAAGTGCAACCCAAAAAGGGGTGAATTGAGTTTTAAATTTTTTTGCAAACAACAAAAAAGTTTTAAACACTTAATTAATCAAGCAAGAACAAAAAGAGTTATATTGCTAGAAATTAAAAGAATAAGGATAAGAAAGTGCATACACGATTTATATTGGTTCGGCAATATCAGAATTTTTATGACCATGTCCACTCTCTTTAATGAGACTTTTTGAAGCATTCTACTAAGAATAACAAGCAAATTCAGAGGTGTTTCCCAAACTTTATATGATTCTCTTGACGGAAGTCAATACAAAAATGTTTAACACCTAAACACTTCTAAGAGTTACACCAACTCATTATCTTTACAATGATTGGAATTGATTGAAGATTGGTATAAGATAGATTGCAATAAATACTTTACAAGATGAAGAATATTTCTCTTTTAAGAACAAAACTTTAAAGATGGCTCAAGATGGATTTTTTAAAGTTTTGAAAATGATAAATGAGCTTTTGTATAAATTAAGTGTTCTTAAGATAGGGCAGTTTGGACCATTAAATGCTCTAAACAATGCCTTTCTTTACAAAAACTAGTTGTTATTTTCGATTGTTCAATCGACTGGATGTACCATTCTATCGATTGAGTAATAAAGCATCAAATGCTTCATTCAGTCAACTGTATAAATCATTCAGTCAATCGGATGAGAGGGATAGAACTCTCGATTCTTCATTCAGTCTGTTAGTATATATATATTAGGTTACTTATCTAATTAAGTTTTAATTAGTTACTTGTCTAATTAGGTTTTGATTACTTGCCTAATTTATGCTTATCATAAATGGCTCTTTGCAAGATATACTCAATACAATTTTTCTCTTTCAAAACCCTATTTCTCTTAGTTTTCTATCATTGTATCAGAGCCTAAAGCTCTTTAAAAAAATTATTGGATCGTTTTCCTTGAGAATTAGTCATTTTTAATTTATTTTTCTTGGTCTTCATTATTTTGGATTGCTTTTTTCGATAACAGGTGCATCAAATCTCTGTTTAGAGATCACAGTCGAATTCGTGACCCACCGATCGTAATTATACTCACTATTTGGGATTTGCTTACTTAAAATTTCTTTCACTTTCATTAGCACTTATTGTTGTGAGTTTTAAATTACTCGCAAGCGCACGAGTCATTTGCAATATAGTGTTGTGCAAGTGCGAGGTCGAATCCACAGGGAATTGCGTTGTGAAAATGTAATTTTATCTAAACTAGCCTTATCTTAACCTAGTTCCAAATTTTGAATTGTATTTTTGCAAAAGAAATATAAACTTAAACTAAATTGGTTTAAAGAAAATGATAAAAATACTAAGGTTTCTGAATCCACCCTGCCGAAGTTAAGCATATATCTCAATGTTCTAACAATAGCCTATCAAAACATTCTATGAATCCAACTTAAGACAAAAAACAACAAATATCTCAATTAAACCAAAAGCATCCAATGTATCCGCTTTTAACAAATCATAAAGGAAATCCAATTTAATCAAAAACAATTTGATGTATCCATCAAATGAAACACAAGGAATATCCAACAGAACAATTTAAACGTAATCAATCATAAGATTCTACTCAAATAATTGACAGAACATTTATATTAAAAACATCAGAATTGTATAAACAAAACTGAAACTAATATGACAAACAACGGTGAGGCTTCATCTTCAACCTTAGTTAAAGATTCTAGCCACTCGTAGTTATGAAACTACAGTTCATAATAAAAGTACTAAATATTTAAACTAAACAAAACAAAATGAAAAGAAATATTTACTATACAAGGGAGAAATTCCACTTGCTGTTGGGCGGCGCTTCCCCTCGTGGTAGCAAAGCCTTTGGGATCCACCATAATTCGAGTAGACGTCCACTGGATTACACCAAATGGCACCAGGAATTGCACACCGAATAATGAAGTCAGATGGTGTTTATATAGGAGGAGTCTTAAAGCACTATAGGTTTCAGATTCGATGTGGGATACTGCCGCGAGTGCGCTCGATCGTAAATTGGTGCGATCGATCGCATGTGCACTCGATCGCATGTCTGATGCGCTCAATCGCGGGTGCACTGCACTGCAAAGATTTCGATGTAGGATGTTGACCATGCACTCGTTCGAAGGTAGGTGCGCTCGATCGCATGTCTCGTGCGATCGATCGCACTAAACATCCTCAGCCTTTGCTCTTGAAGCTTGATTTCCTGAAATGCTTCATTTTCTCCACATACCTATAAAAATACACAAAACACAGAAAAGACATAAAATAAAGGGAAATAATACAAACTAAGAGCTTAACATATATAATTTAAGGGCTTAAATATGCAATATTTAAGACTCATCAAATATCCCCAAACTTATATTTTGCTAGCCCCTTAGCAAAACAAAATAAAAAAATTAAATGAAAAACAAAGAATCATAAAGATAAGTTCAATACTCATGGTATCCAAATATTTAAGGAGCACTCAAAATCATGAAATTCGTTCATGAGCAAGCTTAAAAAATCTAATCCATTTTCACAATGAATAAGAATTTAAAACTTAATTACTTACAAGAGGCATGCTAAGCCATCACAAGCTCGAATCAATGTAAAGTGAATTAGCATATACTGATGAGGTTTCCAAATAAGTTCAATGTACAATGTTTCCACATCTCAAGATTCACAGAATTTCTCATTAGAATGAACAACGATGGCATAGTTTTATATTTTTTTTCCTTTTTTTTATAAGACTCTGCTATGTTTAGTTCCTTTAAGCTTTCTAATTGACTCATGTAACGAGTGTTGAGTCAATGACTCCCAAACCAGATGGTTTTAGGGCATTAGGTGTAAAGACACCCCTAAGAACTTACTAACTCGAGTCAAAAAAGGCTACGAAACTAAACTGGCCTTAATTCTACCAAGCAAAATTTCCACCTTTTGATGTGAACACTCCCTGCTTACTGAGGCAAGAGGTCCAGTTACTCAGCAGAAAGTTTTGCAATGATCATTATGAATAAAATTCCCACCTTTTGACGTGAACACTCACTGCTTACTGAGGCAAGAGGTCCAGTTACTCAATGGAAAGTTTATTAATGATGATTATATTTTTTTTTATGCCCAAATTTTAATCCCACAAGTCATCCCGTTTCAGTTAAGATAAGAAACATACAGATTAACATCACATATCACCCTCACACAAATATGTGCTAATGTGCACGTGTTAGATTGGCTCAAACATGTGAATTCTCAAATGCCTAAAGTAAGTAACTAAAGTTTAAACTCTATCATCAGATCATGTGTTCAAAGTTTTAGACTCACCAATGAAATCACATCATAATTTTTCAAATCAACCAAAATTTTCAGACGAACATAAACATGCATTTATCTTCACGAAGAAAAATCAACAATAAATTAGGATAAAGTGTGTGTAACGTGTCTTCCATACCCCCAAACTTAAATGACACATTGACCCCAATGTGTGAATAATATTGAAAGAGTGACCAGGGATATGGAGAATAATCTGGACTAGTATGGCTCGTAGCATACCCTCAAACCTAAACTGAAGTACGCATTGTCCTTGAAAAATAAATACTGGAAAACAAAAAATACTAGAAACAAACATTAATCATAAATGTGTAAAATAATAAACAAACAGAAAAGATAAGCTGTGGGGTGCCTCCCATGAGCGCTAAGTTAACGTCTTCAGCCAAACCCAACATTAGTAATCGTGTCCAGCTAAACACTCCACCATCTGATCAATAAATGGGAGTGGAAAATGATCCTTCCTTATGGCAGCATTCAACTTATGGTAGTCTATACATACTTTTCATCCTGACTGAACACGAATTGGCACCAACTCATTGTCGTTATTCTTCACTACCATCACTCTAGCTTGCTTTGGCACGACATGAATCGGGCTCACCCACTCGTTATCAAGGATTGGATAAATGATCCCTACATCCAACAGCTTTATCACTTCAGTCCTCACAACCTCTTGTATAGATGGGTTGAGCCTTCTTTGTGCTCCCTCGATGGCTTGGCATTCTCCTCAAAATGTAACTTGTGCATCACCACCGAGGGGCTGATCCCTTTGATATCCTCAATAGTCCAGCTGATAGCTTCATTGTGCTCTCTTAAAACGTCCAATACTTTATTCTCTTGAGCATCAACCAGATCTGAAGCTATAGTCACAGGCAAAGAATCTGCTAGACCTAGGAACTTATACTTAAAATTGTCTGGTAAAGGCTTAAGTTCCTTCTTGGGGGGTTCAGGTGTTATAGTCTCCTCTGTCTCATTGCTTTCTCGAGGATCAGACTCCAAAATGGCATTCACTTGCTCGAGTAACTTATCTAAGCCCAAATCCTCTCCAAAGTGAGCAAAGCATGCCTCCAGGGGATCCTCAATGCTTGATTCACCCACAGTCTCTTTTGTCTTACTGCTCTCCGGAGGAGCAGACTCCAAGATAGCATTTGCTTGCTCAAGTAGCTTATCCAAATCCAAATCTTCTCTAAACTAAGCAAAGCATGCCTCCACAATATTCCCAGACTGCCCTCCTTTCTTGGGCGCTTGTAGTCTCTCAGGGTAAGGTGCTTTAGGTACAAATAACCCAGGAAGATCCTTAATAGTAGGTGTGGATATAGATGGCTCAGCATCTCTCTTCTCCTTGTGGCCACTTTCTTGCTCTTGTTGCATAGTTGGGTTCTCTTCCACTTGATTGTCAACTTGTCTCCCAGACCTCAATGGGACAATCAATTGCACTTGTTCCTGCCCGTGCATAGGAGTTGATGAATTTTCCACCACAAACTGTTCCTTTGGGTTAGGCTCAGGTTGACTGGGGAACTTTCCCTTCTCTTCTTCACCCAAGTGACTTGCGATTTGATCCATTTGACTCTCTATCTTAGCAATCGCTTGGGTGTTTACTGTTTACACACTACTTACATCACTCATATTTTGGCTAGTCATCTTCATAAACTCTTTAAGGGTGTCCTCTAGCGACTGTGAAACTAGAACTGGTGTTTGAGTGGGTGCTTAGTAAGCAGGTGATGGTATTGGATGGGCAGAACGACCATGACTAGGAATTTGTGGAGGAAATTCAGGAGGGTACTGATTGTGAGCATGATAAGGGGCTCCTCCCTTATGCATCAATTGGTTCTGGGTCCATGAAAAATCAGGGTGGTTCCGCCACCCTGGATTGTACGTCTCGGAGTAAGATCCATTTGATTGCCATTAATAGTCATTGAAAGCATTCATTTGTTCCATAGGATACTCGGCAGAAGCCGGCGTGGATGGACAATTCTGTGCTAAATGCATAGGACTAGCACAGATGGAACAACTATCAACATTGAATGCATTGGCTGTATTGCTGGACTGGCTGGTCATTTTTATGAAATCCTTGAGGGCATCCTCTAAAGACTGTGAAACCGGCGCTGGATTCATCCACATTTTTTTTTAATTTTTTAATTTTTATTATAGGCAATTGCTAATGGAAACAAATAAACTAAAATAAGATTGCAAAAGAAAAATAAAACAAAAATGCTAACTAAACTAGTAGAAAAATAAAATTAATTCAGACAAAAATTTAATTTTCACAAACCAAACAACTCCCTGGCAATGGCGCCAAAAACTTGTTGTGAGTTTTAAATTACTCGCAAGCGCACGAGTCATTTGCAATATAGTGTTGTGCAAGTGCGAGGTCGAATCCACAGGGAATTGCGTTGTGAAAATGTAATTTTATCTAAACTAACCTTATCTTAACCTAGTTCCAAATTTTAAATTGTATTTTTGCAAAAGAAATATAAACTTAAACTAAATTGGTTTAAAGCAAATGATAAAAATACTAAGGTTTCTGAATCCACCCTGCCGAAGTTAAGCATATATCTCAATGTTCTAACAATAGCCTATCAAAACATTCTATGAATCCAACTTAAGACAAGAAAACAACAAACATCCCAATTAAACTAAAAGCATCCAATGTATCCGCTTTTAACAAATCACAAAGGAAATCCAATTTAATCAAAAACAATTTGATGTATCCATCAGATGAAACACAAGGAATATCCAACAGAACAAATTAAATGCAATCAATCATAAGATTCTACTCAAATAATTGACATAACATTTATACTAAAAACATTAGAATTGTATAAACAAAACTGAAACTAATATGCCAAACAACGGCGAGGCTTCATCTTCAACCTTAGTTAAAGATTCTAGCCACTCATAGTTATGAAACTATAGTTCATAATAAAAGTGCTAAACATTTAAACTAATTAAAACAAAATGAAAAGAAATATTTACTATACAAGGGAGAAATTCCACTTGTTGTTGGGCGGCACTTCCCCTCGTGGTAGTAAAGCCTTCGGGATCCACCAGAATGCTAGCAGACGTCCACCGGATTACACCAAATGGCACCAGGAATTGCACACCGAATGATGAAGTCAGATGGTGTTTATATAGGGGGAGTCTCGAAGCACTATAGGTTTCAGATTCGATGTTGGATACTGCCCCGAGTGCGCTCGATCGTAGATTGGTGATATCGATCGCATGTGCGCTCGATCGTAGGTGCACTGCACTGCAAAGATTTCGATGTGAGATGTTGACCATGCACTCGTTCGTAGGCAGGTACGCTTGATCGCATGTCTCGTGCGATTGATCGCACTATGCATCCTCAGCCTTTGCTCTTGAAGCTTGATTTCCCGAAATGCTTCATTTTCTCCACATACCTATAAAAATACACAAAACACAGAAAAGACATAAAATAAAGGGAAATAATACAAACTAAGAGCTTAACACATATAATTTAAGGGCTTAAATATGCAATATTTAAGACTCATCACTTATCTATTTGCATAGGTTGATTGGGAATTGTGAGTTATTATTGGTCAATTTTTCTAAATGGAAATTGTGAGTTACTATTGTAGATAGGGACTTTCAATTTGGTTTGAACACTTTAATTTGTTAGGTGACCAATTGGTTTGGTTTTGATTTTTTTTTTCGAATCCTTTTTTGATCAGTTCTTGTCTCAATCAAATTGGTTCTTAAGGTTTTTCGACGTGCTCTTTCCGATTTTGAGGTCTATTTTCTCAAATTCTGCTCCTATTATTCAATTCTATTTGCTACAGCACTATGGCCACTCATGTTACTTGTTTTTCCTGAAATCAGAAGACTTGTCACTATTGTCAAAAGTTTGAATATTTTATTACGGATTAACCAAATAAGGTTTGTCGGTATTGTCATCAAAATGATCATTTTCTTATAGATTGTCCCATCCAACCGCCGGAAGGTGATTTTTCTTCGAGTACTCAGTCTAGACTAGGTATGTAGTCTTCTTTCAACTTTAGATCTCAGTTCCACACTATTGATACCTCTTAAGGTTCTCAGAATAGTTCCTCTGCTCCCATATTTTCGATTAATGATCTTGAAGCCCTCCTAAAACAGGTTCTCTTTAACTCCATTACCCAACATACTACTGCTATGACTACCACCCTAGGTACTTCCTCTTGGTATTTTGATTATGCATATTATAATCACATTACTCCTGACTCTTCATTTTTTCTTTGAAAATATGTGATTCTTTTGCCCCTGTCATTTATACTGCTAATGGGTTTTCTATGCATGTCAGTCACACTGGTCACATTTCCATGCCCATATTGTCTTTACCTAACACCTTTTTAATTCCTAAGCATTCTTTGAATCTTACTTTTGTTGGACAACTCTATGACAAAGGACTTTGTGTTCTTTTTTTGGTCAAACTTGTGTTGTACAAGATCCTCAAACGGGACAAACTCTTAGGATCGATTGTAAAGTAGGATGCATGTTTGAGCTTATCAATCTTCATATTCCACTTTGCTTTTTCACTTCTGCTTTAGTATCAAATATTTATGCTTTGAGTCTTTGGCATTCGAGTGTGGGTCATGCTTCTATTAGTCGATTACGTCAGTTATTTTCTACTAGTTCTTTAGGTTCTGTTAAGGATGATCATTTTGATTGTTTGCTATGACAACTTGCTAAACAAACTTCTTTACCTATTCCTAATGGTACTTTGATTTCATCTCCTCCTTTTGATTTAATTCATTATGATGTTTGGGGTCTTTCCCCTAATACCACTATGGGGGGATCAAAATACTTTGTCATTTTTGTTGATGATTTTTATCGCTACATTTGGCTATATCTTATGCGCACTCGCTCTGAATTACCACAAATTTATCAAAATTTTGCTGCTATGTTTAAGACTCAATTTTCTTGTTCCATTAAAACTTTTCATGCTAACAATGCTATGGAATATTTAGAATATGGTTTTCTTGCTTCTCTCTAGATCCAAGGTACTCTTCGTCATCGCTCATGTCATAGAACTTCTTAACAAAATGGACGTGATGAACGCAAACATAGAAATGTTCTTGAAACTGTTTGTGCCTTAATCATTTCTGCCTCTTTTCTTGAGTGTTTTTGGGTGAAAACCGCTCTTATTGTTGTCTACACCATTAATCATATTCTTTCTCCTATCATTTAACATCAATCTCAACATGAACACTTGTATGGTACTCCTTCAAATTATTCATTTCTTAAAGTATTTAGTTGTGTCTGTTTTGTTCTTTTTCAACCCCATGAACGCACCAAGTTAGAACCTCATGCTAGACTTTGTTTTTTTTAGGCTATGACATTGAACATAATTGTTACAGATGTTGGGATCCTATATCTAACCAAATTCGTGTTTCTCATCAAGTTGTTTTTTGGGAACACAAGATGTTTTCTTTCTTATCTTCCTTTTCATCTTCTCATAGTAGCTCTGTTTTATTTTTCTCCAATTCTATTGTTGACTTATTTCCTAATGATAATGTTTTCGACAATGTAATTGAGCTCCCATAGGTTTCTTCTAACACTACTATGGTCCAGTCTGCAGATTTTTCTCTTTCTGTTGGTTCTAGTCCAACTTTTCCTAAGTCTTCAAACTCGATTATTCGTCATCTTTCTTCTCAGGTAAGTAAACCACCTACTCATCTTTGTGATTATCATTGTTTTTTGCCATTGCCTCTTTATATGAATCTCAATCCTATCTGGGAACCAGTTTTGATCCTCTTTGGCAGCAAGCAACAACTTATAAGCTTCAGGCATTTGCTAAAACTCATACTTGGGACTTGGTTGATCTACTTTCTCGTAAAACTGCAATTGGTTGTAAGTGGATCTATAAAATCAAAACTCGTTATGATGGGTATGTGGAACAGTATAAAGCTCGTTATGTTTCTAAAGGTTATGCTCAAGAATATGGTATTGACTATTAAGAAACATTTTCTCATGTTGACCATCTTATATCTGTTCATAGTTTGCTTGCTATTGCTGCAGTACAAAAATGGAATTTGTTTTAAATAGACGTCAAAAATACCTTTCTCGATGATGATCTTGATGAAGAAGTTTGCATGCAACCTCCTCTTGGTTATGATCATCCACCTGATAAAGTGTGCCATTTACGACGAGCTCTGTATGGTCTTAAATAGGCTCCACAAGCCTGGTTTGCAAAATTTAGCTCCACTTTCGATTTCACTTCAAACCCCGATGATACAACCCTTTTTCTCAAAAAACTTAACAAGGTTACATTTTTCTCCTCTTGTATGTTGATGATATGAACATAACAGGTGATGATATACAAGGAATTTCTAAGCTCAAAGTTTTTCTTAGTCAAGAATTTGAAATGAAAATTTTGGGTTCTCTTAGCTACTTTGTTAGATCTTGAAGTATCTTCTAATTCAACTGGTTGTAATTTATCTTATGCTAAGTATGCTTATGATCTTTTTACTCGAGCTGGTTTGATAGATAACAGGTTGCCTCTACTCGTCTTGAGGCCAATGTCAAGTTCACTTTTACTAATGGTTAACCTCTTAGTGGTCCTACACTTTATCGTTAGTTGGTTGGGAGCTTGGTTTATCTTACTATGACTCGTCCTGATCTTTCTCATGTTGTTTATATTGTTAGTCAGTTTATGTACGTACCTCATACCACTCACTTTGCTATTGTTCTTCGCATCCTTTGGTATGTCAAAGGTACTTTGTTTCATTGCTTGCAATTCTCCTCACAGTCTTCTCTTGAGTTGCATACATATTCTGATGCCGATTGGGCTGGGGATCCTATAGATCTACATTCTACAGCTAGTTTCTATTTCTTCTTAGGTGACTCACTTATTTGTTGGCACAATAAGAAACAAACTCTTACTTCTAGATCCATTATAGATTCAGAATATTAAGCCATTGCTAATACTGCTGCTAAACTTCTATGGCTTCATTGGTTACTCCAGGATATGGTGTTACACATTCTACTGCTATTATTATTTATTGCGATAATCGGAGTGCCATGGCTATTGCTCATGATGATTTTTTTATGAACGGACCAAACACATTGAGAATGATTATCATTTTGTTTGTCAACATATCGACCGTTGTACCATTTACCTTGTTTCTGTTCGCTCTGCTGCTCAGTTTGCTAATATCTTCACTAAAGCTCACTTACCTAGCTGTTTTCATGAGTTAGTTAGCAAACTCAAGTTGGCATGTACTTTACCACCTTGAGTTTGAGGAGGGTGTTAGAATACGTACATATATATTAGGTTACTTGTCTAATTAGGTTTTAAATAGTAGCCTAATTTATACTTGCCATATATGGCTCTTTGTACAACTATATATACTGCAACATATTTTTAAATCAACACATACTCAATACAATTTTTCTTTTTCAAAACCCTATTTCCCTTAGTTTTCTATTACAATCGACTAAGTGATTCACTCAGTTGACTTGGTTATAGGCTAGAAAGTATTGACCTTAATTCAGTCGACTGTGTGATTCATTCAGTCGACTGAATCAATGGGCATAACTTTTTGTCCTTCATTCAATCGACTGTATAAACCATTCATCGACTGAATCCCTTGAAACAACATTTTTTTTCAATGGCTTACAAAATTAATACCAGGTTTAAATATTTTTATCAAAAATATTTTGTAAACATTTAGAGCCACAATTAAAGCTAGATAATTGAAAGATAATTTACATTAGAATTAACTACCTAGTAGCTTCTAATCTTATTCTTTAATCTCTTCTCTTGAGGTGTGTGGATCATTGAATAAAAACCTTAAATTCTTAAACACTTGGACAAATTTGACTAGTTCAACTCAAATTAGTTTTGTTATCATTAAAATCAAGTTAGAGATCCTTTAGGAACCCATACTTTCTCAGTTCTATAATGTGCTCCATAATCATAGTGTTGTGGATGATGCATGATCCTAGATTGATAATCATAATAATTTTTAGGATGTCTAGAATATGAAAATCTATCATTCCTTGGATAAGAATATCTAGTATTCCTAGAATAAATGTTTCTTGCATTATAAGAGTTATGAGCATACATGTTGTTTCTAGAATATGAATGATAGTTGCTTTTAGCATGTGAATTTCTTAAATGATCATACCTAACATTTTTATTTCTAGAATGATTATACATATGAGCGTAGGTATTTCTTTGTTGTCTATTCCTAGTATTAGCATGCGAATTTCTACTATAGGAATTGATATTTTAATTCTTAGGCTTCTTAACATTTTTTAAAGGAACATTATTAATATTACTAGGAGCCTTAGAGGTAGAGGGTTCATTAACATATGTTTCTTTCACAAAGATAGATTCATTTGATTTTTTCTTGCCCAATAGAGAATAACTCAAACCAAATTTTTCTCAACTCATTCTTTGATAAGCTAAAACTTCATCTAGCTTTTTTATCCACGATATTGTGTTACTCAACTCAATCACTTTTTTTTTCAAATCAACATTTTCATTCATTAGAGATTCTTATGATGAGTTATTAAGTTCTAAAGAAAGCTTTTCTTTTGTTCTTTTAGAACTTCCACCTCTTAGAGAGGGATGAAACTTCCTTTTTAAGAGCAAAATTCTTAGCATCAATGTTTTTTAATTCCTCATGAAATTTATTTATAGCATCAATTAATTCATTATCAATATCAATGCTAAGGGAAGAATTAGTTACCTCATCTTCATCATCAATTGTCATCAAGGAAAGATTTGGAATCTCTTGGTAATTAATCTAACTTTTCAAGATGTACTCATCATCATCACTCCAAGTGGTAGCAACTAAGGCTTCTTCTTGAAGTTCTTGTAAGGTTTCTTTATTGTAAGATAATCTACCTTGATGTACCCGAGTTTTTGCAACCAAAGCACACAATAAGTTCCCTTTTGGTTGTGTTGTCCTTTGTATAAGGCTTCTTGTTCTTTCTCAAGAATCTTTGAAACCTCTTTGTGATAGAGCCATTTCTCCATCTTCTTCACAACTCATACACTAACATATATATTTTTTTATTTCTTAACTTCACTAGTGCCTTCATATTTAACTTGAAGTTTCTCCTATATTTTCTTAGCCAAAAAAGATGCAAATTTTTTGTTGTAATCATTTATATCTAAACCACAATGAAGCATACTTGTAGATCTATTATTTAAAGACAAAATTCTATAATCATCATCATTAAATTCTTGCTTAGTTTTAGGCAATAGAATTTCCTCTTCTCCAAGTTTAATCTCTTTCATGGGAGTTCTAGGTCTTTCTTCAGTTATTCCCCATAAAGTATAATCCTGACCTTCTACAAAGATTTTCGTTCTATTTTTTCAATAATTTTAGTTTGTTTCATCAAACAAAGGGGGCCTAGTATAAGACTGACTTTCAATATAACTATTAATAGCCATAGGATTTACTCAAGGATTTTAAGCCTATTAACGAGAAATAACCTCTAATACCAATTGTAAACAAAAGTATGACCCAAGAGGGGGTGAATTGGGTTTTAAATTTTTTTTACAAACAAGTTTTAAACACTTCATTAATCAAGCAAGAACAATTATATTGCTAGAAATTAAAGGAGTAAGGATAAGAAAGTGCAAGCATGATTTATATTGGTTCGGAAATATCGGAATCTTTCCGACCCTACGTACACTCTCTTCAAAGAGACTCATTGAAGTATTTAACTAAGAATAATAAGCAACTCCAGAGGTGTTGCCCAAACCTTACAAGGTTCTCTTCCAAGGAAGTTAATACAAAAATGTTTAACACTTAAACACTTCTAAGAGTTACACCAAGTCTTTCTCTTTACAATGATTGGAATTGATTGAAGATTAGTACAAGAGAGATTGCAATAAATGCTTTACAAGATAAAGAACATTTTTCTTTTAAGAATAAAGCTTTAAAGATGGCTCAAATGGGATTTTTTTTTTTTTTGAAAGCTTTGAAAGTAATAAATGAGCTCTTGTAGAAATTAAGTGTGCTTAAGTTGTTACGTTTTCTCATTTAAAAGGGTTTTATATAGTCTTGCCTCCATATAGCCATTAGGCACAAGATAGGGAAGTCTAGAGCATTAAAAGCTCTGAACAATGCCTTCTTTTTTAAAAAACTAGCCATTATTTTCAAATGTTCAGTCGATTGGATCAAAGTAATAAAGCATCAAATGCTTCATTCAGTCGACTGAATCAAAGAGATATAACTCTTTGTTTTTCATTCAGTCGACTGAGTGATTAATTCGGTTAACTAGGTTATAGGCTAGAAAATAATGACCTTCATTCAATCAACTGAATCAAATGGCAAGACGTTTTATCCTTCATTCAGTCAACTGTATAAACAATTTAGTCGACTGAATCCATTGAAATAACATTTTTTTTGTCTTTCAAAGACTTATAAATTAATACTAATTTTAAATGTTTTTATCAAAAACATTTTGTAAACATTTTGAGAACATTTTAAGCCACAATTAAATCTAGATAATTGAGAGAGGATTTACAATAAAATTAACTACCTAGTAGCTTATAATCTTGTTCTTTTGTCTCATCTTTTGATGAGCATGCATCTTTGAATAAAAATCTTAAATACTTAAACACTTAGACAAATTTGGTTAGTTCAGCTCAAATTAGTTTTGTTATCATTAAAATCAAGTTAGGGGTTAACAACTATGTACTATGATAACAATAGTGTTATTGCGCAAGCAAAGGAACCAAGGTCTCATCAGAAGTCCAAGCACATTTTGAGGAAATTCTATTTGATTCAAAAAATAATTGGAAGAGGTGAATGATGACATTTAGTTCATCATATCCATACATATCAGACTGAGTGGGTGAATGATCCTTTTTTGATGATTCAGCGATTTGGGTTTGGTTATTTGCCGTTTTGAAGGAATCATTTTCTGTATAGAAACCCCTGGGAATTATAGGATCAAAAATGACTCCTAACAGATTTAACGAGTTTCTAGAGGAGGAAACATCAAAGCTATATCTTAGGGGAATAATTTGAGGATCTTCATATAATAGGGTTTTAAAATTTCTAGAACTAGATATCCTGGAAATACGAGAAGGAGGATGAGGTGTATTAGGTGTAAACCTAATAACAACACTTTCATCTCTATTTTCTTCAATTTGGGAAACATTATTAGCAATGTTTCTTGGAGGGCATAATTCTTCAAATTTTCAACAATCTGGGATTGTAATTTGATCCCGTTTCAAAATCTTGGGAGTTATAGTGTTAGCATGAAAAGTGTTTGCCTCTAGTAATAATGTTTCTCCTGGTTTGGTTTGATTAATAGCTTTGGGATTAACTTTAGTTGTCATGACCTTGTAGAAAACTTTAAATACTAAAATTAAGTTTTTAGTTCCTGTTTTGATATCTAATCCTTTTAATTGGATGTCTAAGGTTACATTATCTATTATATTAGGATCATGCAAGTCTATAGTGAAATTCGGGAAATAGTTGAAATAAACTGGTCCATTATGTAAATTTAATTGTATTAATTATAATAGTGAATTTGAAAAGTTAAGATGCCTAGCATCTCTAAGCATCTCAGAGAAATAAGATCTTAACGTGATGCCTTGAAGGGTAAAAGCTTACACTTATCTAAAAAAAATGTCTCATTCTTCTCATTCTCCTTCTCTTTCTCCTTCTTCTTCTTCTTCTTCTTCTTCTTCTTCTTCTCCTCCTCCTCCTCCTCCTCCTCTTCCTCCTTCTCTGACACCGGGCAGAATAGCGATTATTCTGTAGGCTAGTTTTCAACAGATAATTCACAGGGAAGAAAATAATACAAGAGAATAAACCCTAAAAAACATAGGAACTCTGAATTTTATTCAAAATTATGCAACTCAATAATAATGTTTACTAAACTCTAAAACCTTATTTATAAGGTCAAGCTAAAATAGGAAAATTAAATTAATGCCGAAAATAAAAATAAAAAGTTTCCTAAAAACATAAAGCTTCCAAATTGAGGGCCTAAATGTCATTTTTTGACTTAAAAATGACGACACTCGGGGCTGAGTTTTGCCCGGAAGCCCGTTTCCAATCAGACTAGGGTCTTCCGGGGCCCGATCTGAGCCCATGGCCCATCCTAGGTAGTCCACCTGCCAGTTTTGCGCTGATCTGCCAACTCTAGGTATCTCAGTGCCAACAACGTGCTATCTGACAACTCAGCATCATCTGACTCGGATCCTCCTTCATCAGTCGCCCCGGGTTGGAAAGAACTCGTCCTCGAGTTCACAATAGCCTTATCGAAATCCCCAAAACAAGGACTCAGATGTTTCAAATTAAAGACATCAGAAGTTCTCAAATGATTGGGTAGGCGTAGTTTGTAGGCGTTATCATTGATCTTCTACAGGATCTCACAGGGTCCAATCTTCCGCTTCTTAAGCTTATTATACTCTCCCATGGGAAAATGATCGCGAGATAATACTGCCCAAATAAAATCACCAACATCAAAAAGTACCTGACGACGGTGACTGTCACTCTGAGCTTTGTACTTGGCATTACTCTCGTGAATGGCCAGCTTCACCTGCTCATGGATACCCCGAAGATGTTCTGCTATCTCATCTGCCTTGTGATTCAAACGACCCATATGTGGAATAGGGGCTAAGTCAAGCACCCCGGATGGATTCTGACCACGGACAATCTCAAATTGGCTCATTCCTGTGGTTCTGTTTTTTGACCTGTTATAGGCAAATTCTGCTTAAGGTAACGCCAAATCCCACTGCTTCGGTTTAGTTCCTGCCAAGCTCCTCAAAAGGTTTCCCAAACTCCGGTTCACCACCTCGGTCTGACCATCTGTCTGAGGATGGTAGGTGTTGCTAAAATTCAACTTCGTCCCCAGCTTCTCCCATAAACTCTTCCAGAACTGACTCATGAATTTGGCGTCACGATCTGAAGTGATGGATCGGGGAACACCATGTAAACGCACAATCTCCCTGAAGTAAAGATGAGCGATCCAAGTAGCATCCATTATCTTCTTACAAGGTATAAAATGGGCCATCTTAGAAAATCTGTCAACCACCACCAAAATAGAATCCAAGCTCCGTTGGGTACAGGGTAAGCCCAACATAAAGTCCATACTGACATCAAACCAAGGGGCTTCAGGTATAGGTAAAGGTGTGTATAGGCCCGCATTAGTGAGAACTCCCTTGGACCGCTAACACACATAACAACGCTCCACATGATAAGCCACATCACTGGTCAATTTGGGCCAATAATAGTTACAAGAGATCAAAGCCAACGTCTTATCCCGCCCAAAGTGTCTCTCGTTATAAAGTTCACTAATAATTTGCTGTCTTAGTGAACAATCTGGAACACACAACTGTAATCCACGAAACAGATAACCATTATGCAAAATAAAATCATGTCGTTGACTATCAGTTACCTCATGAATTATCCTCCCGAAGGAAGGATTGGCAGCATATATATCAGGGAAAACCTCAAATCCAACGATTCTGGTGCTTATGGTGGTGAGGAGTAATGTATGACGGCTCAGTGCATCTGCAACACGGTTCAGACTTCCTGCTTGGTGCCTTAGTGCAAATGTGAACTTCTACAAGTACGCCACCCACTTGGCATGCCGCCTACTCAACTTATGTTGGCCATTGATGTACTTCAGGGCCTCATGATCAGTGATAAGAATAAACTCCCTCTGCACTAGGTAGTGACGCCAATGTTTCAGGGACTGAACTATGGCATAAAACTCCAAATAATAGGTGGAATAATTCTTCTTTGATCCTGATAACATCTCACTGAAAAAAGCTACTAGGCACCCCTCATGACTCAGAACACCATCAATACCAACCCCGAATGCATCACAGTTTACCTCAAACACTTTATCGAAATCAGGAAGTGCCAAAACTGGTGCCTCGGTCATCTTCTACTTGACCAATTGAAAGCTGGTTTCTACCTCCTCGGACCACTGGAAATCACGCCCCTTAAGGCACTCTGTGATAGGAGCAATCAGAGTGCTGAAATTTCTAATGAACCGACGGTAGAAGGATGCCAATCCATGGAAAATTCTGACATCGTGCAAGGTCCTCGGTGTGGGCCATTCCAAGACCGCGTCTATCTTCGACTGATCTGCTTGCACACCCTCAGTAGATACAACAAAACCCAGAAAAGTAACAGAAGTAGTGAAGAAAGAACACTTCTGCTGATTGATGTACAGGCACTCCGTCCTCAACTTATCAAAAACAGCACGGAGGTGATCAAAGTGTGACGCGCACATCGAGCTATAAATGAGGATGTTGTCGAACTAAACTACTACAAATTTCCCCATGAATGGCCGTAAAATTTGATGCATAAATCTCATAAATGTGCTGGGCGCATTGGACAGCCCAAAAGGCATGACCATCCACTCATATAACCTATGCTACATCTTAAACGCTATTTTCCACTCATCTCCATGCCTTATTCTGATCTGGTGGTATCTGCTTTTAAGGTCAATTTTTGAGAAAACCTTAGAACCAGACAGCTGGTCTAACATATCATCCAGGCGGGGAATTGAAAACCTGTATTTTACTGTAATCCTGTTGATTGCTCTGCTGTCAACACACATACACCAAGAGCCATCTTTCTTTGGCACTAGCAGGGCAAGAACTGCGCATGGGCTCATACTCTCACGGACATAACCCCTTTCCAACAACTCCACCACCTGTTGCTGCAGCTCTTCAGATTCCTTGGGGCTAAGGCGATAAGCTGGTCTATTAGGTAAACTGGATCCCGGAACAAGGTCAATCTGATGCTGAATATCCCTCATAGGTGGCAACCCAGGGGGAAGATGCTCTGGCATCAGGTTAGAAAACTCTACTAACAGCTGCTGCACCTCTGATGGTAATTCTAGAATCATGTCTGCCGCACTATCCCCACAAGGCAGCAAAGCATAGACTACATCTCCATGCTCAATCTCAGCTAAAAACCTGGACATCGAAAGTAGATTAGTATTACTAGCTACTGGGGTAGGAGTGGTTCCTTCCCGACGAGGTGCCAACACAATCTTTTTCCCTTTGATGCTAAAGGAATAGGTATTTTTCCGCCCATCATGGATAACACTATGATCATACTGCCAAGGTCTGCCTAACAATACATGACAAGCATTCATAGACACAACATCACACCAAGCATTATCAAAATATTTTCTACCAATCTAAAAAGATACTAGGCATCGCCTATCTATTGTTACATCACTGCCTTTATTCAACCACGACAATTTATACGGCTTGGGATGACGATCTGTCTTCAACTACAATTTCTGGATAGCCTCTTCAGACACTACGTTCTCGCAACTACCACTATCAATGATCATCTTGCAGACTTTATCTGCAACTGTTCAGGTCGTGTGGAAAATATTGGTCCTCAACCAATCGTCCCCTGTATCGCCCTTGGGGGTCAGTAAGCTCTTATAAACAACCAAGGTCTCATGGCCATCTCCATACAACACATCTCCATCTTCATCATCATCATACACAGGCTCTCCAATATCCTCAGTTTCATCTACCCTGTCGTCCTCAATCAGGAGATATTTGCCCTTATGACTAGCAGGCTTCCTGCACTCAGTCAATTTATGTCCCTATTCACCACATCTGAAACATCTAATATTTGAGCTAGGGTTACCTTGGGGTGGCTGCTAGGCAGGACGAAATTCTTGAGGGCGAACTGGCCTACTGCTTTGATCCCTGTTGTGGTTCATTGGCCTCCTGTTATGCTGTTTTTCCACTGCAAGTGCATGCCGGTATACTTCAGAAATGGTCCACAGCGAGTGAAGGTTGAGGATATCCTACAAGGGCTATCGTAATCCCCCCAAATAACTTGCCACCATCTGCTCTTCCGTCTCAGATAAATCATTCCGAGCTATCAATTGATAGAACTCCACCATGTAATCATCAACTGATCTTGTGCCTTACCTCAATGAATGAAGTCGCTGAAACAGGGTTTGAGTGTAGCTAAAAAGAAGGAAGTGACCCTTCATCTTCTTCTTTATCCTCTTCCAATCAGTGATCTTAGCCTTGCCCTGTCGGTCGCGTGAGCGCCTCAACTGCTCCCACCACACAGATGCTCTGCCTTTGAGTTTGATGGCGACCAGTTTTACTTTGACACGATCTGGGACTTTCTTATACTCGAAAACACGTTCTACTTCATTCAACCAATCGATGAATCCTTCACCCTGTAACGTACCAAAAAACTTGAGCAGATCCACTCAGAATCCGAGGTCTCCATAACGATCCTCCCGACCACAGTGCTCCCTGAATCGACCAGGACTCTGATACGGGTTTTCGAAATTGGAATCGGAATCGTGATCTTTCGTCTCACGATCACCAAAATTCTGCGCCGCTAGACACTAGGTTAACTCTGCGACTTGCCTTTGTAAATCCTCAATCATCGTATCCTAAACGTTACGATCACGGTGTGGGGCTTCCTCATTCAAAACTTGCCCGCGACGACCACGACCACGACCACCAGCCATGGAAACTGATGAAATCTCAACCCAGGAAGATGCTAAAGCTCTGATATCAACTAACGCCAGGCAGAATAGCGATTATTCTGCAGGCTAGTTTTCAACAGATAATTCACAGGGAAGAAAATAACACAAGAGAAGAAACCTTAAAAAACAGAGGAACTCTGAATTTTATTCAAAATTATGCAACTCAATAATAATGTTTACTAAACCCTAAAACCTTATTTATAAGGTCAAGCTAAAATAAGGAAATTAAATTAATGCCGAAAATAAAAATAAAAAGTTTCCTAAAAACATAAAGCTGCCAAATTGAGGGCCTAAACGTCATTTTTTGGCTTAAAAATGATGACGCTCAGGGCTGAGTTTTGCCCGAAAGCCCGTTTTCAATCAGACTAGGGTTTTCCGGGGCCCGATCTGAGCCCATAGCCCATCCTAGGTAGTCCACCTGCCAATTTTGCGCTGATCTACCGACTCTAGGTATCTTAGTGCCAACAACGTGCTATTTGACAACTCAGCATCATCTGACTCGGATCCTCTTTCATCATTCTCCTTCTTCTCCTTCTTTTTCTCCTTCTTTTTCTCCTTCTTCTTCTCCTTCTTTTCCTCCTTCTCCTACTCCCTCCTTATTCTCCTCATTCTTCGCCTCCTTCTTCTACTTCTTCTCCTTATTCTCCTCCTTTTTCTTCTCCTTCTTCTCCTCTTTTTTCTTCTCTTTCTTCTCCTCATTCTTCTCATTCTTCTTCTTCTTCTTCTCCTTCTCCTCATTCTCCTCCTCCTCCTCCTTCTCCTCATCCTCATCATCCTCCTTTTCATTCTCCTTCTCCTCTTTCTTCTAATTCTTCTTCTCCTTCTTCTTCTTCTTCTTCTGTTTCTTCTTCTTCTGCTTCTTTTCTTTATCCTTCTCCTCCTCCTTTTCCTTCTTCTTCTTCTTCTTCTTCTTCTTCTTCTTCTTCTTCTTCTTCTTCTTCTTCTTCTTCTTCTTTTTCTTCATCTTCTTTTCTTTCTCCTCCACCTCCTCCTCCTCCTTTTTCTTCTTCTTCTTTTCCTCCTCCTCCTCCTCCTCCTTCTTTTCCTCCTCTTCCTCCTTCTTCTGTTTCTTCTTGTTCTTCTTCTTCATCATCATCATCATCTTCTTCTCCTTCTTCTTCTTCTTCTCCTCCTCCTCCTCCTCCTCCTTCTTTTTCTTCTTCTTTTTTTTCTTCTTCTTCTTCATCATCATCTTCTTCTCCTTCTTTTTCTCCTCCTCCTCCTACTCCTTCTTCTTCTTCTTTTTCTTCTTCTTCTTCTTCTTATTCATCTTCTTCTCTTTCTTCTCCTCCTTCCTCTATTCCTTCTTCTCCTCCTTCTATTTTTTCTCCTCCTTATTATCCTCCTCCTTCTTTTCCTTCTTTTCCTCTTCCTCATCTTTCTCCTCCTTCTCCTCCTCCTCTTTCTTCTCCTCCTCCTCTTTCTCCTCCTCCTCCTTCTCCTCCTCCTCCACCTTCTTCTTCAAATGAAGAATAAGGGACATGAAGAAGCATAAGAAGAGAAATCACGAGTTGGTCGAAAACGGTGTCTTCTTTTTCTCCTTCTTCTCTTTCTTCTCCTTCTTCTTCTTCTTCTTCTTCTTCTTCTTCTTCTTCTTCTTTTTCTTCTCTTTTTTCTTCTTCTCCTCTTTCTCTTCCTCCTTCTCCTCCTCCTCCTCCTCCTTCTCTTCTTTTTTCTTCTTCTTCTTCTCCTTCTTCTTCTTTTTCTTCTTCTTCTTCTTCTTCTTCTTCTTCTTCTTCTTTTTCTTCTTCTTCTTCGTCACCTCCTCCTTCTCCTCCTCCTCCTTCTTTTTCTTCTTCTTTTTCTTCTCCTTCTTCTCCTTCTTCTTCTCCTCCTTCTTCTCCACCTTCTTCTATTTTTCTCCTCCTTATTATCCTTCTTCTCCTCTTCCTCCTCCTTCTCCTCTTCCTCCTTCTTCTCCTCCTTCTCCTCCTCCTCCTTCTTCTCCTCCTCATTTTTCTCCTCCTTCTCTTCCTCATCTTTCTTTTCCTCCTCCTCTTTCTCCTCCTCATCTTTCTTCTCCTTCTCCTCCTTCTCCTTCTCCTTCTTCTTCTTCAAATGAAGAAAAAGGAACATGAAGAAGCATAAGAAGATCCTCCCCCTCCTTTTTCTTCAAATGAAGAATAAGGACATGAAGAAGTATAAGAGGAAGAATCTTGAGTTGGTCAAAAACAGTGTCTTCTTCTTCTCCTTCTTCTCCTTCTTCTTTTTCTTCTTCTTCTCCTTCTCCTTCATCATCTTCTCCTCCTCCTCCTCCTCCTCCTCCTCCTCCTTATTATCCTTCTTCTTCTCCTTCTTCTCCTCTTCCTCCTCTTTCTCCTCCTTCTTCTCCTCCTCCTTCTTCTCCTCCTCCTCCTCCTTCTCCTCCTCCTCCTTCTCCTCCTCCTCCTTCTCCTTCTTCAAATGAAGAATAAGGGACATGAAGAAGCATAAGAAGATCCTTCTCCTCCTTCTTCTTCAAATGAAGAATAAGGACATGAAGAAGCATAAGAAGAGAAATCTCGAGTTAGTCGAAAATGATGTTTTCTTCTTCTCCTTCTTCTCCTTCTTCTTTTTCTTTTTTTATTTCTTCTTTTTCTTTTTTTTCTTCTTCTTTTTTTTCTCCTTATTCTCTTTCTTTTTCTCTTTGTTTTTCTCCTTCTTCTTCTTCTTCTCATACTTCTTCTCCTCCTCCTTCTTCTCCTCCTCCTTATTTTCCTCCTTCTTCTTCTCCTCCTTCTTATCCTTCTCTTTCTCCTCCTTCTTCTCCTCTTTCTCTTTCTCCTCCTTCTTCTCCTCCTCCTTCTTTCTCCTTCTCATTCTCCTTCTCCTTCTTCTCCTCATTCTTCTTATCCTTCTCCTTCTCCTCCTTCTTCTTCTTCTTCTTTTTCTCCTTCTCCTGCTTCTTCTTCTTCTTCTTCTTCTTCTTCTTCTTCTTCTTCTAAATCTTCTTCTTCTTAATCTTCTTCTTCTGAATATTCTTCTTCTTCTTATGAATCTTCTTCTTCTTCTTTTGAATCTTCTTCTTATGAAGAATAAGGTGATGAAGAAGCATAAGAAGAGAAATCTCGAGTTGGTCGAAAACGGTGCGTCATTCTTGTTTTTCTTCTTTCTGCAATTTATTGTGTGAATTAAAAGGAAGTATATACGTTAAATATTTTTAAGTATTTTTTCTGGATTCATTTATATGAATTTTATTTTATAAGTCATTCCCATATGAATTAAATTGCTGAAAACCACAAGGATTTTACCCAGCAATAATAATAATGCTAGTCATTTGTGAGGGATACCAAATTTTTCACTTGCAAGGCCTGTATGATGCGTAGGGCCGGTGCTATGACTGTTGTTTTATATCCACGTTATCTTACGTGTTGAAGTTTAGCTCAAAAAGTGATCGTACCGGCCTTTTTTTGTTGTTTTCGGATGAAAAGTTAAATTACTTGGAAGGAAATAACGAAAATAAAAAAACCTTCTGAGAAGAAGAGGAATAGAGAGAAGGGAAGCAATGTTGATATTAGTAAAGCTGTTTGGATCAATGTCGAAGGTGGAAGTGGTTTCAGCTCAGAAACATGGTCAAAGTGAATCGGGATGGAACTTATTTTCTCATACTCTTTGCTTTTGTTATTTCAGCAGGTAACTCAATCAAAGGAGCTAAAGAAAAGAAAAGGAATAACCCAAGGAAGAAAAGGAAGAGTGAGGAGAAAAACAATGCTTTAGTTGGCAAGTTTGATCAGCTTGGAGCTGACACTGAAGATGGTCTTCAGGAACAAAATGGTGAGTTGATAGGGTGAAGGCACTATCTAATCATGCAATGTTGTTTTCTCATATTGAACCTAAGTTTGCTTTTGTTTTTCTGCTGGTAATTCAATCAAAGGAGCTAAAGAAAGGAAAAAAGAATAAATCAAGGAAGAAGAGGAAGAGTGAGGATAGAAATAATGCTCTATTTGGGAAATTTGATCAGCTTGGTACTGACACCAAAGATGGTCTTCAGGAACAAAATGATGAGTTGATATAGGGTGGTAGCACTATCTAATCATGCTATATTGGTTTTTCACATTGAACCTAAATTTGCTTTTGTTTTTCTGCAGGTAATTCAATCAAAGGAGCTAAAGAAATGAAAAGGAATAAATTAAGGAAGAAGAGGAAGAGTGAGGAGAGAAATAATGCTCTAGTTTGCAAATATGATCAGCTAGGTTCTGATAGCAAAGATGGCCTTCAAGAACATAATGGTGAGTTGATAGGGTGGTAGCACTACATAATCATGCTATATTGTTTCCCATATTGAACCTCAGTTAACTTGTATTCTATCCTTGGTGTATGGTCTCAACGTCCATATGTTTTAGCATGCATATCAGGGTACTCCTGGTGTTTCTGCGGGATGCATTAGAACTGTCAACACCTTTCAGTGTTTTTTTTCTTTACCTATTTCTTTTTCTAAATGGAGTCAAATTCTTTTTTTCTGGAACTCAATGTTATCCATTTCTTTCTCTAAAGGATTTTCCCCTCCCCTGTAAAGCTAAATTTAGTTATTTTCCTTGTGCATAGATGCCGGAGTGCCACACCATAGCCAGTTAAGTGGGATTCAAAATTCCATAGAGGCTCGTGATGGAACAGAGATCCGAACTTGTACTTGTAAAGAAGTGATAGCTTATTGTCTGGTCTAAAGAAAAGTTCATCAAATTAATTAATATTGCAATTATAAAATAATATTACCAGAAAAGACCATAGAAGCTGTTCAAAATGAAGTTTATCATATCTCTTAAGGGGATGAGGACTGCTCGAAAGGAATGAAAAGTATGAAGCACTGAGCTGATGATATTTATTTGTGTGTTTAACTGCCAATAATATAGTGTTAAACTTATGGTGGATGGAATCATATATAGATGGATAAGCCAAACGGATTTCTATCTGGTCACTCATTTATACTAAAAAAGGCTGACCCAACAACTGGAACTATTAGGAGTGTGACACAATCATCATGGCCATCAGTCCAAATTGCGCATACGCTCCCCCCACCCTCCCTCCAACCCAAAAAAAATATATACATATTTTTGGCCTGGGCCATTTTCTTTGTGTTTTGCCTGAATGCCACTTCAATAAATTTGTATCACTGTACCCCCTTCTTCTTCTCCCAACCACAAAAAGGAAAAAAGAGGGGAGAGAATGTAGCCGAAATTAGCTAGCTTAATTCTGTTTTTGGAATGAAGAGGACACGACTAATATCAAGTTTACGTTCAGTGTAGATTTTATGATAATTAAACAAATCACAAGTGTTATTATTCAGTTTTCTGATTGACAGCTCCTTGAACTACAGAAAGGGTTACAGAGTATTATCAAAGTAGACCAGGTTTGAAAGTGTTGCAACGAAGAATTGATGATTTTATGACTGCTCATGAGGAAAGACTTTAAGAGGTAATTTACCTCTCCAGCACATATATTGGTATTTCTGAACTGACATTCAAGTAGAAATTTCACTCTCTCCTGCAAATCTTCAAGACCAATGGCCTACTCATGCACCCACAACCACGTTATCTTGTACATTTGCTGTGATTGTTCTTTCATATGAAAATGTAAGATTTGTGATGTTAACATGTTTGTCCCACTAAATATTGACTTTCTTTGAATAAATCAATCCACATTGGTAAATTAAGGATCCTATACATATTTATTTCCATGATATATGAAAAATTGAAACTATATTGTTTTCAAATTCATTTCTTGGCACACATCCTTGGAAAAATTATAGATTCACTCCTTTTGTGTTCCAGACGTGTAAGTGGTGCTTAAGTGCCAGTTTCTGATTCTTTCTTATATGAAACACACAGGAAAAAAATGAAAGAGAAGCCAAAGCTGCATGCAGAAGGGGGATGGACAGTTGTTCTACATCATAAAGGAAGGAAAAAGACCACAGATTCTGAAAGTGGAATTACTATGGGTTCTGTTGCTCAGGCTGTTGTGGAGGATAAGATGGGTAAGAAGAAGCGCAAGGAAGTTGGGATAGATTTCTATTGGTTTCAAAAAAGAGAAGTTCATCGGAATGGTACGTTAAATCTTGTTTATCAAGTTTCTTACCTTTTTCTTATCGTAAAAACTGTTGTTTATACTTTATATTAAAAACAATCCGATTGAAAATATTAGGCTTACTTTTTTAGACTCCAGCGTGTATACATTTCGTATAGTTCTGATCAACATTGGAAATTAACCTTGAAACTCGAAAACAGTGAACATATGCACACGCACGCACATAGACAGAGAGATTCATACTAACAACTATGTGCATATAAAGACGGTACAGTCAATATTCACTGTTAAGTTCAAATGTTTATTATGATGATTTTATCTTACTATGAGTGCCAAATCTCTATAGACAAAAAAGGAAACCAGCTAGAGCTTTGAACTGGTAATAATTCAAGATGATCATATAATATGCTATTCAGTCTCTAAGGTAGCCATTAACATGTACATGATGACTTAAAACAGAATTGAGATAGATCCAAAAGCATCATCACACAATGTTCTGCATTGAAATAGAAATACCCAGTTCAAGTCCTTGCTTAACCCTACATACACTTCATAAAGCTAAAATGCTTGTCTTCTCACTAATGAGCTCCAAAAACCTCAAAAGAATTGGTTGCATTTCATTTTGAAAAATGAACATATGTCAGCCATCTGCCACTTATACTCCTCAATGTAACAACTACAGGCTTCCATCATAGAACAAGGCTCTCTAATGTTTGGATGGCAAAATACTAATTGAAACCATTTGTGGGTCCAATTCTCGCATGCATCACAGGGTGAAATAACGTGGCAGAAGAAATTTGTTCCACAACTCTAGTGACATCTACAAGGTTCCTTTAAGATTTTAAATTTCTTTGGTTCATTTCCTTTATAATATTTTTTGACATTAGACCTATCTGAAGAACATGATTCCAGAAGAGACCTAAGATGCTGTTGTCACCAGCATAGGAAGCATTGATACATCTGTAGACTTTAAGGGAAATCATCAACTTTATTTTAGCCATTTCAACTAACAAATTTGAAGCAGCATTTACCTTCCCCGTTTTCTAATAAGCATATGTCAAGCTGGCATGTATCACATTATCTCAAAGATATAGCCTTTCCTTGCAAGAGTAAATATTCTTTGAGCACAATCAACCTTAACTATTTTACAAATCCTCCTTATTAGTGCCCTGTACACTGACATATCGACACAAAGACCTATTTTCTCAAATCATCAGGGAGCTTGATAATTTCCTCCTCATTGTGTTGATTGCAGTAACAATCTATAAGCTAGAAATAGGTGCAATAGCCAGGTGGAAACCCTGCATCAAGCATGCCAAAGAAAAGCTCTTTGGCACTGTCCATTTCCTGTACATTACAGAATTCATGGATCAATGCCATGTATGTGAACTAGTCTAGCTTCAATGTTGCCTCCAGCATCTTGTTCTTCATCTTCAAAGCAAACCTCATATCCTCCTATTTTGCAATAAGCATTAATCAACATATTACATGTGACATTGTCAGATTCAACTTTCAGTTCGCTCATCTCGTTCAAGAGCTTATTTACCTCGCTTATTCTTCCTTCTTCACACAACTTACAGATAATAGAATTATAAGTAACAACTCCAGGCGACAACCCTTTAGCCTCCATCACCTCACGCAATCTTAAAGATTCTTCAAGGTCATTCATTCTACAATATCCATCAATCAAAGTAATGTAGGTCACATGGTTAGGAGTAGCGCCTTCAATATCTCTAAAAAAAGCCTTACAACCTCTCTCATTCTACAGTCGCTTCAAAACCCATATATAAGGAAATTATAAGTTACAAAATCAGGAATTACCTCACTTCTTTCCATTCTATCTTGAACTGTTAAAGCCTCATAATGCATACCCTTTTTGCAATACAATGCAGTCAACATATTGTACATAAAAAGATCAGGAAAAAAAAACTTTTATTTCCATTTCAGTCAACACCTTCTCCACATCCTCTGACTTGCAACAAGCATGAACCAATACATTATACACATGAATATTGGAGACAACCACAAACAGAACCATATTCTTATAAACTTTCCAAACCATATCAGTCAACATATCTTTCACCAAGGAACTCCTGAGTACAGTACAAGCATGCAAATGAGGTTTGAATCCATTCACCCTCATGTGCTCAAACACTTGAATCGCATCCTGGGCCATCCTTGTATTCACATAATATCACAAGCCAGCTCAAAACATGAGAATTTATATCTTGATCGTCATCATACGCAATAACCAAAGCATTCAAAACCAAATGAGAGGACAAAAAAAAATCCTTGCGGGCAATTTTCTCAAGCAGGTTATGTGCAGTTTTGAAGTGTTTGTGCTTTGTGAGAGTGTGAACCATTGTCCATGAAGATTGCAAAGAGTGCTTATAATTTGCTATTGAGTCAACTCATCTAAAGAAACGCCCAAGAAAGAGAAGGACCAGAGCCACAAAGTGAGAGCTGTACAAGTACCTGGTTGATAATTGTTGATGTAATATTTTTACCAATCTTGGGTCTCAAGAGATTGTTCCAGCTACCCTTTTGCACAAGAGCTGAAGCATCTCGCGTTTCCTGAATATTACAATGTTGAGAGTCACAGAGAGCTTACTGCATTACTTTTCCTGATCCCATTGTTTCTTTTTATACTACTTGAATTTACCGAAGAATTCTGCGAAGTCATTGTAACATAACAGTGAGGATGTACCATTTAGGGACATGTTACGAAGGCGCAAAATTTTGTTTTGCCTAAATTATTTTGCAATTTTTGTGTTAAAGTTACAACTTGTAAGGACCACCAGTGATAGAAACCCTGGATTTTTTTTTATTGGAATACATACGCTCTTTATCCAGCATAATTCTGATTGATTCTCTTTGATTTCTGCTGTTTAAATTATGAGTTGCACTCAGCTAAAGTAGAGAGCAGTCGAGAAAGCAAGCTTTTATTTGCATCCTTTATGCAGAAATCTTATGTTTAAGGCTGCACATGCCACCCGCATTAAATCATGCTAGAATGGCATCTGTTTAGTGGTGGATTAATTGACCCTTCAAGGCCTAAACAACGGGAACAGAGAAAAAATCCAGTTTTTTTTAATATAAAAAACTCGTAGGTGATCAGTAGACCCAATAGCTCAGGTCAAGGCATAAACTTTGATCAAGTCTTAGGTGGCACCGATTTGATACCAAATGCCAATCACACTTTTAGTGGGACTTGTTGGTGATCAAAGTTGGACAAGTAACTGATACCTAATCAACCAATTGAGTAAATTTAGGAAACATGACCACCAAAATTGTTCCTTACACACGCAGAACAGAATATATGCTTTTGCTTTTTATTTATTAGGTATTGCATATATCCTCCATTTAGATGGGAAGCAGAAGTCTCCACGCTACATATCCGATGAATGTTTACACTTTCTTTTCAGATGCCTTATGCAGATTTCTTTTGGCTCTTTTCTCTCTTGGGTCAAGCTTGGCAGTTTGATTTTTCAATAATGAGAATCTAATGACCGAACAGTTACCCAGGAAAAAAAAAAATGCGCTGAATGTTTTTCATTCTTCAAGTTTCTGGGTGGTAAAAGCAATCGCATTGCAAACAAATTTGAGACTATAATTAATAAAGGGGAAAGGTGAAAGGAAATGTGAAAGTTAAGAAAATGAAAAGAAAAAATAAAATTAGTAAAGAGAACTTTTTTATCATTGGTAGAAAAAAAAAAATGAAAGAGCTAATATTTTCTATTCACGAGTGGAAATCACAATCTTTTTAAATTACATTTATTAAAAAATGAAAGTTAAAATAAACTTTTTTTAATCTTTACCGAATATATAATAAAAAATATTGATTTTCATATTTTCTAAATCCCTTCTTTCTTCTCTCTTTCTTACTCCCACTCTTCTCTAAGCTAAAAGCACTTGAGGAAGTTATCTTTCAATCAAATGTAAACATGTTCTTCTATCACTTACTCATCTCATATTGATTTTTCCTCCATAAAGAACTTGTTCAATTGAAAACCTAAACACTTGGCCAGTACATGGATGAGAAAATGATGCATAATCAAAAACCCAATGAAAACTATAACCTAGAAAACCCTTCTGGAGGAGAGAACACATTCATGACTCCTATGAAACCTTTCAATTACCAGTTTGACAATAGCAAGAAATCAAAACCTACAAATGACAAAAAATATATCCACGAATACATACTGACCTGCATATTAATAAACCCAGAGAAGAAAGCAAATTCATATGCTACTCTTAAATTAACATAACACCATGATATTTCATTAATAAAATACTGGATAAACATTTGAATGTCTGGAAATACAACAAATAAAAACATAAGCCCCACTGATAATAACTCGATGCAGCAAAACCTAATCAACTCTGATCTTCCAACTTTCACAATATAACCCCGCACATTTATTTATTCAAATAAAAAAAATAAAAATAAAAAAGGAACACAGACACTAACATCAGGTCCAGAACTAGTTCCCTTCAACTTCCTCGTCCTTCTCATCCTCACTCCAACAACATTTCAGAATTGACCTTGGAGATTCACAGCCTCCAGCCCTAACAAAGCTGTGGTACATGACCAAACCACCTTCCTTACCAAGAACTTCATTGCTCCTTTGTCCACAACAGTATCCCTTCAGGTCCAGACAGAACTTGGACTCAAATTCTTCACCCACAATGTTAGTATGCAAGGCCACGGAGAATTCAGTAGGTTCGAAGCAAGCCAAAACCCTCTGAAGCAGCTGGGTCAAATTCACAACTTTGAAATCATAACCCACAGCCTCGAAACTCGCATAACTAAAACCATCTTCAGGAGTAACATGGATGGTTGAAATTGCATCCCCTTCAATGGAATTCATAGAGTAACCACAGGGGTCAAACTCAAAATCACAAATGTCCGACTGTGGGAGAATTTTCCTAATACCAGAATCTTCTGTCATCACAGCAGCTGAACTTGCATCAGTTTTGAAGAAGACAGACGCCTGCTTCTTGTCCAAACCCGTCATGCACATTTCTAGAGTGCAAACTGTGTCAGGATGGATTCCCTTTTCTGCAGAAGCAGAGTAAACATGCCATTTCTTTGTCTCATCAGGACTACCCATCATAAATGCTGTGCTAGCCCAACCAAGCTTGCCAAAGTAGCTATCAAGGACAGATACTTCCTCAGAGAAGCTACGATGTGGAAATGACTGAGCTCCAGGAAATATGAAGCTTCCACGAGTGTACCTCACAGCTTTCACAGAGAGGGATAATGTATCAGCCAACTTAAGTATGGGAGGAATTGAAAGAAGCAGTTTTGTAGTCCCACAAGTTTTGATGATAACTTTGTAAGGGTACACAAAGAGGCTTGACTCTGAAAGGACATATGAGTCAACATGATCATTTGACAGTGAAGAAACAATGGTGCATTCAGCTGGTTTCAGAATCTCATCCAATTGAGCTTTGGTTAAAGAACGGAAGTCCATCCCCCTAGGATCGGAAAAGATACCAGACTCGAAAAACGATACCTCGAGCCTCTTCTCATAGCCTTCAAATCCAATTGCAGAAAAAGACATCTTGCCTTGCACGAGGTAAACAACGTTGCAGAGAGAGTTGCAGAGAGAGAACGAGGGATCAAGGGAAGTAAATGAAAATTACAGATTAGATAAAACTGCAGAATAAATGAGATTATGGGGGCTATGTCACAACTTTCCGAAACTCAGGATGGTTTGCGAACGCACTGCAAAAACAGAATACGAGAGAATGTTAAAATTAGAATCCATTTATGTGACAGCATGCCAAAGGAAAGAAACTCTAGAATAAAACTTACGTTGGAGTAGGCAGCAGATCTGAATTTCTTGATTCCACCGTGGGGTCGGACGTCTTCAATGCAGTAACCAAGAGGAGCTTCGTAAAAGGATTTACTACTGCTAGAGTTCTTCTTCCCACCTTTTGACTCCATTAGGTCATTCAGTCTTTCCTGCCCAGAACCATCAACAAAGAATTAGAGCCAAAATAAACTCTACAAGAAGTTAACAAACATAGCTAGACCAAGAAGATGTAAACAACTGAATACCCAGCTCCAAGCATGGGTAACATGATCAAGACATAGGATATGACAAAAAAAAATATGAAGCATAATAAAATACGAAACATAGCAAAAAAACTCTTTAGATAAGAGTAAAACAAGGAAAAGAATTATCAACGCATGTATAAACAGAAAACCATACGGAGAAGGGAGAAAATCATAAGAATTAACCCAAGAAAAGATAAAATGAATAATCTAAAAATCAAAAACAAAATCAAACAGTACAGTCCAGTCCAGTAATTGACAGGAAACAGCAGGTCCAATACTAGGAAAAGGGGAGGTGCTAATTGCATGTGGTTCAAACCAAAAGTAAGAACTGATATTGAAAGAAAAAAATTGTCTAAAGCAAATTACACGAATAAGATCCAAAAAATTAGAAACCTTGTTCTCCTATCATTACCATTACATACCAACAGCATTCATGAAAGAGAACTAATGACATAATTAAGAGGAAACAGGTCTAGCCAAGAATTTTTTCCAGATGAAGACAGACGCACACACGCAGAGATAAATATGTACGTACATTCATAAAAGAGAACTAATGACATAATTAAGAGGAAACAACACCATTTATCAGATCTATAAATAAACACAAAGATAAAGATATACGTATATGCACATATAAATGCGTAACTGAAAACAAACATCAATAACAAGATACTTACAAAACATAAAAAAATCGATTTGAAATATCCTTCAAAAACGCCTCCTTCGTGTCTCTTCAAACAAAACCAGATACCGAGATGAAATCCAAATCAATCAAAGAAAAACAAACAAATATTGAAAATTAAAATTCGAAAGAACATTATTTTAATTTTAGCATTACGCGTAAAATCTACGAGAATTCCAATAAAACTTACCTGATCAGAAAACCGCAAAAGATGACAATTTTTTTTCCGTAAAAGATGCCCAAATAACCAAAGCCTAAAATACAATATTCAATCTACCCAAATTTTTCAACAACGAACCCGAAAAAACCAAATCCTAACAGCCAAAAATAGAGGACCCCTTTTTTTCTTCTTTCTTCTGTTTTGAAATGCGAGGTCTCGTAGAGAGAGGGAAAGGAGCCTCGTATATATAGGGGAGGTGGGAGAGAAATCCGTGTGTGCAAGAAATAATTTGAGTGGTGAGCAAGCAAATTGCCAATTTGAGTAGTATTTTAATTACAATATCTCCATCATTTTGGTAAGTAATTTAGATTTTATCTAAAATTAGATTCTTTCTAAAGAGAATGTGGAATACTAGGAAAAAATGTATATATACACACACACGTAGCAATGAGTCATAGAACAAAAATGTGATAAGGGTGTGCGTTTGAAAACAACCCTAACTCTCCTCATCTACGTAGAGAAAAAAGATGCAGAAAAAGGAAAAGATAAACAGCTCATATTGTCCTGTCATTACGTGGTATGGTAGGATTGTTTTCGAACGGACACCCTTATCACATTTTTGTATATATATAAAAAATTTGCATGTGTAATTAGAATAGTGTTCTTAGGGTTATATTGTAACGATTCATCTCGGGTTTATCACCCTCAAGACGGTGTTGTCACGTTTTAAAAATCTCAGCACGACATATATATGCAGCAATAAAAATAACACTAACACCAATAGAAATTTTTACATCAATCTTCAACTCCCAACAGGAAAGTTACATCAATCGGATTTTTAACTTAAACATATATATACACAACTTAAAAATGCATAAATATTTACAAATAATTTTTTTTCTCATTAGTTTGAGTATGTTGACACGTACGTGGCTTACAGAAAATAATCTCGTCTGTCCCTCAACCCATCAGACTATTTGTCTTGTTTGCTACCTGAAATCATGTACAATGAGGGGTGAGCTTCACAAGCTTAGTGAATTAAATTTATTAGAAGTACTCAACCTGTATAAATAGTCCTTCAATATTAAAACATTTATATTTCACATAACTTGATAATAACTTTCTACTATCACTACACATATCATAAGATCCATTCCCTATCAATCTTTTCTTCTTATTTATTTTTCACCTTAAGATCATCAATTATCTCATAATTACCTCGTAATGAGGTTCACAACATAAAGTCTAACATATAAATATTTACTATTACATCATACTTTTATGTCTTTTCTCACTATAAATGTCTCTTTCTGTGAGACTAATTCATCTATAAATAATTTTACAATAACACATCACACATCAGCATTCCAACATGTCGACATATTTTTATCTTAGACCAGCTGCATTCTCGGTTCTTTTATTCTCATTTAGACCGGTTGTCCTCCCGGTTCTTTCATTCTCATTTAGACCGGCTGCCTTCCCGATTCTCTCATTTTATTAGATTGGCTGCCCTCCCTGTTCTTTCATTCTCATTAAACCGACTACATTCCCGGTTTTTTTCTTTTATTTAATGCATATGCATATAAACAATAACATAAAAAAAAATGAATTCAAATATTTAAATTGGCTATCCTAATTTTTCTCAAATTATAAAATAAAAAAAAATTACTAAATTCCTATCAATCATAAATCACATCAAATCATCCATCAAGCTTGACAATATCAACTAAATTTCATCTCCTCATAATTCGTATTAAAACCTCAACCATAACTCATCAAGAATTTCATTTATCACTTTTATTATTAAATCAACTTATTTTTCTAATAATATTTCTTTTTACAAAATAATCTTCTGCATGTCCAATATTTATACCATACCTATCGATTTAATTTTTATTTACCACCAAAGTATAAGCTAGTAATTTATTTTAATATTATCACTAGGTACTTCATTTTTTTATTTAGATTACTTAAAGTAAATCTAACTCACCACATAGCCCTTAAAGCTATCCGTGGATCACCTTCTTGTCTTTCCCGTTCCTCTCAGAAATTTTACCCGGTTGTTGATCATCAACACCTGACATCATATTTATATTAAATTTCCAATTATTCTCAATTCGTTATAAATCACACCCTTTGAGAATTCCCACTTTGAATTCGGAGAAATTTCATGAATGCTAAAAATTCAAAAATAAACACTATATTATTATCTTCTGTTTTTCTTACTGGTTCCCATGATTCTCTATGAAATTTCGCCGTAAACTCCTTCAAAATTTTGCTCTTTTAATCTTTTTTTGGGTCCCCAAGTGTTTAAAGAAAACAAGTAATAGAATGAAAACTAAACGAATTCGTAAAATGAAATTACTTAACTCTATATATATATATATATATATATATATATATATATATATATATATATATATACACTATACCTTTTTTTTTCTTCAGCTGCGCCCCCCTTCCAAATTGCCACGACATGTGAGTCGTGCATGGCTCACATGCACACACAATTGGTAGCAGGTTGCCACCTGCTGCCACATTTTTTTTTTTTTGAAAAAGTATAATATATATTTTTTTTTCTTTTACCTTCTTTTCTTATTGGACATGTCCAGATTTTTTTTTCTTTCTAACCACACCCCCACGCGTTTTTTTCAAAAGAATTATTTTATTCAATACTAAATCCTTCGCATAAATATATTATTTTGATTTCATGTCATATTTATTGAATTACTTTTTTACCCTTACTTTACGATTACAGGTATTATAAATCTACTTACCTTATAAAAATTTTGTCCTCAAAATTTCCTTACCTAACTCCAGAAACAGAAGTGAATAATACTTCTTCATAATTGTCTCACACTTTCACGTAATCTCTTCAACATCCTATTCCGTCACAGAACTTGAACTAATGAAACTACTTTATTATACACAACTTGTTTTTTTTTTTTGTCTAAAATTCTCACTGGTACTTGTATATAAGCCCAATCTTTCTGAATTCCTATAACTTAGCTCGAAATATTATAATATTCATCATATAAACACTTTCTTAAAAGTGAAACATGAAACACATTATATAAATATTTTAATTCTGGAGGCAAATCCAAGCTACTCACAACTAACCTAATTTTCTCAACAACCTCCTAGGGTCTCACATACCTCAGATTCAGTTTTCTTTTCCTGTTTAAATCTCAATGCACCTTTTCATTGAGATATTTTTCAATACACCCAATCATCTACTTGAAACTTGAGAGGTCTTCTCCTATTATCAGTATAGCTATTTGGTCTACTCTATGCTGTTTTACGGTTCTCTCTAACCAATTTGATCCTCTTAGTTGTTAACTTAATAATTAATGGACAAGATATATTTCTCTCTCATTTCTACCCAACATAAAGGAGTTCTACACCTCCTACCATACAACATCTCAATCGGTGTCATCAAAATACTAGTTTGATACTAATTATTATAAGTAACTTCAATCGATGGCATGTAAGCATCCCGACTTACTGAGAAATTCATCACATATGCCCTTAACATATCATCTAGTACTCTAATAATCCTTTCTGTCTGAGCATGAAAATTTTTATTAAAATGCAATTGTGTACCCGTGGCTTTCTGAAAGCCTTTCCAACACCAGATGTAAATCTAACATCTCTATTTAACACTATGCTTAATGGTGCTCCATACAACCTCACAATCTCAGCTACATCCTTCTTCAATCCTGACCACCAAAAATTCTGTCTCAATCCTCTATAC
The DNA here is from genome assembly GCA_023935145.1 of Bretschneidera sinensis. Taxonomy (NCBI): domain Eukaryota; kingdom Viridiplantae; phylum Streptophyta; class Magnoliopsida; order Brassicales; family Akaniaceae; genus Bretschneidera; species Bretschneidera sinensis. Next base: position 27,037,570 of record CM043697.1, read on the forward strand.
ATCTTATTGTTACTTGGTTGCATCGAATATACATCATCATATACCTTTTTCAATATCTTCTTTCTCAACTCTGCATCATTGGGAACACAATTTTTTCATGTTCAAATACCAAAATACCCTCATTCCAAATTTTTGAACTCAAAATGCTTTCTTGTAAGCACTCAATGCTTAATTTTTTCCATCTCTTCATCTTTACCTTACATCTCTAAGGTATTTTACTATGAATGACTGTACAACCATGATCCTCTATTACTGATATTCAACTTCATTCTTATCTCTTTTAAATCTATCATCAATTTCACATCATGACTCCTAATAGTAATTCACCTTCTTGTAGACTTTCTACTCAATGCATCAGCTATCACCTTCACATTCTTCTATATGATAACGGATTGTACAATCATAGTTACTAATCAACTCCATTCACCATCTTTGCCTCAAATTCAATTCTCTTTGGGTAGGTAAGTATGTCAAACTCTTATAACCCATGAATATCTCAGAAGTGGCTCCATATAGATGATGTCTCCAATCTTTAAAGTAAACACTATAACAGTCAACTCTAAGTCATAAGTAAGGTAATTTCTATCATGAATCTTCAATTGCCTAGAATTATGGGCCACAGCTTTTCTATATTACGCATATCTCAATCATTGATGTAATGCATCACTATACACCATAAATCCTTCATCACCAGAAGGAAACATCAATACTGGAGCTGTTGTCAATTTCTCATAGTAATTGAAAAATTTTCTCACACTTCCCTCACCATACAAATCTCATCTCTTTTCTAGTCAGTTTATTCAACAGTATCACAATAATAGAAAAATTATGAAAGAATCTTCTATAATAACCAGCTAACCCCAAGAAGATTCTAATCTCAGTCACATTAGTTGATATCTCCCAACTTAACATTGCCTCTACCTTTTGTGGGTCACTGTTATGCCATTTCCCGATATTATATGTTCCAAGAAGGTCATTTCTTTCAGCTGACACTCACACTTAGAGAACTTTGCATATAATTTATCTCTCATCAAAATCTCCAACACATTGTCTAATGTTTCAAATGTTGTTCTTCCTTCTTAGATTATATCAAAAAGTCAAATACAACCATAAACTTGATAAGATATAGTTTAAACACTCTATTCATCAAGTCCATGAATGTTTCTGGAACATTAGTTAATTCAAATGACATTACAAAAAGCTTATGACCATAACATGTCCTAAAAGTAGTCTTAGGCATGTCTCCCTTCTCTATTCTCAATTGGTGATAACCTGATCTCAGGTTTATCTGAGAAAATACTCTCACTTCTTGCACTGCTCAACCAATTTATTTATCCTAGGAAAAATGTATTAGTCTATATACACTCTTATCGTTCAATATTTCTTCTTCACGAACAACACAAGGGCTTCTCATGATGATACACTAAATCGAATAAGTTGTTTATCTAAAAACTCTTGAAGCTGCACTTTCAATTCTCTTAACTTAGCTAGTGTCATTCGGTAGAGTGCTATAGATATATGTGATGAACCTGGTATCACATCAATAGAGAATTTAATCTCCCTACTTGGAGGTAACCTAGACAACTTATCAAGAATTACATTATAATAATCTTTCACCACTAAGATTTATCCTAACTTCCTATTTTCCTTTTTAGAATCCATTATGTATGCCAAACACTCCTCAAAACCCTTCTTCAACCATCTCCTAGTGGTCAGAGTAAAATAAGATAGTTCGATAGTATCTTATGTTCCCCATGAAAGTTAAACTTTTCATGTCCGTATCTTAAATAGTACCTTCTTTTTGGAACAATCAACCCAAGTGTAATACGTCAACAACCAATTCATTTTCAAAATTAAATGAAATTATATCATATTCCCATATAATAAATCAGATTCAGATTCTCTATCACTGATACGAATTACACAACCCTTGTAAAAATTTATGATTATGATGCAGGAGGATCCAAGTCAGATGATGCAGAGTTGGTAGATCAGCGCAGAACTGACAGGTGGACTGCCTAGAACGGGCCACAGGCTCAGATCAGGCCCGAAATACCCTAGCCTAATTGGAAACGGGCCAATGAACAAAACCTGATTAAAATCATCCTCGACATTTTTAAGCCAAAAAACGACGTTTAGGCCCTCAAATTGGCAGTTTAATGTTTTTAAGAAACTTTTTATTTTAGTTATTTTAATTTCAGCCTTAATTTAATTTTTCCTATTTTGTTTCGACTTTATAAATAAGGTCTTAGGGTTTCGTAAACATCATTATTGAATTTGCATAATTTTAAATAAACATCAGAGCTATTTCTCTGCATTGTGTTTTAGGGTTTTTCTTGTGTTACTCCTTGTGAACTATCTGTTCGACTAGCCTGCAGAATAATCGCTATTCTGCCCGACATCAGATTATCACTCTATCTCTAGTGGGAACTTCAACAAAATTTTCTACTTCAAATGACTGATACATACTTCAATAGACTTCATATGAATATTGGATGCAAAAGAATGGGTTGCACCAAGATCAACCAACATTATTATGTCCACCATATCTACACACAAAGCACTTCAAATTTTGACAATTATGAGATAAATATCTTATCTAAATATATCTATAACAAACTTATGTCTCTTAATCCTACATCAGATTAACACTTTCCCTTTGTGGCATACTTACTCCCTCTGCCATGATTCCTAGTTCCCATAACCTGTCTTCCAAATCTAAGGGTCTCACCGATATTAATCTGAGCTACATAAGTAATAGATCCTGCTTGCCTCTGACTCCGTACTACAGTTCCCTGTGATAAGGAACGCTTCCTCTGGGTGGTCTCCCACCCTGCACACTCATATTGGTACCACCTCTGGTTTCCTCAAATTTAGACTTCTTCCGCCAATTCCTCATTTATCTTATTTCCATCACATCCTTCTCAATCTGAAGTGTTATATCCACCAATCTGACATAATTTATATGCCTCATGTAAGATAGTTTTGATCAAATCTTAAAACATAGTTCATCTATGAACCTCTTACACTTCTTCTCCTTTAGATCTATCATTTTCGGTACAAACCTCAACAAGCCACAAATCTCTTATCATACTGAGTCATAGTCAATACATTTACCTCAAACAAAATCTTTATCTTGTTGGGCTCAAAGGGTATAAAGAAAGTATTTCTCAAGAAAATCTTCCTTAAGCCTATTCCAAGTTAAAGGTCTATCAACTTCTACACTTACCCTTGGAAGAGTATCATCCCACCAATCCAAAACTTCTCCTTCTAATTCAAATGAAGCAAAGGCAACTATCTGCCTGTCAGTTACTGGTAGAATACCAAATAATCTCTCTACATGTTCCTTCCAGAACTCAGGCTTGATTCATAGATCCTTTAGACAACAAGACATTCAACTTAATATATCTAACAAAACAAATCTCTTTGCGTCTCGTGCGTAAACTCACTTTCTCCCTATTTTAAATGACTATCATTACTGGATTAACAACCTCAGGCATTTCTCTAGCATGTTCATCAAGTCTATGCTATAAGCTATCAATTCTATCATATGTTATATTCATTTCCTCAAGAGCATGTGTAAGAGCTTATCTTAGCTCATTTCTTTCAACTTCAGATTCTCTCACACCTTTACTAATATCAATTATACCGTCAACATGTTCCCTTCTAGGAACCATAGATTCAGACTCAACTTCAACTTGTCAAAAATGTTGGAGGCTTACCCCGCCCTCTCAAATCAACAATTCTAACTCTATCTCTAGCATGTCCACGTGTCATCCTTTGACTATTTAAAAATATAATCTATTTTAATCTTCCACCCTTTTTTTTAAGTTCTCATGCAGTCTACAGAATCATAAAACTTAATACTCTGATACCAAAATTATAACGACCCATCCCGGGTTAGCCACCCCCGAGATGGTGTTGTCACATTTTGAAAATCCCAGCACGATACATATATGCAACAATAAAAATAACTCTAACACCAAAAGAAATTTTTACATCAATCATCAACCCTCAACAGGGGAGTTACATCAATCGAATCTTTAACTTAAACATATATATACACAACTTAAAAATGCACAAATATTTACAAATAATTTTTTTTCTCATTAGTTTGAGGATGTTGACACGTACGTGACTTACAGAAAATAATCTCATATGTCTTTCAACCCACCAGACTATTTGTCCTGTCTACTACCTGAAATCATTGTACAATGAGGGGTGAGCTTCACAAGCTTAGTGAATTAAATTTACTAGAAGTACTTAACTTGCATAAATAGTCCTTCAATATTAAAACATTTATATTTCACATAACTTGATAATAACTTTCTATTATCACTATATATGTCATCAGATTCATTCTCTATCAATCTCTTCTTCTTATTTATTTTTCACTTAAGACCATCAATTGTCTCACAATTACCTCGTTATTAGGTTCACAACATAAAGTCTAACATTTAAATAATTACTATCACATCATACTTTTATGTCTTTTCTCACTATAACTGTCTCTCTCTGTGAGACTCATTCATCTATAAATAATTTCACAATAACATACCACACATCAGCATTTCAATGATGCAATTAATATTTCAAATAGATGCAATGCATGAATTATTATTAGGGAATGTTTTCCCACATGTCAACATGCTTTTATCACACCCCAGCTGCCTTCTTGGTTCTTTCATTCTCATTTAGACCAGCTGCCTTCCCGGTTCTTTCATTCTCATTTAGACCGGCTGCCTTCTAGGTTCTCTCATTTTTATTAGATCGGCTGCCCTCCCGGTTCTTTCATTCTCATTAGACCGGATGTCTTTCCGGTTCTTTTATTTTATTTAATGCATATGCATATGAACAATAACATAAATAAAAAAAACAAACACAAATTCAAAATTTTAAATTGGCTATCCTGATTTTTCTCAAATTATAAAAAAATTTCACTAAATTTCTCTCAATCCTAAATCACATCAAATCATCCATCAAGCTTGTCAAGATCCACTAAATTTCATCTCCTTATAATTCGTATTAAAACCTCAACCATAGCTCATCAAGAATTTCATTTATCGCTTTTATTATTAAATCAACTTATTTTTCTAAAAATATTTCATTTCACAAAATAATCTTCTACATGTCCAATATTTATATCATACCTATCAATTTAATTTTTATCTACCACCAAAGCATAAGCTAATAATTTATTTTAATATTCTCACTAGATACTTCATTTTTTTATTTAGATTACTTAAAGTAAATCTAACTCACCACGTAGCCCTTAAAGCTATCCATTGATCACCTTCTTGCCTTTCCTGTTCCTCTCAGAAATTTTTCTCGGTTATTGATCGTCAACACTTGACATCATATTTATATTAAATTTATAATTTATTCTTCAATTCGTTATAAAGCACACCCTTTGAAAATTCCCACTTTGAATTTGGGAAAATTTCATGAATGCTAAAAATTCAAAAATAAACACTACATTATTATCTTATGTTTTTCTAACAGCTTCCTGTGATTCTCTATGAAATTCCGCCGTAAACTCCTTCAAAATTTTGCTCTTTTAACCTTTCTTTGGGTCTCCAAGTGATTAAAGAAAATGAGTAATAGAAGGAAAACTAAACGAATTCGTAAAAAGAAATTACTTAACTCTTATATATATATATATATATATACCTTTTTCTTCTTCAGTTGCGCCCCCACTTCCAAATTGCCATGACATGTGAGTCGTGGTTCACATGCGCACACAATTGGCAGCTAGGTTACCTGCTGCCACGTGTTTTTTTTTTTTGAAAAAATATAATTTTTTTTTTCTTTTACTTTCTTTTCTTACTGGACACGCCCAGTTTTTTTTTCTTTGTAACCACGTGTTCAGTTTTTTTTCAAAAGAATTATTTTATTCAATACTAAATCCTTTGCGTAAATATATTTTGTTGCATCTAAGAGTAAACCATGATTAGTAGCACCGCAAATATAGCGAATAATTCTTTTAACAATCTGTAAATGAGAAGTCTGTGGAGCATGCAAAAATTAACTAGCCAGATTGACGACATAGGCAATATCAAGCTTGTTCATGGTTAAGTATTGCAGAGCTCCCACCATGCTCCTACATTCAAATGGATGCCCTTATAGTTCTCCCTCTTATAGTGAAGGTTGGGACTTAGATGGGAGAGGTGTTCTGACTGGTTTAGCGGAGGACATAGAGAATTTAATTAATAGATCCTTGGTATACTTAGTTTGGGAGAGAAATAAACCTGAGGTGGACTGTGTGGCTTCAATACCTAGGAAGTAATGACGATCACTTAGATCCTTCATAGCAAATTAGTGAGATAATGTTTGGATGAAACAAAATAGAAGTGTGGAATTATTACCCGCAAGGATGGTGTCATCAACATGTAACAAGAAGATAAGAAGACCTTAAGAGGATTTTAGAATAAACATAGATGTGTCTACACGACTACAAGAAAAGTCATAAGATCAAAGAAAAGAACTAAACCGGTAAAACCAAAGCCGAGGAGCCTGTTTGAGACCATAAATAGCTTTACAGAGTTTACAAACATGAGAATGACATAAGTTATCAACAAATCCAGGAGCTAAGTTGTTTCATGTATACTACTTTATTAAGATAACCATGAAGAAAGACATTTTTAACATTAAGTTATCGAATGACCCAAGCATGAGAAATGGCTAGTGACAATATAGTTTGAATAGTAGTAGGTTTAACGACCAGACTAAAGGTTTCATGATAATCAATACCTAGTTGTTGATGAAATGCTTGAGCAACCAACCTCGCTTTGTAGTGCTCTACAGACTAATATTTAATCCTGTAAATTCACTTACACCCAATTAAGTTTTTCATTGAATCATATGGAACCAATTCCCTAGTGTGGTTAGTTATGAGAGCATTAAATTCGTCAGTCATAGCAGAACGTCACTTAGGATCTTTAATAGGTTGAGAAAAACAAGTTGGTTTAGAAAGCAATGTGGAACTGAAAATAGAAAGTAATTATTTGGGCTTTCGAACATCGGATTTCTAGTAAGTGATCATTGGATGACTAGAGACGAAGGTAGAAGGAGGGCAGTTGGTATAAGCAAAAGACGATGCGGCGTTTAGTGAGGTAAAAGATGTGGAGTTAGGAGACATGTATGGTAACCGAAGGGTCAGACAACAAGATGTTGGGAGAATAAGGTACCAATGGTGTCGAAGAGGAATCTAAGGTAGTAGACAAAGGAAGGGTAGCCAAAGGGTGAGTAAAGATAGTAGAAGTGTAATCAACTGAATAAAGAATAGGGACATGAGAGGGTTGATGTAAGGGTTCAATAGAGCTAAGAATAAGTGGAGGAGATAAGGATGAGACTATAAGAGACGACGACACTAGTTTAATGAGGTCATTATAAGGGAAAGAGAGTTCATGAAAAATGACATGGCGACTAGTGTAGATTCGGCTAGTAGAGGGATCTAGACACTTATAACCTTTGTAATTTTACGCTTAACCTAGAAAGACACATTTCTTAGAACGATGAGCTAATTTGTGAGGAGCATGAGCAGTAAGGTTAAGATAACACTCGCACCCAAACACGCAAAAAGTAGAGTAATTATGAGGTTTTGAGAACAATTTTGTAAATGGAGCTTGATAATGTAACATAGGAGTAGAGAGACTATTGATAATGTATAGAGTTATATATGTGGTGTCAATCTAGAAGGACTTAGGGAGGGATGAGTGAATTAATAAAGTGTGTGCCTTTTCATTAATATGTTTATGCTTACGTACGGCCACACCATTTTGTCAAGGTGTGTCAAGGCATGAGTGAAAAGCTATGCCATGTTGGGTGAGAAATTGTTTCAAATGAGTTTAATCAAATTCTTTACCACCATCACTTAGCAATTTTTTAATTTTGGTGAAAATTTGATATTCAAAAAAGGCTTTAAAATTGCAAAAGTACTGGAAACTTTAGATTTATTGCACATATAAAAATGCAAAAATAACAAGAAAAATCATCCATAAAAATAAAATAATAATGATAGCCCAAATTTGAGAATACAAAAGATTGTCAAACATCATAATGTATTAAAAATAAAGAAGTTGCAGTATAATGCTCAACTGAGTCAAATGGTAAATATTTAGACTTTCCTAACTGATATTCTGAACAAAATCCTGAATATTTAGAAGATAAAAAAAATGTTCTTTTTATTGTGCAAAATAAATAACACACAAGGACCTAAATAACCTAACCTACGATGCCATATATCACCATAAACTTGACGGAAGACCAACGTTACATATTTTCATTCATATTGTGTTATCTTATCTATGTATATGTAATAATGCATTTGAACATATGACATATCATATTGTGGAAACTTAAAACTTGGTATTAGTTTTGAGTTTGGTTGGGTATGTCTCGTGATTGACACCCTGTTCAAACCTCGAGGTACTTTGAGACATTTCATGTTGTTGATGACTTCTTTGGCCTATTAGCAGGCATGTTGTACAGAGAATCTTATTGATGACTGACAATGAAAATAGTGCATTATTTTATCACCCTGTGGGATACTATTTTCTTGCTACACTACAACATTGGATCCATGCCAGTGGAATCATCTGCATGCATAACCATGGATTGGTCTTGTGTAAATAATAGAGCATAATGGTTTCCATGATTCCATGTATGGTGTTTTTCATGGGACTAGATCGTTTAAGATGTTGTCTCAGATGACCAAATTATTTTTCAAATGTGGCCACAATAAAATCAAGTTGTCTGACCAGAGAGTCGTTTTAAACTGAGTAAAATATTTTATAACTTTTAGAGATATAATTAATGTTGCCTAAGTGGGAGAATGTTGGAATTTTTCTATCTGGGCTACCATTAATTATAGTGGTTTTGGTTTTATAAAACCGGATCAGCGGATTTGGTTCAATGTGAAAAGTACGAGAGATCATTTGTTATTAATTGGTGATCATGTTGTTTGGGTTTATACACGTCTTAATATGTTAATGTGGGTCAGCACAAGTGTAGGCTTTAGTCCAATATGGCCCGTAGATGGAAGGGCCAATTTGGACTCTCAGTAACTAGGATTAATAATGTGTATATAAACAGGCAAGGTCCCTTCTTTGGCTCTCAGTACATCTGAGTATTCTATTTTCTGTCTGTCTAAGAATGCTGCTGTTCTAGGCCTACAAAGAGGAAGACTTAACCTTGATCACTTCCGCTGTGAGATAATTCAAGTTTCCGTTATAACGATGACACAATAAGGTATGCAATTTACTTATGCAATTATTTATGTAATTGTATGTATTCTAATTTCATGTATGATATTATTGTTTATGTTTATTTAGCCTACACCATAAAGAATAAAACTTAAAGATTAGAGTATGAAGAGAATGGAAAAGAGAGAAAAAAAATGCAAACTGTCCTGACTCTAGGTGGTGCAATGTGAGATATTCTCAATGGAGTGGTGTCAAATTTAAAAGATGATTTGAGTATTGATCTCTAAAGTGCTATTTGGATCTAATGTTTTATAGATTAAATTGATATTTTTCTTTTTTATGGTGGATTGACTACTTTGTTGGTGCGGTGGTGGAAGAAGATCAAGGAAGTAAAAACATGAGAGCCAACAAGATTTGATGTTGTCTTTGCTACTATTATTTTTTTTTTTTGGAGATAGAATAGATACAATTAATCATAGGGATATTTTTGTCAATTAAGGGATAAAAACCATTGATGGAGTGCTAGTAGTATTTAAAATCATGTGTTGCCAAAAATACCCTTAATGCCTATGTAAGTTGTCAATGCTATAGCTTTTTTTAATATATTGAGTCTCTATCTCTCATTTTGCTTCCTTCCTCAAAAACACAGCCCTAAATCCCATTTCTTCAAGGGCACTGCTAAGTGCCATGGTCACAACCTTACTGACAACCACAATCACATCCACCTTATCATCACAAACATCATCATGTTTTAGATTTGATTGGTTGTGTGGTTAACCTATAAATAAAAAGAAGTGAGCACATTTTTGGAGAAAATTATGAAAATTCTTGATAGTTTAAAAAAAATGGGTTTTAAGATATATGAAGTTGTTTGTGAGTTTTATTGTCATTTTTTAATGTTGTTCAGTATTTAACTGCAATTATTTGTTTCTTATATGGGTTGACACCTATTGATTTGATGAGAAATGAGCTATGGCTTTCTACCAAGCTATTGATTTGCTAGGAAGAAAAGTTGATAAGAACGCTCATAGACTAGTGACTTTCAGATTATCCAATGAAAGTAACAAAATATTATTTCATTTAAAGTGAGAGGAAGTTCTATAAAAAAAAAAAAAAAAAAAAAAAGTGAGAGGAAGTGAGATTAGATTTAAAAAATAAATAAATAAATAAATAAAAAGAAAAAGAAGAAGAAGAAGAAGAAGAAGAAGAAGTTGAGCTTAAAGTAATTGAGTATAAACATATTTTCGTGATTTTCAAGTATGAATGGAACTGTTTCAACTTCTTCATAATATATTCTCGATTTTCTATTACAAAAAAAAATATAAGGCTAAAATTGTATAAAATGTGATTTAAGCTTATGGGTAGAAAGGTGAATTTGTATTTTATTTTTGTTAACTTTATTTAACAGAAAGATGTGATTCGTTTCGAGAAAAGTTGGGACTAGTATGTAATTAAGGTCAAACCTAAGGGATGCTTATGTAATTTACTCTACTTTTTTCTATGCAATCTCAACACATTGTAGAGTATATTGAACTCCTTCCAATGTGTGAGAGTTAAAACACAATTTGTTGTCAATTGGATCAAATTAAAATTGATGACCGAACTCATCCAATGTACAATATCAATATGTTTTCTTAGTTGCATATAAGTTGCTAATTGAAGATCAATAAATGTATGATAAGAATATAGTAATAAATTATAGATTTAAAAAAAATGAATGAGCCACATTAACAATATTAAGAATTAAAAGCTATATATATTGGACTATTCATCATCTTTACAAAATTATTATTATCATAATTATAATAATACATATGTTAATATTTATTATTATTATTATTATATTAATTATGATAATAATTATAATAATATTAATTATTATCATTACAATAATAATAACTATAATAATAATAATTGTAATAATATTATAACCATATTTATAACAATATTATAGTAATAACGGTAATAATTATTATTATCATAATTATAACAATACATATATTAATATTATTTTTTATAATTATAATAATATTAAAATGATAATGATAATAATAATAATTATTATTATAATAATTATCGTAATATTAATTATTATTATTATAGTATAATCATATTTAATAATATTATAGTAATAATGATAATAATTATTATCATAATATTTATAATAATATATTAATAATAATGATAATAATTCTTATTATCTTAATTATAATAATATGATGAAATATTGATAATAGTATTATTTTTATAATTATAAAAATATTTTAATAATAATGATAATAATAATTATTATAATTATAATAGAAGTGAGAGTCCACATTGAGAAGAAAAAAGATTATTTTAGCGTGTTTGTAACTATAAATACCCTACTCATCTCTTTATTAGAGCTCCTCCAAACAAACAATAGAATAAGAGCTTATTCAATTATCTTACCTGACCTTATCGAAAATTCAAAATGTGGCCATAATGTTTTTGAAAGTTTGAAGGGGAGAGGGAGGAGAGATATTTAAAGGGAAGTGATAGGAGGAAAGGGGAAGAGAAGGTAGTTACCCTACCACTGTTTGCATGTTAAAAAATAATGAGTATAAGGTCTCGTAAACTACCTCATGCCATGTAGAAATTTGGAAGACTGGGGCCATTTTAGTAAGTCAGTCAATTATGGTAGAGGGCTAACAGATGTTGTGGGCAAAGTCTGCCATGCAAGACATGCATGGATGGTGTAAATGTATAAACACTATAAATGTAACCCTAACGACACTATTGTAATTACATATTTAAATATTCTCTCTCTCTCTCTCTATATATATATATATATATATATATATATATATATATAAAAGATGTTTTACTGTTGCAGTCATTCAAGCATTCAGTAAACTTTAAATCTCTTCATCTACACGGTATCAAAGCAATAAAGTCCTAAACCTGAAGCCAGAGAAAATAGCTTTATGGTATCCTAGTTCACTTCACCTGTAGAGTTCGATTCAAGAAGTTAAATTACATATATGTTAATCAATTTTTTTTAGTTTATAATTTTTTTGTATTAGACATAAGTAGGATTTATTGGTTAAGAATTAATCTAAACATAAAGGAATTGGAAGTAATTGATGGAAATATTCTTATAAAAGGAAGTATTAGTTGCAACTTTGGGTCCTAAACAAAGAATTTAGAAAGTTAAGGAAAAACATGCAATTTAATTAAAGGAAAAGAGAAGGGGTAAAATAGTAAAGGTACAAAAGTTAGTGGGGACTATACATTTTCTTCTTCTTCTCTAAAGGTCTCGAGTAGAAAGAGTGAGAGAGAGAAACAATTTTTTTTTTTAGAAAACCCATTTTTCTTCCTACTTTGACCTTGCCTTACCCCTCTCATTTGTAAACCTTTTTCCCCCAAACTTCTTGAACCACCTACTGCCACCACCAGAAGTCGTCCGATCCGAGAGGTGGACCACCACGAGCGGCGGAAGGCAGCGCATGTAACACCATTTTCCTCTTCGTTTTCTTGGCTATTTTCTTCAAGATTTCGAGGCACTTTTGAATTCTTAAATTTTCTAAGTTAAACTAGACTTGTCTAAGTTGGTTCTTGGGTTTTGTTTGAGCAGAATTAATGAATTGCAGTGTCAATTGGGAGAACAAAATAGATAGGTTTCAGATTTACCGGAAGGCCATGCAAGAGTTTCAAAAGAACAGAAAACTTAAAGAAGGGAATGTGGATTGGTACGGGAGAGGGGAGAAGATGTATTTACTAGATTCATTCAGTTTCGACCACCAACCATTCGGAGTGTTAAAAATCCACTTGATGCAGAGGTATTGATAAATGAATTGGAGCGTTTCTTTGGAGTGTTACCAGTCACGGATCGATAGAAAGTTGCTTTTGCACCATTTTAATTGGCTGGTGAAGCAGCAGGATAGTAGAAGGACGTTGTTACTAGATTAAATGAAGATGCCGAGCAACCATTGACTTGGACAAGATTTAAAGATGTATTATATCCTAAGTATTTTCTTGACACATTCAAAGCCCAGCAAGAAAGAGACTTTATTTATTTGAGACAGAATGTTATGACAGTATCTCACTACGATGAAAGATTTGTTACTTTGTCTCGATTTGTTCCAGAATTAGTGAATACTGAAGAAAGAAAGTGTAAACGGTTTCTTGATGGGTTAAATATTGAAATCCGTTCTCGGCTCTCTGCTTTGACACATACTAGTTATGCAAAGTTGGTGGACCCCTCACTACAAGCAGAAAAATATGTGATAGAATTCAGGGGACCTAATAATCCATATTGAACTAAGATCTACACTAGTTACTGACCCACATTAACAATATTAAAATGTATACAAGCCCAAACAACATAATTACCAATTAACAACAGATAAACTCTCGTACTTTTCTCATTATATCAAATCTAAAAAAAAACTAACATCTTCCGATGTTAAGCCATGTGTCATAGCTTCTAATTAAAGTTGGGTCTCAAATGTGCTTCAACTGTGTGATACGAGATACAACTTCAACATACAAAAAATAAAAAATCATCTAAAGCAACGTAAATTATCAAAGGTGACATGAAATTTGAGAAATGAAATAAATTAGTAATATATATACCCTTACATAGTAATGGTAATCATTTTATAATCACGAACTAACTTTTATACAGAGAGGATCATGGCTTGAATGAAAATGAACAAAAAGTCCGCATCAATGAAAATAGAATCATTGTGAATGTTAGTGAGATAATCAAATACAAAAGCAAAAAAAAATAATAATAATGATATAAAATATTAGAAACATATACTTTGAAAAGGTTTGTATGTGAATTGCAACAAAATTATACTATAACAAAGATTAAATAAATTTGTAAGTTTGAGGTTTAAGGTTATACATTTGTCATTATTTCAGTTATTGACTTATTTGAATATTAGATTGAAGAAATTTCAGAATGAGTTAATGACTAAAAATTAAATAATGGGATGGAGGGATTAGAGGAGTAATATTGATTTCCATTAATTTATGTCAATTGATTAATGAGGGGTGGTTGGAAAAAAAAAAAAAAAAAAAAAAAAAAGAGTAGATCAAGCTAACATTTTGTTTTGACTAAACGGAATAACATAAATTTGGTTACGCCACAAAACAAACTCTTAACAATAATGGACCCATTCCAATGATAGCCCAAACAAAACATAAATAGCTAAAATGAAATTGGATAATCCAATTTAGGGTTCTAACTTCTAAACTGGATATTTGTAGAGAGTAGAAATCCAATCATCTTCATTTGTTCATGCCAGTTGCATTCTTGACAGCATCTGTAGCTTCCTGTGCTTTGGCTTTCACATTCAAACCAGCCTATATAAAACCAAACATTCAAAAAAATTTACTTTCACATAATTAATAGAAATCATAACCCATATTGCAATTAATTCAAAATCCCATGATTTATTTTATTATTATTTGGATAAAACACAAAAATAATAATAAACCACGTGATCCACATCTTCATACTATTGGAAAGAAAAAAAAATGCAAATATTCATGCATAATATGCTGTATATAATGTTTTAGTTGGGTTAATAATGTAACTCTCTTGTTGAAGGTTAAGGATTTATGTATGTAGATAATTCAGTTGATGGTTTTATATTGTTGCATATATGTGTCTTGCTGGGATTTCAAAATGTGACGACGCCGTCTCGAGGATAACCAATTTGGGATGGATTGTTATACAAACTCTGCAATTAAAGGTATATATCCCCTAATCTCATTATCACTTATAGCCATTGACCTTGTCCCTTTCCAGAATTTAGACTCTTTTTACCCATTACTCATCATGTCGTTAAATAAAAAAGAAAAAATATTTATGTAAGTGTTCATTAAGTTTATGAAAAAGCTCGAGCTTAATTTTGAAACAAGATTGAACACTCATTTATATAATCAAGTTGAGCCCGAGCTAAACTCAATTTCATTGTGTTAAAATTATAGTTGAGATAAAAAGATGTTTAAAGCTCCGTTAAACTTCGAGCTCAATTAAAATCTTAATAAACAAGCTTAAACCAAATTTTGAAGTTCCGTTTGAGCTCAAACTCGATTAAAATCTTAATGAACAAACTTGAATATAGTACTACTCAACCCGACTAGGCTCATTTATACTCATAGAAATGACTATATTATAGTTAATAGTTAATTAATGAGCTCCTTTGCACTTTTTCAAAAATATACTTATTTAGTAACTTTCGATAAATGTATTGGTAACTAAAAACTACTAAGAAACTTATAATTATAAAAAAGAGAAAAAAAAACACAAAGACTTACATATATAATACGAGTACAAACTTGAAATCTCATGTTATATTTCAAGAAATCATAAGCTTCATTCGCCATTTCTCTTTTGTTCTTTTCTTTTTTTCTTAGGAATCTATTTTTTGTGTTCTTCTTTTTTATTTTTAGGTATTAATTGTTTTAATCTTGAAAATTCGTTAAGGAAAAGAAATTAAAATTAAAAAAATATTTTAGATCCATATTTTTAACCTTTTTTTTTATTAAATTTGGTGCTAGTTGATTAACTTTTTCTTTGACATTCAAAGGAAACAAAATGGAATATTTTTTTGTATGTCAATTTTCTTTTCTTTTTTTTTTCTATTTTCTTTCTTTCATTCCAAACACACCATTGTTTCTACAAGAAACTAATATTGATGTGCTCATAAGGATTTATGAGTTTAGAAACAAACTAGTTCATCCATGGTAAAAGAAAATTTGCTTTCGCCTCTTTCAATTTTAAAACATTTTATATTCTTATCAAAAAGAAAAATTATAAACCCTAATTAATATGAGAACATTAATGGAACATTATCAAAAAAGTGATGCCAAATAAACAACATTTAAAGAAAAAAATTATTGTTTAGACATGATCAATGAAACATGCATGAAAGGGAGAATTTTTCTCTCAAGCCATTGAACGGTGTAAATGCCTCTTATCGATGCCATTTGGCCCTAGACAAGAATTTGTCCACTCAAAGCCATCTCAAGGTGACAAGGAATTAATTAATTTAGTTAAATAAACTCCATGTTATTTGATTTTTTTTTTTTTTTTGGGGGGCAAAACCAAAACAGAATTACATTAAAGAGGTACCAAAAGAGAGTGACATACACTTATCAAATGGAGATAAGTTACTTGGTCCTAAAAGCAACTCATGACTAAAATCCTTATGAGAGACAACTACAACATGAATGATCTCTCTTCTTTGTTCAAAAGGGGAAAAGCAGAAAGTTAACAAACTCTTGATAAAAATGGACTCATTCTAATGATAGCCCAAACAAAACATAAATAAACTAAATGAAATTATATAATCCAATTTAGGGCTCTAATTTCTAAACTGGATATTTATAGTGAGCAGAAATCCAATCATCTTCATTTGTTCATTCCAGTTGCATTCATGACTGCATCAGCAGCTCCCTGTGCCTTGGCTTTCACATTCTGACCAGCCTATACAAAACCCAACATTCAAAAAAAATTACTTTCACATAATGATATATAAAATTAATTTCAAAACCCATATTGCAATTAATTCAAAAATCCATAGTTTGTTTTATTGATATTTGGACAAAACACCAAAAAATAGTAATAATAAATTTGGACCTCTTGCATGGAGTCCTTGGCAGATTGAGCAGCATTGCCAGCCCTGTCCATCATGCCACTAGCCTTCTCCTGAAAAAAGTATTAACAATAAAAAATAACCATCAATTTTACAATTAAATTGACAACATTAAGCAGGAGAGAGAGAGAGTTAATTAATTATTAAGCTGACCTGGGTTTGGCCCTTGGCCTCACCAGCCTGGAAGCTCATCTTCTGGGAAGAGTTATCTGCCATCTTAATTGAACTCTCTTTTTGGAAATTAGAACACAAAATATGCTTAAGATATGCTGATTAATGCTTGAAATCGATGCTTTGGTGATTCACATCTCAAAGTTGCCACAATTTATCGTTTTTAAAACCAGTTCAGTGCTTGACACGTGTGGTACGTAGTAGAAGGATGTGTGATATGTGTCAGTATATAGTTTGCTAAGATTGCCACGTCTTATATTACTGTTGGAGTTGAGGTATTTGGCCCTTTTGGCCAGGAAGATGTTGGAAAAAATTCGTTCCTTCATTTTGTAAGTTGTTGCGATTTTAAGGGGCTTGACAGGTTTTATCTCATTGCATAGCTATTTCTTTCCTTAATAATAATAAGAAGGGTTAAATTTCAAATATAAATTTATAAACCATGAAAATCTAAAAATTAATAACATTTGTTATCACATAAGTAGTTAAGTATCAAACTTTACTCGAGATGAATGATGTAAAATTTGAAAGAAAACTATCCCGCACTCTATAACTCAATTTAAGGAGAGCTCAAGAACGCTCACATTTCCACTTTCTCTTTCTCTCGATTTTAAGAGAGAACTTCATTCAAGTTTGGCGATTATCCAATCTCTCCCTCCTTTAATCTAAGTGTCTTGTTGTAAATTTGAAATTGTACTTAAACCGGATAAGAAATGGTAATTGTTTTAATATTTCAAATTGCAATCAATACGTAAATATGTAAGATGTAGTAGCAGTCAGGTTGATAAAATCCAGAAATTAAGTATCATTACAAATCACATAAAAGTCCAAAATCCAGTCCAAAACAAATACTTTCTTCACGCAACTAAATCCCCAATTTGATCCACTAAATCAAATCTCAATGCCTATGATAAAATGAAAGTAAATTGCAGCCTTCCTACATGTAATCAGGTTATTTCAAATAACTGGACTATATTCCATTGTCATCATCAAATACATTGCATTTATACCATCCATAGCAAAAACATTGCAACGCGATCACCAACGAGATGATATAAATCTCATAACTCGCCAAAAAAACTCATAACTTGCCACTGAACTCTTTGGCTTGCTTTTAGATCAAGGCGATGGGAGATAAGGACAAGAAAAAATTCAAAACATGCATCATTGTAGAGTAGAATGTGCACCATGTCTCTACAGTTTCGCTAAGCCATGTTTATCCTCAAGTTAGAACTGCATTAGCCCCAAATTCCATCACCAATCCCCATTAGATCTCTAAAGAAAAATGCCATCCCAAACTCTCTTTCTTGAACCTCCATTAAGCACCTGAACAAAGAATACAAGAAAGAAGAAGGGAGGGTGGGGGGTGAGATGAGAAGTAGGAAATACTGCCTCAGCAAATTCTGCAAAACTGATCTTACCTAAAGAACAGTTAAAAGGAGAAAAGAGAACAAAATAAGGATAAAATGCTGCAGAAGTCAATCTGAAGAAAGAAAAGGACACAACAAAAAGCTATCTTCAAGAAACCAGTCACCCTAGTTTATGATTTTCTATATATTTGAAAATCATGTTGCTGATTGCAGTTTTAAATACAGTGAAAGGAAAATATGTGGCTTATTCTTGAGACTCAAACGTGTATACAAAATAAGTTTGATGAACATTGGCAATTAGCCATGAAACTCAATAACAGAGAACACACGCACGTGCACAGCCGCACACATCCACACACACCAAGAGGAGAGAGATTCATACTAACAACTATGTACATATGGAGACGGTAGAGACAGCATTCACTGATATGTTCTAATGCTTATAGTATAATAATGAGGATCTATTATGATGATTTTATCTTTGCTAAGTGTTGAATCGTTAATAGACAAAAAGGCAACCAGCTAGAACTTTTAACTAATATTTAGTATTTCAAGATCGTAAAATATTCTATGCAGTGTCTAGGAGAAATAACTAAAGATCAGTCTTAAGAATGTAGCCATAAACATGTACATGATTAATTACTTAAAAAACAAAACTAGGGTAGATCTAAAAGCATTATCACACAATGTTCTGCATTAAAATAGAAAATACCCAGTTCAAGTCTTTGCTAGCCTTACCCGAAATTCAAAAAGCTAAGATGTCTGCCTTCTCACTAATGAGCTCCAAAAACATCAAAGGAACCAGCTGCATTCTATTTTGAAAAATGAACCTGATATGTCAGCCATCTGCCTCTTACACTCCACTATGGCGATGTTTGGCGTCAGATTTAAGCAAGACCCCAAACGATCCTACGTAACAACCTTCCTCCAGCATGGTACATGGTCTTTAATGTTTGGATAACAAAAACACCAATTGAAAGCATCCATTTGTGGGTCCAGTTCACACATGCATCACAAGCTGAAATAATGTGGTATCTGTTGCATCTCTTCAATGCAGAAGAAATTTGTGCCACAACTCTAGTGACATCTACAAGATTCCTTTAAGAGTGAAAATTCCTCCAGTTCATTTCCTTTAAAATATTTTTTGACATTAGACCTCTCTCAAGAACATGATTCCAGAAGAGATTTAAGATGTTGTCACCAGCATAAGAACCATTGAAACATCTATAGACTTTGAGGGATATCATTAACTCTCTTTTAGCCATTTCATCTAACAAATTTGAAGCAGCATTTACATTCCCCATTTTCCAATAAGCATATGCCAAGCTGGCATGTATGACACTATCTCCAGATATAACCTTTCCTTGCATAAGAGTAAATATTCTTTGAGCACAATCAACCCTCTCTCTTTTACAAAATCTCCTTATTAGTGCCCTGTACACCGACACGTCAACACAAAGACCTCTTCTTTCAAATTCATCGGGGAGTTTGATAATTGCCTCCTCATTGTGTTGATTGCAGTAACCATCTACAAGCCAGGAATAGGTGCAATAACCAGGAGGAAACCCTGCATCAAGCATGCCAAACAAGAGCTCTTTGGCACTGTCCATTTCCTGCACCTTACAGAATCCATGGATCACTGCCTTGTATGTGAACTGGTCTAGCTTCAATCCAGCCTCCAGCATCTTGTTCTTCACCTTCAATGCAGATCTCATATCTCCTATTTTGCAATAAGCATTAATCAACGTGTTACATGTAACATTATCAGGTTCAACTTTCCTTTCGCTCATCTCGTTCAAGAGCTTATTCGCCTCTCTTATTCTTCCTTCTTCACACAACTTACGGAGAATTGAATTATAAGTAACAACCCCAGGAGACAACCCCCTAGCCTCCATCACCTCACGCAATCTTAAAGCTTCTTCAAGGTCATTCATTCTACAATATCCATCAATCAAAGTAGTGTAGGTCACATGGTTAGGAGTAGCACCTTTAATATCTCTAAAAAGCCTTACAGCCTCTCTCATTCTACATTCTCTACAAAATCCATATATAAGGGAATTATAAGTAACAATATCAGGACTTACCCCACTTCTTTCCATTCTATCTTGAACCGATAAAGCCTCATAATGCATACCCTTTTTGCAATACAATGCAATCAACGAATTGTACGTAAAAAGATCAGGAAAAACACCTTTCATTTCCATTTCAGTCAACACCTTCTCCACCTTCTCCACATCCCCAGACCTGCAACAAGCATGAACCAATACATTATACACATGATTATTCGCAACAACCCCTAACAGAACCATCTTCTTATAAACTTTCCAAACCATATGAGTTAACCTATCTTTCACCAAGGAACTCAAGAGCACAGTACAAGCATGCAAATGAGGCTTGAAACCATTCACCCTCATCTGCTCAAACACCTGAATCGCATCCTGGGTCATCCTTGTATTCACATAAAATATCACAAGCCAGCTCAAAACATGAGAATTTACATCTTGATCGTCACAATACACACTGACCAAAGCATTCAAAACCAAAGGAGAGGACAAAAAATCCTTGTGGGCAATTTTCTCAAGCAGGTTCTGTGCAGTCTTGAAGTGCTTGTGCTTAGTGAGAATGTGAACCATTGTCCATGAAGATTGCAAAGAGTGCTTGTAATTTGCTATTGAATCAACCCATCTAAAGAACGCCCAAGAAAGAGAAGGACCAGAGCCACAAAGTGAGAGCTGTACAAGTACCTGGTTGATAATCGTTGAGGAGATACTTGTACCAATTTTGGGTCTCAAGAGATTGTTCCAGCTACCCTTTAGCACGATTGCGCAAATGCTTTGGATGAATTGAGTTTCATTATTTAGAGAAACAAATTTAGCCATCTGTGTTCGTGTTGTGTTACTGGATTGAGCTTCGTAAAAGGATTTACTACTGCTAGACTTCTTCCCACCTTTTGACTCTGTTAGCTCATTCAGTCTTTCCTGCCCAGAACCATCAACAAAGAAATTAGAGCGAAAACAAACTCTGCAAGACGTTAACAAACTGATCTAGACCAAGAAGATGTAAACAATTGAATGCCCAACTCCAAGCATAAGGAACATAACATGAATCCACACATGAGATGACAAAAATATGAACATAATAAAATACAAATCATAGCAAAAAACTCTTTAAGATAAAAGTAAAACAGGGAAAAGAATTATCAATGCATGTATAAATAGAAAACCAACGGAGAAAGGAGACAATCAAAAGAATTAAACCGAGAAAAGATAAAATGAACAATCTAAAAATCAAAAACAAAATCAAACAGTACAGTCAAGTAATTGACAGGAAACACCAGGTCCCATACTGGAAAAAGAGGGGTTCTAATAACATGTAGTTCAAACCAAAAGTAAGAATTGATATTGAAAGAAAAAAATGCCTAAAGTAAATTACTCATATGATCCAAAAAATTAAGACCCTTGTTCTCCTATCATTACAACTACATATTAACAGTATTCATGAAAGTAGTCAAATGGCAGAATGTATTAGTATTTAAAAATAAATCATAACCAATTAACAAGAAACAATACCAGTTATCAGATGAATGAGAGATCTTGCCTAGACCTTGTTCATAGGATTTTGTTGGACCAAAGGTACTTTCCACCAATAGAGAGAGCAAAAATTTTTCCCACCTCTCTCCGATGGAGAATGGATAGTATCTTTTGTCAAGGGAATTCCATGAAACAGGTCTAGGCAAGAATTTTTCCCGATGAAAACATACATGGACACACACAGGCACAGATAAATATGTACATACATTCATGGAAGAGATCAAATGTCATAATATATACTACTCCTACATAATGATAAATCTTAACCAATAACAAGAAACAACACAATACATCAGATCTATATATAAACATACAGATAAAGATATATGTATATGCACATATAAATGTGTAACTGAAAACAAACATCAATAACAAGATACTTACAAAATATAAAAAATCGATTTGAAACTAATAATCACCTTCAAAAACGTCCATTTCGTGACTCTTCAAACAAAACCTGAAATCCAGATCAATACCAAATCAATCAAAGAAAAACAAACACATTGAAAAGAACATTATTTTAGCATTACACGTAAAATCTAAAGCGAATTCCAATAAAACTTAACTGATTAGAAAACCGCAAAAGATGACAATTTTTGGTAAAAAAAGCCCAAATATCCCAACCCTAAAATCAGAAATTCAATCGACCCAATTTTTTCCAAAAACAAACCCAAAATAACCAAACCCTAAAAGCCAAAAATATGAGATGATACAAGACCCCTTTTTTCTTTTTTCTTTATTCTTTCTTCTCTTTCGAAATGTGAGGTCTCGTAGAGCCAACGAGAGAGGCTTTACATAGGGGTAGGGGTGGACTTGAACTGAGCCGATCTCGAATACTAAGGTGTTCGAGTACGGCTCGACTTAAAATGAACAAACTCGAGCTCGAGTTCGAGTTCGAATCGAGCTCAAAAATTAGGCTCGAGTTCAACTCGCTCGATAACAAATGAGTCAGCTCGAGCCTAAATGAGCCTTCAACAATAATTAAGTTTATTAAACCTAAAATCTTCATTCTGCTAAAAATAAAAACCAAGGACAAATTCAAACATATATGAACTGTTACACATTTCATATCTAAGCCTAAACTAAGGCCAATTCCAACAAATATGAACTGATACACACTGAGCCTAAACTAAGGCCAAATTAAGGCTGCAGCTGGTGACAATAATCACAACTCACATGGCAGAAAGCATTGCAAAAATCAATACCAAAACAGAAAGAAAAATCCATTCAACTATTCTTGAGAGTGTTCTACGTCAGTTGGAATGTGTGTTGATGAAAGATTGTGATCATCATACAGGAGTGATGACATTCCTGTATAAATGCAACAAGGCTTAGAAAATAAATCAAACAAACAAACAGAATCTTGGTTTAATGACAGAAACAAGACAAAAATAACACAGCACACAATCAGATCAAGCATTAATCAAAGATTTGCAGCATGAACAATACTTTTGATTGTAGAAATTTATTACAATCAAGCAAAGATTACAACCAGAACCCATAAAAACAGACACAGCTAGCAAAATATGCAAAAGACCAAGGCCAGATTTTTTTCATCTATTACCTAGTGACAGATATGATCATCTAAGATTCTAGTTAAATAGCAAAAAGACAAGTATTATGAAAAGTTTCCTTACAACTCAAAATATAGAGATTTTCATGAATAAACAGAATCCAACAACAACTTCAAAGTGATAAAAATTCAAGTAATTTTCATTCTGGACCAGGTTGTACCTCCAAAAGCAAGTAACCATTTTCTAAGTCCCAGATTTTGCAAAAGAGATAGAATTTTTTTTCCTCAAATCACTTTAGAGAAAATGGTTGTTACTATTAAAAATGACAGTTCCATTAATCCTAAATCACTTTAGAATGCATATTAGATCACCTACAAAAGTCATTATTAACAGCTATTTCACAACCATGAAGATCAAATTAGTGATATTTCCTTCATCTACAAGCAGAGAACGTATAATTTCATTGAACAAAACCTTTGTTGAAATTAAGAATTGAAAAGAAATTTTGTATTTTTGATTGATGATCTGAATACAATTCAACAGTCCTATATATAAACTTATGAATATTAAACCTAATAGGACTAAGAGACATCAACTAGATAAAATAAATATAAACTAAGACAAACTAAGAAATCTACTAGGATACATAATTGGAAACCTAATAGGACACTAGGACTCTCAACATAAACCTAATACATATGTAATTAGGAAACTTCCTAATATCTCTCAACACTCCCCCTCAAGTTAGAGCATACACATGCACCAACTTGTTACAAAAAAACTCATACCAACAACAAACCTCATCCAATCTGAAACAAATAAACTCAAACCTATAAATTACAATAACCCATGAGAACAAGTCAGGGCTCCACACCCACAACAAACAATTAGCTCGGATCAACAAGACTTTGGCATTCTTTTTTCATCTTTTTTTTTTTTTACTAACGCCGACTTTGACTTGAATGAGCTGCAATCATTGAGTCAAGAGGAAACAACATCAACACAGGTTGGATCGGGTTAATAACATCAACATGTAAGGGTCAACAACATCAACTTCGGGGTGAGAAACTCTTCTTCTTCTTCTTTTTCTTGAACTCTTTTGACCACATGAATACATAATGGTAATTTTTTTAAATTTGGACAGCTTTTTTTTGCCTTATTTTTTTGGGAAACTCCTTTTTTACTATCATTTTTTTAACAACCTTCTTTCTTTAATCATCTTTTTTTCACTCTTTTTTTTTCATACGAATCTATTTGTCAAATTTTCTATTCTACCTGTGAACAATACCCAAAAATAGTGCCGTGAACAGTACTTGTTGCCCTGCGAACAAATCCATAGTTTTTTTTTTAACGTATGGTACTGGGTCGCGCTGGAAAAAAATCTCAGAAAGCAAAAACAAAACAAAAACTAAAAAGATTCTTAACTACATATATATATATATATATATATTAATGGTTTTTATCTCAAATCACCTCCAGGATCTCAAACCTTGAGCTATGATACCATGTTGAAATTAAGAATTGAAAATAAATTTTGTATTATTGATTGATAATCTGAATACAATTCAACCGCCTTATATATAAATTTATGAATATCAAACCTAATAGTACTAGGAGACATCAACTAGATAAGATAGACATCAACTAAGTGAGATTAAGAAACCTACAAGGACACATAATAAGAAACCTAATAGGACTCTCAACATAAACCTAATATATATGTAATTAGGAAACTTCCTAATATCTCTCAACCCTTGAAATGTCAAGCCAATTAATTCAGTGAGAAAAATTAGAAAATCAATTGCAAAATTGAGGCAAACAATCAAACACTTCCTTGAGATTTATCCAAACAAAAAACAATAATCATTCTTGTCTAAAAGCTTACTCAAATCTATCTATTAATGCCCAAAAATAATACCGTGATTAAGACCCAAACGGCCAAACCCAACCAGTCTCGAACTCCAATTTCCAAATAAGTTATTCTTAAAAAAAAACATACAAATAAAGATATACTTATATGTATATGCACATATAAATGTGTAACTGAAAACAAACGTCAATAACAAGATACTTACAAAATATAAAAAATCAATTTGAAACTAATAATCTCCTTCAAAAACGCACATTTCGTGACTCTTCAAACAAAACCTGAAATCCAGATCAATACCAAATCGATCAAAGAAAAACAAACAAGCATTCAAAAATAAATTCAAAAGAACATTATGTTAGCATTACATGTAAAATCTAAAGCGCATTCCAATAAAACTTAACTGGTTAGAAAACCGGAAAAGAAGACAATTTTTCTTAAAAAAGAAGCCCAAATAACTCAACCCTAAAATCCAAAATTCAATCCACCCAAATTTTTTGAAAACGAACCCAAAATAACTAAACCTTAAAAGCCAAAAATATGAGATAATACAAGACCCCTTTTTCTTTCTTCTTTCTTCTTTCTTCTCTTTTGAAATGCAAGGTCTCGTAGAGACAGCGAAAGGGCTTCACATAGGGGTAAGGGTGGACTCGAGCTGAGCCGAACCCAAATACCAAGATGTTCAAGCTCGATTCGACTTAAAATGAACAAGCTCGAGCTTGAGTTCGAATCTAGCTCAAAAATTGGGCTCGAGCTCGCTCAATTTTCTAATGGCTCGAGTTCAACTCGGCTTGATAACAAATGAGTCTATTCGAACCCGAGCTCAAGCTCAAGCTCAAGCTCAAGCTCAAGCTCGAGCTCAAGCTCGAGCTCTAAATGAGCCTCCAACAATAATTATGTTTATTAAACCTAAAATCTTCAATCTGCTAAAAATAAAAACCAAGGACAAATTCAAACAAAGGTGAACTGATGCACATTTCATATCTAAGCCTAAACTAAGGCCACTTCCAACAAAGATGAACTGATACACACTGAGCCTAAACTAAGGCCATATTAAGGCCGCAGCTGGTGACAATAATCACAACTCACAAGGCAGAAAGCATTGCAAAAATCAATACCGAAACAGATAGAAAAATCCATTCAACTATTCTTTGGAGTGATCCATGTCAGTTGGAATGTGTGTTGATGAAAGGTTGTGATCATCAACGGAGGGTGATGACATTCCTGTATAAATGCAAAAAGGCTTATAAAATAAGAAAAAAAAATCAAACAAACAAACAGAATCTTGGTTTAATGACAGAAACAAGACAAAAATAACACAGCACACAATCAGATCAAGCATTAATCAAAGATTTGCAGCATGAACCACACTTTTGATTGCAGAAATTTATTACAATCAAGCAAATATTACAGCCAGAACCCATAAAAACAGACACAATCAGAAAAATATGCAAAAGAGCAAGGCCAGATTTTTTCATCTATTATCTTGTGACAGATATGATCATCTAAGATTCTAGTTAAATAGCTAAAAGACAAGTATTATGAAAAGTTTCCTTAAAACTCAAAATATAGAGATTTTCATGAATAAACAGAATCCAACAACTTCAAAGTGATAAAAATTCAAGTAATTTTCATTCTGGACCAGGTTGTACCTCCAAAAGCAAGTAGCCATTTTCGAAGTCCCAGATTTTGCAAAAGAAATAGAATATTTTTTCCTCAATCACTTAAGAGAAAATGGCTGTTAATATTATAAATGACAGTTCCAGTAATCCTAAATCACTTTAGAATGCATATTAGATCACCTACTAAAGTCATAATTAACAGCTATTTCACAACCATGAAGATCAAATTAGTGATATTTCCCTTCATCTACACGCAGAGAATGTATAATTTCATTGAACAAAACCTTGAAATGTCAAGCCAATTAATTCAACAAGAAAAATTAGAAAATCAATTGCAAAATTGAGGCAAACAGTCAAACACTTCCGTGAGATTTATCCAAACAAAAAAGCAGTAATCATTCTTGTCTAAAAGCTTAATCAAATCTATCTATTAATGCCCAAAAATAATACCGTGATTTAGACCCAAAAGGCCAACCCAACCAGTCTCTAACTCCAATTTCCAAATAAGTTGTTCTTAAAAAAAAAAAAAAAAAAAAAAAAAAAAAAAAAACCCCTAACTGAAGAAGAAAATAGATGCAAATGGGAAGAGTTAGAAGAGTTTACCTTTGAAATTTTGATGATTGAACGAAATGGGCTTCTTCTGATTCGATTTGACGTTCGCTGGTAGTTGGTGGTGGCAGGTCTGTCGACGTAACGGCGTGGCGTAAGGACGGAGTGATTGCCCTCAAAGGGTCGCTTGCTTCAATCTGTTTAGACAATTTTTGGGTTGAAGGTGCTTACCCAAACAAAACCTAAGAATATATATATATAAACTGACTAACCATTCTAGGTGATTTGCTCGATTCGAATTTAAAAATCAAGTTCAATTTAAATTTATCGAGTTAGGTATTGATTAAGTTCGAATTAATAATTCAAAATTCAACCAGAGAGAGAAATCTGTGTAAGAAATTGGTGTTTATGTTTAGTTATTGTATCTGAATTTTCCTCCGAAGTGTTTATTGCTACAAACTATTTTGTTGTACTGATTAAAACTACTCTCATTGTATTTATCGAAAAAGTACGAAGACTCAATTATTCTTTTCTTCATTTAACCAATTAGGTAAATGCCCCGTGTATGGTTTTGTTCAGAATAGTGATGTCGATTCATTTTTGTTTAGCAAAAGATATAGTATCATAAATTTAAAATATTATAGTTATTTGTGTTTGTATTTATTTTTTAATTGATGTGTTGATGCTGAAAAATTGCTACTGCTGACACGTGGCCATACACAAGTAACAGAGGTAAACTAAAGATTCTCGGAAGAAGGGAGGGGGAGACTTCCGAGGGTGCTCCGATGCTCAAGTTAGAATGAGAATTAAATATAGGCCAAGGCCGAGGGCTTAGCCTTAAAGCAGTTTAGGTGCGAATAGATAAGTGTGAATATCCAAAAAAATTCTTCCCCTTAGACTCGCGTACCTCAGGATATTTATAGTCCTCTGAGTGGAGGCCGCCCACATAGGGGAGGTATGGCCCTGCTCCTGCGATCCTGGGATTCAGAGAGAAATCTTAATCGTGTGTTCAGAGTGTTGAGTGTGCCAAGGGGTCGCGCACTCCAGAAGGAGTTAACCGCGTTAATCACGCCCTGACGTGGAGGTTGTGTGAGCTGCCTGTTCCACGTGTTTGGCCAGGCTGGGGAGGCTTGACACGTGTCATAGTCCAATTGGTGGTGTCAGGTTCCACGTGTAGACGTTTTATTGGATGTGTGTTTTGTGGGCTCCATCACAGCCCCCCCCCCCCCCCCCCCCCAATTTCCTTAGGTACTTGTGCCTTAAGGAAGTAAAACGTGATGTTGGTGTTATGGCCGAGCGTTCATACTTAAGAGATTTGGGAGGTTAGCAGCTAACGCCTTGGAGATTCCTGGCCGGGCGTAAGCAGCTCATACGCTTGGAGAAGCCTGGCCGAGGGTATGACAAGCAGCTCATACGCTCAACCTTGGAGATACCTGGCCGAGCGTATGACAAGCAGCTCATACGCTCGACCTTGAAGATACCTGGCCGAGCGTATGACAAGCAGCTCATTCGCTCGGCCTCGGACTTGGAGATGCCTGGCAGAGGGTGTGACAAGCAGCTCACACGCTCGGCCTTGGAGATACCTGGCCGAGCGTATGACAAGCAGCTCATATGCCTGGCCTCGGACTTGGAGATGCATGGCCGAAGGTATAATAAGCAGCTCATACGCTCGGCCTCGGATTTGAAGATGCTTGGCCGAGGGTATGACAAGTAGCTCATATGCTCGGCTGCACTGATGCTCGGCCTATGTGCACTGATGCTGGGTCGAGGCCGAGGGTGTGAACACATATGCTTTTGCTCGGCCTTGGGTGTGCGCACCATAGCTTGGTCGTGCGCACTAGTGCGCACTGATGCTCGGCCATTGTGCACTCGTGTGCACTGTTGCTAGGACGAGGCCGAGGGTGTGCACACATATGCCTTTGCTCGGCCTTGGGTGTGCGCACCATAGCTGGGCCATGCGCACTGATGCTCGGCCTGTGTGCACTGTTGTTGGGACGAGGCTGAGAGTGTGCACACATATGCCTTTGCTCAGCCTTGGGTGTGCGCACCATAGCTTGGCCGTGCGCACTAGTGTGCACTGATGCTCGGCCTGTGTGCACTAGTGTGCACTATTGCTGGGACGAGGCCGAGGGTGTGCACACATATGCCTTTGCTCGGCCTTGGGTGTGTGCACCATAGCTTGGCTGTGTGCACTAGTTGAGAGTGTGCACACATATGCCTTTGCTCAGCCTTGGGTGTGCGCACCATAGCTTGGCCGTGCGCACTAGTGTGCACTGATGCTCGGCCTGTGTGCACTAGTGTGCACTATTGCTGGGACGAGGCCGAGGGTGTGCACACATATGCCTTTGCTCGGCCTTGGGTGTGTGCACCATAGCTTGGCTGTGTGCACTAGTGCGCACTGATGCTCGGCCTGTGTGCACTAATGTGCACTGTTGCTGGGACGAGGCCGAGGGTGTGCACACATATGCCTTCGCTCGGGCTTGGGTGTGCGCACTGATGCTCGGCCTGTGTGCACTAGTGTGCACTGTTGCTGGGACGAGGCCGAGGGTGTGCACACATATGCCTTTGCTCGGCCTTGGGTGTGCGCACCATAGCTTGGCCGTGCGCACTTAGCAACGGCTCAGACAGGGACGTGCGCACTATGGCGCTCGGCCGTGCACACTTAGCAATGGCTCAGACAGGGGCATGCGTACTACGACGCTCGGCCGTGCACACTTAGCAACGGCTAGGACAGGGACGAGTGCACTATGGCGCTCAGTCGTGCACACTTAGCAACCGCTCGGACAGGGGCATATGCACTACGACGCTCAACCGTGCACACTTAGCAATGGCTCGGACAAGGACGTGTGCACTACAGCGCTCGGCCGTGCACACTTAGCAACTACTCTGACAGGGGCATGCGCACTACGGCTTGGCGGTGTGCACCCGAAACTCCAAAGTGCGCAACATGGTGTCGGATGGCTTGGCATTGCAACAGATGAGTTCTTTAGATTTCTTCGCTTCTACTGTTTAGCAAGAGATGGTGATTTCTCACATACGGCGCCAATCTGTTGATGCCGAAAAATTGCTACTGTTGACGTGGTTTGGGTGCCGACGTGGCCCTGCATAAGTAATGGAGGTGAACTAAAGACCCTCGGAAGGAGGAAAGGGGGAGACCTCCGAGGGTGCTCCGATACTCAAGTTAGAATGAGAACTAAATGTAGGCCAAGGCCAAGGGCTTAGTCTTAAAGCAGTTTAGGTGCGAATAGATAAGTGTGAATATCCAAAAAAAAGTTTTTCCCTTAGACTCGCGTACCTCAGGATATTTATAGTCCTCTGAGTGGAGGCCGCCCACGTGGGGGAGGTATGACCCTGATCCTGCGATCCCGGGCTTCAGAGAGAAATCTTATTCGCGTGTTCAAAGTGTTGAGTGTGCCAGGGGGTCGCATGCTCCAGAGGGAGTTAGACGGGTTAATCACACCCTGACGTGGAGGTTGTGTGAGCTGCTCGTTCCACGTGTGCTTGGCCAGGCTGGGGAGGCTTGACACGTGTCATAGTCCAATTGGTGGTGTCAGGTTCCACGTGTAGATGTTTTATTGGATGTGTGTTTTGTGGGCTCCATCACACGTGTAGACATTTTATTAGATGTGTGTTTTGTGGGCTCCATCATGATGATATTACTAGTTTAATTTGTGTAAGAAGTACGTAAAAATTAGAGGTCCTAAGAATGATTAGGGCAGGATTAGTTTTTTATCTTGCATAAATTTCTATCCTTTTTATGGGAAATAATTTCTATCATGTTTGTTTATTATTGCTGTAATAGAGGATGCAAAAGATTACGTTTGGTTAATTAACGCATGTTGTTTTTCTTATATTGAGTATACAATTCATTCCAAACAACTTTAAAGAAGTAATAAAAATTCAAACATACTCTCTAAATTAGACTATTGGCTTTTGAATAAATTTTTCCATGACTTAATTTTTCCATGAAGTAATAAAGATTCAGTTAAATATAGTTTTGCTAAAATACACAAAAGATCTTATTGATGAATAATTACGTTATACAAATTTCTTTAGAAAAGAAAAGAAAAAAAACACACGAAAAAAAAAAAAAAGGAACAGAAAAAAACATATAAAAGCCTAATTTCGTGTAGACTAACCTAACATGATGTGGGGCAATTTTTCTTGACATAAATGATCACATAAAGAACATTTATTTTCGATTTACAAATATTAACGGCAGTAAATAAAAAGTTGAAGAACAAAAAGAGTAGAAGTGAAGAATTATACTGAAATAATTTGAAAGACACTATGTATTGACTTTAATAAATTATGGGACCAAGATACCATTGACCATAGTGTAAGCATAAAATGCATATTAACGGCCCTAATCTTATGTTATTAAATTATTAACATTGCTATATATTATTATGCTAGTGTCACGGGTTGCTAGCTGAAGTTGCTAACCGTGCGGCCTTAGGCTCGGAAGTGCTTCCTTGGAATGCCTAAGTCAGCCTTCCTCTTGGCTACTCAAGAGAACCGCCCACAAAGCTAGACCCGCTCAAAGAAAATAAGCACACAAGAGAGAAGATGAAGCAAAGCTAGAGAGCTTGCTATTGCTTATATAAGTGAATGAGTGATTTACAAATGAGAGGGAAGCCCCCTTATATAGGGAGACCTCCCTTACATCCATGGCTATCATCTTGCCATGTGTCACAATCCTATGCAATTCTAAGTGTAGTACAAGTGTACTACAAGTGTAGTACAATAGTACAAGGTACTACTCTCTAATGCATGTGCATTACAATGCTGTACAGTATTACCATGTAGTGCATGTGCAATATAAGGCTGTACATTATAATCAAAGGGGCACTAGGAAACCCTCGAACACATGGTTTTTACGCGGGTTGTGACATTCTCCCCCACTCAATCTGGCGACGTCCTCATCGCATTCTCAACCTGAAACTGGTCGATTCTCGTCTGGAATTGCCACAAGGCCTCGGTTGGTTCCCAACTAGTCTCACTGTCAGGTTGTCCCTTCCATCGTATCAAGTACTCAAGCCTCGGCTTATAGTACTTTCGTCTCAAGACTCGATCGGCCAGTATGCTCTCAATATCTCTGTCATAAGAGGCCCTAACTCCTATAGGGGCTCGTTGTGACTCACCTCGATCCGGATCATCTTGGTCTTCATGGAATGGTTTCAACATACTCACATGGAAGACCGGGTGCACTTTGAGCTTGGATGGTAACTCAAGTTTGTAGGCCACATTGCTTACCCTTCGAAGAACTCTGAAAGGTCCCTCATATCTGCGTACCAATGCCTTATGGATCCTTTTTGTGCGAAGTACCAAATGTAGCTTTACAAGCACATAGTCCCCCACTTGGTACTGCACATCCCGTCTCTTTCGATCAGCCCACTTCTTGGAACGCTTGGCTAACTTGTGTAGGCAAACTCGAGCCAAGTCGGTTTGTTCTTGCCACACCTTAGCAAATTTATAGGCTGCTGGAGTTGACCCTGTGTATCCCACGGCAATAGTACTCGAAGTGTGAGGCTGCTGTCCCATCACAATCTCGAAGGCACTTTTGTTGGTGGCCTCACTCCTTTGCAAATTATAGGAAAACTGAGCCACATCTAGTAATTTTGGCCAATCTCGTTGCGAGGCACTCACGTAGTGTCGGAGATATGTCTCCAATAAAGCATTCACCTGCTCAGTCTGTCCATCGGTTTGGGGGTGCATACTAGTGGAGAAGTTTAGATCCGATCCGAGCAATTTGAACAGTTCGGTCCAGAACCGTCCCGTGAATCATCCATCCCGATCACTAACAATGGACTGTGGTACACCCCAGTACTTCACCACATACTTGAGAAACAATCGAGCTGCCTCCTCTGCTGGACATTCTTTGCTAGCCGGAATGAAAGTCTCATACTTCGAAAACCGGTCCACCACGACCATGATGCTCCCAAATCCCTCTTTTTTGGGTAGCCCTACAATGAAATCCATGGAAACACTTTCCCATGGACGCTCCGGAATTGGCAATGGTTCCAAGAGACCTCCAAGTGACTTTTGCTCGACTTTGTCTTGTTGACACACAAGACAAGTCTTCACATAGATCTCAATGTCGTCCCTCAAGTGAGGCCAGTAGTAGCGTTCCTCCACAAGTGCTAGGGTGCGGTGCACACCTGGGTGACCAGCCCACTTGGAATCGTGGCACTCTTGCATCACCTCCTTCTGCAATTTCCCATGAAGCGGCACATATAACCGATTCCCCTTGGTATAGAGCAAGTCTCCCTCGAGCCAGAACCTCCGGGTCTTCCCCTTTGTGGCGTACTCCATCAAAGACTTGGCGGTTGGATCATGGGACAATCCCTCTTTAATACGTTCCACCAAGGAACCTTGTGGTCGGCTAATGGCAGCAAACTCTACCTTTCGGCTTAGTGCATCCGCAACTGTGTTGGTCTTCCCTGGCTTGTACTCCAACACAAAATCAAACTCAGCAAGGAAATATTGCCATCTGGCTTGCTTGGGAGAGAGCTTCTTTTGAGTCTGAAAATAGCTTGTGGCCACATTGTCGGTCTTCACAACAAATTTAGACCCCAAAAGATAGTGCCTCCATGTGCGCAAGCAATGGACCACGGCCGTCATCTCCTTCTCTTGAACCGTGTATCGTCGCTCGGTCTCGTTGAGCTTTCGGTTCTCAAAAGCGATCGGATGGCCATCTTGCATCAGGACTCCTCCAATAGCAAAGTCAGATGCATCCGTGTGGACCTCATAAGGTTTGGTGTGATTTGGTAGGGCAAGGACTGGCTCTTCTGTGATTGCCCGTTTCAGCTGCTCAAAGGCTCCTTGACATATTGAGCTCCATTCCCACACTCTCCCCTTCTTGAGCATATCAGTCAAGAGTGTGGTGATGGTTGAGTAGTCTCTGATGAAACGCCGATAATAGTTCACCAACCCAAGGAACGATCTCAGCTCGGTAACCTTGGTTAGTGACTTCCAATCAACGATAGCTTAGATCTTGCCCGCATCCATCCGAATCTTTCCTCCACCTACTATGTGGCCAAGGAATGACACCTTATGTTGGGCGAATGAGCACTTCTCTTTCTTCACATAGAGCTCGTTCTCTCTCAGAACTTGGAATACCTGTCTCAAGTGCCTCACATGCTCTTCTAGATATCGACTATAGATAACAATATCATCAAGGTAAACAACCACAAAGCGATCTAGAAAGGGTTGGAGTACCTTGTTCATTAGAGTGCAGAACGTTGCTGGAGCATTAGTGAGTCCGAAAGGCATCACAAGAAACTCGTAAGAACCATAGCGAGTGACACACGCTGTCTTTGGCTCATCCCCCTCGGCTATCCAGACTTGGTAGTACCCCGATCTCAAATCTAGCTTGGTGAACCATCTGGCATCCCCAAGTTGATCAAACAAGTCTGCAATGAGTGGGATGGGGTACTTGTTCTTCACTGTGAGCTTGTTGAGGGCTCTATAATCGATGCACATCCTCATCGATCCATCATGCTTCCGTTGGAACAAAACCGGTGCACCATAGGGTGCTTTGGAAGGTCGCACGAATCCCGCATCAGCCAACTCCTTTAGTTGTCTCCTCAATTCTTCAAGCTCGGGAGGCGACATTCGGTATGGAACCCTGGCTGGTGGTTGGGCAGTAGACACCAACTCGATCTTATGATCCACCTCTCTCTTAGGTGGGAGCTTCTTGGGTAACTCTGGGGGCATCACATCAACAAATGACTCTAATAGCTCCAGTACCTCAAGAGGAGCCTCTTCCTCGGGCTATAGGACCTCCTCCAGCTTCAAGGTGGTCAAGTAAGTGACTTCATCCCTTCTCAGCCCCTTGGCTAGTTGGATTGCCGACAAAACCCGACTAGCTTGGCCAGAGTCTCGTCTTACCGGCACGAGACATTGGCATCGAGAATCAAGGATGCACAAACAATTGGCAAATGGCACTAGCAAGGCATTAATCCGATCAAGGAAATTTAACCCAATTACAAAGTCATAGTCATCAAGGGGGATTACCTCAAGAGTTTCCTTGCCCTTCCAATCTCCGAGTTGTAGCTCCACCCCTTGTGCTACACTCCTTGTCGGAACTTCTTTGGAATTGACAGTCTTGATCCACCCGTTGCCTTTCTCCACCTTAAGGTGTAATCTCTTTGACATTTCTTCAGATACAAAGAGATCAGAAGCCCCAGTGTCTATGAGAGCACTAACCTTGGTGCCAGCCACCATGATATCAGTAAACATGAGTCCCTTCTGTTTGCCAAACCTTTTGGCTTTAATCGAGCTGAGCATGATAGAACCAAGCTTGAGAGTATCTCTCTCCGTTACTCCCTCTTCCCTGGCAATGGCAGAGATCTTGGTTCGTCTCGGGCAATCTCGCACCCGATGAGGGCCTTCACATAAGAAGCATGCTAATGGCTCCCTCTTCCTGTCCCCTTCTCTGGTGGACTTCCACTTGTGAATGGGTAGTTTCCCCGGACCGCCCTTCTGATATTTGTCTCTGTCTCCCCCACCTTTGCCTTTGTTCTTGGAGGAGTCAAACCTCTCTGGTTTCTTGAACACTACCAAGGATTCCGCCACGGACATGGCTCGGGTGAGGTCTTGGACATCTCTTCTTTGCAACTCTTGCTTGGCCCATGGCTTGAGGCCATCCATGAAGGAGAAGAGAGCCTCATTCTCTCCAAGATCAGAAATTTGGAGCATGAGTTCTGAAAACTCTCGTACATACTCCCGCACTTCCCCACGTTGGGTGAGCCTTCGTAGTTTGGCTCGTGCCTCATCTTCCGCATACTCGGGATAGAATTGTTGGCGAAATTCCCTCTGGAATTCTTCCCACGTAATAATGGCAGCACTCGCACACCTACGTCGCCACCATAATAAAGCAATATCGACAAGGTACATAGAGGCAGTATTTACCTTAGTTATGTCCTCCATGATGTTCATCCCTCGAAAGTATTGCTCCATGCCCTAAAGAAAGTTGTCCGCATCCTTTGCCGCTCGGATGCCTTTGAACTCCTTTGGTTTTGGCACATCCACCCTAGGATTGGGTGCCATAGCAAGCATGCCCCCTCCGACAGTTGCTTTGCAAGCTAAGAGCTCCCTCTTGAGCTTTTCCATCTCTTCCCGCATCGACACCACCATGGCCTCAAGGGTGTCGTTCTTCTGCGTTAGGACATCTACGGCCTCGTTGAGGGCACCTTGCATCGCTCCTTGGAGATCCTCCCTCATGGAGTTTAGCTCCCCGATGCTTCCTTCGGTATCCTCGAACATGTCCCGCATTTCCTCCACAGCTAACTCCACCTTAGCCAAGCGAGCATCCATGCTTGACATTAGATCCCTTGAGCTGGGCTTCTTGGTTGCCCTCCCTCGAGTCTCGGGACCGTCATGAGGTTGATTGCTAGCATCAGACACGGTTGCCATCTTTTCTCGAAAGTTCTCGATGAACTTGGCTCTGATACCACTTGTCACGGGTTGCAAGCTGAAGTTGCTAACCGTGCGGCCTTAGGCTCGGAAGTGCTTCCTTGGAATACCTAAGTCAGCCTTCCTCTTGGCTACTCAAGAGAACCGCCCACAAAGCTAGACCCGCTCAAAGAAAATAAGCACACAATAGAGAGCTTGCTATTGCTTGTATAAGTGAATGAGTGATTTACAAATGAGGGGGAAGCCCCCTTATATAGGGAGAGCTCCCTTACATCCATGGCTATCATCTTGCCATGTGTCACAATCCTATGCAATTCTATATGTAGTACAAGTGTACTACAAGTGTAGTACAATAGTACAAGGTACTACTCTCTAATGCATGTGCATTACAATGCTGTATAGTACTACCATGTAGTGCATGTGCAATATAAGGCTGTACATTATAATCAAAAAGGCACTAGAAAACCCTCGAACACATGGTTTTTACGCGGGTTGTGACACTAGCCACCACAATCTTGGGAGGATAAAGATGCCCCATCATTCTATCAATGAAAATTATGAAACAATCCTAATGAAGTAATCAGATTAGCATATAAATATGTTATCAACGGGAAAAAGAGGATTAATTAAATAAGTTGATACTTGATAGTCTAATCAAGCTTATCTTCTAATCAAGAAAAATGTATTAACAAAGTCATCGTACTGGTGTCTTCTAAGCAATCCTTCTATAAACTGGAAAGACAGCAAATGAAGTGAATACATGTAAGCTTTCATGGATTATCAGCATGAAACTATACGAGCAACATATCATGTTTACATGAACTATATACTCTATTTTTGTCTGAGAAGAATGGAAGCGTAAACGCTTTAAGCTTGACTCGAGCAAGCAATAATGAATAATCAATCCATGATAGAGCCAACTTCTGATATACAATTCTTCACACAACAGTGACTTTTACTAAAGAATAAAAGAATCAGAATGTGCAGATTGGCTAGCTGGCTTTGCCACCTTAAGAGAGAACCTTCATAGCAGTTGTTTTTGCTTCTCATCAAATCCTGGAGATCAAGCCTTTGCATTTTTCTTCTCATACACCTGCTTCAGTTCTTCCAATCGCTTGGATACCTAATAATATGACCAAACATTAATACTTATCTCGACTCAACTAAAGCCTAAATCACAAGCGTATCTAAACATACATGAAAAGCAATCACCATTGCTTATTCTGTGAAAGGAAATTTACTAAACACAAATAATCACCAGCCGTCACCATAGTTCCAAGCAGAATGCCATAATATAAAATGTAGCATCATAACAGGCAGAATGGGCATCAAGCAATTAAGGCTAGGTTAAGTTGGTTTCTAATTCTACATATCAACTAGGAAGTCCACTTTACCATAAATCTAGCTGTAGCCAATTTTCCCTCGCATATTTAAGAGAAATCCTTTAACTTCCATTCAATACACACCAAAATATTTGCAAGTAGTGCACTTTGTTTCGAACCAAATGAAAATAGAATTCATTTCATTTTTTAAATGAATTGAAATTCTTGTTTCACTTTCTTATATAAAACTGTATAATTCAATTCCATTCAATTCTCATATTTAGAATGTTTGAAATTAATGAGATTAAATCTAATGTTTAGATTCTAAACCTTTTCATCGGAGAACTTCGTCATTTTTGTTCAACTATATGAGAGATAGTTTTGGTCAACATAATGTTTTCTCTTCATTTTGTGAAATTTATTTGCAAATTCTATAAATTTTTGTAAGATCTGCAACAAGCTAACTCAATTCCACAGTGAATTCATTTATAAATGAATTCTACAGTTTTTTGTCTTTCTAAACATAACAAATTATGTAAATGAATTCCATAAAATTTATAGAATTCATTAGTTGCAAACATTCTCATAATATAACTAACAAATTCTAAATGCCCAAGAAAACAAATCAATCAGGCATTAACGTAAGTGTGCACAGATAACAAAAGTTATAGAGCTTGATAGCAACCGAAACATAGGACCAAAGAATGAATATCACATCTATTAATATCTTTACTGTTGCAGTTCAAACCATATAAAAAGTGCACAATGACGAATAATAAGATACGTACGAGTAATTCTACAGAGAATTACTATTTTAATTCTTTAATTGTATAAACCTCCTGATAATGCTTATGAAAGATGAAATGCATGTCTCTAGAGTCCAGAGGTTTAGCATAGAGAAAACCTTATGGAGAGAGAGAGAGAGAGAACCTTTATTGAGTAAGCCACTGGAAGTAATGTATCTGGATCCATTGCATGCTCAGGGAAGTTGCGCAGAGCATGAATGAGTTTCTCAAAGGGTAGTTTTATCTGAGAAACAAAATCAATGCCATCTTTGAGAAGAATATAAACTAATGATTCATATCATTAGTAGAAGACATGAAGTCCTAGTTTACTTACCAGGTCATCATGGCAATATTTTAATAGGGCCAAACCAACTTTAAAAACTATTTTAACACCCTGTCCAAAGAAGAAAAAAAAGAAATATATATTTAATTTAAAATCAAACTTCTAAACAAAATAACAGACGATAATGTAAATATTACTAATTAAGTACTGACCTCAGATAGAAACACATCCCAAATTCGAAGAGCCAAATGGAATGGAAAAGAGTATGAGAACACAGTTATGAACCACTGACTTGCATACATGCTAGGATTTATCATTTCTTGGGTGAAATGCTCCCCAAGTTTTGGCAATTGCTCCCTCACCAAGTGGTCAAACTGAAACAAGTACTGTTGTACGAGAGGCAGTCCCGCCTACCATGAGCATAAAACAACAGTTCTCAGAGTGTCGGCATTAAAATTTGAAACTTCGTTTGTACAAAGAACTAAAATCTATTTTTTTGCAGTAGAAAAGCAGAAGACATGCATTGTTATCAAAAGTAGGCAGTTCAACAGCAAAATAAGAAGTTCCTTAATAAGTTAATAACATGTCCACGCAGAGCTATACTCAACAAAGACAAGATTTACAAAGATAACAAGATCACAAATCACACCACAACAAAGCTAAGAGCAGCCACCGAAAATAAAAGGAAAAAAGAGAGATACAATTCCTCTAAAGTATATTCAGTCAAAAGAGGGAAGCTAAGGATTTTCCAATTTTCTCCTCTCGCAGTCTTTCTGGAAGCCAAGAAAATAGGTGAAGTTATGGTTCAACCACACCGTGTTCTCGAGTTGATCTGTCACCTCAGTTAACAGCAGAACAAACACAAAAGAAAAGAAAAACAGGACACTCAATCCTTCTGGGAGAAATATCCAGCAGGGGAAAAGGTTTTTCAACCTGAGTAGGAAACAGACACTGATTACTTTATTGACAGCTTAATATTGGGACTTAAGACAAAGGAGCATGAGAAATCAAACTATTTCTGAATCTATTATTAATCTTTAAAGGGCAGTTCAATGTAAATTAAAAATTATAGTTCATGACAGATTGCCATTGAGGTGATGATTAAATCATGGCACTGAAGCTGGTACACCTAGGTTTAAAAAGAAAATTGAGAAGAAACAAGAAAAAAAAGGAGAGTAAAGAACAAGTATTATACTCCCAAAAGGATAGTCAATATAAATGCCAATGCAGTATCGTTTCACTTTTCCCATGGGGAAGTGGCTGATAATTCCAATTTACATTTAGTGATTATCATAGCTGGAACACCAATATGCTATACCATTCAAGACCGAACATATAACAGGTCAATTTTGTTTGAGGCTCTGGGTCCTATAGGTCCCATGTTCGAGTGGTGTGTGTGTGTGTTTTACCAATAAAAAAAAATGTCAATTCCGTTATGACGAATAACACAGTGGAGAAAATATAAACAGGAAGAGGTGAGGACAGGAGCTAAAGCCTAACCACTGACCAAATATGAAGTGAAGAAAATGAAAAACCAAAGAAAATTGGCTCCACAGGAATTCATAATTGCTGGCTCAATATTATATAGTATCCTCTGGTCCACCCAGCATACTTGGGAATACAACACCCAATATCAATATGATAACAACAGTCATCTAAAAGCAGCTAATAGACCCCTTAAAGAAAACATAATAAATCAAAAACTAATAAAATCTAAAGCTTGAGACTATAAGTAGCAGTATAACTTAATGTTAAAAATCAGAAGTCATATGATTATGGGTTATGAGTTGTTGACAAGTTATATGGACAAAAACCTTCCTCATTTGTCTAGTATTGCTAACATGCCTCAGCAAGGTTGCATCCGAGCTAGTTGAGTTTAGTTATTTGAATCATATTGTAACATTTTCCTTTGTCTAGGGCAGAGCCTCTAGCTGTATCCAGTTCTACTGAAAATCTTGAACCAACTTCCTTTCACACTGACTTAACAACAGGGTTATATACTTACATTAATTCAACCAACCAACCTGTAAATTTAGTAAGTTAGCAATAATCTAAGCAGAGTGCATCTGTAAGAGTAACAAAGAAGTTTTTGTAACGAAAAAAGTTTACCTGATATAACCCTTCCATTGGAGCATGGACAGCTCCTTTCAGTAATGCAACCAATAACCAAAATGCATCCTCTTCGCTCATATAAAGAAGCAAAAGACCTGCCAAAAAACCCATTCCCTGCATTTTGATAAACCTATTCAGTACATTAACAAAGTAAATATAATTGTATTGAGAATCATGACACAAACCTGAACATATCCAACATCTCTATCATAGACAGAATATGCCTTCAAAACGTTGTAGAGGGACCTTTGACCCGGTCCATGTCTCTGCTGGAAGAAAACATGAGAAGGAAAAGTACGAGATATATCTCGAATTATATCAAGTTCTGAAGCTGATGTCTCATATATTACCAGTTGCTGCAATAAACATACAGTTTCATCAGCAGTGCACGTGTACAAAGGAAGAATCACATTAAATGACAAAAAAATTATAATGTTTCCAGTATCCCAAGCCACCAATCCACTTCAGCAATTCAAGAATCTTCTACTAAACAAAAGAAAAAGACAAAAGGGGAACAGGAGTAGAAGTTATTATGGCTACTGACCATCATAAGAGCATTGATCTCTTTGGATGTTAGAGAGGAATTAAATGGTAGGAACTGCCAACATGTTGCATATTGAAAAGGAGATATATGAAATATAGAAGACCATTAAACAGGAGATGATAAATAACTTTCATGCAAAACTTATATAGTTATGATCTGCACCTATGAACTACGCAAAGACTTGATTTGGCCGTTGCAAAACAGGTAGGGGTAAGAAAGAGTGCAAAGAAGGGGGGAGGATCTCTCCTAAAAACTAAACACAAACTACTGACACACAAGATATCTCAAGCAAAAGCCATGGTATAATATAAGTAATAAATCTTCAGCTAAATAGTAAGAACATTGACAAGGTTACATATCAAGACAAACTAACAAAGGAAATACCTCATAAACACCAGGATTCATCAGCAAAAGGTCCCGACTTCCAGAGATAAACTGCCAAACAAGACCCCTTAAACAATCAGGAATTCCTTTCCTTATACGCCTTTTGACCACGTGAGGTTTTCTCCTAACATAATGCTTCCAATCACTCCCTCCCACCCCTATCATCTTCCTCCATTTTCTAACTCTTCTTTCGTCCCTGAAAAATGTTGACATCCATGGTGATAATCATGATCGATGTCTATTAGAATGATGGAAAAATTCATTGGCAAAACTTTCATATTCATTTGAACTGAAATTGTTAGAGCTCATTCCCTAGAAAAGGATACCTCTCATATTCAGCAGCTGACCTACTCTTGGTTAAACCTTCTGGAGAATCAACAACTTCCAGTTTCACAAAACCAAATCTGTCCACTAGTCTTGGAGAAGGCAGTGGTCCCGGTTCAAGGTCATCCATTCTTCTCATTTCCATTCCACTACTCTAAAGAAAATCTGGCACGCCAAAAGGCAGATGACATGACTTTGTTTTCCTCAATATTGTGACCCACTGACAATTTCCGGATCACATACATTAGAAAAATCTGAAAGCAGTGAAAGAAAATAAATGATGTTAATATTCCTACAAAAACGAACCCAGTTTCAAAAACATACAATTAGTCACTAGAGCATAGCCAAAATGATTGAAGTATCAAATGTGTCAAACCTGGCCAACAGATCAATAACGGTTCCTTTTCATGATGGAAAAAAAGGGAACCACAGCTACTGTACATGATATACAATATATCACTCACATATTACAAGGGCATTTCCAAACTGCGGCAAGTATAAAATTGGCAGAAAACATCCAACCATATTGGCGAGAATCTGCATTTGTCATAAAGACTCAACGATGCTATAGCTGGTTCATATAATAATTACACCAATAGACTAATGATCACCCCATGAAATCACCACCAAAAACAACTACCATTTAAAACTATGCACGACAAGGAAGTAAAATCCAAGGAACAAAGACGAAAACAAGGAAACATCGATACAAATTAAGGAAGATGGTAGGATTAAGGAAGATGGTAGGTTAACCACGGCCTGTTGGCCATAATGATCCTTTACGCCCGCACATGGCTGAGATTTGAGCCCCATGCCTTGCACCTTCCCAGGGGCAGTGGGTAATTAACAACCCCCCATTTGACCACGAAAAAAAATAAAAAAAGAAGGAAGATGCTCAGATTATGCTACTTGAAGACAACAAAATGTATATTTATCCATTAAACAATCAGTAAAGAACTTTGTTCGCAGCTTACCATAGAAAATGCATACACTCAATAATAAGAGAATCAGCTAGCTAACAGTGCCAAACCCAATAATAACTACATAAAAAAAAAAAGAGGAAAAAAAAAGATTCTTTTGTAGGTATCAAAAGAGATGACGATACCAAAACAGTAAGACAACAAGCAATCCCAAATGAAACATGAAAATTAAGAGGAGAAAATTAAAACCACCCAATGTTCTGCATAGGTATAAAAAATGCTTCTCCTAGAATTTTCAATTTATCAACGAATTGAGAGATAAAATCAAATCCACGTAAAAATAACACCTCTAAGTGTAAAGAGACGAGAAAATAAACCTGGGTTTGTTGAATTTGGAATCTGGGATTAATGGGGTTTGTCTTCAGATAAACAGATTGAGATTAGAAACGAAAAAAGAAAAGTGAGAATCTAAGAAGAATATTTAGTGGTTATATCTCCAAAGCAATTCTCATGCGTGTATTATGCCGTACCAAATGTGAACGAATTCCGTCAACGGAAGAAAATGATACACTCTCCCAAGAAAACGCGAACGCAAAAC
Organism: Bretschneidera sinensis; assembly: GCA_023935145.1. Lineage (NCBI taxonomy): Eukaryota > Viridiplantae > Streptophyta > Magnoliopsida > Brassicales > Akaniaceae > Bretschneidera > Bretschneidera sinensis. The sequence goes on from CM043697.1 coordinate 27,081,782, forward strand.
TGTTTGTAAGATCGTGATGATGATACCATCATCCACGCCAACCGCCATACGGGAAAATCTTTTCATAGAAACGATGTCGTTTCCGAGAAAATAACACTTCAATAATGAACTTCTTTTTCCCTTGTTTTTTCTGAAGGAGATACCCAAGAAAAATAGTAAACTTTTCTTTTCTAGTACGAAGAAGATCCCTTAAACATCCCATTACTTGAATCCTAAACCACTACATTTTTTTATCAATTTAACGTTAAATTAGTATCACTTATTAACTTTATTTTCTTGAACAGTTTGAAAATAGATTATTTATGTCCGATTTAAAAAATTCGCTACAGTTAAAATGAATTAACAATCAAACAAATTTAAATCTGCAAACTCGCATGGATATTGTCAATATCAAATTTGTTTTGTTAAAAGTAATAAAGATGAAACTAATTTTTTTTTAAATCTAGCTTAAAATTTACATAACAAATAATTTGTTATGCAACTTTGTTAAATAAATAAATAAAAGAAGTAATCTCAAGTAACTCATACTCCAACTTTATACAACCCGGAGAAAAACAAAACAAATGCATTTACTGTAAAAATGTAAAGTGTATTGTGTTGATAATCAATCTCAATGGGAATAAAATTTTTTGAGAAAACAATGTTTTTGCCTCTGATGTTTATCAAATGTGTCAATCAATTCGAGGTTTTAATTTGCTTCAATCAATCTTTCAGGTATTTGAATTGATTTAATTAAACTTTCTGTCTACTCCCGTTTATTCAAGGCATTAAAACAAAGTGTGCAACCTGGCACATGTGTTCTAAGGTTTGGGCATGTTCGTAACATCCAACAAAATTCGGTCTTCCCTAATTTTAGGTTTTGCTCTAATCTGTTTGTCCAACTTCGATTTCATGATTCTTTTGCTCATATTTCACGATTCCGACGTCGATTTCCCGTTTCCGGCTATACCGGAGTTCGAAATCGCATTCACTTAGCTTTGCTCGCGTTCGGGTTTTCGATACGTTTTCCGATTGAATTGATTATTATCTTTGGGTCTTTTTGTTCGATTTTTTGCTCATCTTTTCTAGTTGTTAGGTTGTGTCATAGGTGCTTCTCTGTTTCTCCCTGTTTTTTGCTAATCCCTTTTGATTTCCATATTTCACCTAAAACCTCCCCTCGGTTTCTACGCTTCTTTTTCTTAACCACCACCGTCTCTCTATTTTCACTAAGGTATAAACAATTCATTTTTGTTTTTATCTCTTTTTAATGAGTATTCTTTTTTTTTTTGGGGTATGCTTTGGCTTTTGGTTTGTGTGTACTTGTTTTTTTGGGTCATGACTCATGGGCATTCTGTTTTGAGTTTTAGTATTGGTGGAGGGTTCTTTGTTGTTATTGTGGGCAATTTAGCTAGATTATTGTGGAGTGATTTTTTTGGAGTTGGTGACACTGTTTTTAAGTTCAAATTTTTCTAAACGTTTTTGCTTTGGAATGAGTTGAAAACTCAACCCAAGTAGATTAATACCGATGCACATTTTAATTTATTGGGAATTCTCACAAATTTAGGTACCTAGATAACTGCATTTCTACTTTTCCCCTCAAAATTTCAGTTCCTTGTAACAAATAAGCTCTTAGCTAATTTAGCCGATCTCATCATCAATAAATTGGTAGTTTGTGAATTGTTATGAATTCTCGAATTGTAGTTAGTTCACAGTATATAGTAAAATATTCACATTATTCCAATAAATTTCATTCTGATAAGCTTGCTGATTATTTCTAACTAGTATGGGTAACAGTTTTCTCCTTTGGCCTTTCTTTCATATTTTTGGGTTATTTGTTATCGATTTGTGGCTTTACATTACATGCTTTCTCTAGTCTCTTTGGCCCTCTTTTTCGAAGCAGATATATTTTCACACTTATCTTTTTGGTATTTTTAAGATGCATTGCTTTTTTTTTTTGTTGCATAAATACAAGTTTTTAGCTGATTTTTTCTCTGCTGCTTCAGATCTTGTCTGGAGGGCGCATTCTTTCTTAAGTTTTTTCATGTATTTTCCTTTGGAGCTTCTTAATTGTTTATGGGAGAAACCTTTGTGGGATCTACAAGTGCAGTTGAGGGGCTTCATCCTTTCAAAATAAATTGTATTTGTGTCTATCTACTTTACATTGACTGCTTATTTGTTTCACTATGCAATTTTGTCTCTCTTAATTTTCCCATTTCATGAGAGGAAATACTTAAATATACATTTCAAACAGTTTTACTCTGATTTTCATATTTGATGGGATATAAAATTTGTTATTAAGATGTGTTATTGATGATCATTAAGGTGACAAAGACTTTCTGCTCTATGCTTATACATGACTTAGTTGATAGTTTTGAGGTATATTGGGCCACCACACTAACCATTAGCCTTAATTTGGAAGTTGTAATGGGTAGGGTCCTGAAGAGTGGGGTCAATCTGTTTGGTTGCTTGCTACATTTAAATTTACCACTAATTCTCTAGATTTCAATAGAGTATTTATCAAAATAGATTTTCAACATCTTTAATTATTTTTAAAATATAAAATATAACCCATAAAACAAATTACTATAAAATGATAACAAAATCTTGTAAAAAATGTACTAATAAAAAATAACTAGTATAACTTGTGGAATGTGTGGGCATATAACTAGTAATAATAAAAAAAATAACATAAACTTTTCATCAGGTTCTTAAACTACATTTTTTACAAATCTTTAACAACGAATTTGATTTTGAAGCATTAAAGTTGTGATTACTTGCAATCATTTTTTAATCTAATTTATATATTGCTTATTTTTCTCATTTTAGTTATATGTGCAAGTTAGTAGTATTGTAAAATAAATTATTTGTTGATACTATGATCAAACCAATAATTGTATTTCATGTCAAATCGCTTCAAATGAAAAAAAAAATCTCAATGATTTTTCAGTATATCTGTGATCTTTCTTTCTTTGTTTTATATATGGTGACATTTTTTTTTTTTTTTGCATGTGTGCCTCAGACTCAAACTTAATTCGCTATATTAGATGTGGTGACTGAGAAAATGTGTCGTTACCATAGTTGTGTGGTGCATCATCATGGGTATTTTACATACACACCTTCGAGGAAATATGTATTCGGGGTTGCATCATACATAGTCAACTGTGATGAGGATAAGGTTTCAATTCCAGAGATGAGTGTCATCTTTAAAAAAATATTAAGGTATTAACCTAGCCTTTGTGCATAAGCTTCACTATATGTTTTTTGGGGATGACTTAGACAGTCATTTAAAGGAGTTTGATGGTGATAAAACTTCACTAGATATACTGAAAAGACTGAAGAAATGCAAAGAGTTACACGTCTACATTGAGTATAATTGGGATGTAATTGATGCTCATAATAGGAAGGTTCCACAATAGGTAGGGCTACTTGAAGATGTTCCTAATAGGTAGACTAAGGTAAATGAGTCTTTGGAAAATGATGATGTAAATGAAGCCCTTTATAATGATTAAGATTTTGTTGATATGAACATATGGGCAAGTGAAGAAGCGAAAGAAGAACAAGGAAGAGTCAATGATACACATACAAATGGTGGGTATAGAGGAATGGGTAGACAACATATTTATATGGATAATTACTATGAGAATTAGCCTAAGTATACAAGGGCTAAGTTGGAGAGGGATTGGAAGAGTGGTTTGCACAACATGCTGCAAATGTTGATGAGTTTGAGGAACCTATGGAGGATGAGCTACATGATCCACTATATTCTGATGGTACAACTGATGATGAGGATGATTCTTCCCCGTACTTTAACCCTACAAGGGACATGAACAAAGTTGAATTCAAATTGGGGAAGAGGTTTGCTAGTGCTGAGCTTATCAAAGAAGTAGTGAAAGAGTATCATATTCAACATGGATTTGATCTGCACGTTATTAAATCTGATTCACTGAGGGTTAGAGTTAGATGTGCAAACAAATGCCCTTTCTTTTTATATGCCGCCAAACTTTCTGGAGAGCACACTTTTGTAGTGAAGACTTTGGTAAATACACACATACGTGCAAGGACAAATAAGAGTAGGATTCTGAAATCCAGTTTATTCTCCAATAGGTATATTGATACATTTAGAAGGGCATCTAAACTGAAGATGGGGGACATACAAGACCATGTTAAGAAGGATACTATTTTTAATATATCTAGAAGTTAGGCTTATAATAAAAAGTGTAAGGCAACTGAGAAGATACATAGGGCACAATGTGAGCAGTATAAGAGGTTATGGGACTATGTAGTTGAGTTGATGAAAACAAACCTTAGGAGTATTGTGAAGATGCAAGTTGACAGGCCTTCACTTGAGGTCCAACCTAGGTTTAAATCATTTTATGTATGTCCAAATGCATACAAGCTAGGTTTCTTGAATTATTGTAGACCTGTGATTGGGCTTGATGCATGTCATTTGAAGGGGCATACTTAGGGGCAATTGATGACAGCAGTTGGCATTGATGCCAACAATGGTTTATATCCATTGGCCTATATTGTGGTTGAAGATGAGACTAAGGAAAGTTAAAGTTTTTTCTTAGACCATCTTCTAGATGATATTGGATCTGTTAATGATAAAAGGTGGATATTTATATATGACCAGTAGAAGGTAGCTTTTTTTTCTTTTCTTACTTATTTAACATTTATCAGTTCTTCAATGTATTTAATGTTTGCAAATGCAATGGACTGCTTTTCAATGTATTTAATGTTTGTACATGCACTTAATTTCTTGTCAATGTACTTACTGTTTGTACATGCATTGATTGCTTTTTACTTGGTGTAGGGTTTAGTCCCCACTTTTGAAGCACCGATACCAGGTGCTGAGATCAAATATTGTCTCATGCATCTTTATAGAAACTTGAAAAAGTTGTATAAAGATCAAGCCATTAGAGATTACTTGTGGTCAGTAGCTACTGCTACCACTTTTGAAAGGTGGGAGCAGTGGATTAATGAAATAAAGAAAATAGAGGTTGGGGCATACAATTGGTTGATGGAGAAGCTAGTCCAACACTGGGCTAGGCATGCCTTTAGCTTTAGGTCTAAGTGTGACTTCTCAATAATTTAAGTGAGTCATTTAATCCTTTCATCTTAGAGACTATAGATAAGCCTAACTTGACACTCTTAAAAATGATTAGAACCAAGTTAATGGTTAGGATAGCTGAGAACAGAGATAGGATGATGAGACACAATGGACTTATTTGTCCAAAGATTCAAATGATTTTAGAGAAACAAAAGGTCTGGGTTAAGCATTATGTCTCTACTGGTTCTGGTGGGAATAAAATCTAGGTGGTTGTGAAAGGGAAACAATATGTCCCTGACCTAGAGAAGCACATACGCACTTGTTATAAATGGGATCTGAATGGCATACCATGCTCACATGGTATAAGTGCAATCTATTACATAAGGAGAAACACAAAGGAATTTGTGAACACGTGCTATAATAGGGATACATACATCAAGTGTTACTCACAAATTATTAACCCAACCAATGGGCCAGATTTGTGGCCTAAAACTAGGTTAGATAAGCTATTGCCTCCTCCATTAAGGAGGCCACATGGCAGACCAAAGAGAAATAGAAGGAAAGCCCCTGGTGAAGTGACTAATCGCTCAAAGATGAAGATAAGTAGTAAGGTCACGTGCACAAAATGTGGCATTAAGGGCCATAATTCAAGAACATATAAAGGTGAGATTGGTGGAAACAAAAAAGTGCATAAACTTATGTTGGTAAAATTACTTGATGTTATATATTACTGTGCTCATAATCGAAATGCTAATTATTGATTGATTCCATTTAGGTGAGGATGAGATATGTTTCTTTTGGTTTTGACGCTGATGGAATTGACAGTGTGGACAACCAGGTATGTATATAATTTAAAGTTTGAATTTAGTACATGGTGTATATACATTTTGAGTTGTTATCATTTTGATATATCAGGGAGGTGCAACAAGTGGGTATGGAACAACACCTGGGATGATGAGGAAGCATAATGGGAATGGGCAAAAAAATGTATACTAAATAATTTCCTAATGCATGTGGGCTTTGTTTGATATGTCTTTTAATCTGCTTATGTTTTTGTTTAAATTAAGGGAGATAGAAAAATAGGAGTGGAGCACCCATATGACCTACCAGAGCACAAACAAGGCCTACTGCAGTACCCACAGGCCCTACAAAATAAGTTGTATTGGGAAATGTGCTATTTTGGAATCCACCTTTTTTGTAGTGCTATGATATTCCTTTTATACGTGCTTGTGTTTTCGAGTGGTGGGAAATAGGTGGATAATATGTGATGTAAGTGCTTTTGGTGTCAAGCACTAATTTTGTACATGCCTATGTGATCAAGTGATGGGAAATAGGTGGATAATATATGATGTAAATGCTTATCGTGTCAAGTACTAATTTTGTACATGCTTATGTGGTCAAGTGATGGGAAATGTGTGGGTTTTTTTTTTTTTGTAATGAAATATTAGTTATTTATGCTGATGATTTTAGAGAATTTTTTTTTGAAGACTAGTGTAGACCTATCAAAATTTAGTACTTAGTCCTTATCCCTACTCAACATATTTGTTCCTATCATAATTTATCTATTGTCCCAGGCCATCTTATACCCTCCAATGATCCTCTTCAACAGCAGTGTAAGATTGAGTCATATACTTCTGTATTATCAGTTTCTCAAATCAGTTATATTACAAAAGTGTAAGCTTCAATCATGAAGCAATTGTAAATAGGCTATTATTTATGATATTGACATTCTGCACTAGGAAATAGAGCGAAGAAAAAGGATAAGATAAATAATTTTATTGACAAATGCTTCTTACAGAGTACATAACTCAATACACCTGAAAAAAGTCTTTGACAATACACCTAGCGATTCACCTCTTAGCCAGTACTAATCAGAGACTTAGAACAAAAGTTTGAGGTGATTGCATTTGTTAATGGCTTTCAAGCCTATGACTTCAGTTATTACCTATCTCGAAATGAGTTGTACTCCATACTAAAGCTTTCACCAAAGCAGATGGATTTGTTATTTTCGAAGAAGACCAAGTTTTTCGTAAATAGCGAGAAAAAGCCTTAGTAGAGAAGAAGATGAAAGAGTCTAATGGTCAGAAGTCTAGGATGACCGTGGAAAAGGAAGCCAACCCAATAGAGGAAATAATAGGAAGTCCGAATAGGCATCCCAAGGATTTGAGAACTTCATACTCCTTAACAACTAAGGTCTCAATTTTTTTTTTTTTTTATGGAGATCATGAATCAAGACATTCTTTGATAGCCAAAGAAAATCAAAGCCCTTCATAACAAGAGAAACATGTCAAAATTCTATTGATTCCACCGAGACCATAGCCATGACACAGGCAAATGTTGGCTCATAAAGAATGAGATCGGGAGTCTGATTCATGATGAAATAATAGGTGAATAGCGTTAGGCTTTGTACAACCCATGATGAAATATAAATGAAAAACAAAGCAACCTACTATTTGTTTTGGTGGCTTGTAAGCCACGAGCCTAGTGTGATGAACCAAAAAGGTTTTGTTTTACAAAACCTATAATTCAAGTCACAGCTAGTGGACTTGTGTGAAAAGTTCTTGCCTAGCACAGGTCCATGAGAGACACATGGAATAATGGTCCATCTCACTATTAAATGTAATAAGAAGAGAGAGAAAAAAAGATATTTTATTTTTATTCAAGGGTGAGATGGACCATTGTTCCATATATCTCTCATGTACTTATGCTAGGCAAGAATTTTTTGGACTTGTGTAGGGCATGGTTACCAAAGCCAATTAGAATAGGGCAACTAGTGGACTTGTGTAGGGCATGGTTACCAAAGTCAATAAGAAGAGGATTTCTCTTATGACATAACAGTTTTATCTTGTACTGTTTGGGAAAAGTTTTCACACAATTTTTGTTTAGAAAAATTGTGAATTATGTTGTAGTGAGTTTTAGCAATTTTCTTCCATCCAAAAGTTGCAAAACAAGTTGAATAGTGATTGACTCGTGGACGTAGGCAAAAATTTGTGTTGAACCACGCTTAAAGTCTTGTGTTTATTTTTTTCTTTATTTTTGCTAATATGATTGTGTGGTTGTTGATTAAGCAACATAATTCTCAACAAATAGATCTTTCAGCTTTGAGTATTAGTTACTTTGCTCTGATGTGCCACTGGCTCGACAAAATGTTTAATCCATAAGCTAAATAAGGAATCTCTAGGTTTAAATGCTCCTTAAAGTTTGAAAAAATCTTTTGAAACATATGGGAATTTTTCATAAAGAAGACGTCATTAATCAATATAACTCCATTGTAACAATCTTGGACAATCGGGAGGCATCCTATATGACGAAAATTGTTTAAAGATATCTCAATTTCACCATAAACTTAAGTTTTACATAGTATTGCGGTATAGTTTTTGAAAATATCATTCACTTCAAAGAGGACCAACCAGTGGTAGCACTAAAATGTGGAGAAGCCAGAACATTGAAGGTTGAGCCCTATTCTACTCCTTTACTTTTTATGCAGCAGCGAAGAGTTGAAAAGGAAGAAGCATGCGTAGTCGACTAATTGTTATCAAAGTTAGAGGTTATCATCGATCCTTTGATCAGCCACATTCGTTTGGTTCGATATGTAATTTTTGCAGACTTTAATAAAAAAAAATTGACTAGTGACCCAGGTTTTAATATATATATATGACATGCTATTAATTTAATATACTTAATTTTTATGAGTGATCTTTGTATTTTTTGCATTATCATTCCTCGTCAATATTTCTTTTGTCGTTATAAAAATAATAATGGAACAAAAAATATTTATTCATTTTTAATTTTTGTATAATAATTGTTTTTAGGATTAACTTTAAATAAGAAAAAAGTAAAAAAAAAAAAAAAAAAAAGGAGCCCAACAAGCAAGCTTAGGCTTGACCTAATTTTTAAAATAAAGCTTCAAATATGAGACCTTAATTATAACTATAACAACTTTAGATTTTGGTGTAATCCCGACCCAGTTCGAGGTTTGATTATCTCTAATTCAAAGGTTCTAGAATAGTAAAGTGAGTCTAAGAAGTTGGAATAGGCCAGCCACATTGAAAGGAGCACCGACTTTGAGTAAGCTCCCTAATCCAAGATTTGGGCTCACACTCTCATTCACAAAGCTAATAGTAAGAATATACTACTCAAACAAAAGAAAATGATATGGTAAAGTAAATCCAAAGTAATATAATAATTGATTCAAAACATATGGGCCTTGTCCAAAAAATCTGGATGGCAATTTAGCCTTTTTACACAGCAAATTAAAGTTTCAAATTGCGAGGGACATTTGTTGATACCTTCTTCGTAACGGGCTTTGACTTAAAAAAATGTAGTGTTAGGTTAAGAAAATAATGAATTTTATTAAGCTAAAAAATGATAATTAGTTCAAGAACATATTTTAGCTTTTAAAGTTGGTTTAATTGTGATGAACTTTGTCGATACTTAAATTAATAAAAATAAAGTGTTAATGGCTTATAACTAATGAGAGATTAGTAATTTGAATCGTTATTGTAAATTAAAAAAATAATAAGAATTCAAGTATCTTGATGTATTGGTTACTTTTAGAATTCTCCGTCTAAGGGACATAAGTTAGATCCCCTCCCTGCCAATACTTCCACACTTGATAAAAAATGTTGGCATGTGAGGTCCACTACCTTTTATTGTCTTATATGCTGATATTGATTGATCTTCTCAAATTAAATAGTCATATAGCATAACGAATATTAAGGAACAATAGTGTTATAAAAAAGGAATTGTAAATTTGTAATAGAAGCTCAATTGAACCTTATTTTAAGTCAAGTGTTTAACTGTAGCCATTGATGGTTAAAAGAGGACATGGATCATCAGCAGAAAAAAGCATATAAGAAATCATATAACCCGCAAGAAATCAATAATAGTTCGCTTGTTCTATTTTCAGAGAGAAAAAAAAGAGGCAAATTGGGGCTCCCATGTTAAGGAATCAAGACATTTCAACTCTTGCACCAGAAAGAAAAAAAAAAAAAAGGAAGAAAAATACACAAAATTTTGTAACTTTGGTTTGACACTTTTAAACTTTACAAAAGTTTTCAAAAGTTAAGTTTAAGTATTTTGTGATTCTTCCATTAGACAATCAAGAAAAACGACGTGAAATTTGAAGCCACATACTTGATACACTAACAAATAATAGACACGTGTTTATATGTATTGGATGAAATAACTAATTAGAAAAAAAACATTTAACCTAAAAAAATCTAAAAATCTTAAGCACTATCAGAGATGAGAGATGAGAGATAAGAGAGGAGGACAGGGGATACACCAAAATTTTCTCATTTTCTCAGTAAACAAACAACTTATTCCTCCATCTTTTGATCAAAAATCAAAACAAAGAAAGAGATTAGAGAGTCCTGGCCTTCTTCAATCATTTCCATGAATTCTTTCGGTTTTCTTGGGATCAAAAAGTAAAAAATAAAAAAATCGAGTTTCCTACTAGACCATTTGTTTGTGATTTTTTCTTAAATCCCCCATTTATTTTCTTGAATGGTGAAACTAATTCATGAATTTTATTTTTTAAAAACTTAACTTCAAGATCTGGGTGCTTATTGAGTGATTAAATGGATAAAATCGAAGATTTACTGGGTAACCGCGATCTGGAACGTGACCCAATTCTTGACCTGCCTAGAGGTTGAAGAAGGGCTACTACGTTTGGTAATGTTAGTTATGGCTACACGGTCAAACTTGAAGTCTTATCCCAAAATAAGGGATAAGGGGGCGGAGATAAGGTAAGCTCATCCAACAATAGAGAAGTCTTATCATGAAAGGATAAGTGTAACATTATCTTCAAGATAGAGATGATCAGGAAATGGATTGACATTATCCATATTTTGAAATTCAAAGAGGTAGTTATCAGGAGGCAGAGATAAGGCTGGAAGCCTCTATAAATAGATGGGTCATTCCGATATTTCGTCACTCAACGATTAAGCAAGAATCAGTATTCATCGGAGCCCCCTTGAAATATTCTCTACCACTTTTCTTAGTTTTTGTTTTCATTTCTAAAATCCAATCAGAAATCCAAACACTGGTATCAGAACAACATCAAATTTTTTTCTTTCTTCTCTAAAACCATTTTTTCGAGAAAATCGATAGCCGAACGATCGACTGATCGATCACCAAGCTAACCAACCGACCAACCGGTCGACTACCAAGCCGATTAGGCAAGCACCAGTAAATTATATTTTTTTCTCCAAAAGGTCAGTTAAATTTACGTTTTTAGTTTTAAACAGTAAATTCTTTTATTACCAAAATTTTCATTTTTTGAATTATTTCGGTATAGTTTCTTTCGAAATGGCTAGCAAGTTAATTGCTTCAGAACTAGTTAAAACATAACGTCTTAATGGTGTAAACTATGACATGTGGAGTAGGAAAATTAGGTTTGGCCTAATCCATGACAACATCGATTATGTAATCGACGACACTGCTCCAACCTTCCCTAAGAATCCCACAGATGCTCAGAAAAGAGAGTTCGAGTAGTGAAAAATGAAGACAACAAGGAAAATAGCCTTATGTTGATGTTCATGGAAGACAATTTAATTAAAGTTTTTGATAATTACAAAACTGTAAAAGAAATGTGGATGGCTATCAAGGAAAGTATGACACCATTTCTGAGGTGAACATACAACTTCTCCTTCATAACTATAATACCTATAGAATGAAGGAGAGTGAAAGTATAATGGACCATTGCAATAAAATGGTTGTCATGGCCAAAGACCTGGAAAGTGCTAGAACTCATATTCAAGAGAAAATGCAAGTAGAAACTATTTTGAATAGTCTGCCTCCTTCATTGGACTCTACTGCCACTACTCTTAGAATTAGTGGCACCATTAAGAACGTAAGTGATTTTCCAGCTCTGTTGGCAATTGAACAAGACTTGATGGCCCGAAGAAAGGACCAAAACTAAACCTTGTGCAACAAGATAAGCTTCATCTAACCCAGTTCAGACCAAGGAACTAGAACCGATAGCTGACCCTCGAAAACCTAGTTTCAAGGATCCACGACCATAGTACCGCACAAGCAAGAAGTTGATTATTCCTTGAGGTACTTGTTATAAATGCGATAAATATGGATATTTATAGTCCAATTTCCCAGAAAACAGGCAAGGAAATAGGGGGCGATTCAAAATTCTAGGAATAAGGAGGATCCAACAAATGAGAGTTTTTTAGGGAGATTGAGTGCAATGTTTTAGGCATGGATATAGATGGGTGGTGAATTAACTCTAGTATAACCCGCCACATTGCCAAGACAAAGAAAGGGTTGTTAGACTACAGTGAGCTATCCAAAGGGGAACATAGGATCTTCATAGGTAACAATATCTACATGGATGTGGAAGGTATTGGATGTTACCGGTTAGATCTTGGGGACATTATCATGGTCCTCAAGGATATAATCTATGCGCTCGAGATGAGGTATAATTTGGTTTTTATCCCTGCACTACTAAAAAAAGGGCTAGAGGTTAGGTTTTATAACAAGAGGGTTTCCGTTGGAAAGGACATGAATTTTTTTGCTATAGGCAAGTTTGTACCCGAACATGATTTGTTTTATTCACTAGTTGAAAATATTAATAAGAATGATGCGGTTTTAAGTTATAGTTTGTCTCTTGATATTTCTGCATGTGAATTATGGAATTTGAGATTAGGACACCTTGGTAAATCTAAAATGAAACAAATAATTGACATAAATTTGTTACCATATCTAACTAATATAAATTCCATGCAAAATTATCAACATTGTTTAGCAGGAAAAGTGACTAGGAAACCTTTTAAGACAGGTCAAAGAGCTAGTCAGTTATTAGCATTAGTACACTCAGATATATGTGGCCCTTTGAGTGTAAAAACCCATGATAATAAAGAATATTTTATTACTTTTATAGATAACTATTCCAAGTTTACTTATGTATATCTCATAACCTTTAAATTGGAAGAATTTGAATGTTTAAGAAGACATAAGACAGAAATAGAAAATCAACTTAGAAGGAATATTAAGGTGTTAAGGATTGATAGGGGAGGGGAATACAATTCAGGAGATTTTGACAACTTTTTCATAGAACAGGATTATGAGGCATACTACTATGTCTTATATGCCACAACAAAATGGTGTGGCAGAAAGGAAAAATAAAACATTAGTAAATGTTGTGAGATGTATGTTGTCACACTCAAATCTCTTTAAGAAATTTTGGAGAAAGGCTTTGATCACAACAAACTATATAGTAAATCGTATTCCCACAAAATCTATCGAGTCAACACCTTATGAGACCTGGACTAATTGTAAACTCAACTTAAGTCATCTCAGAAAATGGGGTTGTCTAGCACATGTTTTGATTTCATCTCAGTTGAGAGATAAAATTGGACTTCAAAACATTGAAATGTGTTTTCATAGGCTATTATGAGAGGTTAAAATGCTATAGGTTCTATAATGAAGAAAAAAGGGGTTATTGAAAGTCGAGATGCTACTTTTATGGAGGATCTAGAGGAAGATGAACAAGTTCAAGAAAATAATGAACTATTGTTCGTAATAGATGATGACTATTACGATGATGTCCCTAAAAATAACCTGGAACCAAATCCTATTATGGATGGAGAACCAACATCTATAGCAGAACCGACCATTGAGGGACCACCTCCTTAACATGTAGTTGGCAACAAGAGAGCTAGAGCAGCTCCTACTTGGATGGATGATTATTATTTATCTTCGTGTGAGCCATCATGTTTTTCTGTGGACACAAAAATCTAGGAGAGCATAGATCCCATGACTTTTGCGAAAGCAATTGCAAGAATCAAATCTATGGCTGGATGCCATGAAAGATGAAATTGATTCGATTAAAAGAAATAGATTTGCCTCATAATAGAAAGTCCATAGGTTGTAAATGGGTGCTCAAAAGGAAATTTTGTTCTGATGGGTCCATTGACAAATTCAAAGCCCAGTTACTTGTCAAAGGTTTTACTCAAAAGGCTGGAATAGATTTTTAGGAGATGTATTCTCCACTGGCAAAGTTTGCCTCAATCAAAATAATTTTAGCTATTGTTGCTCGTCTTGACTTAAAACTGTTTCAAATGGATGTGAAGACTATGTTCCTCAATGGAGAGTTGAGGGAGGATATTTATATGGACTAACCTAAGGGATTTCAGGTAGAAGGTCAAGAAAATAAAGTTACAAATTAAAAAAGTCATTGTATAGTTTGAAAAATTTCATAAGGTAATATTGCAACTTGGTTTTGTCCTGAATAGGCTAGATAATTATGTATATAATTGTAATATGGCATAAATTTTCCTATATTTTGTCATTGTATGTAGATGATATTCTACTTGCTGGAAATGACATAGAATGTTAAATAAAACCAAGTTAGAGTTAAGTAATAGATTTGAAGTGAAAGATATAGGTGAAGCATCATATGTTCTAGGAATACAAATCTTGAGGGATAGAAAATCTAGAACATTGAGCTTGAATTAAGAAAGGTACTTACTCAAAGTCCTTAAGAAATTTGGAATGCAGAATTGCAATCTAGGACCTACACCCTTGGTATGGGGAAGAGATTGTTTACAGATTAGTGTCCCGGAGAGACATAAAAGGCTTCAAAAGTATCATATGCTCAAGCAGTTGGAAGCTTGATGTATGCCATGTTGTGTACTCGACCAGACTTGGCATACCCAATAAGTTTAGTTAGCTGACACGCATGAGGTAATTGGTTAGTCCGATGCAAATTTAGAAAGGGAAAAAGATGACGAAAAATTCACTTCGGGACATTTGTTTATTTTTGGAAACGCAACTGTTTTTTGGGATAGCAAGAAATAAGGATGTATAGCAAGATACACATAGGAAGTTGAGTCATAGCCTGTAGCATGGTTGACACTCTTACTGTTTGGATCATACGGTTTTTGATGGATTTGAACATAAATCTAATTGAAAGACAAATATAAATTTACTGTGATAATTAGACGGCCATTAGTCTGATTTATAATGGAGCAAATAGCTCGAAAGGTCAACACACTAAAACACAGTATCCTTATATTCATGATATTAAGATAGCTAAAAGAGAGGTCAAAGTATCCTATATCCTTACTAGTGAAATGATTGTTGATCCCTTGACGAAGGTTTTTGTGTCAAAAAGGTTTTTGTGTTATCTCACGAATAGTGGGAGTGTGTTATCTCATGGATAGTAGGAGTGTGTCATCTCATAGATAGTGGGAGCATGTACATAAACTATTTTTATGGTATTTCACGGATAGTAAGATTATATCTAGAATTTTGACTAAGTAGCCAAGTGGGAGATGTTAGTCATGGCTACCTAGCCAAACTTGAAATCTTATCCTGAAATAAGGGCTAAGAGTAAATCTCTGAGTAGTTGGGAAAGCTCAACAAACTATAGAAAAGTCTTATCATGAAAGGATAAGGGTAATATGATCTTCAAGATAGAGATGATCAGGAAATGGATATGCATTATCCATATTTTAAAATTCAAAGAGTCAGTTATCAGGTGGCGGAGATGAGGTTGGAAGCCTCCATAAATAGATGGGTCATTCTCATATTTCGTCACTCAGCAATCAAGCAACAATTAGTCTTCATCAGAGCCTCCTAGAAATATTCTCTACCACTTTTCTAATTTCTTGTTTTCGTTTTCAGAATCTCAATCAGAAATCCAAACATGTAATAAGGTTATTGAGTTACAAATTTTCTAGGTTTCGCATTTGAAAATGGATGAGGCTCTATTTTTAATTTTTTTTCTTTCTTTCTTAGGAGTAAATTCCTTTCCATGTGTAAAATTCTGGTAGTGGGTGATGTTAGCATGCTCTACTGGTGTACGTTGAAGCATTTTACATATCCCCTGTTAGTTTTCTATTAACAATGATTTTCATTTATATTTTTTATTGATTTGTACAATTGTATTTTGTTGACCCTCGCCCGTATTTTAATGATGGCAAAACACAACTGTTATTTTTCTAACAAGTTTAAACTAAGTTGTATTAAGGATCAAACGCATTCAACT
Organism: Bretschneidera sinensis; assembly: GCA_023935145.1. Taxonomy (NCBI): domain Eukaryota; kingdom Viridiplantae; phylum Streptophyta; class Magnoliopsida; order Brassicales; family Akaniaceae; genus Bretschneidera; species Bretschneidera sinensis. The sequence continues at coordinate 27,097,816 of CM043697.1, forward strand.
AAGGAACAAAGTGCAAAAACTCGAACCAAATCAAGTATCAAGTGAAGACTGAAGATCTAGTATAGGTCTTAAGGTTTAGAACCAATGTAAGTCTCACTTATACATAATATTAGCTTGTTCAATGGCTCGAACACAAAAGGTTTACTAAAACCATTGATTTTAAAACAAATGTTTTTAATTAAAAACAGAAGAAAAACTGGGTTGGAAGACAACCCAGTCGACTGGGTACTATAAACTATGTTTGCATCCTCTTTCCTTAAACTCTTTATTTACAGCGCATTACTTGTCTTAATTATTTGCTGCTTATACATTTTTATAAACTTGTATTAATTCCGCAAAAAGTTTTTAAAAACCCAATTCACCCCCCTCTTGGGTTGAAACCTCGAGCTACAATTGGTATCAGAGCTTCGTTCTCTTATTTAGGCTTAAAATCTTTGAGTTGATCCAATGGCAGCAAATAGATACTCTGAGGAACACTCTTATACTAAACCACCTTTGTTCAATGACTCAAATTATAACTATTGGAAAAATAGAATGAAAATCTTTATCGAAGGACAAGATTACAATCTATGGAGAATCATAGAAGAAGGGCCTAGAATTCTTTCAAAAGAAATAGTTATTGGAAAGACTCTTCATACAATACCTAAACTCAAAACTGAGTTCACTGACGAGGATTGTAAAACGATGTCTCTCAATAGCAGAGCAACAAGCATGTTACATTGTGCATTAGATATTTCTGAATATAATAAAATATTTGCATGCGTTTCTGCTAAAGAGATATGGAGCAAATTACAAATCACATATGAAGGAACTAGTGAAGTAAAAAAGTCTAAAATTTACACGCTAATTTCTGAGTATGAATCATTTAAGATGTCTCCTAACGAAACAATTTCTGAAATGCACTCACGGTTCACCACTATTATAAATGGTTTAAAACTGCTTGGTAAGAATATTGAGGAGGTTGAACTAACCAGAAAAATCTTGAGATCTCTGCCACTAGAATGGAAACCAAAGAGGACAGCCATACAGGAGGCCAAAAATCTTGACAAGCTTGATGTTGAGACACTGCTTGGGTCATTATTGACATACGAGATGGAAGAAATGACTCCCATCGTCAATGATGATGAGAAGAAGAAAAAGCAAATCGCTCTCAAAGCTTCTACGAGCAACAAAGAAAATGAATTAGAACAAGAAGCAGAGAGCAGTGAAGAGGATGGTGAAATGGCCTTAATCAGCAGACGATTCCATAGGTTCTTGAAGAAAAGCAAGAAACCTTACACAAAGGATCTCAGCTCGAAAAGGGAACCACATGGCTGCAAGAAGCTAGGACACATAAAAGTTGATTGTCCGGTTTCAAAAAAACCATACAAGGGCTTTAAAAAGAAAGCTATGGTAGCAACTACCTGGAGCGATGACGAAGAAGATGAGTCATCAGACAAAGAAATCGGATACGAGGAAATTGCCAACCTTTGTTTGATGGCAATCGACGATGAAAGTGAGGTAACATCTTCTCCCACTTCAAAAAATAATATTGTTACTAGTAGTGAAGAACTGCTAGAAGTAATAAATGAAATGCATAAAGAATTGAAGAAATTTGATTATAGAAATTCTGTTCTTAAGAAAGAGGTAACATCTCTCTTTAAAGAGATGATAAATCTAAGAGAAGAAAAAGAAAAACTATCATCTTTGTTATATGATTCTTTTCAAGATTTTCTCAAAAATGAAAATAAAAGTTTAAAAAATCAAATTTATGAATTGAATAGCACTATATCAAGACTTATGCTTGGAAAAGAAAAGCTTGATGAAGTGCTTGCTTCCCAAAGATCAAGTGGAGAAAAATCTGGTTTAGGATATTCTCCATTGGGAAAGCAAAAATCAAAAGAGAGCTTATTCATGAAAGCCTCTTGTGTAGATGGAGCCTCTACTTCAAAAGCTCCTAGCATGGTTAAAAGCACTCCCTCGATGAATGCTAGGAAGTCTAGAAATTTAAATATTCATACTAAATTGAAACATCCTAGAAATAATCATGCTTATATGTATGCTCATTCTAGAAATGCTTATACACATCCTAGAAATAATTATCATGCTTTTTCTAGGAACAATGTGTATAATCAAAGAATGCATTCTACTCATGCTCATCCTAGGAATTACCATCATGGTTATCCTAGAAACAATATGCACACACAAAATAATGCTAGCATGTATCCTAGAATGCATCATCATTCATTTTCTGGAAATGACATGCATTTTCATACTCCTTACCATAGAAACATGTATCCTAGGAACTATTATCCTGAGGATTATAGGAATGCACATGTAAGATATCCTAGAAATTTCTATGACTATCATGCTAGGATTGTGCATTATCAAATTGTTCATAGAGCACCACATGTCAAGAAAGTATGGGTCCCAAAAGGAACCATATTTTCAAGGACTAACCCCAAAGGACCCAAGAAATTTTGGGTACCTAAAAGTGCTATCGTATATCCTTGTGTGATGTAGATTTGCCTCCACACCAAGGAGAAAGGTAATTGTTGGTACCTTGATAGCGGATGCTCGAAGCACATGACCGGTGATAAAAGCGTATTCAAGGAGCTAACTCTAAGAGATGGTGGACTTGTGACCATTGGAGACAATACTAAAATAAAGATCATCGGGCATGAAAAAGTCGGTAATGATTTCTCAACCTTAGATAATGTATTGCTAGTACAAGGCCTTAAGCCAAATTTACTTAGCATTAGTCAGTTATGTGACAAAGGATACAAAGTCACATTTGAGACCTCTCATTGTCTAGTTATAGACATCAAGAGCAACAAGATCAAATTCATTGGCCATAGACATGAAAATGTCTACATAGTTGATTTGAAATCCTTGCATTCTGATAATGAAAAATGTTTTCCTGCTTTTAGTGAAAATCCATGGCTATGGCATAGAAGGCTTGGTCATGTAAACATAAACTTGCTAAAAAACATTTCAAGAAAAGATTTAGTTATTGGACTTCCTAAAATCAATTTTGAAAAAGACAAAGTTTGCAATGCTTGTCAAATGGGAAAACAAACTAGGATTTCTTTTAAAGCAACAAATTTAGTCTCAACTACTAGACCTTTGGAACTTTTGCATATAGACTTATTTGGTCCAATTAGTACCATTAGTCTAGGTGGCCATCAATATGCTCTTGTTATTGTTGATGACTATTCAAAATATACCTTTGTTATTTTTATTGCTTACAAGGATGAAGCTTTCAAAGGATTTGAAAAGTTTTGCAAAAAAGTACAAAATGAAAAAGAAATTTGTATTTCAAGTATAAGAAGTGATCATGGCAAAGAATTTGAAAATCAAAGTTTTTCAAAATTTTGTGATGAAAATGGAATTAATCACAACTTCTAGAACTCCTCAACAAAATGGAGTTGTTGAGAGGAAAAATAGAGTTCTAGAAGAATTTTCAAGAACTATGTTTTGTGAAAATAGTTTACCAAAATACTTTTGGGCTGAAGCCGTGAATACTTCTTGCTATATATTAAATAGAATTTTGATAAGGCCTCTGCTTGATAAAACTCCATATGAACTATGGAAAGGGAGAAAGCCCAATATTTCCTATTTTCGTGCTTTTGGTAGTAAGTGCTTCATCTTAAATAACAATAAAACTAACTTGGGTAAATTTGATTCCAAGACCGATGAAGGAATATTTTTAGGATATTCAACTACTAGTAAGGCTTATAAAGTTTTCAATAAGAAAACTCTAGTGGTAGAAGAATCTGTGCATGTAACTATTGATGAATCTAACCCAATGAGTAGTAGAGAAGTTTCCTTTAAAGATAATGCAGATTTTATTCCAAGAATGGAAACTTCTACTCCCATTGTTGACCCAAAAGTGAGTTCACCTCAAGCAAATGAAGAGATGAAAACTTCCAATGTGGACCAACCATCCTCAAGTCAACAAGAGGAAAGTCTACCCAAGGATTGGAGGTATGTAAATTATCATCCAATTGATCAAGTGATTGGTGATCCTTCACAAGGGGTAAGAACTCGCTCTTCCATTAGAAATATTTGCAATTTTGTAGCTTATTTGTCTCAAGTAGAACCTAAGACATTTACAGAAGCTGAAAAAGATAATGATTGGATAATTGCAATGCAGGAAGAGATAAACCAATTTGAGAGAAACAACATTTGGAAACTAGTTCCAAGACCAAAAGATCATTCAATAATTGGAACTAAATGGGTATATAGAAATAAAATGGATGAAAATGGTATAGTAACTAGAAATAAGGCTAGATTAGTTGCTAAAGGATATAACCAAGAAGAATGAATAGATTTTGATGAAACCTATGCTCCTGTAGCTAGATTAGAAGCCATTCGAATGTTATTAGCCTCTGCATGCTTTAATAAATTCAAGCTATTTCAAATTGATGTGAAAAGTGCCTTTTTAAATGGCTTTATAGAAGAAGAGGTTTATGTTGAGCAACCTCTTGGATTTGAAAATCCTAGTCTTCTAGATCATGTCTACAAGCTTTCTAAAGCTCTATATGGGTTGAAACAAGCTCCAAGAGCATGGTATGAAAGACTAAGTAAATTTTTGATTAACAATGATTTTGTAAGAGGTAGAATAGACACAACTCTCTTCATAAAAACTCACAAAAACAACACTTTGATAGTTCAATTATATGTTGATGATATTATATTTGGTGCTACTAATGAATCTATGTGTCAAGAGTTTGCAAAGTGCATGCAAGGTGAATTTGAAATGAGCATGATGGGAGAACTTACCTACTTACTTGGACTTCAAATCAAGCAACTAAAAGGAGGCATCTTCATCAATCAACAGAAGTACATCAAGGACCTACTAAAGAGGTTCGGGATGGAAAGCTCAAAGCCACTTGGAACGCCTATGAGCACAACTACTAAACTTGATCTTGATGAAGGAGGTAAAACTGTAGATACTAAATATTATAGAAGCATGATAGGTGCTTTACTTTATTTAACTGCAAGTAGACCTGATATAATGTTCAGTGTATGCATGTGTGCTAGATTTCAGGCTAATCCTAAGGAATCACATGTAGTTTCAGTAAAAAGAATCCTTAGATATCTACAAGGAACCCAAACCATAGGATTATAGTACTCTAGAGAATCATCTTTTGAGCTAGTAGGATATTCAGATGTTGATTTTGCTGGATGTAGGTTAGATAGAAAGAGCACAAGTGGAACATCCCAATTCTTAGGTGCTATGTTAACTTCTTGGTTTTCCAAGAAACAGAATTCCGTTGCACTATCAACAGCTGAGGTGGAATATGTAGCAGCTGGAAGTTGTTGTGCCCAAGTTTTATGGATGAAACAATAACTAGAAGACTATGGCATGAACCTCAAAAATATTCCTATATTTTGTGATAATACTAGTGCTATCAACCTAACCAAAAATCCTATTCAGCACTCTAGAACCAAGCATATAGAGATTAGACATCATTTCCTAAGAGACCATGCTCAAAAAGGTGATATAAGATTAGAATTCATACCTTCAGAAGATCAAATAGCTGATATTCTTACAAAACCCCTAAGTGAAGCTAGTTTTTGTAAGATTAGAATGTTGATGGGATTGCTTGATTTTGATAAACTGAGTGTTTGATTGCATCTCATTTCATCATTTGCATGTTTGACATTGAGTGAAAGAATATTAATCCTTGTTTAATTATTTCCCTCACTCAAAAATATCATAGATAAACAAATTCGTGCTAAAAATCCAAGACTGAAAATTTTACTAAGGGCCCAGTCGACTGGTAAGTGACTGCCAGATCTTCCAGTCGACTAGTAATTTTGACCCAGTCGACTGGTAACTCTCTGTCAAATATTCTAGACGACTAGTAAGTCTTCTCCAGTCGTCTATCAGGTTAAATCCCTGTTTGGAGCCAATTTTTGAAAAACTCTTGTCCTCTAGTCGACTGGTAAAGGTAGCCCAGTCGACTGGTAACTCACTACCCGTCGACTGGTATGCAAACTATTCATCTTGCCAAAGTGACCCAGTCGACTGGTAACTCGACCCAGTCGACTGGTATCGCGATTCTATATAAGGGACTGTTCATTTTTCTGTTTTTTCACGCCATTTTCGAGCACCCCTGTTTTCTCTCACTAGAAAAATTCACCCTTTTGATCCAAAAACCATCCAAACTTCATCTAAACACACCGATCTACTCATCCAAAAAGATATTTTTGACTTTCTACGGTTAAAATCTCTTATTTTCACCAAAATCCTTTTTCCCCAAAAACTTTTTTTTCTTCAAAATGAGTGATAAGATCCGAGTTAAATTCACCACGAGTGGACTAAATGCCCCTAAAAAGCTAAGGTTTTCAAAACCTTCAGCATCAGAGTCGAAAGAAAATGGAGCAGCGGGCTCATCTAGCAAGGAGCCCAAAATAGAGTTGGAGGAGACTCTGTTTTACAGTCCGGCGGCACGTGTAAGGTATAACTCAATAATCCGTCACAAGAAAATCATAACGGGTAGAGTTGTTGATTTCGACTCTATTCGCCATGGAAATTTCGATATTCTACCAGCCTTTGAGGCAATAAATCTGACCCCACTGGTCAGAATTCATGAGAAATATTACCCGCGACTGATTCACCAGTTCTATGCCAACTTGGTGAAACCCAATCCTCTGGCTCTGAGATTCAGAACCAGAGTCAGTGGTGTGGAGTTTGAGGTCAACACTAACCTCTTGATGAGCCTTTTGAGAATCCCTGTAAGGGGGATTCAATGGAGTCTGGATGGATGGCCAGACAACTTTGAGGTCGAGGAAGCCTGTCAGATAGTCAGGGGAGACCCTAACTATGTGTACAGACCCATTACATTTCACACATGTAGTGACATGCCCCTCGACTCAAAGATGTTTCAGCTGATTGTCAGTTGGACCATCCACCCGAGACTCGAGAGTCGAGGTTATCTATCTAAAATAGATACGGTATTGATTTGGTGCCTTAAATCTGGGCACCACTTCAATATATATCCTCTGCTGCTCGCCAACATGATAAATGGCAAAGCAAACGACTCTGGGTGTCTTGCTTATGGGATGCTCATTACGTTCATCTTCCAGCACTTCCGGGTACCTTTGCCTGCCTCCGAGGCTCAGGATATCGTATTGATGGACATCATCAACATTTCATCACTGAAGAAGATGGGATGTACTATTCGTGAAGGGTTC